>JARBWK010000001.1:38912550-40135907 GCA_030556195.1 Anolis apletophallus | reverse complement strand
ATTCTCTCCTGACTTTTCACCCACATCTATGGCAGATATCATCAGAGGTTGTGAGGTCAGAATACACAGGGAAGCCATTGAAACCCACAAGTAGGGGAGGACAATTTCAACAAAAAGTAGGAAACCATGAAATGAACAAAATCTGACTACCAGGATTAAAAACGTTCAAGAATCAGGACAGTAAATAAAGAGCAACACTCAAAACAGGGAATTCTAGACAGGAAAACAGTCAAGGCCAGCTAACACATCCTCAAAAAGGATCCCCCATGCAGGAAGCAGCTGTGCTTTGAGGATGCAAGGCCATTCAATGCTAATCAAGCTAGCCATTTGCAACATTCACACTTGCCTCAAGCAGACAAGATTTCTTTCTCCCATCCTGGCCATTCCACAGATATATAAACTAGATATGCAGACCTCACAACCTCTGAGGATGCCTGCCATAGATGCAGGTAAAACATCAATGAACTATTTTGAAAATGCGCTAGGCAGGGGATCTAGCAGAAGCTATTAGAGAGGTGTTATATACTTTTTAGCCTCCTTAATGGCTAACTCATTGGCCTTCCTAGCTGCCTTATAAGCAGATTTTGTTGTTTCGTCAAGGGTGCGACGCCACTCTCTAGCCATTTCCATTCTCGTTTCATCAACCACAACTCCTCAGTAAAACCAAGGAGTAATAGTTTTCTACCACCCATTCTTGAACTGCCCACCTAAGTAGGAGAAGAACTGTTGAATAAAATGCTTCACATCTACATTCTGGGGATTGATCCAGGAGGCTAACAGTTTCATAATATTACAAAAGCCCTGGGTGGTCATGAAATATCAATAGGAACATACAGTCTGTTAGTGACCAAAATAAAAGGAAACATTCTTTTGAGATGGGTCTGTCTGCTGAAGTGGTTTACCCAAGAAAGAGTGATTATCCATGTCAGTAGTTAGTAGTACTAATGCAGTCCAAGGAAGGGTTATTTAAGGGAGAAATTCACAACTGCTGGAACAATGCTTCCTCCAGAAAAAATGTTAATTATCTGGCCACAAGTACCCATTTCTCTTATCTAGATACAATTGGCCAGAATGGCAAAGGATTGTAAAAGTTGGTAAATGAGTTTTCAGTGCCCTTTGACACATCTTTGGGTTGCTATAACTATAATGTTCTTGTAGTTCTTGGAATGTTCTTCATTTGTATATAGTGAATTTAAACTAGAATCTGTATTAGAGTAAATATGAGAGTTTTATCTGTAAATGATATTCTTAGAGTCACCTGAGTTTCTCAGCCACGATAAAGAACACCTGCCATTGCTTAGAAAAAGCTCAGATGGCTAGCACTTGCACCTTGGGAGATAACCAGGTTTCTTTGTCATGGTCAGTGCCACCCAATAGGTCTTCTCAAGAGGCTCTAATAAGTTTTTTTAACAGGAAGCTTTCCCATTTTTTTCCTCCCAGTTGCATTTTCAGGATACTGTTCCCTCCTGGAAATCTGAGGAATTTGTCTAATTGCTAAGGAGCAATTACTCCTAAGCATCCTGATCAATTCTGAAATTCCAGAGACAAACTACATTTTGACAGGAGTATCAGCCATGTCAGTAGACAATTCTATTAGGTCAGGAAACCAATTAAAGCCACCAGGTGATGAGAATAGACCAGTTGAACTTGTTGCTCCACTCCTCCAGTGGTTAGGAGGCACCAAATTGCTTTGGTGTTTATGACACCTTGTAGAGAAACATAAGTAAGGACAAGAAATTGTTTAGATCTTATAGTTCTAAAATGAGAACAGGTCTGGGAGAAAGGAAAGCAAAACAGACCAGTTCAGATAACAGGAATTAAAATGACGAAATGGAGTTACATGTTTTTGAGGCCTTTGACAAGGTCCCTCATGATTCTCTGGCAAACAAACTAGTCAAATGTGGGCTAGGCAAAACTATGGTTAGCTGGATATGCAATTGGTTAAGTGAACAAACCTAAAGGGTGCTCACCGATGCTAACCTCTTCATCCTGGAAAGAAGTGATGGGTGGAGTACTGCAGGATTCCATCCTGGGCCAGATTCTGTTCAACATCTTTATTAATGACTTGGATGAAGGGTTAGAAGTCATGATCATCAAATTTGGAGACAACACCAAAGTGAGTGGGATAGCCAATACTCCAGAAGACAGGAGCAGAATTCAAAACGATCTTAACAGACTAGAGAGATGGGCCAAAATTAACAAAATGAAGTTCAACAGGGACAAATGCAAGATACTCCACTTAGGCAGAAAAATGAAATGCAAAGATACAGAATAGGAGATGCCTGGCTCGACAGCACTATGTATGAAAAGATCTTGAGTCCTTGTGGACAATAAGTTAAATATGAGCCAACAACAACAATGACTCTATTCTTATATCCCGCCACCATCTCCCTGAAGGGACTTGGGGCGGCTTACATGGGGACCAAACCCAACAGAAACAAAATAAAATATAGCACAAGTAAAATACATCAAATTGCAATAATTAAAAAATAAAATCAAGCAACAGGCATCATAAAAACATAAGAATATAAATAACCATCAGCTAGTAGCCAAGAACAGTGGGTGTGTTCTGATCTAGGAGGTCAGGGCAAGGGCTAGTGCAATGCAGCTGTAAGGGCGGGGCTAATAATAGAGTGCTGCAGAGCCAGACAATAAATTAGGGCTAGGGGAGGGGCCTAGTCAATAGATGAACCGATTAATCAAAGGCACATTGAAACATCCACACATTCAGGTTTTTACAGAAGGTAAACAGGGTGGACCCTAATCTAATCTCCCTGGGGAGAGAGTTTCAGAGCTAGGAGCCACTACCTAGAAAGCCCTCTCCTTGTCCCCACCAATTGTGCTTGTGACGGAGGAGGGAGGGAGAGAAGGGCCTCCCCAGCAGATCTTAAAACTCACGCAGGTTCATAGAGGAAGATATGATCAGAAAGATAGGCAGGACCCAAATAATGTGGTGTAGCAGCTAAAAAAGCCAATGGGATTTTGGCCTGCACAAATAGGAATATAGTGTCTAGATCCAGGGAAGTCATGCTACCCCTCTAGTCTGCCTTGGTTAGACCACACCTGGAATCACACTGTGTCCAATTCTGGGCAATGCAATTTAAGCTTGTTTTCTGCCGCCCTGCAGACTAGGATGTGGAACAATGGCTTCAAACTATAGGAAAGGAGATCCCACCTGAATATGAGGAAGGATTTCCTAACTGTGAGAGCTGTTCAGCAGTGGAACTCTCTGCCCCAGAGTGTGGTGTGGCTCCTTCTTTGGAGACTTTTAAACACAGGCTGGATGGCCATCTGTCGGAGGTGCTTTAATTGCGATTTTCCTGCTTTTTGGCAGGCGGTTGAACTGGATGGTCCATGAGGTCTCTTCCAACTCTTCCAATTCCGTGAGAGGGCTTGTTTCAATTTGGGCTGCAGGGCTTGTTGTTTAAAGATGTATTAATGTGGCTAATAGTGGTAATTTGATATAGTCCGTTACTAGATGCGTAGTATATAGCAAAGTGAAAATAATTTTCTTTATGTTTTTAATTCTTGTAAATGACAAATAATAGTTTTTCTCCTATAGCTGGGAAATCTATGAACACAGTAAACGTGCTACAAATCTTACTCATCTCAGTGTTATTAGACAGCCCTTATCAGTATATTTCCCTTTGAGTTTTTAGTGGCTATCCTATTTGCTATAGAAAATGAACCTCTTCATTATTTCTCCTCTGTATTTCAGTGAAATTGATACATTTTTAATTGTGGTGTATTAAACAACTTAAGATTGATTTCTTTTTAAAAAAAGAACTGTGATGCAAAGAGGTGTTGTAGCACTTGTGAAACTGAGAGTAAGAAGCAGTATAAGAATAGATGCATATGAAAGCTTATACTACAAGATGCACCTGATGACATAGAAGAGGCACCTGATGAAATAGACTTAAGTCTACAAAAGCCTGTGCTACCAATGTCTTTCTTCAGTTAGTCCAGAAGGTGCCATGAGACCCCTTCGCTTACCAATTGAGACCAACACAGCTGCTCTTGAATTTTCTCTATGTAGTGTTTGCATGTTATGAAAACATTCGCTCTAAAGCATCATCTCCTTTAAATACATCTATTGAAAATAGTGACTGCTTTGCCACTACTTCCTAGTACTAGTAGAAGAAATATTAGAAATAGTAGTAGTAATTATTAATATTTTATATTCGTTTATATATCACCTTTCTCCCAATAATGGGCCTCAAGTCCCCAATTTACAAACAAGATAGGTTCTGTAGGTTTGTTCTTAAAATTAAGTTTGACAGGGGTGTTAACTCTTCCCTATGTGAAACAAAGCTTGTGTGTATGTGTGTGTATAAGCTTTGGATTGCATAGGGAAGAGTCAACACACCTGTGGTGTTTGTTTTTCTGTCTGTGCCTCTGTTCAGAAGATTTCAGCTTACTTTCTATCTCTACAAAAATTGAACTTTGGTAAATTTGGCTTGTTGTGGAAACAAGGATTAGTGATAAAGCTTCAGTGGAGATTTGATAACTCTTTCAGAAGTGAATGTCCCTTCCTAGGGGTAGATTTCTCTCACATCCTGTTGTCTCACCCAGTTCTTAACTATGAGTCGTTTGTATGTCGGATGTTTGTAACTTGAGACTGCCTATACTTAATACAATACGTTATTCATTATGTATAAGAAAAAATAGTTGAATAGGCACTAGGATAACTCATTTTGAGTTCTCTGTTAAAGCTGAATGTGTTTTCCCAGATGAGGCATACTTTTGCTTTTTTATTTCTACTTTATTGAGTTATAGCAGTGTTTCCCAACCTTTTTTGAGCCGCAGCACACTTTTTACATTTACATAATCCTGGGGCACACCATCAACCAAAATGACACTCTGACACAGTAATACATATAGTTAATATGTTTTTAAATGTATTTATACACTCAGTGTGAAACCTGGGCCTGTTTCAATGAACACAACATAGGAATGGCAGAAAGACACACACGAAGGTCTTGCTCAACAGTTGGGAGTTATAGTTCCCCCGCAATCAAAGAGCATTCTGAACTCCACCAATGATGGAATGGAATCAAACTTCCCACACAGAACTACAATAACCAAGAAAAAATACTGTAAGAGTTTGGTGGGCATTGACCTTGAGTTTTGGAGTTGTAGTTCACCTATATCCAGAGAGCACTGTGGAGGGGAGGGAGGAAGACGTGGGGCGAGTCTGCGCAGTAGCGCCCGCACGGGTCACGTCTTCCTCCCTCCCACAGAAGCGGCAGCATGAGCAAAGCGAGGCAAAGCAAGCAGAGCGAGGCTGGGAAGAAGGGAGCCCGAGTGGAGAAGAAAAAGTGTTCGGCAGGAGGGGGAAGAAAGGGTATTGGAGGTTCCAATTTCCCACAGCACACCTGATGACCGCTCACGGCACACTAGTGTGCCACAGCACACTGGTTGGGAAACACTGAGTTACAGCATCTATCTAAATGGAAATGTGGCTATAAAACTGCATTTAGATTTATAGAATGGAATAATAGAAGAAATCATCTTCACAATGAAGTTCTCATTTCTCTCAGAATTGATCAGCATTCAATCAAACTTATGTGCTTCAGACAACTTTTGAAACATAATTAGTGGGTGGGCAGGAAGGCTTATAAAATTGTGAATGAGACAAGGAGGTAGTTTTTGATTTATCAGTATTATTTGAACACAATTTCCTATCAACACTCCTTTTTGAAAAGTTGTTTATATTGTTCTGCATAACTTTAGATGTTGCGTTATTTAAATTTTTGTGCTACTGTACTTGAGGGCCCCTCTCTTATTATTATGCACGCCTTTTCTTACCTAATACAACGTGCTCTAAAGCAGTGTTCATTCTAATAGCCCTTTCCTTTCTAACATGTTACAATATCTGTATTGTTCTGGAACTAGTTTTCAGTGTCCCTCTCTCCTGATTTGCTCCCTGAATTAGTGAACAAAACAACAAACTTTACACAGGGTTCCAGCTGGCTAGAGTACAAGTTTTAAACAAAAGGTTAAACTATGCATGAGGCAACTGCATCCTGTGTTGGGTTGTTTAGTATTAAATATGTGACCTCGAGATATTTAATCCAGTTGGGAACAGGAGTGGAAAGACATAAGAAAACATTGATTTTAACTGGTGTTCTTTTAGATTGTTTTGACCTTACAATTTCACATGTCAAAAATACAACTTGAAAGAATATAAAAAGTACTGCTCAATATCTATATATTGTAACAGAGGCCTTTTTTTGTTTTATAGACAATCAGACAAAAGCTAAGGAAGCAGAATTGTCAGACACTCTTAGCCCAAGCAAAGAGAAAAGCAGTGACGACACTACAGGTATGTTTGGGGTATATGTTTACATGTACTCAAATGTCATTCAAAAATAAAAAACAAAAACTTTAAATTTCAGATAAAGTTGTTAAATGCTGTATTTTCAGATACATGTATGTTGCTATTTTTCTGATTATGTGTTTAAATAATATGATACTTGAAATGCTACAATATTTTTATTTTTCTGCTTAGATGCTCAAATGGATGACCAAGAACTGAATGAACCTATTGCTAAAGTAGCCCTCTTAAAAGGTACATTACTTCTTTTCTTCACAGTTCAGATTGATTCCTGTAGCTTTTTCCTGATACAATATTCCAGTTTTTGATAGTGAAGAATAGTAAGTTGGAAATAGAATATAATTAAGAATTTTAATTGCTTCTTGATGGTGTATAATAGATACTGTATGGATAGGTTTAACCAGCAGCTGAATCTGTGTAGAAGTGGTTTTCACTAAGGTGATTGCAGCTTACTACAATGTAACTTTGCATTACATTGTAGACTTATTGTAGCATTATTTTAAAATTCTGCATTCTGTGAAGAGTTTCTTAACATTTTTGTCAACAAAAGTTCCTAGAGGATGCTTGTTTGGGCATCAAATCAAATTTATTAGTATATTTATTTCACGTTGTACCAAGTTGTTTTTTGAAAAAACATCAGGTGAATAAAATTTAAATATCCGAGGTACCAAGTTTAATATTTTACAAACAAAATATAATCCCTATACTTTACTCTTGAGTTTTTGTGTTTCTGCACAGCATTCCTATAAAAGTTCAGCTGAAATTAATGTAGTATGTAATAAAGCTATATTCTAGTATGTGATTGTACATATATGTGCAACTACTGCAAGAGACTTGAATTGAAGAGCAGACACTTCTTATACTATCAATCATAAGTTGTACAGGAAGGGCATGGCAACCTCCAAGCTCAGTTCAGCCACCACATATTTCCTCCTACTCAGAAGCAGGTGGCCCATTGTGAAAGGATTTTTAGTGTACCAGCTACCAGTTAGCTCTAGGCCAAATAAGATTTGGGTTTAGAGATCCTTGATTGACCCTGATAATTTCTTGTTATTTGCCTAAGGGCATCTGCAAAATGAAATAAGCACAAATTGAAGTGCAGCTGTGAATCCCTCTTCATGAGAAGGATTCACTCTTTAACATATACAATTTCTCAGTTTAGTCCTTGAAGATTTCTATTACTTTTAAAAGGGAGGAAAGGGGAAGTACCTTTTGCAACTGTTGTGGGAAAAGAACTAAAATCCTTCCTTCATGCAGGAACTTCAACCCCTCCCCCTTCTTCACTTATTTTGAAGCAGAGACCAGGATAATAAAAAAATGTCTCCCCTGTGTCTCATCTATTTTGTCCCTATGTATTGATATGGAGTTGTTGGCTTTCAGCCAATTGCATTTTGATTGTATTTTAATTTATTTATCGCATCAGAAGTGAACCAAACAGTTGTATTGTATTTAATAAATAAAAAAGCCCCCCAAACCCCCCACAAAGTTTGCAAACTTGGCATTCTATTAAATTTCCTTTGACCAGTAGCTGGCCACTTGGAGTGTCTCTGGTGTTGCTGTCAGAAGGTCCTCCGTTGTACATGTGGCACATTTTAATGATGAGTGATAATTTTCAGGTTTAGGAGTTAGAATTCATCTTTAAACATGAAATCATACTTCTGAATGAATACCTTAAAGTGCTTTGGTTGTGAATGTTAGTGTCTGACCAATCAGGAGATAATGTTACATGAGTTAAATTATAGAATTATAGAATCGGAAAATATTAAAACATAACCATCTTGTCTCCTCCCAACAAAGATTTAAAAGAAATAACATAAAGCTACAAGTAGAATAGACTACATATAAAAGAAGGAAAAGAAAACAAGAAAGAAGAAGAAAAAATCTGAATATTGACTTCTGATTTTTTTTAGCAATAGTTACAAATGCTATAATTTTTTTACTTCCTTTATTCTAATCAACAGTATTTCATATGTCTACCACTTACATTTCATTTCCTAAAGAATCTTCGTTTGCGAAGTAATGCCGAGAGACATTTCAACTAATATTCAAAACTCATATAAAAATATTATCCCTCCAACACTGCCAAGAAAATCTGACTGTTAATGGTGGCCAGGCTTTCACAAAGGTTTCTCTCATTAAAGTAAATAACTTGTCCATTTGAGTTTAATCTCAAAGTTTTATAAGTCTTCTTGTGATCAAATCATTATATTTCTTCCAGTTTTGCTTATATGTACAGTATATCCGTTTTGTTGCAGTGACCATATATCACTTGTTTTCTAACTGATCATGCATCTGTCCCGGTGAAAACAATTCTAGTTTCAATTGAAAATTTATTTTAAGAATCTTGTGGGTGAAATAATGTATTCCCCCGCCCCCCTTTTTAATTTTTGCATTTTCATATGGTTATAAAATCCCCTCTTGTTGTCCACTTTTCTAACACTCATTGTTTACACTTTAAATGTTTAGCCAATCAAGTACCAATGGTACATCCTATTACAAAATTATCCTTTAGATCAGAAAAAAATTAGGCCCTTCGTCCACATTTTCCTCATTGTTCCAAATATACATATTGTAACCAAAGTTTTGTTCCCATTTTATCTTACATTTGTCTATAGAAATACAATTGGAAAATATACCCGTCAAGGGCTATTTGTCTTAATTCTAAATTGTCCCGGGTCAAGTAATAAGAGATATGTGATTTCTGTGGCTGCTCACATGTCTCAAACAGGTTGACAAATAAGAGATTTAAAATTATCTTTTACCTTTTGGCAGTTAAGATAGCAGGATCTGCAATGTAATCAGAAATCGCAGCAATAATTTGAAGTTCTCTACTGAAAATAAAACTGTAATTTATTTGTATTGTACTCCCCCATCTGATTACTGAAGTAGAGAAATCACTTCATCATAGATGTGGCTTTTAGCAAACGTTGACAAATATTTTTGTGCTATCTTGCCTTCTGAAACTAACATTACTTTGGGAGTAAATTTCAAATGCATTTAAATTGATATTTTATCTCCTTATGACTCCCCTCCCCCTTGATCAGCGTGCATAGAGAATTTCCTCTAAGGACCTCATCACACTAGAAAATGAATCCACTTTAAATCCGGTTGCTGTCTCCTTCAGAATTCTGGGGTTTGTAGTTTAGAGAGGCGCCTTTAACAGATTCACTAAACTACAAACCCCAGAATTCTGCAGGAGGTAGAAACCGGATTTAAAGTGGATTCCTTATTTATTATTTATTATATACTGTATTTCTAACCCGCCCTTCTCAACCCCTGGCGAGGGGGGGGGGGACGACGACTCAGGGCGGCTTACAAGGCACAAATTAGATGCCGGCAGTAATACATAATATAAAACACTAATACAACAAGATTAAAACATCAACATTAAAACATTAGCTATCCAGTTAATTAAAAAATCTATCTATAAAATCCACATTCAATCAGTCAATCAATGGGGAATCCGTATTTCATGTCCGTCGTTAAAACAGTCCATTGCAGATAAAGTGCTGCAGTTACTGTGCAAAGGCCTGGTCCCACAACCGTGATTTTACTTTCTTCCTGAAAGCTAGGAGGGATGAGATTGATCGTATTTTGCTTGGAAGCGCATTACACAGGCAGGGAATTCCTTCTCTAGTGTGATGACATTTCGATGACTTTTTATTTAGTTTATTGACCACTTGTCTTGTTATCTGTCTTCTTTTCTGGAAGCTATGCAACTTGATGTTGGGGAGGATAGCTACTGTAATTTGTTAGAACTGCTTCCACTGTGTTTTTATCTTTTCCTGCTTAAGTCAGTGACACCCATTCTGCTAAAATGATCTTAAGTATGCCTTTTGGGCGCATACTTAACCTAAAATTCATGTATTCCCAATTTTAAATTTTAAATGAAAAGTGAAAAAAACCCTGTTTTTCCATTTTCAAAATGTTAATGTACTATTTCCAAAATGGAAATAATGTACTCCCCCCCCCCCCCCACTTACCACAAGAAAAATGTTCAAAATTCCATATTTTGGAAACATTTCAAAAATGGCTCATGGACCCACTGTTTCTATTGGGTATTAAGCCTATTTTGGAGCTGGGTGAAGAGCAGACCTATTTTGACAATCCAGAGGATGTTCCCTTGTATCTGTCATGCTTAGTACTGTTTTTGGATCATAATAAAAACTTCAACATCTGAGATGAAATATCAGCTATTTTCAGGTTAATTTGAACATCTTTATGAAATCTTGTCTGAAATCTTAAAGAATACACTGTGGTCAGCATTATCAGTCTTCATTATACCTGCTGAAATACACTTTATTTTTTGGCATGCAGAACTTGAGTGTACGGGCATTTGATTTCATAACAATATTTTATCTCTTAACCTTTGTCTAATTCAGTAATTTGTAGCTAACTAATTTTGCATGACTCTTTAAGATCCTGTCTTAACAAGTTATTAGAAATTAAGACATTGCCAGAACTGATGCTTTAAAGAAAAATATTCTTTTAGCAGATGAATTGCAGGGTGCACAATCAGAAACTGAGACTAAACAAGAAATTCAACAGCTGCACAAGGAACTGCTTGAAGCCCAAGAGCTAGCTAGGACAAGTAAACAAAAATGCTCTGAACTGCAAGGTGAGATTAAGATTCATATGAATCTGCAGAATATCCCAGAAAATGTATGTCCAAGTTCATCAGTGATAGAACAGATGCTTTCATCTCCATAGTACATTTTATGACCTGTTTTAGTGAAGGGGAAAAAGTGTGACACAGCAATCCTTTGTTGGCTTACTTAGAAGTTAATTCTAGTTATTCTGGTTTCTCTTCAGATCCTTTTACTAAAGATTTCTATGGGAACTTTGTCCTAGTGAACTTTGTACGACTTAGTCCTAAGTAAACATGCATAGGATTGCTCTGTAAGTTTTAAAGCATTTATCATGCAAGCAGTGGAAACAGCAAAAGACACTTCTCTTATGATCAGATTTATGATGTTCTGTCGTATAAGAATATCATAGAAGCACAGAAAAGAAGTTCTAGTTTTCAACTAATTTTTTAAAAAAAACTATTAACTACTAGCAAAATAATTCAGTCATTTAAATATGTTAATTTACTTCTCTTGGCTTTGTTAATTCCACTAAACTTGGAATAACTTGTCTAAAAACTAATGTCTAATGTAAAATTACCTAACAGTAAAAATAATAAATGAAAATGCTAAGATAATTTCATTTTATTTATAGCTCTTTTAGAAGAAGAAAGAAAGGCTTACAAGTTGCAAGCTGAAGAGTCCACTAAGCAAATTCAAGTTCTCCAAGGTAAAAAAAATATCTAGAATACAAAAAAACAAAAACTACGGGGTTGATGCCACTGAAAAGGTCAGAGATTGGAAACATTGTTCTGAAAACAGAACAAAGCTTCTCTTGAAGAATGCCTGGACAAATGAATGTATAGGCGTGCTTGCAAAAAGAATACCTACTGATTTGTGGTATCGACACCTTTTTATTAGTAATAACACACACCATTAAGACATCTGCACCGGGAATGTGGTGCAGCTGGCTAAGTGTCAGCTGCATAAGATCTCTCTGACCAGTAGGTCATGAGTTTGAGGCCTGCCCGGGTCGTGGTGGGTGCTCGACCTTTAAGTGTAGCCTGCTGTCGACCTTTGCAGCACGAAAGACAGTTGCATCTGTCAAATAAGAGATAAAGGTGCCACATTAAGTGGGGAGGCAAATTTTGACTGAATTATGAGGCCATTAAAGAACTCCAGGAACGCTGAGGAATGTGGAAGGAACAACAAGGGATGCTGGGAACGCTGAGAGATGAGGAGTGCGTCAGCTCCCCCTGGTGGCCAGAGTTTGCCTCTGTCCGTCTATATGTGTGTATGTGGAAACGGCAGGGATTGTCTGCTAAATATGTGTACCTGTAATCCGCTCTGAGTCCCCTTCGGGGTGAGAAGAGCGGAATATAAATAAAGTAAGTAAATAAATAAATAAATCTGTAGAGTGGCATATTATCACATTTCCTTGTTTCCAGGTTTAAAAAATGGCAGCACTCTTGCCCCTTTATTGTTCTCAACAGCTATTGTTATTTATAATGGTATTGGAGGCTCATTTTCCCAGGATTTCAAGTACCATACCATACCATACCATTTATTATTTGATTATTTGCCCTCCATCGAGGTGCTCTGGGCGACTTACATAGAGCATAATAACCAGGGTAAACATGTACAAACAATCACAATCATTAGGCAAGCATTTCTTTGACACTTATCAAAACTATGATTCTGTGATCACAAGAATATGTAGTCTGTCAACCAATATGAAAAATCTCAGCACCATGAAGATTTAATCTTAGGAGTCTTGTCAGAAACATGTGTGTTTGAGCAAAATAATAATTTACCTGACTTTCCATTTTTTGTCTGAATACTGTACTTAAAATGATGCTAATTTAGTCATGGTGAAATAGATAGATGGAAATGCATTGCACCTTATTTCCCTATATGAATGTTTTCCATTTATCTTTTAATTAAGTTATATTAAGTCTTTTATAAAATGATTGCTTTATAAAATCTGATTTCTTACACATTTTCACAGCTCAGCTGCTTCGGCTACAGGAAGACATTGAACGTGTTCATAAGGAAAAGGAGAATGAGATCTCCAGTACACGGAATGAGTTGCTTAGTGCTCAGAGTAAGATCCTGTTACTGCAGGAAGTAGCTGAAAAGGCTGCGTCAGAAAGGGAAGTAGATGTTACCTCTTTACAAGAGGAGCTCACAAAAGTAAGAGCGGAGCTCGAAAGGTGGCGCAAAGAAGCATCTGAATATGAAAAAGAGATTGTGAGTCTCCAGGCCAGTTTTCAGTTACGATGTCAGCAGTGCGAGGAGCAGAAGAAAGAGGAAGCCACCCGTTTACAAGGTATAGCAATGGTGCCTCATAATTAATTACATTAATTACATGTACTTTTCAGAACTGAATACTCAGATGAAATTATCTTCATTTATATATTTAGTGTAAATCAAGAAGGAGGCAAGATGGCATTTTCAGATAAGCTAAAGGAACAATCCACCATGAGTGGTTTGATCATTTGTGCCAACTTCTTAGAAGGGAGAATCATCAAAATTATAATCCCTTGTCTCCAAATACTCACTCTCCTCGGCTTTAAAATTCCTGTGTTTTTCTCTCTCCTTTCTTTAACTAATTATATTGCAAATTAATTATAGCTCTCAAATTATGGTTTAATATAACACTTAGGAATTGCTACTGATTTATTCAATAAAAAGAAAAGAAGAAGGAAGCTGACAAAGTCAAGGAAGATTCCTGTTTGCATCCTGATAAGAGAAGGGCACAAATGGAGCCTGATTTATTTATTATTTATTTGTCACGTTTCTATACCGCCCCTCTCAGCCCGAAGGCGACTCGGGACGGTTTACACAGGCAGTCTCTGCCCTCAATATAACACAGCAACAAGACAAACCCTTCCCCCCCAAAACATAACACATATAACAATTTAACAATTAAAAATTTAATTGATTTAATTTCTTTTAAGTCCCTCCAAGACTGAGTTAGCAGATTGCGGAGGCTGAGCAGCACAAAGTGGCTGATATTAAAAAATAATTGCCAAATGAGTGACATGTCTCAAATTCAGGAATGTAGATTGAAGATTTTGATTGGTGTAAGTGAAACTGAGAGCCAGTTTCTGCAGAAGTGGGCAGTGCCAGAGTGATAAAGTGAAGAAAGATTTTTAAAAACACCGCTACATTTTAAAATAAAACCATTTCTTATAAATACAGTCAGAGTGGCAAAGGGTCTTTGTGTCTCAAAAGCATGGATTTGAAATTTGGTAGCCATTTTAGAAATGGATATTCCATGCTGAGAGGAGCGGGGTGAACTCCAGCTTCTGTCAACCTAGCAGTTTGAAAACATGCAAATGTGAGTAGATTAATAGATACCACTTTAGCGGGAAGGTCATGGTGTGCCGTGCAGTCATGCTGGCCACATGACCTTGGAGGTGTCTATGGACAACACCGGCTCTTTGGCTTATAAATGGAGATGAGCACCACCCCCCAGAGTCAGACACTACTAGACTTAATGTAAAGGGGGAAACCTTTACCTTTTACTTATGCCGAGAGGCAGGCAGCTCTGAAGAAAGGAAGAAGGGACATTAATTTATGACATCAAAGTAATTTTAACAATTTTACTAATATGAATACTTTAAGCCAGTGTTTCCCAACCTTTTTTGAGCCACAGCACGCTTTTAACATTAAAAAAATCCGGGGGCACACCACCAACCAAAATGACACAAAATAACACTGTAACACAGTAAAGAACGCCTGGGGGATGGCGAGCTGCTGGGAGCAGTTGCTGGGAGTGCCGAAGCCAGGGGAGGAGCCAGGCCACGCCATGCCCCGCCCCTCCCCCGGCTTCAGTTCTCCCACAGCTTCACCAGCTTTGAGGGGCAAGCCAGCATTGTGCTGGCTCTGCCATCGCTGGCTTGGCACTGCCCCCTCAAGGCTGGCGAAGCTGTAGGAGTGCTGAAGCCGGGGGGAGGGGGCGGAGCCAGGCTGTGTCATGCCCCCCCCCCCCCAGCTTCAGCTCTCTCACAGAGGAGGAGCATGAGCGGTGGACGGGCTTCCGTAGGCGGGGCTCCTCCACGCGGCTTCAACAAGCAAGGGGTGAGAGTCATGGCGGGAGTCATGGCAGATTGGAGGCTGGTTGGGGAAACGGCCGAAGGAGGCGGTGCCCCGGTCCCTTTCTTCTTTTTCTTTGCGGCCGCCCATCCCTTCCTCCTCCTCTC
Organism: Anolis apletophallus; assembly: GCA_030556195.1. Taxonomy (NCBI): domain Eukaryota; kingdom Metazoa; phylum Chordata; class Lepidosauria; order Squamata; family Anolidae; genus Anolis; species Anolis apletophallus. The sequence goes on along the minus strand of JARBWK010000001.1, from coordinate 40,120,797 downwards.
CCAAGCAGCAGGAGTTCGGCAGGAGGAGGGGGGAAGGAAGGGGAGCAGAGAGCTTTTCTCACGGCACACCTGATGATCACTCACGGCACACTAGTGTGCCACGGCACGCTGGTTGAGAAACACTGCTTTAAGCAATCTGATTAATCTCATTTCTCATTTTGATTCTTCAGCGTGGTCACTGTGAAATCCACAACTATGGTATTTCCTGCGTCCATGCAGCTGATTCGGATCCTTATTGAAAAGCTTTTGCCAAATCAGGGACTCCAGCCCCTCTCATCCACTTCAGTAATAAAGCCAGGCAGAGGGGCTTTAGGCCTTAGTTCCTTTTGTCTGCGAAAGCAGCAACAACTCAGTGTTCTCTGCTCCTCTAAAACAACTATTGGTTTGACTCAAGGACTCCACTTTGACTACTCTAACAGACTGCAATTCCAAGTTGTGTTCTGGGATCTTTGTTTATCCAATGTATGGCCTATTGGGGGAAGTTGCTCCAAGGTGACTCCCACCCACTTTGCGTTTCTTGCTAGTGGTAGGACAAACCCATTCCCTCCCTCCAAGGTGCTGTGTCCTCTGAGATGCAGACTTCTTTGCCCTTGACAGTGGGCAGCAACTTACTTTCTTTTTCTTCAGAATTGGTTCCTTCGGGTATTCCATCTCATGCAGGATGACCCCAACAAACATCTTGTCGTCCCTTTAGCCCATCCGCAGGTCTCTCAACTGGTGGACTCATCACTCCAATCTGTGTGTGAGCATATTCTTTCGCCCCCGAGACCCTCAATAATGTTAGCAACAGACACTGTCCTCTCAGGATGGGGAGCTCACCTCAAGGGTCAAACCACCCATTGGGCAGCCATAGAGGGCACACAGCACATCAACTATTTGGAGTTACTCGCAGTAGAAAGGGCACTGCACTTTATCTGTCATGTGCTCATGAACAGTATTGTTCCGCTTACCACCACCAACATGATTGCGATATTCTATATCAACAAATAGGGCGGGATGCACTTTCGCACTTTGCTTGCCCTCATCATCAGAATCTGGGACTGGTATATAGCCAAAACCATCACCATCAGTGCCGTTCATTGAGAACTCTCTTGCCGACTCCCTCAGTCGGACAGTTTATACCGACCACAAATGGTCCCTTCATCCTTCCCAGGCCTGGGAACTCTTTGTCTGATGAACTCCCCTTGTGGACTTGTTTGCCTCTCCTGCCAACATGAAGTGCCAGTTCTTTGGAGCACGTCTTCCTCGCTACCACCAGACAGGCTGTTTGGGAGATGCCTTCCTCCTGGATTGGACATCTGCCTTCCTCCTGGATTGGACATCTGCCCTCCTGTACATTTTTCCTCCACTGCTGTCTGGAGTGATCTCTCGTCCTCAAGTAGAGCAGGTCGATTGCATGCTCATCACACCGGGTGGCCCTGCCAGCCATGGTTTGCCATTCTTCTCCAACTCACAGGCAGCGATTACATTCAGTTGCCACTCAAAGCAGACTTGCTGATTGTGGGCAACAGCCCAGTCCCGTACTCCCAGATAACTCAGTTGTGGTTGACAGCATGCAGGATCCGGCCTCAGCCCTCTCTCAACCAGTAAAGGACATTTTGGAGCTTGCCCTGAGACCTGCCACCAAACATTCTTACATTTGTAAGTGACGTCGTTTTTGCATTTTTTTTACAAAAGCATGGGGTTCAGCCTCTGTCTGCTCCCACTTCCCTCCTCCTTGATTTTTTGATTTTTCTGTCAGATTCAGGACTCTCATTATCATCCTTGAAGTTCTATCTGGCAGCTATAGCTTCGTTTAGAAGAGTGCATTCTCCTCCCTCTCCTTTTGCCGATCCTCTTGTAAAGAGGCTTCTGCAAGGCTTTAGAAATTTCTGGCTGCAAGTACAACCTCTGTCCCCTTCTTGGAGGTTGGAGGTTGTTCTTTTCGCCCTTACAAAACCACCATTCGAACCAATGGCCATTTCCAACATGTCCCATATATCATGGAAAACAGCATTTTTACTGATTATTACTTCTGCTCATTGTGCTAGCAAGCTTAGGGCTTTTCGAGTCAATAGTCCTTACCTGAAATTTCATAAGGATAAGGTTGTGCTCTGCACAGACATTTCCTTCTTACGTAAGGCAGCATTACAGTTTCATGTGTCTCAGGACATTGTCTTTCCAACCTTATTTCCAAACCCCTCTACTCCTCTGAAGCAGTCTTTACGCCTTCTTGATGTGCGGAGAGACATTGCCTTCTATGTCCACCACACAGCTCCATTACGGAAGTCATTAAGACATTTTGTCAAGTACTGTAAGGACTCTGTAGGCCTTCCGGTTTCTACCCAGCGATTGGCAGCCTGGATAGTCGGAGCTATCCAGCTAGCATATCAGATGGCAGGACTGGACTTACCTGCGGCTTTTTGGGAGAGCAATTCTTTTATCTGCACTAGCATGACGCCCACTATCCATGGTACTACTCGCTAGTCTACCACAGGTGTGGATTTCACAGTGACTACGCTTAAGAAAGTAAGGTTACTTACCTGTAACCATGTTTCTTCGAGTGGTCAACTGTGAAATTCACACAACCTGCCCATCCTTCCCGCACTCTGTCATGCCTTCTATCTCCGACTGTCTTTTGCAGTACGGAACTAAGGCCTTAAGCCCCGCTGCCTGGCTTTATTACTGAAGTGGATGGGCGGGGCTGGAATCCCTGATTTGGCAAAGGCTTTTCAATAAGGATCCGAATCAGCTGTGTGAACGCAGGAAATACCACAGGTGTGAGCTCCACAGTTGACCACCTGAAGAAACATGGTTACAGGTAAGCAACCTTACTTTCATTAAGTTCATTGTTAAATGAAAATGTATATAGGTTAGAAATCAGTTCATTCAATGAGAATAGTAAGATGCAATTGAGTTTGCAGGTGCAGGAACAAAGAATTACTTCAAAGGAGGAGAGAAAGGAAGGCACTGCATTTAATCCATCTAATAAATCTCTGAAGTACAGAAGAAAGACAAAGCATATAATATTGCAGGTAGTGCCATTAATAGGGAGGTTTCTGACAGCAACTTAGATTTGTGAAATTTTGAATGAGTTTCTGGAGATAGTGTAGCGGAGCTGGAAAGTGACATTGATCAGGATTTTAATGAGTTAGATAAGGTAATAGAACTAGACTGTTTTAGGTTGAGGATTTCAATGGTTTGTTAAAAAAAATGCTCTCATTACATTAGGTTTAAGTACAAATTCAAGTCAAGATAGCCTTCAAGACAGAAAAAGGGGTAGGAGAGCCCAGTATTGACTTTGAGGTAATTATAGTGGTAGTCAGGAGACTTCTTGGTCATCTTTGGCATATTGGGTAATTCCACTTGTGAGGGACAATAACAGAGGATAACTGATGCCTTCATGTTCTACTATGGTATTTCCTAGGGGCATTCAGCTGACCCTTCTGTGTAGATATTTTCACCTCTAGCACTGCATATGAAGTTATGCACATTAATTTAAACCAGGGGTGGGCAATTATTTTTTCCAAGGGACTGCACGAGAGCCAAGAAATATTATAGAGGGCCGCACCTAAAGGCGAAACTACATTCTGATCTACATAATTTATTTATTTTTTATTTACTATATTTACTATATATTACACATAATTAATATTAACATATTAATATATCAAGAAATATTCATATATTATTAGTATTAATATCATAATTATTATATTATAGTATATATAGAGACATTATAATATATTGAAATTATAATATAATATAACATATTATTTATTATATTATTTTTATAAAATTATTATAAAATAATCATAATTAAAAGGAAATCCAACTACGTACCTTAGAAAGAAGGGAGGAGGAGGAGGGCAGAGGGAGGGCAACGGGAGGAGGAGCGGCAGGCCGTATTGCCATGGTCCTGCCTCAAAGCGGGGGCTGCCGCGGGCTGCACCAGGGCAGCGGGGGTTCCTTCCTGCCTTCTCCAGCGGCTCCGGAGTGCCCTCATTGTGGTGGTGATCCTGGGCTTTGGCCCTCTTGCATGGAGGGTTGTGCGTCGGTGGAGTGAGGGAGGGCCCAAGGGTGGAGGCAGCACCAGCTACGGGGTCCCCGCCTCCTCCTCCTGCCTCCAGCGTGGAGAGGCTCCAGATGGCTAGCATGGGAGCGTCAGTGCTGGCGGCGTGGCGGGGAGGAGCCTTTGGATGACTTCCTGCAGCCCCGGGTGAGCTGGCTGAGGTATTCTGGTAACCGTAGTTTCCTGACTCCTACGGCTCCCAGAATGTCTCAGCCAGCTCATCCGGGACTACAGGAAGTCGTCCAAAGGCTCCTCCCCGCCACGCCGCCGGCACTGACGCTCCCACGCTGGCCATCTGGAGCCTCTCCACGCCGGAGGCATGAGGAAGAGGCGGAGAGCCTGGGGCACTCCAAAGCCGCTGCTCCAAAGGTATGTCAGGCATGCCAAAGCCACCGCGATGGGATGGCGGTAGCGGCACCCCTTCTTCTTGGCCCCGCCCCCGACGCCCTTCTCCCCAGGCCACACAGAGTCAGCTGCCATTACCTTTTCTACTTCAGATGGGTTTGATGAATGGGATTATGATTTATGGTGGCATTTTATCAGATGTATAAACTTTTCATTGTTGATTCTTATCACTGTGTGAATGGTTTCCCTTGGAAAATTCATTCAGCACATAATAGTACTATTCTGTGGTAACATGCATGAGGTAAGGATGCTGATTACTCATTCAGACTTTTAAAAACCACAAAATACACATAATTGGAGACCTTTGAAAATATTCTTTGTCAGTTTAATGGATAACGTAGCATTATTTCCTTGTAGGCGAACTTGAAAAGCTGAAAAAGGAATGGACTGTTCTTGAAACAGAGTGTCTGTCATTAAAAAAGGAGAATTCTTTGCTTGCGGGTGAACTTCAGCGACAGGAGAAGGAGCTACATAAGTAAGTGCTTCTAAGACTAATGGGAGATGTCAACAAGATTTGACTGGGTGAAACACTATCTATTAAATGCTATAATGGGGGTGGAGGGAGCTTCCACAGAAATGTTTTATTTTTAAGAAAAGGTCTATCCTTGCACATTTTTGCTGTCTTCTCTCTCCCAAATCGGTTTACATGCAAACATTTACATGTCCGCTACAGTAGGTCCTTTTCCTGTTGATATCAGTAATGACAGTGACAATTGTAATGACTAAAAAATGAAGTCTTTCAGTTCTGGAAACTGGCCATCCCGCTACAAAAAGAACAGGGAAACAAACAAAAAACATTTCTCTAGGCCGTATGTGATTACATAAACTGTTGTTTAAAACAAACTCAACTTTTGTGTTTACTAGACAAATTCAGGTAAAATATGGATGTCAATATTAGGAATTAGAAATCTGAATTAGAGATGTTAGTAGAGTTAGCCGGATTCAGAGACAAATATTAAATTGGTCATTTCTTTAGGATTGTAAATAAGAGATGGGAATTAGGAATAAAGTTATCGAGCAGGAACTGCAAGGGCATCTGGAGGTTTGCTAGAATGATAGTGGAGTAGGAGGAGCTCTTTACATTATATGGAAGAGGTGGGAATAAGGAGAAGCCCAAACAGTGATCTCTGCATTCAGTAATAGAATTTTTTCTGCACATATTGTGATATTCCTACTACTAGTTATTATTGCTACTATTGTTGTTGATCTCTTACCCAACTCTCCACATAGATTGAGATGGTCAACAAAAACATATCACATAACATCAGTTAAAAACATATGAACCAGTTAAAACACATAACATCAGTTTACATGAACATATAAGACAAATGCATATTAAAGCAATCAGTCAATAATTTAACATTCATTATTAAAAATCCATAATTTAAAAATTATCTAGACAGCCCTGATGAAAGAGTTGATGTTTTAATTTCAGGCAGCATATTTTGTTGGCAAGCCTTTTCTGACAGGTCATTCCACAGTCAAAATGTGGCTGAAGAAAAATTATCTGGGTGATAGTTGCCAGCATAGTCTTGACCAACTGAAGTAAATGCCCCTCAGAGGATTTGAGTGTATGAAGCGGATTATATGGGAAGAGTCAATCCCATATGTAAACTTGACACACATACAGGCCTTTGAAAGGAATAACCAAAGTTTGTACTTCGTTCATTTTAGTTGGGTATACTTTGAATTATTACAATGACTTGATACGCTATCTCATTTTACTGTGGGAAGTTTGCTCATAGAATATACAGGCAGTCCCCAAGTTACGAGCAAGATAGATTCTGTAGGTTTGTCCTTAAGTTGAATTTGTATGTAAGTCGGAACAGGTACATTTTTTAAGTGTAACTCCAGCCAAAAATATATATTTCTTAGCTTTTGATAGCACAGGGAAGGGTGTTTGTTTTGCTGTCTGTGCCCCTGTTCAAATTTCATCTCACCGTCTGTCCCTGCCATAATATAATTGGATTTTGAATAATTTGGCTTGATTGAAGATTGATGATAAAGCTTCAGTGGAGACACCTTTTCCCCATGATAACTCTTCCAGGAGTAACTTTACCTTCTGACAGGTCAATTTCTCTCACCTCCTGTTGCCTGAGCTTAGTTCTTAACTATGAGTCATTTGTGTCAATTGTTTGTAACTTGAGGACTGTCAGTTTATTGTTATAACAAGTGTTGTAGCCTATCCTAACTTTGTCACATGCATAATCCTTCCACAGAATATTGCTTTTGCCTTTGAATAAAGTATACCAGTGTATCAATACTCTCTCATCTAGGGACTGCTATGGATTCCTAGTACTGTACAGAGGTTATAAAACATATAAAATTAGCACTCTAACTTATCAGTAAATTGAAACTATATATATTTAGTGCTCTCATCCCCTAGCCCTGTGTCTGACTGTACCCCTCCTTCTTATTCTCCCTCGTACTCCCTGAATGCTCCTACCTCTCCCTCCAATCTCTCTTCCCTTTTCATTCTATGATTTTTTTCTTTTAAATAGTATTTTGTGTTTTAGCCTTTTAATACACCTTTGTATTTTAGCTTTTATCCTAGACTATAATGATTTTAATGTATAATGCTTCTATGAAACTATACCCTTCTCCCCTTATGCTGGTCTATGACCGTAATAAAGATTTGTTTAGCATATTTGACATAGTTTTGAGGATGGGAAATTGATAACACGCTGATTGAATAAATAAATTAAAAACATTTTTTTCTACTCATGCAATTCCTTTGAGATTTTCTCTTTTCCATCTTTTCCAGCTCTCAGCAACATAGTCTGGCACTTACCAGTGACTTGAGTATTCTTGAACTGACCCGAAAGGAGCTTGAAAATAATATGGGTTCTTTGAAAGAAGAACATCAGCGAGATGCCACTAGTCTAAAAACTCTTCTTCACGAGGCAGAAAACCAAGCCAAGGATGTTCAAAATGAGGTTGATATCAAACTGATTTCACCCATATGGATATTTATAGTAATAATAATACAGCTTTATTTGTATTTTGCTTTATCTCCCCAGGGGGACAGGGCAGATTCCAACGTACAATGGCAAACATTCAATGCCTCTATAAAAACAAACAAATACCGACATAAAATCCTAGAAAACCCCCACATATGAAAACAATATAAAACCTAACATCAAATTAAATGTAACCTCAATAAATTAAACCTAACGTCAAGAAACTGAACAAATTTAGCCAGACAAAAATATATATAATGACATAAAATCTGAATAAACATAGTAATAGAAATAGCAATAATTTGGTTTTCCTAAATTGTAGTAAACTAATAAGGATTCACACTCTTTATCCAGTCAGCTCATTGGCTGGGTATAATACTGAACTGTTGTTTAGTTTTATAAAACATGCCCAGGCCTCTTCACTCTCCCATCCTATTCTAGCTTGCTCATGTGATCATAAACAAAAGCTCAGAAGCAACTGTTTTTGATTTCAATCCTAGTTACTCAATTTTTCCAAACGAAATTTGAAGATAGTTAGACTGTGCTATGGTTTAGGGAAACAGGCCATGCAGGTAAGCCATACTATGTTTTTTCTTCGTGGTGTCTGTGAATACACAGAGCACCACTCGAAGAAAGATGGTCATAGGTATGTAACCTACCACGAAATAAACAGTGATTAAGACTTACTACAGTCTGTCTATATTTGTTTTGGATTTAACAAGTAATTGTTGTTAAAATGTAGAACCTTGCTAGATGGGAGAACAAGAACAGGAGGAGTACACAATTTCTGAGCCTTATGCACACCATTTTCAACCATGGTTTAATATTGTGAATGAGCAAAGCCAATGTGCTGCTTTCAGAATAAAAAATAAAGCAGTGGTGTGTCACAGCTGTTATAAAAGAGAAGGTCTAAAGTCCAGGGATGGGTGTATAAAAATCTGATTAAATATACATTAAGAGGATTGTTGTATTATGTCTCAAACATGCTTTTATACTTACTGAAATATTGTCTAGTACTTTTAAAACTGAGTATTGTTTATTGACTGTAAAAACTGATTATGAACTTGGTCACTATCTCTTTGTTGACTTCCTTCTTGAGTTAGGTGAAATACGAATACACATCTCTGAAAAATTGAACTGTAAGACTCAATTCCCACATTTACTCCATAAGATAGAATCATAGAGTTGGAAAATAACAATATGAGATACAATCTTATTCAACATTGCTAGTAAATCAGAATCTTTCTGTAGGGGAATAGACCTGAATTAGCTTTCATCTTGACTTTTGTGTCTAATAAATACAATATTGCCCAGCTGCAAATAGGCATCATATTTCTAAATAAATACATCTTTAACTGTTACCACAAATTTCCATTATAAAACCCAATCTGATAAATACACTGAGAAGCTTAGGAACACAGTCATAAGTTGCTATAACTGCATATCTACTCTAAATGGAGTGCGGGAGGCTAGACTGGCGGAAACTCGGCGGAGAGCCTTCTCCGTCGCGGCCCCTTCGACTTGGAACTCACTGCCGCCCGCCCTCAGAGCCTCTCCGACTCTATCTGGATTCCGCCCAGCCCTGAAGACCTGGCTCTTCCGCCTAGCGTTCGGGACTGGCTCGGTACCCTGGACTACTTGAGCCACCCCTCCTGTTTATATTCCATGTTTTTAAACTGTTGTACATTGTTCACCCTAGGGTTTTAACTGTTGTAAGTCGCCCGGAGCACCGCCGGTGGAGGGCGACTCACAAATATTAAAGTATTATTATTATTATTATTATTAAATAGGTCTGTAGATGTGTTTTCTTTGCTTTTAGTATGAAAAGACACAGACCATACTCTCAGAACTGAAGTTGAAGTTTGAAATCACTGAGCAGGAAAAGCAATCAATCACAGATGAACTCAAACAGTGTAAAGAAAACCTGAAGCTGCTACAAGAAAAAGGAAACCATGTAAGTTGGTGTAAAATGTGTGTGAGATTCTGGCAATTTCATTTTTGATTTGTGAGCATATATATTACACCTGCAGGGTAAAGATTTGGATGTTTATTTGTGTGTTTGTTTTGCAAAGTTAGGCACCATAGCATTATCAGGTGATTTCTGGATACGGGTAGAAAAATTTAGAGAAGGCTTTGAGGATGGCTTTCTCCTTCATTGGTTTTTACCCTTACAGACCTCTGCATTTTTCCTGTTGTTGAAGAGAGACACATCTCAGTTACATTCAGCTAACAGTTCTTTGCCAGATAAAATTATCCTGAGATTTGCAAATCTTGCCTCTTTCGAAGCATGGTCTAAAGAGCACATTGATTTCTTTGCTGAACCTGGCTTGGGAGAACTTCACCAGTATTTCTCCTTTTGCACTTCTGTATCCCTGTAAAGGCCAAGAATGTGGCCAGTGAATATGTACAATTTATTATATACAATTACTCAAACATTTTGCTTCACGGGATGTTATAATATGTAAAGCAAAAAACAAATACCATGAAATAAAAAAAGAAATGTATTCAGTGTTGTTGCCTATGGCCATATTTTGTGACAGCAAGTATTTTCTTGGACAGCAGTTTAATTTTCTAGGAAGACTGCTTTATATCAGGGAAAGTAGAGCTTGGGTCTACTAGACTCCTCCTCAGTATCTAAAATGATCTTCTTGAAGTTTAACATTATTCAGGGAGGATTCAGTCAATATTATTTATTTATTTATTTATTTACTTCATTTCTATTCCGTCCTTCTTACCCCGCAGGGGACTCAGGGCGGATTACAATGTACACATTACATTTAGACACACAAACACACAAGACAGAAAGAGGCAATTTAATATCTGGCCACCAGGGGAAGCTGTTGCACTCCTTCATTCCTCAGCGTGTTTTCTGGAGATATTTTTATGGCCTCGTAAATCAGTTAAACTTAGCCTCCCCACTAAGTGGTACCTTAATTTCCTACTTGACAGAGGCAACTGTCTTTCGGGTTGCAAAGGTCGACAATTAGCAGCTTTGTTCCCCAAGGATGCATGAAATGGGGTATTTAATATAGTCCTTTTATGGCTGTATGGTATAGGTCTGTGTACATACTTTGGAATGGGCTAAAAACACTTCACATCCCTGTAAGTGTGCGGTTTCAGCATTTCTTTAAAAGTACTTACTGTATTTACCCCAATTTAACGCTAAATGCTATTTGAAAAATACAATGAATAGTGTATAGAACAGGCATGGACATTTTTTTTGCCGTCGGGCTGCCTTGTGGGCCTGGCTGCAAGGGCTGAGCTGGGAGGGAGTGTGGGTGGGGCCAGAAAGGTGGGGCCAGAAATGGCCAGGGTTGAAGGGTGGGGCTGAGGCCTCGGAGGGGCTGGGGCTGGGAGAGGGAAGGGACAGGTCTGTCTCCAGGGAGACAGACACACTGCTGCTGTTTGGCAACAGCGTGTTTCTCTCCCCACCTTTTCCGGACCCTGGGAAGGCAGCATCCCACCTTCCTCAGGCCCTCTTGGCAGTGGTGTGTTACTTCTTCGTGTCAGATGTGAAATCGCACATGCCTGGTATTGATTCTGATGGCTTCACTTGATCTTGCTTTTTGGAGTAGGAAAACTTATCTCTAGATTGACAAACCGGATTAGTTTGAAATGGGACCATATTTCCTACCATACCTTGATTGCTATATTATTAAACATAATTCATAAGGAAGGTTATGTATCGAGAAAGTGGCTAATTTTAAAAAGTTAAATGTGAGTCATAAAGGAGATTGTTCATCAGCTGAAAAATATTTAGCAAGAAGATGATGGTTGATAGCAAAATAAGAAGTTTATTTCAAAACATGTAGCATTCAGGTTCCTCAACTTGAAAACCTTTGAGCTCAAAAAAGACTTCCTCTTTGATTTTTTTCTCAATATGCTTCAAGATGGAAATAGATTCAAAAGACCGCTTTATTACTATGTGACACTAATTATTGCAGCAAAACTGAGGGGAGGTACAGCTGTACACCTTGCATGTGGTTGAAAATATACTTCTTTTGGTAAAAGAAGAGTGAAAATTTATGGCATTTGATTTTGATTTGCTTTCAGATCCCCATTATATAATTATTTATTTGGTTGCTTGGAGTAAGGAGAAAAGTAATTTTTGGCTTTCCCCCATCATTTTGTTCTTTTGGATATATTTATCCCTCTCATGGAATATTGATTCCTAGCACTATTCCATGTGCAAGGAATGGTAACTAGACGTTTCAGTGCATCTTTCATTTTAAACTTTCATAACTAAAACAAAATCTGAATTGTATTAAATAGCTAGCACATAATACTTGGCATTGCCCAGGTGTCAGACGGGCCATTGTCTGGCTGCCTTCTCCACCTTGCTTCCACGTTTGCATGACCTTCCGAAAAGGCCTCCCTCACAATGTCTTCATGGCAGTGCTCTGGCCGTCTGAGCACTGCATACATCTTTCATTGGTTTTGGGAGCCTTGCCCTCAAAAAGGGCCAATTTTGTAGTTCAGACCTCTCAATTCTTTTAAGTTGGATAATTAAGGATATGTGTGCCATGTTTGGTCCAGATCCATCAAGCCATGTACGAGTCTTTATGGTACAAAACATACCTAACCTCACAACCTCTGAGGATGCTTGCCATAGATGCAGGCGAAACGTCAGGAGAGAATGCCTCTAGAACAGGCCTGGGCAAACTTCGGCTCTCCAGGTGTTTTGGACTTCAACTCCCACAATTCCTAACAGCCTACCGGCTGTTAGGAATTGTGGGAGTTGAAGTCCAAAACACCTGGAGAGCCGAAGTTTGCCCAGGCCTACTCTAGAACATAGTCATGTAGCCCAAAAGAACCCTATAACAATGCAGTATACCTACCTACTTTGACTTGTCTATATCTGGAATAAATACTTGCATATAAAAGAAATTTGTGGAATTGCGGGCAAACTTCACCTGATTCTGGTTGAGAAATAAGCTTCAGGGGCTAATGCTGCACACCTCCACATAAAAAGCCCTAAATTCTCATGAGGCTCAGATAAAAATGTAAATAGATTTGCAGGATTGGAAAATTCAGTTAAATTATTGGAAGAGGAACAGACATAGGATTTGGGGAGTCAGTGTTGGAAAAGGACTTTACATCTTCCCAGACCTATTCAAAATTAGTTATAATCCAGTGATGAGTGCCTAGAAATAACAATATGTATAAGGAACATTTAACACTTACTCCCGAGTTTACAGAAGACAGGTTTTTATCCATCCTGTGCTGACTTCCACCTCTGCTTCTTCATGATGAAATCCATCATATTCATATCACTTGTTACATGCTCATTTCAGCTCGTGTACATGGTATATAATGCACACAGTTAGAAAATATGTAAGCAACTGAAAAAGATGCTTTAGTGTCTCACTGATTTTTTTAAAAATAAGCTCATTTGCATTGATCCTATAGGGAGAAATAAGAATTTTTTCAAATTTTTCCTAATGTCAAAATGTTCTACCACATAGAAAACTAGTGTGTTTACAATCACATAATTCTTGATAAGGTGTGTTCAAAATGTAAATTTGAATTATGTAAGGTAAACCGCTCTTCTCAGTTTCCTAATCTCTTTTCCTAGCAGTCCATTAACTCTTGTCAAACCTTTTGATTCCTTTCTGTTGTCGATAAGTCATGCCATTTTCCCTATATGTGCAATAACCTGAATAGGTAGAGCCCAACCACAAAATGTATCCCTGGTAATCATCTGTTGCATGTTGCAATTGAAAATTTATCAGCAAAGACAGGAGAATACTCAGAATTGGTATTACTTCAAGTATCTCTCTGGCATTACTTCGTGAATTATTTATTTATTTATTCGATTTTGTATACCGCTCCTCCCTGCAGGCTCAGGGCGGTTTACACAGCAATCAATTAAAATACACATAAAAGCACATAAAATACATAAAATGAAGATTCTTAGGAAGGACTCATCCCACACTTTCTACAAGCGCGTTGATGACTAAGGAGGTTGGATGTGTCCTTCGAGCCTGTGCAATGGATTTTTCTGGTGGAGCGCAGCGTGCACAGAACTGGCCTCACCCTTTAAACCAAAGGTTCGTCTGCTGGGGCCTAGCAAGCTTAGGATGGTGGCAGCGAGGTCCTCAGGTCGTAGGTTTGACTTGAGCTTCCTTCTCTAGATGGTTGACCTTACAGGGTTAGACGAGCACCATCTGCCCGGGTTTGAAATTAGAGTTTTCCTTCTCTTAGGATGGTTGCCAAAAGGCTAGAGATCCCATCCTACCCATTGACATTCTTTGTCAGACCCTTCGGTTGTGACCTGTCTGGCATAGGAGGCCCTACTGGTGGCTATTATGCCACCACCAGCATAGCTCACAACTTCATTAGGGTACTCAAGCCTCTCCCCCACGACAAGGGGGCAAATTGTTTTAAAGTGTCTGAATACTTAAACACTCTGCATGCTAATTAGTTTAACGCAAGACTACATACATTTGAATCTTTTATTTGGGCTGACATGGCATTTTGGGTAGATTGACATTCTAGTGTTTTTGGATAGCAATGAAACATACATGTTAGGCACAAAGGGCTGTCATAAATTGCTGTCCCAGCCACAGCCTGTTCCAGTTTGAAATACAAAGACAATGAACTCGAACTTGCATGGGAATCATAGAATCATTAGAATCATAGGGTTGGAAGAGACCACATGGGCCATCAAGTCCAACCCCTGCTATGAAGGAAAGCACAATCAAAGTCCCCCTGACACATTAGCAGGATTGCATTCCAACATTTCATACCAAGTATGAGTAGAGTTAGGTTTCTTATACATACTGCTTACCTTACTGAGAGTTCCAGCATTGATGGTTTAGCATTTCTACAATCATGCCTTTCTCCACTGATTTTAAGGAACATTTTAGTTTGTCATGGGGATCAGCTAATGATATACTTCTCATTAGTTCTTTTTGTCCTTTTAAAATGTATGTGTCCGTCTCCAGCTACTGCATGCCATCCTGTTAATTTGCTTGGGCTTCCCTCTGAATAGTGACCCCCAAGGATGCTGTTTTCACTTGTTGCTCTTGGATTCCTTTAAAAAAAATCATCTTACAGATTAGTTTTGTACTTGTTCAAATCTTCGAGTTTTTCCAAGACATTGTTTTATCTAGCTTTTAACTTGTAGAAGCAATTGAAAAGCTCAGGCAGATTCAGGCCTGGTGATGTAGTTGAACAAATGATAGCAGAGTTCTTTGAGAGATGGAGTGTTTCATACCTTACTGTAGTCTCATTTAGTTTGTGTGCTATTGTTTTTCCTAAATAGGTGATAACACAGAGAAATTGATTGAGAATTACAATTTATATGTGATGTTATGATCCAGCCCATTCCTCCAGTAAATATTACCTACTTTTGAGGAATTGTTATTGGTTATTTCCATACTTGTATGTCTTCAACTTGTTTCTGGCTTATGGCGACCCAAAGGCAAATCTGTCAGAGCAGAGGGTTTTCTGGGCAAGATTTGTTCAGAGGGGGGTTGCCTTAGCCTTCCTCTGAGAGACTTGCCCTAAATCACTCCTTGGGTTTCCATGGCCAAGCTGGGATTGGAATCCTGGTCTTCAGAGTCATATGCTCAGACCACTACACCATACTTTCTCTTTTGTCCACATACCAGATAATCCCTTGCTGTTGGTCTTGTTGGCAAGTTCATTTTTCTTTATCTGTGAT
The DNA here is from genome assembly GCA_030556195.1 of Anolis apletophallus. NCBI lineage: Eukaryota > Metazoa > Chordata > Lepidosauria > Squamata > Anolidae > Anolis > Anolis apletophallus. Next base: position 40,105,712 of record JARBWK010000001.1, on the reverse strand, counting down.
CTTCCTGCTGTTTGGATCTGTTGGCTCTTAACATGAGTTTATGATGAATAACTTCAGTTTCTGTGTTGCTCTGATGAGAATAGTTAGGCAAATTATGTTAATGCAGTATTTATGTGAGGCTGTTACTGAGATAATATATAAACATGTCTGCATAAAATAGAGTTGTCATTGTGCATGCTGTTAATTTTTGTATTTTCCTAAATGTATTAATCACCTTACGGGTAAACAAGGTTTGGATGATCTACAAAAAGCACACAATCTAAAATCTTTACAAAATCGTAAATTAAAAGCAGAAATTGCTTCAAAGCAGAAGACCTAAAACAGACGTCATAAGAAAATAAAAAAAGATATAAGAGATTGTTTTTCAAAATAACAGAACATTTGTAATATAAAGTAAAGGTAAAGGTTTCCCCTGACATTAAGTCTAGTCATGTCCAACACTGAAGGGTGGTGCTCATCTCCATTTCTAAACCAAAGAGCTGACATTGTCCGTAGACACCTCCAGGGTCATGTGGCTAGCATGACTGCATGGAGTGCCATTACCTTCTTGCAGAAGCTGTACCTATTGATCCACTCACATTTGCATGTTTTTAAAATGCTAGTTGGCAGAAGTTGGGCCTAACAGTGGGAGCTCACCCTGCTTCCCAGATTCGAACTGCCAGTCTTTCGGTCAGCAAGTTCAGCAGCTCAGAGGTTCAACTCGCTGCACCACCAGGGGGCCCTATTGAAATATAGATAGGATTAGAAACCATGAAGGTCACCCCTTCACACACAAAAATGGCATAACTGAGTACTTTTATATGAAATCATTATGGCCATCAAGTGCTAAGGTTAGGATTTGGACAAATCATCAATAAATAATAAGTGATATTCCTGATGGTATGAAATACTTCATGTACCACTACCTTTTAAAGTAGTTTTGTCATGGGCAACAATCCTGACTACCAGGTATGCAGGACTACCTGCATTGTTGAATTCTCTGAAAGAGAAATATTTCAATGTTTTATCTAGCTTTTAACTTGTAGAAGCAGTTGAAAAGCTCAGGCAGATTCAGACCTGGTGATATAGTTCTTAGATCCTGAACAAATGATAGAGTTCTTTGAGAGATGGACTGTTTCATGCCTTACTGTAGTCTCATTTAGCTGGAGTAATTTGTTCCTCTTTTCGACTCCGCCTCAGCTAAACAGATGCTAATAGAGTTGTGGACATAGGTAGGACACAAACAGAAAAATAATGTTACTGGGGATATTGACATAAATGTGGTCTTTGGCAATACAAGAGGCACTGCATAAAGCATTGTATGCTGTTCCTTGGCATGGGAATTTTTTTTATTAAAAAAACAACTTGAATGTCAGTTGACAAACAGGTAACACCAAGGTATTGAGTATAAAGGAAGCATTTTCATTGGTTAAGAACATTGATGAGCACAGACATTTCAGTAAGTGTGTCTGTTTTTCACAATTGACAGTGGTCACTTTTGGTATTCCTACCTGGAGATTATACTTGTATCTGTGTGAAATGGCCCTTGTTTTAACAAAAATACTAAATAACATGCATTCAGTTAGATCTCTTAAGATGGAAAAGAAGGTATACTTGAGGAAGAGCATTTTAAATGATATATAAAAAGGGTAGAAAACCCTGATTACCATTTTTATTTTCTGAATTATTTGTTGAATATAGTTTGAATTTCTGTACTTTGTTGTGATTATAAAACGTAGCTGTACTTTTTGTCTAGGGCATCCTTCTGCCCCAAAATGAGTCTAAGCTCATTTTGTTCTAAACTACTAAATGAAATACTGCAGTGACTGACTTAGAAGGAAAAATGCTTTATCTTCAGTATCCATGTTTATTTTGTACAGTGGTGTACTAACTTTGTATACCAGACTAGCTGTGTCTTGTTAGATGTCTTTAGTGTTTCACTTGAAACAAAACGTGATCTTTGAACTCTCCCCCCTATCTAAATCATTTTTACCTAATTGATATTTTATAGCACAAAATGATTTTAATATCCCTTCCCTTCCCTTTAGCCTTCCATATTACCACCTGTCCCAGCCGTATTCATCGGCCTAATCCTGGCTTTCCTGTTTTGGTGTTACAGCCCATTGTGGTAGAGAAAGGTACTACACGCACTATTCAGTCCATGTATGTTCGTCCCTGTCACCTGTTTGTGCCATTTTTTTGTAAAAATGCATGGTGAAAAACAGGTCTTTATGTACCTGACACAAATCCTTCATCTAATAAGCCATTATTATGTGTAATACTGGCAAAACAAGCAAACTAATCATTTAACATCTGTCTGGTATCCTCGTGCTAGTGCTAACCGTGTTCCTTTGATAACCTAAGTGTTTCTGACTGTTCTTCTTCTAACACATTTGTCTTTTGTAAGATGCTGCAAAGAGAGGTTTTGGAGGAAAATCTAACCGTTTAATTAAATGTTAACACATGAGGTTTTTGCATATTTGCATTTGGTCCTGGGGTTTCTTTTCTTTTCTCCATCTTCAACTAATTCAAATATTTCTCTTGGGGCTGAATGGTTTTTTTTCTTTCATTTTTGTGATGAAGAAGGTATTTGAGGGGGTGGGAAACAAGATGAAATCAACTGATGTTTGCACTTATTTCTAGTAACATTTCGAAATATATTCTGCAAGAATACAGCCTTCTGTATGGAATTATATGTCAAAATGTAAGTTACAAGGCAGCTGTGGTGGCAAATATACATGTAAGAGTAACATTTCTGCATGTTCGATCTCCCTTAAAATGAGGTCAAAACAAAAGTAATTAATAGCAAGCAAAATTAATCTCATGTATTGTTGTAGGATGTTTGAAGGTGTTTAGAGGAATCATAATTTGGCATGGCATGTATTCTGTTTACCTTGATGCAAAGAAGGAAAACTCTTAGTGAATTAGATTACAAAGTGTTTATTTGGAAGCAATTCTATTAAAACATGACATCATGCAGCAAACAATCTGAAGAAGTCACATCAAGGGGACATGTGTGCACTGAATTCCTTAACTCCTTAGTATCCAGTTGAAGTTATCTAAACCTAGATCACATGGGAAACATTTTAGGGACTGCTGGATACGTAAAGGGATGTTCTGTCTACTAAAGAGAATGAGATACTGACTGTTTTCTTTTCTTTTCCCCCCACACAGAGACAATGGCCTTGGATGCCTGTGATGGCAGCTTTGGTCGCTGTGACAGCCCTGGTGTTGTACCCAGGCCTATCCAGAGCCTCTCCATGAGAACTGTTTGTTGAATCGATACACCGTCCTCCCTTTAGAAGCTGGCATCATTCACATACTGGGGGGGGAAACCAGATTCATCCTGTTCCGTTTTTTACCTTAGTACCACAGAGTTTGGCTTCAGAGCAGCAGTAGGATCATTGCTTTAAATTGTACAAAATGTATCTGTCTATAAAGAGGGAATAAAATTATTACTTCATTCTATGGTGAGCAATATTGTTGCTTACACTTTCATGTAATTCTTAAGGTAGTATGTTTGAATTCTAAATACTGTTATGGTGGCCTAAAGTAGGCTTCTTGGTACCAAATTATTTATGGTGGTTAGGTGTGTGGATAATTTCCCTAAAAATCTGATTGCCAGATTGAAAGCAATGTATTATTTCTCTGATTTGGACTCCCATGCCAAATACTCGCTAAATACTCAGAAGCAGGTGCAGTGTGCTCAGTGCCTTTCAGTTTGACTTTATTTGTATATTAACATACCATTCTTATTTTTTACTTGCTGTGAGTCACTGAGCTATTGGGAACAATTTTCTTTTTTTCCAAGTCTTCTGACAGAAACAAATATTTTTCTTCAGTAAAGGTCCTATTTTGTTGATGACTTGGAAAATAGTACAATTCATTGTCAGCCTTAAAGAGCTCTAGAAGAAACTGAATGGAAAGCCTCAGTCTAGACTTCTTGTGTGCAGGTGTGTGCATGTGTGTGCCTGAGTGAACTAAGGTTTTTCTGGGAGCAAAATCTCAATTTTTTTTCCTGATGGACATAGTGCAGTGATCCAACTTTTAGTTTGAATGTAATTTATTAAATCTCATGTATATAGACACTATAGAACCCAATGTATTTTCTCACATATCACATTATAGAAATGATTTTTCCAGTCACATATTATATCAAAATACGCTGGAGAAATAATATTTGTCTCTTTAATTGCGCTTTCATTGGCATAACTTCATTATGTGAAGTGCTTGAGTGGTTCTACTGTTAGGGAAATGAAGAAAAAACAAAAAAATGCACAAGCCTTCGGGAAAGTTAGAATAATTTAATTGGTCCTCTATGCAACAACTTAAACTGAAAGAATGTGCTTTCAATGAATAGAAGCTTTACACCACAGTTTATATGGCCTTAATATTAATGTCTCCAGTAAGGGTTAACCTATGAATAGGGGCATCTATAATTAAAGCCTGAGTGAAGTGCTGGCTTACACAACTGCTCTATTCATTAAGGTCTATAATTGTATAAAACGAATTGCAAAGTGAAACAATTCAGCTGATGGAAATTTCACAGGAAGACTGCCTCAGAGTTTGGTTTAATGGATTGAATGGCAATCAACAGATTTAATTACATATTTAAATAGATTTTAGTTGTTATTTGCCTTTGCGGTTTTGAGGGTCATTTTACTTTAAAGTTTCTGTCTTGAACTATTTGGGATTTGTTAATGGGAGGATCATTTAGATTTAAGGGAATGTTAGTACACAGATGTAGAAAATGTCATTTTTGTTCATTTCATTCTTTGCAGTTGAAGGAAGCTGTAACACACATACACACACAACACATACATATACACACCAGTGGTACTTAGTACCTCTTGTATATAGGTTATTGCAAATATTATTCTGAAAAGGCTTAACTTCAGAATTACATTTTTAAAAGTAAATAATTGTTTTAAATCTATTTTGTAAAGATATAAAAGAAACAATAGAATTTCTGGAGTACAGATTGAACTATTTGCACTAACACACGTGATGTGCATGATTTAATAAAATAACTTTACTCTCCCTATGATTGTTTGAGTTGAATTTCTTTTTGCCAAATAGAGGTGCTGTGATGAGTGTTTTGTTCAACAGAGGATGAAAGTACAATCTTATTTCAAGTGGTGTTACATTCTATCTGGCAAGAGTAAAATGAAAAATGCTTTTTCTAGCACTGTATTAGTTTACTGTTTGATGCCAAGATTTCAGATAGGGTATGCTCACTAATTATCATCAGATCACAAAATCTTACCACTATATCAACATTACAACATTGTGTTAGCATTGTAGGCTAACTAGTACAGATGTTGAAGAGGATACCAAACATCTCAACTTTTCCTCACTATTGGGTGATCAAGGGGTGAATTTCCTCTGTCCCTTGAATGCCTTGCTTTGTCATCCCTAAGTATAAATGCTATTTTCATTACTAAGCTGCTTTACTTCTATCCTCAGAAAAGCCAGTTTCATTAAATTATGAATTGTTGAAGAAATTATACAATATATAAACAAATATATATATACAATATATTTATTATTATTTATTACATACATTTCTATCCTGCCCTTCTCCCCACAAAGGGACTCAGGGCGGCCTTACATGAGCATCCAGTGATCCAATCCACATATATACCAATAAAATTACAATTAAAACAGTAAAATCCATTTAAAAGATTACATGTATGTACATACAGTGGAGTCTCACTTATCCAACATAAAAGGGGTGGCAGAACATTGGATAAGCGAAAATGTTGGATAATAAGGAGGGATTAAGGAAAAGCCCATTAAAGGACAAAATTACATTATGATTAAGTACCAAACACATGTTTTACAACCAATGGACAGAAAAAGCAGTTCAATACATAGTAACATTATATAGTAATTACCATATTTACAAATTTAGCACCAAAACATAGCATTATATTGAAACAGCTGTGGATCTGGGCGGGAGGCAGACAGCGTTGGATAATACAGAATGTTGGATGAGCGAAGGTTGAATAAGTGAGACTACTGAACCACCTCGAGTCGTCCTCAGGCTGAGAAAGGTGGCATATAAATGTAAATAAATCGTAAGTAAATATAATATGGGAATTTGACGTCCTGGCTTTCTACCAATAGAGGACTCCCATTCCCACGTGCATGTTTACACATTCCCCTACCTTAACCCATATTATGTGTAATAAAAGATTCATAAGTAGAACTGTTTTCGTGTTGTGTTCAAAACAGTGTTTCATTTATTATTTATTTCAGTGTTTCACAACGGGTAAAATGTACAATAAAACACATTAAAATAGAACAATCAATAAAACACACAATAAAACATCAGATTAAAATATTAGTGGCAAAGAAGAATCCAAAGAATTGATATAATTTAAAAATTGAATCTATAGTGCAATGAAGCCATCCTTTGTATCATGTTTGTGCTATTTAACGTTGTCAACTGGTTTCTCTATAATAGCAATGAACCAAACTCTTTTCAACCAACCATGGATTGATAAAGCAGTTCTGTTTTTTCCAATTCTGTTTCCACTCTAACCTGTTGTCAAAGTAATACAATAGGAAGTGAGCAGAAGTCATTTCCTATTTACGTCCTAAATTGATCCAGGAGTCTGCTGTTAGTGGATATTTTGATCTATCCATCCATCCCTGGGAAATTGAGAGGGCTCAAAATATGGTGGAAATGCCTTTTTTGCCAACAGAGTGCATTTGGAGGGGGCTGATCCCTGGGGCCACAAACCCCCAGAGAGACTGCCTTATAGCAAGCATGGGCAAATTTCGGCCTACCGACTGTTAGGAATTGTGGGAGTTGGAGTCCAAAATACCTGGAGGGCCGAATTTTTCCCATGCCTGGCCTATAGCCTGCGGATTACATTTTGCCTACCTCTGGTTTAAATGATATGCTCAGAGAAGAATGAGAGGGGAAACGGTTATATTTATATTTGTTAGTATGTGTATTGCAAGATAACAAGATCGATTGGATACATATTTTGTTTTGCTTTTGCCCCCAGTATTCTGTTTGAAACAAACTTTCCCATGGTATTTATTTGGGAGAGAGAATCGGTCTTACAGCTTTCCTGGTGAATGTAACCTTTCTGATTAATTTATAGTGAGAACATTTCAGTTCAAATGTTTAAAACATTCCTGACTGATTCACAGGGCAATTACTTTGATTTACACTGTGGAGTAAAGGTTTCAGATGATGATGAAAGGGGAATAAGACAACCAAGAGAAACATGACTATAAACAACTCTCTTTTTTGTGTGAAAAAGATTATTCTTGCTAGTATTGGGAACAACTCCCCCAAAGATAGGGTTTTGCTTGCCCCTCTGTTTTTTTTAGGTTATTCTCTGGTTCACACAAAGTAGAAGAATTAAAAAGGAAGAAATGTTTATCTCCTGTCTGTAGGAATTTTCTAAACAATGAGATCACTTCATCTATTTAACACTATGGTCTCTAAAGGGGGAATGGAGAAAATATGGCTCACGGATAACATTCAGCTCCATTTTTTTTTTGTGGTCCACAACGTCACTTTTTTCCAAAAATTATTTTTCCCACCTCCATGTGCCCCAATTTTCAGGGGTGTGGAAACAATCCTGACACCATCTTGAGAATAGAAAGTCCCTGGTTTTGCCACAACAGTTGTGGTATCATTGATTGTGAATACATACCAGATTGAGCACCTTCGATATAGTACCGCTCTTCTTTAACACAATTCCACTGATTTGCCAATTTGTGGTCCTGGGATTGTACTTCTGCACACCCTCAAAATTTCACCTTCCCGCACTACTGCTATTTCTTGTTTTTCTTTTTAGCACAATTATTCAATTTTAGCATTTTTAAAAGATAAATAAAATTTATTTATTTGCAGTTTCCCTGTCGTGGTCTTCTGTTAATATGTACTGATGTATAACCCTGCGCCTGCGCAGACAGTTCGGAATCTTTAAAAAGATAATATCACTTTAAATGGAAGCCCCGCCCACTCCCCTTGAGTATATATAGCCAGTGGGAGGGGCTGCCACCTCAGATCCTTTTTTCCGCCGCAAGTGCGACAGCTAGGAATCGTCTCATATTTTTATTTATTTCTATTTATTTTATTTATTTTAGAACTAGTTTAAATTTTATTATTCCATTTTAAATTCATTTTGCTTATTTAATCTAATTTAATTGTTATTATCCAAAATTGAATACAATTCATTTTTGCTTATCTATATATATAATTTTGACACGGTCGTGCATTGACGATCATAGACAACGCAACCATAAAAACAGAAGCACTAAAATCGACAGCCTACACAACCATACAATAAGGTACCTAAAGGGCCCAAAAACAGACCCTAGGTACCTCCCAACACCCCCAAAAACCAGCCCCCAAAACCGCCAAGGGAATTCCCATCTCGGCCTCTTCGCTGCCAGCACGAACGCTAGAACGTTCCCGCATGGCAGCCAACACTCACCTCGCCTCCTCAGGAACAGCGGCGGGGCGCCATGGATGGAGGGGGGGGCCGGGCTAAGGAGAAACCGAGCCGGCTCCTCCTTAGCCCCGCCTCCTCCCTCCTCCACGGCACGGCCGCGCTGTTCCGGAACAGCGGTGGCTGCGCCGTGGATGCAGCAAGGGAGGGGCTGGGCCAAGGAGAAACCAAGCCGGCTCCTCCCTTAGCCCGCCTCCTCCCTTCCTCCATCCACGGCACGGCCGCCGCTGTTCCGGAACAGCGGCGGACGCGCTGGGGGGATGTAGCAGGGAGGGGGCCGGGCTAAGGAGAAACCGAGCCGGCTCCTCCTTAGCCCCGCCTCCTTCCTCCCTCCATCACGCTGCGCCGCCGCTGTTCCGAACAGCGCGGCGCGCCGTGATGCAGCAAGGGAGGGGCTGGGCTAAGGAGAAACCGAGCCGGCTCCTCCTTAGCCCCGCCTCCTCCTCCCTCCATCCACGGCACGGCCGCCTCTCCGAACAGCGGCGGCCGGCCGCCGTGGTGTAGCAGGGAGGAGGCCGGGCTAAGGAGGAGAAACTGAGCCGGCTCCTCCTTAGCCCCTCCTCCTCCCTCCTTAGCCCCTCCTCCCCTCCGCGGCTCACTGGGAAACAGGGTGAGACAGGGCAGGAAGGGGGAAGTGGCTGCGTGGGGCCTTTTGGGAACTGAATCGAGGGTGGATGAGGTAAGGAGCCGACCAGAGCCTTTGGTGGGTACAGGAAGGACCCACCTGTCTTCCCATCCTCCCACCTACGTTCCCCTGCCTGCCCCCCACACCACAAGACAGACAGAGACACAGACAGAGGTAGAGAGAGTGAAACAGAGAGACAGAGAGAGAGAGACTGATAGAGAGAGTCCTGGAGAGACACAGAGAGATAGACAGACAGAAAGAGAGAGAGATAGGGAGATTGATACACAGACAGAGAGAGAGAGAGAGAGAGACAGCCAAAGAGAGAGAGAGAGAAAGAGTGATAGAGAGAGAGAGACATAGAAAGACACAGACAGAGGCACACAGAGAAAGAAATAGAGAGAAAAACAGACAGAGAGAGCTACAGACAGACAGAGGGAAAGAAACAGAGACAGAGTGAGAGAGAGACAGAAAGAGACAAATAAATAGAGAAAAGCAGAGATACATACAGATAGAGGGACAGATCGATAGACAGACAGACAGACAGACAGATACAGAGAAAGGTAGAGATACACAGAGAGCGAGACATAGAAAGAGAGATAGACAAACACAGACAGACAGTGATAGAAAGACAAAGAAAAACAGAAAGAGATAGATAGATAGATATAGATAGATAGACAGAGAATGGCATATGGCACAGCAACGTGTGCCGGGCTCAGCTAGTTTAATCTATTTGTTGTTATTCAAAATTGAATAATTGTCGATTTGGCCGGCATTATTAATTAATTTGGTGGCGATAGTACCACCATTCACTAATTAGTAAATTCTAACATCCTTCATATTAGAGATGATTATTGATTTATTCTTCATCTTGATGGACATTTGTTACCACCATTTATTAAATATTATTAAGGTTAAAACTCTTCATATTGGTGATGATTTGTAAAAATAAATTTATGAATAAATACTTAATTATTTATATACTTAAATCAATTGAAGTTCATTGTTTATAATTACTTGCTTTTAATTAATAGAAGTTTATTGTTCAAATTCTATTATTTGTGATTGGCACCAATAGCTGCTGTTGTATAAAAAAGCCTCAAGGACCCCTCATTAATTTGGGCCAATGATTCAGGCTTTAAGGAAATTTATCCATATTTTTGGAGCAGTTGGCCTTACATATTCAAAATTTCCGTTGGCTACCATGATGGCGGCGCCAAAGGTAGAAAGCTGGGAAGTGCCGCCAAAATGACTGCCAGCCTCCTCGGACGCATGACTTCCACAGCATCAAAGCCGAGCCACCACTATGGAAAGCGCCTCTGCTCCACCTTTGGGCATGCGCAAGGCCGTCAGGACCATTCAGAGCCTCTGCTCCGCTTTTGGGCGTGACACAGGCAGCAGACGGCTGGGACTGGAGTCCCTCCAATGTCGCCTCTGCCCCACCTTTGGTGTGCGGCATGCCCAGGAACGTCGAGGCCGAAACCCATGCAATCAGAGCGATGGCTCTTCAATGCTGGAGGCCAGTCATCGAGCTCGAATCAACCATCGAGCTCGAATGCCCCTCGATATGGGCCAGCCGATGCCAGAACTTGCCCTTCGATGCCCTGCTATCCGCGCAATGAGTCTGCCCCGCGAGGCAAAGAGCGCCCTAGTGCTGGCCCCTGGCGACCTCTAAGCCCTCCTCACCAGAATGGCGACCTCTGAACAAATGGCTTCGTTGGGCCATCTATGGCCTCGATGCCACCCTTGGCGCTCCTTCCTGGCTCTCTCATCGGGGAGGCCACTTCCTCCTCTTCGGTCCTCTTCCTCCCCCGGGAAGGAGTGTGCGCGCACACCCTCGATGCTGCAGGGGAAAGGGAAAGGCCTCCACTGGAACACGCTCTCCCATTCCCCCAACGACGTCGAGAGGAGGAGGGATCTGGATGGCACCCAACGATGTTGAGAGGAGGAAGGATCTGGATGGCACTCTCGATCTCGAGGGCGCGCGCTCTCTCCCTTTTTCTCCTCGACGCCGACGAAGGGAATAGAGAGGGACCTTCACAAGAAGTTTGGAAGGAGGGGTGAGATGGCTAGCTTCTAACCAGAAGTGGGATGGCCTTCTGTTGGAGGCATTTTTACTGGAGGATCCGGAGGAGGGGCGGGATGGCCGGCGCGCCGCCTTGCCCGCTGTTCGAGTTGATGGTTGGGCAGTTGCTGCCTGGGGACTGCGCAGGCGCGCAGGTTGGGCGTCCCGACCTCGACGCGGGCCCGGGGAGGCCAGTGGACGCCTTTTGTGCAGGCCCTCTAAGAAGCTGCAGCACGATGCGAGACTGAGACTCTCATACTGGAGGCTCTCTCGGTTAGTCTGCGTACTGGTTAGGCATGCAGGCCAAATGGCCATGGTGGTGCCTATGGACAGTGCGGGCTCTTCAACTTTAAATAAAACTGTGCAGGCATGCGGGCCAATGGGCCTTGGAGATGTCTGTGGACAGTGCGGGCTCTTTGACTTACAAAGAGCTAGGCAGGCCAAATGGCCTTGGAGGTGTCTATGGAAAGCACCAGCTCTTGCAGTCATGCAAGCCTTTGGACATTAAAGGTGTCTATGGAAGACACCAGTCCTTGACTTAAAAAGGGAAGCGAGCACCAAAATTATGCAGCCAGGCAAGCCTTATGACTACAAAGGTGTCTATGGAAGGCACCAGCTCTTAACTTAAAAATGCAAGAGCGCCCACTACTTTGAGCCCCAAAGTTATGCAGTCATGCTAGCCTCATGATCTTACAGGTGTCTAGGATAGACACCGGCTCTCGACTTAAAATGTAAACAAGCACCAAAATCATAAAGTCATGCTAGCCTTAGGACATTAAAAGTGTCTCAGGACAACAATGGCTCAGAATAAATGGAGGTGAGCAACAAAGTGAAATAATAATAATTATTATTATTATTTGAGCCTAACATACTTATAATGATATAATGTGCATTATGGTCCACCCAGAGTCCCCTGCGGGGTGCAAAGGGCAGAATATAAATGACGCAAAATATCTCTAGCGCCCTTTTACTATATGTCGAAGTTTTACATAGACGAGTCACAACATATGTTTACTTGTTCTTCTGGACACTGGAATTATGTTATGCCTTATTTTATTGTTTACAATATTTATATATTTATATGCCGCCTTCTTACCCCGAGGGGTACAGAGTGACTTACAAGTCTTATGCACATTATAAAACCTTATGGCATCAGCCATGAATTGGAAGGCTAGGTTTTTAGCCTGCCACTTTTGGACTCTTACTTGCTGAGTTTATATTATTTATTTACTTATTTATTGTACCAGGAGCGAAACAATTTATTTGAGAAAACACAAGTATAAAAACTCGTGTGACCAGTGGCTTGGGGTTCCGCTGGTGTCGCTATAAGAAAGTCCTTCATTATGCATTACAGCAATCGAACTGCATTGAATAGGTGGACTGTGCATTGCTCTTCTGTATATCTTTATATATGTTGTTTAAAATAATAATACGAAGAAGGAAATAAGAAAAAGGAAAGAGGAATAATAAGATTAAGGGGAGCATATTTTATATTCTGTTGAATGTACAATGCTTAATGCCATTACCAGCGATTACCCCTTCGGAAATGTCACATGACATTGTTTCCAGGCTGCCGAATGCCAATCACACATAATGTTTAATATTCTTTATTATTGTTGTTTCTCAAGTCAGTTAGGTCATATCTTTAGCGCTCTATCGTTAACATCTTGACGTTAGCATCTGTAAACAAACTTATTCATTCTGTAACAATTGCACCTGCTATTGCCAAGTAGGCCATGCAGCATTTCCTAATATATATGTATATAAATTTACAAACGGCACCGTCAAAATGCCTGGCCTCACCTATACATTTCAAAATAGGTGAAAGCTACAAACTGGGTTTAGATCTAAAGTGTATTTACTTATTTATCACTTATTGTTTCGACTTCATGACCGCTCCTTTCCGAAGCTCGGGGCGGTTTACAGCAATATAAACACAACAATACAACGCTATGCTTGAATTAAGACTAACAGGGAAAGATGTTGCAGTTCATTCAAGAGAGAATGCTTGATGGGAAAAACCACCTTACACGCTAAAGCATAGAAATTAAACTGCAGAGCATGGGACTAAGACTGTTAGCACACAAGACTGAATGGATAATGTTAATGCCTTATGTCATATTTACAGCACTCTTTAGTTAGCATCTTACGAAATTCTATAAACATGCTGATTGCTTCTGTAAACCATTACTCTTGATAGGGTTGTTTTATATCTCTATTTAACAGTGATGCACTTATTTAATGCAGCGATGCTGCATTCCCGATGACATTGTCCCCTATCAAGGGGAGTCATCTCCTCGACTGGATTGTGTGATCTGTATCCTCATCGCCCTCTGCGGGTAGGGCCAGTTATGTTTCCGATGCTGCATTCCCGATGACATTGTCCCCTATCAAGGGGTGTCATCTCCCCGACTGGATTGTGTGATCTGTATCCTCATCGCACTCTGCGGGTAGAGCCAGTCATGTTTCCTTCCTTTCTCATAATATTTGAGATGAGATGGTGCACACCCTAGAGTTCTCAATCCTCCTCATGCCTTAAGGGGGCGGTACACTCCATCCTACTTGGGATTGTATTATGTGTCGAAAGGTTTGCTCAGGCCTGTTACGTCTTTGTCACAAGCACTGAGCTCTATCATACGTACGCCTCAGGAGCCTCTACTAAGTGATCTTTTACTTCCAGTGGACCCATCCATTGGTTTAAGGTGACTGAACCTTTCAACACAGATCTTTCGGTTATCTCTTCAGGGCTTCGGAAGGGATTACCACGTGCTGCCCCCCCTTGTCTAGAATCCGAGAGTTTATGCTTCTTGTTGCAAGGTTTCAGTTCCGGCCTCTGGCCTTCTGCGTACGTCTTGATCAATGCCATGCTCCTTAATTTCATTTCCTGAACAAGGCTTGTAAGTGATCTTCACTCTCTTAGCTCATACGCCCTTTGGTCAAAAGATGTGGTGTGGTTTGACAGTACCATAAACTTGTGCTCCTATATGGCTTAGGAAGTACTTAGGTGTCCTTTCCCGGGACGTCCCTTCTTCCATCCTTCAAATGCCTGGGAAGTTGACAGGTCATATTCTTAAAGCAACAGGGCTCAGACAGTCGTCTCAGCTATTCCAAAGTGAAGGGAGGATGCCAGTGGTCTCCCAGTGTTTCTGCGACTACTGTCTTTTTCAACCATATTGGCAGTTTGTCTGATTCTCTAGTTGAACCATCACACTCATCTGGGCAGGTTAGGGATCGCTTCACTAAACCTGAAGTATCCTGCACTGCCCCTCAGAGGGGCTTTCTCCCGCAAGACCACAAGATCTGATAGGCAGATTCTTGGTCTGCTCAGTTCACCCTTGTTGTTCACAAGGTTGATACATACTGTTAAGGCAGACACATACTGACATAGAGGTGTCTTATGCCGTCATATTCTTGACGGACCGGTCCTCTTCTTGGTGATGGCATGACGCCCACCAGCCGCATTATTAGCTCGGTAGTCCATTACATCAGTACATATTAACAGAAGACCACGACAGGGAAATATTAGTTGCTTACCTGTAACTGTAGTTCCCTGAGTCTTCTGTTAATATGTACAAACCCGCCCATCCTCCCTGCTGTCGTCATGCCTCAGTCCTTCAAGCTGCTATTTGCGGCGGAGTGAGGATCTGAGGTGGCAGCCCCTCTCACTGGCTATATATACTCAAGGGGAGTGGGCGGGGCTTCCATTTAAAGTGATATTATCTTTTCAAAGATTCCGAACTGTCTGTGCAGGCGCAGGGTTATACATCAGTACATATTAACAGAAGACACTCAGGGAACTACAGTTACAGGTAAGCAACTAATATATTTGTATACTACCCTTCTCAACCCCGAAGGGGACTCAGGGCAGTTCACAGTGTTGGCAACAATTCAATGCCAGCGATAAAAAACAGTATAAAACATCAAAATTGGCCCTCCCCTGATAAAACATTAAACTTTATTAAACACATCACAAAAAATAACATCACATACCACACACAGACATAGTCGTCCATAAACAGTCCTGGGTCATTGCACTTTCATCTTTCACTTTAAATATTCCTATGATGGGCTGAACGCTTGGTTTCACGGCCATGGGGCCACCACTGAGAAGGCCCTGTCCTTCGTCCCCATCAGCCACAGATGTGAGGCCGATGGGGCTGAGAGCAAGACCTCCCCGGAAGATCTTAATCTACGAATTGGTTCATAGAGGGAGAAACATTTGGACAGGTAAGGCTTTATAGGTTAAAGCCAGCATTATGAATTGTGTTCAGTAGCTAATAGGCAGCCAATAGAAATAAATTGTGAGGGGAAAGAAGAGAGGAAGAGGAGGATAATCTTACTACCTGCTGGCACTTTACTGTGGGAGAGATGAAGCATGCCACGGGTGGAGTGAGCATTGCAGGTGCTCTCTTGTGTCCAGCCTCCATTGGCTTCACTTTGGAAACCTGAGCTGTTCTGAAGATTCTTCAGATATCACAAAATGACACCCAATGAGAAAGCAGGTTGAGTGGTTGGAGATGGGCTCTTCCTAAAACCTCTGGTTTATTGAGGGTCCTAAAAGTCCTGCTGGTCTCAAACCCTTCATTTGGACTTAGCAAGTGCTAAGTGGTGGATGAGAGGCAGCAGATATACTAACTATACTAACATGTTAGTGACTTACACATTTCATTTTCTCCAATATCTAAGCAACATTGTGAAGTTAATAAATAAAATATAGTCATTGACATTTTGTCTGTGTTGCAGCTGCTGAAACCCCAGGAGTCCTGTCAGAAAAAAATCATGAACCCCCCTCCCCACTTTCCCCTCCCTCTAAAATCCAACATTTTCAGATATTCCTAAACCGGAGACTTAAAGGAAGAAGGAAGAATAATAACCTTTTTGGCCCAATGCCAAGAAGAAACGAGCCGAGAAATACAAATTTTAATGGCCTTTGGCAGCAATCTAAGCATTCTTTTTCTTCCAAGTAGCCCAAATTTTCATTAGGGGGACCAAGTGCTAATAACTGGTTTCTGGACTCCAGCCACTGGAAGCAAATGGCTCGAAATGTTGGCCAAATCCCAGACTGTGCAAGGCATTGGTTATTCTTTCTTTATTTTTGCCAAAAGGTTTTTCAGGTGTCATATCATATAAAGGTTAATAACAAATAAAATGATTTTTTTTACTGTAACACACCACATTTCAAAATCCATATCTTGGTAGTCTTGACCAAAGGAAATTATATTTCTATTTAGTTTTGTTACTGCTGGATTCTTATACTTTACTTTTTTGCACACTGAAGTTTTAATGTGTAATCATTTCTGCATTATCTTCCATCTGCACCAACCTCAAGAATGCTTTTTAGTTTAAATATGTTATTGGTGGAATGTAGAATGGGAAGCAAGATTGCTTCTCATGTACACTGCCATTGTAATGCAGATTAAACTGCATTATATGGTCAGTGTAGATTCATATAATCCAGTTCAAGGTAGTTAAACTGCATTTATATGAATCTACACTGACCATATTGTTATTGAAAAATTGACCCCCTTCTGATTAAACACAAATGAACAGAAATTAAATATTAATTTTATTTTTTCCCTTTTTCACAATTCTGAAGTACTTTAACTGCAGAAAAGTCTGGCCCGCCACATCTCCTCCTGTGTATGAAATCCACTCTTATGAAATTATATAAATTATATGAAATAGAATCAAATGAAATGTAACTGGAACTGCAAATGTATAAATCTGTCTTTCTTACTTCCATGCCTGGGGACAAAAAATGGGCTAAGATGGTTAAGGTATTCAAGCTTCATTGATAGGATTTTCATTGTGTGGATGTAAACTACAACTCACTTCCATTATTTATTTCAAACATTTGCATCCCATCCTTTTCAACCCTCCCAAAGAGGGACTCAGGGCGGCTAAAATCCGGCAGCAATTTGATGCCAATACACACAACAAAACAATATAACACAAATTTGACATTAATTGAAACATTAAGTAATAAAATATCCAATTGAAACATTTTTAACAGCAATATATTCACATCCAAGTCCAGTTCAGCATCCATGGTTCCAGACCATAGCCTGTCCCTTATCAGTTCTCATGGATCATTGCAATTACTTGTTGGTCTGCTACCCAAATGCCGGGTCCCAGAACCATGATTTGGGCTTCTTCCTAAAGAAAAGGATAGATGGAGCTGATTTAATTTCTCTGGGGAGTGTGTTCCACAGACCAGGTTGGGGGGGGGGGGCACCACCAATAAGGCCCTGTCTCTCGTCCCTGCCAAGTGCACTTGCGAAGGAGGAGGGATCGAGAGCAGGGCCTCTCCGACTATCTTAAACTCCAAGGTGGATTGTAGAGGAAGATACTTTCAGACAAGTAAGCTGGGCCAGAACCGTATAGGGCTTTAGAAGCCAAGACCAGTACTTTGAATTGTGCTCAGAACTGGACCAGCAGCCAGTGGAACTGACATAACAGGGGGGTGGTATGCTCCATTGTCAAACCTCTTTCCATTCACAAATCTGTATGTGGGCTGGGAAACTTTCTAGTCTGCATTAATGGAATTGAAACACACCTGCTGCAAGCAAAACCAGCCTTTGTTTCATCAGATAATCTCAATCACCCATTTTGTGTTTTCCAGACTATCTCTTTGAGTTTACCTAGACTAGACATTAAGTCAATTACTGAACAATTTGCCTTTTTCATTAACACATTCCTAGACTCACACCCCTCAGGGAGGTGGATCTTTAAATGGACCTGTCTTCAAATCTACCAACTTTTCAACCAATCAAGGGAGGGTGCAAGCTGTCAAAGTAGATAAAATGCTCTATACTTCTATGTGAACTTTATATCAGCTCTTTTAGAGTGCACTACCATCTTATTTGGCCAAATTGAATAAACTTATCTTTGTCGCCTTCAAACCCTGTTCGTGCCTTGAATCTGGCTCACTGGAAGTAGCAAAGCACGCTGGGCTTGAACTCTCTTTATGCAGTTAGCTGAAATCACAAATCTATATGATACAATTCAATCTGCAGTATAATGGCAGAATAGATGGGGCCTCATATTCAGGAGCTCAAAGGGGAATTGCATGAGAGGACTGGTAGTTTGGAGGGAAAGAGAGTTTAAGGGCCCTTCCATATAACCCTTTATCCCATGATATCAAGGCAGAAAATCCCACATTATCTGAGTGTGGACTCAGATAACCCAGTTTAAAGCGGATATTGTGGGATTTTCTGCCTTGATATTCTGGGATACAGGGCTGTGTGGAGGGCCTTAACCCTCTCTTGGGTCTAAACCAAATGACTTAAACTTAAGGCAGTAATGAGCACTGATTATAGCATGGCTCACTTATCAATTGACTTAATATCCACAGTTTTACTCAACCAGAAGTGTTTGTTGGCTTCTCAGAGGGCCCTTCCACACAGCCCTATATCCCAGAATATCAAAGCAGAAAATGCCACGATATCTGCTTTGAACTGGTTTATCTAAGTCCACACTCAGATAATGTGGGATTTTCTGCTTTGATATTCTGGGATATAGGGCTGTGTGGAAGAGCACTGAGTCCTCCAGTACTCTTCTATGGAACCTGTAGTCTGCCAATATTGGGGGGTGGGGTGGGTGGGTGTCGTACTGTATTTCTTTCGTAATTCAGTGGGACCTTCATATCTGCTGTTGTTTGGTTCCAGGACCTTCCATGGATACCAAAATCTAGGGATGCTTGTGTTCTTTTATATATAATGATGTAGTAAAATTGTGTTCCTTACATAAAATGTTAAAATTAATTTTTCCTTTTTGGATAAAAAAAATACTTCAAGACCATGAGTGGTGAATTCCGTGGATCCAGAATCTGGGGATACAGAGGAAAACTGTATCTAGTTCATATTGTGAAGTGTGAGGCATCGCACTGGCTCTGTCAAGCAGAGTAATCAAATTGACAAGAGTTGCGAACTCTGACAGTTCAATCCTGACATACACCAGATTCAAGTAAAGCTGCACATGATGACAGTAGCACATGTAATATCTCACTGGAAAGACAATCTTTTTCTTGTGGAGGAGGGAGAGAAACGATGGCTGCCTTCTTTGTTACTGTCTCCACCTTTAAGCGGAACAACATATTAAAGAGCACTTTTTTGTTTTAAATGAGTACAGGCTTCTCCAACCTTTTGGCACCTAACTTTTTGATAACGCACTCTTTCAGCACTTCCAAATTACAGATAAGTTTCATTAATTTGATAAGGGGCCTGCTCTTTCATCCATTCTACTTCCTATTAGGCTCTCGTGGGACTGCTTGCATCATGTGCTTGGCTCCAAAGCTTGTCTACCCCAAGGCAGAGCCTTCCTTGAATCACTGTTGAATGCATGGAATAGTTCTTTTAGCCAGCCATGCCTTTCCCCTGAGATAATTTAGGCTTTTCCTTGAAGGAAAGGGTCAAACTTTTTTCCTAGATGGAAAATGATTTCATTTTTCGGAGTCAGTGGGAGAGAGGGGGGGGGGAGCAGCAATTTATTTATTTATTTACAGTATTTATATACCGCCTTTCACACCCCTGGGGGGACTCAGTTGAGAAAACACATGCTGCTTTAACCAGAGAAATCCAGGAGCTAAAACTCAAGATGTATATCATTGGGGCCAACTTCTAGGGCAGTGGTTCCCAACCTTTTTTTTTAATCAGAGCCCACTTGAACAGGGCCCACTTGACCGGGGGCCACTTGACCAGGGCCCAGTTTGACCAGGTCCCATTTGACCAGGGCCCACTTGATCAGGGCCTACTTGCCAGGGCCCATTTGATCAGGGTCAAACTTGATTAGGGCCCACTTGACCATGGCCCACTTTAACCAGGGCCCACTTGGCCAGGGACCACTTGAACAGGGACCACTTTGGCCAGGGACCACTTTCCAACCTTCGTATCAAGAGGGATAGGGCTGGTCAGCTCTGCGGAAAGGAGTGGAAATAAAATAAAAGAAAGAAAGAAGAAGACAGTTGTGTTCTAGGGAAACACAACATTATTGCTTAAAACAAAGATAGGAAGTGCAGAATGTAGAAAATGGAAGTTTTGAAAAAAAAACAAGAAAGTGATCTCTTGCGAATCAGAAAAGGTTTCCAAAAACTTCCTTTCCTCTGGTCCGTTTGTATATAGTTACTGAATCTGATGTAACTCTTTTTTCTACCTTTGAGGAGGATTTAAACATTGTTCTTCTTCAAATGGCTTCTGATACCCTATCCCTGAGAGAGTAATTTGCATGTTACTCATAATAATTTGGAAAGTGGTTGAAGGATTCATGACATACATTGGCATTTGTTTGTGTGCGCTCAGGGTGAAGTGGGTGAAAATAAACAGCACCCACTCAACCCTGAACAAATGTCGTGAATGTGAAGTTTGATCTCCTTCAAATATCTCTGTGTAACAACCTCATAATCTTTAGACCTTATCAGGATAATTGTTTCAGAGTTTCCCTGTTTAGAATGAGTGTTCTATGTGCATTAGAAGGAACAATGCTGTGGTTTTATTCTTTTTTCCTTTAAGTAAGGAATATAAACATTTTTCCTTTCATCTGGCTTAGACAGTCCAGCCATTGTTTGAAAGCAAACAGCTAATGGTGTGGAATGTTTGTTTCCATGGTCTAAACAGCGGAAGACGATCCCATTACGATTGCATAAACTATCCCTTGGGTCAAACTAAAAACATCTTGCTCCATTGATATATTGTGTCAGATATATAGCATGTTCCAGCTTTATCCACTCTGTCTTTCTTGCTTGGAGTCTACAATTATTTTTTAAGTTACAAGGTCCCACCTTATCACTTGTGAATGCTAGAAAATGCCACCAAAATAATTTGATTTTAGCAAACTAGAGAAATACTGCTTTCAAAACCATTACTCCATACATTTGATTTAATTTCAAAGGAACCAGGAAACAACCCTGTCCATTACCAATGATTTTTAATAAGCTAGAGCTATCCATTCATCTATAATAGTCATGACAGCTAATACAATCTGAATTCCCTGAAACCAATACGTGGTCTGTTGTTTTTCTTCCACTGTCTAATTATAAGGGAGTGGACCAGTGATTATTTCAATGCCTTTTCTAAATTCTACAGTTTCTTGGCTTGAGATCATTTATGAATAATTATGTTCTGTGATTTCAGGAAAACACCCAACCAAGCTGAAAACTGAAAACGTTAAGCTCCTGGAGTTAAAACTGTCTCATAGCTGCTATTAATATAGATGTCAGACAACGGTTGGAAGGAATCTCAAGCAACTATCACATGTGTGTACAAGGAAAAGATGCACAGAAAGCTCTTAACAAAGCATTTTTGTATGCTTAAATAATTTTTAATTATATAATCTTTTCTAGAAGTTTAGAATGACTAGTTTGTTATGTCACTGCTCCTAGTATCGGAGTATGCAGGAGCTGCCAATGAGGATGGTAGTGGTACCGATAACATTCTTAGCATATTTATAATTACTTGCTATCTTATACATCTAAGACTTTAAGCATAGGATATATTCATGTTATATGCTATTTGCTGGTCTAAGCCACACCCTCTCTCTTCCTGCAACTTGTAGTCATAGGGTGCATCTATATGTAGAATTAATGCAGTTTGACACCACTTTGACTGCCATGGCTCAGTACCAGGCAATCCCGAAAGTTGCAGTTTTACAAGGTCTTCAGCCTTCTTTGCCAAAGAGTTCTGATGCCTTACCAAACTACAATTCCTGGGATCCCATAGCATTGAACCATGGCAATTAAAGTGGTGCTAAACTGCATTAATTTACTGTGTAGATGCACCTTCAGTTAGTGTTCATCTAATTTCAGATTTTCATCCTCCATTTTGTATGTGCAGTTCCTCAGTCCATGTCTGCCAAGCTTCTGATTATGAGATGATATATAATCTTGTTATATATATGTGTGTGAAATTATTTCATGATATATTTTACCAAGAAGACATACCAGATAAGTATGCATAGTATTGCCGCCTTAAGGCTCATTTCTGCATGGACTTATCTCACCTGACGACAGTATCAAATGATAAACAGAATGTGTTTACTAGTCACTCCCACATCACTGGATTTGATTAAGGTGCAGCTACTACTATTTTATAAGGCTGAAGTTTGACTTAGTCTCTGGTGTCGGTATTAAGAATTATTTTTGTGTTGCGGCTTCAGGGGAATTTTTCAGCTCCAGACACATTGATCAGGATCCTACAGAGCAAAGGTGAGCCATACCAATGCAAATCCAACTCACTTGCTTCCACACGTGAGGCACACGTTTCCAAGAGAAGCTTGATATTATTATATGAATTACTTCTATCTAAAAATATGAGACATGCTAATTCATGAGACAAGACCACTTAATGTCATCAGTTCTTGATCATATTGTTTCAATCTTAAAACATACCTTGGACAATGTGGCTTTTTGTGGTGCTTCCTACCAAGACGATGGAAACCAGACTAATTTATAAGTGGCAAATAGAGGGAGAAAATGTAGAGGCAGTGACAGAATTTGTATTTCTAGGTGCAAAGATTACTGCAGACACAGACTGCAGCCAGGACATCAGAAAAAGTTTACTTCTTGGGAGGAGAGCAATGAGCAATCTTAAAAAAATAGTTAAGATTGGAGACATCACACTGGCAATGAAGATCCGCACAGTTAAAGTAATGGTATTCCCCGTAGTCAGGCATGTAGCCGGGGGGCTAAGGGGCTTCAGCCCCCCAATTTTCAGGGTGGTCCATTTGGAAAGGGGCAATCATTCCCCAATTCCTGCCTGTATGCACAGGTTTGATCCAGATCCATCATGGGCTCGGTTCAATGCCCTGTGTTGTTGTTGTTGTTATTATTATTATTATTAAAAACAGTTATTCTACATTAAAATGAAGTTAGTTATGCTACTAATATCTTGCCTCCAAGGGCAGAATGTGTAATTTAGAGCCTGTATATTTAAGAGTAGGGGGAGGAGTCAGGAGCCCTAGCTTTAGAATTCTGGGTTTTGGAGTGGGGATTTCTGGGTAGTTTAGAATTAGCAGAGAGTTTGCTTGAAAGGAATACAGAAAAGCTAAAATGAAAAGAAGCCAAAAGAGCATAGATTTATTCTTCAAAAAGCCTAGAGAGGAAAACATTTCATCTAAAGTTAAAGGTAACTTATGTTTTATTCAGAATAACACTAAATTAACTATGTATAATACACTGCTTGCTCAATCCCTTTTCTTTTAAAACTTGTAGGTATCCTGATTTTGATGCATCTTTTTAAATATTATAATAGCATTTATATATATTAGGCTAGTAGGCCTTAAATTATCTCTCCCTATTGAAGTTCATTGTTTTGCCACAAGAGCAGCACTGAGTACACACAGTAATTTCACTAGCTTCTTTTGTACATTTAAGTTGTAAATGATTGTAGAACAATCTTGGATATATAAAACATACAATTTGTTGTCGAAGGCTTTCATGGCCGGAATCACTGGGTTACTGCTGTGAGACTATACAGAAAAGCTATTGAAATCTACAAGCATGTGGTCAATTTCAATGCAAAGAAGGAAACCATGAAAATGAACAAAATCTGACTACAAGTATTTTTTAAAAAAACTCTAAAATCTGGACAGTGAATGAAGAACAACAATCAGAAATTGCAGACATTTTTATCTATTTATTTATTTATTTATTTATTGGATTTGTTAGCCCCCTCTCCCAACGTGGCTCGGGGCGGCTTACAACAATGATCAAACGAACAATATAAAAGTAATCAAATACATATAAAGCAGTATAAAAGCAATATAAGGGCTATTTCAGATTGGTCACAAATATTTAGGGGCCGGAAGCTTGTTGGAATAGGACAGTCTTGCAGGCTCTCCGGAAAGCTCTCTCTCTCTCTCTCTCTCTCTCTCTCAATCAAGGCCTGCTAACACTTCCTAACAAAAGGAGTCCCCCAGGCATTAAGCTGTCAGGTCTTGAGTTGCAAGGACATTCAATGCTAATCAAGGTGGATAATTGCAACATTCCCACTTGCCTCCAACTGACAAGAGTTCTTCTCCCTCCCTGGACATTGTTATACAAGTATACAATAAACCTCACTTGCGTAGTTTCCAACAGACCTCAAACCTCTGAGGATGCCTGCCACAGATGTGGGTGAAACATCAGGAGAGAATGCTTCTGAAACATGGCCATACAGCCTGTAAAACTCACAGCAACTCAGTAAACAATACAATGTTTGCAGTAACAGATTTATTCCATTTATAGTACTAAAAGTAGTATTATTTTTTCAGATGAGGATAATACCGTTCCTTCTTCGAGCAGTACCACATAAGCCTCCCATTGCTCAAGCCAACAAAGTGGTCGTACTTCTGAAGCTGACAAAATATCAGAACTTTCAAAGATGTGTTTTTATAACTGGCATGCAGAGTCTTTTGACATAGGAGACATTCAACAAGAGAAGATAGATGAAAACACAAAGAAAAACATTATTCAGTCAGTTCTCCTCCTAAAACAGCCTTACACTTTTCCTTCAACCCAAAGTAAAAATCAAAAGATAAGATTTCAAGAAAAATGGATTACAGACGCCCATCTCAGGAGTTGCTGACTTGGCCTATTCTAAAAAAAGAAGATGCAGTTTATTGCAAACCATGTTTTTGTTTTATCCCCATGGTATAGGAAAAGGAACTCATGAGGCTCCTGGAAAGTTGGTTACGTGTGGTTTTAGAGACTGGAAGAAAGCCAAAGAGACATTTATGAAACACTCTGCTACAGAGTATCACAAAGCTTGTGTTGTACATGCAGACAATTTCACTAAGATAATGTCAGGAAAACAAAAGATATTTGCTCTCAACTAGACACACAACATGCAAGGGAGAAGGAGGAAAACAGAGCTGCTCTACTTCCCATTATAGAAACAATTCTCTTTTGTGCAGAGGAAGAGTTGCCTCTTAGAGGAAATGAAGACAGTGGTCCTCTCTCTTTGGAAAAACCTTCCAAAAAAGATGGGAAATTTCGAGCCTTACTACGATTTAGAGCATGCTCTGGAGACGAAAATCTAAGGAGACATGTTATTAACTGTGGCAAGAATGCTACATACATAAGTCCTGAAATACAGAATGAGATAATTTCAATCAGTTGCAGTTTAGTGACAGAAGAGATTGTTGCTAGAGTCAACAAGTCTGATTGCTTCTCCATTCTGGCTGATGAAACTATGGATGTATCGGCAACAGAGCAGCTTTCGTTATGTCTTCGCTATGTAGATTTAAAGGAAAACTTACCAGTCATCCGAGAAGATTTTGTAGGATTTATACCTATATACGACCAATCAGCAGAAAATGTCACTAAAGTTATCCTAGAAAAATGCAACATGTTGAAATTGGATATGAGCAAGTGTGTAGGGCAGGGCTATGATGGAGTTGCCACCATGGCTGGCCATCTAAGAGGAGTTCAAACAAGAATTCGAGAAACATACCCCAAAGCAAGATATTTTCATTGTGCAAGTCATCGACTGAACCTTGCATTGAGTGATACATTTTCAAGCTCTTCGGTCAGAAATTGTCTTGGAACAATAAAAGAAATAACAAATTTCTTCAGAAACAGTTCAAGTGCTAACAATATTTTGCAGATTAATATTAGTGTTCATGTGCCAGAAACAAAGAAAAAAGGATCGACACATTTATGCGAGACTCGTTTCATTGAGAGGCATGACAGTGTATTAACATTCGTTGAACTATTTAAGCCGATTGTAGTTGCATTAGAAGAAATCTCAGAGAAACCATGGAAAATATCTTCTTCAGCTTCAAACTTTTTGACTGCAATTGAAAAAAGTGATTTCCTTGTTAGCCTGTTTGTTTGTGAACAACTCTTCAGCCTTACTTTGCCCCTATCAGTTTTTCTTCAGGAAAAAGTCTTGATATGGCATCTGCCATAAACCATGCTAAGTCACTGTTGAAGTCTTTAGAGATGTTGAGAGCAGATGCAAAGGTCATTTTTAAAACTCTTTGACTTAGCAAGAACAACATCTGAAAACATATTTCAAAGCAACTTGACTATTCCAAGGCAAAGTTCAAGACAGGTGCATCGGGCAAATCCAGGGACTACTTCTGTAGAAGATTATTTCAGAGTTGCGGTGTTCATACCATGTGTTGATTCACTCATACAGAACATTACTGCAAGGTTCATCACAAATGAAGACATTTTAACCAGTTTCCAGGTTCTCCTCCCTGGGTTTTTATTTATTTATTTATTTATTTCTTGAGGCTTTTATGCCGCCGACTCCCAGGGGCTCGCGGCGGCTCACAGAGCCAGAAACACAGTAGAACAGCATTAAAACACAATAAAAGCAATAAAACAAATTAAAACAACAATACAAGGCGAGAACAATACAGCCCGGCGAGTGGATGTTAAGCGAGCCAACCTCATCGATGGAATCTCCAGGAAATTGGCTTCCTCGGACCGTAGTGATCTCAAAGGGCAATATGGGATGAGGCGGTCCCTCAGATACGCCGGCCCCAGGCCGTGTAAGGCCTTAAAGGTTAACACCAACACTTTGAAGGCGACCCGGTGCTCGATGGGCAGCCAGTGCAGATCCTGCAAGACAGGTGTTATGTGGCAACCCGCTGGAGAACCAGACAGGAGCCGGGCGGCAGTGTTCTGCACCAGCTTGAGCCTCCGGATCGCCGACAGAGGAAGGCCAACGTGAGCGCGTTACAGTAATCTAGCCTTGAGATGACCGTGGCTTGGATCACCGTGGCTGGGTCGCTACGGGAGAGATAGGGGGCCAGCCTCCGAGCCTGTCGAAGATGGAAAAAAGCAGCCTTGCTGACCGCAGAGACCTGGGCCTCCATGGTCAACTGGGAGTCCAGATGGACCCCCAGGCTCTTCATGGTAGACGATGGGCATAACGCCACACCGTCCAGGGTCGGAAGCTGGGCCTCTACCCCCCCCCCCCCCGGGCGACCCAGCCACAAGATCTCCGTCTTCGCCGGATTTTCAGGTCTAGACAAAGTTCACCATATGGAACAACTGTCAGAATACTTTGAAAATGATGCAGCACTTGCTTCCGTCAAGGCCGAGTATATGATGTGGTGTAATATTACACCATCAATTCAGAAAGATACTGAGGTACTTAAAGTGTTGGAACTGTGTGACAAAACCTACTATCGGTCAATACATTTCCTTTTGACTGTGTTAGCTACTCTACCAGTAACAACATGCAGTGTGGAAAGATCGTTTTCAACCATGAAGAGAGTGAAAAGTGTATCTAGAAGTTTAATGACAGACCAAAGACTTAGTGGACTAGCAATGATTTCCATCCATCGGGACATCACTATCAAACCAGAAAAAGTAATTGACAAAATGGCTGGGGAGAAGAAAAGAAGACTGTTGCTGTAAAGTAAAAAATAAGTTTAAAAAGTATTCTAAACATTTTGTTAATGAAAGTAAATAAATAACATTTATTATTTAAACTGTTATGTGTATTGATCTGATCTGATCACCATGCTCAATATATCTCATATGCATGGGGATATTGGGATAAAGATACAAAATGTTTTTTAAAAAAGGTTTGCTACGGTAGATCCTCTCTCACTCACATTCAGCCCCCCCCCCCCCCCGAAACAAAATCCTGGCTACGGCCCTGCCCGTAGTAAACTATGAATGTGAGAGGTGGACCTTGGGGAAGGCTGAGTGAAGGAAGATAGATGCTTTTGAACTGTGGTGTTGGACGAAAATTCTAAGAGTGCCTTGGACTGCGAGAAAATCCAACCAGTCCATACTTCAGGAAATAAAGCCCGACTGCTCATTGGAGGAAAGGATATTAGAGGCAAAGATGAAGTACTTTGGCCACATAATGAGAAGACAGGCAAGCTTGGAGAAGATCATGATGCTGGGGAAAATGGAAGGAAAAAAGAAGAGGGGCTGGCCAAGGGCAAGATGGATGGATGGCATCCTTGAAGTGACTGGCTTGACCTTGAAGGAGCTGGGAGTGGTGATGGCCGACAGGGAGCTCTGGTGTGGACTGGTCCATGAGGTCACAAAGAGTCAGAAACGACTGAACAAATAGCAACAAAAAACTACCGGATATTCTGCAAATAATATTTGAATATGGTCTATCTTGTCCTTAGTCAGACTGAGGGCCCTGCCTCAGGGAACACATTTTGAGTGATAATGAAAACAAGGCAAAATACATCTTGTTTAACTTATTATTAGTGTAGTTTTATTGCAAGTGAGGAGGAAAGACATTTGTTGATTTTTAGCCTTGAGTGCAAGAGTAACTTGATTGGCTTTAAGTACTATTAATTTGGCTGGATCTACACTGCCATATAATTCAGTTTCAGAATGAAGATTAAGTGCTTTGAACTGGATTATAGGTTAGTATAGATGGGGCCTTTGATTTAGGAGTCATAGGGAGGGGGGAAATCTGTTGCTCTGACTCAAGCAGCAAAAAGTCTTAGGCCAACCTTGGATTTGCCTGAGCAAAACAAATGCAGATAACGGATACTTCCTTTTTGTATCAACTGCTTCCTCTTAAAAGTAACAGGACAAACAAATGTGTTAGAAAAAAATTGGAAAAATGTGGTATGGCTCTCATGGGGCTGAAAGGAAAATAGCAGACAATAGATCACAAAGGAGGGATATGAAAGTATGTAAACAAAGTAAGAATCCTAAGTGAGTGATCAAGTCACCTTCAGCCTTCCTGACATTTCAGCTAAAATGTGTGCGTATGTGTGTGCCACAGGAAAGCCAATAATGCATTCAACAAATAATGTCAACAGCAGAACTTTTGCCCGTGCCATAAATGAATCTGTTGAAACTCTTAAGCATAACATATTGTCAAAGGTTTTCATGGCCGGAATCACTGGGTTGTTGTAGGTTTTTTGGACTGTATAGCCATGTTCTCGAAGCATTATCTCCTGACGTTTCACCTGCATCTATGGCAGGCATCCTCAGACATTGTGAGGTCTATTGGAAACTAGGAAAATTGGATTTATATATCTGTGGAAAGTCCAGGGTGGGAGAAAGAACTCTTGTCTGTTGGAGATAGGTGTGAATATTTCAATTGGCCACTGTCAGCTTACTGCAGCTGCTTCCAAATGACACACAATGATCTGGGAACACTGGAAACTTTACTACAGAAGTTCTAATGCATACAAAGCCAAGAGTGAATCCCACAACTTCCCTCCCTCCTTATATACAATAGGCTACCCCCGCATTTCAAACAGTGCATTCCTGCCTTTCTCCCATTCCTGCGCTGCTGTTCCCGCCAGGGCTGAGGGCCATTGATTCCCACCCCATTTCCTTCTTATCTATTATTGTGTCTGTCAGGGATCTGGATTTCGGGTGCCAAATTCCAGGCCCTGAATATCAGGTTCTGACAGCCACTTTGATTAGCATTTGATGGCCCGCCAATTTTTAGGTTTGCCTTGTTACTGCCTGGGGGAATCCTTTGTTGATATGTGATTAGCTGTCCCTGATTGTTTCTTGTCTGGGGTCCCCCTGTATATGAGAGTTGTTCTTTATTTACTATTATAATTTTAGAGTTTTTTTTTAAATACCAGTAGCCAGATTTTGTTCATTTTCATGGTTTCTTCCTTTATCTTGAAATTGTCCACATGCTTCTCTGGGTAGCCTGACATAGTAGTTGTTAGAGTGGTCCAGCATTTCTGTGTTCCCAAATACTATGCTATGTCCAGGTCGGTTCATCAGGTGTTGATGGCTGACTTCTCTGTTTGAAATAGTCTGCAGTGCCTTTCATGTTCCTTGATTCGTGTTTGGGCAATGCTGCGGTCCCTATGTAGACTTGTCCACAGCTGCATGGTATATGCTAGACTCCTGCAGGGGTGAGAGGGTCCCTCTTGTCCTTTACTGAACGTAGCATTTGTTGGATTTTCTTAGTGGGTCTGTAGATAGTTTGAATATTGTGTTTCCTCATCAGCTTCCGTATGCGGTCAGTGGTTCTCTCGATGTATGGCAAGAAAACTTTTCCTCTGGGTGGAAAAATATTCTCGTGGCTTGTTCTGTATTCTCGTTGCTTGTTCTCAGTCTTGCAGCTCTTCTGATGTCTGTGGTGGAGTATCCATTGTCCTGTAAAGTTTAGGTGGTTCCGTTCATCTTGGAGGAGGTGGGGTTTGCAGATCCTTTCTGCACAGTCTGCCAGGGATTTAATGGTGCTTCTTTTTTTTGACTTGGGTGACAGTTGGAGTTTTTATGTATGTATCTATCTGTGTGTGTAGGTTTTCTGTAAACTGTGACCCAAATATTGATCTGGTTTGCGGATGACTAGGACATATAGAAAAGGAAGTTTTCCTTCATTTTCTTTTTCCATGGTGAATTGGATGTTTGGGTGGATGCTGTTAAAGTGGTCCAGGAACCTGTTTAGTTCTTCTTCTCCATGGTTCCAAATGGGGAAAGTGTCATTCACATATCGGAACTATATTGTGGGATTTTTTGTTGCTGTTTCCATGGCTTGTTTTTCAAAATGTTCCATGTAAATTTTTTACTGGCCTGAGAGGGCTCCCCATAGCCACTCTTAAGCATAACATTGGAGATTGCAAATGTACGTTTGGGTAACTCTTATTTATTTATTTATTTATTTATTCTTTCGGCTTCTAGACCGCTCCCTCTAGAAGCTCGGAGCGGTTTACAACAGGTAAAAAACATGTGTAGAACTGACATTCTAGAACAACAGTGTAAAAGCAGATAAGCAATGATTTAATCTAAAACATTACTAGCGCTAAAATAATTCTAAAAGTAAGCTAAACTACATAGAAAGCATAACAGTTACTCAACTGGAAAAGCCAGGTGAAAAAGAGCCGTCTTGCAGGCTCGGCGAAAAGAGGACAGTCCCCTGATACCTCTGACTTCCTCAGGTAGGGCATTCCATAAGCTTGGTGCCACCACCAAGAATGCTCTTTGTCTTGTTGAGGACAGGTGGAGTTGCCAGATGGAGGGGACGTTGAGAAGATTTTGTACACCGGAGCGTAGGGATCTCTGGGGACAATATGGTGAAAGGCGGTCCCTCAAGTACACTGGCCCAAGACCATACAAGGCCTTAAAGGTTAACACCAGTACCTTGAAGGAGATCCGGTGCTCGATGGGCAGCCAGTGCAGTTGCCGCAATATTGGTGTAATATGGCATCTCGCCGGTGCCCCGGCGAGAAGGCGTACCGCGGCATTCTGCACTAACTTGAACTTCCGAATCATCCCCAAGGGTAGGCCGATGTAAAGGGCGTTACAGTAATCCAGTCTTGAGATGACCGTCGCCTGGATCACCGTGGCCAGGTTGTTCACGGAGAGGTAGGGTGCCAGCCGCCTAGCCTGGCGCAGATGGAAAAATGCGACTTTGCAGGCCGTGGAGACCTGAGTCTCCATGGACAGCAGTGGATCCAATTGGACTCCCAAGCTCTTTACTAGTGATGACGGGCATAGAGCCTCGCCATCCAGTGTAGGAAACTGGCACTTCCCCCCACCCGGATGGCCCAGCCACAAGATCTCCATCTTCGAGGGATTCACCTTCAATCGGCTGGATCGTAGCCATCCAGTCACGGCTTCAAGGCATAGATGGAAAGAATCGGGTACGGAATCTGGCCGGCCCTCCATCCTCAGCACCAGCTGGGTGTCATCAGCGTACTGGTGACACTCCAGCCCAAAGCTGTGCACCAACTGGGCCAGGGGACACATGTAGATGTTAAATAATAGAGGGGAGAGGATCGCTCCCTGGGGGACCCCACAATTTAATGGGGTTATTTGTATTCTTAGCCAGGAATGGAAAAGGTTACATTTTATACTAGGACTTCCAGAATTTTCCAGAGGATGATGTGCTGTGGCCATGGTGACTGGGCAATTCCCATTGTAAAAATAAAAATCAAATCCATCCAAAGTTTTTCAGGGCTTTTTTTTTTGTATAAAGAGACCGTTGATATGAAATCTCTAAACAGGACTGGTTTGAAAATATCTCAGAAGATGTACGTACCTCTCACAAAGTTGTGACCCAGTCTGCTTATGTGGAAGTAAATTGGGTCAAATCCTAATTTCCAAACTGAGGTTTAAGGTTCTAGTGAAGATAATTCCACCCATCTTGTTCAGATCTTTTCAGAGGCTAACATTAGGTTCAATTCTCCATGAAAGCCAGCAGAAGATCAGCACTAATAGTAAATGTGATGAATCTATTCCTCATGATTATTTGTATTTCCACCACAGAAAAAAGTATGTGGCTATCTTGGCTTCTCCCACGCTGAATCATATGGTTACATACCACATCATACATGCTGTTTTGTTTATATACCCCTGCTATCTCCAGGCAGCCAAACATTCCTTGTAAACAAAGCTACGTATCCTAGATGCCTTGAGTTTGCTTTTAAAGCAACTTAACCATATCCCCTAGCTTGGACTCAAAAGAAAACAGCCCTCTCCTGATGTATCATTTTGCTCTTTCCCTGACTAATTACAAAGCATGGACATCTAATTAAAATTGGGGTTACTAATGGGAACAGCCTTTCATGTTGGAGAACCAGCAACGAGCCAAAAGAAGCAAATATGAGAATGTGCTGGTAGAGCAGGATGAAACTATTCCTGTGGAGTTTGCCAGGGTGATTC
Source organism: Anolis apletophallus (assembly GCA_030556195.1). NCBI lineage: Eukaryota > Metazoa > Chordata > Lepidosauria > Squamata > Anolidae > Anolis > Anolis apletophallus. The sequence goes on along the minus strand of JARBWK010000001.1, from coordinate 40,073,019 downwards.
TTGGCTTGGTCTCAAATGTCAAGTTATTACCAGACAAGAACTATTTTTATGACTAAAATCACAATGACACAGCCTTTGCTCTTCAGCAGTGGATGGGAATTAGAATTACTAGTTCAGGATTGTTACAAATCCTAAGTATTCCAAGTCAAGACCTGAGGCCTAGTAAACTTGCTGCAGGTCCCATGGGTCCGCTGGGGCAACGGGGAGGGGTAATGCACCGGGGGTCCCGTTGGCATTGGGACCCGCACAGGCTGAAAGGGATTCGGAGGATGAGTTGGAAGGCCCAGAGCAAGATTGGTCAGCGGTGCCTTTGCCCAGTCCACCGCCAGAGAGTTTAGCCTGGGATTTCGAATGGGAGCATTCTCCCGGGAAGGAGCGGACCAGGTGGAGATGGGAGGCAGTGAAGCAGATAGCGGAGATAGTTATGAAGTCCCAAATGGCCGAGGTTCCCAGGAGCTGGCCGAGCAGCAGATGGAGGCTAGCGGATGGGAAACTTCGGGGGAGGCTACTTCTCAGGAAGATAGCGATACTAGGCTGGAAGAGCGGGGCCGTTCTCATAACAGGCGCAGGGACATAGAGGAGGGCAGGAGGAGCTGGCATCTGTCCCTAGACCGTCACCGTTCGGAAAGTAGAGACTGGGCGCCGGGCCCTAGATCGTCGGGGTCCCGGCCGAGGGATTAAAATGCGGCCCCGTGGGAACTGATCCTCAGTTCTCCGGCCACGTCTATACTGAATAGGCGCGAGCGAGTGGGACCACAAGTTAACCGTGGTCATCAAGTCTTGCCTTGCCTTTGCCTTGTTTCCTGAGCCGCAGTGGTTTGCGGCACCTTGCCCTGGTTCCTGATTCGCATTGGATTGCGAAACCTTGTCCTGTTTCCTGATCCGCATTGAATTGCGGAGCCTTGCCTCGCTTCAAGCTATTTGCCATTATACTTTGGACTATTGACTTTATACTTTGAACACTTGCATTTATTGGACTATATACCTTTTGGACTGTTTTTATATTCAATAAACTAGTTAGCCTTTGATACGTCTCCGTGTGTGTGTTAAAGGGGCAGTTCTAAGTCGGCGTTCGTGACAGTTGGCCGGAGAACTCCTCGAACCCCTTTTGCACCACGGGACGTACCAGGAACCGCAGGCAGCGCACTCAGGCTCCCATCGTCCCCACTGTTGCCATGGCTAACCTGACGGATCAGCAGGTGCAAGAGATGCAACGAGAGTTGGGGGAGCTGCGGACCCGGGCCGGACGGCACCCGGGGGTGAGCCCACCTGGCCGCTTCGGTGGCAATCCGGCCCAGGTGGAGGTTTTTGTGTGCCAAGTGGAACTTTATTTGGAGCAACGCCCCAACGAGTTCGCCAACGATCGAGCCAAGGTGGTTTTTGTCTTCAATCTGCTGGAAGGGTCTGCGGCAACGTGGGCCACCGCATTGATCCGGGCGCAGTCCCCCCATACCAACACGCTGCAGGCTTTCCTGGATGCGATCAGGGAAACATGGGGGGCCCCGGTGAATGAAGAACTGGCTGAGAGGGATCTGGCCCGGCTGACGTGCAAGGATATCTCCCTGTCCCAGTACATCTCCCGTTTTCGTGTTCTGGCTTCCCAGACGCAGTGGGGTCTGCCGTCGTTGCGGTATCACTACATTGCGGGATTGCCGTCGGAACTGCAACAGGAGATGATCAAACATCCTCGGCCCGCGGATCTGGAGGCTGCCATCACCTTGAGCCTTCGGTTGGAAGCGGGACTGCAAACCAGGAGGCGGTGGGACAAGGGCGTGATGGAGAAACCGGTGGCGCGGAAGGAAGGGGCTGGACAATTTCAACCCCGGCAATTACCAGTGCCGGCGGGCCCGGATGACCCGGAGCCCATGCAGTTGGGTACAGTTCGGCCCAAAGTAGACCAAGCGGAGAAGGCCCGGCGTCAGCGCCTCAACTTGTGCTGGTACTGCGGGGGGGCCGGACATTTCTCTAAGGAGTGCCCCCAGAAACCGCGTGGCAAGACCCCTCGAGCCTCTGCCGCCCTCGGAGGGGCTCCAGAGGCCGAAGAAGCCATCCAGGCGACGGGGGAAGGGACCGGCCGGGTGTAAGAGGGTTCGCTCACTCGGCCGCCGTCGCTAACCTCCCCCCTGAACCCAAGACTGGACAATTGTTCCTTGTAATGGTCAGTTTGTGGTCGCCAGAGAAGGGGCCGATGATGGTCCATGCCATGATTGACTCGGGAGCGACCAACAACTTCATCGATGCGGACTATGCCAAGTCCGCCGGATTAAATTTTCTTGATCTCCAAGAGCCTAAGGGTGTCCAAACCATTGATGGGAGAGTCCTGAAAACAGGGGCTGTGACGCAGTATACGGCTCCTACCAGGATGTGGACTAGCTCCCATAAAGAGGACATTTCTTTCCTTGTGACCAGGCTCCCAGATTTCCCCATTGTCCTGGGCATTGTGTGGCTCGCGCTCCACGACCCCCAGATCTCCTGGGCTAGAGGCAGCTAATTTTTCTTCGGACCATTGCCAGGGCCACTGCATGACGGCCCGGGCGTGCCTGGCCCAAGAAGTGGAGAATGTGGCTACCCTGCCCAAGAAGTATGCCGGATTTTGGGATGTCTTCAGTGAGAAGGAGGCGGAACGCTTGCCTCCGCACCGGCCCTATGACTGTGCCATTGAACTGCAACCGGGGCCCCGATCCCGCGGGAAGACTCTACCCTCTCTCGGAACCAGAGCAACAGGCTCTCCGAGATTTCCTGGATGAGAACCTGCGGAAGGGGTTCATTCGGCCCTCCCAATCCCGGCTGGGGCTCCGATTCTTTTCGTCAAGAAGAAATCGGGAGTTGCGGACTGTGCAATGACTACAGGGAACTCAACAAGATCACGATCCGGAATCGCTATCCCCTGCCATTGATCCCCGAGCTCTTGGAGCGGATGCGGGGCGCCAAGGTGTTCACTAAACTGGACCTGCGGGGGGCTTACAACCTTGTCCGGATTCGACAGGGCGATGAATGGAAGACGGCCTTCCAGACCAAGTGGGGCAGTTTTGAATACCTGGTGATGGGATTCGGTTTGTGCAACGCTCCAGCCTGTTTCCAACATTTCATGAATGACATTTTCCGAGACCTGTTGGACCGCTATCTGGCGGTCTACTTAGGAAACGATCTGCTGATTTTTCTCCGGTTCAGGCGACCCATGAGCGCCATGTCAAGGAAGTGCTCCAGAGGCTGCGAGCCCACGGGCGCTCTGCTCAGTTGGAGAAATGTGCTTCGACTTGCGTGAGGTGGACTTTCTGGGCTACCGTATCTCACCTACGGGCATTGCCATGGATGACACCAAGGTCCAAGCCGTGGTTGACTGGGCACCCCCTGCTAGCAAAAAAGACATTCAAAGATTCCTGGGCTTTGCCAACTACTACAGAAAGTTCATTCCTGACTTTGCCAAGTGGGCTGATCCGATCACCCAGTGTTTGCGGGGAAAGGTGCCGTTCCGGTGGACTCCGGAGGCCGATGTGGGGTTTCGCAAGTTGAAGCAGCTGTTCACCACCCAGCCGCTTTTGCAGCACCCAACCCCGCACCCCTTTCATCGTCAGGCCGATGCTTCGGATGTGGCGGTGGGAGCGATCCTGCTACAGCCTCAGGGGACGGACTTGTTGCCCTGTGCCTACTATTCCCGGCAGCTGGCGGCTCGGAAAAGAACTACACCATTTGGGAGAAGGAACTGTTGGCCATCAAGGTGGCTTTCGAGGTCTGGAGACACCTGCTTGAGGGGCCAAGTTCCCGGTGGAGGTTCACACCGACCACCGGAACTTGGAGCATCTGAAATCCCAGCGCAAATTGAACCAGAGGCAACAGAGATGGTCCCTGTTCTTTGAGCGATTCAATTTCCGCATTCACTATGTGACCCCCAAGCAGACCAAGCAAGCTGATGCGCTGTCCCGAAAGCCGGAGTATGTTCGTGAGGGCGACGGGCCGTCCGAGGCCCGGTTGCTAAAGCGGAGAACTGCGGCGGCTCGGGCGCGTCCTGTCAACCCTCCGGTGGCTCCGCCAGCCCCTGGCGACAAGAGACCCTTGAGTGTGCGGGTCCAGGCTCGCCAGCGGACCGACCCGTGGGTGCAGGAGCAACTGACCAAGGGGCCTCCGGCTCCGTTTCAGGTAAAGAATGGGGTACTTTACCACCGGGACTCTGTCTATGTTTCCCCTGGGCCCGGCGGGAGGACATTCTCAAGCTTTGCCACGATAGCCGGGCCGCAGGCCATTTTGGGCTTTTCAAGACTCTCCAACTGGTCCTACGGGACTTTTGGTGGCTTAAAGTGCGGAGGGATGTGGAGGACTATGTGGGATCCTGCCCTGTGTGTCACCGGGCTAAGAACCAGGGGGGCAAGCCGGCCGGTTTGCTCCAGCCCCTTCCGACCCCCTCTGCCCCTTGGAAGATGATTTCGGCTGATTTCATCACTGACCTCCCCAAATCCAAGGGCTTCACCACGATACTGGTCGTGGTGGACTGTTTCACCAAGATGGGTCACTTCATCCCCTGTGTGGGGGTGCCTACCGCCAAAGAGACTGCTGATATGTTTGTGCAACATGTGTTCGGCTGCATGGACTTCCCCAGAGCCTGGTGACTGACCGGGGCACCCAATTCACTTCCCAGTTCTGGAAGGCCGTCCAGAAGCTGCTGGGGATTGATGTGCGGATGTCCACGGCTCATCACCCGCAGACCGATGGCCAGACCGAAAGGGTCAATGCCACATTGGAGCAGTATCTGCGCTGCTATGTCAACTATCAGCAAAACAATTGGGCGTCCCTGTTGTCCTTGGCAGAGTTTGCTTACAACAATGCGGCGCAGGAATCCATCAAAGAGACTCCTTTCTTTGCCAACTATGGACACCACCCTCGGTTCTACCCGCCGGTGGACCCGTCCGCGGATGGTTCCGAGGCTAAGGATTGGCTGCGGGAGCTCACTGCACTCCAAGACTTGCTACGTACTCAATTGGACCAGGCTAAAGCGGACTACAAGCGGATGGCTGATCGGCGGCGCCAGGAGGCCCCGACATCCTTGTGGGGATAAAGTTTGGCTGTCCACCAAGAATTTGCCGCAGCGACCCACCCGCACGCTGGATGCGAGATTTTTGGGTCCCTACAAGGTTTTGGAGAAGGTGGGGCCTGTTTCCTTCAAACTACAACTCCCAGCGGACATGAAACTCCACCCGGTGTTTCATCGTTCGTTGCTCCGCCAGCGAAGGGGTGCGGCCTGACGTGGCGCAGCCGCCTCCTCCCCCCTGTGATGCGGGAGGCGGGGAGGAGGTCGAGGTGCAGGACATCTTGGATGCCCGCCTCCGCTACAGGAAGTTGGAGTACTTCATTGACTGGAAGGGGTTTGGCCCGGAAGAACGTGCTTGGGTCAAGGCTCGAGATGTTCACGCTCCGGAGTTGGTGGCTCGCTTCCACCGCAACTACCCTGACAAGCCCAAGCCCGGGGCGGCCCAGGGGGCCCTGAGGGGGGATAGTGTAGCACCCATGGGTCCGCTCGGGCAACGGGGAGGGTAATGCACCGGGGTCCCGTTGGCATTGGGACCCGCACAGGCTGAAAGGGATTCGGAGGATGAGTTGGAAGGCCCAGAGCAAGATTGGTCAGCGGTGCCTTTGCCCAGTCCACCGCCAGAGAGTTTTGCCTGGGATTTCGAATGGGAGCATTCTCCCGGGGAGGAGCGGACCAGGTGGAGATGTGAGGCAGTGAAGCAGATAGCGGAGATAGTTATGAATTCCCAAATGGCCGAGGTTCCCAGGAGCTGGCCGAGCAGCAGATGGAGGCTAGCGGATGGGAAACTTCGGGAGGCTACTTCTCAGGAAGATAGCGATACTAGGCTGGAAGAGCGGGGCCGTTCTCATAACAGGCGCAGGGACATAGAGGAGGGCAGGAGGAGCTGGCATCTGTCCCTAGACCGTCACCGTTCGGAAAGTAGAGACTGGGCGCCGGGCCCTAGATCGTCGGGGTCCCGGCCGAGGGATTAAATACGGCCCGTGGGAACTGATCCTCAGTTCTCCGGCCACGTCTATACTGAATAGGCGCGAGCGAGTGGGACCACAAGTTAACCGTGGTCATCAAGTCTTGCCTTGCCTTTGCCTTGTTCCTGAGCCGCAGTGGTTTGCGGCACTTTGCCCTGGTTCCTGATTCGCATTGGATTGCGAAACCTTGTCCTGTTTCCTGATCCGCATTGAATTGCGGAGCCTTGCCTCGCTTCAAGCTATTTGCCATTATACTTTGGACTTTTGTCTTTATACTTTGAACACTTGCATTTATTGGACTATATACCGTTTGGACTGTTTTTATATTCAATAAACTAGTTAGCCTTTGATACGTCTCCGTGTGTGTGTTAAAGGGGCAGTTCTAAGTCGGCGTTCGTGACAGAAAATGGATGAAGAGCAAATGGTGATTCCTGTTGTCATAAATGACTGGGAGAGAGAGAGGATACTATTAAGAAAATACATATTATATGTACCCATGCATAAGTTAGATATTTTAGGCAAAAATCTACCTGAAAAATCTGGGTTGACTTATCTATAGGTCAATGTAAGCACTGTTCCTTCACACAGACACACACACACAGATACACACACACACACACACACACACACAAACATCGAGCTGTGGCACAGCTAGTTAGTAACCAGCTGTATTAAATTACTACTGACCGAGAGGTCATAAGTTTGAAACCAGCTTGAGTCGGAGTAAACTCCCGACCATTAATAGTCTACCTTGCTGTCGACGTATGCAGCCTGAAAGACAGTTGCTTCTATCAAGTAGGAAATTTAAGTACTGCTTTATGCGGGGAGGCTAATTTAACTAATTTATGATGCCATAAAACCTTTCAGCAGCATGCAGAAAAATGAGGAAGTACTCTATCAAAGGACTTGCTGTCACAAGTGGACGGTGAAGCAACAGCTCCTCTTCCCTCATGAAGCCGAAAAAGCTGGAATGTTAAATTGCCTCTATATATGTTGTATGTCTAAATGGCATGTTTGCCATGTACAGGGGCGGTCTAAGGTAATTTTAAATGGTAGGCGAACATTATTTTGGTGCCCCCCCTCAAAAAAACATTATTTTGCCGCCCCCCATGTCAAACAAATATACAATTATACTATCACAATATCCTTAGTAGTATTATATTGTATCAATGTATACACAATATATTATACCATACTCATACTATATTATATCATAATTATATTATACTACATTAGAATATAATTATATTATAATATATTGACATTATAATATAATGTAACATTCTATTATATTATTATTATAAAATAATAAAATTATTTATTTAAACAAAATTATCCTCTACTAAATATTTTCATTATTCCTATAAAACTCAAATAACCCAAAATAAAGTAAAATAAAATATTATATATTACTATTTTGTACAATACCACTATACTGCAATATTATTTGTAATATTACATGTAATATAAAATATATCATTATTCTATTGTTATATTGTATTTGTATTATATTGTATGACAATATTAAGCAGAACTGTATAATAATCAACAAGAAATGCAATGTAAATGCATCAAAATCAGAATATATTACCTACCACCCGACTCATAATTCATAGGAGTCTCCCATAAGTCCAAAATTAGGATCCCAATGTAAATGTAAATAGAAAAACAGCCAAAATGTTCAAATGAGGTCGAATACAGGCAGCGCGGCCTGGGCAAACTTGGGCCCTCCCTCCCTCCTTCTAAGTGTTTTGGCCTCCAACTCCCACAACTCCTCATAGCCTCAGGCCCCTCAGGTCTAGACAGAAATAGAGCCGAAGAAAGGAAGGAGGGAGAGAAGAGGTCACAGAGGAGGAGGAGGAAAGCCCTTCATTCATTCCTTCACTTACACTTCCTTCACTGATTCTTTTCTCCTTCCCTGCAAACGCGTGCGCGGCGGAGACAAAGGGAGAGGGGAAGCACTCCCTGCCTGCCCGATAGGGAGTGCTTTGCTTACAGGCTTCTGCGCAAGGGAGCTACTGGGCATGCGCGGAGGTTTTCGCAGATGTGCAGTTGCTCCTGCGCTCAACTTCAGCTCTGGAGCAACTGCGCCTGCGCGAAAACCTCCGCGCGTGCCCAGAAGCAGCGTTGGAACACACAAGGCCGGGGCCCAAAAGCAGGCAGCTGCGGCGCTGCCTGAGGAACATCGGCAGGGCCAGGATGGCGCCCCATGCGGCCAGGATGGCGCCCCCTTCCCAGATGGCGCCCTAGGCGGCCGCCTACTTGGCCTATCTTGTAGGACCGCCCCTGGCCATGTATATGTGCATTGTAATCCATCCTGAGATCCCTGTGGGGTGAGAAGGGCATAATATAAATACTGTAAATAAAATATATATACACACAAAAACACATACACACCATATTTTCTGGTGTATTAGATGATTTTTTAACCCTGGAAAATCCTCACTGAACTTGGGGGTCGTCTAATATGCTGGGTATAAAAATATCATTTTCTGTTTTCGGTCGAGGTGAGGCAGGCAGCTGCCCTGCACTGGATCAGGGTGCCCGAAGAAGCAGCAGCTGGGGGAGAGAGGAAGGAAGCAAGGCCACCCAATCAGCCGGTAGAAGCCTCCAAAGGCCACCAGGCTCACCTAGGCCCAAGGAAGTGCCTCCGGATTACGACTCCCAGCAATCCTGGGTAGCGGCGTGCCTTGGATGTGCCTACTGAGGCATTCTGGCAGTTGTAGTTACCGAATCAATAGAATTGTGTTGGAAGAGGGGTCTTCTGCGGCGAGTATATCCCTAACTCTATATTTTAACTTGAAAAGTTGGGAGTCGTCTTATATGCCCAGTTGTCTAGTACACCGGGAAATACGGCATACACACACACGGGACCTTCCCTTTTCTGAGTATAGGGGCAAAGGGGGAGAGCTTGGTCCATCCAAGGAGAGCCGTAAGTGTACCAGCCACCTCTCCTCTCTTCATAGGGCACTGCCTTTTTGCCTTTTTGAATGCTTGGATTAGAAAATGGTGTCAGAGGAGACAGCACTAGCACACAGAAATGTAAGCAAGCTTCTAATGTACTGACTTGACATCTTGCCTGAATATGAGCGTAGCAAAACTGGAAAATTTCAATGGAGATGGGGCTCAAAAAGTAGAGATATAGATCCAGGCCCTGAAGTAATTGCTGAAGTATAATCCTTGTCCTGATGACAACTCATATCTGTGGTCAGAGTCTTCAGTATGCCATGTAGGAATAGCACAAAGAATTTCGACTGAACAGACTTTTGTGTATATGAAGTGGAATAAAAAGACCACTGGAATTGGATGTGTTTGTGTTCAGAATCTCATCTAGTCATCTTTATCCCTGAGAACAAAAAATAGGGGAACTTGTAGGTAAGTGTCAGCACAATGAACCGTTTCAAGTCCTTCATTCTCATTTGTCATGTGATTCAGCAACTGGTGATGCTGTCTCTGAACTATAACTTATAAACTAATAAATAATTTTATTTGTTTATAAATAAATTAAATAATACATAATGTGTGTGCTGGAAACTGTAGAAAATGACCTTTTAAAGACTTTTAAAACATACCCCTTTCCCCCTCTTTTCCCTCCAAGCAGAATAAATTTGCAGTGGTACTGGTATGTCATTTTGAAAAAAGGCTTGAGTGCTCATAAAATGTATATGCTTATTATTATTATTATTATAGCTTTTTTTCTAGATAAAACTAGAACATCTATTTCTGTCCATACTATATGTTTACAGTGCAAATAAACATGATGAGTAATTCCTCCACATTTGCTGGGATTAGGGGCAAGGCAGCCCTGCAAAAAATGCAAATAATAAAATTGCATATTTTTTTACTTGCTTAGCATCTCTCTATGAATATCCAGCTTCTCCAGCACGGCTCTCTAGCCAACATCACTGAAGGACCTACAGATGTCTAGGGAGGTAATCTCTCTCTCAGCAGGTCTCCAAGATCAACTTTCAGCAAAAGTAGACCATAAAATCACCCAGGATGACCTAAAAGTTCCTAATGAAAACAGTTTATTAAATCCTCAAAAGTCAAATCCACAAATGTGGAAGGATGACTGTACTTCATCAATAGCCAGAGAAGAGCTGGGACAATCTTCTACACCTTCTATTATTTTTATTTATTTATTATTTCAATTTTATACCACCCTTCCCAATAGGCTCAGGGTGGTTTACAGCATATAAAAGGGGTACATTATATAAAATAAAAATAAAACCATACAGTACAATAACAAGAACAGTAAAGCATGTAGCATGGAAGTGAGTATATTTCTGTTTTAAATATGGCAGTGTTTTAAGTTTTGATCTGTATTTTGTATTTATTTTACTATGCTCTGTACAGTTGCTGCAAAATATCAATGATGCTTGTTTTTCTGTGCATGTTTCCTAGGCTGTAATCCTATTCTGTTTATCCGGTTACACAATGAGAATGACACCCGAGTAAGCAGTGCAATGGACACTACAGCCAGTTCTACACAAAAGGTGAAGTGGAAATGCCAATTCTGACCTGCATTGTGGCCTGATAGGGATGTTGTTGTTTATTCATTCAGTCACTTCTGACTCTTCGTGACTTCATGGACCAGCCCATGCCAGAGCTCCCTGTCAGCCGTTGCCATCCCCAGCTCCTTAGGTCAAGCCAGTCACTTCAAGGATCCCATCCATCCATCTTGCCCTTGGTCGGCCCCCTCTTCCTTTTCCCTTCCATTTCCCCCAGAAGCATTGTCTGATAGGGATACCGCAAGCCCCTTCAGCAATGGAAGGGTTTTTTTTACTGTCCAGTTGCAGCAAAGCCAATTACTGTCCAGTTGCACCAAAGCAAGGGTTCAAATTGCACCTTCTCTCCCACCCTAAGGACAAAAAGGCACCTGTCTTGTGCCTGGCAGCTTAGCTTCCTGGTTCTGCGCCATGTGAATGGCAAAGGAACCTGAGAGAAGGCTCCTGTCATTTTTTAAAGATAAAACTAAAAATTGCTTCTCCATGCAAAAGAACCACATCTTTCTTGGCAAGATTCCAAAACTATTTTTGAGAGAGGGTCACCATAAGTTGGAAATGACTTGAAGGCATACAACAACAAAAAGAAACATGTATTTTGAGCACCAACATAGTGTAGATGACTGAGTGCTGGACTGGTGTCTTCTCTAAGAAAGCAGGGTTTGAATCCCCCATGCAGAAATGGACACCCACTGGGTGACAAGTAACACTCTCTCAGCTGCAGAAAGGAAACCCACTCTGAAGAAATCTTGACAAGAAAATCCCATGATAAGTCCTCCTTAGGGTCAGAAGCAACTTGAAGGTACACCGCAACAAACTATGAGTTTTTAAGAACTTCCGTGACCTGTCTCAAATCCAAGACAGAACACTGTTCAATCTAGCTCAATATTGCCTACATCAAGGGTGGGAATCAGCTATTGTTGGCATAATGTGGGTTGGAAGAGTTATGCACAAGTTCTTAAATTACAGCCTTTCACTGTGGCTTCTGTCTTTAAAAATAGTATTAATAGGTTTTCACTGTAATTTTAAAAAAATGTTGCTTAATTTATTTATTAAATTGTATAATTTTTCATTTATGGGGAAACATCATATGTTAAATGGTTAGTCTGAGTATTACATGACACTCTTGTGCAAGCCATTTTCTGCATAACCTGTGACTAATTTTTTTGATATCACATAAAACTGTGGTTTAGTGTGAAGAAAATGAATTACAACTCTTTCTTCATGGTGGCTGAAAGGAGAAGACTGGAAACTCTTGTTTCTCTGTTAAACGCAGAGCAATGGCTTCAAACAACAGGAAAGGAGAGTCCACCTGAACATGAGGAAGAACTTTCTAACTGTGAGAACTGTTCAGCAGTGGAACTCTCTGCCCCAGAGTGTGGTGGAAGCTCCTTCTTTGGAGGCTTTTAAACAGAGGCTGGATGACCATATGTCGGGGGTGCTTTGAATGTGATTTTCCTGCTTCTTGGCAGGGGGTACTGGATGGCCCACAAGGGCTCTTCCAACTCTATGATTTCTAAATCAACAATATTTTAACATTATGTTCAAATCCCAAACTAAGGCTGGATCTACATTGCCATATATGCAATTCTGAAACTGGATTATATGGAAGTGTAGATCTAACTTAAGGCTATTTTGAACTATGTATTGTTTCAACAAACCATTGTTAAAACTGACCATAGTTTGTTGACGCTGAATGGCATCACAATCTGACTGTAACCTAACATAACAGTGAAGTATGTCTCATTATTTTTATGCTGGAGGAGAAGGAAGAAAGCAAATAAGCATGCCTGTGATTCATTGAGGCTTTCTCTCTTCATGCTCGTACAATAAACTATAGTTTACATGCTCGTACAATAAACTATAGTTTACAATTACATGTGAACAAGCCCACCAGATTGTTGGGAAGGTAATTGTTTCTGGATGATAAGATATAAATGTAGGGCAAATATAGTGTATATTCTAATGCAGTGTTTCTCAACCAGTGTGCCGTGGCACACTAGTGTGCCGTGAGCGATCATCAGGTGTGCCGCGAGAAAAGCTCTCTGCCCCCCTTCCCCCCTCCTCCTGCCAAACTCCTGCTGCTTGGGAGAGGAGGAGGAAGGGATGGGCGGCCGCAAAGAGAAAGAAGAAGGGAGCGGGGCACCGCCAACTTCGGCCGTTTCCCCAACCAGCCTCCAATCTGCCATGACTCTCGCCCCTTGCTTGTTGAAGCCGCGCGGAGGAGCCCCGCCTACTGAAGCCCGTTCACCGCTCATGCTCCTCCTCTGTGAGAGCTGAAGCCGGGGGGAGGGGGGCATGACGCAGCCTGGCTCCGCCCCCTCCCCCGGCTTCAGCACTCCCACAGCCGCCAGCCTTGAGGCGGCAGTGCCAAGCCAGCGATGGCAGAGCCAGCACAATGCTGGCTTGCCCCCTCAAAGCTGGTGAAGCTGTGGGAGAACTGAAGCCGGGGGGAGGGGCGGGGCATGGCTCCGCCCCCTCCCCGGCTTCAGCGCCCTCACAGCTTCACCAGCCTTGAGGGGGCAGTGCCAAGCCAGCGGTGGCAGAGCCAGCACAATGCTGGCTTGGCACTGCCCCCTCAAGGCTGGCGAAGCTGTGGGAGAACTGAAGCCAGGGGAGGGGGCGGGGCATGGTGTGGCCTGGCTCCTCCCCTGGCTTCGGCACTCCCAGCAGCTGCTCCCAGCAGCTCACCATCTCCCAGCCGTTCTTTACTGTGTTACAGTGTCATTTTGGTTGGTGGTGTGCCCCCGGATTTTTTTAATGTTAAAAGTGTGCCGCGGCTCAAAAAAGGTTGGGAAACACTGTTCTAATGTATAAATCAATCGAATGTATAAAGGCAGGTTTTGAAGCCTAAATTATGGATTTTAATACAACCCATTGATTAGTTCAGAGTCATTCCATGGAGAAGAGAATGCTGCCTCCTGAAGCCCTTGGTTGCTGCTGTCATTTCCTTGCCCAGGCATTAATAAAAGGCCGGAAGTGATGTCATGGTGGCAAGTAACAGAAGATTTTGCTGCTGCTTTTAGGTTCTCCTGGGATTGACGAAGCTCTTGTGTTTCACCACTCTACTTGGAAAAGGAGATTGCTACTGTAACGACGCGTCCAACTGGACAGGGTGGACCCTCCTTTAGAATCCCACCGCTGCCAAAACCAACGTAACGATGCGTAATGTAAAGAAGCGTCTTTGGCACTCAAGCCGTGTAATGGCCACTTCTAAGGATGTCTTCTTTCCTGTCAGAAACCTCTTATTTCTGACTTACGCTGCCACCATATAATACCAACACACACAGAGAGAGACTTGGGTTTTCAAAGAAACTGTAACTTGGTTTATTATTGAGATTCTTGCAAAGCTAAGATGGTTGGTACAATGCTTGGTGGTTACAATAACTTTACTTTCAGAAGGATGTTACAAAGATTAATTTCAATTCTTTTAAATTCTTTCCTTCCTTCTAAAGGATAACTCAGTTTACAAACTTAGCTACCTAGCTAACTTCCAGCCTCTTTCTTAGATTTCCTTCCTCTAACTGACAGACGGCTGATCAACTGACCACTGCCAAGTCCCTCTGACAGGTCAGCTTAAGTCCTACTATAACCAGGCACTTGCTGCCTTTTCTATAGGCACCTTGCCTATCTTTAGCCCTTAGGTTCCCCACCACAGACTGGCTCACAAGCTCAGCCTGTCAGAACTGTCTCCCTACAGCTCTAAAAACAGACTGCCCAGCCGAAGCTACCCTCTAGCTTCGCTGACAGGAAAACTCTAACTGCTCTCTCTGAGCCTCACAGCACCAACTGACTAAATTCAAATCTCTCAACATTCTAACCTAGCTCCTGGCTGGCTCCGCCCACCGTTACTATGGTAACTCAACCTCCATGCAGAGGGTGGCCCTTAATATCACCCTGTTATGGCCTATGTTACCTTTAACATTTAACAGATATATAAAGTTACATTTAACCTGTAATTAAAATTATCACTTCACCACAGTTACTTTAAAAAAAAAAGAGTTAAGGTATAGTACTCCCATTGACTCATAGATAAATCAACCCAGGGTTTGATTTTTTGACAATTTTTAAAGATTTATATCTGAGCATATAGGGTAAACAAATCCATAAGTATGACAAGCCAATATATTTCGCCGGAAAATGCCTGTTTGTAGAACATTGCTCCCTCCCTTGTCTCTTCTCTTAAAACAGTGGTGAATTGTACTAATCATAGAACAGGTTCTCCTACCCTTGCTTTTTGGGTCATGTGGAACGTGGTTGCAATCTATTTTCAATGGGCCCATTGTAGCACGCATACAGATCTTCTTCGTACAAAGGCTCCTCAGCAGTTTTCTGTTCTTCACTTTCAGTTCTGGGCTTCCTCCCACTCCGCTCACTGTGAGGACGTTTATAGTGTTTTTCACAGGAGAAGAGCAATGAGGCAATTGTGAGGTGAGTGGGTTAGAAGTTACATAACCACATTCCTGGAGCATTACAACATATTCAGTAATCCTCTCCTAATTTTGACCTTTGATTAAGGCTGCTCAGATAATATATCGTCCTGATTGCCTAGAAAGCGAACGAACAAATCTGACAGAGGAGCTACTCCTTTGCATCTTCTTTCAAAGACAACATGAAAATCAGCTTTTGTGTATCCTGCAGTGGTAATGCGAATGCAAAACAACATCATAGCCCTTCCTGTTGAACCAGCTGTGTTGATGCTACCACTGTAGGATAAAGTTTCTACATTCAAATCAGTTTGGAAGAATTACCTTTTTGGATTATAACATCTGCAAATCCTGATAGCTAGGTAATTCTGGGAGTTGTAGTCTAGGACAGTGTTTCCCAACCTTTTTTGAGCCACGGCACACCTTTTACATTTACAAACAGCCTGAGGCCCTTTCCTGCTTAAGTGGCTGAGGGAGTAAAAGGAAAAGGGCTTGAGGCTGCTAGGAAAGGTGGGAGCTGGAGTCCAAAACACCTGGAAGGTCCAAGTTTGCCCATGCCAGCTTTCGACAAAGACCTCTTCCTCCCCCTTCCCTTTCGCGCCCTTTCTTCCCCCTCC
The DNA here is from genome assembly GCA_030556195.1 of Anolis apletophallus. Taxonomy (NCBI): domain Eukaryota; kingdom Metazoa; phylum Chordata; class Lepidosauria; order Squamata; family Anolidae; genus Anolis; species Anolis apletophallus. The sequence continues at coordinate 40,057,482 of JARBWK010000001.1, read as the reverse complement.
TGCCGAACACTTACTTTTTATTCTACACTGCCACTTCTGCCACCATTTTGATCCGAGGGGGCAGCGTGAGCATGTTCAGGAGGAGAGGGGGGAGGGAGGAAGACGTGACCCGTGCGGGCGCTACTGCGCAGACTTCTCCCAGAGCAAAGTGAGGCAAAGTGAGCAGAGCAAGGCTGAGAAGAAGGGAGCCCGAGTGGAGAAGAAAAATGTTCGGCAGGAGGGGGAAGAAAGGGTATTGGAGGTTCCAATTTCCCACGGCACACCCGATGATTGCTCACGGCACAATAGTGTGCCATGGCACACTGGTTGGGAAACACTGTCCTAGAGTACAGAATCTATGTTTACTTTTTGAAAAGTACTCTCTCTCAAATTCTTTCCTGCATCAACTGCATGTGTAGACTAAGGACATCATCACATTGAGATCCTGAAGCTGGGTGACAGCGGGGGAATCTGTGTGGCAGTGTGGCAAATCTGTGGGCCAGTGGAGGGAAACTGTCACTCTATGCCCCACATCGCAAAGGGGAAGCCATCACTGCCGTCTTCCTCCTGCACTGTTCCTATCTTACTCAGTCAGAACACGGGCAGTCGCATGTGTTCTGAATTCTTTCTATAGCACACTTTCAACATGGAGCCAGCACGGAGCCCCACTAGAATTAGCCCTATGTCATGTGATCAGCTCCAGCAGCCTCCGTACTGGCTCCATGTTGAAAGTGTTCTATGACGGGGGGAAAGCCCCATGTGATGATGTCCTAAAAGGCATTTCATATAATTTCTGAATGTATTATGAGAAAAAACAGACAGTTCTAAATTGTGAGGCACCTGCCATGGGCTATATCACATTTCTGGAAGGACGGGAGGCTAAAACCATTCTCTATAACACTGGTGGACAAACTGAGATTGCAGGCTACATGTATCCTTGCATCCTCCCTTTATAGTCCCCAAAACTCCATGCCAGATCCTTAAAGCACTCTGGTACCCTCAAAATACTTTTTAGAATGGTGGCCCCAATTTGCAGGCAATTCTGTTCCCAAACCATACTGAACATCTGCTTCAAATGCATGAAAACATAGATCCACTTATTGCTTGCCGCACAATTTAAACATGAAGAGCTTTGAAAACTGTAGAATTACTCTAAACCTAGAAAATGTCTAAAGAAGGCCTGAAGCATGATTCTATGGTCAACTTCTGAGGGAAGGAGTGGATGGTCCTGGGTTCAAACCTCAAGATACTAAGGTACCACTGGGTGACAGTTGGGAAATCTGCACATGTTTTCCACTGAAAATTCAAACATAGGCCCCTTTCATAGCTGTATAAAATCCACATTGAACTGGATTATATGGTAGTGTGGACTCAGATAACACAGTTCAAAGCAGATATTGCGGGTTATCTGCCCTGATATTAAGGGTTATATGACTGTGTGGAAGTGCCCTTAACTATAGTTTGTGAATAGCCAATTTTCTGGGACCATGTTGCCTTGCAAGCTTTTCAATCCAGTATTTTCCAAATTATTAAAATTCTTCTGAAAAGAATTGGGAGTACTGTCTTTGAAGCTGGATAAACGCAGACATGTGTCAAGAATGGTTGTGAAAGTGTTATTGAAAGACGGAGAGATTATTGCTTAAAAGCCTATAAACATCCCATTGAAGTTCCTAATGGGGCTTAATTCTTGGTAGGCATGATTGAACACTGCAGGGAAAAAAAATCAGCAGATGCTTGAATTGCTTTCTGGTTTTCCTAACTTACCCTTGCCTTGCTGGTTTCAGACAGCAGATGGCACCCATGTTATATTTCTATGACCTGTGCATCTCAAAGTTTTGTACACTCATACCGAGTTTATCACAAAATATTGGATTTTAATATCATTTTCAGTTGCCCAGTCCAGCCCTTTCTGGAAATGAAATACATTATGTACCTTTTTATTATATAAAAATGGCAGTTTTTTGGAGGTGAAATGTTTAGCATCAAACTAGCATGGGATGTTTTCCTTGCTTTTCCTTCTCAATGCATCAGATATTCTAACCTTATGATAAATTTTCATATCTCCAGCATCATTGAGGCAGAATCAGAGGGGGAGAAGTTGTTAGAAAAGCTCTTTGCTGCTCGTTCATAATTTCTCCTTAACAGATTTTCTGAGGTAATTTGTAAAGGAGGAAGCAGTGGTGAAACAAGTGCTGTTATGAGTGGATGTCAACATATACAGAAGCTCCTGTGATGTGAGAGGCTGGTCATCCCCTGCAATGAGAGAAGAGATGAAGGATTAGGAAAATGGAAGCATGGCCTCAATTGGACCTTGAATGTCAAAACAGATAGAACAATAAAGCCATATTCTCATATCTGTCGTCTTGCTAATCCATTCCCGTCAAAATGATGCTTTATGTTATTGTGCAAAGGCCTTGTCCCAAAACCAAGATTTTAATTTCTTCCTGAATGCCAGGAGGGATGGGGTCGATCGTATTTCACTTGGAAGTGCGTTCCCCCCTGGGGGGGGGGCTACAGCCGAGAAGGCCCTGTCTCTTGTCCCTACCAGCCACATTTGAGATGTTGGTGGGAGCGAGAGCAGGCCCTCCCCGGATGAATTTAAGTTACAAGGTGAGGCAGATGCGTTCGGACAAGTACTATAAGCTGGGCCAGAACCGTATAGACCTTTATATGTCAGAACCAGCACTTTGATCAACTTTGCAATTGCTGTCTTTCCATCCCCCTCCCACTACAACAGGAAAGATGCAGACATATAGGTAAAAAGGTATCTGCACTCATTCTAGGGGCTATCAGCACTAAGGAGCAGAGATCATGGTAGCCTTTTAAAGGGAGGCCCTCTTAGGGTAGCTTCACCACTGCTGGCATGATTGATTTCTTTATTGTATCCAAAGCGAACCGATGGTATAGTTGTAATGTGTTTAAAAAACACAACGTTTTTTTTAAAAAAAACTTGGCATTATACTAAATGCCCTTTGACCAGTAGCTGGCCACTTGGAGTGCCTCTGGTGTTGCTATAAGAAGGTTCTCCATTGTGCATGTGGCAGGGCTCAGGTTGCGTTGTAATAGGTGGTCTGTGGTTTGCTCTTCTCCACACTTGCATGTCGTGGACTCCACTTTGTGGCCCCATTTCTTAAGGTTAGCTTTGCATCTCATGGCACCAGAGTGCAGTCATTTTAGTGCCTTCCAAGTCACCCAGTCTTCTGTGTGCCCAGGAGGGAGTCTCACATTTGGCATCAGCCATAGCTTGGGTTTCCGCGTTTCAGCCTGCCACTTTTGGACTCTCACTTGCGGAGGTGTTCCTGCGAGTATCTCTGTAGATCTTAGAAAACTATTTCTTGATTTAAGGTGTTGGCGTGCTGCTGATATCCAAACAGGGGATGAGATGGAAATGTCACTGCCTTGGTCCTTTCATTATTGGCTGCTACTTCCCAGCAGATGTCAAGTGGTGCAATATCAGCTAAATAGTATGATTTCTCCAGCAGTGTTGGGCGAAGACATCCTGAGATAATGCAGCATGTCTCATTAAGAGCCACATCCACTGTTTTAGCATGGTGATGTGTGTTCCACGCTGGGCATGCATACTCAACAGCAGAGTAGCAAAACTCAAGGGCAGATGTTTTCTCTGTAGGTGGTTGTGATCCCCAGGTTGTGCCAGTCAGATTTTGTATGATATTGTTTCGGCCAGAAGTGACTTGCTGGCATGATAAAAGGTTTTTCCTGAAACTGAAGTTGGCTTACAAAGTACCGTACTTAAAAAGCTTTGACCTCTTCTCACAAATGAGATAGTTAACTGTAATTCTTATTTATAGATACAGACAGCTGAGGCCAAGAAAGGGATTTGCAGGATGGTCTGGGGGTCATAGCAAAAACTCTGGCTACATGACTCAGCACGGCATACCTAAAATGAATGTAGTTGGAATAAAATTAAAGTGTCTCTTTATTACATTATAGGAAAAGTGCACGGATATGGTTATTGATTACTTTGAATGTTAATGTACTGTACATCATACCGATAGAGAACAAAGGAACAGTCATATATTACCTGGTAGAGATAGGGTTGCATTGACCCCATTGATTTGCCCATCCTTGTCATGTCACATGTCACTTGTGGCTTAGTATGATTGTCTTCCAGAGGTAGAGTCTTAACAGGAAATCCATAAATGACTGTGAAGAGCTATTCTGGAGCCACGTGGTCTTTTACAAATTGCGGACATAGATTTCCAGATAAAAGGTGGTCATGACAAGGGTTTGCTTGATGCGCTTTCCTCTTGTTTGTGTCTTTCTTTCGTCCTGTATTTGTGCCTCCTCAAAATGCATAGCACCATTGATAATGACTGACCTCCAGTTACAATGCTTGAGGGTTAGGACTTTCCAGTTCCTCATGTTTTTACCACATTTTTCAAATCTATTTTAAACTTATTTTGTTGTCCACCAACATTTCATTTTCCATTCTTAAGATGAGAATAAAGCAACTGCGCTGAGAGATGGTGATCTTGACATGTAGAGATTATATCATCTCATAAAAGATGCTGGCACTGAGGAGCCTCCCTGAAATCCCCCTTTGCCAGCACCCATCTTCATTTGGAGAATCTCTATGAACCTAAGGATGCACCTAGAGATCTTTCACATACAAGGAGCATGAATGAGATGACCTCTTATTTGCATAAGGATGTGTCAGTTATGTCTTTTTGGTTCGATGAACCTCTGACATCACCACCCAACATTAAATCACGCACCCAGCCCAACAGCTAGCTATGAATGTGGGTGAAATGTCTTACAATTATTACTCTGTGCACAGTTTGGTGGCATCATTTGGGGTTATTCCGTTATTGCTGCTTGTAGGTGCCTTCCAGTGTGTGTGTGTTATATGGCAACAGTGTAAAAACAGGATATGAAAAGATTGAAGAGCTACAAAGGGAAATGTGTTGATTTCTCATTTCCAGCTTTGTTGCTGTGGAATCGAGGACAAATAATATGTACGCAGGGGACTACGGTTTGAAGAGAATTAGGAGAAATTTCATTATCTGATAAGTGCAGCTAGAATGTTCTCTGAATGTTCTCTGCATATGCAGCAAACTGACATGTAGGGGGAAAGTCTGAAAGGTTAAAGCACAAAATGAGCTCAAGCTTGCCAAAGAGATTAAAAACAGTAAAAAGGGGTCCTTTGGTCCTGCACCCAATGCTGTTCAACATTTTTATTAATAACTTAGATGAAGGTTTAGAGGGCATGGATATCTAGTTTGCAGATAATACAGATCAATCAGAGACTGCGGGACATTGCCTTTTGTGAGCTGCGCTCTCGTTCTTCTGTATCCTGCTCTCCTAGTGCCCTGTTCATACAGTATGTTGGGCCTTTTCATGCAGCAAACTATCTAAATAACTTGACAGTAGCCAAATATCGCTGCCTATTTTCCAAAGCAAGGTGCAATGTGCTCCCGTCTGAATTGCTGCGTGGCAGATTTGCAGGTGCTCCATACAATGAAAGACTCTGCCCATGTAATAAACAGGAAGTAGAGTGCATCTACCACACTCTACTGTCATGCAGTTTCTATGAACAGGCCCAAGCAGACATAATTAACCCCCTACTAAGTAATTTACCAGCAAGTTCAGTGAAATTTTATGTGATTCTGGGGCCGGAACAGTGAAGCTTTGATTTAGTGACAAACTTCCCCACATGACCGTGGCGGTTGCCAAATTTCTTTCTGAGGCAGCCAGAATTAGATATTCCCCAATTGTAGACACAGGCTGAAAGTCTTTTACCTATGTTTTTAGCCCACATGTGTTTTAAGCAATTTTAACGGTTGTTAATTTTACCCATCTGTGTGCCCAATCAACTGGTTGTTCTTAATCTCATTACCTGCATACCTTGAGGCTGAAACACGCCGACACTTCTTGTAGTCTTTTACCTTTGTTTTTAGCCAACATGTATTTTAAGCAGTTTTTACTGTTTGCAAATTTTATCCAGAGGATAGGATCAGAATTCGAAAAAAACCATAACAGGTTAGAGAGCTGGGCCAAAACTAACAAAATGAATTTCAGCAAGAAGAAATGTAAGATACTATAATTAGGCAGAAAAAATGAAATGCGCGGATGCAGGATGGGTGATGTTTGTCTTGACAACAGTCCATGTGAAAAGATCTGGGAGTCTCGGTGGACTACAAGTTGAACATTAACCACCAGAATGATGTAGCAGCTAAAAAAAGTCAATGGGATTTTGGGCTGCATCAAAAGGTGCCTTTGTATTCTGCTTTGGTCAGACCTCACCTGGAATACTGTGTCCAGTTCTGGGCACCACAACTGTTGACAAGCTGGAAGGTGTCCAGAGGAGGGTGACTAAAAGGATCAAAAATCTGGACTATGCTCTATGACAAGTGTCTTAAAGAGTTGGTATGTTTAGCCTGCAGAAGAGAAGACTGAGAAGAGACATGATAGCCATGTATAAATATGTAAAAGGATGTCATAAGAAAGCAGGCTTGTTTTCTGAAGCCCTAGAAACCAGGACTCAGAGCAATGGGTTCAAATTACAGGAAAGAAGATTCCACCTGAACATTAAGAAAATCTTATTGAATGTAAGAAGACCTGTTCAGCAGTGGAACTCTCTGCCTCAGAGTGTGGTGTAGGCTCCTTCCTTGGAAACTTTTAAACAGAGACTGGATGGCCATCTGTTAGGGGTACTTTGTGCATTTCCTGTATGGCAGGGGGTTGGGATAGAGGGCCCTTGCTATCTCTTCCAATTCTATGATTGTAAGTGGCTGAGCACTTACAATCACAAATTGACAATTTGGAAGTCATATATATCATGTGTATATGTAGCTATATGTAAATATATTCAAATATAGTTATTAATTAGTTTAGTATGTATGTTAATTCTATGTACTTTTATCATTTTGCTTCCCCCCATGTTTAGCCTACTATATGTAGTCTTTTGCTACTAAAATGTATGCTAATAAATATTTTTTTTAAAACCCAAAGTAATATATAATATATAAACAGGGAAGATGGAGAAGGAAGTAATTGCCTCAGGGACCTGTTTGTTCTCCCAGGGCGGCTAATGGAGTAGATCAATTTTTCTAGAGCTCAGCAGGTGGGAGGGCCAGGAATTTGCCTATGTGCGAGTTGGAAGAACATCAAGCATAGTTTTATTTGTCACAGGACTTTTGTTCTTTAAGTAAAGCCCTGTTGATACAACATGACACAGACACACACTCCTCTTGCCCTGCTGGCTGAGGGCTTGAGGTTGGCAATTTTTGAACCAATCATTGCAACTGTTCCTTTAAAGTGCAGTTCAATCTTCAAGAATTGACACTCTTCAGGTTATAAAAGACTTCACTTCCACATTCAGGATGGAAAAAGCGCCACTTTTAAGCTGCTATTTAAGGCTTCAAAAGTAGCCCCTTTCCAGATGTTTGGCAGGGCTATTTTATTTTATTTTTTAATTTAAAAAATTTATATCCTGATCTTCTCTACCTCTGTAGAGGGACTCTTCCCCTGGTAATCATACCTCCAACTACTACTATGGTGAGGGCAAAGTATAATACTTCATTTCCACTAACTTGCTGATTTGGTGGCAGGACTGTTGTTGTGTGCCCACAAATAATTTCTGACCTATGATGACTGTAAGGCAAACATGGGCAAACTTGGACCCTCCAGGTGTTTTGGACTTCAACTCCCACAATTCCTAACAGCTGGTAGGAATTGTGGGAGTTGAAACCCAAAACACCTGGAGGGCCCAAGTTTACCCATGCCTGCTCTAAGGTGACTCCATCATGTGGATTTCCTAGAGAGATTTTGCTGCTGCCTTCCTCTGAAGAGAATGACATACCCAAGACCACTTAGTCAGTGGATTTCCAAGGTTGAGTAGGGATTCAAACCATGGTCTCTAGAAGTCCTGGCCCAATTCTTAAATCACTATACCACACTGGAAACTGAGGCATTCATACAGTGTGGAGAAAGTGTCGCCGATGTGAATACAGATGAGTTCATTCTGTCAGCTCCAGCTCCCCATGCAGGGGCATAAGGGAAGCCTCCCACAAGGATGGTAAAACATCAAAACATTCGGGTGTCCCCTGGGCAACATCCTTGCAGATGGCCAATTCTCTCACATCAGAAGCGACCTGAAGTTTCCCAAGTCACTCCTCACACACACACACACACACACAAAACAGCAAAGATTCAGGTATGATGGGAGTTACTGTCCAACAACATCAGGAGGGAAACAGGTTCCTTGTCTCAGCACTAACAGCTAAGAGTACCCTTTAAAGTTTTTCCTTCAGGAAGGCGTTTACATTGCCTTAAGTTAATTGACTTGTTAGTTAAACTAGTGCATTTTTTCACAAAATCATGCAACCAAAAGGTGCCTCAAAGTGATTTACAAGAAAATAAAGTACTATAACAAACCACAACATATTCATTAGGATACTGAGGAATTGCTAAACATTATCATGTAGAAATGCATAATCAAAAACCAGGTCATTAAACCTCTCCAGATGCCTGGAAGAAGATAAATTTCTGCATGGCACCCCAACAACAAACATGGCTGGGATGTTCAAGCAAAACAGCCATTATGGTATCATTGATGTGCCACAGATTTTGGTGACTGAGTTGGTTCAGTGTGCCTAATGAGAGGACCAGTCTAGCTCTGTGCATACCCTTTAGGGCAGAACTTTCCAAACTGTGTTGCAATACATTACCCTGTCAGCTGCAGTGCGTAGGTGTGTTATGCAAGCATAACGAAAAATCTCGGAGTCAATCTAAAATAAGCAATACCAACTTGCTTGTATTTTTATGCAACAAAGCTGTTGATTAATATTGGTGCATTAGGATACCTCCCTTCTACTGTATCCATGTATGCACTCCACAGTCAAGGGATATATAGGTACTAGGCATGGTTTAGAACCCAAAAATAGGAAATCGAAAAATCTAAGGGGGGGGGGGGATTTTTTTTGATTAGTAATAGAAAGACTTACAAAAAAATTTCCAAAAATTTCTAAAATGTAACTTAATTACTAACGAAATTCGTCAGTAGTTCGTATGCCAGCGCATGCGCATTCCAGATGGTTTTGGCCTACAACTCCCAGAAATCCTAACAGCTGGTAAATTGGCTGGGATTTCTGGGAGTTGTAGGCCAAAACTTGAATAAATCACACTGAATTCTAGATGGGACTCTCCAAATAGGAAGGAAGGAGGGAGGGAGGGAGGGGGGTATTCTATTCTTGGAAGCAGCAAAAAAAAGGAGGAGGAGCCCCCTCGTTCCTCGCTGCCTCTCTCTCACCCCGATCCTGAGGGAGCGAGGGGCCCAAGTTTGCCCAGGCTGAGAGGAAAAGGAAGAGGCCTGAGGCTGTGAGGAATGGTGTGAGTTGAAGTCCAAAACACCTGGAGGGCTGAAGTTGGCCTGTGCAATGGGGCAAGACAGAGCAACGGGGAAGAGAAGGGAGGGGGGGAGAAGCCACCAGGAAAGAGGAGGGGGCAGAGAAGCATGTGAGAGAGTGCAGGGAGAGAAAGGAGGAGAAGCGTATGTGTGTGTGTGTGTGTGTGAAGTTGGCCCGTGCGGTGGGGCAAGACAGAGAGTCCCCGCAGAAGACAAGAGCCTGAAAGCCAAGCCCAAGCCAGCCAAGAGCACCAAGGCCAAGACGACCAAGGCGGCGCCCAGAAGGAAGTGAGTCAGCCCGCTCTTCCTCAAGACCCCAAACCACCGCCGCCACGAGGAAGAGAGAGCAGGGGGGGGGAGAGGGAGGAGAAGCGTGGAGGACTACACTTTCCAGAATGCCTAGCAGCAGCGTCACTTCCAGTTCCCCATAGAAATGCGGGAAAAAGAAGAAGATGAATGAAGGCGGGAAGGAAATGAGGGGGAGAAGACAGGGAGAAGTGAGTACTACAATAATTAAGAATTAATTGCGATCATAACGCAAATTGTTGGCCTCAAGGACCGTAAAAGAAAGTCTACTTCCTGGTTAGCTGCTGTGATGCGTATAAACTAGAAAGTCCCATTACATATGAATCACTTACGATTTCTTTTAATTTTCATAACTTTTTTCTCATGCCTAATAGGTACTGCGCAGAATCCGTAATTGGGCAGAAAAAGCGGATTCCGCATGTCTAAAAAGTATGTCACCAACATGAAATGTTTGAAAAGCTCTGCTCTAGGGCATAAGCTCCATAAAACTCAGAGGGCGATTACTTCTGATTAAACATACAGTACATAAAAGGAGAGAGAGTGATGAGGTTGTCCAGGAGTTATTTGAGTACAGGTAGGGCTCTCCTTGCCACTGGCTATGATTGCATTTGCATCCCGAGAACATCTGGAAGCTTCAGTGGTTTCTCTGGATAGAAGCTGGTAGCTGGAAATGTTAGGCACTGGAACCATGATTCTCTGCCCTCAAAGTGTATTGTCCAGCCAGTGAGTCATGGTCTTTCCTTATGAGCATATCCAGTATTTATCATCTTGACTTGGCTGCACCTGCTCAAATTTCCTTTCATGCTTATATTTGTTTTTACAAAGAGAAGAATCACTCCGCTCCATCTGCAGTCCCTCTGCACAGCACCCTGGGATATGTATATCTCTGTGGTTAAAACAGTTACCTATCAGGCTTGGCAAGCTGCCTCCTCCTCCTCCTCATTCTTTGTTGTTTTATGATCATTATTAACCTACAGCTGCAGGGCCTTCTCTCTCAGGCCTGACCTGTTTGGCAACTACCAAAGGTTCAGGCTGTCATTTGGACTTCGCTTGCAGAACAACTTTGGAAAGTTGTTTCTGAGGGTACAACTTTTGTCCTGGCTCAGGGGTCCGAAATGTAACTTTTCCAAACTTTCTGGCAGATGTGCTGTGGTGGCCATCTTGGGGGCTGCAAAATCCTAGGACAAAGCAGTAAGTGTGAACGACGGAGTCAGAAAACCTGGGACCAATAGCTCTGTATGTGGACCTCTTCTCAAGTTCTGGCTTTATTTACCCCTGACTAAAACCCACAATTTGGTGCTGTCTGAAACTGCCCTGAGAGATAAGAGAAAGTGCTGGAGAAAGCTATATGCTATATATAATGTTCTGTGTGCAGGCATAGTGGGATTCCATAACTCATACTCTGAACTCATATTCAGGCCTTTAATGTAAGCTCTCCCGGATAATTCTGACCATGTCCTTGTGTTTTATATAACAAAGTGTTTTATTTGTATTTAAATCTGTTGTTTTATGTAAACCGCCTCGAGCCTGCAGGGAGAAGCGGTATATAAAATTGAACAACAAATAAATAAATAAATAAACTCCCAGTCAGTGAGTTTTTGAACATGGACCAGAAAGTGGTTTTGTCTAGTAAAGTATCATACTCCTGCACAGATGGAGAAAGCTCTGTCTGCTGAATTTATTAACCATATTACCGTTAATCAAAGATATAAAAATCCTGCCAAAATACTTGGTAGCTATTTGTCACGGACTAGCAAAAATACCCCAAACATAAACAAATTTAAAAAAACTGCAAGAAGTCTGCTTTTGATTTTGAAACACATTTTGGAACACATTAGTAAACATATTAGTAAAGCTCCCTTTATTTTTTACTTTGGAAGAAAATAACCTCTATCAAATTCACCACTTCTAAATCATTCAAGCAATCATTATGAGAGATGCCAAGTGCCACAGTGGTCATTTTTGAAGTGCACACATTTAGCACAACCGTCCTCACAGACAAACCACCTCCCACTTGCAGGAGGATCACAAACTGCAGACAGCTGTGTTGCTCCATATTAACCAACCCGTTCTAGCAGTTTTCCTCCCCACCAGGACTAGATACAGCTAGTGGATCTTGGCTGCCTATTCAAGACCATACTCGAGTGATGCCCAGTGCAGAATGTCAAACAGACCATCGCCTTGTAAGATGTAAACTAAATCTACACCTTAAGCTCAAACCTAAGAGGGGTGGCATCCTAAAGAGGAGACTCCAAGTCAACAATTTTCAACAGGCTGTTGTGAGAGACAACTTCCAGGCAAATCTGCAAGCAAAACTTGAAGACCACCCTACAGATACTTCTCCTACAGCGCTTTGGCAACACATCAAAAACAGTATCCTGCAGTCTGCTGAAGAATCCCTAGGATTCTCCCTCAAGAAAAACCAAGACTGGTTTGATGAAAACAACCAAGAGATCCAGGAGCTGTTGGCAAAGAAGAGAATCACTCACCAGGCATACCTCGCCCAGCCATCTTGCCATGTAAGAAAAGCAGCCTTTCGTCTCGCATGTAGTAAACTCCAACAAAAACTCCGAGACATTCAGAACAAGTGGTGGATTGATTTATCAGAAAAGACACAGCGCTGTGCAGATCTCGGTGATCACAGAGGTTTTTATGAAGCTCTCAAAGCAGTGTTTGGACCTACTTATCAGGTCCAAAGCCCTTATACAGTACAGATGGTCAAACACTAATTACTGATAAAACCTCCATCCTGAACCGATGGGCTGAACATTTTCAGGGTCTCTTTAATGCCAACCGAGTAGTCCAAGGTTCAGCTATCCAACACATGATACAACAACCAATGAAAAATGAACTGGACACAGCTCCCACTCTGGAAGAGACCATTGAGGCCATACAGCAGTTGAAAATGGCAAGGCAGCCGGGATCTATGGAATCCCACCTGAAGCTTGGAAACAGGGAGGTCATGTACTGCATGCTAAATTCCACGAGCTCCTTGTAAGTTGCTGGGAAAAAGGTGAACTGCCATCAGATCTCCGAGATGCAGTTATCATCACCCTGTATAAGAAAAAGGAAACAAAATCCGATTGCTCAAACTATCGAGGTATAACACTGCTCTCCATTGCTGGAAAAATCCTTGCAAGGATACTCCTGAACAGATTAGTTCGGCTATTGCAGAAGAACTTCTCCCTGAAAGCCAATGTGGCTTCAGAGCTAATAGGAGTACCACAGATATGGTTTTTGCCCTTAGACAACTGCAAGAGAAATATAGAGAGCAGAACAAAGGACTCTATGTAACATTTGTCGACCTCACCAAAGCCTTCGACACTGTGAGCAGGAAAGGTCTGTGGCAGATCCTGGAACGTCTAGGATGTCCCCCAAGTTCCTCAAAATGATTGTCCTGTTACATGAGGGCCAGCACGGTCAAGTCAGATATGGCGATGCTCTCTCGGAGCCTTTTCTAATAACTAATGGAGTGAAACAAGGTTGTGTTCTTGCACCAACCCTATTTACAATCTTCTTCAGCATGATGCTCCAAAGGGCTATGGCAGACCTACAAGAAGAAGACGGCATATATATACGCTATCGTACTGATGGTAGCTTGTTCAACTTAAGCCGTCTGAGGGCTCGCACTAAGACTCTAAACTATCTAGTCCGTGAGCTGCTTTTTGCTGACGATGCTGCCCTTGTCGCCCATTCAGAAGCAGCCCTGCAGTGCCTCACATCCTGCTTTGCAACAGCTGCAGAGCTGTTTGGGCTGGAAGTCAGCCTGCAGAAAACAGAAGTCCTCTACCAGCCCGCACCACAGGAAGAACACCATCATCCTCACGTCAGCATAGGCACATCTGTGCTTAAGTTCGTTCAGCAGTTCACCTACCTGGGAAGCATCATCTCTTCAGACGCCAAGATTGACAAAGAGATAGATCACAGATTATCAAAGGCATATAGTGCATTCGGAAGGCTTCACAAGAGTCTGGAGCAACAAGCACCTGAGACAAAGCACCAAAATCAGTGTGTACAGAGCTATCATACTGTCCATTCTCCTCTATGGGTCTGAAACATGGGTCACCTATCGCCAACACCTACGACTCCTCGAGCGCTTTCATCAGCGCTGTCTTTGCACAATCCTAAATATACACTGGACCAACTATGTGACGAATGTTGCTGTCCTTGAGCAAGCAGGGATCACCAGCATTGAGGCCATGCTATTGAGAACACAGCTGCGCTGGGCAGGGCACATCTCTAGGATGGAGGACCACCGCCTCCCAAAGATACTACTCTATGGTGAACTCGCCACGGGTCAGCGCAAGAGAGGCGCCCTCACAAAGAGATATAAGGGCTCCCTAAAACAACATCTCAGGCTCGGCCAGATTGATCACCAACAATGGTCCACCCTGGCCTCACATCGGGAGGCATGGAGAAGCACTATCCACAATGCTGCAGGCTCTTTCGAGAAGGCACGCCGAATGGGTCTCGAAGAGAAACAACAACGCAGAAAGAACTGCAACTTGGAAAAAACATCACCCAAGGAGACTTTCTGCTGCGCTTTCTGCAACCGAACTTGCCTATCTCAGATTGGCCTTTTTAGTCATCAACGCGCTTGTAAAAGTGTGGGATGAGTCCTTCCTGAATCTTCGTCACAAGTAAGTAATGAGAGAGAGAGAGAGAGAGAGAGAGAGAGAGAGAGATTCAAGATCAGGTTACCCCAAAAATATTTTGTCTAATAACAGGGATATCTCACAACAATCTGGACTTTATTGGGAAAGCTGTCTCCCTTGTGGTGAGTGCTGCGGAACAAGAAAGCTTGAGATTGATGTGGATTGAGGAGGAGGAGGAGGAGGAGGAGGAGGCGGGACCGAGGAGGCGGCCAAGGGAGAAGGCTTAGGGATGGCAGAGGGCGCCGAGGAGGGTCCACCACTTCCAGGTGGGCAGGCCGCGCTTCAAGCAAGCGCCGGGGCCCACTTTTTGGCTCAAAATATTTTTTTCCAATTTTCCTCTTCTAAAATCTAGGTGCGTCTTATCAGCAGGTGCGTCTTATGGTGCGAAAAATACGGTAGTTCCTTCAACTGATCCCTAACCACCTCATTACATTGAGAGGGGAAAGCATGGGTGACGGTCCCTTTAAGAGTAGAGAATCGCCCCTCTTATATTGTCAGCAGTCCCCTTTCTCCCATCACACTTACACACGGAAACTTAAGAGCTGGCAATACATTCATCTTACATTCATCACAAGGTCAGTATTAGTTTTTTTTAATCAGGAAAAACAATATCCAAAAACCAAGAGATCCCTTGCCCTGCCCAAAGCCTCTTCCATTAAAGGAGACGGACACAATTTAAAACCAGTTATTTCCATGGGATAAAAATGTTCTATCTCAAACCCCATAGGATACAAGAGGCAGTGACCCAAGTTAAAACCATTGTTTTCCATGGGGCCCTATGGTTCTCTATCAAACCCCATAGGTTGCAAGGGACTGCTGACGGTTGGGCAATGAAACAGGATGGGAAACTTTAATGGTTCCGATCCCATCTGTTTTTCAGTTGTAAAGATGTGAGTGAAGTGCGATAAGAGGTAGGAGTTCAGAGTTCCCTCCTTTCAGGACATTTCTGCCTCTTTTCAACCCCTGGAACGTATGATGAGCACCATGCCTCTCCATGCTTGAAAAGGGACTGAAATGCCCTATGACTGGGAAATTACTCCATGTGATAAGGTGTGAAGCAGCATGAAAATGCAAGCATAAAATTAAATTATTTATTCAAAATTATTCCACTTGCTGTCAACAGCAATCATATCAAGTATGCATATTTGGTTTGCAAACTTTAAATTGCTCATGACATTGTATTTTCTCAGATGAGCTTATTGGTTGATTGATTTGATAATACAGCCTTAGCTATGACATTTGTGTTTGACAATTACAGTTTAATAATTTCTTACTCCTTCTTACTTCAGCAGGAAAAGCCCTATGTATAAAATATGATTTATGTCACTGGGAGTATGAGGCCATATGTCTACTATGTGCAATCAATTCAGTATCGAGGAACAGAATTGACTTGGGACTAAAGCACGCCTCGACTAAAAAAATTACAATATTATCACATCAACATATCCACTTTCCCCTTGAAAACTGAGACTCAAAGGACCTTACAAATTAAAAGAACAATACAATTAAAAACATAAAAAATAGAGATTAAAATAGAATCAAAATAGTCATAGCATTAAATTAACCCAAACCTCAAGTTAAAAAGAATAAAATGCAATTAATATACTAAGAGTTATTTAAAAGATGTCAGTTTAAAACAACCCAGCACTCCCTAGCCCAGAGTTTTCCAAATTGTGTGTCATGACACATTAGTGTGTTGGCAGCAGTGTATAGGAGTGTCACACAAATGTAATGAGAAATATCTGAGCCTTTGTGAAATACGCAAAAATTGAAATACTTATAAAAATATATATGAAAAATTTTCATGAGATACTTTGACTCCACAAGTTTCGTTACCACAGTCTAGGTATATGTCTATATCTCTTAAAAGAGGTTGGTTTAACTTCTGGTTTGCTAGTAAAATTCAATTTCTGTGTCACAAAATGATGCATGTATAAAATGGTATGTCACCAAAAAAAGCTTTGCCCTATCTTTTTTTTAACCTTGTTATTACTTTGTGTTTTTCTTGCATAACAGGGGGTTGGATACATCCACATTAACATGAGTACCAGGCACAATCATGGGGTAAACTACAACAAAATGTATGGTTTTCTTTGCCATCTATTATCTTTATTAATCTGGTTTATAACCTTTGCCTTATATCCATTAACCTCAGAACAGATCAACACATTTACTATATTGATATCATGGATAGCTGCCCACAGATAAAAGGCAATTATCATTCTCTTTCTGTGTCAGATGATAAAAGAGCAGTAGAGGCAAGGGAAGAGAACAATGTTATTACCCATTTCCACCGGTATTTTCTTTCTGTTCTCAGAGATAGTCTTGTGGTGCAATTATATTTCCTAACGGATGCAATTCAAGACTAAGGAATTCATTTATTACAAAAACAACTAGTTATTCGTCAGCTAGTGCCTTTCACACTACATTTGTTACTTTTAAAGGTTTTTTTTCATGTCAGAAGCTACTTGAGAAACTACTAGTTGCTTCTGGTGTGAGAGAATTGGCTGTTTGCAAGGACATTATCCAGGGGATGCCCAGATGTTTTACCATCCTTGTGGGAGACTTTTCTCATGCCCCCACATGGGGAGCTAGAGCTGACAGAGGGAGCTCATCTGTGCTCTCCCTGAATTCAAATCTGTGACCTGTCAGTCTTCAGTCTTGCTGGCACAAGGGCTAACCCACTGCACCACTGGGGGCTCCACTTTTAAAGTTACTTCTGTAGTTATGTGGGTGTGACTTCACTTACGATGGAGCAAAAATATAATATTTTTCTAGTTTTGGTTCTTGAGGGTGCTTTATGCTATCTTGTGAGTGCAGAGGCAACAATTTAAAAAAAATCATAAAACCGTATTGTCAGCCTGCACATATATCATTTTTATTAGAAAATTGATAAATTCTCTGCATGTCCTAATTTCCCCAAATTAAAATAAATATATAAAATATGTAGTATCCAGGCAAGTATGACTGGAAAGCTAAAGCAGTTTAAATTGCAAGGTAATGCATCAAATGTGTTAATTACTTGAAATCTGTAGCTGTTGTCATAGATGTGCTTTCGATGAAAATGTACAAAAGGCTCCTGTGTTTGCACAAGATTCTTACATGGCTGATAACGTATAAATATTTTAAGTCAACTGCTAATTTTCCAAAGACATCTGGTTACAAGATTTTTTGCCCCAGTTGTTTCAGATGCTATACTCAGGCTGTGGACAAGTCACCAAAAACGAGGCCGGAATCTCTCCTTGGATGTTGGATCTTCCAGGGAGGTCTTCTTGTTAAAGAAAAAACAAAGAATAAAGCATATAATACCATATTTTGCTGTAAACATTATAGCTTCTGACATCTTCGAACAAAGACGTATTTTCAAAGCTAGATGCCTTCTTACAAGCAAACTCTTTATGTCTGCTGAATAACTGTTCTCTCTCTCTCTCTCTCTCTCTCTCTCTCTCTATATATATATATATTGTATCAATCTCTTTTCTTGCTAAAGTATTTAACACAACACATGAAAGCATAGTTTTGAAAAATGTAAAAAGAATACAGCTTTTGGTTTGTTTTTATGTTTGGCTAGTAAGATAAAGACCAAACTTTTTTCCTGCAACTTCAGTTCTCAGTCTCTTAAAACTTTGCAGATGTTATATTAGCCTTTTGATATTAATCTTGATTATTTTATCTCCCAAGATCATGGCAACCGTTGCTGCAGAATATCAGATGCTTGCAGATGAAAAAGAGACACGGGGTCCCCCTTCCCAAGGGCTGTTCTACAAACTGACTGTGACACAGAGAACTTCAGGGCTATATAATTACAAAAGATTATGATAAATGTTGGTTAGTGTGAAGTAAACCTCAGACTGCATTAGTCAGCCACAATCATGTGCTCTTGTTTAACTAGCATCAGTGAATGCCAACAATAGTTGTCTCTCCCACACCCTTCTTCCGTTGGAAATGGAGCTGAAAAACCACTCCTTAATGAAATAATAAGAACGAAATTGTTATTATCCTCTCTTGTCCTCAGGAAATAATAAACACAGGTCTCCGGAATTCGTGCTTTCTTGCAGAGTTTTCGCTATGTTTTAGAATGGAAAACTTTTAATTTGAGAGAAAACGAAATTCTTGAACTATTTTGGCTTACAAATAGGTCATTTCAACCTTCCCATTTAAACCTCTTAAATCAAACAACAAATGTCTAAGAAGGGATTTGCCCATTAGGTGGGTTGGCCTTCTCCCTAATGATGTGCTTTGCTTGTGCCAATCAGCAAGTAAATACAATGTTTTCCCCCAGCTCATTTTGAAAGCCCACAGTAGTGAGCTGTACCTCTGCCACCAGGCAGATAGATTTTTGAGTTAATTCAATTTTTTTAATTCAAATGTTATTTATTTATTTATTTATTTATTATTGCGATTTCTGCGCCGCCGACTCCCGGGGGCTCGCGGCGGCTCACATACTACTGGCTCAACGCCAGGGAATAGTACAAAAGAAAGTGTAATCTAACAGGCAATACAATTAAAACAGTTAAACAGATTAAAATGGCAAAATTAAAACAGCAGTTTAAACAGTTTAAACAGCAGCAGTGTGTGGGCCTACTCCCCAAAGGCCTGCCTATACAGACAGGTTTTGCAGGCCCGTCTGAAGGGGAGTAGCCGCAAAGCCATATCAAACAGAACAAACCATGTAGAAAAAGTACATATATCAAGCATTAAACAATGGTTCCATAATGTGCAGCAGTACATTAAACAGCCATTCTGTGGTGAAGTAGCAAATATTCTCCTATCACTTCTACCTTACTGATTCTTTTGGTCAAATATCTTAGTGTGTATAACCTTCTATTTGATCCTCATGTATCCTCATCCCCTCTACAATCAATCCCAATTGATGCAATAAATCCCTACTTTTACTGAGTTTATAAAAGAATGTTGCTGTTTTTGAAATTACTGATTGGGATTAGAGAGGAATATGGTTCTATTAGTCAGATACTATTGTGCATTGATGGAGGATATGATTTAAATCTTCCACCTCCTGGGCCTCACAGACACATGTTCTCTCTGTATAAGGGATGGAATGGTATCTACAGTATCTAACCATTGACTGGTTCTGTTCAAACCTTGCCCTTGTCAGAGCCACTCTGAACTGTCTTGGAAGATTGGCCATCAAGTAAGGGGCACGACTGAAGCTGGAATTCAGTGACGCTAGCCATTTCAAAGAGCCTACACTAGTGAGGCACGTGAGATACTCTTGGGCTTGGATGTCTAAGATTCTCTGTTTCACCTCTGCTCTGACTTTGATGGTGTTGTTGCTCAGGTAATCTGTGGGTATCCCACATGATCTTAGTGAGTGGATTAATTTATTTGTCCAAGTAGATTGGGCAGTATTTTTAAGCTGGTCTTCTAGACAGCGGCGGGGAAGTCTATGAACGTCAAGATTTTTTTCCAATGTTTTTTATTGGGCTTTTCAAATTTTTTCTTTAACAATACAAAACATAAAGTTATCATACATGAACAACACATAGGGAAAGGGGAAGGTGGGGGAAAGGGATATGTTGACTTCCATTCTAGTTCCATACTATTTCACATACTTTTATCATACATTCTTTTACTAAATATGAGGAATCCTAAAATGCTCTTATTGTTCTTTTTAGATTTGATTTATTGACAGACATATAATTCTTATTTTATTCTTTCTAGATATTCATTAACCATTGTCCAGTCTGTCATTTTATTCCCTTTGCCATTGTTTTGCCGTAGCCAATATGTTAACTCATCCATTCCTTTGATCTCCAAGGTTTTTTCTATCCACTGTTCTTTTGTAGGGAGGAGGTTTTGCTTCCAAAGTTTTGCAAATAATATCTGGGCCGCTGTTGTAAGGAACACAAAAAGTTTATCTGTATTTTCAAAAAGTTTATCTGTATTTGAACTTCAAGATTTTTGATTTTACTACCGTAGGTAAAGGCTCTGGCCAAAGCAAGCCCTTCTAATCGGCGCATCTCCGTCTCAACTCTGACTGCTGCTGCTGGCGTGCTTTTATTAACTCCCAATACCTGCTTTAGAAAGAGTGTTTGGTTCCGCTCAAACATGGGCATTTTAAAAGGTCCCCATAATTCAGCTCCATATAGCAGTGAAGTTCTTGTTAGCACCATGGCCAAACATTGACAGATGTTTAATGGCATGAAACAATTAAGATGCTTGGATACTTTTTGCATTTGACTTTCAGTTTGAGGCTGGGAAAAGATATGAAGATCATGTAGTCAGAGTCCAAATCTTGACCTGGCAAGTATAGAATCACAGAATCCTAGAGTTGGAAGATCTACAGGGCCTCCCAGTCCAACTCCATTTTGCCATCCAAGAATACACAGCCCCAGCACAGGTGATAATCCATTCTCTGCTTTAAAATCTCCGAAGGAAACTATCACACTCTGAAGCAGAATGGTCCACAATTGAATGACTCTTGCGGCCAGGATGTTCTTCCTAAATTTAGGTGGAATCTCTTTTCCTGTAGTTTGAATCTGTTGCTCCATGTCTTAGTCTCTGGAGCATCAGAAAACAAGCTTGCTCTCTCTGACATCCTTTCAGATATTTAAACATGGCTTTCACATCCCCTCTTACTCTTCTCTTTTCCAAGCTAAACATACCCATCTCCCTAAAGCACTCCTTATAGGGCTTGGCTTCCAGACCTTATACCATTTTGCTGCCCTCCTCTGTACAGAGCCCAACTGGTCAATAGTAGCTATTTATATGGAGCATTTAGTTAATGTCCATGAATGGGAAATATTCCAGCCTTGTTATGAAAGATATTTTGCTTGATTTTCTTTTATTTTTGTAGAATAACTATAGATTTGTATGGAAAGTAGAGCTGGCCTAACAGTTAGGCAAATTGAAGCAGCTACCATAGGTGACAGATGCAAGGAGGCAAAAATGGAGTTGCCCCATTCTCTGCTAGTCTGTTTAATTATGTATGTAGAATGTAGTGTGAGAAAAGGGTCAGGGGTTTCAAAGAAGACGTCTGCTGCTCAGATGGTTTAGTTTTAGAAAATGTTGGCTCAGGGAAATGAATACAATTTGACGACATTGGAGGTCTCCTTCACTCTTACGAGCATATAAATATATGCCAGCAACCCAGCAGGACATCTTAACAGCCTTGATCTACGATGCGCTGAACAGTCCTTTGACAGCCAGTCAACAGGGCTATTCAGGAGAAATGTTATTAATAAGGAAACATATGCCTTGTGGCTATCTTTTGGCTGGATTATTTAGTAATTAAAACAGCACATCTCCCTATTATTTCAAGGAAGAAATGAGATTACCATAGTGGAAAATGCCTCCTGGAAGAAACATATCTTTAATTGTATCATATGCAAGGATTGACAGGAAAACATTCTTCCTCGGTATTTGCTGTAGAAGTCAAACAAAAAGGAGCAGGATCTGATGCTGATTAAAGTGCTGAAATGCATGTGTGTGCAATGTACACACATACACAAACATTTGCTCATAAAATATACAGCCAAGGTCTTTCTCTGTGTGCTAATTCAGTTGTAATAATATACAGTCTCAGGAAGATAGCCCACCAAAATTGGAATCACAGTGCCAACGCATGTTTTGTCTCAGTGTCTCCTGATGAAAACAACTTGGAACATGTGCTCCTTGCTTTTGAGAATTCAAATTCATCTCACCAGAAAATGTTAATAGTGCTTTTTGGAGAGTGGGGGAGCCTTGGCTAAAGATCACGGACAGAACATTTGGCCCATCTATGCATTATTGCAAGGGTAGGAATTCCAACTCTCCCCTCTCTCCAGTTCCAAAGCAGTGATTACACTACTTGCAACGGATGTATATTTATTCATGGGAGGTCCAATACATCTCTGGAGAGCACTGGAGCCAAGGAGCTGCCACCTACATTGCTTCAACTCTCACTTTGATCTACAACAAGAAGGAAAGATCTACAGAAGATAATAGTCCTTGATTGACTGAAATGTGTGCTTAGCCGATCATATGCAACACATATTAACTTACCATACAGAAAACATGAGCCATAGTGATGTTTCAGTAGTTTGTAAAACAGAAAGTCATGAATCTGAATTGTTTCAACTTATTACCCATCAACCAATCATTCATAAAAGTATCTAAAGTCTGGTGGTAATCCAATGCATCTGATTTGAGACTGCAGCCTTGTCGTGCTGATATATTTGAATAATAACTTTGGCTGAACTCTGATGCTTACACCTAGGGATAATCACCATTGAAAAGAGCAGGACAGACAATCAATGATTTTAGCTATATCTCACATTTTCCAATAATGGGATTCAAGGTGTCTTAGGATATACTTCCAAGTAAATATGGATAAGATTTTTCTGTGATGTTGGGGCAATATTTGTTTATTTTGGCATTCTTGACTACTGCTGTATGTGGGGTTTAAGATGACTCTCGAACAGCAACTGGTTCCTTCCAACAGCGTCTGCTTCGAACATACATCACTAGCTTTTTTGTAGAAGCAACGTTTGTAGAGCGCCTCCCTTTTTATTTGTGAATATAATCCAAGGTGCTAGTTTTGAATTTGAATAATATAGTTGAAGAGAACATTGCTATGGTTGTTGTGTGTCCTCGTGTCATTTCTGGCGGCCTTAAGGCGAACCTATCACAAGGTTTTCTTGCTAAGATTTGTCCAGAGGGGTTTGCTTTTCTGAGCTTCAGAGAGGTGTATATCAACAATGAAAAATTAATACATTTGGCCACCACTGTAACTACCATGCCTTACTGCAATGGAATCATGGGAGTTTTAGTTTTATAAGGTCTTTAGCTTTCTCTCCCAAAGAGTGGTGGTGCCTCACCAAACTACGACTCAGAAGATACACTTCGGATACAAGCTATCCGAACTCCAAGATCTGCCAGGGAGGCCATTCTCTCAGTCCCACCTCCATCTCAAGCGCGCTTGGTGGGAACGAGAGAGGGGGCCTTTTCGGTGGTGGCCCCCAGCTTTGGAATGCCCCCCCAAAAGAGATCAGGTTAGTCCCCACTCTTCAAGCTTTCCGGACACAACTGAAAACATGTTTTTTTGAACAAGCCTTTGGACCATGATTAGCACCTTAATCACTAAACTTGAAGACCTAGTGATTGATTCATGTTAGCACTTCATGGACTATGATGGTACACAGCCCGTTTATATCTGCAGCTTACTGTGTTGTTAATATAGATTTTAAATAGATAGGGTTGTACGTTATTTTATGCAATTAATGTTTTGTAAACCTGCTTTGTTATTGTTTTATATGTTTTATATGTTTATATTACTACACTATTGTGCGCTTTTTGTGAGCCACTCCGAGTCCATTACTATTATTATTATTATTGCGGGCAGGATGGATTGTATGGGAGAATATAATGTTAGATTGATCAGGGAGGCATATTCTCCAATCCACTCCTCAGTGCTAGCAATGTAGGATCTTGATCATCATCAGTTGACCTTTTAAAAATATAATTTATTCCTGTAAGTATTTTTTATTGTCTTCTAACTGCAAAAACAAAAGAAAGTTGGAAACATGTAGCTCTAAGTATTTACAGAGGAATGATTCTGATAGTCATCATCATACATCATTACTTTTATTTGCTTTCACTTTTCAGCTCATTGTCATTTTAGTGTGGTAGTTATGACATTACTCTTCTTTGCTATAAGGTATATTTTAAAAGTTTATTTTTTTTAAAAAAGATTCTTAAATAACCAATGTCACAAGCTGTTGTGTGTTTTAAATTAATTTTTGTACAAAATCAATACTTGTATGGAGATACATCATGATCCAAACATCATGGAGAAGCTGATAAATAGCTGGCAAGTCAAGCCCATAAAGCTCTTTGTCAAACCAAAGGGCAAGTACTCATGCTATGGTTTGCACAATGATTTTATAAGGCATTCCTTTCTCATCCATTCACCAGGAACTCCTTGTTCACAGACCTGTTGCCCAGTTCCAATGGATCTGGGACAGGAATTCCCAGGGGCATTTCTATTCAACTCCCCAAGTGCTTTTGCTGTTTCAGTGCCATTTTACTAATGCAACATAAGAATTTTTGTTTTTAAGACAGAGTCAAAAAATACTACCTCTTTATTCTGTTATGTCTCAAAATTAAAAAGAAATCCACTTGA
This sequence comes from Anolis apletophallus, assembly GCA_030556195.1. NCBI lineage: Eukaryota > Metazoa > Chordata > Lepidosauria > Squamata > Anolidae > Anolis > Anolis apletophallus. The sequence continues at coordinate 40,033,052 of JARBWK010000001.1, read as the reverse complement.
TTGTAGGAATGAAATGCTGCGACTGGTGCAAGGAATTGCCAGAAAACTGGAACCACAGAAACATCTTTTGGATATAAAATAATTTCTGACACATTTGCCCTGTGTCAAGGAACAGATGATTTGTGCTTCCCTACACTAACTAGGTCGGTTGTCTTAGGTTGCTCATTAGTATTTCTAGTTCCCAAATGTGGAATTAATTTGCAGAAGACAATCAGCTAAGTTGTCCATAGTTGCCTAGTGAGCTGAGCTTTAGATTAGTTGAGAATATTAATGTAGAACCATTGATAAGACATTCATTAGACTATCTTGAGATCATTTGTGGTGTTTCCATGTGAATCCTTTACAATGTAAAGCACTTTATACAAATGTATGCAAATTTATAGAGCATTTCAAGTGATGTCATTTTCAATTTTCAGCCCTTAATTTTTTCTTCATTTTTTTTCTTAACAGATAAAAGCTGGAAAGGAAAAAAGGTGGATTGGATGCCTGGAACCTTTCAAATGTCAAGATTATAAAACGTTTGATAGCACTCAATATATTCGGTGTACTAGCGTTTTCTTGGAAAGCTAATTAACTTGTTCTCATTTCAGATTTCTCATTAAAAATTATGCTTTTGATTCCTTCTCTGTTAGCTGCTCTCTGGTAACAATGAAAAACAAAGCTTCAAAGACCTAGGATGCCTACCTGATACATTTCATATACTAGAGACAGAGTTGTGCAGTTTTCCAGATGTTGCTGGATTTCCAGTCCCAGCAGTTCCAGTGTTCACATATATCGGGAGTTGAAGCCCAATAACACCTAGAGCTGCCCAGCTCACACCTGAAAAAAGGATGCTTTCCAGCCAAACAAGCAAACAGACAAAACAGAAGCCTATAAGATATAGCCCAATTGAGGCACTCATAAAAACGACAACACGAAAAGGAAGTCAATAATGATGGAATCACTCCATAGCCTCATCTATAATGCCATATAATCCAGTTTCTGAATCCAGATTATCTGCTTTGAATCGGTTTATATGGTGGTATAGACTCATAAAATCCAATTCAAAGCAGATAAACTGTTTGTTGCACCTCAGAACCTGGCAGGCCCCCTGAATCACACACACACAGGCTAATAAACAATCAATAAGTTTATTTAGAATAAAAAGAGAGAAAAATCCAAGAAGATAGATTCAAAAATAGTCCATGGAATCAAATATCAAAAATGCAATAGTTGAATTGTTCAATAATTCAAAGCATAGAAAGCTTAAGTCCACTGAAGGCAAAATCCATAAGCAAGGCAAAGTTCCAGAAGGCAGGCTGCTCCTTCGGTCCAACAAATTTCTTGAAAGACAGCACCAACCATGGCTAACAAGGCTTGAATCTGAACCGTTCTACCAGTTCCCTGGAGACTTGGCAGAAAGACGTGGACAGAACCAAACGTGGCTTCAGATCTGGCCAAGAGTCCAAAATCCACTGCTAATATAGAAGCTAATCTCGGGGAACCCATCTCACCCCCTTTCTCAAGCTCCAAGATTTTCTGGAATTTCTGATATTAGACCTTCTATCGAACACCTGTTCATTACTGGGGCCAGATGCACCATTATCAGGATGAGACTCAGCCAGCTCCCTTTCTCCCATCAGTTCATCTGGGAAGGGAGTTGGTATCCACTCCTGGGGACCTAACCCTCCGGGTCGTTCATAATCAGAACTGGAATCCTCCTCCATACTTTCCTCTGTGAACTCACTCTCTGATTGATATCTCTCCAACCAGTCATTATCCCATTGTAAGCTCTCATTAGATGAATCATATCCAGCCAGCCAGCCTTCCTCACTGAGCCCCGGGTCATCTAGTCCAGCCCCACTTTGCCCTGGATCAACTGGCATTTGTCTGGGTACCCCTAGGACCCCCAGGACCTGACCCACGCCACTAGGCTGGAATACCACACTGTCAGGGGTATTTTGAATATGTTTTCCTGCATGACTTGGGGTTGGACTAGATGGTTCTATGATTTTATGAACTGCATTCAGAAACTGGGTTATATGGCAGTGTAGATCCAGCCCATCATGATGGACTTACTTCCTTTGTCAACATTCTACAAAAGGGATATAAAATTACCACCCACAAACAGGCACAACATTTTGGAGTAAGTGCAGGTAAACTGAGTTAGCGGTTGAAACACACATTCTAGTTCATCAAATTCAAACCTATTTCTTGCATAAACTGGTAAAGAAATCCAGTTTAGCTGCACCTGCAGGCTCCGCCTCTTACTTTTGTATTTATGTATCCATCTTCCAAGACAAATCATTGTTGTCCTTCCTAGGAGAAACAGGAGTTGAATTACTGTGGGAACATGCTGAATGTGAACTGCAGCAAGCAGCACAGTCCTGTATCTTCTAAAGGACAGAGGATAAGTACAGATGTCAAAGTTATTCAATGCCTGGGTCAACCCACCACAGGTATATCTTATCTCCATTAGTTAAGTCAATGTGTTCTTGAGCATTACTTCAAAAATGCACTGTGAATATGGGAGAGAGAGGACCAAAACGGTGAGACCTTTAATTCTTATTCTTCTGGGAAGAGTATGTGGCCAAAACAGACCACCAATGGATAATACCTTGTCCCTCAAAGGATGAAACACACAGTTTTGGCAGACTAGATTTGCTGATCAGCACCATTATAAGTGGACTCTTTTGCAAAGCCGCTGCCTCCTTGTTTGTGTTCTCTGGGGAGAGAAAAAAGCCATGTGTTTTGCTACTTCAGAGCTGTGTATCCAGCCTGCTTGTATATGTTTATTTGGAATGACATCGAAAAAGAGAGTCTGGCAATTACATCCGGCTAAAACTGATCCTCATTTCCTTAGCTACACAGACATTTTTTAAAAAATGGCACTTGAGATCCAAATATCACAAATGCCATGACCTGGGACATACTCTGACTAGGATGGCTTGATTCCCCACTTCCATAAATACTTTAAATTTGGCATCTGCTCAGAGGGCACATCGCAGACATTGCTTTTTGTGCCATTTGAATGGTTGGCTAGGAAATGCAATGACTGTTCCTAACTAGCGTGTTGACAGGAAAGGGATTGTCCAAGTATGACGTATTCCCTTAAACTTCAGGGAAGGGCTTCCGGGATCATATCAAATAATAAAAATCAAATCAAATCACAGATGGTGGCTGCTGGAGTCCTTCCTACCTGGCCTCATTTTTCACTCCTGGGACTCCAAGGAACATGCACTGGATTATAGACAACTGGCTACATGTAGCACAGGCCCCTTAGTCATATGGCATATGCCAGCCACTCCCACTGCAGATGGCTCTTCACCCTGTACTTTAGAAAACTGCTGCACAAGCAATACAGCAAGTACTTTAGCTGGAGAACCTGCCCGAACATAAATACTGGGCTAATATGTGTTAACCTCTTAGTGAGCAGATGAGAAGAAAGCTGTATGCAGACTGAAATTTCCTCAGGTGAAAAGAAAGGACCAGGAGAACTACTATTGCATAGTGGTGAGAGTGCCGGAGAGGGCGGAGAAGGGGTCTGGGAGACCCAAGGTTCAAATCCTTGCTCAACCATGGAAGCCCTGAAGAAATCACTACGTCTCATCCTTAGTAGAAGGCTATAGCAAACCTCATTTCAATACATTTGGCCAAGAGAAACTTAGAACAGAGTTGTCATAAGCTGGGAGTCAACTTGTAACAACAGACCAGGCATTAATTGTTTTCAGTGAAGACTTTCGCTTCTGACACAAGAAATAAATAAATAAGTGAAACCTGAAGGAGGAGTTTGTAATATCTCTTAACTAGGCCTAGAAAGATTTTACATCTTTTAAAAAAACAAAAAAACGAACACCAACCCTTTAGTTTCAGTCTCAAGCTTTTTCCACTCTGCCCCTATATCTCAGGATCTGATCTCAGATTATTTTATCCCAGATTATCTGGCAAACTCATATAATCTAGTTCAAAACGATAATTTGGGATCAGATCCTGGGATATAGAGCAGTGTAGTGGTGCTCATCTCCATTTCTAAGCCAAAGCGCCAGCATTGTCCGTAGACACCTCCAAGGTCATGGCCAGCATGACTGCATGGAGCGGTGTTACCTTCCCGCCGGAGCAGAACCCATTGATCTACCCACATTTGCTTGTTTTCAAACTGCTAGGTTGGCAGAAGCTGCAGCTAACAGCGGGAGCTCACCCCACTCCCTGGATTCAAACCTGTGATCTTTCGGTCAACAAGTTCAGCAGCTCAGCGCTTTAACCCACTGCACCACCGGGGGGCTCAGAGTCAGACACGACTGGACTTAATATCAGGGGGAAACCTTTATTTATTTATTTACAGTATTTATATTCTGCCCTTCTCACCCCGCAGGGGACTCAGGGCAGATTACAATGTACATATACAGGCAAACATTCAATGCCATAGACACACAACATATAGAGACAAATACCTTTTTAGAAGATTTATTTATTTATTTCCCATATTTCTATCCCGTCCTTCTCAAACCCCGAAGGGGGACTCAGAGGCCTTACTCTTCTTTTTCTGGTCAGTAGCATTGCCTCTGATAAGTGAAATTTGTTGGTAAATAAATCTCAACCTGTTTGTGGAAATTTTTCAAATGACTCCAGCTCTCTCACTGCATCTGCCGATGGGGACTTGACTCATGCTTTGCAGGGTAACATGGGCTGTCCTTACAGAGAAGAGTTCATGTTCTCTTCCCAGCTGCTTGCAGAGAATGATGATGATTGTGTTAACTCCTCCATTAAGAGAAAACGAGGAAACTTGCCAGTTGAACTTATTTCCTCTATTTATTTATGTCTATGTGCTTTCAAGTTGTCTATTGACTAATGGTGACCCCATGGATTTTATATATATACTGCTGTTAAAAGAGTGAGGTTTCTGACCTGCATGGTGTTTAGGGGCTCTTCCACACAGCCATATAACCCAGAATATCAAGGCAGAAAACCCCACAATATCTGCTTTGAACTGGGTTATCTGAGTCCACACTGCCATACATTCAAGTTTAAAGCAGATAATGTGAAATTTTATTCAGCTGTGTGGAAGGGACCTAGGAGGCCTAAGTATATCCAGAAGTCAAATGGATATAAACTCTGAGGTTCAAGAACCTATGATACTTGCTGTTAAAGCCTCAGTATCAGTATGGAGGCGGTCTGTAATCACTTTGAATAGAGTGCTGTGATGAGTAAAAGTTAACATGGATTTCTCAAAAACAAATCTTTCCAGACTATTCTTATCTTCTTACGATAGGGCTACATGTTTGGTAGATTCAGGGAATGCTGTGGATGTTGCATATCTTGATTTCAGTAAGGCCTCTGACAAGGTCCCCCATGATCTTCTTGCAAACAAACTAGTAAAATGTGGGCTAAATAATATTACTATGAAGTGGATTTGTAATTGGTTATGCGATCAAACCCAAAGTGTTCTCACCAATGGTTCCTCTTCATCCTGGAAAGAAGTGACTACTTGGGTGCTACAGAGTTCGGTTCTCGGCCTTGTACTCTTCAATATTTTTATTGATGACATGTGTGACGGTTTAGAGGGCATGTTTATCAAGTTTGCAGGTTTTTTGTGTATCAGGAGCAACTGAGAAACTGCAAGTCACTTCTGGTGTGAGAGAATTGGCTGTCTGCAAAGATGTTGCCCAGGGGATGCCTGGATGCTTTACCATCCTGTGTGAGGCTTCTCTCATTTCCCTGCATGAGAAGTTGGAGCTGACAGATGAAAGCTCACCCTGCTCCCCAGATTCAAACTGACAACCTTTTGGTCAGCAGTCCTGCTGGCACAAGGGTTTAACCCATTGCAACACCAGGGGCTCTTAAGTTTGCAGATGATACTAAATTAGGAGGGATAGCTAATACTCCAGAGGACAGGATCAGAAGTCAAAATAACCGTAACAGATTAGAGAGTTGGGCCAAAACCAACAGGATTAATTTCAACAAGGAGAAATATAAAATATTACACCAGGCAGAAAAAACTAAATCCAGAGATCCAGGTGGAGTGATGCCTGGCTCGACAACAGTCCATGTGAAAAAGATCTTGGGGATCTTTGTGGACATCAAGTTGAACATGAGCCAACAGTGTGATGCAGCAGCTAAAAAGCCAATGGGATTTAGTGTCTCTAGTGTCTGCAGGTTGAGAACCACTGGTCTAGATCAAGGGAAGTCCTGGTGTCTCTCTATTCTGCTTTGGTCAGATCTCACCTGGAATACTGTGTCCAATTCTGGGCACCACAATTCAAGAGAGATACTGACAAGCTTGAAGGTGTCCAGCGGAGGGTGACTAAAATGATCAAAGGTCTGGATCTACTGAGTCTGAGAAGTTCGAGCCCAAGAACTACCAGCCATTCAGTGATTTCTAGAACCAGGGCACTAATACCAACAGGATGAAAAGCAAAGTAGTTGCAGAATTCATGCCAAAGAGCTTCTAGTCCCAATCTACTGCTCAGGAAGAGAGGTGAAGGAAAAAGGAGATTGCCCAGAAGGTCTTCCAGCGTGTTTCACGACCAAACATGGTACTGACCCATGGTCTCAGAGTCCTATGCTCAAATCACTATGCAACACTGGCTATTGGATAACTAACACACTGAGATGAAGCAGTAGTTGAATGGGGCAATAGGTTATCAGCCTCAGACAGCAAAATGTCTTGGACAGCCCCTGCCTGCCTGCATCCAATATTTAGCAAATGACTAAAACTAGGTCAGGGAGAAAAGAAACCTTTATGGGATGCTCCCCTGCCCTATATTTAAAGTGTCTGCATCCACTGTCTATTACAATTAATGAGTAGGTGAAAAGAATCCTGCTGAATTTAGGAGCAACCAGTTAATTCTAGTACAATTTGGGGTGAATGTAGCCTTAAACTTGCAGCAACACTACAATCTGTTTTCCCACTTTAGATTGAAACTAAGGGCCCTTCCACACAGCCATATAGCCCAGAATATCAAGACAAGAAATCCCATAATATCTGCTTTGAACTGGAATATATGGCACTGTGGACTCACACTCCAAAGCAGATATTCTGGGTTATATGGGTTATATGGATATGTGGAAGGGCCCTGCATCTCCAAAGCCTTCATTAGATATGGCTATATTTTAGGAAATAAATGCCTGAGCTAGTTCTGACCACTTTCTCTATCTCACTGGGCTGTGGTGAAAATAATTAACTGAATTACTTTAAAGCAAGCTGTAACTCTGATAAGCTTTAGGGAAGTGCTAATGAGACCTGGTACTCCCCATAGAAGCCTGCCTCTTTTGACCCCCCCCCCCCCAAATACTTTTATTAAGGATTTCAAAGCACACCCAAAATCCCTGTGAATACATAGGGGGGAAAAGAAAGCCAAAAAGGAGAAAACACAGAACAGTTAGAAACAGAAAATAATGGTGCTTGGCTTTCTTTATGTGGTTATAAGTCCAAATATATAAAATGTTAGTTCTCCAGCTAAGCATTACTTCATCCGCTTCTTCTGGTAATCCAAACCCACTAACAATCAAAACCCACAAGTTAGCACAACTCTTTTCTCTGTTTTCCCAACTTTTCAGAAATGTCTGCAATGTATCTTTTCACAAGAACAATGGGGGCGGCGGCGGGGGGGGGGGGTAGTTGCCAATTGTCGGATTTATTAATTAGAGTTTTACTAAAAACCGAACTGTAATTACATAATACGTATCATTTAAGAAGTATTGAATAAGGGATAAAAACCATGAGAGTGTGAGGTTAGTTAGACTCTCCCCCGATGTTTTGTACTTTCCCCATTCCTTGAAAGCAGCTGAGGGGGAAAAGGAAGGAGCCCTGTTAGGAATGGTAGGAGTTGGAGTCCAAAACACCTGGGTGGAGGGCTCAAGTTTGCCCATGCCTGGGTTAGTAGATTTGTTGTCCTGACTATTTTGTTAGTTTTTAGTTGTTGTGTGTGCTGTGTTTCTATAAGTGGTAGGTTTGTAGTTGGTAGTGGTAGGTGGAAAGTAGTAGTGTAGTTTTAGTATTATGTATTTCAAAATCTTGCTTCTCAGGGTGTATCTACACTGTAAAATTAATGCAGTTAGATATCTCTTTTACCTGCAAGGGCCTCGTGCTATAGAAGGCTGTAGTTTGATGAGGCACCAGCACTTTTGGACAGAGAAGGCTATATGTCTTGTAAAACTATAACTCCCATGATTGCATAGCATTGGGCTAGGGCAGTTAGAGCGGTGCCAAAGGGCATTCATTGAACTGTGTTGCTAAAAACACATCTATGCATTCTGGCAAATGGAGAGGAGAAAGACTAACACCCCTCGACTAACATCCTTGCCTAGATATGTTAAATCTTGTCTAGATACTGGAATTGACCTCAGCCTGTTGGTAGCTGCAAATCACCTTATCTCTCTATAATAGTGGTTCTCAACTTGTGGGTCCCCAGGTGTTTTGGACTTGAGCTCCCTCAGATCCTAACAGCTGGTAAACTGGCTGGGATTTCAGGGAGTTGTAGGCTAAAACACCTGGAGGCCCAAAGGTTGGGAACCGCTGCCTTTTAAAGAGTCTATGCCAGATTTTAGTTATGAGTTTCTAGATTTTTTTTAACCCAGTGATAAACTTATACTATGCTTTTATGTTTGTATGGGTCATTTAAGTTTTTATCTTTTTAAGGGCCACGTTGAAATTCTGGTCATTGGTATTTTTGAATCTTGTCTGATTTAATAATACGTGAACTGGCTTTTAAATGTTGTGATTATTTAAATTGTATTTTGTTTATGTGTTATAATGGTCATTTGTATGATTTTGTGTTGGTAGTTGAATGTTTTGCCCTATGTTGGAAACTGCCCCAAGTCCCCTCAGGGAGATAGAGTAGCAGGGCCGTAGCCAGGATTTTGATTCGGGGGGGGGTTGAGTTTGGTTCGGGGGGCTGAGACTGGGTGGAAGAGGGTCTACCCTAGCAAACCTTTTGTATTGTTATCCCAATAACCCCATGAATGTGGTATATAATGAGCATGGTGATCAGATCATGATATGAATAAACATAACAGTTTAAATAATGTACCAGTAAGGCCTTCTCGCAGACAACCCTGAGAATTTCGGGGGGGAGGCTGAAGCCCCCTAAGCCCCCCCCCCGGCTACATGCCTGTAGAGCAGTATACAAAATAAAGTTGTTTATTATAATTATTATTGGTTATTTTTGTCTGTTATTAAGTTTAAAGTTAGGTTGCTTATATATTGCTTGATGTGCTCTGTTGTGATGTAAGTTATTTGTATGTTTTTCCCTATTTGGCATTGAATGTTTGCCATATATGCTGAAAACAACCCTCAGTCCCTTCAGGGAGATAGGTTAGTCTACAAATAAAGTTTTATTGTATTATCTGTAGAGATACCCCATTGGTTTTACAGTGTTTCCTCACTACTTCATGGTTCGCTTTTAGCTGGCTTGCTGTTTTGCGGTTTTCAAAAATACTAATTTAAAATATATATAGTGTTATTTTCGCCGTTTCGCAGGATTTTGCCGCTGCTACTCTCCGAGGCGCTTTCCCTCCTCAGTCCTCCCTCCCTCCAGCCTTGAAAGGCCTTTCCTTCCTTACCTTCACTTTCTTTTAAGTTTATAAAGACTTAAAATAGTGTATAACTACTAAAATAAGGTATAAATATTAAAATAAATCCTGGAAGGTAACCCCTGCAATAAGCGAGGGAAGACTGTACTATTCTCTCTTTCTTGAATAAATTATAGAATACTTTTTGAAAAGAAGGAACACCTCTCTTCCTCAAAGAGGATCGTTCACCCATTTTGGGTTCAATTAACCCTTGAATCCTACCAGCCTTGCCGCATTATCGCAGGATGTGTACGCCCAACACCACTGGAGAAATTATACAGTTTAGCGGTAATGCACAACCTGACATCCATTGGGAAGTAGCAGCTAATAATGAAAGGACCAAGACAGTGACATCTCCGACCCATCCCCTGTTCAGATTTTTTTTTTCATGTCAGGAGCGACTAAAAACTTGAGAAGCTGCAAGTCGTTTCTGGTGTGAGAGAATTGGCCGTCTGCAAGGATGTTGCCTAGGGGATGCCTGGATGTTTTGATGTTTTACCATCCTTGTGGGAGGCTTCTCTCATGTCCCCACATGAAGAGCTGGAGCTGACAGAGGGAGCTTATCCCTGGATTCAAATCTCCGACCTGTTCAGTCTTCAGCCCTGCCAGCACAAGGGTTTAACCCATTGCGAAACCTGGGGACTCCTCCCTGTTCGGATACCAGCCAGCAAGCCAATGCCCTAAATCAGGGCCGCCCACGAAGTCGATCATGATCGCGCACAGTCGATCAGCAGTCCAAATTAGGCGATCGCAGGCAAATGGGGCGCTTTTGCCCTGCTTGGCGCACCCTCGCCTAGCACTGCGAGAGGGGAAGCAGTCCTGCCTCGTCTGGAAGCAGAAGAAGAAGGCCCTCTCTACTGGGAGGGAGGGAGGGAGGCCAAGCCCAGGCCTTTCGTCAGGCATCCCACTGGTCGGGGTGACCAGCTCCCTCCCTAGAGCCAAGCAGCACAGGCACGCGCTTGGCTAAGGGCTCGCCCGACCATTGTGGACTACCTCTCCCAGCAGCCCTCAGGGGTGCTGCCCATTGCGCAGCCGTATTCCTGCTCAGCTGCATCATCCCCCACTTCAGAGGCTGCTTCCAGACTAGAGAGAGGCAGGGCGGAGCACGCCACAGTGGCAGCATGAGGTAGATCTTTTCAACTTGGTGGTTTTAAAAGTAGCTTGCATGCTGAAAAAGTGTGGGCACCCCTGCCCTAAATCAAGAAATAGTTTTCAAAGATCTACAGAGATATTCACGGGAAGACCTCAGCAAGCAAGAGTCCAAAAGTGGCAGGCTAAAACCCAGAACCTAGAATGAGAGACCCCCTCTCCCGGCACACAGAAGACTGGGCGACTTGGAAGGCGCTGAACAGACTGCGCTCTGGCACCACGAGATGCAGAGCCAACCTTAAGAAATGGGGCCACAAAGTGGAGTCCACGACATGCAAGTGTGGAGAAGAGCAAACCACAGACCACCTACTACAATGCAACCTGAGCCCTGCCACACGCACAATGGAGGACCTTCTTATAGCAACACCAGAGGCACTCCAAGTGGCCAGATGCCGGTCAAAGGACATTTAGTTACTATAATGCCAAGTTTCTAAACTTCGCGTTTTTAAAAATACATTACAACTGTATCCTCGGTTACCTTCTGATACAATAATAATAATAATGTGTAGAGATGCACCATTGGCTTTACTATTTTCTCTCTCCAAGAAATATTACTTTTTGGGGAAAAGGAACGCCTCTCTTTCCCAAAGCTGGTAGTCCATCCATTTCGGGTCCAATTAACCCTTGAGTCTTCAGAGCCTTGCCCTTCCCTTCACTGGACCCCGCCCCTTTTCTGGCGGGGCTCCAATCACAGAGCGGCAGGGGAGTATTTAAGGCGCGGGCCCCAAATTGGAGCGCGATAGTGACCGTGTAGAGGTGGGAAGTGTGGCTGAAAGGTAAGGGCGGTGGCTGCAGCAAGAAGGCAAAGAAAGAGAGGTAGTGGCAGCAGAGGTTGCTAAACCGACTGACTGAGTAACTAAGGGCGCTGCTGAGTAGTTGCACCCATTGCAACTTGGCTGCGAGCCAGAGGGAAAGAGAAAGAGGAGGAGTTAGGGAAGGCGGGGCCCTTGGCGGTGGCGGCATGAGCGCGAGTGCGCAGGCGCGGGTCCAGGCGGCTCGCGGCGACTGGCGCGCGCACAGCCCGGACTCGCAGTCGCCTGCTCTTCCTCGGCCGGAGCAGCAGCAGCAGCAGCAGCAGGAGCAGCCAAAGCAAAAGCAGGACGTGGCTGTGGCTGTGGCTCGCGCCCCGGAGCCCGACATCATGCCGGTGACGGAGAAGGACCTGGCGGAGGACGCGCCCTGGAAGCGGATCCAGCAGAACACCTTCACCCGCTGGTGCAACGAGCACCTCCGCTGCGTGAACAAGCGCATCGGGAACCTGCAGTGCGACCTGAGCGACGGGCTGCGGCTGATCGCGCTGCTGGAGGTGCTCAGCCAGAAGCGCATGTACCGCAAGTACCACCAGCGCCCCACCTTCCGGCAGATGCAGCTGGAGAACGTCTCCGTGGCCCTGGAGTTCCTCGAGAGGGAGAACATCAAGCTCGTCTCCATCGGTGAGTCAAGAGGAAGGGAAAGAGGGAAAGAGGGACGGGTATGGCCACAGGTTGCTTAGGGCAGTGTTTCCCAACCTTTTTTGAGCCGGCACACTTTTTACATTTGCAAAATCCTGGGGCACACCACCAACCAAAATGACACCAAACGACACTCTAACACAGCAATACATAGAGTTAATATGTTCTTAAAATGTATTTATACACTCGGTGTGAAACCTGGGCCTGTTTCGATGAACTCAACATAGGTATCCTGGCAGGAATGGCAGAAAGACACCAACTTCCCACACAGAACTCCCACAACCAAGAGAAAATGCTGTAAGAGTTTGGTGGGCATTGACCTTGGGTTTTGGGGTTGTAGTTCACCTATATCCAGAGAGCACTGTGGACTCAAACAATGTTGGATCAGGACGAAACTTGGCATGAATACTCAATATGCCCAAATATTAAGGCAGATGGAGTTCAGGGGAAATAGACCTTGGCATTTGGGAGTTGTAGTTGCTGGGATTTATAGTTCCCCTACAATAAAAGAGCATTCTGAACCCCACCAATGATAGAACTGGGCCAAACTTCCCACACAGAACTCCCAGGAGGCAAGAGGAGGTCTCTACTTGGGGAAAGGGAGGCGGGCCTTCCCAATGCATGAAGAGGGAGAGACCAAGTAGACAACGGGGGGGGGGGCTGTTTGTAATTTTGTGCCTTTATCGAGGTAGGTTTCTTAGGGTTTTTATACTTCAACACACTAGACTCCCCCCCCTTCCTGGAGGTTCCAATTTCCCACGGCACACCTGATGATTCTCTAGTGTGCCCCGGCACACTGGTTGAGAAACACTGGCTTAGGGAAGGGTCTGAGGTGGTTTTGCCGGCTTCTGGCAGTGTTTACCTGCAGGGGGAGCATCCTATCCCCACCTTGGATGCATCCACCTTGTAGATTTGCAGGCCTGGGCCAACTTGGGCCCTCCTTCCAGGTGTTTTGGACTTCAACCTCACCATTCCCAACAGCCTCAGGCCCCTTCCTTTTCCCCTTCAGCCGCTTAAGCCAAGGGCCCCGCCTTCCCCTCCTCCTCCTCCTCCCCACTTGAAGTGCCTCTGATGTTGCTATAAGAAGCAATGTGGCAGGGCTCAGGCTGCAGTGGAATAGGTGGACAGTGTTTGTTCTTCTCCACACTCACGTGCCGTGGACTCCACTTTGTGGCCCCATTTCTAAAGGTTTGCTCTACCTGAGCACAGTCTGTTCAGCTCCTTCTAAGTTGCCCAGTCTTCTGTTTGGGGAGAGGGGGGGGGAGCCTCTCATTCGGTATCGGCCATGGCTTGAGGTTCTGGGTTTTAGCCTGCCACTTTTGGACTCTCGCTTGCTGAGGTCTTCCTGTGAATATCTCTAGATCTTACGAAACTTTTTCTTGATTTAAGGCATTGGCATGCTGGCTGGTATGCAAACAGGGAGGAGCCCCCAGGTGGCGCAATGGGTTGTTAAACCCTTGTGCCAGCAGGGTTGAAAGTGACATGTTTGAATCTGGGGAGAGTGTGGATGACCTCCCTCTGTCAACTCCAGCTCTCCCTGCAGGGACATGAGAGAAGCTTCCCACAAGGATGGTAAAACATCAAAACATTCAGGCGTCCCCTATGCAACGTCCTTGCAGACGGCCAGTTCTCTCACACCAGAAGTCACTCCTCACACACACACACACACACACACACACACACACACACACAAAATCTGAACATGAGAAGGGCCAGAGATGTCACTGCCTTGGTCCTTTCATTATTGGCTGCCACTTCCCAATGGATGTCAGGTTGTGCATTACAGCTAAACTGTGTAATTTCTCCAGTGGTGTTGGGTGTATACATCCTGTGATAATGTAGCAAGGCTGCTAAGACTTGAGGGTTAATTGAACCTGCAGTGGGTGAACTTGAGAGGGGGGGGGGAGGTGTTCCTTTTTCCAAAAAATACTTTATTTTTTAGAGCAAGAGAGAATAGTAAAACCAATGGTGCATCTCTACATATAATAATAAAACTTTATTTGTAGACTCCCCTCTCTCCCTGAAGGGACTTGGGGCAGTTTCCAGTATATATGGCAAACATTCAATGCTTAAGCGGCTGAGGGGGAAAGTAAAGAGCCTGAGGCTGTTGGGAATGGTGAGAGTTTAAGTCCAAAACACCTGGAGGGCCCAAGCTGGCCCATGCCTGCACTATACCCATCAATTGCTGGCCTAGCCTCCCTCCAATCCATATGATCTTCCCCATCTATGGGCTTCTGTTGCTTCCTACATCTAATCAGGGAAAAGCCAAGCCCTGGCTCTGCTCAGACAGGATTTCCTGAGGTGCCTCCCCTCCCAGCAGGTAGAGCCACTTCCTTTTGGCTGCAGCAGGACTTTGGTTTCTGTGCTGGGTTCTTATGAAGGGCTCGCACTGTTAAAAGGGCAGCCTCTCATTTGGAGAGCTCAGGCTTTATTTGGACTGCCAGTTCGACTTTCCAGATAGACAGTATGCGTGTGTGTGTTTTTGAAAGAAAGGAACAGCATCAAGGATCTCGGGCAGGGGTGCTCAAACATTTTAAACCGAGGACCAGGTCAGAGTCCCTTAAACTGTTGGAGGGCCGGATTATAATTTGAAGGAAAAAATGAAACCATGAATGAATTCCTATGCACACTGCACTTATCTTATTTGTAGTGCCGAAAACACTTAAAATAATACAATAATTAAGATGAAGAACAATTTTAACAAATATGAACTTACTGGTATTTCAATGGGAAGTGTCGACCTGCTTTTGGCTGTTGTTGTTGTTGTGTGCTTTCAAGTGGTTTCAGACTTAGGTTGACCCTGAGTAAGGGCCGAGTAAATGACCTTGGAGGGCCGTATCCCCCCGGCCTTAGTTTGAGGACCCCTGGTCTTGGGGATCTCTTCTGTATGGCACTGTTGGAAAAACAGCAAACCAAACTCACTAGCCTATCCTCTTCTCATTTTCTATACTGAGCCCCTGTGGTGCAGTGGATTAAACCCTTGTGCTGACCCACAAGTCGTAGGTTTGAATCCGGGGAGAGCATGGATGAGCTCCCTCTGTAGCTCCAGCTCTCCATGCAGGGATATGAGAGAAGTCTCTCACAAGGATGAAAAAACATCAAAACATCCAGGTGTCCCTTGGGCAACGTCCTTACATACATCCAATTCTTTCACACCAACAATGATTTGCAGTTTCTCAAGTCTGTCCTGATACAAAAAGTAATTTCTGCATGTCGATCTCCCAAAAACAAATAATGGTGTTGAGTGGACACTAGTTATGTAGTGTGTGCAGATGCATTGAATGGATCTAAAATGCTTAAAGAATATTCTAGAGTGCCTGCAGCATAGTGTAAACCAGGCATGAGCAAACTTGGGCCCTCCATGTGTTTTGGACTTCAACACCCACCATTCCTAACAGCCTCAGGCCCTTTCTTAAGCAGCTGAGGGGGGGGGGGGGAGGAAAGGGCCTGAGGCTGTTAGGAATGGTGGGAGTTGAATTTGCCCATGCCTGCTATAGAGAGCTGTAGTTTGATGAGGCACCAGCACTTCTGGACAGAGAAGGTTAAATATCTTGTAAAACTACAACTCCCAGGATTGCATACCATTGAGCCAGGGCAGTTAGAGTGGTGCCAAAGTACATTCATTCTACAGTGTAGAGATGCGCCATTGGTTTTACTATTCTCTTTGTGCATTGGGTTAAAGCGTTGAGCTGCTGAACTTGCTGACCGATGTTTCGCCTGCATCAGTGACTGGCAACTTCAGAGCCTTCCACAATACAAATAAAAATACTATTTGAACCCCCCCCCCCCACTTCTCAGCCCCTAAGCAGATAGTTCATTTATTTCAGGTCCAATTAACCCTTGAGTCTTTACAGCCTTGTCTTTCCCTTCACGGGACTCCACCCTTTTTGTGGCGTGGCTCCAATCACGGAGTGGCAGGGGAGTTTTTAAGTGGCTGAGGGGGAAAAGGAATGGGCCTGAGGCTGTTAGGAATTGAGAGAGTTGAAATCCAAAACACCTGGAGGGCCCAAGTTGGCCCATGCCTGGTGTAAACAGTGGCCTAAATCTACAGTAATCCTGAAAGGATCGCCTTCTTGGGTTTTCATATTGATCTCTCAATCTAATTCAACAGTAGCAGTGTCCTATATTTCACAGACAATATGTTTTACTCCTTTGCAGTCGAGAGAACTCGGTTGTTATGGGTAGACTGCAACTTGCTTCCTGCTGTTCAAATTGCTGGGCTAGAGACAGGCAGTCTTTAGGTTTGTGGGGCTCTCTTTTCTTTCTGAGGTCCACATGCTGGTGCCAGATACAAACTGAGATGATAATATACTAAACATGAAGGGATGGGGTGCCTCGCCACAGATCAGCCAGCCCAGAGGTTTGTGGTCAGCAACACGACTTAAGTTCACATGCAACATTTCATACAATGTTTCTTTCTCTTCCACAGCTTTTTTTAAGCAATGTAATTTGGGATGGGTTGGAGAAGTTTCCACTATTGAATGATTAAACTTTTGGGATAAACTACTACAAATCTGCAGAAGGCTACTGGTATGTTGGGTAGGCTACACTATTCCTCCTCCTCCCATCCTAAAGTTTCAACATATCTTTGAAGCTGCACAGTTATGTATATACTATACCTTTTGACCTGTATCCATACCATCTAATGAACACAGTCCATAAAACTGTATGCCCTAATAAGTTCAGTCTTTGAAGGCCTAAATCCAGTTGTTTCTCCCAACTAGCATTGATTCAAGTGGGGGAGCTTGGTGCTTATGATTTAGTACAGCTGTTAGGAATTGTGGGAGTTGAAGTCCAAAACACCTGGAGGGCCAAAGTTTGCCCATGCCTGGTTTAATGGGTCTGCTGTAGTTGAGACTGACAACTGGACTTCAGCCAGTATTGCTGAAGTAATAATCCTAAGACTTTGGAAACTCAGTATTGGGAAAACTATAGAGATCCAATAAGGGCCCCTTAGGGGTGCAGTGGATTAAACCGCTGAGCTGCTGAACTTCCTGACCGAAAGATTAGCGGTTCGGAGCGGTCTGATCTCCTGCTAGCCCCAGCTTCTGCCAGACTAGCAGTTTGAAAACATGCAAATGTGAGTAGATCAATAGGTACTGCTTCTGAGGAAAGGTAACGGCACTCCATGCAATCATGCTGGCCACATGACTTTGGAGCTATCTATGGACAACGGCAGCTTTTTGGCTTAAAAATGGAGATAAACCACCTCCCCCTCCCCAAAAATATCAGGGAAACCTTTACCTTTATCTTTTATAGAGATCCCAAAAGGCACTTTATCCTCTTTTTTGAGGGTGCCTTTTGCATGTTTATGAACAATGGCAGGGCCAGAGAAGGAAGATACTGATTTTAAAAAGTTTAATCTGGGTCCAGTCATGAGGGACTATTTACTTAACTAATGAGTAATATGCTGTCAGTGTCCATGTGAACAGGCTGGGGATCATTGTTGAATTGTAACTCCCAGTAGTCCATGCTAACGTGGCCAAGGGTGAAGAAGGCAGGGAGTTGGAAGTCTCACAATTATGAAGGGCATATGGGTCACACCTCTTGCGCTGTGTAATATAACTCATTGATAGTTTGGGATAACAGTAGTAAGTGTTTCAAAAGTTAACCAGAGTGTGAGCCTCCTGCTGTCAATGACTGTGTTTTTCTACTTGGTTGGAAAAAAACCCTCTTATTCTGGCTGTGAAATTTACTGTTTTGTACTTCTCAGCAGCTGAGCTGCTTTATTGCTTAGCAGTATTTGTGTTTGGGTTGCCAATCGCAACTCTTTAAAGTGGGGAAATGTGTGTGCTTCTGTCCTTGAACATTTATATAAGTCCAATGAACAAATTTGGATTTTTACTCCCAAGTAAGTGTTTGCAGGATTGTTGTCACTGTTTAGCAAAACAAGGTGAGGTTTTTTTCTATTTAAGTCTCTCATCTTGACCGCTCTTCCAAGTCAAGTAAATAGCCCTGGCCTGAATCCTGCCAGTACTCTCAAGGAGGACAGACCTCACCGAATTGATGGGATTTAAGTAAATATAGACTTAACATTCAAAATATTGATTAATTGGGTCTAACTTTGGGACTATGAATAGGATGCAGGTCTTACCCTATCAAATGAATTGTAGTTCTTAGTTGAAGCTAGGAAAAAATGTAAACATGAGAAAAGCTCATACAGAACTGGGAAATAAAGACAATATAACCTAAGGGCCCTTCCACACCGCCCTATATCCCAGAATATCAAGGCAGAAAATCCCACAATACCTACTTTGAACTGGGTTATCTGAGTCCACACTCGGATAATGTGAGATTTTCTACCTTGATATTCTGGGATATAGGGCTGTGTGGAAGGGCCCTAACATAGGCTCCTTCCTCACTGCTTTGAACTGGAATATATTGCATTATGGACTTGGATAACCCAGTTCAAAGCAGATATTGTGGGAGTTTAGTTCAGTGTGAATTTTATACAGCTGTGTGGAAGGGGCCAGAGAAACTAGGATCCAAATCCCTGCTCAGCCATGGAAACCCACTGTGTGACCTTGGGGAAGTCAATGACATCCTCTCCACAAAATCTGCCAAGGAAACCCAATGCTAGCTTTGTCTTAGGGTCACAAAAAAATCCAAAATGTCTTGAACGCATGCAACAACCATAATCTGCCCCATGTCCAAATGCAGAACATCTCCTGAAACTAGTTGTCAAATCTGTTATTGGATTTTTAGGTGGAGGTTGTATCGCTTCTAGTCGCTCCTGTTACTCCATTTTTAGAAGTTGGACGTGCATATATAGCATTAGAATAATAACCGAGCCTAATGTTGCAAGATGAAACAATGTAGGAAATACCATTTCTGACAGGATTATTTTCCTGGGCAGATACTTCACACTTCTGCACAGAAGTGCTCTTTCAATTGTGAAACCACTCTGTGACCAATATTCATTGAAGATTTGTTGCTGTTAGAACATGTGTAGATCTTTTTAAAGTGGATGGACTGAGAAAATGGTTTTAATAAAACTTATTGTTCTTGAGTTACTAAAGCCAAGCAAGTCACATCCTTGTCAGTTCTTAAATAAACTTTAGGCTTAATAAGTGATAGCATACTGAGAGTCCCAAAGGAAGAGTCGGGATAAAGACATAACACATGGTCTGCAAATGAAAGTCGCCTTTTGAAAATTTAAGATGCGAACAGTGATTCATTTTCTTTAACCAAATCTTGCCGTGCTCTCAATCAGCAGCCAAGTGGTAGCATAGAATTAGTGTGCTTAACAAGTAAAGGAAAATAAAATTAATACCTGCCTGTGGGAGCTGAAACATAACTTTTAAATAATTGTTACCCTGTTTGGTGGAAGGCTATCTGAATTTTAAGTAAGGAAGTAATTAGGTTTTCTTTGCAGTGTGTCTCTGGGGTATAAAAGTATGTTGTTATGAGCAAAACGTGACCTTGAATTAGAGACCTGAAGCATAACTTCAGAGACCTTGTGTCTGTGTAAATAGACTTGAGGCTTCAAGAAAAAGCACAGGAGAAAGAATGTTGGTTTTCTGTATGTAACCCATATGGTTTGAAGCAGGGGAACCTTGCTGATTTCTGAATCAGTCTCCTTGTGGGAAAATACCTCCCGACAGCTGCTACAACTTGCGTTTCCAGGAATTACTTCACTCTACTCTTTCAGTTTAAACATTACCAGCAGAATATGTTGTGCAAAGAGCCAACTAAAGTAACAATAAGAGTCATGTGTACTTTTGTCCTACTCATGCTGGGTGTTGCTGGTAAAGAGCTAGCAGAAAGTTGACAGAATTGTTGACATGGGTGGGGAAAATGTGTGCTACAAAAATCCCCCCCCCCCCCGAAAACCTTCTATATAGCACACAGAAGATGTGCTTCCTCTTATAAAGTGGTGCTACAACTAATGCAGAGTTTTCCAAACTCTGTCGTGACATGTTTGTGTGTTGGCTGCAGTGTATAGGTATGCCATACCACATAAAACGAAACCTCTGAATCTACGTGAAATAGTCAATAAATCCAATTTTTAAAGAAATGTGAATAAAAATATGATATATGTTGTGTCCTATACATTTCATTATTATAATTGATGTATTTTATAAGGAGTTGATTTAACCTCTGGCTTGCTAGTAAAACTGTATTACTGTGCTGCGAAAGAATGCATGTCCAAAAAGTGTGTCGCCAACTGAAATGTTTAGAAAGCTCTAGAGCAGGGGTGCTCACACTTTTTCAGCATGGGAGCTACTGATTAAAAAACCAAGTCCCAAAGATCACCTACCCAGAAATGTAAAACGTATAACTATTTTCTTATTTATTTATTTATATCTATTATTCATTTTTATGTACTGCTCCTTCCAGCAGGCTCGGGGGCAGTTGACATAAAATGAAGTTATAAAACATCAACATTTCAATTTAATAACAACAATATAAAACAGAGCATAAAAATACATCCAACCACCCCATTTCTCCCACACTGCCATATTACCACACATATTATCAGCCAGAAAGTAAGAAGAGAGGCTGTTGAACTGCAAGGCCACTTAATACTCAGCAAGGTAAACAAAGGGGCATGCATAAATACATCCAACCACCCCATTTCTCCCACACAGCCATATTACCACACATAAAGCATGCATGGGCAAACTCTGGTCCTCTGGGTGTTTTGGACTTCAACTCCCATAATTTGCTGTTAGGAATTGTTGGAGTTCCAGGTACATTAAGTAAACAATACTAAAAGGTTTGCTAGATTTTCATCTCATGAAACCATTTTTGTCTCAAACGTTTTGATTATTTATTTATTTATTTATAATATTTCTGTCCCACCTTTCTCAATCCCCGAAGGTGACTCAAGGTGGATTCTTGACACAAATGTGTCAGTATCATTATCATGTTCAACAGTATTTATCTCAAGCAACTTTGTCCAAATTGGTGACTTTAATATATAGAAGAATAATAATGTGTCATTGCTTTCAGTGTTCTCCACTGTTCTAATGTGTTACCTATATCAAGACACCTCACGCCCAATAACCTGTATGAATAATTTTGACTGGTTTCTGACTCTTCACATAGGTGTGTTCACCTGAATATTCAGTGAACAGCCTTGATACTGAAGGTTTCTCCAGACAAGAAAAGACATATTAACTACCAGACCCATTTTTGTTGGAAGAGTACAGTTAAACACCTGTGTGTCTTGGCAGTTACATGCAGCTAATGACTAGCTATCAAATTTAATAACTAACACTTTACCAAGCATTTCCAGTTCATTTGTTACAAGCAAATTATAATGTAGCTTTTTACTTAGGCTCAGAATAGGGTGTCAGTTGGAAATCTAGTGACTGTTGCAGACATGGGAGTTAATCTGAATTTTTTCATTGTAATTGCTGCATGATTGAGCTTGCCACTCCCAAAGTTCAGGTTATGGTGTGCCTTGCGCAGCGTACACCGCCAGATTTTTGTGTGAGAACTCTTTCCTGCAGTAAACTTGGCAGATTTTTTCCATGGACAATAAAATACTTGTTGCTAGTTTAGTGGCAGCACTAACATTCTGAAGACATCACTCACAAACACAAAGGTATTGCCTCCAATGAACCCAACTTCTTGGGTCAACTAATTGAAAGCTATTGCATTGAATGCAGAAGTTTGCTGGTCAGAGTTGAGTTTCATTTTGCCTTTATGATCCAGCCTGGGAGCACATATGGAATAAAGGCCCATAGCACTGAGTGCATTGTATCGGCATGTGTCAGCTGTAGATCTGAAAACAGGTAATATGCTGTGTATAGGATAACAATTGTACCATATTTCTTTTAATGGCAAGGAATATATTTTCCTTCACAAAATAAAAAAATGCATCCTGTTGTACCCATGCTGATTTAGTAAAAACTGACTCAGTTTATCAAGAACATTAATAATCAACAGTGAGAAAATGACATTTTGTGGAGTTTCTGCCAAGCCTAGTTTACATTAGATGCTCAGCAGTTCAAAGGTGCAAGTGTTGAACTATTATCAGTAGTTCACTTGGGTGTGTAGACGAGTGTGCTAATTGCATTCCAGTTGGCCAACTTGTACCCTCCCTGGATTTTTGGGTGGGGTGACGCACCTGAAATGTTTGATTTATGGATTTATGTACATGGTGTTACTCAAGTGAAGAGAAGCAGTATCTTTTGAGTACAGAAGGTGGTTTTATTGTTGACGTCTAATGTCCACACCCCTTGCATATATATATATATATATATATATATATATATATAGGTGCCCCCCATATATATACACTCACAACAGCTTATAATTCTGGGTGCTTTTGTAGTTTTTTCAAAAACTGTACATCCTTAAAACGATTAACAATTCTAATAGTAGAGAAATGGCAAAAATAACAAGAAAAACATTAAGTGAGGTTCACAATCTGTGCTTTGACAATGTGAACAATGCATTTCTGTGCAGGGATGACAGTTTGAATGCCTTACATAAAATTGGACTATGCCTAGGCTGTGTCGCTTTGACATTGTATGCAGATTTAGATGTTGTTACCATGGGTGACACTGGTTTTCTAGCTATACCAAAAAGGAAATAGGGAAGAAGCTAAGAAAAACCTGGCTTGTCCCAAGGGCAACCCAACCTAAACCCTATTGTTGTCTAGTTTTGAGGCTTCTAATGAATGGATCACTGTGTAAAGGTTATTCCTGTCTGGAAATAGTCTTAGTGTGATGTACCAGTTGAAGCTGGTGTTATGTGCTCAAAGATGAACACAGTAGCATTCTGAGACTGCTTATGTGTTCCTGTAGGTAGAGTGGTAATTGGCCTTCCACACGTTCATGGATTGTAGTTCCCCCGGGTTTCTCACCATGGCTGATCTTTGGTAAGAATAATGGAACCTACAGTTAACAAAATGATTCAGCCCTGCTGTGAGGGATGTACATCCAAGACCGGTAAAGTACTGAATGACTCATAGGAAGTACTTACTCACATAACATCTCTCTCACAGTCCTGTTGGTTGACCTTCATCCATCCCAGCACTGCACTGAAGCACAGGCTGAGCACTGCCACTCCTAAGATGTTACAGAAAAATAGATTGGGTGATATTTGCATGCTGATGACTCTTCTCCCAAAATCAATAATGACTGTATCAAATGATTGTGGAAAGATGTTAAATAGCAAGATCACGCCCTTTGCGCTCCCCATTGCGAGCAAACAGTTACACCAATGATACATCAGCATTCTTTCTGCCTTCCTTTCTTCCTGGAAATTCCTTGAGAAAGCAAAGAGCACTGCTTTTTTGTAAATGTGTTAGTTACTTTAGGTTTCAGCTTGTATTTGTTCCCGATGGAGATATTTTTATTTTTTGAAACATAGTTGGAATAAATATATTTTGACAATCCATTGGTTTTCTAGTTTTACACAACAGTAGTATCCCTTTTGTTGCAGCACCAAATATGAAGTTGTGAGCTATGCTGGCGGCATAATAGCCACCGGTAGGGCCTCCCATGCCAGACAGGTCACAACCAAAGGGTCTGACAAAGAGCGTCAAAGGGCAGGATGGGCTCTCTAGCCTTTTGGCAACCATCCTAAGAGAAGGAAAACTCTAATTTCAAACCCGGGCAGAGGGTGCTCGTCTAACCCTGTAAGGTCAACCATCTAGAGAAAGAAACTCAAATCAAACCTACGATCTGAGGATCTCACTGCCACCATCCAAGCTTGCTAGGCCCCGGCAGATGAACCTTTGGTTTAAAGGGTGAGGCCAGTTCTGTGCACGCTGCGCTCCACCAGAAAAATCCATTGCACAGGCTCGAAGGACACATCCAACCTCCGAATCATCAACACGCTTGTAGAAAGGGTGGAATGAGTCCTTCCTGAATCTTCGTTCATGAAGTAAAGCCAAGAAGACCTAATATCATATTTGCTGGGGGCTGAGACATGGGCACTCAACATATTTCTCAGTTTTTCAAAGAAGGCACTACTGGAACTTCTGTTCAAAATATAGTTATTTAATTTTAAATGAAGACACAAGTTATTCAAAAATATTGTGACCTTGGTAGTTCAGAGATGCCATTTATGCTTTCCTTGGAAACTGACATTAATGGTTCTGCCTTGGAGAAAACGTTGTACACAAAAATGCAGTGGCACTATTGTTCTCTTCCATGCTTCCTGTTCAGGACACGTGTGTTTATGTACCTTTAAGTTTATTGTCAAGTTATGGTGACCCATGAATTTCATAGGGTTTTTAAAGGTAATAATAATAATAATAATTCTTGTGGCGCAAAGCAGGCGGGAAATACTCAGACGTGGTTTTGCCAGTTCCTTCCTCAGAAATATAACTTACAGCACCTGGTATCTGTTGGTAGCTTCTCATCCAAGTTGTGACCACGACTGAGCCTGCTTAGCTTCTGAGATCAGACAGGATCTGATTCCTAGTGTATTTAGGCCCTCCAGCTGCATCCTTCCTTTTCCTGTTGAAAGAAATGTGGCAGCTTTTTTCTTCACAAGGATATTATCAGAAAGGCTTGTGACATGGAAATAATAAATGCTAGCAAGTTATCAGAATAGAAACTCAACACCTTTGCTGCTAGAATGTACTAGATGGTATGTGGCCTTCCTGATGTTGCCAAACTACACTCTCCACCATCTTCATTATTGGCTAAGGCTGTTGAGGATTACACTGCAACAGTTTTGGGAGGTATGCTAATTTCTCCAGATCTATTCTTAAATAATGATTTAAGAGACATGATGATCTGTGAAGGGCCAATCGATCTCCACCCGATGACTAAATCTGTAATCATTTGTTCACTGGAAACTCCTTTATTCTTACCTTGTAAAACTAAATTGCTTTTCTTCAGAATCTTTTCTCATAGGAATTTCAAGTATACTTCCTGCAGACCATACTATAATTCTTCTGTTATTCTGTATTTTGATAATGGGTGATAAAAACTTCAAGCTCAGACAGAATAGCCTTTGAAAGCATTTTTTTGTCCAGCTCAGAGGCTAGGATTCAAGGACTTCAAACAGTGATTCAGCACTAAAGGGATTATTGCTTGCGATGACTGGATGCCATTATTCATGTTTGTCTAGGGCTCTAAATGTTCAGTTTCACTGAGGAGTGGCTGCCTATGTGGGGCACTAAAACATTGGTGCTTTTTTTCTCACTTGTTTTTACTTTCAAAAGCTTCTCCTTTAAGAAGGAAGCAAATCATACAGATTTTACAGAGCAGGGAGTTTAATCCTGTAGATTTTTCAGTAGGCTGCCAAAAATGGAATGGTTCTGGCTGTGCTGTTGCTGGCAATATAACCAAATACCTGCAGAAATTGAATCATCTGTAGTGAATGGGATTTTAGTCTGAAAAGTTGTTATTGTGAGTTGTTTCAATTCCTTACCAAGTATAATCTGCTTCTTTAGAGTTTTGCAGGAGAAAACTAACTTTTGACATAACTCTTGGGGCAATTAAGCTGTCATACTGGAACTAAAAGGCCAAGGCTTCTGGTATTTGAAACTGTTAGTTCAACTGAGAGAATATATGCCACTAGATGCCATGAAATATTTTTCTTTCACTCAACAGTTGTTTGCTGGGTTTACCCACTAATATTCACTTAGGAGCTCATGATTTTGGTCACCACTTTTAACCATAACCTTAAATCTGCCAGCTGCTGCTTAAATGAAGAGAGGTCATTGAGTGAGCCTATGTTTTGCCTTCCTTTGATTTTGTAATATAGCATAGTGTTGCAAAGGGGCCTTCTACACTGCCATAAAATCCAGATTGTCAAAGCAGATAATCCAAATGATCTGCTTTGAACTGGATTATATGAGTCTACACTGCCATATAATCCAATTCAAAGCAGATCATTTGAATTTTATATGACATCAGAGAAGGGGCCAAAGATTTCCAGATAGTTTGCCCAGAGAGGGACCTGCTTAGCTTCAGCAAGATGGCTATGTCATTTTCTTGTTCATTTTACCATCATGTACCATTCCACATTACTGAGTTATTTGCATATTATGTCAAAATTGGGAGCATCCCTTGCTTCATAAGAATGGAGGATGTCTGGGCAAGTTTGGAAGTTGAGATGTCTGCATTTGTTTCCTATGAGACTTTGGAGGGTTGCATCCTTCGGTACGATTTATCACCACATATCAAGAGTATGCGGCAGCATTGTCACCATGTTTTGGGGCTTTCTGCCCTGGAGAGGCCTTTATTTAAGAACAGGAACTTAGCAGAAATCATTTCAGGTTCCAAACAAAACTTCCAGTCCTTGATTGACCTGAGGACATCCAAACATGGTGCCATCTGCAGAGCAGGAGGTCATTTTGTTGGGGCCACAGAAATGGCCAAGGGGTTGCATGATCCTCACAGGCTGTGCTTTGCCCACCTCTGCTATACATAATGAGACTTTTAAGTTCATACATGGTTTCTCCTTGTACATGGTTTACTAGCCCATAGATCAGGCATTGGCAAACTTCGGCCATCCAGGTGTTTTGGACTTCAAACCCCACAATTCTTAAAAGCCTACTAGCTGTTAGGAATTGTGTGAGTTGAAGTCCAAAACATGTGGAGGGCCGAAGTTTGCCCACGCCTACCACAGATTGACTTTTTTTGGAATATGTTTTCGTGCCTTCTGCATGCAAAGAATTTCCTCTGTCATTGAACTATGACAGTTACTTCTGAGGTCTCCACAATGCTACAATGAAGCTGGAGACTTATCTTTTCTCCTCTCTGCTGCCAGAGTCCTAAGCAACCCATAGATACTCAAACTTGGCAAGATCATACTGGGGGAGATAAAATACTTTGTATAAACTGGATCCTCTTTATGCAATTCTGGGTTTAAAAAAGATAGCTGTCTTTCTAATAAACGCAGACCCTAATTCAGAAATACAGTGTACCCTTAGTATCCGCTGGGGTTTTGTTCCAGGAATCTGCCCCCACCCCATACTGAAATCCATGGGTGCTCAAGACCTGTTATGTACAGTAGTGTAGTAACATTGTGTCCTTCTTATATATTTGTAAAACACAGATTTGCATTTGGGAATTTTAAAAAATCAAATTGTAGGTGATTGAAACTGTAACTGCAGAAGGCCCACTGTAATCTCTGAAACATTGGCTGGGGACCAAACAAGGTCTGGGTATCTTAACACCTCTATCTGTTTAAGACATCTGTTATTGAGCCTTGTGGGTTAAACACTTGTGCTGGCAGGACTGAAGACCAACAGGTCGGAGGTTCAAATCTAGAGAGAGTGCAGATTAGTTCTCCCTGCCAGCTCTAGCTCCCCATGCAGGGACATGAGAAAAGCCTCCCACAAGGATAGTAAAACATCAAAACATCCGGGCGTCCCCTGGGCAACATCCTTGCAAACAGCCAATTCTCTCATACCAAAGCAACTTGCAGTTTCTCAAGTCGCTCCTGACACACACACACACACACACACACGCAAATTGAGCCTTATGGCATGGCAAAGTCAGTATGAAGTGTGGTGTGGAAGTGTGATTGCTGCATTGCTTTCACATAGCCTTGTGATGAGGGAGAAAGGCCAGGCAAACAGTGTTTGAGGTGCATTTTGTCTTGCAGCACACTGCGTTTTGGAAATAGCTTAAGAAGATGGGCAAACAGGCATCGTGATCAGACAAGCTTGCTGGGCCTTAAGCCAGGATTCTTATCTCCTGTGTCAGGAAGGTAGTGGTATCAACCTGACCATCCCATGTATTAACTATACTTACCAATCTCATCTGCCACAGCAGGATGTCAGACTTGATGAAGAGATGAGAAGACAGCTTTACTTGAAATGGACAAGCTGCAAAATGTTTTAATGTCTTTGGTAACAAGCCTCTGTTTGCTGCCTCTTGGCAGTTGAATAGCACTTGGGCATAATCCAAAATGTTGCTTGAGTGCCACAATAGATGCAGGTCCTGAGTGCAGCTAAATGGGGTAACTGGGTGGTTAAATAGGAAGATGAATGCCAAACAAGTTTCTATTTTTAGTAATAGTTATGATTGGATGAGATGTTGATCTGCAATACCTTCACAAAGGGTGGCAGCTTGAAAATACTTCTGATCACTCTTTTCTGAATTCACTATAAAGCACCATGTATATTATGTGGAAGAAACTGTTCCCAGGATCTTCTGGGATGAAGTGGTAGCATTTTCTGCATAAAAAGGAACTGGAACATAACCGCATAAGTAAGGAAGCTTGTTTTGTAGCAGTGTTTCCAAGTCCCTTGTAGCTGACATGCCAGAGGAGCCTTGTAATTTTTGAGGACTGAATTAGGTTCAGGTGAAAGAAGTTGTGGAAGCCCTAAGATGGGGTGCATCTGTGATTGGAAAGGGACAGGAGTTGCTAAATATTTTCAGTAGGTATCACCTGTGACAATACCAGCACATCTTCTGTATCACACACAGGAGATATCTGTAGTCAGTGTAGAATATGTGGTTTTAAATCTTCATGACTAATATGAACATGGCAACTAGTAATTCTTCCAAACTACCATTCAAGAAAAGAAGTTCCCAAACCTTACTAACTGTAAGGACAAATGAATAATTAAATATGAATGATCTGATATAATTATAAGAAGTCTCTAATATCATTGGATTGTCTATGATGAGTCTTCCTGGCTGCCCCCTTTTTGGAGAATTTGTATGTTCACATGCTCACATGGAAGTTTAGTGGATCTGTATACAGGTATCGCCTGCCTATGAATTTTTTTCCTTCAAAATAGAGCTTCATGCTAGGACATCCTCCCTGAATTGGAGAATGTTTACATTGACTGGGAAGAACTCTGCTGTCCCATAGCCTCCTTTGGAGATGCAACTGAATTGCCAGAAGTCCTGTTTGCCATTTCAATTGATCACTTTTTGCAGCCTAATTATTAAAGATGTGACTAGATGTGAACTCCAAAGATCATTTTGTTTGTCTGCTTTGCCAATTACAAGTGTTACATGAGTTCTTGACCAGTGTGAATCTCAATTAAGAAACAAAATTGAACACTATTGATTAACAAATGCTTTCACGTGGTAGCACCTAAGTGTAGGTATCTCATTATTACTGTATAAACTACATCAAAGCCCCCTTTCCAAAGCCTTCAACAACACTTTAAATTTTGTAGTGTCGTATGTAAGGATAGATGAGTAGGTTTTGTGCTCCATTGATGTGACAAGGAAACAGCTGGACTTCCTCTCATTCTAGATTATACCATAGGTTGAAAAACATGATTCTGCAGTGGTATATTATGATATAACATTGTGAGAGGGAGATATGATGATAATGATGATAATAATAATAATATATTTGTTACCCACTTCTCCTTGCGGCTTGAGGTGGGGTACAACATGGTTAAAACAAAAAGATGAAACAAAACACTATGAAAATGCATATACCAAAATATACACAACGCAGACCAACACCAATATAATGAAAGCATTCTGCACTTTGCAACTGAGGCAATCAATGTGTTTGATTAAATTTCCCACATATTATGCCTGCATAATCATGGCTATATTAGATTATACTTATTGTAGTCCTACACAGTAGTTGATCTAGGGAAATTATTATTACTATTTTATTTATTTGATGTATACTTTGCTTTTTTCTTGTCAGAGTATCCACACATTTCTAAAAGCTAAGGCTGAAAGTTGTCAGTGTCAAACTGTTGTATTTAATATGAAAAAAGAAGGCACGAGGTTTCCTTTATTTCTTAAATTGTCCCCTAAGATAATATGCTACTCACAGTAAGAGTGACAGGAGCAAACCACCACCACAGCTTTTCATTAGGTAGATAAAAATGGGATTGGCTTTGGGGTTTATATTGCAGGTGCCAAGTTGGCAATGTAAATTTAATCAAGATGTTTTGAAAGTAGGTAGCATATGAGGAGGTAGCTCATGGCATCAAATTTTAAAGAGGTGTGACAGGCTGTGAATTGTAAGATGTTTCCTTGAACGAGAGCACTTCATTTTTCTCCCTGAATGCTGTCTGTGATGGAGTCTGGCTGAACTGCACACATTTGCATGAATGGGATTTCCTCTCACCAGTCCTGTGAGTGTGGTGACTCTGGATGGATTTGGACGGAAAAACTGAATCAAAGTGTACATTGTAGTCAAGGATTTCCCCAAACAGTAATCAGTTCTGATTACTTCCAGCGTGTTGCTTTTGGCTCCAGGAATCCATGTCCACTGTGGCTGCGGTGCTTGGCGTGTGCTGCGGAGAAGATATTTGGCTGAACCATATCTGAATAGCTTCACTTATCTGCTGCAGTCCTTGGCTGGCGGCAGCTGCCTAGAAGCATCTTGACCCACACCCAGTGTGAGTAAACATGCTTGCTAATGCTGAAGACATTAGTCTTGGAAGGCTTACTACACCTTCACACTAGCATGGAGCCTCTTTGTGCTGCCAGCAACCCAAGGCCAGTTGTTATAGTTGAGTAACTGGGATCTGGTGAAATTTCATTGAGAATAAGTTTCACCAGATGACTGTAGCAGAGATTGGATGACGTGGAGCAAAAATACATATTATTTAGACCGGGGCTATTAAACGAGAACCAAAGCAAGAACAAATAAAGTTTGCTGTTTAAAAAGCTGTCTGTAGCAATAGAAAACACATTCTTATGGTCACTGCAGCCTGACTTTCTTGAGGTGCAAAAGGTTTCCTGAAACCAGATTTGAAGCAGATAATCTCCAAAGCCAATCAAGTTATTTTAGTACTTGAAGCAAGCTATCCAAAAGGGCTTTTCCTCATGCCTTGCATTTTTTTTAAAAAAGCACAGCAACAATGATTGTCTTTTTTTTGACATTTCAAATCAATTGCTTGTAGTAGCCACATCCTGCCTTGAAAGGCAGATCTGGGTTGAGACTTGATTTGTCATTTTTTTAGATACATGTGTCAGTCCTGTCTCCCATTCAGGCATTAGCTAGTGACTTGCTCAGCACTGAAATAATGACTTATATCATCTATAAGAGAAGAGAACCCGTGGAGTGTAACTAAACTGTCGAACTGAATTACTTACTTAGGTGATCTCCCATAGTCCAAGGATGATGGCCCTCCAAGTGTAGTGTTTTGGGGGATGGATATGTAGGTGGAGACCTATTCTTGATCCGCAGTGAGTGCATCGGTTTCCAGGTGGAAGACGGTCTAGTCAGGGTTGGTTTGACGTGCCTTTCTCTTGTCACGTTTCTCCCTTTCTCCATTCATGCCTCTTCAAATTCTGCAGCACTGCTGGTCACAGCTGACTTCCAGCTAGAGCGCTCAAGGGCCAGGGCTTCCCAGTTCTCGGTGCTTACGCCACAGTTTTTAAGGTTGGCTTTTAAGCCTATCTTTAAATCTCTTTTCCTGTCCACCAACATTACATTTTCTGTTCTTGAATTGGGAGAATAGTAACTGCTTTGGGAGACGGTGTTCGAGCATTTAGACGATGTGACCAGTCCAGCGGAGTTGATGGTGTAGGAGCATTGCTGCAGTGCTAGTGGTATTTGCTTCTTCCAGCATGCTGACATTTGTCCGCCTGTCTTCCCAAGAGATTTTTTAGGATTTTTCGGAGGCAACACTGATAGAATCATTCAAGGAGTTGAGTGTGACATCTGTGGACAGTCTATGTTTCACAGGTGTATAGCAGGGTTGGGAGGACAATAGCTTCATAAACAAGCATCTCGGTATCCCTATGAATGTTCTGATCCTCAAACACTCTCTGCTTCATTTGGAAGAATGCTGTACTCAGATACGATTAGCCAGATGCCTTGTTCAAAGTTTAGCTAGACTACTATGAAATGTTGAGCAATAGTTGGATAGATATCTGTAAGGGTTTTGCTTTTGCAAAAGATAAACTTAAGAGAGAGAGGTTTCTGTTGTAGATGAATCAGTTCTTGCATTTTAAACAGAAAAATAATAATGGCACATTGAGAGGAAAGTGATGGGACTCAAACTGGTTTTAGTGCTGCTGAAGTCCCTTTTTGGTTACTTGGACCTGCTGTATTCATAACAGTGAGAACTGAGGTTCTGGTTTTCCTTCTGTGGGAGACATAAAAAATGTTAACGTATCCACATAGTGCATATTTAGCAAGCAACACTTCTATTCTTTATTTTTTGCATCCCTAGGATATAATTATGATTTGTGCACATAAAACTGTAAATAGCAGTGTGTCAACGCAAGCCATATATTTTGACAAGACTCAGTATTATCAAATGAAGGGGTTTTGAGAAGGAGCAAAAGAGATGGCACATAGCTCGCTTCAAGCTGACATAATTTGTGCTCTAACTTTGCCCACATATTCAGAGCCAAGCCTGTTTTAAAAGATAACTGCCAGCTTCATTGAGAGTCTGTTCTCTGAGGCTAGTGAACTGGAAGAGTGATACTGATAATTCTTGTAGCCTTGGCCTGAGGCAATGCTATTCTTATTCTGTTGGAAAGCCTTCACTCATATTAAAGATGTTTACTTGCAGCAGAATAACATGCACTGAAATATGGCATGCACAGACCATGTGGGTTGTTCAAGCCCACAGACCAGCATTCTTCTTCCTAGTCTTTCTGGAAGACTTGTTTTTCTGACAAAGCCTCTCAAATGTCAAATTGAAAAAGTGGCCTGCCTATATTAAAGACTAAAGCACGTGGACTGAGAAAGAGGCATTTAAATGAAACATCAAATTGTCCAAGCGGATTGGGCCAACTCTTTCCAGCTTTTTCATGCTGCCAGCTTAATAGATGGGTGCTGTTTCAGAACGATCTGGAGTCAACAATGTCTGATGGGTCTTCCTGGCCAAGCCAAAGCTTGTTCTTGCCAGCATCCATCCCAGCTGCTGGCCTTTTTTGGTGAAGGGAGGGGTTGTGGGAGAGAGTACACAGTGTCCTTAGACTTCTGCCCATCACTCAGTGTCCTCTCCATATCTAACCATTACCTAGTATTTTGTGGAGGAGTTAATGAATGGTGAAGCTTGCTCCATTGCCCTTTACTGCCTATTAGACCCTATATTTTTTCCCTACCTTATTTCCTGAGAAACAATAGCACTCTCCTTTTTGCTCTGGAATAGGAAATCCCAGTGTAATGTCCCTAAACACCAATGTTTCCTGATGAAGGAACTTGGCTTGGTTATTCAAATTTAATAACAATGGAAATCGGAGTATCATAAACAATTATCTATATTGGCTTCAAAACAAAGTCTGAGGTAATGGAAGTATTTTATTCTAAAAATGAATATTGTAAGCATTCTGCTGCTATTGAACTAGTTCTTCGTTTGGCAAATCCTTCGTTTGACACTTTTACTGTGATGTCAGTCCTTGGAAGAAACGGAGTATTTACGAAGATCAGAGCAGGCTTTCTCTCTTTGGAATATTTGTCTGTTGGCAAATGCACCTCCTTATTTATTATTTTTCATTACTACTGTCTTCATACACCTCTACTACATACTTGCTGGTTCATGCAATTTGCTCATAAGTAGACATTACTTTATTTCATAAGAACAAGATGGTGCAAATGAATTGATGACTAAACATTCCAGGCAGTCATGTCAAGCAGCAGCAGACTCAAAGGGGCATTGGGTTCTCATACTAGTCAGCAGCTATGGATGGAAAGTACCTCTTTACTCAGGTACTGATGTAGATAAAAGGAAATGCACAATTGTAGTATGAGGGCTTGAGTCAATAGGACTTACCTGCATGTCAATCTACCATACAGTTGTCTGGGTCTGTTTACCTGGAAATAACTAGTAGGGTCCTGGCCTTAATCTGGAGTGTTGCCTTGGTAAAATATGACATGCTCACACAGAGTTTATTGATATATGTGTATACCAGATCATTGGAAATAATGATTGAGAGTGGATGCAGACATATGGTTATCTTGGGGTAAGACTGAGCAAAGCTGTGTGTTTATACCTAGGAAGCTTTAGGTGTACCTAATCCAAATCTCTATAATGCTTAAACTAAAACAAACTGCTACTGCCACTAGTTCTCCTCCTCCTCCCCCCCCAGTTCTAGCATATATCGCACAAATTTGTAGGGTCTGCTTTGCCTGTCATTTCCATATGGCTTTGTTTTGGGCATTCCTAAAAAAACCTTTGTGGTTTTGACAGGTGGATGCAACTGTTTGTTTTGCAGCTGACACGTCGCACCACCTATCAATGCAGACTGTTGCCCCGTTGGTTGGTTTTACATCTGGCACTGCTAGGAGGTGGGATCGGATTTTTGCTGGCCAAACTAAAACAAATTTATTGTGTCTCCTAAAAGGGATGCAAAGGGATTTATTTAGTTAAAGTCAGGGAGATGTGTATACCTTAACACATTTCCGTGCATGCTTCTACTGGCTCCAGGGCGGGAGGTCACTGATCACCTGGAGCCAGAGCTCCACACAGCCGTGGCGAACCTACCCATTCCGGGGTAAGCGGGGAAAAATCCCGCGAGGGCGAGGCAGCCCGGGGTCGGCTGGCTCCAAAGCCGGTGAGGCGCTTTGGGCGGCAGGGCAGGGAGGTGCGGGCAGGTGGGCCGCAACCAAGGGGCCGGCGGGCCGTGTGTGGTCCGCGGGCTGCCTGTTGGGCAGGCCCGCCTTAACACATGTGGCCCCCGCGATTTCTGTCCATGCCTGCCCAAAGGCATTCTAGCTGGAAGATAAATGCCTTCTGCTCAGAGTGGAAATCTTACTTCTTAGACAACAGTTTGTACTCTCCCACAGACAGTATGACTAGTGACCATGGTCTCCAGGTTCTGTCTTGACCTTCAGGTTTTCCAGAGCTCCATAATATAAATTTCTCTTAAATGATACCTAACAGAAATTGATGCCTTTTCTGATCTAGGTGGGCTTGTTGGCACCCCTTAGCATTCCTCATTGGAATTAAGCCTTAACATTAACTGGAGAGTTTATTGAAGGAAACAGAAACCCAAACCTACATTGGAAACAAGCAGCAGTATTGAGAAAGTAACTCTGTACATTTGCGCATATAGGTTGGAATAGCTGCCAAGAAAATCTCCCTGGAATACTTGCATCAATATTCAGAGATGCTTCACAAGGCAGGATTTCAGTCAAGGGAATAACAAAGCAAACTGATCTCATCCGCAGCTTCTGGGGGCTTTTCACATACATGGGGAGCAAGAGGTGACCTCACTAATGAGGAATGTGCTTTGCTAAGTGTAAGAGGGGGGCCTGCTCTCCTGGGACTTATTGTCAGTATAACAAGTTTCTCAATGATGTCATTTATCCAAAGCATGCTGGCGCAGGCTGTAAGGATACAGGAAGAGCTTTGGGAAGTTGGAAGTTTCTGTTTTAGCAATAAATGGAAGCAAAGTACTTCAGGGTGAGGTGGAGAAGAAAATTACTGGAAAAGGAAGCATTACCAGGTGCGGACTCCTGGTATACCACTGCTGCCAGATATTAACAACCAAAAGACTCTAATTCAGACCATGGAGACAAGTGAGATGTGGAAACTAGAACCAGGAGTTGGATGAGGTTGAGGAAGCAAGTTACGTGTCTAGGCTTAATCGCTATTCTACAACCACTGTAGGCTCTGAACCACAGGCAGTACAGGCAGTCCACGAGTTACAAACATCTGACTTACAAGCAACTCACATTTAAGAATGGGTGTGAGACAACAGGAAGTGAGAGAAACCTACCTATAGAAAGGGAAATTCACTCCTGGATGAGTTATCATGGGGAAGAGGTGTCTCTACTGACACTTTCTCACCAATCCTTGTTTCCACAACAATTTTTTTCAAAATCCAATTATCACAGGCACAGAAAATGAGGTGAATTTTTTCTGAACAGGGGCACAGAAAGCCAAACAAAACATCACAAGGGTGTTAGCCCTTCCCTTTGCCATCCAAAGCTAAAGATATAGATGTCATTGGGTGGAGTTACACTTTCAAAATGTACTTTTTTGGACGTACATACAAATTCAACTTAAGAGCCAACCTTTAGGGGGAATTCCAGACTAGAAACAATCAGGGCCAGCTAATCACCTCCCAACAAAGGATTCCCCCAGGCAAGAAGAAGTGAGACCTTGAAAACTGCTAGGCAATTAAATGCTAATCAAGGTGGCCAATTGCTACATTCACACCTACCCAGGAAAACACACAACAACCCAGAACTTCCCTTGTTCATAACTTGGGGGCTGCCTGTATTCACCTGTTACAGCTTGGCTTATCTTTCTAGTAATCCCCCAGCCAGAATGACCAGTACTTGGGGTGTTACAGTAAAAAAGAAAAGAAGAAAAAACAGCAGGGGAAGAAAATGAAATTAGCACTTTTATCTCTGATCACAGTACCCTTGCCTTGGCATGTGTCTGTCGTAATTGTTAGGAGCAAGGAATACTATAGCACAGGATACATGGGCAGGGATGACAGCCCGGTTGCCAAGGCCAACATGTCAGTCATCTTGCTGTGGTCTAGATGTGCCACAACATCTCCTGAGGCAAAGGTTAGTAGCTCACGTAGCAGTCGTTGACTATGGCAGCATGGCTTAAAAGCTCAGTCCAACTTAACATGCAGCCCAGTTTGCATTGTGACTCTTAAGTACATTGTGAAAGCAAACTTCTTAGTTTTACTTCTTGGTGCCTTTTAAAGGCATGTGATGGAAAGTTTCCAGTAGTATTTAATCTTTCCAGGGCAATACCCTGCAAGTCAGTTAAATTGGAGTGGTTGCGAGTACTGTCCTGAAACACAGTATGTTTCACACAGTGTCTGCATTGCTACAACCTTTTTAGAATAACTGTGAAGGCTAAAAGATGTGTTCATGCCAAAGATGGAAAGTATTTCTGTATTACAACTGCAGAAGACAAACAGCTGTGGCAATGTATTCTGCAGTTCTATACTAAGTGAGCCCTTAGAACTTTTTACTAAAACTTGTTGATTAACTTAAGCTTTTTGCTAAAAGATCTGCAATGTAAAGAATAGGCATAATGTTGACCTTTGCGGTGATTGGGTGTATGAAGCATTAAACTATGCAACAGATGCCTCTTTCATTGCTGCAGGCTCTTTAAGGATGCATCTCCTCATAGTTTTCTGTATAGTAGCTCTGTCTGGCCCATTTCAAAGTTGCTGACTGGTCTGTATGAAACTACCTGCACTGCTTGATGCCAGCATTGCACTTTGACATTGCTTGGTTTCGGAAAAAGACCGACAATGCTTGGTTTCTGAAAAAGACAGATTTCAAAAGAATCCATGTAAATTTCTCTGCAGCTAAAAGACTTGCAACACACTGTGTGTCGTGACACATTAGTGTGTTGGCTACAGTGTGTAGGTGTGTTACTTGAACATAATAAGAAATTTCTGAGTCTATGTGAAATAAGCAACAAATCGTATATTAAAGATATATAAATGAAACATTTGTACGCATACGTTTTATTATTGCAATTTATGTATGCAGCTGTAACTTCCAGTTTGCTAGAAAAACTGAATTGCTGTGTCGCAGAATGAAGCATGTATGAAAATGTTGTGTCACCAACATCACGTTTGGAAAGCTCTGACCTAAGGACTAACAATTGTTGTTAGTCTTAAATATGTGTTATATGTCGAAGGCTTTCATGGCTGGAATCACTGAGTAGTTGAAGGTTTTTTGGGCTGTATGGCTATGTTCTAGAACAGGCATGGGCAATTGCTGGCCCTCCAGGGGTTTTGGACTTCAGCTCCCAGAAATCCTAGCCAGTTTACCAGCTGTTAGGATTTCTGGGATTTGAAGTCCAAAACACCTGAGGGCCGGCACTGTTCACGCCTGTTCTAGAAGCATTCTCTCAGACCTCACAACCTCTGAGGATGCCTGCCATAGATGCAGACAAAATGTCAGGAGAGAATGCTTCTAGAACATGGCCATACAGCCCGAAAACCCTACAACAACCCTGTGTGTTATAGTGTTGGTCCTTAGGGGATGCTATCAGTCTTTTGTTTTCAAATGAAAAATGGCCTAGATTTATAAAGGATACTAAAAATCACTCCCTTTCCAGAAGTAGTTTAGAATTGTATTCTAAATGGATGAAAATTGAAGATCATAGTATGTCACTCCATTAAAAGAAAGAACTACACAGTCAAAATAAAATTGTATATGAAATGATCCATTGACAGTGACAACTTTGCCCATGTTACCCTGTTGCAATAAGAAATTACCTTATGTTAGTGGAAATGTGAAGGAACTGTACTTCAGTGGCTTAACTGCACTAAAGTTAAGTACTGTTAGTTGTACCTACTAGGTATCATTGCTAAAGTAACGTGTCAGCACAAACCATTTAGTGGATAATTAATATTTTCTGAGTTTGTAAGAGTTTACATCTTGCCATGTAAGAAAAGCAGCCTTTCGTCTCGCATGTAGTAAACTCCAACAAAAACTCGGAGACATCCAGAACAAGTGGTGGATTGATTTATCAGAAAAAGACACAACGCTGTGCAGATCTCGGTGATCACAGAGGTTTTTATGAAGCTCTCAAAACAGTGTTTGGACCTACTTATCAGGTCCAAAGCCCCTTATACAGTACAGATGGTCAAACACTAATTACTGATAAAACCTCCATCCTGAACCGATGGGCTGAACATTTTCAGGGTCTCTTTAATGCCAGCCGAGTAGTCCAAGGTTCAGCTATCCAACACATGATACAACAACCAATGAAAAATGAACTGGA
This sequence comes from Anolis apletophallus, assembly GCA_030556195.1. Classification (NCBI taxonomy): domain Eukaryota; kingdom Metazoa; phylum Chordata; class Lepidosauria; order Squamata; family Anolidae; genus Anolis; species Anolis apletophallus. The sequence goes on along the minus strand of JARBWK010000001.1, from coordinate 39,994,373 downwards.
CACAGCTCCCACTCTGGAAGAGACCATTGAGGCCATACAGCAGTTGAAAAATGGCAAGGCAGCCGGGATCGATGGAATCCCACCTGAAGCTTGGAAACAGGGAGGTCATGTACTGCATGCTAAATTCCATGAGCTCCTTGTGAGTTGCTGGGAAAAGGTGAACTGCCATCAGATCTCCGAGATGCAGTTATCATCACCCTGTATAAGAAAAAGGGAACAAAATCCGATTGCTCAAACTATCGAGGTATAACACTGCTCTCCATTGCTGGAAAAATCCTTGCAAGGATACTCCTGAACAGATTAGTTCCGGCTATTGCAGAAGAACTTCTCCCTGAAAGCCAATGCGGCTTCAGAGCAAATAGAGCACCACAGATATGGTTTTTGCCCTTAGACAACTGCAAGAGAAATGTAGAGAGCAGAACAAAGGACTCTATGTAACATTTGTCGACCTCACCAAAGCCTTCGACACTGTGAGCAGGAAAGGTCTGTGGCAGATCCTGGAACGTCTAGGATGTCCCCCAAGTTCCTCAAAATGATTGTCCTGTTACATGAGGGCCAGCACGGTCAAGTCAGATATGGCGATGCTCTCTCGGAGCCCTTTCTCATAACTAATGGAGTGAAACAAGGTTGTGTTCTTGCACCAACCCTATTTACAATCTTCTTCAGCATGATGCTCCAAAGGGCTATGGCAGACCTACAAGAAGAAGACGGCATATATATACGCTATCGTACTGATGGTAGCTTGTTCAACTTAAGCCGTCTGAGGGCTCGCACTAAGACTCTAAACTATCTAGTCCGTGAGCTACTTTTGCTGACGATGCTGCCCTTGTCGCCCATTCAGAAGCAGCCCTGCAGCGCCTCACATCCTGCTTTGCAACAGCTGCAGAGCTGTTTGGGCTGGAAGTCAGCCTGAAGAAAACAGAAGTCCTCTACCAGCCCGCACCACAGGAAGAACACCACCATCCTCACGTCAGCATAGGCACATCTGTGCTTAAGTCCGTTCAGCAGTTCACCTACCTGGGAAGCATCATCTCTTCAGACGCCAAGATTGACAAAGAGATAGATCACAGATTATCAAAGGCATATAGTGCATTCGGAAGGCTTCACAAAAGAGTCTGGAGCAACAAGCACCTGACACAAAGTACCAAAATCAGTGTGTACAGAGCAATCATACTGTCTATTCTCCTCTATGGGTCTGAAACATGGGTCACCTATCGCCAACACCTACGACTCCAAGGACGCTTTCATCAGCGCTGTCTTCGCACAATCCTAAATATACACTGGACCGACTATGTGACGAATGTTGCTGTCCTTGAGCAAGCAGGGATCACCAGCATTGAGGCCATGCTATTGAGAAACACAGCTGCGCTGGGCAGGGCACGTCTCTAGGATGGAGGACCACCGCCTCCCAAAGATACTACTCTACGGTGAACTCGCCACGGGTCAGCGCAAGAGAGGCGCCCCAAAAGAGATATAAGGACTCCCTGAAACAACATCTCAGGCTTGGCCAGCTTGATCACCAACAAGGGTCCACCCTGGCCTCACATCGGGAGGCATGGAGAAGCACTATCCACAATGCTGCGGCCTCTTTCGAGAAGACACGCCGAATGGGTCTCGATGAGAAACGACAACGCAGAAAGAACCGCAACTTGGAAAAACATCACCCAAGGAGACTTTCTGCTGCACTTTCTGCAACCGAACTTGCCTATCTCAGATTGGCCTTTTTAGTCATCAACGCGCTTGTAAAAGCGTGGGATGAGTCCTTCCTGAATCTTCGTTCGCGAAGTAATGCCGAGAGAGAGAGAATGGAAGCAAGAATTGACATTGCTGAGAAATGGAAGACACTGGAGGCCATTGATGACTAGTGGATCACATTGGATCAGTTTTCTTGTGCTTTTTAAAATGACTTTTCATATTTGGAGATCTTTACCTCATGAGAATAATAAATGAAAATGATCACAAAGTTTTTTTGTAAGGAATACATTTACTTGATCATAGTCCATGAGCTCTGTTAAACTTTAAGGTGTGGCCACTAGGTTTTTTAAAGAAAAGACAAGAGTGTTGCTATCTGTAAGTAGGCCAATAAATAGTTTCTTGTCAAGCTGCAGTTCTGCCTGAGAATTTGCATTGCTTGTCCCAACAGCATTGGACCGGTGGTTACATGAGCTCTGTCCCATTGTCTTAAAGTAGGATTGAACAGAGTGCAGTCTTTGAGACATTATTAGTCTCCACGCCCCAGGATCCCTTTGTGCCCAGTTGATGCGGGCTACTGGGATGTGTGTTCTGACAACATCTGGAGGGCTGCATTTTGCTCACTCCATGGGCCAAATATATTCACGGAGCTGCTTATATGTGCAAGGAGAGCTTTTGCCGTAGCAACATAGATAGCCTTTTCAAGAAGGTTCTTTTAAACCAAGAAAGTCATGTGCACTTCAAAGCAGTTCTACTCAAAATGGTCTGTAGACTGATGCAGCCCTTCCTTGATGAGTTTCTCAGAAAGATAGACATAGTGGGCATAAATATGGAATTGGTTCCTGGCAAAATGCTGGTCTTCTAAATACACCCATGTGTTCTTTTTAAAACCCTTCTGATGACAAAGATTTCTTTCAGTAATCCTATAAGTGAATATTTATGATATGAGAATGACTCTTGTACAGACTAATGCAAGAAGCAGTTCCCAGGATATCATATTTCACCAGCTACAAAGTACCTTACGCTATTTGATGAGGTTGCTATTGGTAATCTCTTTCTGGTGCCCATTATAACTGAAGTATAAATGAAGATGTCATCCCAGAATAATCCACCTGAACACAAACAGAAAAAGGGCTTTGACATCTTATAATAATAATAATAATTTTATACCCCACCTCCATCTCCCCAAAGGGACTTGGGGCGGCTTACAAGCCTGGAAAAACATAGGTTTAAACACAACACAATAAAATAAAATCACAATAACACAACACAACATCATAAAAACAATCCCTAGCCTGAACAGTAATGCTAAGAGTTTGTGCAATAGTTGCAGCTTATGCCAGACAGGGGATTGCTTGTCATTACACCGATGCCCTTAAAAAGGTCAGTTGCTTTGTATTGGGTTCACTGCTACTGAATCGTAGAGTTGGGAGACCACAAGAGACATCCAGTGCAATCCCATTCTGCCATGCAGGAACACGATAGTCGCAGCACTCCAGACAGATGGCCTCTGCTTAAAAACCTCTGAAGAAGGAAACTCCATCACACTCCAAGTCAGCATACTCCACTATCAAACTGTCAGGACAATTTCCTAATATTTAGGTGGAATCTTTTTTCCTGCACAGTGGATACTTAATGGGAAGCATTGGAACCCAAATCTCGATGCCTCAGTTCAAGACAAGCAAGCCCAAAGGCTCCTGCTGATGACCTCCTTGTAATGGGCAAGTATATTTGGAGAAGGAGCCCCTGGTGGTACAATGGGTTAAACCGCTGAACCGCTAAACTTGTTGACTGAAAGGTCGCAGATTTGAATCCAGGGAGCTCCCTCTGTCAGCCCCAGCTTCTGCCAGTCTAGCAGTTCGAAAACATGCAAATGTGAGTATATCAATAGGTACCGCTCTGGTAGGAAGGTAACGGCGCTCCATGCAGTCATGCTGGCCACATGACCTTGGAGGTGTCTACGGACAACGCTGGCTCTTCGGCTTAGTAATGGAACGCTGGCTCTTCGGCTTAGAACCACGCCCCAGAGTCAGACATGATTGGACTTAATGTCAGGGGAAAAGCTTTACCTTTCCTATATTTTGAGAAAAGAGATTCCACTTAAATATTAGGAAGACTTCTGGCAGGAAAGAGCCACTTGATGGTGGAATTGGACTGCTTCATAGTGATGCATTCAGCCTCTCTGGAAGTTGGATGCTTACCTTTGTTCTAGATTTCTCAACTGCCCGGGCTTTGAGTATATATTCCTCATCTACCTAGGGTTTGGATTTAGATGACCCATGAGGTCCCTTCCAGTTCTGTGTTTATGAGTTGTCCTTCTGAATCACAGTATTTCACTGTTCGGAGTAGGCTTGCTAGCTTAGGTCCAGAAGTTTATATAGCTGCGAAAGAAATTATGAGGCTGCACCAATTACAATTACTTGTTTTCTTACCATAAACAGTTTCAATTTAGTGTTGCTGGCTAGTGTTCTCTGTGGACTGAAAAATACATACACCCCTTTAACTGATTTTGAGATAATTCTTTCCCATGGAGATTATGAATAATCGCAGGTTGTGTATGTGAGCATACAAAGTGAATTGCAACAGAAGCTTCTCTGCTCCCTTAAGGCATGTTGTAATCTCTACTCAGTTTCCAAACTGAATACTGGCTTTTGAAAAAAAAAAGTATTGGTTAACAGGACCTAAAACAATGTGCTTCCTTGGTATAATCCATTTCAGTGAACAAATGTGTGATCTAAAATTACACATTTGGGGTCTTAGCCTTCCATTTCTTACAGATATCCCCAGAGTGGTGACAAGAGGATTGGTAGTATAGAAAAAGCAGACTTTTTGCCTTCTTTTTGTTGGATCCTGTATGGTTTGTACTGAATCTCACACATTATTTTTCTTCGCGAAACAGCTGTATTGTGATGGATAATACTCAACTCATTTTTGTTTAAGCAATCATTGTAATCTGGGATACTTTGCAAAATTCCAACCTCCTTTCCCTTTCTTTGCTTCACAGAATAGCAGCTAGTATTGCAGTGTGCAAAACTATATATATACACACACACACACACACAAAACATCAACAACCTCACCATACTAGGGAATGAATCCACTTTAAATCCAGTTTCTGCCTCCTCAGAATTCTGGGGTTTGTAGTTTAGTGAGGCTGTTAAAGGCTCCTCCCTAAACTACAAACCCCAGAATTCTGCAGGAGGCAGAAACCGGATTTAAACTGGATTCCTTCTCTAGAATGATGAGATATAATGACAACTACAACATTTGACAAGAGGATACAAGGTTCTGTGGGACCCAGGACGGTAAATAAAATACTCTTGCAGATTGTAGAATGCTGTACATTTGGCAGAAACCTAGATAATACACCCAGTTTTTGAATGTCTGTATTCCAGCACAATAGATTCCAAGTTCATAAATAGCATATAAACTGTATTTTCTGGTGTATAAGACTACTTTTTAACCCAAGGAAACCTTCTCAAAAGTCAGGGGTCATCTTATATGCGGGAGTTGTCTGATATGCGGGAGTAGTCTTATATGCCGGGAGTCGTCTTATAGAGCGGGTGCTGAAACTTCCAATCCAGACTGGAGAATCTGTGGTTGCCGCATATGGTGGTGGGGGTTGTGGTGGTGGAGCGAAAAAATGGCAGTGGCTGCGTCCCTGCCATATGCAGCGACTGTATGAAAGCATTAAGGGCAACGCTGTACAAGTACGGTAGAAGAAAATCCATTCATCTGGATTCGTGAACTTAATGCGGTCCCGATGGTGAGGTGAAGGGGCGCCTCACCAGGAAGGTGTAAGTGAAGGGCGGAGCAAGCTGCAGGCCTCCAGGGCACCAGGGTATGGAAAAAAGAGATAAGAGTGGCGCTGGGCCCAGAAAAACACACCTGCTTTACCCGTCTGGTCCACTCTTGTATCCTATTACTGTACCTCCTCCTCTGCCTCTCAGATCTCGCTCCTGAAGACTGCAGTGAAGCGGTGCAGGTGCGCATTTGCGAGATCTGAGAGGCAGTGAAGGAGGTACAGTAATAGGAAAATTACCATATTGCAATCAAATCTGATGCTTTAAATTTTTTTATTTGGTAAGTATTGGAAGACGGGCAGTCTTATACGGCAAGTATATCCCAAACTATATTTTAACTGGAAAAGTTGGGGGTCGTCTTATACGCCCAGTAGTCTTATATGCCGGAAAATACGGTATTTGTATCCCTTCTGTTAGATACAAGAGTGTAATTCTAAATCAAGGCTAGACAAGGAGGACATGCTGGTTTATTTGCTTAGAGGTTAAGTCTTGGCCAAGAGCTTTATAGAAATACTTGAACAAACAGAAGTTGCTATTCTATCTCTGTCTGACAGGAACTGTTTGAAACTCAAATAAGTGAATGTATGTGGTTGAATAATCACACTAGTTGCAATCAAAGCATCAATAAAAATCAGAATGACTTGCAGTGGAATTGATAAATATGAGTGCTATTCTGAACTGTTGTTTATGGTGGAAAAAATAGTTTCACGAGCCCATGTTCTCTGTATCTGAGATGGGCATTACTGTGTATTTTACTAGCCTCAATCGGAGCCTGGTGGAATTAATGTACATTTAAAACAAAAGACTTCTAAGCCCAGAAACCTGTTTTTGAGTTCTTAAACAGAAGACTCACACTTAACCACAAGCTTTCTTTAACTCTCTAGTACAGTGATTCTCAACCTGTGGGTCCCCAGATGTTTTGGCCTTCAACTCCCAGAAATCCCAACAGCTGGTAAACTTGCTGGGATTTCTGGGAGTTGTAGACCAAAACACCTGGAGACCCACAGGTTGAGAACCATTGCTCTAGTCTTGTCTCCTGCACTGTGCTTATAATATAATATAATATATATACATACAATGTTAATATTGTAATGTAATACAATATAATACTAGTAATAGTATGATATTATAATTATTATAATTATAATTAATATTTGTATGTTTCAATGTTTTTATCTTTTTATGTAAATTGCCCGGAGCATCTTGGATAGAGGGCGATTAACAAATAATAAACTGATGATGATGATGATATATTTTATATTATATATAATATTACTAATAATATTATAGTAGAATGGTATAGTAGCTTCTTTTTTTAAACTAAAGGGTAGCACAATTTGGACTTCCAGTTGCACTGTCCTCTGAAGATTTGTTTTGTCCAACAAATCCTAGTGAAACATGTTTACAATCTTGTTCATGACCATTTCACCTTGAAGAAAACCCCCACAGATGGCTCATCAGTGCTGCCTCAAAACCATATTCAGTATCATTGTACCCTTGTTCTGTCCAGATAACCGCTAAAGTCAGGCTTTGTGGAGAAGATTGGGAGATAACCTGATCCTCTCAAACTGCTGAGTCTACTTCACGTGGCTCTTTCTTGTCCATGGTTTGATTTCCTTGCTTGGTGTCCGAAAAGAGCACAGCTCTTCTGTGTATTCCAGTTGCCAAGGAAACCGACTCCAGTAGCTTATCATGTTTCCGCTAATTGTCTAACAGCAAATTCCTTGTCCTGCAACAGGACAAAGTTCAAAAAAGTATCTTAGTTAGCTCTTTTCCTCGGGGTTTTTAAGCTCTGAGACACAATCCAGGCAATTATGTGATGAAATTGTGCTGTAAGGTTGGTTATGAATGGCAGCGTTGCTGAATAATGAGTAAACACTGCCATATATTTTAAGGGGACTTTCAAACAGTTTGCACTGGAGCACACTAGGGGTGTGTGTTTATTAAAAGCCCAGAGGTGCTGCCTACTGGGTGCCCTCCTTCGGTGTATTAGATTTCAGAGCTCATTGAACCGACAAGCAAGTGCCAGCAATAAACCAGAATAAGCATTCTGCTTGGGATTTTTAAAAGTAAATATTTAACACTGATCTCCAGGATCTGACTAATTCTCAGAGATGCAAGTGCACACTTATGCGATTGCTCAGTCTCTCGGCATTGATCAGCCATGTGGAGTTCACAGTGAATAGGAGTAGGCCTGACGATTGGTGCTGTTTTCAAATGTTTGGCTAATGAAAGCTAGATTAGAATAGTTTTCAGCAAAAGTGAACTCTGTACTTCTGTAGAACTTACATTTGAAAAGTGAAGGCATGATTACCCATATATGTGAATAATTCACCTTAACAAACATTGTTTCCTCCTTGGATAACTATGTGATCTAATCTCTCCCACATGCTAGTGAGATTACTCCATCAGATCATGCAGAGGTTTCCTCCTTGCACTTGCTGTGGACTAGGAAATACCTTGTTAGCCCAGTGAAAGCAACTGCAACTTGTAATATCTGTTACGTTGTGGTGCTCTATCCATTCTTCTCTTTGAACTATTTTTCCCAGAGAAGTATGGGCCATGTTGCACATTTATTTAATTTAACTTCCTTTATTTTATTCCTGCTCTTCTCCTAATATAGGGACTCAAGTTGGCTGGGCACATCATGATACCAGTTAATCTATTCCACTAATTCATACTCTTCCTATGAACTAGTTTCTGTATCTAGAATAGGAAGATAGTGGTGTGGTTTTCATTGCAAGATGGCAGGCATAACCAGTCACAAAATAATACAAAAATGGAAACTGTTGAGGCTGAAAGATATGAATACAGGTTAACTGGCAGATGGCCCAGTGGAACTGGAAATACTTGCCGTTTTCACATAGTAGGAATATCTCTGAGTTCACATGGGGCTCATAAACCTTCTGTTTTGGGAGCAGGAAATGAATATATCAAATAGCTGCAAGTAGCAAGCATCCATTTACAGGAGTCAAAGCTCCTTTAAAAGAAGCAACAACAGGTTGTTAATAATGATGTTTACATAGCATCCATGCAGTCATGCTGGCCTCATGATGCTGGAGGTGTCTACGGACAACGCCAGCTCTTCAGATTAGAAATGGATATGAGCACCAACCCCAAAAGTTGGACATGACTGGACTTAATGTCAGTGGAAAACCTTTACCTTTACCTTAGCATCCTATTCACTAATATCTTAGGGCAGCACACAATAATTTAGAACAATTTAATACAATAAGAAGAGTCTTGAAAGAATAAAAGCATGTTAGAATCACAGAGTTGAAAGAGACCTCGTGGGCTACCCAGTCAACCCCCTGCCAAGAAGCAAGAAAATACTAACCCATTTAACAATTTAAAAACTATTTAGATTGGTTCAAATGATTTAAACCATTACACATGAGCATATTTGGACGAAATCAATATGACCTCAAAATTTTTAAATAAAAGAACCCTATTTTGATTTGGTGCTGGAATGACATTGGCATTGGCACCAAGCAGGTCCCTTAAGACAGTGTTTTTCAACCTTTTTTGAGCCGCGGCACACTTTTTATATCCTGGGGCACACCACCAAACAAAATGACACAAAATGACACTCTAACACAGTAATGCATATAATTAATATGTTTTTAAATGTATTTATAAACTCAGTGTGAAACCTGGGCCTGTTTCGATGAACACAACAAAGATATCCTGGCAGGAATGGCAGAAAGACACACATGAAGGTCTTGCTCAACAGCTGTCAGTCATGGGAAAACTTCGGCCCTCTGGGTGCTTTGGACTTCAACTCCCACCATTCCTAACAGCCCGAGGCCCTTTCCTGCTTAAGTGGCTGAGGAGAAAAAGGAAAAGGGCCTGAGGCTGCTAGGAATGGTGGGAGTTGTAGTCCAAAACACCTGGAAGGTGCAAGTTTGCCCATGCCAGCTTTCGATTCCATCGCCACATCTATCTTCAGCCTCTGGCGGTTTGAATATATGTGATTATCTACGAGATTTTCTACCTTGTCGCTATGATTATGGTGCTGCTTTTTAAAATTGTCCACAAACTGACTGTGTTATTGTGAGGATCCCAGAACTGACATTGGATAACATCGTGAGGATACACTTTGTTTTTTGCACTCACTTCTGTGATTTCATCAAATATCGCGAGCTTTCTGTAGAGGAGCGCTCCTTGAACTTGCTACTTCCTGGTTCGCAATTCCTCCGCTCTGTGGCGACCATGGCGAACTACCTTATGTAAGACTTTTGATTTTCTCCAGCAGGATTGGGTACTTTGAATGTGTTTTTTGCGTATGATTATGTATGATTAATTGTGCATTTTGTACTGTGACGTAGCGGTGCTCCTTTAATAAGTAAGGGTATTGGAGGTTCCAATTTCCCACGGCACACCTGATGATTGCTCACGGCACACTAGTGTGCCCCGGCACACTGGTTGGGAAACACAGCCTTAAGAGATGGCTACTCCATAAGTGGGGTGCCACTGCTGTGAAGGCCGTTTCTCATGTCTTCTCAGAGGTTCGTTCCCAAGAATGTTCATAGAGAAGGGTTCCTCCAACAGATCTCGAGCAAGTGTAGTTGGACTTCCTCCAAGTAAAACAAACTTCTATCATATGTACGAAATAGTTGCCTTACTAACTGACTTCCATCAAGTTTGCTGCTGTGAATAAAAATTATAACCAATTCCAATTTTGAGCACGTTGTGACTTGTGACGGAACGACCTGACGATGAAACTGATAATGACATGATAATGTTTTTAAGGCTTGTGCGGTTTTTAATATTTTGTAATATTTTTAAATTTTAATATTTTATACTGTATGTTACATGTTTTAATGCTTTTTATGATTGTTTTAACTGTTATACTAGTTCTGGCATTGAATTGTTGCCAATTGTAAACTGCCCTGAGTCGCCCTCGGGCTGAGAAGGGCGGTATAGAAATATCGTAAATAAATAAATAAATGTTCAGAACTGAGAAATGTTCGCGGAGTAAAATAGCTTTCAATGCACCTACTAAATGGCCAGGATAAGGCCACAAAGCTAACATACCTTCAGCATGAAGTTTCTGCTTCTAAAGCCTACGTAGTTGCATGCTTGTATTTAAATGCTGTAAAATAGCTAAACCTTATTTCTACACTATATACTTTAATTACTTTAGATTAACAACTTGTTGCTTAAGCAGTTTAAAACTTTCATTAATAAACTACAGTGGCAGGATATAAATTATATTGTTAATTGCCTGTGGAACAGATCAATGCCTGAGGCTAGAAACATAACTAGAAAACCTTGTAGTCAAGGAAGGCGTGTAGGTTGAAAGAAGCTGATTGCGGAATACTGCATTGCTTTAGTCTGAAAGTCCATCTTTTAGCAAAGCAGGTCTGGTTGGTAACCGTCTAAAAATATTATTATAGGAGTCTCCAGGGATTGTTTTGCGTGGCACAGAAATTACTTGTTCTCATAACTCAATGACTGTAAACTTTCTTGGTGTAATTTACCCTCCTGATAAAGCACTGGTGAACTACAAACTCCTTCATAAAGTATATATTATTTTCTCTGATCTCCTTTTTTCCTGTTAAGTTTCTGATTTCTAGCCCTTTTCGACATACCACTTTAGAGAGGATAATGAGAGTGATTCCATTGAGAAGGAATAACATTTGTCCTTGCCTTTGAACTTGTTGGTAGGGAGGCTAGCTTTTAAAGTCCAGCTTCTCAGTGTGATGCCATTTTTGGAGCATGCTTATTTTGCTTTCTGCTTCGCTAACACTCAAGTGTCCAAGGCAAACTTTTATTATAGGACACTGTGGAATTTCTAGCATGCACAATTACTGTCAGTTCAGTGATAAGAGTGGGAAATATTTTCAGCAAAAAGTAAAATTTTCACACAGATGCGAATAAGCAGTCACCCAAAGTAAGCAATGGGGAAGAAAAGTAATTTTGTTCAAAAGCTGCTTTTGTTTGATAGATTCAAGATGTCTGGGAAAAGTCTGGACCAGTCTTATTTCTAATCTTGTTATCACCCCACTATATGAAATGCCTCTCTCTTGGAACATAAGGGCCATGCACAGTTTGGTGGTAAGAGCATCATGCTCTACTCTCAATGTTCCATGTTCAATCCCTCAAATCTCCAAAAAGTGCTAGGAAAGAGTGACGTCTCTTTGCTATTCACTGTAAACCAAATTTTGAGCATTGAGCAGCTATCATTTTTTAATCATGTAACATTTTTGACAGTGATCCATTTTGGTAATGGGATACGAATCAAATTATTTTCAAGAGCAAATTAACCCTGAACTTTCCCTAGAATAAAATGATGATATTGGGACTGCTATCCTTTGGCCATATCATGAGAAGACATGCTTACTAGAAATGACAATGTTTAATAAGGTGAAAAGCAGTAGAAGAAGATCACATTACAGCTTAGTCAAAGAAATCATGGCCCTGAATTTGCAAAACCTCAGCAGGACTGTTGATAACAAGGTGACTTGGAGGTCTCCCATTCATAAGGTTGCAGTAAATTGGTGGCAATTAACAACAAATGGTAAAACTTTCATTAGTTTGCAGTCCGGTCCAGGTGACTGAGGTTTACCCTTTGGGGCAATTACCAAAGAAGTACCATATTTTCTGGTGTATAAGACTACTTTTAAACCCAAGAAAATCTTCTCAAAAGTCAGGGGTTGTCTTATATGTGGGAATCGACTTATACACCAGGGGTTATCTTATACGCTGGGAGTAGACTTATACACCAGGAGTCGTCTAATAGAGTGGGTGCTGAAACTTCCAATCCGGATTGGAGAATCTGTGGTTGCCGCATATGGTGGGTGGAGCTCAAAAATGGCAGTGGCTGCGACCCTGCCGTATGCAGCGATTGTATAAAAACATTAAGGGCAACGCAGTACAAGTACGGTAGAAGAAAATCCATTCATCAGGATTCGTGGACTTAATGCGGTCCCGATGGTGAGGTGAAGGGCGCCTCAACGGGAAGGTGTAAGTGAAGGGCAGAGCAAGTTGCAGGCATCTGGGGCGCCCGGGGTATGGAAAAAAGAGGTAGAATGGCTCTGGGCCCAGAAAACACACCTGCTTTACCTGTCTGTCCCGACCTTGTATCCTATTAGCGTACCTCCTCCTCTGCCTCTCAGATCTCGCTCTGAAGACTGCAGTGAAGTGGTGCAGGTGCGAGATCTGAGAGACAGAGAAGGAGGTACAGTAATAGAAAAATTACCATATTGAAATCGAATCTGATGCTTTTCAAATTTGGTGTACGTTGGAAGAGGGGTAGTCTTATATGGCGAGTATATCCCAAACTCTATATTTTAACTGGAAAAGTTGGGGGTTGTCTTATACACCCAGTCTTATACACCGGAAAATACGGTAAGCTTGCCAGTGTGTTAGTACTGTATCTGTTTAATTAATCAGTATAAATGCTGTTCCATCTTTCATGGGAAGGTCTTGGACTGAGCTGGTTTCTCCTCAGTTCTCTTGATGTAATGTGAAGGCTGATCTTAGTAGCTATTTTAGTCATAGATTATTGCCTAGCCAGATTTCAATTTTTCAGGGGGTGTATTTTACTTATCACTGTAGCCCTCAGATTTCCACTTGGAGTCAGGTGCAAAGCAGTGGCTCAGGAAGGTGAGCATTGGCACCAAATTACTTTTGAGGGCATGCTGGGCAAAGGAATTCACCCACAGAACCTTTCCCTCAACATCTGCCCCTTCCTTGACGTGAGCAGTCTGGAGAGAAATAAACATTTTTGTTTCAATTCTGTCATTTAAGGTCTTGCTGGTCATTTGTACCACACCTGGATATCCACCAGAAATTCTTGGTTTATTTTCTGCCTAGTCCTGCCTAATATGTATTAGGATGTGGCTTAAATCTGGCTGCAACATTTTTTTTCATGCATAGAGTCACACATAGGTGAAGATAATGGTTCAATAGATGGTTCAGTGTTGAGTGTTTGCCAATTTTATGCTTTGAAGCAGCCTTGAGTCCCCTATTATTATTATTATTATTATTGTTCAATATAGGAAAAAAATCCAAATGGAATTGCAATTGAAAATTTCGTCTTGATTCCTGAGGGCAATGTGAATAGTAACTTATTTCTTCTTTTTTCAGACAGTAAAGCTATTGTTGATGGGAACTTGAAGCTAATCCTAGGGTTGGTATGGACCCTTATCCTCCATTACTCAATCTCTATGCCCGTTTGGGAAGATGAAGGAGATGATGATGCCAAGAAACAGACTCCGAAACAGAGACTCTTGGGATGGATTCAGAACAAAATCCCATATTTGCCAATTACAAACTTTAACCAAAACTGGCAAGATGGCAAAGCACTGGGTGCCCTTGTTGATAGCTGTGCTCCTGGTAAGCTTCTTGGGACCTCTCCCTCTTTTTTTCCTTATCTTATCAGCTTTAATGTAAATGAAATTCCTTTGCCATAAGACAGCCTGTCCCGACATAAAAACTATAGGTATACAATATAAGAAAAATGTCTAGATAAAGGTTAGGAACATATAGTGAACCTCCTGTGATAATTCACAAGGTTAATTAAAAATTACTAGGGAGTCTGTAGGTTACTGTACACAGTTCTTTGTGAATAAATAATGGTTCTCAAATGGTCAATAAGTCATTAAGCAACTATTTAACACCAGAAAATATTGCATTCATTTTAAGAAATATTTCTGCAAAGTCTTTGAAATTTGTACCGGGAAATGCAACACTCTTCCAAGTGAGTGGTTGTATGCACACAGCTCACAAGCAGATGAGGAAACTATTTCAAAGCTATGTTTTGCTGTTGTCAGTAGTATTATATAGAGCATGGATAGGAAATATACCCCATGTGTAGTTGGACTGCATCTTCTATAAGCCTTCATGGTTGGCTGTAATGACCAGGGATCACGGGAGTTGCAGTTCAACATGTGGATGCTTCACACTTACATATCTCATTTCCAGTTTTGCCTGCTCCTTCTAAATCAGAAGTGAGAAAGGTGTGGCATGCAGATTATGGATAGTCTATGGCATTTTTACATGAAAAATACTTTTAAATACTTGGTTTGCCATTCTCTGCATAGAGGAGGGTAGTTTTTTTTACATTTTGGCCTCCAAATTCTTGACAGTTTCTTATTTCTAAATGTTTGTTGATGCCTCCTAAATTTTTTGGTTTTGTTTTTAAAAAAATCAAGTTCTGTGTTAGATTAACATCATCAAGTTTATTGCCTTGGCATGCTTACTGAACTGTTGGATATGCATTTCAGAGTAATGCTTCCTCTGAAAACATTGTCTCCTGATTTCTGTTCTTTACTTTCATGCAGTGCAGGTGTGGATCACTATGAAGTTAGTGTTAGCCTACTTCCATGTACAGTATGTAGCCCAGGCATGTAGCCAGGGGGGGGGGGGCTAAGGGGGCTTCAGCCCCCCCCCCGAAATTCTCAGGGTGGTCCGCGAGAAGGCCTTACTGGTACATTATTTAAACTGTTACGTTTATTCATATCATGATCTGATCATCATGCTCATTATATCCCACCTTCATGGGGTTATTGGGATAACAATACAAAAGGTTTGCTAGGGTAAACCCTCTTCCACCCAGTCTCAGCCCCCCCGAACCAAACTCAGCCCCCCGAACCAAAATCCTGGCTACGGCCCTGATGTAGCCTTTTGGTTGAATACATTAGCACCTGTAAATCCTAACATCTTAATCTTTGTAATGCCCTTTCTTAGGTCTTTGCCCAGATTGGGAAACCTGGGACCCTAAGAAGCCTGTCGATAATGCCCGTGAAGCCATGCAGCAAGCAGATGACTGGTTGGGTGTACCTCAGGTAGGATAAGGACTGGTGTTTCTCTATACACCGGTGGCAGGAAATGAACAGAATGATCACTTTTGGCCACTTCCATCTGGCAGTTTCTGCCTCCTTTCTCCAGTAGATGCTCTGGTTTGTATGGAAAATTCAAATTGATTGTGAGTTTCAAAGTCACTTTCTTGCTGTTGGTTCTGAGGTTACAGCTGCAAGTTCCTTTAGTAATTTTGGATGCAGTTCCTCTGGCCCTGGAGACTTGAACTCATTAAGAGCAAAGGGAAGATGCAGTAATACATGATGCAATAAAGGGACTGCAGCCCAGGATACAGAGAGGTATTACTACCTTTTTGAATTCTGGGCTGCAGTCCCTTTTCTGCATCATTTATTCTATGTGCTCCAGATGGAGCACTCTTTTCTCTTTGGGAGAAGATTGAAGCAAAATAGATGTTAAGCAGATCATCATCTTCTCTCTATATATACTCTGCCTTTTCCTTGTTCCTTTTCCTTTGAATATAGGCAAACCCTGCCTATTATTATTTTTATTGTTATCAGCTTCAGTTAAGTTACTGATTTTCTCAATACCAAGACCAAATATTGCTATATATTTGTCTTAGTATACGATTTGTCAATATAAATTTAAAGACCCCAAGGCCTGTGTTGGAATTTTTTTGTGGAGCAGGATGGCCTGTCGATAGTTGTTCTTGCATTGGTTACCTCCCATTCAGACTACTCCATTGAATTTAATGTGGAATTACCCCAGAAGGCAACTTAGAAACTTCTGTCAGTCACAAAAATAGAAGCAGCTACATCACTGGCTGAAACATCCTATATAAACTGTATTGCAGCGGTTTTAGAGGCGTTAGAATTCCGATGGCTTGAATTTGAAGTATTGGTGATTGCACATGAAATCTTAAATAAATTCTGACCTATTTACTTAAAATAGTATTTCTTCCTTTCTATTGTAGTTTGCTGGAGGGGTCTTTCTCTGCCTCCCACCAATGGGAACATTCCACTATACGAGGATGAGAGAGAGGGTCTTTTTTTGCTGTGGTGCTTGTTGAGTTTTATAAAGACAGGGATGAGAAATTGCCTTGGATCAAGCAGTAACAAGCAAAGATTGTGGGCCTAAACCACATATGTCAAATGCAAGGCCTATGGGCTGAATCCAGCCCACCACAGGCATGTAGCTGGGTGTGTGTGTGTGTGTGTGTGTGTGTGTGTGTGGGGGGGGGTGTTTGAGGGGCTTCAACCCCCCCCCCCCCCGAAACTCTCAGGGTGGTCCGCGAGAATGCTTTACTGGTACATTATTTAAACTCTTATGTTTATTCATATCATGATCTGATTACCATGCCCAATATATCCCATGTGCATGGGGGTATTGGGGTAATGATACAAAAACTTTGCTAGGGTAGACCCTCTCACTCAGACTCACCCCCCCTTGAATCAAACTCAGCCCCCCCAAAAAAATCAAAATCCTGGCTACGGCCCTGGCCCACCATGTTATTTTATGTGGCCTGTGAGGCTTTCAATGCCAGGGCAATGTAGTTACATTTATACAGTCTTACAATTACAAACCGCCCTTTTGGAAGGCACCCATAAGGCAGATGTGGCCTTAGGTGAAAATGAGTTTGGCCTAAACTTTTTGAGGAAGTTGCATTCGCCCTATGAGTCCTTCAAGGAATGAATTTGTCAGATCTAGGTCGCAAGATAGCTTAAAAAATTTCTTGATTACCAATAATGGTTTCTTTTGCTGTTGGTTCAGATATGTATGAATACAACACCCTATAATGATTAAAACCCTGATTATTCTTAAGAAGGTATTTCTTTTGGTCATATTTCCCAAGTTACAGAAACAGTTACACTTTAAACTATGGAATCCATTGAGTGATACAAATTGGGAGGGTTGGGAGGTTTAGGGATTATGTACGAAAAAGAGGGTTTGGGATTGGGAGCGCTTTCTTTACTCTATACACCAGTGAAGCAGGAAAATTATTCATAGGGGTAGAAGTGTACAAGGTGAACTCTTAATCCTGCTGAGCATGCCTGTAATTGTTCCCCAGGTCATCGCTCCAGAAGAAATCATACATCCTAATGTGGATGAGCATTCTGTCATGACGTACTTGTCACAGTTCCCCAAAGCCAAGCTGAAACCAGGTGCTCCTCTGAAACCTAAACTTAATCCAAAGAAGGCAAGAGCGTATGGCAGAGGTAAGGCTTAAAACACTTCGCTTTTCAGAAGCATTCAAAACCATGATCTTGCTTTATATAAATCCGATTTGTAGGGAGATTTTCAAGTTCCATTGTATTCATTTGCTGCAATGGTGAGGTTCAGAAATGTGGAACTAGTCCAAGAGCCACTCCTATATTCACATGAATTTCCCAAATCTTTGAGAACCAGTTTGCAAGGCTTGCGCCTTGTGTCTTTCAGATTTCCTTCCATCATATTCCTTAGTTGTTGCATTATCCATGCCCCTGCACATCTTTTTATCATGTGAACTTAAACCAGCACTGTCAGTGGGGACATGACTGCTCAGAGAAAGTGGACTTAGTGTTGCAAAAACAGGAAAATGTGAAAGTGTTCAAGTTTGAATTTTTAAAATCATGTCAGAAGCAACTTGAGAAACTGCACATCCCTTCAGAGACATTACCCAGGGGATGCCCGGATGTGTTACCATCCTGTGAAAGGCTTCTCTCATGTCCCCGCATGAGAAGCTGGGGCTGGCAGATGGGAGCTCACCCCATCTTGCGAATTTGAACTGCCAACCTTCGGGTCAGCAGTTCAGCCGGCACAAGTGTTTAACCCTTTGCGTTACAATGGCTCCTTTTCGAAATAACAAACAATGTAACACAACTAGGCTGATACAGTATAAAAGTATTCAATTTATAATACTCAGAACTAGAGCATGAATAATACAGTTCATAAAGACATACCAGAACCCATGCACACATATGGGTGTTGTGGCGAATCAGAATATATACGTAGATAATTTGGATTATATCCACAATCGCAGCTTCACAAATATATTTCGCAGCTTCACAATAAAAACTCGCAGCAACACAACGAGGTAGTCCAAAAGTCCCAAAGATAAGTCTCTAGTTTGGCAATAAGTCCAACCAAGAAAGGACCAAAGGAGGCAAAGTTTTAGCTCCTCAATAAATCATGCAAGGTCAGGCCGACGGGCTGGCGGTGCCTGGAATCTGGGGGCCACTTCCCCGTTTCGCCCCTGGGCGGGGGTTTATCAAGGCCTTCATGGGTGTAACCGTGGTCCTTGTCAATAGTTGGAAAAGACGGAGCGTAACCTCACTACCTAGAGTGAGGTGACCATAAAGGCCTTGATAAACCCCCGCCCGGGGGCGAAACGGGGAAGTGGCCCCCAGATTCCAGGCACCGCCAGCCCGTCTCACTGTTGGAATGTTTATAAGGATTATCCTGTTCTCCAGATGTTGATAGATTGTCAATCCCAGCAGTTTTTAGACAGAATTTCCCAAGTTGAAGAATGCTAAGAGCTGCAGACCAGTAGTATGTGGAGCGCTGCATTCTTGCCTTCCTCATTTTAAATGTTTCAAGGCTTTATTAGCAAACAGTTTTCAGCATGGCTTTTGCTAGTTTGGTAGCAGATGAGATTGTAGGGGATTGTTGACGAGTTGCTTAGTTTTTACGCATTTCGTTACTGTTAGTGTGCTTTCTTCTGAAGATGATTAGAGTTTATAAAATTGCACAGTTGTATATTAGTTTAAGTTTCAGTGGAGGAACACAAGCAGTTTTATTTGAGGCTTAGGTCAGCCTTGAAAAACAATGCCTGGAAAGCACCATGATTCCCACATCTGATCTAGGGTACATCTGATCTGGTTCTTATGGATGGCAAGTGGAGAAAAGGAAGATGATATACACAGGGGAGAAGAAAAATACATCTCAGAATATGAGAGCTGGGAATTATAGGTTCAAGACTAAAGGATGCCACTAAATGTTTTCATAACTGAACAAGAACTGGTAGCCTGCTAGCTTAGATTATTTTAAGAAAAGCTTAAACTGGTTCCCCGTGAATCTGTGTCCCAGTGGCTTTTAGCTGTAATGGCTGAAAAATATGACCTCCATCTTTACTGTCAATGTTTCATAATCAGATAAGTACTGGGGACAAACAGGATCTTGGCATGAGAATCTCTGTCCCAAGACTACTTTTTAACAGCAGAAGCAGTTCTAAAAATTGTTGCTGTTCAATCTTGGAAATGCTGCCTCTCACTGAGGTTTTAATATGCAAAAGCTTTCTGGTGCCACCTGACAATTGCATTTATGTCTTTGCAGGAATTGAACCACATGGAAATATGGTGAAGCAGCCTGCCAAATTTACTGTAGACACGATCAGTGCTGGCCAGGGTGAAGTCATGGTTTTTGTAGAAGACCCAGAAGGCAACAGAGAAGAGGTGTGTATATCAAGAAGTAATGGGGAAGATGAGGACTTGGTTCATGGCCTATTGTCTTACATTTCTTGGATGAGTGAGGGAATTTTAAGGGTTTTGGTGATAGTTCTGTAGCAAGGTACCTATGGAAGGCAGCAGGTTCAAATTCTGGCCTTGCCACTTACCAGTATTTAATAGTAGATGTTTTAGGGGAGGAGGCCTCTTCTTAAGCTGCTGTATGTCAGAGCCGACAGTAGTAGACTAGGTAGAAACATAATCCAGATGTAATATGATGCTCCTAAACAGGGCTGTGAAATGAAGAGCAAATTAACCGATTTAGCCATAATTGAAGGGATAGCCAGTCTACTGATTTTCCAGAACAACTATTAAAATCCTAAACGTGGGCTTGGCCCCCATGTATGCCGCACCAAGTCCCCCCAGGGATATGGTGGCGGGATACAAAAAGTTAATATTACTGTTTTTGTTGTTTTTTTATAAAATGCCACAGGAAGCATAGTTCTCCTTTAAACAGGGACATATTATCTGTACATCTTGTTTTAAGCTGGAAGTGGGTGTTTCTTTACATCTGCCAGCTGGTTTTTTGGAACCAAGAACTCTGGCAAGCTTCAGTTCTGGTTAATTGGTCTCCTGGATGCATGGAAGTTGCCCACGTCTTTAATGACACAAAGCTGTTTCCATAACATATGTCTGTACTAGACCCATAAAGGACATCAGAAGCTTTCAGGTTCATTGGGAAAAGGCTACAATGTGCTCTTTCCCAGCTACACTAGTCTGCCTTCCAGAAAGGATGGTGGTTGCGTGGGAAGGGGCTATCCTTGATTACTCTTTCTTCATGACTTTGTATGTTTCCAGAACTATGCAGAGAGGATGTGAGCTTCTTAAATGGTTTTCGGTTTGCTAAAGTAACATGGAAAGGAACCTGAAATGTGACTGAGAGAGATAGAACATTAGTGCCTTCATAAGTCATTAGTTCTTGGATTTTTAGTTTTTTTAAATTTATGTCCATTCTTTCATCCTGAGCTGAGACGTAAGGCTGCTCTCAAGATTAAAAACAGATAAAGATAGAAACAGAAAAAGTTATAATGTAAAAACAGCCACACAGATGCATTGAATTAAGTAAATTCTTAGGCACATACTGTAATGTCCTGGTAGAAATAAGGGCTCTGCATTGTCCCTGAGAGACCTGAGACAGTGAATTGTTGACAAGAAAAAGAACTAGGTTTGACAAGCATATTTTATTGCAGATGAGCTTTTTTTAATTATTTTACAAAACATACCATTTCAAATATAAAGTTGACAAGAGCTATTGAGAGATGCTGATTGGAAAGATGTCCTAATGCCTTGCTCTTTCTCAGGCCATGGTGTCTCCAGAAAATGACAAGAACAAGACCTATGCTGTCCAATATGTGCCAAAGGTTACAGGACCACACAAGGTGAGAAAATTCAGGGTTTGGAGGGACGGATGCTTGAATTTAAGTCATGACCATTATTCAGGACAGTGCTACAATTATCTTAGATCTAGTTAGAATAGTAACCATACTTGAAAACAACAGTTTCTGCCACTTCTAGAATGGTAGGAGTTGACCATGTCAAAAAGCTGGTTCACTTATCTGATATTTGTTCAGCCTAAAACATGGGTTTTTAAGCAGGCTTTTGGCCGTGTGTAGGCTGAAATGGGCCCATATGAGGTTGACACTCTGGCACTTTAGTTTGAGTTGATGGCAGCTAGTTTTACTACAGATGGTTCTCTGTTTTAATTGTGTTATTTTATTTTTATGTGTTGACAGTGTTTATTTTATAATTTATGTTATATTGTTTTATACTCATGTATCATTTATGTTACATACTGCGACTTACTGTCTTGTAACCTGCACGGAGTCCCTTTTGGGAGATGGTGGCGGGATATAAATAAAGTATATTTATTTATTATTTATATGACGTGCAAAAGAGGCAAAGTCTAGTGGCTATCTCAGGAAAGAAATGGCTAATATGTATATGTATGTGTATATATATATATATATATATATATTTGCTGAGAAAGATATGCATCTTAAACGTGAGTTTCTAACTGGTTCATCCCAAACCAGATAGGAAGTGTTTGGATCTGTTCAGACCAGGGGTCCTCAAACTTTTTAAACAGAGGGCCAGGTCACAGTCCCTCAAACATGAATGAATTTCTATGCACACTGCACTTATCTTATTTGTAGTGCAAAAAACACTTTAAAACAATACAATAATTAAAATGAAGAACAATTTTAACAAATATAAACTTATTAGTATTTCAATGGGAAGTGTGGCCGACTTTTGGCTGATGAGATAGGTTTGTTGTTGTTTTTGTGTGCTTTCAAGTCGTTTCAGCCATATCTGCCCCCGGGCCTTAGTTTGGGGACTCCTGATTTAAACTCTGCCCCATACAATTTAACCTACCAAAAGACCCAACAGTGCATTTGAGTCGCCTCCTAAGAGAAGTCATTTTCCACAATTTAAAACTGTCTTTCCCAGTAAGAATTAAGGATTTTTTTGCTAGCAGCTTTTGGAACCCTTAAGGACATGGTAAGGCACCGTTAGATACATCTCTTGATGTATGTGATTGGTTTCAGATAGTACTTCTTTAGTGAAGGCAATAACCTTCACATATGATGCATACTTATATTTCTTAAAGCATCGAAAAGATTGCTGAGTTGTTTTATTATTTCAGTTCCCAGTGGTTACATTTAGAACTTTAAAAACACAGTGAAGACAGACTCTTTTCTCCTCCTATGTCAGTTTTGAGACGGAGGCTTTGCTGCTGAGGAGCAGCCAACAACTCATGCAGTTCCTAACAAGTCGTGATGTGTTGGTGGAAGGGAGTGCTGGATGTGATGGCAATTCATGCATTTAGGTAGACTGGAATAAACAGGATTTCTGAAACCACTGTGATTTATCTACTTGTGGTGGCCCATGCACCACACTCTATATAAGCCTAAAACACATGAATCTTTAATTTTTAAGTGTTTTCATTAGCAGCTGAATGCCAGTTTACAAAGCCATAATTCCTTCAGTTATGTGAACAGGCAAATGAAAAGTGCCAGTCAGTTTTGATCATGGATATCTTATGTGAATGCTATTAACTATATTTCTAGGTTTCAGTCCTATTTGCTGGCCAGCATATTTCAAAGAGCCCGTTTGAAGTCAATGTTGACAAAGCACAGGGAGATGCCAGCAAAGTAACAGCCAAAGGGCCAGGCTTGGAAGTAACAGGAAATATAGCCAATAAACCTACTTATTTTGACATTTATACAGCAGGTAAGATGTACTAAGTAAGATTGGTATATATTTCTCACTGTGTAATCTGTTAGCTGAGCTGTTGCACCATCTTGGTTTCCTCATTGTAAGAGTCAGAATTTGTTTCTAAAGATCTCTCCTGAACACGGCTTAAATGATTTTTACTCAGAGTACACCTGAAGGTGTTAAAATGTGTGATGTTCTGTGATTTCAGCTTGATAATTGATTGCTAATTAAAGTTTTTGGATACTTGAAATTATCAGCTCATGGCCAAGTGCTATTTTTGCACTTTTATTTTGGCTATGTGAGATATACTTTATTTCAGTCAAACACCTAGGTTTACCAATTCTTAGTGTTCAGTGAAGAAGTCTGAATACAGCAAGAATGATTCCAGCAGTAAAATTAAGATATTGACTGAATTTGTACTTATTTTGCCAAATGGTGGTGGCTGATGCTCTGGTTTCAATTTGGAAAGAAAGTTGGCACACAGTTTTTAAGTACTGCCCTGTGTGTTCCTTCTCTAGAAAGTATATGTTTGTAGTGCAAGATGCATAAAAACTGTTCTCTTCAGCCTAACACTTTTTGGCATTGTTCTTGGGAATGTAGGGAGAAATGGGTGGAAAGGTGTGGAACACGTCTCTTACACATTGTGTGCTATGTATGCCAGAGGTGCTTAAAGCACACCTTAGCAGTGGCTACAGCTGCAGGCACATCAGTTGTCTTTCATCAACTTTAAAACAAGTTTCCCTGCTCAACATGGATCCAACATATCCAACTTATATGAACGAAATCACTATTATGTGATGGCCTCCCCCCATGTTTTAACTTTATTAATAATAATAAAAAACTTTATTTATACCCTGCCACCATCTCCCCCAACGGGGACTCGGGGCGGCTTACATGGGGCCAAGCCCGAACAACAGAGTACAGCAAAATAAGACCAAATGCACTAAGCAGCAAATAGAAGCATCATAATTACACAACAACACAGGAATACATTGAGCAGTATAAAATTACAATAAACACAATCACAAAGACAACGGGCGGTAGTGCAATGAGTCAGAGAGGTGGTTTAAAAAAGTTTTTAAAGGTACATGAGAAGTCAAAAAAGAGAGTCAAGAAAAGAAATATAAAGTAGAAATAGAAAGACAAGGGCTAACTGAAATGCTGAGAACTAGCTGGACAAAGAGTCTGGTAGACGATCCCGTGAACTAGGTGTGAATACTAGATGTACAAGTATTTATTGCAGTTTAGTTTTACATAGACACAATCGCCTTTTTGTTTGCTTAATATAACAAAGAATTTACGAACAGGAAAAGCAAGTTTTGTTCCAAAACTAAAATTGTGTAAACACTTTGGATAGGAAAACCGATAAAAGTTGATATGAAGGAGTGGGTTTTTTGGAAAATGTTGAAGTCCTTATAATAATAATAAACTTTATTTATACCCCACCACCATCTCCCCAAAGGGGACTCGGGGCAGCTCACATGAGGTCACACCCAAAAGTGCATTTCAATACAATAACATACAAAACATAAAACAACAGGAGAATTCATTTGGTGGCCCAAAACTCAGATGTGCATTGGGTGTTATGCAACTCTGCTTATCAAGCCAGAAACCTTGGGCTTATCCTGCCCCCTGTTTTACGGGCCTCAATCAGACACACTGGTGTGTATGTGTGTGAGGGAGAACACCAAAGAGCTGCCTTTAAGAAAAGACTGCAGTACTATATCAGCCTCATGCTGGAAATCCCAATTTCTTTGTGTGTGTATGTGTGTGTGCGTCTTCAAATCACCTGTTGATTTGTAGTGATCATATTAATTTCATTGTGTGTCCTAGACAAGGAATATTCAAAGGTAGCTTTTCTAGTTACTTCCTCTGAAATACAGCCTACGATCTCTGATATTTGTTTGCATTCTCCCATTCAAGTACTAACCATGGCTGATCCTGCTGAATCAGACAGTGTCTGGTGCTTTTAGGATATTTAGGCAGGAAACCAAGTACTGTATTTGTCCCTGTTTTGTTTAGGGCCCTGGGTCAAAACGAGAAGAAATTGCTAATTGTGTTAACTGTTAAGCTTATGTTTACTATTTTGTAGGAGCGGGTGTTGGTGATATAGACATAGATGTTGAAGACCCTCAAGGGAAGAACATTGCTGAAGTTATGCTAGAAGACAAAGGGAATCAGGTGCACCGCTGTGTGTACAAGCCTCTTCAAGCTGGCCCTCACACTGTTAGAGTGACGTTTGCTGGAGAAGAAGTTCCAAAAAGCCCTTGGGGAATTGCTGTTGGTGAAGGTATGCATTAAAAGCAGATGCATTTTTAAATACATTTCTTATTCTATTATTTGCTTTTTAAAATGTGAATTCACCTTTCAAGTGACATGCAAGCAGGTTAATTATTCTTGCTTGGAAGTCCTTCCAGAAAAAGTGCTTCTAAGTGTTGATGTCTTCTTGCTTAACCAACTGGGTTTAGTTTGCCATCCTAAATGGCTATAGTGCTCCTTTTGACACTTCTAGACTCAAGCTCTTCCTTGCTATATCTCTTAAACCTACTATATTCACTTTGCTTTGTGTCACAACTTTTTTCTCCTTTTTCTGAACTGATACTTGGCTTTTCTATTCCATCCGTGCCTGCTCCTGTGCTTTCAGACTTCTGCTCACCTCTCCTGAGCTCCCCTCAATTTGTGAGATATTGGACTGCACTTCTATTGGCTTCATAGTTGGGCAAGTTTTGTCGGTAAGAGGGTATGCAGGGTGAGTGTGTGTGTGTATGGGCCAGGGTGCGGTTACTGAACACCTAGCCTTCAGCTTGAAGTAATAGCTATGGAATTGTACAAAAATGTTGCAAGCAGTTTGCTGAGCTTATGGGTTACTGCAAACTGTCTTGCAAGAAGTCAAAATGCTTAACCACAAACTGTCAAACTTCATTGCGAGATACAAGAGTTTTAACTGTAGCTTGCTGAA
The DNA here is from genome assembly GCA_030556195.1 of Anolis apletophallus. Taxonomy (NCBI): domain Eukaryota; kingdom Metazoa; phylum Chordata; class Lepidosauria; order Squamata; family Anolidae; genus Anolis; species Anolis apletophallus. The sequence goes on along the minus strand of JARBWK010000001.1, from coordinate 39,968,457 downwards.
GTATCCCATTTTGTGCGAGTAAACAGGTGAGCATAGATCAACTGGTAAATACAGACTAGCTGGATAAAAAGACTTTCCTCAGTTCTTAGAATAGGGTAGTTGTCACATGGCCAATTGTCTTTCTTTCCAAGGAGATAATTGCCAACTTAAGAAAGACATGCATGGATTGAAGTGTTTGTATCACAGCTTAAGTTCTGCTAAGTAGTCATCTCCATACCCTAATGTTTCACTCTTTGGGTCAAAGCAAATATTACATAAAAGGTGTAGCTACCAGCCACTTCAAGCCTTTTGTTTTATTGTTGCCAAGGGATTGGAATGTTACTTTTCATAGATGAACATAAAGTTATTCTGAAGCTGTCTAAAATGAAACTGTTGCAGGATAATACTCTGGGACCTAAAAGATCCTACTACTACTCAGTTACGCATGGCTTCATCCAGTCAGTATATTACTTATTTTTAAGAGTAACTGACCAACCTCTTCTCCAGAGTGATTTGGGGACCCCCAGCATGAGTACAGGAACTTTGACCTCCCTCTTATGTTGGTTCTGATCCACCCCAGATCTACCACACCAGATCTTTAAACTGTAGAATCAGGAACCATTAAAGCAGTGCTCTCAACCTTTGGTTTTCTAGGTGTTTTGGGCGTCAACTCCCACAGTTCTTAACAGCTGGTATGATGGCTAAGATTTCTGGGAGTTGAAGTCTCAAAAACCCAGAAGGCCAAAGGTTGTGAACCACTGCATTAAAGCAATACAAAACTTAAGCTCCCTACCCTTTCCACATTAGGGTCCCAATCTGGACTGAGATCCATGAACGTTACCCTACAGCAGGGGTGGACAATTACCGGCCCTCCAGGTGTTTTGGACTCCAACTCCCAGAAATACTAAAAACTGGTAAACTGGCTAGGATTTCTGGGAGTTGAAGTCCAAAACACCTGGAGGGCCAGTAATTGCCCACCCCTTTCCTATAGTGAAGTAGAAGTCACAGCCAGAGGTAGTAGTTGGCCTAGTTTTTAATGTACAAGAACTTTGATTCTATATGTTGCCTGCTCCACATTGTATCTGGTGTATCTCTCATTTTCATACATAGTGGCATGCTTTCCTAATTGTACAGATTTTCTTTTAGCAAAGTATGTCTTTCTCTCGGTGTGGGTTGTGAGAAAGCATCCCACCCTCTTTTTTATATCCCACCTCATGGTTTTGTTCATTTCAAGCACATCTGCACAGACCTTTATTTGGAGATCTGGCTTGCTAGTGTAGCATTCCAGATTCCCACATTTCCATGGATGTGGTGGTTGTGTGGTGTTCTGCAAGGCATATGGAGACAGTAGCAGGATCAGCAATACTCTATCACTCTAGGATACAATGTTTGGAGGGCTCTGGCTTGTACTCCCCCTCCCCTCCTTCTTCCTCTCTGAAGCGAAACCTGGGACTCACTCTGAAAATCTGGTTTACATTAGGTGGTTTCACTTGCATGTATGCTGTAAGACACATGCCTTCAGGAGAATTAACTCCCCCCACCCACCCGCTAAGTTTGGAGTTTTGGAAATTAAGATACCCGGTTACCTTTTACTATTATTAAACTGAACCCTTTCTTCAAACTGCAAAACTCAGATATTTGGAAACCTTGTTGACATTCATGCTATTTTAATGGAATGTGCTTGTAAGAAGTATAGGAGTTCAATCCCAAACTGCAGTCCTTACTTTTATATGAATATAATGTGCCTTGACAGCCACAACCTTTCTCAATGCTACAGAATGACATTCAGGTTTTATATTTCATAAAGTAGAATCTCATCCATCTTAAAGCAAGCTGAGAGAAGCTGTTTCTGTCTAGCTTGGTTGAGTTAAATATCTCCGGGAATCAAAGACTGCATTGATGTCTGTCTGCAATTTGCTTGTAGCCTGCAATCCAAATGCCTGCCGTGCCAGCGGCAGAGGCCTCCAACCTAAAGGAGTTCGGATCAGAGAAACCGCAGACTTCAAGGTTGATACTAAAGCCGCAGGGAGTGGAGATATCCATGTTGCAGTAAGAGGGCCAAGTAAGTGTTCAGCTCCTTCGCATTGCTTGGGTTTTGGGGTGTGGTTGAAGGAGTTTGCAAAGGGCTTTAAAGGATATCAATCAACCTGTAGTACTACTATCTGTATATTGACTTTTGCCCTCAGGGGAAGTCCAGAGGTGAAATGGAGCTCCTTTTCCTCCCCACATATCTAATTTAATTGCAGAAGAGTAGAACTATAAACATGGCTGAAAGTATAAAATGGCTAATTCTTTCAGTGTAATGGTATCTGCTTTACATGTTTGTGCAAAAGTATTTTGAGCTGTGCAACTACTTTAGTAGTTGGGAAAATCTTGTGGCCTTGAATTTCAGTGTATATACATACATGCATTCATGTGTGTATGTATAAATCTGGGGTTGGTGATGTGCTAAGCTTTCATTATAGTGTCATGTGACCTGGAAAGAATCTTTGGACCAGACTAAGCAATCTTTATATAGGTTGGGGTGAGTTTTTGACAAATTCCCTTTGGTTTCACACTTGGGTCAGGGCTTCTGTTCTGGGGGCCAGAATTCCAAGTCCCTTGGATGTGCAGACCATAATTTCACAGTACTTTGGGTCCCTGAATTGTAAGCTATAGCAGAAAGGTTTAGCTTACTTTTGTTATTTGGTACTGGAGATCAAAGGGAAGAAATAAAGTCAGCCCCAAATTTGTCAATTCCCTGTATATTAGGCAAGCAATGCTGCCATAAATTAGCCATTGATGTGGCCACAGAAAAAGTACTTTGAAGTTTTGTCATGATTTGCAATCTCAAAGGCTTTTTCCAAATGTGACAATTAGGAAGTGATGGAGAAACTGGCATTCAGTGTCAATTTTGCTGTATGTCATGTTAGTTTTCAATTGTAGAACCATTTCAGACTTCCAAAGCATTCATTCATAGAATCATAGAGTTGGAAGAGACCTTGTGGACAATCCAGTCCAACCCCCTGCCAAAAAGCATTCAAAGCACCCTCAACAGATGGCCATCCAGCCTCTGTTTAAAAGCCTCCAAAGAAGGAACCTCTACCACACTTCGGGGCAGAGAGTTCCACTGCTGAACAGCTCTCACAGCCAGGAAGTTCTTCCTAATGTTCAGGTGGAATCTCCTTTCCACTTTTCCATGTCCTAGTCTCCAGGGCAGCAGAAAACAAGCTTGCTCCCTCCTCCCTATAACTTCCCCTCATATATTTATGGCCATCATGTCTCCTCTCAGCCTTCTCTTCTGCAGGCTAAACATGCCCAGCTCTTTAAGTCACTTCTCATAGGGCTTATTCTCCAGAACCTTGATTATTTTAGTCACCTTCCTCTGAACACAATCCAGCTTGTCAACATCTCCCTTCAATTGCGGTACCCAGAAAAGGACACAGTGTGGTCTGACCAAAGCAGAATAGAGGGGTATCATGACTTCCCTGGATCTAGACACTGTACTCCTATTTATGCAGGCCAAAATCCCATCGGCTTTTTTTTTGCCACCGCATGACATTGTTGGCTCATGTTCTCCTTCCTGTCCATGAGGACTCCCAAGATCCTTTTCACATGCACTGTTCTCGAGCCAGGTGTCCCCCATTCTGTATCTTTGCATTTCATTTTTTTCCTGCCTAAGTGGAGTATCTTGCCTTTGTCCCTGTTAAACTTCATTGTGTTAGTTTTGGCCCATCATTCATCTCCACCCCTCTGAACTCAATCGTAGATCAAATTCTTTTTGTGTCAGGAACGACTTGAGAAACTGCAAGTTGCTTCCCGGATTCGAACCACTGACCTTTTGGTCAGCAGTCTTTCTGGCAGAAGGGATTTAATCCATTGCGCCACTGGGGGCTCCGATAGATCAAGTGAAACCTAGCAAATTCAGGATGTTTTTACCTTACATACCTTCAAACTTAGATGTAAAACTCTTATAGAAAGAATGTACTCAAGTTGAAATTCTAGGGTGGTTTTTCTGTACTTTAGCTTAACATATCTGTACTTATGAGGAGTCACAATGGATAGGATTAGGAAGTGATAATTGTCTTGCTAATGCATACAGCAGAACAGCTTTTTAATACTTTAAGAGATAACTTGGGAGTAGTATGTTTCACATATTGTTACTTAGAAGGTGCTACTTTGTACAGTAATGAGGCAGCATTATGGAATATAGTGTAACTGCTTACACCAACTAAAATAAATAATTACTTGGGATAGCATTTTAGTGAATGTTTATAGTTTCAGATTTTAAATACAAATTGGCATGTTACTAATGAATATCACATATTAGTAATGAGTAACATGTTGCTTTTCAGAAGAATAATACTAATATATCTGTGTTTTCAATAATATTCCAGCTCAGCTATTAGATGGGACTTTGAAGTAGATTTGATGTATTCTGGGCCTCAAGTCAAACAATTGACAGTCTTCCTCAATGTCTTACAAATTGGAAAGGCTCATGGGGGTGGGGGGCTTTTGGAAACATGCCTTGTAAAGTAATGTTTACAAGATGATGCTTGAGCATTCGTTGGGAAAGGCTGCCAACTGTGTGCTAAAGACAATAGGCTAGTATCAACAAACTCCAGTATATTTAGACTATCGCAAGAAAACTAAATGAAATAGGCATTCTCCAAATACTTGTGGTCATGAGGTCTGACAAAGCATAAGCTTTCCTTGTTTTAACATATGACATACATAATGTTGTAGACTAAGGAATAACATGGGGGAATGAATTAAGCATGGTAATGCAATGCACTCACTCATCATTCTCTCCTGGCAATGTTTATGCTGTCTTTTCTTAAATGACTAGAGATAGTTTCTCACTGTAAACTATTTCTGGATTTTTAAAAAACTGACATCATTCTTGGCAATTGATAGTTAAATATTAGAAGACACAAAGGTACCCCAAACCAGAGAAATTAGATTGTAATTGCAGGAGGCTAATGCTAAATCAATGGTTTTTCTGCAGAGGGCTTAGAGGAACTTGTGAAACAAAAGGAATTCATGGACGGTGTATATTCGTTTGAATATTACCCAGTAACTCCAGGAAAATACATGGCTGCAATATTGTGGGGAGGCCATAACATCCCCAAAAGGTGAGTTAGAAAATTTCATTTTTATTACAGTGAATATGCATTCCTACTGAAAAATTGTAGGTAACAGAAAGTGCCATTGTTGTTGGAGCAAAATCAAATCACAGAAGTTGGCATGATACTAAAACTCAACTGTGATATTTAGTCTGTGTAAAGATTTTCTTTGGGATATAGTCTGGATAAAAGTGATTACATCATAGTGTGCCATTCTGTGTGTTTTGCATTCATCTTACCTTCAGGTAACTGGCAGTGCAGTGAGGTTTAGCAACGGTATTGTAGCTCCCACTCCTAAACAAGGTGTGATCTTGTCTCCCAGAGGAGAGAGTCCCTCCGGCAGAATCAAAAGGAGCCACTCCTTCAATTGTCAAGGTCTTAAGCTCTTTACAGTTCTGAATTTCATAAACAGCTCCTTCAATTCCAGCTGAATATGGATTGCTTTATTGGGATTGGGAAGAGATGGAACTCGGGAAGCGTGGGCAATAGAAGACAGTTTTTTGCTTGAATCCAGATCACTACTTTTGAGGATTGCGATCAGCCATTCAGATCCTTCACTGTAACTATAGTTAATCTCATGTCTGCACATTTATTTCTATTCATTTTGTTTTCTTATGTTTTTCCCCATAGCCCTTTTGAAGTTCAAGTAGGTCCTGAAGCAGGTCCGCAAAAAGTAAGAGCTTGGGGCCCAGGTCTTCATGAAGGAGTTGTTGGTAAATCCGCCGACTTTGTGGTAGAATCCATTGGTCCAGAAGTTGGATCACTTGGTAAGGACGTGGCTGTCTGCACTGCATTTACAAACACTGGGAACTGCTACATTTACCCCAAATAGCTATTGCATGATGACATGATTTCACATGGGAAAAAGTATTCTCATTAGAAAGCAAAGCAAGCATGGATTCCCTTACAAATGTGGCTTCTAAGCCAGTACCCAGCAGCCTGTTTTCAGTTCTTTTGCCTTCTCTATCTAATACTTCTGCCAATACCAGCAATTCACCCATTTTAGAAATAATAGTAGTCAAATTGCCATTTTTTCCCCTATATATGGACTTTTCTGCTAATTGCTTGAACTGCCTTTCAAATAGGACTTACTGTTTATAATGCAAGGGGCATAGGAAACAACTTTATACTATATCGGACCACTGTTTCATTTAATTCATTATTTCTCACTCTGATAAGATGTCATAGCTATTCACTGCTTCAGACAGGATTTTCCCTTTGCCCTGCTTGCAGATCTCTGATATCCACTTGCCTGCTAACCATAAAATGAAGGAAGTCAGCCAAAAGTGATAGTGTGGGATCCTTGCAATTCATGCCATGGGTTATTCTGAGTGCAATTAGGGATTAGTTAAAGCTTGCTGTTGGGATTACAGATACATAAGGAAAAATGGACTGTGAGCAGGTAGCTGACCATGTATATGTTCTTTTTGAAACCTTCTAACAGCACCATTGTTGGCTTCCTTTCTTACTTAGGCTTTGCCATTGAAGGCCCATCTCAGGCAAAAATCGAATGTGATGATCAGAATGATGGCTCATGTGATGTGAAATACTGGCCCAAGGAGCCTGGTGAATATGCCATCCACGTCATGTGTGATGATGAAGACATCAAAGACAGTCCCTACATGGCTTCCATCCAGCCAGCTTCTCCAAACTTTGACTCCGACAAGGCAAGGTTATGAGGAACTGTCTCTTTTAGGAAACTTTATTCATACCAACGCCCTCTAAATAAGTTGTGATCAAATGGGCAAATGTAGATATGTTCAAGGTCCTAGCCCTAATGATAAGAAAATCCATTTTACTCCTCCAAGCACTAATTCCCCTACATGCTACTACATCATTCAGTGGCATGGCAACAATAAATACAAATAAGCCCTGTGTTAATCTGAGAAGTGTGTGTAACTAGAGAAGTTCGTTATCTGGATTATTGCTGTAAATACATGAATCAAATTTTCTTTGTGTTAAAGGAAGTTACCTAAAATATTAGAGAACTACTTTGTGACATGGAAGATATATCCCAGCCGACAAGGCATTATATCTGTGTCTTGAAAATGAATTGTGTCCTCTAGATACTAGAGTCTACAAAGCAGTACCAGAATCTACAAAGGAGTATTGCCATGTTTGACTTTTTTGCTGCTCTTTCCTAGGTAAAAGCCTATGGTCCAGGGTTAGAGAAAACTGGTTGTATTGTGAACAATCCTGCAGAGTTTACAGTTGACACAAAGGAAGGTGGCAGTGCTCCCCTGAAAATATATGCACAGGTAAGGCCAAAAACCCAAGTTTGCCATTTGTTTCCCTTTCCTGCATGTTGAGGGATTGTCTTATTAGCATTGCCCACAAAGCTCTTGTGTTTACACATTATTTGGATGGTATGGGAGGAAGGGTTGGAGCAATGATTCCAGATACACTCCAGTAAACTGGGAATTGGTTCTGAGTGGGAGTGAGTGAGATAAAATATCTTACTTGTTGTTAGCAGGAAAAGCTATTCACCATGTTGGAGAGGTGAGGAGGGAGAGGTAATGATTTTAAACTGACGATTTTAGTATTTTTCTAATTTTTGGTGTATTTATAATTATTTTAATTGTTTAATTGTTGATTAGTGGTAATTGTTAGTACTATGTTCGGCATCTAATGGTTGCCTTCTGTAAGCCGCCGTGAGTCCCCCCCCCCCCCAAACGGGGTTGTGTGAGAGAAGGACGGGGTATAAATGCTTAAAATAAATAATAATGAATAAACCAGTTTCCTTTTTTCCATTGCTGGTATGATTGATTGTTCAGTTTAGTCAATTTTGCATTAAAATGTTTCTGTATTCAATAAATGGAAATAGTATGTTATTCCTAACACACTGTTCCTAATGTAACATAACATAACATAATTCTTTATTGATTAGTCAATTTTGACCATATCAAATCGTGAATACAAAACATACCTACATACCATCGTGCTAAACCCACTCCTATCTACCTCTTGTTTAAAATGTAGATCTTCCAGGGCAGTTTGTAAAGTACCAGTGGCATTTATTCACAAAATCCTAGAAAATAAAAAGAGTATCATCCAGATCCATCCATTGTGGTTAAGAGCATATGGCCAGGTGGGCAAGTGGTGCATCAAGTGAATGGGTCCAGATGAAAGGGGAGCAGTCGTCTACTATCTGTACTTGCCTGCCCTCCTTCTTTGGGATCTTTCCAAAAAGACAGCTATATATGGACCTACAGTATATGAAGAGAAAATTGGGTGCAGGGAGTGGGAAGGACAATCTGGAACAATATGACTGTATTTCGATAAGGATCCTCACCAGGCATCCTCAAACTACAGCTCTCCATCTGTTTGGGACTCCAACTCCCAGAATGCCTGACCATTGAATTCTGGGAGTTGGATTCCAAAACAGCGGAATGGCTGCAGTTTGAGGATGCCTGGTTTCCCCTCGCCTGCTGGACTTCAGATGTAAATTGTGGTCAAATATATATAGGGAAGAATGTGATAAAACTGTGAGGTTCCATTTATTGGGTGGCTTTAATAAATGAGTAGTATTTACTGACTACTCTAAAATTGCTAGTATTATCTTGTACATCAAGTAGACCCTTGTTCTCCTTTTCTTTTTAGGATGGGGATGGAAATCCTATTGATATCCAAACGAAGAGCAAGCCAGATGGCATCTATGCCTGCTCGTATGTTCCCACAAAGCCAATCAAGCACACAGTTGCTGTTACTTGGGGAGGAGCAAATGTGCCCAATAGTCCTTACAGGGTAAGTATGAAAGCAGTTGAAATAGTTGGTCTTGGGTTTGTTCTCCAGTTCAAGCTTGTCTCTATCATAGCTTTATGTTCACACTTACAACTTAACTGGCATGTTTTTTTAAAAGAGTTTTATTGATTAAAATGACAAAACAATCATAACAACAGGTGGGATGGGAGGGGGGGGAATTGTGGGGAAAGGGGTATTGGGGTGGGTATCGGGTAGGTTCACATCAAGGGTAACAGACAAATTAAAAACAAACGGTTGACTTCACCTGGAGATATAGTTCCTCTTTCTTTTGCCTTATAAAGTTTTAACTTTTAACCCTCTAATCTCCCCCTCTATATCCCGAACCCCAGCAAACTTATCTTTTTCTTCTCTTTTATGTAAGTAATAAAAGGCTTCCAAGTCTCCGTAAACTGATTAATTGTCCCCGATTTTAGTAAACGTCAGTTTATCCATTTCTGCTACTTCCAGCAGCTTTTGTATCAATTCTTCCTCGCTTGGGATTTCTGGTCTTTTCCAGTGTCTGGCCAGGACAATTCTGGCAGCAGTTGCCATAAAACAAAGTAATTTCTCCTTTTTCCCCTTCATTTGTGGGTCTGGAATATTTAAAAGAAAGGTTTCTGGTTTTAACTCCACCTTACACAGCAATGTTTCCTCCACCACCTTGTGTGTCATACCCCAAAACCTCTTAACCGTACCGCAAGTCCACCATTGGTGATAGAAGGTTCCTCTGTCTCTCTGGCACTTCCAGCAATACTCATTTCCGTTCTTGTACATTTTCGCTAATTGGACTGGCGTGGTGTACCATCTATATAGTACTTTCAATTGATTCTCCTTTAGCGAGTAGGCATAGGTGTGTTTTAACCCTTGCTTCCAGCTCTTTTCCCATTCCTCCATTCTGATATTATGACCTATATTATCCTGCCATTTTTGCATGTATTCCTTTATTGGCGCTTTTTCATGTCTATTTAATAGTATATGCTTATATAGTCTACTAACTCTCTTCTTTCCCATCTGGGTCAGTATTTTCCCGCCACTCGTAGGTGTTTCTTCCCAACCTATCTTGGCATCTAATTTGTGTCTCATTTTTAGTTGGCTATATTGCAGCCAGTTTATCTTAAGATCCTTTATTTCTTCCTGGGTTTTCAGACCATAACCGTTATTTTCCTTTTTTAGGATGTCGCTATATAAGGGCCAAGCTTCCTTCCCTGTCTTTATTATTTGGAACGCCTCTATTGGGGATACCCAAAGGGGGTATTTCCTGAAGATATTGCCTTTATACTTGTCCCAAATTTTTAGTAGCGGTGCTTTTATGATGTGGTTCCTAAAATTTTTATCGTCTTTCACTTTATTATAGAATAAGTACCCGTGCCAGCCAAATTTGTTTTCCCACCCCTCTAAATTTAGTAAGTTCCCATCCCTCAAATCTATCCAGTCTTTTATATTATCCAGGCAATTGGCATCATAGTATGTTATTAGGTCTGGTAGGCCGAATCCTCCTTTTTCAGGTAGCTCTTGTAGGTACCTTTGTTTTATTCTGGCCCTTCTCCCACCCCATATGAATTTTGCTAGTTCTGCTTGCCATCTTTTCAATATTGTATAGTTTTTAACTGGCATGTTGTGATGGTTATACAACCAGCCCCTTGTATCCACAGATTTAGCCATGCATGATTTCAAAATGTTAAAATAAATTCCCAAAGCCAAACTTTGATTTTGCCATTTTATATAAGGGACACATTTTTACTATGCTATTGTATATAGTGGGACTTCAACATCCACAAAGGGCACTGGAACAAAAACACAGTAGATACCAAGGGCCCTTATAATTAATGTTAACTATATAAGCAAAGGTTAAATCATCTTAGTAGAGTGTAGAATGAAAGTGGGACCTTGGATAAATAAAGGACTGTGTTATCAAAGGGTATTACTGTAAAACAATTTAACAGCATCTTAAAGTGAATTATATTCTACATTAACTTTAAAAACGCATGTGCTCTCCTAGGTCCAGATTGGCCAAGGCAGCCATCCCTACAAGGTGAAAGTTATTGGACCAGGAGTGGAGAGAACTGGACTGAAAGCTAATGAACCTACTCACTTCACAGTAGACTGCACAGAAGCAGGAGAAGGTAAATACAGTCGTGTTTACTGATATTCCCTTCTGAGGAACAAAGTTAGGTTTCTGCTGTTACAGAAATTAAATCTTATTGCTTTTGAAAGGGAACACTTGACTGTAATATTTATTTATTTACATTCTTCCAGAAAACTAGATTTTTTGGGGGAACTGATCGACAAAGTCAACTGCATAACTTAAGTATACAAATCTTCAAGCAGTTTGTAGTAAGAGATCAGTTGTGAAGTAGATTTATGAATGAGTTGTTTAATGAAATATACATTAAGCAAAAAGTCCCACAAACATGGAAAGTTTCAGAAATTATCACCATACCAAAAAAAAGGGAAGAGATCTAACACAACCAGGGTCATATAGACCTATCAGTCTATGTAACCAGGATTACAAAATATTCACAAAAATTTTAGCAAAAAGATTGGAAACGATAATGCCAAAAATAATTAAAGAAGATCAATATGGATTTGTAAAGGAAAGAAAAATCGGGGATCCAATAAAAAATGTGGTAATTGCAGTGAATCATGCAAATTTGAATAAGGGAAAAATTGGAATACTCAAATTGGATGTCTATAAAGCTTTTGATAAGGTTAACCATAAATATCTGTTAAATGTATGCCAACAATTGAATATGGGGGAAAATTTTTGTAAAACATTGCAGCAACTGTATAGTAATTGTAAGGCAAGAGTAAGAGTGAACAACAGAAGGACAGGAGAGATACCTATTCTAAATGGCACAAAACAAGGGTGTCCATTATCCCCCACTTTATTTGTAATAGCAATAGAGATACTAGCCGAAAGTATCAGAAATAGCACCAAGTGGACAGGGTATAAAATAGAAAAGGAGGGAGGAAGAAAAGAAGAAATAAAGCTGAACCTCTTTGCCGATGATGCAATGATTATTACCAACCAACCATTAATTATGATAAAAGATATGATAAAAATATTGGAAGAATTTAGGAGCATATCAGGATTATTTGTTAACATTGAAAAGTCAGAGATATTATGTCTTAACACCCCGCAAAAGAACAATTGGAGATCAGAAAAATATCGGGATTAAAATTAGGATTAAAGCAGATAAACTATTTAGGAGTGTGGATATATAAAAATCTAACGAGGAAAGTTGAGTGGAATTATAAACAAAAATGGAAAAATAATAGAGAAACAACTTAAGAAGTGGGAAGGGAAAACGTTAGCAAGAGTGGATAGAATAAGGGTATTGAAAATGTTCGTAATACCAAAAGTATTATATCTATTCCAAACATTGCCAAATGCAGTAGAGAGGAAGACATTAAAGATATGGGATAGAAGAATAAAAACATGGGCAGTTGGAGGGAAAAGACCCAGAATAAGGGACAAATGGTTAAATGCCAAAGAGGAAGAGGGAGGCTGGGGGATCCCAAGTTTAGAAGTTTACCATGATGCATTTCAAATACAAAGATGGTTGGAAATACAATACACGGGGAAAAAATGGGTAAATATGGAAAAGATAATAAATAATATTAAAGGAAAAGAAATAATATTTACGGATTGGAAGAGGAGAGAGGAAACAGAATTTAAGGAACCCTTTAAAGGAACAGTAAAAGTGTGGAAAAAAAGAAAGAAGAAGTTAAACCCAGGCAACGAAAGCAAGGTGGCAACTATATGGCAAATGAATTATAATAATGATGTAAGCCTAGGTAGAACACTGAGATTGATCGAAAGTAGAGGGAAAAGGTTAGTGGAGGATCTGTACACAGAGGATGGAAACCCTGTAGAACAAAAAGAAATTCAGAACTGGATTGGGTCAGGGAACTGGATCCAAAGCTGGGCCATAAGACAGGAAATTTTCAGACGAAGGGAAAAAAATAAGAGAACGGGATAGTCCATTTGAGAAGGTGATTAGGAAATGTTTGAGAGGGGAGAAGAAAGTGGCAGGAGATCTGTACGAACAAATCATAACAGTAAAAGAAGAAATAATAGAGGAAATTTTCCATACATGGAGATTGGACATGGAAATTGAGAGGGAAGACATCCAGAGGGAAATAAGTAATATAGCAAGAGAAAAGTATAATGCATTAAGGGAAACCAGAAGGAAAATGTTACAAAAATGGTACAGAACTCCTGCACAACTTTCACGCTTTGTACCAGGGATGAAAGATAAGTGTTGGCACGGCTGTGAACAAAGAGGGGTGTTCAATCATATGATATGGGAATGTGATAGAGTGCAAGGTTACTGGAAAATGATTGAAGGAGAAATCAATAGAATGTTAGATTTGCATATTGTAATAGTTAATAGAAATGTACTACATGCACGGATAACAGGAGTGAAGAATATGCAAAAAGAAAAATTGATTGATAAATTAATAGCGTGTGCACAGATAGTTTTAGTGAGAGGTTGGAAGGATAAAACAAAATGGACATTGACCAACTGGTATAACTATATAATTAATATGTTAAATGTGGAAATAACAAATTGTAAATGGAATAATATAGATAAAACTGAAAAGATAATAATAACAAAGAGGATGTGGGAACCAGTTAGAAATTATTTAGAAAATGTGTTAAGAGGTGGAGTAGAAAAATTAAGACTGAGACTGATATTTCAAACGTAACCTCTGTAGTTTGATGTATAAACTGTATGTACAAGGAGGGGAGGGTGGGAGAGGGGAAAAAACCAATAAAAAGTTTTTAAAAAATGAATGAATCCTTTTCGTTTCTTTCAAGGTGATGTGAACGTTGGCATCAAATGTGATGCTAATGTCATAAATGAAGAAGAACAAGACATAGACTTTGGCATCATACCTAATGCTAATGATACATTCACAGTGAAATATACGCCTCCTGCAGCTGGACGCTACACTGTCAAAGTGCTTTTTGCTGGAGAGGTATGTTGTTTTTCGGGGGGGGGGGCAGAGATGTTGAGACGCTTAGGCTAAGGGTGCCACCATATTGGTTTCTGTAAATTGTTTATGCGTTAGCCTTACTTTTTAGTTCATATAAACCCTATTCCCTTCCTTCCATTTTTTTGTTATCAAAGTGCTTAGAGTGATTTACAATATTGAAAGAAGTATAAAGTGCATGCATTCTTTATATCATCAAATTGGCAATGTTTGCAGCAGATAAAAATGTCTATTTCTAGTTTCAGTGTCCAGAAGTAGCTTCTGAGTGCCTTGCAGTTGGTGCTTAATGTCGGAAGATAAAATTAAATGTAGCTTGTAGCTTGTTCTTTAGGAACAAATCTTGGTATTTAATATGCAAACTGCATGAAAAGGAAAAATGTATTCAGTGTTCTTTGGCACTGTCGTTAAGAACCGATTCCAGACAAGAACTGCTGGTGTTTCTTTCAGAAATTGAGCTCCAGGAAAGCTAAGAAGCCTTTTAAGAAAATGCTGCAGTCTAGTCTCATATTCTTACTGTAGGAAGCGCCGTTGACTGCGAGAACTGATGTCTCAAATTTGGCATCATTTTCTGTTGTCGCTGCTTTAAAAACAGTCCTATTTCTTCATTAGAGACGGGGTGGGCAGAATCCAGCCCTCAATGAGTTGTTGGACGACAGCTAATGTTAGTCTTAGCCAACACCGTAAGTGGCTTTGGCTACTGGTAGTTAGTGTCCAAAACATATGGAGGAACACACTAGCCCTCCCTGACTTAGAGATTCACTTAATTGTTTGAGAGCTAATTAAACACCACCACCCCAGGAATTCTTGCCTGTGAAATGTCCCATCAAACATATAAACTAGACCAGGTTTTGGGTGAAGCTTGGTTTAATTGGCATTAAAATGGACACTGAGTTTCTGAGGTGAGTGTTGTCCTCTAGTAGAGTATTGGGATAATAATTGGTTTTCTTTAATATCTCAAAATAAAAAAAGATTTTAAGGTGTAATGCAAAATGTTTTTAAAAGTGGCATTTCTCTTACTGATTTTTTTATTTAGCATTTATTGCTTTAGTTTAGAAGGAAATCAATATTTTTAAACATTAAACATGTTTTAATGGTTTTTAACTGGGAATTTTTAAAGCACTGTTTAAATTTAATGTTTTAATGTTTGCATTCTTGTATATTTTAAATTGTATGCTGATGATTTTATGTTAAGCCACTTTGAGTCTTCTGTGGGAGAGAGAAAGTGGGGTATAAATAAATATAATAATAATTTTGGCTTTTCAATAAGTTAGGCAAAATGAAGGTGCAAGGAATGTGGGACAGAAATGCTTCAAAAATGCTCTTTCATCTGTAGTAGTACTGCAGAAAACAATTACTTGTATTTAAAAACTTACTTTCTGTCTTAAAGGAAATCCCTACTAGCCCTTTCAGGGTGAAAGCGGAACCTTCACATGATGCAAGCAAAGTGAAAGCTGAAGGGCCCGGTCTCAGCAAAACTGGTAAATTTTCCGCTAATTTGCCATTTAAAATGGGAGTGTGCGCTCTCTCTCTCTCTGTCTGTGTGTATATGTGAATGCGCATGCACACTTTTATATATACATTAACACAAAAGGGAACTTAAAAAAATTAGCCAAAACTACCACATACAAGTTATGAAAGAAAAATTACATACAACTAAACTAAAATAAAAAGGGGGAAATACAGAAAAAGTACCTCTTTCCAGATCAAACTATTGAACTTTCTTTAAAAGATGGCCTTATTTGCACTTAAAGGAATATGTAAGCAAATTCATACTAGGAAACTAAACCAGGGGAATCAGTGTTACATTTGGTCAAAAGTTGGATTTTTTAAAAAACATACCACTTGCAGAATCGCTCAGGTATTATGATCAGCAATTAAGCTGCCTATGTAATTCTGGGAATTGTTATGCAAATAAATACTTTCTAGGTTCTTCATTTGGTGTTTGCTTGGCTTTACTATCCTGCACTTAAAGATCTTTCAGAACTCCTCCATTCGTAATATATCTAAGGGTGACACTGAACTCTTTTCTTCCCTGATTTAGGTGTGGAAAATGGGAAGCCTACACACTTCAATGTCTTCACAAAAGGTGCTGGGAAGGCCCCTCTTGATGTCCAGTTCAATGGTCCAATGGCAGGAGATGCTGTCAAAGATCTTGACATCATTGACAACTATGATTATTCTCACACTGTGAGATATACTCCAACACAACAGGTAGGCTCACCTTTAAAGTGTTAAGAGTGGATTGTCAAGTTAACTTATAGCTATTTGGACCTAATACAAAGCATTAGCAATTTCTAGAGTGTAGTTATGGCAAAAACATGTTTCTGAGTTCTGCAGGATGCTGTTAATACCTTCTTTGTTGAAAACGCTTTGGAGCACAAGCTATTAGCATATGCAAACTTCCTGATTTGAAACAAAAAAAAAAAGATCAGTTTCCAAAGCTGCTTTGTATTCCTTGTCTTATGTTCCGACTTCTAACAGTAGCTGTTCTGGGAAGTTTGAAGAATGGGTGTTCATTGCTACATGTTTGTGATGAGTGAAGTTGTTATTGACTTTGGACATCTCCTTCCAGTAATCAGCAAATAAAATAATAATAAGGCAAGCCATTTTGGATTAGATTGTAAATATAGATGTGTTGGCCTTAGTTTTCCTGCTGAGGCACTTGTAAGGTTGGTGCATTTTTCTTGCACCCAATTTTCATGCTGGTATTATTAATCTGGTACCTTGCCTGCCCCAGCAACTTTTGGATGTCAATATTCTGCAGATGGCTTTGCTTTAGTTGGATCTTAGTAAAGGAAGTTCTGATGCCAGCTCTCTCTTTGGCTTCCTACTCCTGGATACTGGCTGGTATAAATGGAAAAACGCTTCTGAAACAGTTAGTGCTGTGTACTGTAGTCCAGCAACCCCTGAGGGTTCAGAGTGGGGTGAGTTTGAGAGGTTGCCTTCAAAAGCATGGTTGACTCTTGTCAAATGTGTCCCTTGGAAGGCAGTGAACTGTTCTGGCCAGCTGACTGTTGACAAAGTACTAATGTGGTCTTGTCTAAGATATACATTAATGACAGTCAAGCCATTTTATATATTTTATAGAATTGGGTGAAAATGTAGATTGTACCAGTTCAGGGGAAGGTTGGTTTACTAAGTGATATCCGTGACTAGCACCCCTAGGAGAAAGCTGTAATTTGCAACATGAGCCATTTTGCAACAGAGGCCAGTTGTCATCCTCACATCTTCCTCAGGCATACAGGGGCATTTGCACCTGCAAATATAGGCCCAGAAGTGCTTGTAAATCTACTTCCAGTTTGTGCTTCTTGTATTTTCAGCCTTCTGTCGGGTGTTGTAAAGCAGGGCTGTCCAACTGACGGCCTGCGGGCTGTATATGGCCCCCAGCCCCTTCCCCACAGCCCCCCTACCCTCCTGCAAGATATCTACTTTTTAAGATTAAAAAAAAAATTTTTTTGGAATATTTTTTGGAATATTTTTTGGAATATTTTTTAAATATTATTTATTTATTTTTTTCACGGCTGGGGGGGGGTGAGGGGCGGGGCATGGAGGAGGAGCAGGCTCCCTTCTCCTCCTACTTCCCTCCCTCCCCCCCCTCTCTCCCTCCTTCTCTCTCTCTTTCCCCCTTTAATTCCTTCCCCCTTCCACCACCTGAAGGAAAGAGGGAAGGAGAGAGAGAGAGTGCACGAGCAAGAGGGGGCGTGGCCAGAGTGAAAAAGGGGCAGGGCCGAGTTCAGAGCACGCGGGGGGCTGCTCATCCATTCCCTTTCCGGCTTCCTCCTCTTCTGAGGCTTCCTGCCAAGTTTGGTCCTGATCCATCATTATTTGAGTCCACCGTGCTCTCTGGATGGAGGAGAACTACAATTCCCAAACTCAAGGTTCAGTACTTTCTGTTGCTCTCATGAGAGTTTAGGTTTGATTCAACATGGCTGAGGAATGCTTTGATTGTGTTTTCCCCTTATGGCAGAAGGAGGTAGGACTGGATGGCCCTTGGAGGTCTCCTATTCTAGGAACCCATTGTAATTATTATTATTATTATTATCATCAGAGGCTGAATGGCCATCTGTGAGGAATGCTTTGATTGTGTTTTCCCCTTATGGCAGAAGGAGGTAGGACTGGATGGCCCTTGGAGGTCTCCTATTCTAGGAACCCATTGTAATTATTATTATTATTATCATCATCATCATCAGAGGCTGAATGGTCATCTGTGAGGAATGCTTTGATTGTATTTTCCCCTTATGGCAGAAGGAGATTGGACTGGACGGCCCTGGATGGCCCTTGGAGGTCTCCTACTCCAGGAACCTGTTGTTGTTGTTGTTATTATTATTAGCAGAGGCAGAATGAATATTATGCCTTATATCATTCAGGGTAATAGGCCTGTGTGGAAGGGCCTTGGCTTCTTATTTGACTTCCTTTCCACACATCTGAATAAAATCCCATGTTATTTGCTTTAAACCAGATTATATGAGTGTGGACTCTGATAATCCAGTTCAAAGCAGGTATTCTGGGTTATATGGCTGTGTGGAAGGGCCCTGAGTCCACACTGCAATATAATCCAGTTCAAAGCAAGTTTTGTGGGGTTTCCTGCCTGGATATTCTGAGTTATATTGCTGTGTGAAGGGCCCGGAGTCCACAATGCAATATAATCCAGTTCAAAGCAGGGACTGGGACTTGAGACTGGGATTTTGGTGTTCATCTCTATCTCCAAGTCAAAGCCCCGGTGTCCTCCACAGACACCTCCAAGGCGGAGAGAGGGCAGAGCCGGGGAGGGGGCAGAGCCAGGGAGGGAGCGGGGCAGGGGGCAGGGCAGGGGTGGAGCCAGGGAGGGGGCGGAGCCTGGGAAGAGCCGGGAGGGGCGGAGCTGGGGTGGAGCCGGGGAGGGGGGCGGAGCCGGGGCGGAGGCAGACCCTTCGGCCCCCCAGGTCATCAGTAACCGGAATTCCGGCCACAGGTCCGGTAGAAGTTGGACAGCCCTGTTGTAAAGCATACAAAAAGAGGAAAAGCATTGTATTTTAATCTTGCTTTGAAACATTTTTGCTATTTGGAGATGTGCTTTGCCTGTAAAAAAAAGGTCTTTTGGGGTTTTGGAGGAATTTAATATTACAAAAAAGGGATGAAGGAGCACATGCAACTTGCAGAGAAAACTTTCCTTGTCCTTATCCTGTTCCCTGACACTTTAACCTACTGCATGCAGGAAATTTCTGCTACAATGGGAGCATTAAATTGACACTCACCTCCCAGCCTGAAATGATACAAATACTTGCATAGGCTTCTGTGTGTGGATGGAGTATATGTCCCTGGGCCTCCCAGCTTAGAGAAGGGAAACCCAGATAAACTCAGGAAACGGAGCAGTGGCATTCCGCCAGCATCCTGTCAGAGGCTGAAATTTATAGTAGGTGGTGCTGCTGTTCAGAAATGCTGCCTTGTTTGAAGAGTGCACTTGTATGTACATCAGAAGTTGTATTTTTTTTAATTAACCTGATAAAGGGAGGGGAGAATGAGCAGGATAAACTGAATAAGGGGTGGAGTAGGCAAACATTGCAGGTAGTTCTGAGCTTTGTCAGTTCTGTAAATATGGCCATGACAAATACTAGCTATCAAACATTAAACTGCTTCCAGCCCTGTGAAAATGTAACTTTCATAGTTAGGCACTTATCCAAGGGATTATGTTCCAGAACTGAAACACGATATGCACTTTAGTCATGGGGAGTGAACGTGTTATAATGTTTTGGCCCTCACCCAAGTGGCTTAGCTGAAAAATCATCATTTCTTAGTATCCTTTTTATAGCCATTTTCTGTTTCTTCAAACTAATCATATTTTCATAGAAAAGGAATGAAGCATTGTTTCTTCCTCGTGGTCTCTGTGAAATCGCATATATGGTAGCAATTCTCGCACATGTGCAGCAGCTTGGACCCTATAACAAGCTCTTTATCCCTTTAAGGCTATAGCCCCACCCGTCCTCCCCATAGTACATATAGGACACAGGTGGGGCTATAGCTTCAGTTGCTTTTTTTCACCTGTGCATCAGCAGCGTTAGGAACCCTCTCTCTCTATTCCATTTACTTACATTGGCTTTGACTCGATTGTTTGACTATTCTGGATATACCTCAATTTGGATTTTGGGTTTGACTCTGGACTGTTTGACTACCCTTGTTTGCTGCTTGCCTCGACTTAAGACTGTGTTTGACCATTCTCAGGCCAGTATGTCTGTAGCACTGGGGGTAAATTTTCTGCTTCTGATGGGCACTCTTTGTGCCTTTTGTGTTTGGGGGAGGCTCATAATGCTCAAACTTGTGTTGTTTGCCAAACTCTCACCTCCTAAACCAGTAGAAGCCGGCAGGCAAACTTAAAGAGCCTCATTCTGCCTGCATTTTTTCCTAACCCTTCCATGGATTTGGAGCAATCCCTTCACCTCCTTGTTGTCAGGAGGGCTCTTGCTTTCTATTTACATAGGACAGAATCTATTCAGAAGTCTCTGAGACTTTTTCTTCAGTACCTGACACTGACACTGAAGGCCTACCTGCTTTCGGCCTGGATCAAGCCTACCATACGCTTGGCATATCAGATGGCTGGGAAAGCTCCTCCGGCCACAATCAAAGGCCATTCCACAAGGGTCATGGCCTCGACAATGGCGTATCTCAGTGGTGTACCACTAGACAAAGTCTGCAGGGCGGCGACTTGGGCGACTCCATTGACTGTTGCCACCCATTACAAGTTGGACATCCTCTCCAAACGGCATGCCTCCTTTGGAAGAGCAGTCCTGTTCTCAGCAGTGACATGATGCCTGCCATCCAGGGTATGTAGCTCATCAGTCTACTATATGTGCGATTTCACAGAGACCACGAGGTAGAAAGATAGGTTTCTTACCTGTAACTATGTTTCTTCGAGTGGTCATATGTGAAATCCGCACATCCCTGCCTCCCCGCTGAGCGTCTTGCTTCAGTAAACCTGCCGCTGCACGGCAGAGGAACTGAAGCTACAGCCCCACCTGTGTCCTGTATGTACTATGGGGAGGACGGGTGGGGCTATAGCCGTAAAGGGATAGAGAGCTTGTTATAGGTTCCGAGCTGCTGCGCATTCACGAGAATTCCTACCATATGTACGGTTTTCACAGATGACCACTCGAAGAAACCTGGTTACAGGTAAGCAACCTATCTTTCTCAACCTTCCTAATTCTGTGGCCCCTTAATACAGTTCCTCATGTTGTGGTAATCCCCAATCATAAAATTATTTTCATTGCCACTTCATAACTGTAATTTTGCTACTGTCATGAATTCTAATGCAAATATCTGATATGCAGGATGTATTTTCATTCACTGCACCAAATTTGTCACAAATACCTGACATGCCCAAATTTGAATACTGGTGGGGTTGGAGAGGGTTGATTTTGTCATTTGGGAGTTGTAGTTGCTGGGATTTATAGTTTACCTACAATCAAAGAGCATTCTGAACCTCACCAACAATAGAATTGGGCCAAACTTCCAACACAGAACCCCCATGCCTTGAAGAAACTTGCTGGCGTGATCCTCCTTCCGTCCTTGCATGCTCTCCCTCGCCTACACATTCACACCACACTGCCATGCGCCAAGCACACCTGCTCTATCCTCCCCTGCTTGGGGACTCAGAAACAGCCCTTCCGTTGGCTGAGAGACCAGCCAATCACAGCAGAGGAGGGCTTTTGGTGGGAGGATTCTCCGTCTGTTTCCAAAAAGGAAGAGAAAAGCAGGTGGAAAGATCTCCAAAATTCAGAATCAGGCTAGATTCCATGCAGAGAAAATGAACTTTAGGGGGAGGGATTGGAAAAGAAAAATGTTCAGTTCAGATAGCCTGTATCTCATAACAGTCCAGTGAATACTGAAATGGACTCAGGTGTTCCAGGTACATGGCTAAGGACTATGTACTAGGAGACAGCTACAAATTTAAAAATAGGTCTCTCCTTACTAAAAATCCATCTATTGTTCAGAACCATCTCAATATTTTCCTTGATGGTGGAAAATGGGATAAATGAAGTCTATGCTTTGCAGTACTATGGGTAAAAGTAAGGTGTTCAGTGGATTTCACTGGAGTTTGATTCAGATTCAATAATTTCAAAGCACAGTCTGGGCAAAGTCAAGGCCTTGGGTTTTCACTTAAACCACACACAGCAGATTACTTGGGTATCTTACCAAAGCATAGTATCATTTAAGGTGAAACATCTAAAAGCTGCTTCCTCTACCGGTTTCAGTTTTCTATTTCCAGGCATTTAACTGGTTTTACAGCCAAATTTACATGTACTTTGTGCGGTTCTGAACAGCAATCTGAAACATATGGGTAGCTTCCACCTGGTTTGATCTATGGAAATTGCTTTCAAGGAATATTCAAATGCTCACAACTGGATTCTTTGATTGCTGGGATATCTTGAGTGTTGCAATGTGAAATGGAATTAATCACCTGTCCAACCTTTCTAGGGTAACATGGATATTCTGGTGAATTACGGTGGGGATCCCATCCCAAGAAGTCCTTTCACTGTTGGTGTTGCTGCTCCACTTGATCTGAGCAAAATTAAGCTTAATGGTCTGGAAAATCGTAAGTAACTTTTCTAATTGGAGTGTTAGATTGATTAAGAATGAGAACTAGCTGCAAGATGTTCAAAAAAGGAAAACAACATCCCATGAAGTATTTGAATTTAGAGTTGTAACTTAGTTGTTTGAACAGAAGTCTATTTCTGCTTTGTTTTGTAACCCATGACCCCCATGACAAAATCCAGGATGCCACATGCTAATATGCTTATGCAGATTATTAGAGTTTATGCTAGAGGTCTGTCTTATTTCTAGCTCTCTCTCAATGACTAACTGGAGCGGAGGTTGTTTAAACAGTAGCAAATCAGTTAGTGAATTAGCTTCACTTTTCTAGAATCTGACTCAATATTTAATTTATTTACTTTTTATTAGTTATTTTTGCACCCTACCTTTTCCTCCAGTGAGTTCAAATATCAAAAAAAGAATAATATTTATGTAGGGCTATAAAAATGGCCAATATTTTACCTTGGGGATTTTATTTTCTGGGCCCCCTGGTGGCACAGTGAGTTAAACCACAGAGCTGCTGAACTTGCAGCAGGTTGGCGGTTCGAATCCGGTGAGCGAGGTGAGCTCCCGGTGTTAGTCCCAGCTTCTGCTAACCTAGCAGTTCAAAAACATGCAAATGTGAGTAGATCAATAGGTACTGCTTCTGCGGGAAGGTATCGGTGCTCCATGCAGTCATGCTGGCCACATGACCTTAGAGGTGTCTATGGACAACGCCAGCTCTTTGGCTTAGAAATGGAGATGAGCACCACCCCCAGAGTCGGACACAATTAGACTTTATGTCTAATTTACCTTTACCTATTCTATTTTCTGTAGCTATTTAAGTAGTATACTGTATATTTAACATGAGTTATTCCACTAAGTTTCACTTTATGCGGACTACTAGTACATTGCAAAACTGAGCTAGGACACAAATATCAGTATTACTTAATACATTGACATGACCCTCCCTATTCCTCATACTGTTTTGATTATTTCTACAAATTCTAAAAGTTACTTGCAGTCAGTGGAAAGGCAGACTTTTCAACGTGTTCTATTTATTTCCTACAGGAGTTGAAGTAGGAAGGGACCAAGAATTTCTGATTGACACAAAAGGAGCTGGTGGACAGGGCAAACTGGATGTCTCGGTCTTCAGCCCTACCAGGAAAGCTGTGCCATGCTTAGTAGAACCAGTGGTAGGCAAAGAGTGTTGCACAGCAAAGTATATCCCAAAGGAAGAGGGCCTTCATATGGTCGACGTAAATTATGATGGGAATCCAGTTCCAGGAAGCCCTTATACAGTGGAGGCCACTCTGCCACCTGATCCCACCAAAGTAAGTTATATGGCTGGGTGAAATACTGGTGTATTCATTGCTCAAGCATCTGTGACATATTTGTCATGTACATTATGTTATGTATATTATGCTGTTTCCAAGTATCTGAAACAGATATTGTACAACCTGTTCGGCCCAATTCTGGTGTTGTACTAGTGGAGAATTTTACACAGAATATAAAGTGGACTGAGTTAATAACTTCTTTCAGTGCTTCCTGTTTTATTCAGAAGAAACTTGAATTTCCCTTTGAAATATTCTTTTTCAGTCTTATTGCACTTGAAATAAATATACATTTGCACTATAAAGGCACTTCATTAAAACAAACAAGGGTCTTGAGAACAAGCCCTATGAGGAGCTGCTTAAAGAGCTGAGCAAGTTTAGCCTACAGAAGAGAAGGCTGAGAGGAGACATGATGAGGGCCATGTACAAATATGTTAAGGGAAGTCATAGGGAGGAGGGAGCAGGCTTGTTTTCTGCTGCACTGGAGACTAGGATGCGGAACAATGGTTTCAAACAACAGGGAAGGAGATTCCATCTGAATATTAGGAACTTTCTGTCCGGGAGTATGATGGAGGCGCCTTCTTTGGGGGCTTTTAAATAGAGGCTGGATGGTCATCTGTCGGGGGTGCTTTGAATGTGATTTTCCTGCTTCTGGGCAGGGGGTTGGACTGGATGGCCCTCAAAGTCTCTTCCAACTCTATGATTCATTATAAATCCCTACAACATAGATGCTATTATAATATTTGTTCTGTATCAGCTGTGTCTGTAGATGACTCTCATTTGGAAATATATTATCATAATCTAAAATTTTATGCTAAGTTGAATCTTCATGATTAAACCTCCCTTGTCTAGTTCCTATTGAAGAAAAAAAATGGAATTTTGAAATAAATTAACAATAAATTTTTTTATCACTGCACCTTTTGTTTCCCTTGTTTATTTAGCCCTCATGCTTTCAAAATCAATTAGACTAATGGGAATCAAGTTGATAAAAGCATGGCAATATGCAGATTAGACTGCCTATTATGCAATAGTGTTGCTATCTCCTAAAAACAGCAGATAGCGTGTTGAACTTGCAACCTTGGTGACATGCACTAATGTGCTTTCAAATAGGGCAGGTATTCATGTGTTTTAGGCTGCAGAAAAGTGACCTATTTCAGATGTTCTGAGCTACAGCAGCTACTCTGCTGAAGTTTTTGAGCTACAACTGCAAACCCTGATTATAGGCTACTGTTGCTTGTTGGAGAATGGTTTGTATTTGTAGTCAAAATGAGTTGGAAAACATAGTGCATTACATGCTAAACCAGGGATCCCCAAACTTTTTAGGCTGAGGGTCAGTTCATGGTCCCTCAAACTATTGGGGGACCAGACTATAGTCTGAAAACAAATGAGCAAATTCCTATGCACATTGCACATGTTTTAT
The DNA here is from genome assembly GCA_030556195.1 of Anolis apletophallus. Classification (NCBI taxonomy): domain Eukaryota; kingdom Metazoa; phylum Chordata; class Lepidosauria; order Squamata; family Anolidae; genus Anolis; species Anolis apletophallus. The sequence continues at coordinate 39,943,336 of JARBWK010000001.1, read as the reverse complement.
TTGTAGTGCAAAATAAGTGAAAGACATTGGGCAACATGGAGTGGAAAGGAAAAGGCTCTGGGCAATGGGGAAGGTTTTGGGTAGCAATTTGCAAAGGAGAATGGCTTAAAGAAGCGAATGGTATAGTGTGTGTGTGTGTGCAAACTGCGATGGGAAGGGAAAATTACCTTGGCGTGCCATAGACAGCCCACCGACTGTAGTTTGGGGACTCCTGTGCTAAAGTGTCTTCAGCAAGGGTTTCTGAAACCCTTGCTGACAAATGGAAATGAGAACTCTCTTGTAGTATTGGTTCAGTTTTTTTGATACCACTGATCATGTAACATATAAAGTGGTCCTTTTTGCTTTGTCTGCAAAAAAAAAAATCAGAAAGGGAGAGCTAAATAAAATTGTCAAAAATTGCCATGGCAACTCAAAGTATTAGTTTCATTTTAATGTCAGAAATTTACCTGTAACTTGTATGTTTTTTAATTCTTTTTATGAGCTTGGCAATAATTTTGTTTAGTGTCTTTTGTACCTTTTATATGGATGTTCCATTTTGTGCATTTTGCATCCCTTTGTCATGGCCTTTGATTAGCATAAAAACATATTTTTAATTGATTGATTGATTATTGGTTGCCTACTATTTATTTACAGGGTAATTAAATTATTCATTTTTTAATATTAAACTATCCAGGTGAGAGCCTATGGTCCTGGTCTTGAGGGCGGCCTTGTCGGGAAGCCTGCAGAATTCACAATCGACACCAAAGGAGCTGGAACCGGGGGCCTGGGACTGACAGTTGAAGGACCGTGCGAAGCTAAAATAGAGTGCTCTGATAATGGTGATGGAACATGCTCAGTCTCTTACTTGCCAACAAAACCTGGCGAATACCTTGTCAACATTCTTTTTGAAGAGGTCCATATTCCTGGCTCTCCCTTCAGAGCAGACGTTGAAATGCCATTTGATGTTTCCAAAGTAATTGCCACTGGCCCTGGACTTGAACACGGTAAAGTAGGTGAGGCTGGGTTGCTAAATGTGGACTGTTCCGAAGCTGGGCCTGGGAAACTGGATATGGAAGCTGTGTCAGACTCTGGTCCTAAAGCAGATGTTGAGGTTCAGGATAATAATGATGGTACCTATGCAGTTACATACGTTCCCGTTTCTGCTGGGATGCATACGCTCAAAATGAAGTATGGTGGAGAACCGGTACCAAACTTTCCGGCACGGGTCAAGGTTGATCCAGCTGTGGACACAAGTAAAATCCAAGTATACGGGCCAGGCATTGAAGGAAAAGGTAAGTCTGTTTTAGTTTTTCTAAAACTAAAAGGTGCATTTATTTTAGAAAACCTAGTCAATAGAAATCATAGTTTATGAAAGATATGAAGTATATGAAGATTTGGCAGTTCACCCTGCTTGCAATCTCACAATACTATAAGTACTCATTTTTCTGGGCAGGCTAGCAGCTCATAATAGCCTAAGAAAGCAATTCAACAATGGCTACTGGATCAGCGGTTCTGAAGGGAACTGTAAGGATGAAAGGGAAACCTGGGTGGAGAAACCAGTGGGTGGGTTATATTTACATTGTAAGCCATTTGGTTGTCTTTGGCACCATGTTGGGGATTGAACTAATCTGTGTGAAGACAAGTGTTTACATGTTGGTGGAAAGGGAGGCTCTTTTCAGCTGAAATTGTTCTCAGTAAGTGCTGCTTACATTGCAGATGTCTTCCGAGAAGCAACAACAGATTTCACCATAGATGCTAGTCCTTTGACCAAAACTGGTGGAGATCATATCAAAGCACAAATTACAAATCCCTCTGGAGCTTCCACAGACTGTCTTATAAAAGACAACGCAGATGGGACATATGCCGCAGAGTTCACACCATATGAAAAAGGTAAATGTGGCTAATTGCCATAGACTTGAGGAAGTGGGATGGAGAAGTAAATCTTACTAAACAATACTACCCATTCTGTATTTCACCTGTATAAATACTTGTAGGATGTAAGTGCTCTGGAACACATAACATAACCTTTTATCTTGAATATACTTCAACCATTGGCTTCACCTAATTGACATTGTAAGTAAGACTAACGTTCCCAGATTACCAAGAAAATCCTTTTCTCGAGACAAGGAGAATACTCTGCCGTGTAATCTTTGTGTTGTAAATCTTCAAGGAGCCCACAAGTGTTTAAAGTATTGATCTTTTGCTTACAGGCCCTCATACTGTCGACGTGACGTATGATGACGTTCCTGTGTTAAACAGTCCTTTCAGAGTTGATGTCACAGAGGGATGTCATCCTTCACGTGTCGAGGCCCAAGGACCTGGGCTACAGGAAGCCCTCACAAATAAACCCAACCCATTCACTGTTATCACTCGGTAAGCATCACAGGCTGTTGTGTGAAATATTAGACCATGTTAGACCATAATTGGTATGAATGTAGAATTCAAAGACATAGCTGTTTGAGTCTGGATTGATACACAAAGAAAACTTACATCACCTCCGAGATGAATTGGGGAAAAGAAGTTGGTAGCATGAGCATTCATAGACTTTAGTCTGCATCTGATGAAGTAAACTTATATGGAAGCTTGTGCTACCAATTCCTTTCCCTTATGTAGTCTGAGCTGTGCTACAAGACCCCTTCGTGTGATTGTGTGCTTGGGTGTTTAAAACAGCAAGATGTGGCTATAGGTGCACATAGGTTTCCCCTTGACATTAAGTCTAGTCGTGTCCAACTCTGTGTGGTGGTGCTCATCTCAATTTTTAAGCCGAAGTGCCAGTGTTGTCCGTAGATGCCTCCAAGGTCATGTGGCCAGCATTACTGCATGGAGCACCATTACCTTCCTTTTGAAGCAGTACCTATAGATCTATTCACATTTGCATGTTTTTTGAACTTCTAGTTTGGCTGAAGCTGGGCCTAACAGCAGGAGCTCACCTTGCTCCCCAGATTCAAACTGCCGATCTTTCGGTCAGCAAGTTCAACAGCTCAGCAGTTTAACCCACTGTGCCACCCGGGGCACATACTTGAGCAGAAATAATTTCCGTCATAAAATGGCATAATAGACTTCAAAAGTACAGTGATATACAGTAACATAAGCATATAAACTTTTGTTGTCTTCGCAGAGGGGCGGGAATTGGTGGCCTTGGAATAACTGTTGAAGGGCCTTCAGAATCCAAGATAAGCTGTAAAGATAACAAAGATGGCAGCTGTAGTGCAGAATATATTCCATATGTTCCAGGGGACTATGATGTCAACATAACCTATGGAGGTGAACATATCCCTGGTAAGAGCACTTGCATTATGTACTGGTGATAATATTGTTTTAAATCACACTATTAAAATACTTTTTAAAATTCTTACTACATGTATGTTTTAAAATGCTTTAATATTACGAATAGTTTATTTTAATTTGACACTTTCTAGAAAGATCATGACTGATGATGAACTTCTTACTTTCTGAAGAAAATTTTGAAAGCATGTAATGAAAATTGTATCTTAAATATGTATTTCACTTAGAAAAGCTGAAGTAGCATGACTTTGCAAGAACATTCCTAGTAACACTGGAGATTTCCTGTGCTATCTTTTCCTCCCTCTTTCTAAAAATTCATTATTTAGATTTATATCCAGCTTTTCCTCCACTGAGCTCGAGACCACGTGTAGAGCTTTCTTTCTCCCCATAACCACCATGTAAGTCACATCAGGTGGAGAGGGCGTAAGTAGCCAAACATCGACTGCATTCCTCCAGTCCAGGCCTGGGCAAACTTCGGCCCTCCAGGTGTTTTGGACTACAACTCTCACAATTCCTAACAGCCTACTGGAGGGCCGAAGTTTGCCCAGGCCTGCTCCAGCACTCTTCACCAGTATATCATACTAGCTCTTGGTGTTCACTCTTTACCCATCCTTTTATTACTGTTTTTTTTAATGATTATGTGCTTCTGGGATTTCTTCATAGTCATTAGCCTATGCTCCATTAAGCTGCTCCAGTCTCTGGGGCATGTGTGAAATTTTAATTCCAGCACAATAATATTGTTTCTAATCCCACACAGTTGTTCAGACAGTTTTATTCCTGTACATATTGTTTGTTTGAGGAGCTTTCAAATAGTTCGTGCATTTTTCTTTTCCCTGATCTTCTATCCTTCTCACAAAAGGCTTAAGTCAAGTACTATAAGAACAGCACATACAAAAACTATTCCTGTTAAACTTAAGGAACAATGGCAAATTAAAAACGGGCATTTCGCATGGGTTTAGAGTTAGGTCTAAATGAGCAGTGTGAGAGAGGAGCTGTTACTGAGAGGGTGTCTGCTATCCTTGATGGTCCCGTTGTGGTTGTTACTGCTGTAGTGAACTCCCTGCAAGTTTATAACCTCTTGCTTCTGCTTTGTTGGCAGGAAGTCCATTCAAGGTTCCTGTAAAAGATGTCATTGACCCCTACAAAGTGAAAGTTTTGGGACCAGGCCTGGGAACAGCAGTTCGTGCCAAAATTCCCCAGGCCTTTACTGTGGACACCAGTAAGGCTGGAATTGCACCACTTGAGGTTGCGGTCACGGGTCCCAGAGGTAAAGTTTCACTGTCTGAGCTCAGTATTGGTACTATCTTTAAATGAGGGTTCATACCTACAGATAGGAATGAGGATTCCCATTCAGACTCATTGGGTGAAAAAAATAGTGAAATAATAGAACCCAAAGGAAGAGCATTGTGTACAGTTGAGGTAATAAGAATAAGAATAATATAAGAATAGTTATTATTATTATTGTTATTGTTGTTGTTATATGTCTTACCCTCTTCTCCTCATGGCTCGAGGCAGGTTATAGCATAGTTAAAACACACAGACATTGTGAAAATTCCATAAACACACATATTAAAATGTATTTCTATAAAAGATACATATTAAAACACATTTCTATAAAATACATATTAAAACATACGGAACAGAGATTAAAACATGGGACATGAGTTTAAAATTCATGATTAATACAGCCTAGGTAGGCTTGCCGGAAGAGATAGGTTTTCAAAAGTGTTTTAAATTCTGACTGTCAGAGCTCATCCGGTAGGTCATTCCACTGTTTTGGGGTGGCCAATGAAAAGGTCCTGTGGATGAAGGTCACCAGTTGGGTTCCGGCTGTTTGGAGTACATGCCTTACAAAGGATCTAAGTCAGGGGTGCTCATTAGGTAGCTCAGGAGCTACTAGTAGATCTTTGGCCCTCTTCCAGGTGATCTTCGGGCCTCACCAGCCGGATGGGGCGCTCCTGCCATGCGTGTGTACACCCTGCGTGCATGCGCGCTCCTGCTGCTGGCTTCCGCTCTTGCGGTGCTTCTTTCTCCTGTGGGGCATTGCAGGAAGAAGGAAGCACGAGACGGGGCCTCTGGAGGGAGTGCCCTGCCTCTCTCTCGTCCAGAAGCAGCTGTGCAGCCTCTGTTGCCGGCGAGACAGGCAGGGTGGAGCGCTCTCTCTGGATGCCCCGCCTCGTGCTTTCTCCTTCCTGCAATGCCGCGCAGGAGGAAGGAGTGCTGCGCGGGCGGAAAACAGCAGCAGGAGCACACGCGGCGGCAGGAGCGCACGGTGGTAAGAGCGCGTGGGAGCGCATGACGGCGGGGGCAAGTAGATCTTTTGGACTTGGTTGCTTTAAGAGTAGCTCGCATGCTGAAAAAGTGTGAGCACCCCTGATCTAAGTGTTTGGGGTGGATCGTATGGGAGAAGGCGATCCTGTAGGTAACCTGGTCCCAAACCATGTAGGACTTTGAAAGTCAAAATCAACACCTTGTATTGTTGAAGGTTTTCATGGCCAGAATCACTGGGTTGCTGTAGGCTTTTTGGGCTGTATGGCCGTGTTCTAGAAGCATTTTTTCTTGACATTTTGCCTGCATCTATGGCAGGCATCCACCTCTGAAGATGCCTGCCACAGATGCAGGCGAAACGTCAGGCAGGAATACTTCTAGAACATGGCCATACAGCCCAAAAAACTTACATCAACCCAACACTTTGTACTTTGCCCAGAAACAAATTGGCAGCCAGTGGAGTGCTGGCAATATGCTCATACCTGGATGTTCCTGGAACTAATCTGGCTGCTGCATTTTGAATTCATAGATCTGAATTCTTCTGGGTAACATAGCTATTATTTTCTAGCAAATCTTAGAAAAATATCTTTTTGGTTTAAGAACTCCCAGAATCTCTCCCCACAAGGGTCCCCCTACTCTCCAGCACCCAAAACTATGATGTCAGATGGGAATGCTGTAAGGGGATTTCTGATAATGGTAGTTCAAAAATAACTTTTCTAAGCTCTACTACAGAAATGTACTAGATTTATTAACCAGCATGTTTCTCATACAAGTTCTGATTAGGAACCCTTCAGCAGCTATTCAAGCAGACTTGGAATGAGAGCACTTTGTCTCAATACTAGGAATGGAGGAGTTTGGTGTGTAATTTAATGCCTCTCTAGCATTAGAACGAAACACTGTAAACTGGTTGGACAACATGTCACACACACAGCCTGTGTAGAAGTTGTTCTAGGACTTCAACCCTTGCTCTTCCCTCGCCATTGGTTATATCTATTTGACTTTGGAACCCAATAGGAGAATTTCAGATCACATGCTGCGTAAACCCATAACTCCAGGGCATCTTATATAGGAAGCTGTGGGCAGAATGAGTCATCGCCCAGAATGATCTAGCTGAAGTGGAGAACAAAATCAATGTACGTTGTGTTGGAATTCACAAATGAAAGATGAGTTGATTAATCTCTGACACGGTCAGCTGCCCTTGGGTCATGCAGCAGGGAATTCCTGAGTGTATTTCAGCATTGTATTAAATTTTCTCTGCAAGCTGACTTCATTTGAAATATTCATGTTCCTTGAGCAGAGCAAGCAGAAAGATAGAATTGAAGGGATGAGGATAGAGAAGTATGCCTATTGAGGGCTGGGGGCAGAGGGCAGGATAGAAGTAAAGGCCTGCGGACAAGGCAGATGTGTGTACTGGAGGAAAATGGATTGCAGGTGAAGGTCCAAGGCCAAAGAAGTATTTATATAAAGCAACCAGAATGATTGGAAGTTAAAGAAAGGGCCATAGGGTTTTTTTATTACTGTCAGATACCAAAACACATTTGCTTGCTAGTTAAAATCTTATCCTGTCAAATACAGAAATCGGATGTATATACTTGTGCCAAATAAATAAATAAATAAAATAAATAAATAAAGTACTGTGAGTACTCAAAGCTAGACTTCCAGTATGAACTTTGGGAGGACTTCTCAGAGCCTGTCACTTTGTTACCCAAAGGGAGGTAGTAGTATTCCAAATTAATCTGCACTTGTATTATAGCATGAAACTGTGACAAATGGATCACTCATGGTTATTGCACGTGAAGCTGCTTTGATTGTACTGTAATACGGTTTAAGCCCTTTTGCAAGGGACAACTGACAGGAGTTCTGGTTTTGGATTATTAAGTTAATAGTTTTTTGATTCTAGCTGATGAGCCGGATTCCCAGTCATGGCGCAGTCCACTGAAAGCCATTTCAGAGTTCTTTAAAGGTGACCCACAGGTTGAATCTAATGAGACAGGTTTGAACTTTCACTAATTGCTTGTGTTTAATAGAAAATCTTGTAATCCTAACAGCTGTGCTTTGTTGCGCTAAACTAGCTCAGTTAAATAACTCTGCTCCAGTGCTATGCTACTTGCTTGCCATCGAGATGACCTTTTTCTTACCTTTTCACTCCCCCACTAACATGACCTAAATTGTGACTTCAGACATGTCTAATCACAGCTTCATGCATGTGCAACTAATTCTGGGAAATGCTTCATGTACAAATCCATGCATCTTGATTTCTGGGATCTTAAAATGCTTCAGTCTTGCATTGGCCGATAACCCAACTCTTGCTTGATAGTGCTGGATTTATTCAGTTCTTTAAACTTCTTTGTGGCAAGCTGAATAAAACCGCTGCCTGTTCTAAACTAACCAGGCACCATTTTGGATTGGAAGTTGTGCCTAACCATAGCCTAACCATAGTGGGTAATCGTGGAAAACAGAAATGCTTATACAGTAACTATGTCTGATAACTGACCTAACCAGCTGTCTAATTTTGGAACAATAAATTCTTCCAATCTGTCTTTGATACTAGGCACTTAGCTTACAGCTGTTGGACTTGAGCCAACCAAGAGACTGCCTGTGATTTCACTTCTTTCTAATTGATGAGGTCACAGACTGGGAATGATAGGAATAAGGCATACATTGACTTTATCTAAGCAGGCCACAGAGCAGATGTCTGTGCAGATTTCTTGCAGGGCTTTAAATCAGTGTTGTGTGCTTATGCTCCAAAGTGGGAAGATGATTAATATATAACTAAAGTCCTGGTGAGAGGGCAGCTAAATGAATTAACATGTGGTCTCATTTGTCATCCCTCCTTAGGCCTGGCAGAACCTGTGAGCATAGTTGACAATGGTGATGGCACTCATACAGTAGCATACACGCCTACGCAAGAGGGTCCTTATACAGTTGCAGTAAAATATGCAGATGAAGAGATTCCTAGAAGGTAAGACGAAGAAAGTCAAACCTAATTTTGGAACAATTTTAATGAAATGTAGCTATTGGATGGCTTCCACATTGCATTTGTAATCCATGTATTAACTGTTGTCTAATTCTATCTTGGAAGAATTGGCTTTGTATCATGCAGGCTTCATTTCTCTCAGTGATTGTAGGAGAGGGATGATAGAAGATCCAAAGTGATGTGCATTGTCATGAGGAATAGAAAATGGCACACATTTGTCTGGTGTCTCTTGGAAGATCTATCTTTATTTTGCAGTCAAGCTTATGCATGTAAGAGTTTTTAGTAGTGTATCACTCCAGGCCTGGGACCACTTATGAACACCACACCACACAAGAGTCCAAAAAGGTTTAGCAAAAGATGGTAAGCAAATAATAATCCAGATATCTCATTAAGTGATAGAGGTAACAAAGTACAGGAACAACTAGGAATCACAGAAACAGCGTAAGTCCACAAACAGGAAGGTATAACTAGTAAAACTTGAACAGGAGTACATGAACAGGAACATGGAAAACTTCCAGGATATATTACATCCAAAATCAGAGCTTGACTTGAACCAGGAACAAGATAACTCAGGCTTAGCTTTTCACTCTAACACAGCATTGCCTGAACTGACCTTAAGGTAAACAACTTGTAGTTTAATAGACAAGCATGAAATCATTCCATTTCCCGTGAACCTTTTTCATAACTTTCCTACATAATCTCTCTGACTTTTGCAGTCTATTTTCGGCTCTGATGTGTAAACAAAGTCTTTTGTTGACCCCCCATGGCTGTAGGTGGGTTCCCATGAGAACCCTCCTTATCACTCAGCTCCTCATTCGATTCTTTACCTTACTGTTGCTGCTTCTAATACCCACTTCCTGCCCTTGACACTTTCCGAGCCGGTTGTCTCAAAGAGAGAACCATAATTTCCCAGACTTGAGGGGCCATCACTTTGTGCCACAGGAAAACTCACAATCCTCTCTAAATCATCAGTTAAACCAGTTAAATCACCAGTCTCTGGTAGCTGATCTACAACAAGTAGATTGTTGCTATTGTTACTAATTAATATTTAGCCTAGATAGGTATGCTGGACTTGCATGTTTTCTCATTTTCCGCCATTTGCTATTATGATGACGCCAAGATAAATGTAGATGATTAGTGATGCTGGAAATAATGTCCTTCTTTCAACAGCCCATTCAAAGTGAAGGTTCTTCCTACATACGAAGCCAGTAAAGTGACTGCTAGTGGCCCCGGCCTCAATGGCCATGGGGTCCAAGCCAGCATGCCTGCTGATTTCGTTGTTGATGCTAGAGATGCTGGTCAAGGACTTCTCTCAGTAAATGTGGCTGTAAGTTATTCTTTCTTTCTGTGTTTCTTCTAAAATAGACACTTTCTTCACCAGATAAGCTCAATCTTTACATGATGAATTGTAAATATTTGAGGTGCTTGGCTGCTAACAGATAGGGGACATAAAACTTGGATTAAATAGCTTTCAGACATTTCCTTAAAAAGTGTAAGTTGGGTGGCAAAACGTTGGGTGGCTACAGCATGTTGGCTTTGAACTTTTTAGGCAAATTTTTTAGATCCTAATATAGGGTGTCCTGTACACAATACATGATACAGAGCTTTCAGTGTGAACTATTTCTGGCCTTTTCAAATTCTCTAAACTAATCCAGTCTGCAGTTTTCACCATGAATGAGCATATACAAGGTTTTGGAAAAGGCCAATACATGTTTGGGAGCTAATCATAGCGGTTCTGGGCTCAGTTTCAGAACAGCTTTGTTGGAAACTTTTATAATTACAGGCATAGGTTTAGAAATGTTAGTTAACCCTTGCAGCAAGTCAAAACTCCTCAACTTAAGAGCTGAATACCTACTAGGCATAATACCACAATTTATGGCATACCCTTTATCTAATGCACATCTTTGAAAAACGTTTTATGGGAGTAAAATTAAAATCTTAGTCAAACTAGCTTATTTCAATTAAGGACCTTTATTATCACAGCTCTTACATTACAACTACTCAACATAGATAATATATGTAGACATTCAAAATCTGAATATTATGAATATTTGCTCCCCAAAACCTGTTCCCAATTACTTTTTGACCACGAGGTGGGATTTTATGAGCTGCAACAAACTAATGTGATGGGTTAATTCAATGTCAGCCTTAAATTGACCATGTACTGCTAAAATCAACAGGACTTCAAAAGGAAATGAACTTTTAAGTCCAAACACTTTCAGATATGTGATACTATAACTTTTTTTGTTGAATATGGCTTTTCTGTTAATTCTGGTGTTACTTCTGATGCTCAGGATCAAGATGGCAAACCAAAGAAGGCAGATATCCATGACAATAATGATGGCACTTATGCAGTAACTTACATTCCTGACAAGACAGGTCGATACTCTGTTGGCATTAAATATGGTGGGGATGATATACCTCTTTCGCCTTACCGAGTTCGTGTATCACCAGCTGGAGATGCCAGCAAGTGCTTAGCAACAGGTAAATTCCTACCTCAGTATCTTCTAATTTCCCTTGTAATTACTTGCAGAGAGTGTAAGCCATGCAGGGTAAGCCATGCAGACGTCTTATGGACCTTATGTAGATATATCACACCTGATGAAAATACAAGCAGTCCCCAAGTTATGAACAAGACTGGTTCTTAAGTTGAATTTGTATGTAAGTTTGAACAGGTACATTTTAAAGTGTAACTCCAGATATATGTATATCTTAGCTTTGGATAGCATAGAGAAGGTTTAACACCCCGTGTGGTGCTTCTGAACACCCCTGTTCAGAAGATTTCACCTTACTTTCTGTCCCTATGATAATTGGATTTTGAAAAAATTGCATTGTTGTGGAAATAAGGATTTCTGATAAAGTGTTATCTTTCCCCCATGATAACTTACAGGAGTGAATTTCTCTTCCTAGGAGTAGATTTCTCTTATTCCCGTTCTTAACTGTGAATTGTTTGTAAGTCTGATGTTTGTAATTCGAGGACTGCCTATACTCAAAAATTTCCTCTCTGTATCAGCAAAACAGAAATATTAAATCTATAGGTCACTGTCTTTTAAAAATACTTAAACATGACAAAAAAAACCCACTGCTAACCGTTCAGGGCAGGATAGATTGATACCGTGACACTCATAGGCAGAGAAGTGCTCTAAAAAGGAGCATTTGATCAGAGATGTTACTAAAAAACCCCTGAGATATTCCAATTTGATGGAAGGACATGTTGAACAAAACCTGTTGGTTTCTTAGGTGATCTCACATTTGATCACTGCAAGACCAGCAACCACATGTGACTCTTGTGTCTCTTATTTGCATGTTCAAGTACGTTCACATGTCTCACTAAATTCAAGATACTGCTTGAAAAACACAATTATACTTCACATTATACATAGACCTTCTTCAGTGGCCATATTTTTTACTCTTCTTGAACATCCAGGGTTTGATGTTTAAATGTAGTTTCCTCATACTTCTAAGCTAAGACCTGCGTTTCGTTTTATACCCCATTGAGAGTGGTTTTAAATGTCTTTAGCCTTCTCTGCCAAAGAGCGCTGGTGCCTCACCAAACTACAACTCCCTTGATTCCATAGCATTGAACCATGGCTGTTTCAGTGATGCCAAACCACATTAATTCTATTTTGTAGAGGCATCCTTAGTTTTAGAAGTTCCCAATCAGGCCCTGCGTAACCAGAAAACAATCTGTATCTGTAGGTTTACAGACGATCACTTGAAGAACCACAGTTGCAGTCAAGCAGTCTGTTTCTCAGTGCCTTCCAGTAGCTTTTTTTCTCTTCCCTTCATACGAGGAAAACTTTATTCCACTCATGCACAATTCTGGTTTATTGTGGTGAGACTTTGGCTCTCCAGATATTTGGCTACAGCTTTCAGGATGTCTTATCATTGGTTGGGTGGGGCTGATTGGAGTTCTGCACCAAAACATCTGGATGGCAAAAAGGTTCCCCTTACTCTGAGAGTACTTACGCTGCAATAACCATTTCACACTGAAAGCCAGAAACTGTGAGTATAGATCTGCATCACCCATATAGATTGATAAATCCTACAGGCTACAGTGGAATTGATCCAGATAATTTCTGCAATGTTGACACATCACGAACCTCTCCCCCGAAAGAACATAAGTTGATTCTTTAATAATAATCCACATGAAAAGCATCTCAAAAGTACCTTCCACTGTATTATGATGGGTGTTGTGTGGTTTGCTTGATGTTACTGGACTGAAAGTCAGTGGCAAGCTATGTTGACAGTTGAAATCCTCTTACATTCTGGAAAGCTGCATAATTCCCACTGTTGCTTTAAAGTGTGTAGATCTAGAAACTGGACATTTTCAAGGATGCGATCAGTATCGTTCTTGAAAAAAATAATTCAATAGTGGGAATGTCATTTCAATGAGAAATAGGTCTTGAAGGCAGTTGAATTTCTCCCTGGTTCTTCTACCTTTAACATGCAGCAGTCGGACACTTGATCTGTGCCTTGGAGGTGCCCCCAATGTGTATTTGCTTGCTTCCAGAGGTTTATATCAATATTTTTACTTCTGAGGGTGGAATTTTGGTTTTGCTTGCTGTGTTTTTCATAGTGCAGACATCCAAGAGGAAACATCGTACTTCTTCCTTGGCAAAGGTATGCCAAAGCTTCCCTGACAGTCATACAAATTGCTTTTCAGGTCCTGGCATTGCGGCCACGGTGAAGACAGGAGAAGAAGTTGGCTTTGTAGTAGATGCTAAGTCTGCGGGCAAGGGCAAAGTGACATGCACTGTACTGACACCAGATGGTACGGAAGCAGAAGCAGAGGTCATTGAAAATGAAGATGGAACATATGACATTTATTATACAGCTGTTAATCCAGGAACCTATGTAATTTATGTCCGCTTTGGTGGAGTGGATATACCGAACAGCCCCTTCACTGTTGTGGTAAGAGGACTAGTTGCTAAATTTTGAAGTGAACAAGAGTTTCTCCACTTGAGATACAAATGGCTGGCAGAATAACTGCAACAAGTTTGGCACATGTTCAAAATAGCCTACTTTCAGATTTCTCTAGCATACACAAATGAGAAATGCAGCACCCCAAACCTTACTGGTGAACACTTCCCTTCTTTGCACTTTCTCAACATCCATTGTTTCCTCAAGCTGCTGTCCTTTCAACTTGTGTTTAACCTTAGTCACTCAGGAATTTGATCGTCAGTAGGGTGTGAATAGAAGGTCTGCTCAAAACTTTGTGTCCAGTGAATTTGTGCATATGAAATGGGACAAAGTTAATTGAGAGCATATGATGAGTGTAGTCAGGAAGATAAGATCAAGCAAACATACTTAAGGTGCTGGAACTTTCTAAGCAAGCACATTTCTTTTCAGTAATCCCAATAGCAGGTCAAGGAACAACTTTGAATCTTGACAAAAGAATTTACAAAAACAACCCATCCACTTCTGCCTGTCATAGAGCATCTCAAATTATAGCCAGTAGTTTTGCTTGACTTTATTATTAATTCATTCATTCATTTATTAACTTTATTTATACCCCACACCCATCAGTCACCCATCATGTCACATCTTAACGGTGGTCAGAACTCTGCTTTATTTATACCCCACACCCATCAGAACTCTGCTTTATTTATACCCCACACCCATCTCCCCAAGAGGACTTGGGGCGGCTTACATAAGGCCAAGCCCAATAACACATAATAACAAAACAATATCAATTATAAAAAACAATACAATCAATAGAACTCAAACACAAGCAGTAACATACCATTTAAAACCATTTCGGGCGGGCCAAATGTGAATGTTAAAATTTTAAAATAAAAAAACACTGGGTGCAGACAGAGGTAGTTTGCATACAGTCGGAAGGCTTCAAGGATACTATGGGGCAGACACACAACAGGTAATTAAAGTGCTTCTGAGGACTTTTGCAAAGAATGAACACGGCAGGGCGTTATTTACTTCATTCAGGGAAGGCACATTGGAACAGCCACGTCTTAAGGCTCCTCCTAAAGACTGCCAGAGTGGGGGTTTGTCTGATATTTTTGGAGAGCGCGTTCCAGAGTCGGGGCACCACTACAGAGAAGGCCCTCCCCCTCATCCCCACCAACTGTGCCTGCAAGGCCGGTGGGAGCGAGAGTAAGGTCTCTCCAGATGACCAGAGACATCGCCTGGGTTCGTAAACAGAGATGCGGTCATGTAGGTAGGCAGGTCCCAAACTGTTCAGGGCTTTGTAGGTCAGAACCTGCACCTTGAATTGGGACCGGAAGATGAACGTTTCAAGATGAGGTGATGTTTCAAGATGAGTGACGTTTCAAGATGAGACCCAAATCATCCCAGCTGCCTGACAACAAAGTTTGCATTCTTCCTTGTCTACTTAGTAATTGAGTAGCCATGCAATCTCTTTTTAGAAGCTAAATGGACAACCATTTGTCGGTTTTTAGTGGAGAATAAAAATTAGTCTTCCAGATCTTCTCTTTGCTTCCAGCTCCTTTCTGACTATACTGAAAGATGCCTTTGACCTCAATCAAGAAAGAAATGTGTCATTTGGTTCAGTTTTGGTATTGTGGTTGTTCTAAATTGGCTTTTGGAAGCTAGTGGTGACCATTTCTGTCCACTCAGTGCTGCCATCAGCCATGTTACTCCCATCCTCCCTCAAGATGTCGGTGAGGTTTTGGAGTGAGGCAGCTGAACCAGAGACCATTACAAAGTGTGTTCAACTTTACTTTATGCAGCTGGTTTGCTTGAAAGTGTTGCCATCATTCACTGTATGTTACCCTAGAACCATATGCTTATATATGTACCTTGTGATAGTTTTTATTAGCTGTATGGAAGGAAGATTTTTTTTCAAAAAACCTATAACTTGCTTTTTGCCACTAACCAGGCTACAGATCCAGATGAAGTTGCAGTATTGTCTCAGGAACCACTAAATGCAGCCTGTCCCCCTGGATTCCAGCCCTGGGTACAAAAGTTTTGTTTCTGTTTTTAGCATTTTCTTCCATGCTCCATTCAAGAAGTAATTGCGTCTTGGAATTGCTCGTGCTTGCTTTCATGTCACATCTTAACGGTGGTCAGAACTCTGCTTAGGGAAAACTCCAATTTGGTTCAGGATCTTTCTTCATTGCTGTGCTAATGCTGTTTTGAACAACTTCTAACATCACAATCATTCCAGCTATGGGACTCTTTTCTTAGGGGATCTCATACTGATTTCTCTCTTGTTATAAGATGGTAAACATCACCTTCTGGAGTATTCTTGCTACTCTCGCTTTACATTCTGGTGTTTTTTCTTCTTTGGAAGGTTACTTTTTTTCAGATGGAGCTATCCTACATCTTGTACATGTCCAAGGGTCTTGTGTCTTCATTCCTCCATTTCCGTGTCTAAAACATTCTCTTCTGAACATGTTCCACTTAAAAGTATGATTGAGAGCAAACCTGTGTTGTAGTCTCTGTAGTTGAATGATACCTTCATTCTGGGTTTCAAGTGTCTGAATCCACCAGTTTAGTGAAGCAGATTATTCTCTAGTGGATCAGAAAAATTGACAGTAACTTTTTAATGCTTTAGGTCACAGAAGAAGCTTATGTACCAGATGGTGCCATGAATGGTTTGGGATTTAAACCCTTTGATATGGTCATTCCTTTTGCAGTAAGAAAAGGAGAAATAACTGGTAAGTAACTGTCTGCACTCATTTGATTACTCTCTATGAAATCTCCAAAGTAAGATTCTTTGCATATTCTCTCCCTTTGTGTGTGTGCTTTCTGGGTATTTGCCCTCACAGAACTAATTCACGGAACTAATTTTAAAACAACTTTCAACCCAACATTATTGTTCCACTGAATTGCACAATCCTTATGTGGGCGGGGAAGAGAAGGAAGACAAAACCCTCCTGAAATAGCTGCTATTGTCCTTAATCCTGCATTGTGGGTGCCTCATATTTTTTTTCTTGAGCCTGGTCCAAAGCAAGAAGACTTGACTGAACTCTTGTCAGATAGGGCAGGTTGTGGCAAATCCCAGGTGTGATTTCCACCATGATATGATAGTGATAACTAATGTTATTTCTCCTAAACATACTGCAAATTTCTCTCTAAAGCAGTTATTTCTGAGTACTATTGTTCACTATATAAAACAATAAATGTATCTGTACTCTTGATAGGAAAAGAAGGAAAGATCTAAGTAGAGGCCCCAAATAATCTGATATCATTTTGTTTATCTGTATCTGGAAGATTGAAAGAAGGATCCCAATAAAATGCAGGATTAAGAATAAAAATATCTTTTGGAGTTGGTTTTGCTTTTGAGAAAAAAATGTGTGTAGTTTAATTGTATTTAATGCTTCTTTTTTGAGGGGAAGTCCACATGCCCTCAGGGAAGACTGCAACAGCAGACATTATGGATAACAAGGATGGCACGGTCACAGTCAGATATGCTCCTGTTGAGGTTGGATTGCATGAAATGCATATCAAATACATGGGCAACCATATTCCAGGTCAGTATGTTGTCTTTTAGAATTTGCTGGGAGGGTGGGGCAGGAATGATACTGCATTTATGCCACACTTATTTTGGATGATGACCCATTTCTGTCCTCTGGTTTTGGGTTGCATTGTTTGATCTGCCGCAGGAATTCTCAGTGGGTTTGCAGTCTTTGCCAGACTTAAAACAGTATTGGTTTTTGTGGAATTGGGCTTGTGCCCTTCACTGTATAATCAAACTGAAACTTATAATTTGAGTGCAAACCTATTGAAAGTTGAATAAAAAGATTGAAGTATATGGGTAGAATCTCAGACCTTCTTCTGTGAAATGATAGCTTGCAGAAGGAATACGGCCATGAAGAGCTAAACCCAATTAGAGAAAATACTAAGATGGCAGACTTTGACTGCTTACATCATATTGCTGGCTGGTTATGTAAAAAATAGTTGAATAAAAAATCTTTTAACTTTCTTTCCTCTGAAACCAAGCAGTATTAGCTAAGTTGAGGTTTACCACTTGGAACGTAATGTTGTATATACTCGTTGTCTGGGATAAAAGCTAAATACGGAGTAAATTCCCAAAAGCTTAAGAACTTGCAGATAAAGTCATGGGATAATGATATAGTTATAACCAAGAATCCTTCATGCTTATTATGTGTCATATCCATTTAAAAATATAACATCTACTGAAGAATAAGACAGGTACATATTTGTTAACAAAAAACTATAACATAAACAAAAGTTAAAAACAAACATATAAACTCTAAAGGGAAAAAACCAGTAGAAAAAGTGGACTTCCTGTTTTTCTGCTAATAGTATTTTTTAAATGTATATAATTGACCACTGCTTTTATATACTTTATATACAGGACTATTTAGGAATCTGTATCATTAAATAGTCTGTGTACATGTTTTGGTACAAAGATAAGAGAAATATAATTAAGTAAATGTAAGTAGGTTGTATTTCAATGCACTTACATTGGTACTTGTGGATGTCCAACATTAATTGAGGCTAGAACCTGATTTGGATAAGGTTAACATGGGTGAAAGTGAGCAGCATACTTGGAAGCTCATCAAAATGCGTATGATAAATATGGACTATAAAAAAACACAAGAGGTACGACGAGTGGTTCCTCTTTCTCCGGCTGAAGCGAGGGCATGAACGGGGCCAAATATCGATGTTCAATAATCTCGAAGTTTGGAGGTAGCATGTCTTTGTTTTATTTCCTCCTTGACATAACAGCAAAAGTTGACATTTTCACCTTTCCTCTTGTGTTCTAATTGAAGGTTTTGTGGTGGCATCTTTGGCTTTGTTTATCAGGGCACTTAAGTACCTCAAAAGGAAATATATAAAGAGATTACAGTAAAAACACTTTGTGGGAAATTAAATTCTTAAAAAGAGTCTTTAAACTAAGGAATTAGAATGTATTACCCTCCAAGTTGTTTTACTTATAGCCATGAAAAATGCAATGTGTCTCTGTGTGTTTGTATAGTTCCAATGTGACGGTCACTAACTCTCATAAGCCAGCATTAGCCAATGGTGAGGAATGATAGGCATCACAGGTGGACAGATGGAAGACCATACATTTATCAACCTGTTTTAAAATTATTGGAAAAAAGTCATGTATTTTTTTTCCTTTAGAGAATTAAAACATCCCGTTTAAAAGTATCTATCTCAATGTACGTTTAAGTATAGTATTTTGTTCTCTGCAGAGAGCCCTCTACAATTCTATGTCAACTATCCAAACAGTGGAAATGTGACTGCGTATGGACCTGGCCTTGTCTATGGTGTAGCAAACAAGCCAGCAACTTTTACCATAGTCACAGAAGATGCTGGTGAAGGTAGGCATTGAACTGCCTGATCTCAAATGCATGGATGTTGAAATGGATCCTGCTTGTTTGGGGAGTTTTAACTGTCGAATAAGTATGGTTATTAGGAAGTTAAGAATCCCAAAACAAGCAGAATACATTTCAACACGGTTATTTGGAACTCAAGCTGCAAGCCAAATGCTATAAACAGACTCGGGGGCAATGAATAGAGCTAATTCATCAGTTTCACTCATGAAACATTCTCACCCCAGTTCACCCAGTTTCGTCATAAAGTTCCCCCTAACCTTAGGGGTGAACAAGCTAATTGACACCATGTTTACTCATTGCCAGCATTTTTGTGATGCATTTTTGAAGCACTTTGTAAATTGTATGGCGCATTGTGACTGTCCTGTCTAAACCTGAAATTAGCCTTTTGTATGTTAAGTTGGGAGCCAATTAAAGCCACAAAATAAGCTCCATGGTTAAGCTTAAATATATTCCAGTGAGTACTTTGTCAAAACACAATTGATTTCATACTGAACCATATTCTAAAAATGTTAACTGACATTATTTTCATTTGAAGTAGAATTGGCATGGGAGCTTGCGTCCCATGCAGTACTGCTGTTTAGTAAATGAAATCAGAGCTGATTTGATAAGTAGTTTGACACAGACTTTTGTTAGTTAAATTTGCTTTGCTCTTTGAAATACAAATTGCACACAAAGTATGCGAGATGTGGTACTCTGTCAAACCTTTTCAGAAGGATCTCATACAGCTGGAATTGCAGCTTGCCTTCTCAGAAAAATCCCATACATTGTTCTATAATCTGAATGGCCTGATTGCAATATGTCTTGGGAATGAAAGTTGCAAAATCCTAGAAATGTTTTTCCTCCTCCTTTTTGACAGGTGGCTTGGATTTGGCAATCGAGGGTCCTTCAAAAGCTGAGATCAGTTGCATTGATAATAAGGATGGTACTTGCACAGTCACTTACCTGCCAACTCTTCCAGGAAACTATAGCATCTTAGTCAAGTACAATGAGAAACATATTGCAGGAAGCCCATTTGTTGCCAAAATCACAGGTATAAGCAAGTTTTCACAAAGGATTGACCTAAATGTGTTGCATTAGCTCAGCATTTAGTAATCTGACGTTGTTGTGTGCCTTCAGGTAATTTCTTTTTTAAAAAAATAGTTTTTATTGAATTACAAAGCTATAAAAGAAACAGAAAAACAGTCTCACAAGACCGTCATACACACTGTACCCTGCCCCCTCCCTGCCTTCCCCCCCTCCCTGCCTTCCCCTCCTTACACATCCCGACAAACCAGAAAAAACATATACTGAGTACTTCCTGCTCTCTCATAAACCCCTACTTGTTTAGCAATCGGAATTTTCCCTTCAATGAAAAGAGAATCAATACATAATATTAATATGTTATCAAATTCACATATTTGAACCACAATTCTTTACACCCTGTGAGGTGGTTATTTATTTGGTTACATCTATATATGTTTAAATTTTGATCATCCAATTTAATTTGGATTTTTTCAAATACGTAACTATGGGAGACCAGTCCGTCTTCTTTCTATGAATGTCTTCTGAGAGAGCAAATGTTAGGGAGTCCATATTTATTATGTCCATTATTTTCTTTCTCCAATCCGTTATTTCGGGAATATCTTCATCCCTCCATTTCCTTGCATATGTCATCCTCACCGCTATTATACAATATATAAAAAGTTTTTCTTTATTATCGTCTATATCAAAATCAATTAAGCCCAATAACATAAATTCAGGTTTGAACTCAAAATCTATCTCTAGTATATTTTTTATCTCTTCAGGTAATTTCTGACTTGAAATTATCCTTTTATAGTGGTTTCAGGGATTGAGAATTCATGACTTGCCCAAAGTTACCCAGTGGATTTTCATGGCTGAGCAGGGACTTGAACTCTGGTCTCCAGATTCATATTCTGATCTGGTGTATTGATGTGCATAAAATATGTGTAAGGAAAGGATTTTTTTAATACTCAGATACTCTGTCCAAATTGCTTACCGTGCATACAAAACCAAAACCAAAAACCCCAATTCACATTGAGAAGCGACAACTTGATTTTGTGGAAAGTAATGTTATAAACTGAGGATCCATTATAAAAAATTACCACAAAATATATTCCATTTAGTAAATGCTTCTGAGTTATTAATTCAAGTATTGTTCAGTTATTGCTCATCTAGCTTTCCAGTTTCTCGGAGAATAACTAATGTGGCAGCATCAGTCTCTCAGACGTATGAGTAACATGTATCTTTACGTTGTTCACTGAAGCTTTATCTTTAAATTTTAAGGTGAAAGGCACAAGTGGTTTAATCCAAATTTTAAGACAAAATGATGGTTAAAGCTATTGCTGAAAAGTTGTTTAGTGTATATTTTAATGGGGAATCTGTTTTTTGAAAGATGACAATAGGAGGCGTTCCCAAGTTAAGCTTGGCTCTGCTGCTGATTTCTTGCTGGACATTAATGAGACTGATCTGAGCCTCTTGACCGCCAATATTAAAGCGCCATCCGGCAGAGATGAACCTTGTCTTCTGAAAAGACTACCCAATAACCACATTGGTAAGTCTCCCAGGTCTTTCCTAGAAGTTACTACATTGGTGACTCTGGCTTGTGGAAATTGGTGGTTGACCTTTAGTGCATTAGCTGGGGTCATAATTGGGAGCTGCTGTAAGCTTCCTAAATGTTTGGGGATTATCAGGTGCTGCCTTAATATTAACACGGAATACCCTCCTGTGGTTTTTATTGCAGATTTGTAAGGGGTTTTTTTTGTGGGTTGGGACAAGAATTGATAGATTTTTCTTTTAAGAAGGTGGAATGGTGTTAAATCTGTCTCACTACTGGCTTCACTGGCAGGTATCTCATTCATTCCACGGGAAGTAGGAGAGCACTTGGTCAGTATTATGAAGAATGGAAGTCATGTACCAAACAGCCCGGTGTCTATCATGGTGGTTCAATCAGAGATTGGTGATGCAAACAGAGCGAGAGTTTATGGACGTGGCTTGGTGGAAGGGCGCACTTTTGAAATGTGTGACTTTATTGTAGATACAAGAGATGCAGGTTAGTGCTATAAATTCATTTTGCAAACCTTGACTGGTCATGTTATCCCACTGTTGATTTATGAATTTTCTTAGGCAAGAAATACTCAGAGGTGGTTTTGCCAGTTCCTCTTCTGAAATCTAGCTTACATAGGGATAAAACACATGCAGAGTTTAATGCAGTTTTTAAAAAAATCTATACTGCATGTGTATGTATGTATACACATACACAATGTCCAGTTAACCAAAGTAAGCAGGAAAAATGTATAAATGTGTGATACATGACAGCAAACATGTATGGCAGGAATGCCAATTCTATGCTGTTTAATATAGTTGAAGTGAAAGTTGAAGGTGCAATGACCCAGGAGTGTTTATGGCAATGGCTATGTCTCTGTGTGATAGGTGATGTTATTTGATGTGATGTGTTTAATAATGTTTAATTTTTTATAAGGGGAGGGTCAATTGTAATGTTTTATACTGTTTTTATTGATGGAATTGAATTGTTGAGAAGGGTGGTATACAAATATCGCAAATAAATAAAATAATAAGTCTAGTCTTCCTCAGATATATAAATGGAACCATTGTGGCGTCAGGCAACCAGGTTGACTCTTACAACAGTAGTATCTCTTGTTCTTTGTTTCTTAAAATTTGGCCATGGTTTGAAAGCATTTAGAATCTGGAAATTTTCAGAACATCTGACTTCTGTATGGTTATTTTTATACACATACTCGCACAACACACCCTTTGCTCCATGTTCATGGCTTGTATTTTGAACTTTTTAGAACAGGTTGTAATGCTCTTTTTTACAACCTTTGAAAACTAAGATTCATAGCAGTATATCATGAACAGAATATCTGGTAAGGTGACACGTCTTACTGGTTTGCCTATAATGTAACATCCACCATAATTTTAAAAATAATTTAAATTGGGAGCTCTTTATAGTTTTTGGCTCTCATTGCTGTTACTTTTTTCTAGGTTATGGTGGAATATCACTAGCAGTGGAAGGACCTAGCAAAGTGGATATCCAGACAGAAGATCTAGATGATGGGACTTGCAGGGTGTCATACTTCCCAACCGTTCCAGGTGTTTACATAGTGTCAACAAAATTTGCTGATGAGCACATCCCAGGTAAGAGAAAAGGAAAAACTGGGTCAGATAACTGGGTAAGATCAGCCACTGTTCAACTTATCTGCAAGCAATGATTCAATTGTAGTACAGATTGTGCTCGTAATTTTCTAGATTTACTGTCAGAGGATTGCTAATATGAAAATACTTGAAGGAATAGTTTGTTAGCAATAGTTTATACGGTAAGATCTGTTCATTTGTAAAATCACTTGAAAGTATGATGTTTGAGAGTGTGTCTCCTACTGATGTATGCTGGTTATTCTTCCAGTTTGATAAATAGCATGTTTGCTACATGAAGCTGGCCATGACTGTTTACTTGTCTCCTACTTGTTGTTTGCATTCAAATGAAGAGATCCAGTCTTGCTGAGAAGAAAAGAATTCTAAGTCACTGTGAAAAGAACTTTTTGCAGCTAGTATACTTATCCAAAAAATCTTCTCTGCCTATATAAGTCTTGTTTGCTTCTCCTCTAAGAAATGCAGCTCAATGTGATCTTGTTTGTACTCATTAAAGGGAGTCCGTTCACAGTTAAAGTAAGTGGTGAAGGAAGAGTGAAGGAAAGCATCACCCGTGCACGAAGGGCTCCTTCTGTGGCCACGGTTGGAAGCTTGTGTGATCTCAACTTAAAGATTCCAGGTAAATGTCAGCCTTTGGTATGGTTTAATGCTGTCTGATTGCAAGGTGGGCTTTTCAAAACATACAGGACTTCATTTATCATTCTCTGCTATATAAATTTCCCCTGGAGCATGAACAAAGCAGTCTTTATGTTTGGTTTAGTTAGTTGTTTGGATTTATTTATTCAACCTCTGTCGCATATTTCTTCCTAGAATGGGACTCAGTGTGGTTGTCTTCAGAAAATGGAAGGTTTGAACATTGCCAGTCACTATGAAAAAAAACCTTTCTCGTTGCTTCCAGCATGGGGTGCACACAGTCACTTGTCAATTTTCTCAGCTCTCCCAGAGAGACTTGGCTTTCAATTTCGATCTAGCAAAGCGTAGTGTTTTTGTCCAGTAACCCAAAATTATAATGGAGTGTCTGTTAGAATTAAATAACACTGTAACTGCAGAACAGGGTTGGTTCTTGTAGCCCTCTGCCTATTTGTTTAGATTATATTATGCTTTTCTTCCATAAGGAAACTGAAGTGGCTCAAACCATGAATTGAACAATACAGTAAAAACAATTCTGAAATATTTTTAAAGCACTAAATATGAACAATTTAATAATATTAGTTGAAAACAATTAAAGAACATTTAAAAACCTACCCATTGCACTACCCCAACCAGTTAAAAACTGAGGGATGCCAACAGGAGGAGAATGAGTAAGGAGCAACTGAGTTCCTTAGCCTGGGAGCAGCTACTGAGAAGGCTTTCTCTAGGTCCTCATCAACTCTACTTGTGAAGGTGGTGGGACCAAGAAAAAGCCCTACCCTGAAGACCTTAAAACTTGGGTCGGCTTGCATAGGTCTTTCAGATACGAGGCTTTATAGGACATAACCAGCCATTTGAATTTTGCTTGGATATGGACTAATAGCCATTGGAGCTGTTTCAGCTAGAGAGTTATAAGCTCCCTATAACTGGCTTCAGGTAGCCCCATAGAGAGTGTGACACAGTAATCCAAACATGGTTTTGTGAAATAGTGGAAAATTGCTAGTATAGCAAAGTATATTTACCGTCTGTTTTTTATTATTATTATTATTATTATCTTTATTTGTACCCCGCCACCACCTCCCCAAGGGGATTCGAGCTGGCTTACATGAGGCCACGCCCATCAATACAATAAACACAATATAACACAAGAGCACAACAGAAAAAAAACTTAAAATACAAAAGCAATGTGAATAAAACAACACAGCCATATGAAATATATGGATCCAACTGGAAAAAAAGACACAGTAGTAAAACTTGCCTGCCTTTTAAATTTACCTTTGTCATCTAACTCTAAAACTTTGTGAGTAAATATTCTCCTCCTCATTGAAAGATCACACAGTCTACTTCAAATATTTGAATTAGATGTTATCCTTCAGCATGCTGCTTCAGCATACTGCTGCTCCCTTGGGAGTGAAAAGCCTGGGAGTGATCCTAGACGAAAATCTCACGATGGAGGCCCAGATCCAGGCTGCAGCTAAGGGCGCCTTTTTCCATCTCCGTGGGGCCCGTCGGCTGGCTCCCTACCTTCCACCAGAGGCCTTGAGAACAGTGGTCCATGCCACTGTCGTCTCACGCCTCGACTACTGCAACGCCCTATATGTGGGCCTCCCCCAGACAACAACTAAGAGGCTGAAACGTATCCATAACGCCGCAGCCAGACTCATTACTGGGTCATCAGTGAGGGATCACATTTCCCCCATTCTTAAAGAACTTCACTGGCTGCCCCTAGAGTTCAGAGCCCTTTACAAACTCCTGGTGCTCACCTTTAAAGCCCGGCACAACATTGGGCCTTCCTATCTGAGTGACCGGCTGACGGCCCAATGCAGCGAGAGGCCAGCACGCTCCATCAACGGTGACCGCCTGACTACCCCTGGAGTGCGGGAGGCTAGACTGGCGGAAACCGGCGGAGAGCCTTCTCCGTCGCGGCCCCTTCGACTTGGAACTCACTGCCGCCCACCCTCAGAGCCTCTCCGACTCTATCTGGATTCCGGCCAGCCTTGAAGACCTGGCTCTTCCGCCTAGCGTTCGGGACTGGCTCGGTACCTGGACTACCTGAGCCACCCTCCTGTTCATATTCCATGTTTTTAAACTGTTGTACATTGTTCACCCTAGGGTTTTAACTGTTGTAAGTCGCCCGGAGCACCGCCGGTGGAGGGCGACTCACAAATATTAAAGTATTATTATTATTATTATTATTATATATTGTGCCACCTTCTTTCCTTTCTTTCTCTGCTACTCTAATCAAAGCTTACTCTTCCTGCCTTCTGTTGCTTCCTCTTCCTCTGTTGCCACCTTATAGTTAACATGGCTATATGTCTGGAGAGACTGTCTTATCTTTCCTACCAATTCAGTCCCACTTTTCTGTATGCTGAGTAGGAGGAAAACTGCTAGACGCAGTTGAGAGAACTGCTGTGTCCCATTTTTACTGATGTCCCAGCTAATACCAGAAGACAAAGTTTCCAATTAGTCTGTTTTTGGGATCAGCACAAGTATTATATGCATGGATTTGTAGGGATTGTGGGTATGTGTAGTATTGAGGTTGTTCTGTGTATACAGCCTATATTACAATAAAATTTGCTTTATGCCCCCATGAATGGTAAATGTGTAATTGAGTATTTGTTGCAAAGACTGTGTCTTGTATGTCATTCTCAACTGATAGGAGAAAAATGGCTGTTTTCTTTCCAAAGTGCTTGGAGGCTAAATCTCATATTCAGCTAATAATGTTATAAATGCAAGCATTTTTTCTCTGTTGTAATAAAAACCATCTGTGTAAGTAGGAATATAGTCAAATGCTTGTAGGCTTATATTCCTTAGGGGATAGAGTGAGCATTCAAAACGGGAACAGGCTAAAATGTAAAATCTTTGTTTGAATATTTGTGTCCTATTTTGGGTCTACTGCATGCACCTTTCAGTATATATCAGACTGTCATGGAGTCTTGTTTCCCACATGCTCCTGTGATTCCCATGTTTTAAAAGGATAAGACTTAATATTTTAAGCCACTATCAAATCCCAGATTTTTCTATTGCAATTAGTGTTACAAAAATGTGTGCTGGGATTCAAGAAGAAATTTCCTACTAAAAACACTTGTGCTTGTTCCTGCTCATTGCCAGCAGTAAAACAGCTTTCAGGTGGTATGCCAAAACCTTTTAGCTTTTTGAACATCCTTAAGTGGTGACTTTTTAGAGAGTGCTCACCAGTATTCGATGGTTTTGAGCAAACTCTTTTTGCTTATCCATACAATATTATTCTGATCTGGTATATACATCTGGTGGAGTGGATACATATATGAGTTTTACATATGAAACTTCCTTTTGTTTTGTTTTTTAAACTTGCTTGCACTCTGTAAGCTCTCTCTCCGTAGTCAGTATTCTCACTTAGAAGTAATTTAAATTCACCTGGATTAGATCCTCAACATTGTGAGTCTATCCATAGGTTGTTCTAGAAACAGTCAATGTGAATGGAGTCCCACATTGTATAATACTTGATATTTTGCACAATTCAGTGCAGCATTTAAAAAAACAAAATCCTCGCCATTAACACCAGACTCTTTTCCTTTCTTTTTAGAAATTGATATTGGAGACATGTCAGCTAGGGTAACTAGCCCATCGGGGAGAACTACAGATGCAGAAATCGTAGAGCATGATAAAAACACATACTGTGTCCGCTTTGTGCCACAAGAAATGGGAGTCCATACCGTTAATGTGAAATACAGAGGGCAGCATGTGCCAGGCAGTCCATTCCAATTCACTGTTGGGCCACTTGGTGAAGGAGGAGCTCATAAAGTCAGAGCGGGTGGTCCAGGACTTGAAAGAGCAGAAGCAGGCATCCCAGGTAAGACTGCTGCTGATATATCTTTCTACATACATGAAAAGAGTTTGGATGTTATGTAGTGGGGAATAATAACTGGCATCTGTTAGTGACATAAGCCTACCTTATGACAGACTATGTCTTTTTACTTTGGATATTAGTATTTCATCCCTCCCTCTGTTGAGCCACTGTAGCCTTCACCAGATATTCCATGGCTGGTGGAGAAAGAGTTGAAGTAGAACCCGAGAAGCATCCTTATAATCAGACATGAAATTATTTTATCATCTGTTAAGCCATTTGGAGGATCTTGGTAGAACTCAGCAATTGTCCCATTGTCTCTTTTCTACTTTCGGGTTGCTTCCCCTAGGGACCATTATGGAACCACAGACTGTAGATTCATTCAATCAACAACCAATGGAAGAGATCCTACAAAACTGGACCCTTTTTGATCCTAATATGTCTACACGGATCAGTGACCTTACCACCAAAGAACTTCGCCTAGTACGAGTTCAACTCAATGCAGCTGCTTTAGCGGACTATGTAAGGCGGAATATAATTCCACCGGGCCTCCAAATACAACTGGCACCAAGAATATATAACCATGATGACTCATTCATGAAGAGCTGGCAAGCAATTCTGAACAAATGCTCGGAGAACCTCATGGTCCTTACCGTGCAACGGGCCTCGTTGGAAGCTGACTCCCTCAGGAATGAAATCTCTGCTATCAAAACTGAAACAGTCACACCCATACCTCAAGAGGATATTGATCTGGTTAAACAGCAATGTGATCAACTGTACCAAGACCTCAGGAAGTCTAAAATTGAAAAACTGCGGAGAGATGAAACTGACTATAAAAATAATAGGGTTTATAAGTGGACTTATAAGTCAACACCCAGGAACAACTATAAACAAGTCAGTTTCTCCAATGATTCTTTGACCTCCGCTGCGTCTAATGAAGACCCAGGTGTGCACTCTGATTCTTCCTCCTATTCTGCAGCAGGGAATAGATATCGTCGTAGAAATCGTAAAAAAACCAACTTCTCCAAGTTGGGAAAAAGGAGGATATTTTAGTGGTTAATCTATCTGATATGCACCTGTCTGACTCTGTAATACGCATTCTCAATAAAGGTTTATCATTTGTCTCAGCACCCTTTTGTTCGGATCTTGACATACGCAAGGACTTGGCTTCCCTTTTCTATTGCACTCTAGACCTGAAGGATCCCTCAGTAAACCACTTTAGACCAGCCGTGATTAAATGCTTTATTTAGAATAAAGGGAAAGAATAAAAGAGATTAAAAATATAGTCCATAGATGCCTCCAGCATCAGGGTATTGCAATTCAATAGTCCAAGGAGTAAAAAGCTCAATAAATGCAGAATAGTCTTGATGCCCCAATGGGCTAAAATCCTGGATAAGTTATTGGCAACAAAGGCTTGGCAAATACTTGAGTACGATGACTTGAAGGCCCAAAGGCCCGGGCTTGAGTTCCGTGGAGCTTAGCAAGGAAGCTTAACATTGACGCGAGATGTGGCGCATCTCTGGGACCCAACTTAAATAGGTGCCCCAAGGCTTTGATCTTTAAGGCGCCGACTTCGACGCAGCCCGTTCCCATGGACAGTTTGCCGGCTTGATTTTCTTATGCCTCCCGGAGAAGGATGGTATGTCAGCTCATTAGTAACTGCACCTGGAAGCAGGGGAGGCAACACAGCTCTGCCCTCACCGCTCTTCTTATTGGCCTGAGAAAGAGAAAGGCTGTGCCTGCCCTTGACCACTGGCTGCCAGAGAGACTTTTGCAGAGGCTTGCTTTCAGGCCTAGCTGAGGTCTTGAAATTAACATGGCTTTGGTCTGGCTTAGCTATGGAACCAGGCTGGGGCCTGACATTTTCAGATTAATGCGCCTCCGTGAATTCTTTTCCACTAATTCTTCTACTATTTATTTATTTACAATATTTCTACCCCGCCCTTCTCACCCTCGGGGGGGGGGGGGGCTCAGAGCGGCTTACAAGGCAGAAATTTGATGCCACAGTGTACAATATAAAACCATAAAACATACAGTATTAAATAATAGGTAAAAACAAACATCCAATCAACACTCAGTTAAGTTAAAAACAATGTTCCATCTACAAACCTAGGTTAAAAACAGTAAGCCATATTCTCATCTGTCAGCTTGCCAATCCTATTCCAGTCCAAAGTGCTGCATACTCCTATTGTGCAAAAGCCTGGTCGCATATCCAAGATTTAACTTTTTTCCTGAATGCTAGGAGGGATGGGGTCAATCGTATTTCTCTTGGAAGTGCAATACACAGCCATAGCCGAGAAGGCCCTGTCCCTTGTCCCCACCAGCCGCATTTGAGATGCTGGTGGGAGCGAGAGCAGGGCCTCCACAGATTATCTTAAAGTACGGGGTGGGACGTAGAGGCAGATGCATTCGGACAAGTAAGCTGGGCCAGAACTGTATAGAGCTTTATAGGTCAAAACCAGCACTTTGACTTGAGCTTGGAAGTGGACAGGCAGCCAGTGAAGCTGACGCAACAGGGGGGTGGTATGCTCCCTGTATGTTGCTCCTGTTAATAATCAGGCTGCCGCCCGTTGGACTAATTGTAATTTCTGAACTGTCTTCAAAGGCAGCCCCACGTAGAGTGTGTTGCGGTAATCTATTCGGGATGTGACCAGAGCGTGGACGACCACAACCAGACCGTACTACCTCTTGTATAACCACCATACACCCCAAATTAATGATCAAAAGTTCATTTACTCCCCCACTAGTCTCAGATAAAATTAAAGTATTTGAACAAACTTGTTTTACAAGAAGTATGCCTCATTAACCACAGGACAGATAGATACAAAGCAAGCCTCTCTATATCTGCCATTCAAGCTCTTCGTAGGTTGGGGAATCATCAAGTCATTTTCAGACCTGCTGACAAGGGTGGGGCAATTGTCTGCCTCAACCAGTCTGATTACTTAAACAAAGCCTATTTACAGCTCAATGACTCCAAATATTACAAAAAACTTTCTCATGATCCTACTTCACGTTTTTCAAAAAATATCTTTAACAACATTCAAGATGCTGTTATCTCTGGCCACATTGAACCTAAAATTGCACAATTCTTATTTAATCCATGTATTCCACGCTTCTACTTCCTAAAATACATTTTAAAAAACCCACCCACCTCCTGGGAGACCCATTGTCTCAGGCACTAATGGACTTATACAACCTTTGGCCATCTACTGTACCTTGATACCATTCTTCAACCATTTGTGGTACAGACACAAACCTATATAAAGGACACCACTGATTTGATAAATAAAATAGACAACTTTCAAATGGACCAAGGTGACTATCTGGTCACCGCGGATGTAGTGTCCCTTTATACCAATATTCCATTGGAAGAAGCTTGGCTCGTACTTCACAGTATCCTGGATTCCAGACCCTCTCCTCATTCACCTCAATCACACTTTCTTTTAGAATTGATTGCATCTTCTAATATAATTATTTTGGCTTCGAGGACCATTATTTTCTTCAAACTAGCGGAGTAGCAATGGGGTCTTCTCTTCCCCCGACAATCGCCAACTTATTTATAGCACACTTGGAAACAAGATTTTTACACTCTCCGGAATATTCTCATATACACCACCACATCAAAAGGATCTATCTTTTTTTGATGATGTTTTTCTGATTGTCAGTGGAGATTCTAACCTCCCTCATCTAATTCAGTGGTTCAATTCATGGCACCCTTCCATAAATTTTACCTTCCAGCATAGTTCTTCTCATATCAATTTTTTAGACCTAAATATTTGTATACATAACTCATTTAAATGTCCGTAACTATAGGAAGCCTACTGATAAAAATTGATCACTCCATTTCTCATCCTTTCACTCACATTCCTTAAAGCATAATCTTCCTTTTTCCCAACTCCTCCATATTAAAAGAAACTCCTCTCTTTCTGATCATTTTCACCAAGAAGCCTCCAATCATGTTGCTAATTTATCTCATTGAGGGTACTCTGATAGAGTTCTGTAATTCTTTTTAAATGTTTTATTGCTGTTGTTTTATTACTTATGTACTTTGTTATGTTGTATATTCTAAATCCTGTAAGCTGCCCCGAGCCACCTGGGAGTGGCGGCGAAGAAATCCAATCAATCAATCAATCAGTTCTTAAGTCAGTTCTAAACAAAGTCAATCTTATTCCACGTACCTCCTTACTACAATCATTGACCAAACCTGCTTTTTCAAGATTAGTATGACCTCTTACCTTAATCACACATTCAAAAGTCTCCAGGATCATCCAGAAATTTTGGGCTCTTGTGTCTTCCATACCTGGGCTAGAGACACCCCCAATGCTGGCCCACAAAAGGGGCCAAAATATTGGGGACCTTCTGGTCCACTCTAACCATGCTTTATGCAAGACACAAACTTCACTTACACCGGGGACGAGACAGTGTGGCCATTGTGGCATATATAAGCTGATCAATCCACAGAAGACCATATATAGCCCATAGAAGTCCAAATCATTCAAGATAAAATCCTTTTTCACATGCTCATTCTCCCACATCATTTACTCTCTCACCCATCCATGTGGGGACCTTTATGTGGGTCAAACGTGTAGGGAATTAAGGACAAGAATTAATGAACACAGTGCATTAGGAACGGAGCTGACAACTCAATCCTATATGCGCACTTCAAACACAAGAAACATCTTTGTGACAATCTATCTGTCTCAGTACTCAAAAGGGTTAATATTCAACCTCATGCAGACACGACTCAGGCTCTCCTTCATGCTGAAAATAGGTGGATACTCACCTTAGTCACTGAATACCCATTAAGGCTAAATGAGCAATTAAGCATTAATGATCTTTTAGTTCAATTCTGCACACTTGCCGCTCATTACCTTCACTTTCCTTTATATTTTACTTACCTTCACATATGTAATCTCACATCGTTACTTGCATTTTGAGATTCCTCCGATACTCTTCATTCTCTCAGATCAGGCATTGTCCTTCTCATTGATCAGTATGTACTTCATATTTATACTTTCTATTATGTGCATCACTGTTTACTTTGAAGGTGAATTGAACCTGTATTGTTCTTTTTTTGATCCTGTATATAATATATTTAACAATATAATATGTATTTTTGGTTGTATGCCAGAATTCATTAGATAATATATTGACTACTTACATCCAGAGTGGTTTCCTCTATTGCTTATATATGTTTTGTTTTTGTGCATGATATTCATCTGTGCATCACTGTTTATTTTGAAGGTGATCTGAACCTATACCGTTCCTGTTTTGATTCTGTATATAATTTATTTAACAATATATATATGTGTGTGTATTATTAGTTGTATGCCAGAATTTATTAGATATATAATCAACATCGTTACTGTGTTTTGATATTTTATGCAAGAATTGACCGCTTTATTGATTAACTATATATGACACATTTATTTGGTATACACTTCAGTTTTCCACTTTAAATCCCTAAACCCTTCTGGTCCTCCCCCCATCTTGTCCCAGAACTCATCAAATGACATAATCTTTATGTCTCTGACTGAAGGGACATAGCCAAATGTTTCTCTGGTGTCCCACCAGCCATGGAATAGCCATAGTGAGGGACTACAATGGCTCAACAGTAAATCCAGGGAGGTGTTGAATGGCTAGCTATAGTGTTATCCTACATGTAGAACTGTTTTGCTATGCTATGCCATATAGGATCTTGATACAAGACTACAAACCAGGATTAGCATGGTTTACCATCTTCGGTTGATGGTAAATCTGGTCACATCTGTTGCAATGCATGTTGAGCATGTTATCCTACTTGCTACAAGAAAGTGTCCAAAATATCATGTGTCTGTTTCTCACTGTTGTCTCTTGTTTACAGCTGAATTCAGCATATGGACAAGAGAAGCTGGAGCTGGAGGGCTTTCTATTGCTGTAGAAGGCCCAAGTAAGGCAGAAATCACTTTTGAAGATCATAAGGATGGATCTTGTGGTGTATCATATACTGCTCAAGAACCTGGTATAAAATTTATTATGACCTGAAATATTAATAATTTGAGACACAGTTCTTTTAGATTCCTTGTTTGCTGAATGAAGTTCTTGTGTTTTTCAGGTAACTACGAGGTGTCCGTCAAATTCAATGATGAGCATATTCCCGAGAGCCCCTACTTGGTTCCTGTGATAGCTCCTTCAGATGATGCGCGTAGGCTCACTGTTATGAGCCTTCAGGTGAGACACAAGGAAATATCTGTGCAGCTTACCACAGGCTGATTTCATCCTTGTTCTCAGGATCTTACACTCAGTAGCAGAATTTCTTAGGACGAAATCCTTGGCAGGCAGTCAGGCCTTTACAGTAGGGGGCAGCTCCTGACATAAATCAGTGTTTCATAGTACACTTGTTCAGGAAAAAAGAAAGCCAATTGCTATATTTTCCAGTAGCTCATAAAATTAATATTACATTACCTGTTTGGTAGTTCAGATTAGGTCTGTAAGACTATATTTGGCAGCAATCAGAAATAATCATGGCCAGTTGCCTTTAATGATTGCATATGTAGCCTTATTATTCGCATGCAGGCAAGGCATGGAAAAAGTCTGTGCTCACACAAGTGGGAGAGCAATGCTGATGGGAGAAGATGCTTCACTCTGAGGCGTCTGTTTCCTGACTGCTTAACATCCAGGGTCTTCAGAGCTGAGACACTATGGGAGAGCTGGTGTGGAGAATTGCCACAACACACCAGAACCTGGGCCTACATGAAATAGTTGCTCAGAGTCAGTTGCTGCCACTTCCTGTCCATCTCCAGCATAACTACACTGAGGTATGATCTTGGACCGATATTAAAACATGTTGCTAGGTTCTAATAATGCACTTGACTGAAGAGATTGAGTTCAGGGGACAAGCACAAAGTAGTAATCCACACTTTTGCAGATGTCACAAAACCACAGGTTTGTGGTTTGAATTGTTTTTAGTAGCTGCCAAAAGTAGAGTGAATGCCAGGCCTTTCAAAGTTTGAGTCTCTGTGTAGCCCTTCATTTTTATATTTGTGTGGTTTGCAGTCAGCTTGATGCAAGTAACATTTTAGACCTGCCCTATACCTAGATTGTAATGACTTTGGATTGAGAGACTTTGTTTCAGCCAGGCCCCACTACCACGTGTTCGCTTTCCTTCATCTTGAAGATGGGACAGATAGGTAGTTAGATTACAGAGGCACACAGGACTTGTGCTTTTGTGCACTTGCTCCTGACTGTCAGTCCAGTCTAGATCAGTTTTCTAGCCAAATTTCCACTGAAACAAGGAGTTACAAGGACGCTAATTAGCTACTGTGGTACAGATGTTTTTCTTGTGTTTCATTTAAAGACTCTTGACAGAATGTGTGTTGTCACGTGATTTTAACCCTGAAGAGGGAAATAAAATTGATGAGCACAAGGGTGGGGGAAGAAATGTGATCCTTTTCCAGAAACAGGCTATTGTTCTTTACTCCATATGCTATTTGATGATTTTTAGTGTCCTGTTTTGGTTTTAAGCTTTTGCTCATTCCAATTTATTTCTCTCTTGAGGGTAAAACTGTAAATGGAATTGCAGGTAAGCTATGTACTAAGGCAAAACATTGTGCTCTAACACCCCTGGTGATGTAACTTGATTTTTCCAGTAGTTAAAGACAGGAATCACATAGGTATATCACCTGGGACTGTATCTGTACACACACACACACACACGTCCAATTCTGAGTACTGCAATTTAAGGGAGATGTTGGCAAGCTGGAATGTGTTCAGAGGAGGGCGACTGAAATGACCAAGGGTCTGGAGAACAAGCCCTATGAGGAGCTGCTTAAAGAGCAGGGCATGTTTAGCCTGTAGAAGAGAAGGCTGAAAGGAGGTATGATGGCTATGTATAAATGTGTGACGGGAAGTCATAGGGAAGAGGAAGCAAGCTTGTTTCCTGCCACCCTGGAAACTAGGATGCGGAACAATGGGTTCAAATTACAGGAAAGGAGATTCCATCTGAACATTAAGAGTAAGTTGTTAGCTTACTCAGCAGTGGTGGAGGCTTCTTCTTTGGAGGTTTTTAAACAGAGGCTGGATGGCCATCTGTTGGGGGTGCTTTGAATGCAATTTTCTTGCTTCTTGGCAGGGGGTTGGACTGGATGGGCCACAAAGTCTCTTCCAGCTCTATGATTCTATGTAATGATCAGTACTGAGCAGCATTTCAGGTATGCTTCTGTGAAGAGCAGGGTTTATGCATTTTTCCATGACGTCTTTTTTATTGAAAAGGGGACATGCCCTACTATATATCACATCTTAGTTCTGTGGTGATTTTTCAGATGGAACAATGCAATGCTTCCCTTGCCTTCAGAGACTGTGAATTACTGGACTGTTGCAGACTGTTTTCCTTGCAATCGAAATGTCAGACTATGTGATAATCTCAATGTTGCATTCTTAGGAGTCTGGGTTGAAAGTTAACCAGCCAGCAGCCTTCGCAATTAGACTTAATGGGGCAAAGGGCAAGATTGACGCTAAAGTGCACAGCCCAATTGGAGCTGTAGAAGAGTGTCATGTTTCTGAACTGGAGCAAGGTAAGGAAGCACAAAAACCAGGTGAAACCATAGAATGTGTTAAGTATTGCAGCATTCTAACATGCATATAAATCTTCACAAAATGAACAGATGCCACCCCATACCAATAAAGAAACATGCTCAGTGGAAATTAGGCAGTTATTTTGGAGCCCAAATTCCAGAAGCTGTATTTCACATGAAGTTGGAAATGATTTCCTTGGTTCAAATGCTTGAGTAGAACCAACTTCTGTTATTTGTCATTTCATCCCTGAGGGGTTTTTTTGCAAAGGCAAAGTATGCCAGTGCATATAGGTGCCCATCTAGCTGAGAAAAGTTAGACATGTTGATGGCCCATTGGCATGTGCTGTTTTATAGAAGGCCATCTAGCAACTACTTCTTCACTTTGGCATTGATCTGTATATAGGATGCAACGGAAGGTAAAATATTGTGACCAACAGTTTCTCAGCTGGAGCCACTTCCTATTCTGCCACATTGTGTCCCTTCTTGTTTTTAGTATAACTTGCAGATTGATTCAAACAATGTTTTTACCTTCTTGTGATAATGCCAGTGGGGCTTGCATCTCTTGGAAAATATTAGCTACGTTTCCAGAACAAGCATCAGGCCAGTGATACATTTTGTACAGCAAGATATATTTGTTGTTGCTTTTATGTCAATGTCATCTTAAGGCAATCCTATTCTAGGAATATCTTGGCAAGATGTCTCCAGAGAAAGCTTGCCCCTGCCTTTGTATAAGACCATTAGAATATGATTTGCCAAAGGTCACCCATTGATTTTCCATGTCTGAGCAGGGATTTGAACTCGGGCCTCTGAGAGCCCTTCCACACTGCCCCTATATTCCAGGATCTGATCCCAGATTATCTGTTTATCCCAGGTTATCTAGCAGTAGGTACTAATATATTCAACTTTAAAGCAGATAATCTGGGATCTGATCCTGGGATAAAGGGCGGTGTGCAAGGACCTTCAGAGTCGGAATTCAGCACTCAAACTGCTAAAATATGCTGGCTCACTGAAATACAGATCTTGGCATACAATCAGCCCTTCACATGCCCTTGGGGTTAGGTCCATAGGGCTGTTGCAAAAATGGGGAAAAGGTGAATATATTTTTTAAACCTGAGAGGACACCTCTCTAGGAATCCCTAGGCCCACCAGTCAACCTTCACTGGAAGTTGATCATAAAATCATGTTGGAGGACCTACAAGTGCCTAGAGAAGTTCAATTGTGGGATTTCCTGCCTTGATATTCTGGGTTCTCAGTGCACATGTACAACTATCGTTCAAGGCAGATTGGCCTTGAGTTTCTACCAGTAGTTTTTGTTTCTTGGAAACAAATCAACTTGATTGTAGTTGAAAGTGAAGAGACAAAGCCTGATTTAAATATGCCAACTCAAATTCTGGTGCATGGCCTCTGCAAGGGCGGCTTGGACATGCCGTTAAGAGAATAAGGTGCAAACCTGAGGCAGCAGATTCTTAGGGTCAGAAGTATTCTGTGCCTGGCATATGAGCATAAAAGGCTGTGATGTAGTTTAGGATGACAAGTGCGCTGTCTTAGTGCCAAGTTCTAAATAACATTTTAAATTTATGTTTTACAGATAAATACGCTGTACGGTTCATCCCACGTGAAAATGGTATCCATTCTATTGATGTGAAGTTCAACGGGAGCCATGTTGTAGGCAGTCCTTTCAAAGTCAGAGTTGGAGAACCAGGTCAGGTTGAAAGCCCAGCTCTTGTTACTGCCTACGGCCCAGGCCTTGAGAGCGGCACAACAGGTAAACCTTTTCCCCATCTTCTTATGGAATTCGAGTACCTAAGAGTTCTTTTCCAGGAAGTCTGCATCCCTTGTATTTAGCTAGCCTGAGTTTGTTATTTGAACTATGGAGCAGGAAAGAGCCAATGTGAAGGCAACTGTAGAATTAGATGCCAAATCTATGTGAACAATTTCCATGAGGTGTAGAATTCTACCTTAGCACTTGATTAAGCAGTTGCTGGAGTTCAAAATTGTCTTGAGTGTATTGGCTTTCTTCAAAAGGACACTTTAAAGCCAGAGTGGTGAACTTTTGGCTCTGTGGATATTCTGGCCCACAACCACAACTGTCCCCCTTGGCATGACCAATGAAAAGGGACAGTGAGACTTTGAAATGCTTGGCAGAACAAGGATTCCCTAGTCTTGTATTAAATGATGGTAGTGGTGCTTATTCTTTGCTTTCTCTATGGGCATTAAAGAAATTATCATTGATTGATGAAGGAAATATCAGCTGTCAGTTTATATATTTATCATGTCAGAAGCGAATTGAGATGCTGCAAGTTGCTTCTGGTGTGAGAGAATTGGCCATCTACAAAGACATTGGTCCAGGGGATGTGTTACTATTCTGCAGAAAGGCTTCTCTCATGTCTGTTGAGTACCAAAGTATTGATTGACCATCATCGCTAATTAGCTTTTGGATTGTTGTTAGCTCTATAGCAGGGCTCCACGTATGTAACCATGAAGACTTAGTTTTGGCTCACAATTATGTTTAAAAGAAGGGATTGTTTTTGTTTTGCTCTTCCCTTCACATTTTTGTTTAACAGCAGTTGGAAGTGTGAAATAGGTATTGCAAGCACATTTGTAGTGTCATCAAGAACCATGTGATTGGTATGATTCAGACAATATAAATGATATGATTCAACTTTGCATGTGAATTCCTGTGATAGGGTGCAACACTTGGAATGGCCTAGTCTGAAAATCTTGATTCTCAGGTTCGGATTCTTATTATCAATGGGCCAGGAAAATATAGAGGACGTGGAAAAAGCATCTTTCTGTATAGACACTTAAGAACTACAGTTATTCATGATCCAGCATCTGTGGCACATATTTCACAAATGTGTTACCATACATTAAAATGTACATTAAAAGGTAAGGTGATGTGTGCTTAAT
Source organism: Anolis apletophallus (assembly GCA_030556195.1). Taxonomy (NCBI): domain Eukaryota; kingdom Metazoa; phylum Chordata; class Lepidosauria; order Squamata; family Anolidae; genus Anolis; species Anolis apletophallus. The sequence continues at coordinate 39,904,450 of JARBWK010000001.1, read as the reverse complement.
TGAAACTCTGAAATAGTTTACAGTAATATTCAGTCAGAAGTACAATTTGTCCTTGGCATATGCCGAGATTTGGTTCAGGACACCAACATCCATGGATACTCAATTCCCATTATCGTTGTTCACTGTGTAAAAGGCATTGAATGTTTACCTTATATGTGTTTACTGAAATCTGCTCTGAGTTCCTCTGGGGAGATAAAGCAGAATATAAATAAAGTGTGTTGTTGTTGTTGTTTGATACATAAAAAGATTAGTACACAGCAAATAAGATCATTATGCTGGCTTTTGTATTTGATCACACGTCGGACACTTCCCAAGTGTCTAGGACTGTGTGATGTATCAGTGAATAATGCATGCAGATCCAAGTAGGGTGGCCTTTTGCAGCTGACAGATGGTAATTTTGTCAGTGCCGATTGTTTTTAAGTGTAGACCAAAGTCTTTAGGCACTGCACCCAGTGTGCTGATCACCACTGGGACCACTTTACTGGCTTGTGCCAGAGTCTTTGTAGTTCTGTCTTCAAAATCCTCATATTGTGTAAGCTTTTCCAGTTGCTTCTCGTCAATTCTGCAGTCACCTGGGATGATGATAATGATGATGATGATGATGATTATATACAGTGGCATAGTAAAATTATGTTACTTATATAAATTAGTAAAATCATTGCATTGGTTTTTGGAAAAAAAATTCAAGCATCTGAAATCCCCAGATTCAAGCATCTGAAAATTCAAGCATCTGAAATGAGGTTAAAGTGGTACTTAACATGCTTTTTGTATACTTGACCAAAATTGAACATAAAAGTAGCATTAAGTTTTTTAATGTGTACTTTTCTTTCCAGGATTGCAGTCTATGTTTACTATAGACACCACCAAAGCTGGCCCAGGTACCCTTGCTGTTACCATTGAGGGCCCATCAAAGGTGAAAATGGATTGCCAGGAAGCTCCAGAGGGCTACAATGTCATGTACACTCCTATGGCTCCAGGAAACTACTTAATTGGAGTTAAATATGGAGGCCCTAATCATATAGCTGGTAGCCCTTTCAAAGCAAAAGTGACAGGTAAGATAAGTGAGCTGGTCCTTAAAATTGACTTTTGATCTCACTGCATTGTTTGGGAGGGAATAGGTTCAAAGAGAAGAAGATGAATCTGAATCATCGACTTGACTCTGGTGCCTTTTTCAAATAGCTAACAATTATTTTATTATCGACTTCACACGAAGATGTAGGTATATTGCTAGGCCGAGTTTTACTTCATTTTGTTTCCCTTTTTTAGGCCAGCGGTTGGTCAGCCCAGGTGTCTCAAATGAAATGTCTTCTATCATGGTGGAGTCTGTCACCAGGTCAACAACTGATACCTGCTACAGTGCCATTCCCAAATCTTCATCTGATGCAAGCAAAGTCACCTCCAGAGGGGCAGGGCTTTCTAGAGCTTTTGTGGGCCAGAAAAATTCTTTCTCCGTTGACGGCAGCAAAGCAGGTGATTTAATTTTCTAAAAAGGGTCTGAGTGTTTGCCAAACCCAAACTTTTCATTTCTGTGGAAAGTCTTGAGGATTAAGAAAACCATTAAGGCATTCACAGGTAAAAAAAAACCCTGAATTGCTATTGACAGTGGAATATCAAACCACCCATTGCATGCAGCAAGGAAGTAAATGAGCTGGTTGTTGTAGAACCAAAATATTGGAACTTTAATTAATATAATAATAATACATTTATATTTACATGCAGAGCCTAGTATTGTGTTTTTGACTATATATCTTGGTTGTATAATATGTCTATATAAATACACATGCATACATGCATACATATACTAATTATACACAATGTAGACATATTAAAACACTTAATATTTATTGCATTCTGGAATTGTTTAATTTCAGGGGCAGTGTTTTCTGTTGTTACGGTAGTGCTAACCTTCTCCTTCTGTCTTAGGTTCAAATATGTTGTTGGTTGGAGTCCATGGACCAACAACACCTTGTGAAGAAGTATCTGTGAAACACTTGGGAAACCACCAGTACAATGTAACATATGTTGTGAAGGAGAAGGGTGACTACATTCTGGCTGTAAAGTGGGGTGAAGAACACATTCCCGGAAGCCCATTCCATGTTACTGTTCCCTAAGTTCACCTCTTTTCAAAAGATGCTACTCTCTACAAGTGAAATTGTACATTGCAATACTGTGAGCGCTCCTACAAGAAACAAATTATCTTTCTGTAATGCACATTTTAATGTTCCCCGTATTAAATTCAATGTGTTTAAAGTACTCCTTTCTATTGTCTTACATATCACTGCTATACAGTGTGCCCCAATTGTCACATTCCAACTCTACCTTTCTGAATCAGTACAAAATCATGTAATACTGAAGGATATGCTGTCTTTTTGTTTTGTGGATTTTAGATTTTACAAACTGGAATTTGTCTTGGATGATTGGGTATCTTAAACTACTGACTTGTGGTGAGCGTTTTTAGACTGGAAACATTTCATTTAGTTGTAGAATATCACGTTGGCATTTGCCAGTTAAAGGTTCATCTGTAAAGAAATGAGGTTAAAGTGGTACTTAACATGCTTTTTGTATACTTGACTTTTTTTAGTACCTAATAATGAAAACTCAAAATCATGTTACAGCTGAACACAAAAAGGCTTTACAGGATGCTTGGCTGTTTACATTTGGGGGGAAATTAGAATTGTTTGCCTTTTTTTCCTTAAAGGGACTCAAAAGAAGGCCTTGAACTGTTTCCAGAAACCTTTATTATTATTGTTATGGTGGTGGCTTGCTTTTAATTATGATGGTTCTTACTGGATGCCAAATTAGGGTGATGTTCTCACTCAGAGAGATGCACCTTCTGAGAGCTCAAGATCAGTTGTGATGCCCTCTATACAACCTGCAATAAGTCTTACTGCAAAGGATTGCTGACTGTTTCTGCCCAGTGAATGCTCAGGAAATTCAGACTGGCTATATTGAAAAAAATGCTTAATTTCCACAGGTGCTTAGTCCAGTCCAGTAAAAAAGTATATTGGGACTCAAGCATCATAATCCCAAGTAATGTCTATGTGTAAACTAATCTAAGCAGTTAACCATTTAATGACTGAATGTTTTCTGGTTAGTTAACAAGTCAAATTAAGAAGTACATGCACATATGTTGAACCCCCTTCTTTGTTTTGGCAGAAGAAAATGAGCACATAGCTGTTCTAATAATCAAAATGTCAAAAAGGGTTTCAAATATCCATTTCAATGGTTACACAATACTGCTGGGTTTTTTAAAGCAGAATTTTCTCATCTTAATGGAGGAAAAGACTTAATTGCAAGTGACTTAGTTCCTTTCCCTGTTTAGTAAAAAATTCTCCTGGGTCATTTTTATTTTTGTAGTTTGTATATCAATGAACTAAGTTAAGCACAGCTTCTTGGTGGGGGAAATAAAGTAACAGGATTTTAACTGTGCTGTGTGCCTTAATGTGAAATACTCACAACATTGTAAACTATTAAGTAAAAGCAAAATAAACTGGAATAAATGCAGGATTGTAATATTGTATCTCATAACTTATTAAAAATCGTGACTGTTTGCTTCATGGAATAAAATGTGCATGTTAACAAACAAACTCAGGTGGGCTTATCAATAATGGTTTTACTGTGGTTTCTGTCCAGATGGAGTAATTTGCTTCGCACCAGTACGGGAAACTTCTGTTGGTGGTTCTCAGGAGTGGCAACCTTCAATAACACAGACATCGCTTGTGTCAGTCCATTTCAGCATCAAAAAGGTCCAAGAGACTTCTGTAGCATTTTTGAAATTGAGAAAATGAAATCTGTTGCATCAGTTTTTCAGACCTCAGTCAGCCTTGCCAGGTGAAAGCACCTGTCTAAAAGGTGCTTGCTACGGCATTCCTTTATATCTTTTTCCTGAAGGAATGAACATAAGATAGCAAAAAGTCCCAATAACAGCAATGGGATTTTTAAATACAGAGTAAAATAACTCCCTCCCTCCCTTTTCTGCAGTCTTGCTTTTGGTAATCACAGCAGGTGCAGCCTTCTAGCTCTTAGGGATGTTCCACTCTGTCCCTAAACTACTCACATCCTAATGTTTTGGCATACTGAATATTCTGGGTCAGGAATGGGCAACATGTGGCTCTAGATGTTTTCAGACTGACTCCAATGATCTCTCATTAACTGTTCTAGCTAGAGTTGGTGAACAAACCAATCCCATAATGCAAATCTTGGGGCCCACAAATTATCTATTCAAAATAGGCCTGAAAACATGGATATGAAAGAAGAATTGTGTTAATAAATGGCATGACAAATCTTTGTTTGAGACCCTGGTCAGATGTTGACAGTCTCCCTAGTAAATTCCTGTCCTACAGGGAGGGACACACAATCTGGCATCTCATGTTGATATCTGAGTAAATCCAGTTGAAGATGAACTGATACATGTATAGGTAAAGGTAAAGGTTTCCCCTGACATTAAGTCTAGTTGTGCTCATCTCCATTTCTAAGCCAAACAGCCAGTGTTGTCCATAGACACTTTCTAGGTCATATGGGCAGCATGACTGCATGGAGTGCCGTTACCTTCCCACTGAAGCAGTACCTATTGAGCTCACATTTGCTTGTTTTCGAACTGTTATGTTGGCAGAAGCTGGAGCTAACAGTGGGAACTCACCCCATTCCCCAGATTCGAATTGCCAACCTTTTGGTCAGCAAGTTGGACAGTTTAACCTGCTGTGCAACCAGGTATAGATAGCTGTAATCTCCTTCCCCCCTGAATTGCAAATGAGTCAAGGAAAGTACTTCCAAACGGATTATTTAACATGAATAGCCTCTAGGTAGCCTCAGAATTGTGTCATCCCATGAAAGCTATAACAGTAGGCTCATGCACCTGCCAAATGCAGGCATGGATTTTGCCAGCATCCTTTTTACCTGTAAACTGTTGCTGACTTTTAATTTAACAACTCCCTCAAGGGGTGCATTGAGATTTCCCATGAAATCAGAACCTGAAGAGACCGTAAAGGCCATCCAGTCCAACCCCCTGCATGCAGGAATATACAATCAAAGTACCCCCAACATATAGGAACATAAGAACATAAGAACATAAGAAGAGCCATGCTGAATCGGACCTCAGCCCATCTAGTCCAGCATTCTGTATCACACAGTGGCCCACCAGTTGTACACGGGGATCTCGTGCAGAAGGGAGGGCAAAACCCTGACCTGCTCCCGACCCCCCACAACCAGTACCCAGGGAAATCCTGCCTACCTCAACCAACTCCGAGGTGGCACTTGAATGTCCTTTTCAGTAACTACCGATACACTTGGTATCCATGAATCTGTCTAATCCTGCCTTGAAGTTGTTCAGGCTGACAGCTGTCACAACCTCCTCTAGAAGTGAGTTCCATAACCCAATGACCCTCTGGGTGAAGAAATCTTTCCCTTTATTAGTCCTAATTTTCCTACCTTGGAGCTTCAGGAGGGCCCTCTAGTCCTCGTGTTTTGTGACAAAGAAAATAATTTTTCTTTATTCACCTTTTCTATCCCATGCATGATTTTATACACTTCGATCAAGTCACCTCTTAAACGGCGTCTTTCAAGGCTGAAAAGACCAAGGCGTTGCAACCTGGTTTCATAAGGGAGCCGCTCCATCCCTTGGATCATTCTTGTTGCCCTTTTCTGTACCTTTTCCAGTTCCGTTATATCCTTCTTAAGGTGCGGAGACCAGAATTGTACACAGTACTCCAAATGTGGCCTTACCATCGATTTGTAGAGAGGTAATACAACATTTGCTGACCTATTTTCGATTCCCTTTCTGATCATGCCTAGCATAGAATTTGCTTTTTCACTGCTGCAGCGCACTGGGTTGACATCTTCATTGAGCTGTCCACCAAAACCCCAAGATCCCTTTCCTGGTTTGTCTCGGAAAGCTTTGACCCCATCAATTTGTAGGTGTAGTTGGGGTTCTTTGCCCCGATGTGCATGACTTTACACTTGTTTGGGTTAAAATCGCTATCCAGCCTCTGATACAAGACCTCCAAAGAAGGAGATTATGCTGAACTGTGAGGCAGTGGCGTCCACTTATGGTTCCTAATGTTTAGGTGGAATCTATTTTCCTGCAATTTGAATCCACTACTCTGTGTCCCAGTCTTAAGAGCAGCTACAAACGAGCCTGCCCCTTTCTTCAATGTGAATGATTAAACATGGCTATCAGGTCCCCTCATAGTCACCTTTTCTCCAGGCAATATCCAAATTAGGGGACTCTTGTGTTGGTGTTACAATGGTGTGTTTCAATTTGGATTATATTTAAAATAGCGGAACCTGCTTCACCCTAGTGGTGAGAGTGCAGAAGTTTGTCGTCCAACCCAACGCATCTGGCAGGGACTAGACACAGTAATTGCTTGAAAATCACTAGTTTTGAATTGCGAGGCTGCAAAGCCTAATCGAAGGGAAGGGTTAGAATAGGAGAATAAGCATGCTGATTAATTTGAACAACACAGGCAGTCTCCTTGGCAAGATGGTTCACACATGACTGAATTTGTCTCCATCAAAGGTTAATGATTGAGGTGCCAGTTGCTATAGAAACTAAGAAAACCACAACGTTTGAACTGGTACCTTCCCCACCCCAGTTTGGTTAAATAAATACACAAACTTGGTAGAGATTGCAGCCTCATACATTGATGCTTCGTAAACTATTATGTGTAAGTAATGAACTGGCATGGTTTCCCCCCAGCCCCATATGCTGCAAACCAGCACCATATTTGTGCCTGTTACCTAAAGCTGAACCTTTCATTCCCAGAAACCTGCTACAGACCAGCAGTCAATGGCTTGCAGATGGCACAAATCCACTGACTTAATAATACCATGCATAACAGCACTCAACTTTTGAGCCTAGGCTAGATATGCAACATGACCCACTTCAACACTTATGCCACAGTCACATATGTACAATGCTATGAGTTATGGCAGAGCATTGCTATGGAAATTCCAAATTCATTAGTATTTCTGCAATTGCAGCCTACAGGTTTTTCTGTTTTGCTTTGAAGAAGAATCCTACAAATCTGGCCGACTGTTTTGTAGACCTAAGGTTAGTCTAAATAAAGCAGACATCAGCAACACCTGTGAATCCAGAACCTATTTAATCTCCCCTTCAAACCCTAATGCATTGCAAGCCCCTTCGCTACAAGCTTTGGGAATATGGCTTAGTGCTATAGAAGGGCAAATACAACAAAATCCACACAAGGGTGAAACCTGTTTTGTGTGAGGATTTGAAGAAGGATGCCATGAGTTGGGGGGTAACTGGAGAGGCATGTGTCAGCAGCTCATTAGCTGGGCGTGCCTGGAGCCAGAGTTCTGATTGGCTGCTGCCTCTGGCTAGCTGCTAAGACCAACGGTTCTAACTGTCACTCTGCCATTTTTCTCACTTTGGACAGTGAAGAGAAAATGCTGGCTGCCAACTATCTTAAAGACTGATCATTTTAAGGCATGAGGCTTATTTTAAAGACTATTTAAAAAGACTATTTTATTCCGTTTATCTCTGCCTGAATTCAAAGAAACTGAAATATACTGTATATTGTAACCCTGTTTGAACTTTTGAACTAAAGTAAAGATACTGTTACTTGTTTCACAAACCTGAGTGACATTTTATTATACTGCAGGATATATCTTGGTTTAAATACTGTGGTATAGCTTCTGCTTATTCTGCTTAGTCACATTTACCAACCCTCACATTTTGGAAAAACAAATACAAGCATTCAAAGTTTCATTGGCTTCTTTATCAGGCAAATATATTAAAAATCACACAGGAGAAGAAAAGAGATGATGTTTGAGTTACTGCCTAACTTATTAATACATTAAATGCATTTTGAGTATTATAGTTTATCAGAAAGATTGTCTCAAATCTGGACAGAGGCTCCTGAGGGGTAGAAAACGGTGCTGAAATGATGCAAGACACAGATGTATAGGAATCACAGAGTTGGTTTTGTGCCCCAAAGCTAATCTCTGTTGCCTTCAGGTCTGTTGAAGGCAGTCAATACTGAGTAAAATTAAATGATCATAGTAATTCATACATGGAAAAAGATTGGGGGGGGGGCACTTTTTTTTTTGCTCCAGGCACAAAGAATCTGGCGCCCAGCTTGCCTGGGAGTTTTTCCATCCATGGCTTGTTCTTCACTACAGAGCTATAGAGAAAGTATGTTTGTGAAATGTAATTCTGTCATTGGAGGGGATATTAGCAGCTGACAATAGTTGATGACCCCCCTTTCCCCCCTTTTTTGCAGTTGGAATTTGAAATACAATTAAACAGAAAAAAAATATCAAAACCTGAATTAAAATATATGTCACTAACATATCAGCACATCAATTATAAACAACAAGCACACTGTGTGAGGCAAATCTTTATATACAACCTCATCACACTACAGAAAGAATCCACTTTAAATCCGGTTTCTGTCTCCTGCAGAATTCTGGGGTTTGTTGTTTAGTGAGGCTGCTAAAGTCTTATCCCTAAATTACAAACCCCAGAATTCTTCAAGAGGCAGCAACTAGATTTCAAGTGGATTCATTCTCTAATCTTTTATCAAATGTCTGTTGGAATAGAAAAGTCAGTTAACTTATTGGACACTTCCCGAATCTTGGGTGGAGGCCCTGGCATAGAAATCTTTTTAATTCATGGCTTGTTTAGCTCCCAAAGTCTAAGTTTTCCCATTTCTTTCAGGGTGTGGTAGTTCTTGAACTGTGATTAAAGCCTCAAAGAATGAAACCAAATGGCTGGTATGTCATTTTTCTCTATAGAGTTGCCTTCCCCATCCCTGTAGTTGCACACGCTCTTCACTTCTGTGCTTAGCTTTAAAGGGCAACTGTTCGAATGAACACTACAGGACAGGAAAGATCTAGACTGAGAATATATTTGCATGTATTTAACATTTCATTCAATCACTGCTCTCTTTCCCCCTCCCTGCCCCTCTCTGTATACATTTCTTGAAATACATTTCTCCCCTTATTATGCTACTTTTCAGATGTCAATATATTAAGATGCATGTAAAACAAAAGGGGGGAGCCCCGGTGGTGCAGTGGGTTAAACCGCTGAGCTGCTGAACTTGCTGACTGAAAGGTTGCTGGTTCAAATCCGGGAAAGCGAGGTGAGGTCCCACTGTTAGCCCCAGCTTCTGCAAACCTAGCAGTTCAAAAACATGCAAATGTGAATAGATCAATAGGTACTGCTCTTGTGGGAAGATAATGCTATGGTGATCCAGGCCACGGTCATGTCAAGACTGGACTACTACATGGGCCTACATCTCTCTGTGATCCGGAAACTTAAACTAGTACAGAATGCGGCTGCTCAACTTCTCGCTGGGGCACTGGTGAGCCGCGAAAGCCGCGTGAGTCGCCTTAGGGGCAAGACTTCCAGCGGCGCCTTCTCCCCTCAAGCCAGTTCCGCCTCCTCCCTTCACTGAAGGGAGGAGGGGCGGAGCTGCTGCCGGCGAGAAGGAGAAGGCGCCGCCGAAAGTCCCACCCCTAGAGCGACTCGCACGGCTTCCCCCGCCGCCGCCGCGCTCATACCGGCGCCCCTCCTCCCTGAAGGGAGGAGGGGTGCCGGCGCAAGCACGGCGGCAGCGGGGGAAGCTGGGCGAGTCGCCCTAGGGGCGGGACTTCTGGTGGCGCCTTCTCCCTCTCGCCGGCCCTGCCCCCCACAAGAGCCCCCCCCGGGGGCGGCATTTAGACAGGCGGCCTCGGGCGGCACAGTCCGCTAATCCAGGCCTGCTTCCACTATGTTGGCTATTGCAGCTATTGCAATGTCAATTGGCAGAAAAGTAGGTAATGGTAGTGTGAATCAATTATCAACATTTTGTTGAGATGTCATATAACACCAATTTTGCAGCAGCTTCGTTGGCTGCCAATCGAACGCTGGATCACTTTCAAAGAGATGGTATTTACCTTCAAGGCCTTATATGGTCTAGGGCTGGCATATTTGAGGGACCGCCTTACTCCCTACCAACCCCAGATATCACTTTGCTCAGAGGACCAAGATCTATTGGAAGTCCCCAGCTTTAAGACCTATCACTTAACAGCGATTAGGCGCAGAGCTTTCGCGATTGTAGCACAATCTCTCTGGAATATTTTGCCACCAGTGATCTGCGCCTTGCAGGATTTATCAGCTTTCTGTAGAGCATGCAAGACATACCTGTTTTGGCGGGCATTTGAGTCTTATTAGGTAATTTTTAACTCGGTTTTTATTGTGTTCATGTGTGTGTTGTGAGCCGCTCTGAGCCTTTGGGGAGTGGCAGCATATAAGTTTGAATAATAATAATAAAAATAATAAAAATAACGGCACTCCATGCAGTCATGCAAAACACATGACCTTGGAGGTGTCTAAGGACAACGTTGGTTCTTTGGCTTAGAAATGGAGATGAGCACCAGCCTACAGAACTTAACGTCATGGGAAAACCTTTACCCATGTAAAAAGGGAACTTTCTGAAAACACGTGCACTTTTTAAAATATAAGCTACAGCAAGAATCACTAAATCAGATTGTTGTACATAGAACATGGAGTCTGGGTGAGCTGAGCATACAGACAGTATCATTCATTTTGGGAAGTGACAGGACATTGAGTGACAGTAGTCAATCTGGCATTTTGAAGCTTCTACTTAATTTAATTTTACTTTGGGTTGATTCCAGCACAGTTCAAAACCAGATCAATCGAGTTTGGCAAATCCATTCCTTTTCTCAGGGCTGGTTTCACCAATTTTCAAACAACTATTGATTAAACATTTTAAAGCTTTTCTCCCTCCGTGAGAATATATTCCTTACAGGTCAGCACCAGTGGAAAGGAGAATAAAGGGGAATGGGGATTTGATTTTGATTTACAGGACTGCAATCATAATATGCTAACTAGGTTGTAAAATCATCGGTGAGCCCATCCTGGAGGCAAACGTGTTTCAGCACTTTCTCGCATCCCACCAGAAACCTTCTCAAATACAGCCCTTATGTCTTTCGAGAGGAATATAGTCCTGGGGTTGCCAAAGATGGAGGGAAACAGGACCCTGGAAACTGCCAGCCGGTGTGATGGCTGCTGTAATTTGAGCCCAGCTTGACGGGCCCTTTTGTGCAGGTTTCCTTGGACACCAGAAACAGGCAGTGTTCACTTATACCAGGCACACACATACACAGACGCAAAGAGGACAGCCACTGCACAAGCTCTAGATATTGCTTTGGGGCCATGAGGGGGTTTCTAACCACTCAGGAGCAGAATGGATGGAGGGAACTGATTAACAAGGAAGCCTTCTGCAGAGTCGGCTGGAAAGCCAAATATGGGTCCAAATACCCCCGACGGGTGTCTGACTATAGGATCTCTCAGAGGAAGTGCTTCTTGCCTGCTCTCTGCCCTGCAGGTGATGGTGGGAACCCTTCTACCTGTGAAGACATAACTGTGCAAAAGAATAAAGGAAGGAAGCTACTAGAAAGAGAAGATGATCCCCCTCTTCCGGAGCCTCTGCCCGAGATGAGGGCTCCAACCCCACAGACAGTGCAGTTGCTGTACCAGGGCTTCTCCCATGAGGGCAAAGGCAGGCAACACTATCTCAAAGAGAGGACGAGAAAGAGCCCCGAGGAAAAATTCTGTTCCCCTTTGTTATCATCATGGGACTACGGCTGGCGCTTAGGTAAGAGTAACACTTCTTGAAGTGTATCTGCACTGTGCAATAGTAGAAACTTGGTGCTACTTTTTAATTATGGAATTCTAGGAATTGCAGACCACTGAGGGCCTTAGATTCTAGCAAGTAGAAACCCAGCAGATGAAGCTTTGTATAATGAAATATTGGGACCGGCTAAATTCCTGTCGGGTCTGTTACGATTACAGAAAAGAGAGAGAAAAGTTGGCAATTAATGTCCATATGCGAAACTTTTGTATCTTTTCCCTGTATGAGACTAGCTCGAGATTTTGTTCATTATTCCTTTCTAAGCATAGTTTTCTTCAGTGGGAGACACTGGTGTCCCATGGTTGAGCTAGAAATTACTATCTATTTCACATTGTTGGCTTCAGATGCCACTCCTAGGTAAACCATGGACCCTTTCTACACAATTACAAGAATATTTTCTTCTTTAACTGCCAATCTATGAAATCCTGGGCTTTGTAGTTTGGGAAGATAGGGCAGGTCCTCTCTGATTGAGAAATCAGAATACCTCCCTCTAAACTGCAAATCCCAGGATTCCATGGGCTGTTAAATCATAACATTGTAATTGCGAAGTGTGAAAGGGCCTTATAATAAGAACTGTGTTTGTGATCCGCCCCGAGCCTGCTGGGAGGAGCGGAATATAAAACCAAATAAATAAATAAATAAATAAATAAATAAATAAATAAATAAACTATGATCCAACCTCGGTAAACGGATTTTCAGGTCAGTCGATCGCTAACTCAGTTCACTTAAAAGGATGAATATTCACAACAGGACTTGGTTCCCCTCCTCAGTTAAAATCAGTATTCCTCAGCTGCAAGGACTGGAGATTTTGGGTGGATCGAATGTGTCATTCTCGCAGCTACAGATGGGGAATGCAGGAGCTGGATGTCACCAGGAAATACATGACACATTTATTGCTCTCTTTCCATATCAACTGACAGCATGTGAGTGTTTTTTGCAAGGGAGTCTGAAAATCACATCAGTTGGCTGTTGACTCTGTACTCAAAAGTATTCAAGCAAGTTTATGTTCCCAGGGATCCAACTGAAATATTATGACGTGATGTACTGTTTAGTCTGGTAGTTCATATGCCCAACCCTAAAACATTAGATGAAAATTGGAAAAAGGCTCTTTCAATATGTGTGTGTGTGTGTGTTTGTGTATCATGCTTTCAATGTACAAAACACTTTTGTTGTTGTATTGTGTGTCTTCATTTCTGATTTATGGTGACCCCAAAGTGAACCTATGGTGGAGTTTCCGGTGCTGTGAGCGTGTGACACACCCAAGATCATTCAGTGAGTTTTCATGGTAAAGCAGAGGATCACACCCTGGTCACCAGAGTATTGTCCAATGCTCAAAACATTGCACCATGCTGTTTCTTACATGATACTTGACACAATAACAAATTTATATAAGAGATAAAAAGAAAAATATGTGTCCCAAGGAACAGTTTAAAATTCAATGTAACCCTTCCCTTGGGTTTTCTTAGGAAGATTTATCCAGAGAGCATTTGCCATTGATTTCCTTTAAGGTATAATAAAACCTTGCCCTAGGTTGCTCACTGTTGGTTTCCTGGCTGAGTAGAGATTTCAGCCTTTGACTTCCTTAATCTTAGGGCAACAGTCAAACCACTATATTACAATGGCTCCGATCGCAATGATCACCTTCCTATCTTTTAATTAATTTAACTCTTTTATCTCCACAGGAGATGCTGTTAAGGACATCAGAACCCCAATTTATGGCAAATCTAGAATTGTAAAGGATACTTTCTACATCAAAAATGGAGTTTTCTATCATCCTTCGAAAACTGACAAGCTCTCATGAATATTAATGCTGGTTGAAATGTCGATTTTTTTGGGGTACAATTCTGCCTTCTGATGGATATTTGTTGTGCACTATGTGAGCTCTTTGAGTTTGCTATATATTTAATCATATATAGAATAGACACATAAAATAAAGAGGGCTACTTGTTATTTCAAGAGTTCTTCCGTATTCATGACTAAAATGTATAGCCCACCTCATGAATCCTTTTTTCAGACTTAAAATGTTCCAAGGTCTTGATTTCTCTATAATATATACCTGCCAAGATCCTGCATTGTGGGCTGCAGTGCAGAACTTTACAACAATGGAGCTACATCACTGATTTGCAACCATGTTAGAGAACTGTGATGATGCTCAGGAGGTCACCATACAAGGTATCCTGTTATGCAACAGGGGTTCCCACCAGATAATGGGGCATCATGCAAGATGTCCTGCTGCCCAGTGGGGGCTCTCACCATACAACCAGGCACTATGGAAATTTGGGATACTGTCACAGTTGGATGGAGAGAACCCATGACTTCCTATTGACCTCCATTTTGAATTATTTCTCCATGAGTCTGTTGGGGATTGTTGCTCACCCCCTCCTAGCACTGTGTCATTGCATAAGTGCAGCTTATTTTGCAAAGTGCCATACTGTAGTACACCATGGCCATGCATATCAGCCACACTGCTTGCTTATTTATGCAATAGTCATGATGATATTTACCTCTTGGCCAAATGATGTTTGTGCAGAGTTATAATCCAAACCGATACAACTGTAAATCGGTTTTTGATTTCCTTATGTCAGCCAACAGTTCTTGTGCTGCAACAGGGGTGTGGACATGTGCCATTTGCCTAAAGTCCCTCTGGCGGGAATCTTATATGCCACTGTGGATAACTTGGGCAGGTCTGGGAATGAATTCCTGGCTGGGAACCCACTGCTGACTAATCTTTCACCACTGCTATGTTGTTGAAATTGGTTAGAAAATGTTGCCACCAGATTTGGGTAGTAGGCCAGAAACACTACATTTAATGATTTGGGTGGGAAATTATTTTTTAAACCCCAAGCAATAAAATCAGCATTTCCTCCTTTAAAAAAAAGCTGGAATCTGTCCAGAGGAGGGCGACTAAAATGATCAAGGGAATGGAGAACAAGCCCTATGAGAAGTGGCTTAAAGAAGCTGGGCATCTTTAGCCTGAAGAAGAGAAGGCTGAGAGGAGACATGATAGCCATGTATAAATATGTGAGAGGAAGTCACAGGGAGGAAGGAGCAAGCTTGTTTTCTGCTGCCCTGGAGACTAGGACATGAAACAATGGCTTCAAACTACAAGAAAGGAGATTCCATCTAAACATTAGAAAGAACTTCCTGACTGTGAGAGCCGTTCAGCAGTGGAACTCTCTGCCCTGGAGTGTGGTGGAGGCTCCTTCTTTGGAAGCTTTTAAACAGAGATTGGATGGCCATCTGTCAGGGGTGCTTTGAATGAAATTTTCCTGCTTCTTGACAGGGGGTTGGACTGGATGGCCCACAAGGTCCCTTCCAACTCTATGATTCTGTGATTCTAAGACTGGTGTCTACGTGCCTGTAAATCTAGATGGTTGGAATTTATTCTTAACAAACCAATAAATTTTGGCCTGTATATACGTTATTTTTTCTTCTTCAACGGCTACATTAAGAGTAAACACAAATACATATTTAACTTTCAATATTTAACAAAAGGACTATGTATTAATAAACATATATTAATAATAGAGTACTATTAATATTGTACTAAGTTGGTGTTAGAGCAAATACATAACATTAAATAAATCAACAGCAGAAATGTCTGAAGTTCCAAATACGGCCTCTTCGTTAGCAGTAAAGCATGAAAACCTCATTTTTCATTAATAATTTTAGTACAGCTCCTGAAGAAGGCTACAGCAGTTGATCTCAACTGTTGACCGCCAGTTACATTACAGTATAACTTTGCTGCCATCAATCTAAATGTATTGGTCTACGACCACACCATTCACTCTTCCCTGTCCCACTGGCCCACCGACCACCTGAGTCAGTTCACAGAGCCACTAAAAATGGAGGGAAACTCCGACTTAAAAAATGATGGCTGTTATCTAGATTGACCCCCCTTTTTATATTGAGGCACAGAAAGACACACTGAATACTTGTGGTGGAATATAAACAGATTTGTGAAGTTTATTTGAACTAGATCAAGAAGGCTTCTCAGATATTAGGAGAGGTTCAAACGCTTAGTGGTTTCAGAAGATTATCAAGCAGTTTCCTTAAAAGAAAATGGTTCCTTAACTTGTCTTCTGTAGAACTATGTTCACTCAAAGGTGAACTAACTGGGCTTTTGAAAACCCCTCAGTCCTCCTTTCCAGAGGTTCCTAATATAAGCACTCTGTCCCTTAGAGCAGTGATTTTCAACCAGTGTGCCGCAGAACACTAGTGTGCCGTGAGAGATAATCAGGTGTGCCGTGGGAAATTATTTTTGAACTTCATTCATATATAAACTATAAGGCGCATCTGTCCCTTTAAGAAATGGAACCATAGCACTCTCGCGTCACCTAAGAAGTGATGCGAGAGTGCTATGGTTGCGCCATCTTGGATTCACTCAGACGTGGCTAAGTAAACAAAGTTAGAGTTAGTGCTGCAGCTGCACGTCAAGTGATAGTGGCAATTTGGGATCACAGCAAGACAAGCGAGTGACAGTGATGGAGAAGTTTTTGAGAAAGGACAATGCAAATGCCGAACAAGGCCCTGGACAAAATTATGACACAGATGAAGGCCCTAATATGAGTTGTGGAAAAAAGAAAAAAAGAAAAGACAGTGAGCTCGAGGCAATACAGCAAAAGCTATCTTTCATTTGGATTCACTTTCACCGGGGATACGACGGCCCCGAATCCACTGTGCTTGGTGTGTGGTGAGAGGCTGTCCAATAGTGCCATGGTGCCAAGCAAGCTTAAACGGCATCTCTAAACGAAACACCCGTCCATTGAAACAGGCCCAGGTTTCACACTAAGTGAGTGTATAAATACATTTTAAAACATATTAACTATATGTATTACTGTGTTAGTGTGCCATCTAATGATATGTCCAATGTATAATGGCATCAGTTTACCTCTTTTTAGCTTCTAGTAATGCATATGATATACTGCACATATTTTGTGCCAGTTCATCTGTTTGGCACAAGTTCATAGAGTAATTACAACTGTTCTAATAATTGATTTTTTATCCAGGATGTAACTGTTCCCTAGCAAGCAGAAATGGCTGAATGGCCATCTGTCAGGAGTGCTTTGATTCTGCATTATTTGAACAAAGAAAAATTAGACAAGATCACAGATGAACAAAGACAAATGTTGAATAAAGAAACTTCAACAGAGGAAATTAAAAAAGCAATTAAAAGTTTATAAAATAATAAATCATTAGGGCCAGATGGATATACGGCACGTTTCTAGAAGACTATAGAAGAAGAAATACTGCAGACTTTGAGAAAAGTTATGAATAAGGCTCTCTCTGACAAGGAAATTCCTGATACATGGAGGAATGCAGAAATTGTGTTGATCCATAAAGAGGGATCAGATCCGGAAGATGTAAAAAAAATTACCACCCAATTTCCCTACTAAACACAGACTATAAATTTTTTACTAACATATTAGCCAATAGATTTAAAAACAATTTCCAGGACTGGATAGAAAAAGATCAAAATGGTTTCCTGCCAAATAGAAATATTAAGGACAATGTAAGAATAATTTTAGACACATTGGAATACTACGAAACAAATCATCAAAAAGAACTGGCACTTCTCTCGATTGATGCCGAGAAAGCGTTTGATAATATAAATTAGGACTTTTTCAAATTACTCTTTCAGGAAATGGACATTGGATACCAATTTCAGAATGCAATAAATGCAATATACCATGATCAAAGAGCCAAATTAATAACCAAAGGAAATATAACAGAATAATTCCAATTGAAAAAGGCACAAGGCCTGATATTTGTCTTTGCATTAGAGATACTATTAAAAAGTATAAGACAAGATTCAGTATTGTTTTGGACAAAAAATCGACAAGAAAAAACTGAAACTAAGAGCGTTTGCGGATGATGTTATGTGTGTTATTGAAATCCCGAAAGACAATATAAACAAATGGTTGGGAAAGATACAAGAATATGGCTTGGTGGCTGGATTCAAAATTAACAAGAAGAAAACAATGATGCTCACTAAAAATGTCTCAAAAAAGGATCAAGAAAAAATAGAAGAAATTACAGGAATAAGAATAGTCGGGAAAATTAAGTATGTAGGTATTTGGATCACACCAAGAAACTTACATTTATTAAAGAATAATTACTTAGAAAAATGGAAAGAAATAAAAAAGACCAGGGGTTGGACTAGATGGCCCATGTGGTCTCTTCCAACTCTATTGTTCTATGATTCTACCAGGAAAACAATTAATTAAAAGCATCAGCCGTAAGCATCTATCTAGGCGAATCAATCTACAAGATGAGGTTCATGGAATGGTTTGAAATTCCAAAAGGGCTGCAAATTGATGATGATGATGATGATGGCTATCTGGAGAAATGAATAAAAAACAAGGGGAACTGCTCTATGGCCGAGTGTGCCAGATACTGTTCCTGAACAATTGTATCACTGTAAATTTTGAAGTGCTGGCACTCATCATAGTACTCATGTCCTCCAAAGGAATACAATACTACAAGCAACTTGCTTGTTCCTGTTTCACCCGCAAATCAGTGAAAGCCATTTTCATCTTTGCAAGAAGCAGGTATTTTGTAAAGCTAATGAATATAATTAGCCTCCCAAATGCACTTTATATTATAGCTGGAGGAGTTCACAACAGCATATTGTGGCTGGGGAAAATGTCAATTCCCATCCCCTTTCCCAACTCATGTGAGGATATCAATTATTAGCTAACTTAGAGGGAACAGAGAAATCTAAGGAGAGAAGAAGATAAAGTCCGTAGTAGGATGATAATTGTTGATATGATGGTCTACCATAGGCATGGGCAAACTTTGGCCCTCCAGGTGTTTTGGATTCCTACCATTCCTAACAGACTTAGGTTTTAAGGCATTGAATTATTTCCTATGATGCAAGCCACCTTGAGTCCACCTCGGGGTCAAGAAAGGCAGGATAAAAATAAAGTAAATAAATAATTGCTGTTAGAAATTGTAAGAGTCCAAAACACCTAGAGGGCAAAAGTTTTCCCATGCCTGGTCTATCCCTGATAATAACAAAATCCCCCCCGGACAACCATCACATCTCTAGATAGTGGGATTGTGAAAGACCCCTGCCTGGGGCCTTGGAGAGCAGCTGGCGGCCTAAGTAAACAATACCTAACTAGGTTGGCCAACAGTCTGACTGCAAAAATCAGCTCGCAAAAAATTAGCTGCTTATTGAACTATCATGTTGCTAACTCTGACGGAATTATTCCCACTGAACTTATATCTCTGCTGTCTGCATAATGATAAATGTAGACCACGGAGGGTTTAAAGTTGTAATTTCTTGTTAAGTCAGATATTAATATGCTAGTCGGTTCCTTGTTGTGGGGACAATTAACAGATGGTGAATAAAAGTGAGGCACAGCTGTTGGAGGCAGGAGGGCTCTGGTTTTGAAGGATTTATAGGATGTCCCTGTTTCTTTTTTAAAAAAAAAAAAGCACACGAGGACAACACCTGCAGGGCTTCTTTTATCATGTTTAGAGAGCAGCCCAGAGATGAACTAATCTGTGAGGACTTGCTGTTGCCTGCCAGGGTCAGCTATACTGGGGGCAAAGGTGAGAGGCCCAAGTGGAAAGGGAGGTGAATTTGGGGCTATCTAAACCCTCTCCTTTTCAAGACTGGCTTCCTGATCTATGATATATTTCTCTTCAACGCTTTAACAACTCTCCATTACTCCCAGCTGCCACATTATGGCCAGAATTGGATGAACAAAAAGCCTTGTTGTTATACCTCCTGGCTTAAGAATGTGAGATTTAAAATAAAGCGGGGTTGATGTGTGCCTTGTGGATGCTCCTGCTTTGAGGGTGCCCAGGGCAGGGGTACTTTTCCAGGTCTTCTCCACAGTTAGGACATAACTGATGTTTTAATTGAAAGCTGAGATTCTCAAAAGTCAACATGTTTCCTGGAACCAAGAAAAATGGCGCTGCAGACTACAGCTTGTATTTATCTCAGTCATTCTATATATGATAAATAATGGGCATGGTCATTTCCACTGTTTTCTCCATTTGATCTGTAACCTGGATAACAATAAACATTTCTCTCCATCTTTCTCTCCCTCTTTTCTTCTCCCCCCCCCCCCTTTATTTTCTTTTGCTTGAGAAGTTGAAGAGATCCTATGACTCATGGCTCCACCGGGACCGCTAGACCAGAACAAAATATTGTCAAATAGAGTTCTGCAAAATAAATTTAGTGAACGAGATCATACATTTCTGTGCAACAATGAATCTAAAAGGTGCCACTATTCTGTGTCTTAAGAGCAGGGCAGCAACAGCAAGCTGCATATTTCAGCTTTCTTCGTAAGGCTAGTCCAATGCCACCTGGTGAATAAATAAGTCCAGTACACACCAGAGTTCTGCATTCGGGGTAAACCTTGCCCTGTTTCATGCCCCAGTTTTCATTGGGGACCCTGATCCATTTTTGGGTCTGGTTTGGGGCCCAAAAATCAGACCATTATGGGAGGGTCTTCCCACCCACTGGTTCCGCTTCCTGGCATGCAGGCTTCCAATCTTCCTACCTGGCACTAGCTGTTTCTGCTCTAGAGTAAGATATGCTCGGTTGTAGGCAATGGCAGGTGCACACTTTGCGGGCCTGCCTGCATGCCATGCCACATAAGCACTCTTCTTGGAAAGTGTTTGTGTGTGTGTGGTGCAGGCAGGCCCAGAAAGCGCGTACACCTGCCAGTACCTGCAGCCAAACGCCTCTTACTCTAGAGTAAGAGGCGCTCAGCTGCAGACGCACTCCGGGCCTGCCTGCATGACCTGCTACACACTCACTCTCTTTACAAGGCAAGAAGGCAAGTTCGGCAACACACAAAAGCAGGTTTTTGTGTTGTGAAGATTTTTGTGCAGGGGGGAGGCTTCTCATGAATGTTCCCAAAGAAATGGAATACACGAAAGAAATGGTAGAAACCATGGGAACTAATTTCACACACAACTCTAGTATACACACAGTATCGAGGCTTTCAAAAATTATCCTTAGAGCAGTACCAGATGACAATAAAAGAAAATTATATTGGCTAGAAAATTAGTTTGTAATATAAATTGTTCTTTTTTCATTGTCTTCAGTGTCAACAGTGGTTTAATATTTGCAGAATGGTAGAGTCTCAGTGGCTATAAATAATAATAGTCATCATAATCATAATCTTTATTTATATCCTGCCTTTCCCCCAAAGGGACTCAAGGTGGCTAACATCTATCCACACTAAACAGGTTAAAAAGAGCAATACACAAGTTAAAACAATTAAATAATAACAGTGTGGTAAAAACATAATTAAAATACAGCAAATACATTAAAATTGCTTGTAAAATTCATAAACTCTGTAGCTATAATGTTTTGGGACAAGCTGCTATCTGTTTGCCTCAGTTTCTTGCTGTGCTATATGGGAATATTATAGGACCTACTTTTATCATAGCAGCTATAGTAACTCTCTTTAAGTTTTATGAGACTTCCTCCCCAGTAAATACAGCTGGAGTACAACTTAGCTAATCCATCACTTAACATTGTTGTGAGGCAAACATTATAAGCTAATGTTTACTGCTGTGGGATCTTTACAGGAAAGGCAGAATATCTGTGTGATGCACATCGGTCAAAATGGGATGCATTCAGCACCGGGAAGTGGCACAGCTGGCTGTGTCAGCTGCATAAGATTTCTCTGACCAGTAGGTCATGAGTTCGAGGCTTACCCGGGTCGACCTTTGCAGCCTGAAAGACAGTTCATTTGTCAAGTAGGTGTTGCAGCCTAGACCTGGAGGATCCCTCAGTAAACCACCACGAAGCAGCCATGATTAAATGCTTTATTTGGAATAGGTAGAAAAAGAAAGAGATAAAAATATAGTCCACTGATGCTCCCAGCATCCAAGTATTGCAGCGCAATAGTCCTTAAAGAGTTCAAAGATCCAATAAATGAAGAAATAGTCTTGAAACCCCAATGGGCTTAAATCCGGGATAAGTCCTTGGCAAACGAAGGCTTGGATGGATACTTGAGTACTGTGAGGTGGAAGCGCTGCGGCCTGGTCCTGAACTTGAGTTCCGTAGAGCTTGGCAATGGAAGCTTAACGTTGGTGCGAGATGCTGAGCACCAACGGGGACCAACTTAAATAGGCCCACCAATGTTTTGGTCTCAGAGGCACTGACTTCGGCGTAATACTTTCTCAGGGACAGTTTGTGGGCTTGACTTTCCCAAGCCTCCTGAAGAAGGCAAATATGTCAGTTCGTTAGCGGCTGCACCTGGAGAAGAGGGGGGAAGCGAGACTTTGCCTTTCCAGCGCTCCTTATCAGTTTGGGAAGAAAGAAGGCTGTGTCTGGCCTTGACTGCTGGCTGACTCGGAGGCCTCTGCAAAGGTTTTCTCTCAGACTGGGCTGGTGACTGGGATTTAACATGGCTTCTATCTGGCTTGGCTATGGAGTCAGGCTGGGGCATGACAGTAGGAGATAAAGGTACCACATTAAGTGGGGAGGCAAATTTTGACTGATTTATGAGACCATAAAGAACTCCAGGAATCGCTGAGGATTGCGAAAGAACAACAAGGGATGCTGGAAAATGCTGAGAGAGATGCGTCAGCTCCCCCTGGTGGCCAGAAGTTTGCCCTGTTCGTCTATATATGTCTAAATATGTCTATATATGTTGAACTGCAGGGATTGTCTGCAAGTATGTGTACTGTAATCCGCTCTGAGTCCCCTTCGGGATGAGAAGAGCGGAATATAAATAAAATAATAAATAAATAAATAAATAAATAATAAAGTGAGCAGATATGATATGTGCATCACATTATTAAACAGTTGGAGGCTTAGCCTCTGTTCTGTCTAATGGCTCAGGCTCCCTTTTGGAAATACACACAAGATATAAACAAATTCTTGTTACAGTACTGTGGAAAATGTGTGACTCAAAAGCTATATACAGACTGAAGATGGGCTATAACATGAAAGAAGAACCTGGGTGGTATTAGCAGCAGCCAAGTGTGAAATAAAAATAACCTTCCTTGCTGACCACACAAAATGTTTTTTTCCTTTTCCATTTCCTTTCCCTTTTCCTCCAAGGTCCCCTGAAAAGTTTAATGTAACAAAACACAAACACTTTTCATAGGGCTGATATGTCAAGTGCCTCAAAAGGGAAGATAGGTTGCAAACAGAAGAATCTAGTATATTTCTGCTATGCAATTTATAAAAATTGCATTTACTTTGGCATTATTTGCCAGCATGACTTTTTGCTAGTTTTTGTTCTTTTGGCAATATGACATTATGAAACGGCTAGACAGGATGAAAGCTGCAGCGGGTGGTTAAAGCACTGGAAATGTTACCATTTGGGAACTTGAACATAGTACCACAGCTTCATTTTATTATCCTAATTCCTGTTCATAGCTGTTTTTAAAGGCACAAATCTCACTTTAGAAACTGATATTTACATGTATATGATCCACTTGCACAAATCAAGTATGGCATTACACTACACCAATTCAGGTCCCATTGTGCTGAGATCCTATATTGTGACAGGAACTGGTATTTAAATAGCTAGTATGCGTCATATTTCATCGCCACACATGTGGGGGAAACCCCACCTTTTTGTCTGGGATGGGCCATACACCAACTGTGCCGATCCAGCATTGGCATGGCAGGGGCATCATCTCCCTCCCCTCCCTGCCTCCTGTTTCAGCCCCCAATATAAAAGGAAAGGACTCCTTACCGAGGCATAAGGCTTGCTTTAGCTCTGTGAACTGAGAAAGTATTGGTAGGGCTTTGCAGAGGAAATCCCCTCCTCTGCTGCATCATTCATCAGTGCCATGGAGGTAAGGCAAGAAAAGTATTCCTTCTATATTTGGGGTGAAACGGGGACAAAGAGGGGAGTTTGGCTCTGCCATCTTACTTTCCCAGCTACATGGGATGCTTGTTGGGACACTTCCTGGGATCATGGGTGGCGAACCCTGGAGGCAGTCCCAAAGGCCTCATACTTTTGAAAGCTGGCATAAACCTGGATAAGCAGGTTTATTCCAGAGGCCCTCCAGGCAGGCCGTAGGACATGCACCCTCCCGCATATTTACCTGGGGAGTCCAGACGATGCTGGTAAACAGACTGCATTCGGCACAAAGCAGGAAAACACTGCTTTATGCCAAAGTAATTTAATATTGGGTTGGATCCTTACCTTCTTGAAAGGCGTGGATCAAACCCACAAAAGCCGGATCCAGACAGGGCCTTGTCCCAGAAGCATCCACTTTTTTTAATGCAGATGTTCCTGAGGGCCTGTCCTTACCCATCCCAGAAAACGCACACTTTTTGGGGTGGGTAGTCCACATGTTCTCTCAGGACTAGCCTGAGGTCCAAGAAGGCACAGAATAAATGCATTATCAAATTAATTCGCTACAAACCAGGGTTTTCCTGGTTTTTTAGTGAATTAATATGGGTCTGTCCAAAACGTTGTCTGGACAGCCCCTCCTTTATTATGGGAGTTCCTGCAATAAAGGCCCTGTCTGGACAGGCCCTATGGCTGCTGTCTGGACGGCCCCTCAGAAGTCCTGGACTTCTGAGGAGGCCGCCCAGACAGCCTTCCACATTTTCCAGGCAGATTCAGCCTGGAAAACCACAGGGGCACCAACCCCCTCCTCAAACCTCCCCTCCCCAGCCTTTAGAAATAAAATAAGTTATTGGGCCCCATTATGCGCCAAGAGAAGGAGGGGGAGGAAAATTGTTCCTGGCCCACCTTCTCCTGGCATATCATTGGTACAAGGCAAGAGAACTCTGGAGAAGGGGAAACAGATGCCAGGTGAGTGGACATCCCCCCCCCCCCAGAAAAGCACACATTTTGGGGGTGGGGGTGGACTAGTACCTGGGGACAATTGTGTTTTTAAAACGCAGTTGCTCCCAAGTTAAAGGGTTGTCTGGAACCGTCCCAGGTTAAAGAACATAAGCCTGTTGTATCATTTGGACACTCCAGGCTAATGCGATTACTATGCCACATTATGTGGCAGTGTGGATGGGCCCTCCTAATCCAACTCTCAAAACATTATTATCAGTCAGTGGGAAGGACACAGAAGGACCTGATTTACATATCCTCTGATATTTCTCAGATGAAAATTGGGAGACACGTGGCCAAGTAGTGTCTGAATGTGCTCAAGATGACAAAAATATTAATGATGAAAAACATACAGATTAGGAGAGGCTGCAACAGTTTGCCTAAACTAGGGGTTCTCATACTTTTTCAGCTGTGGAGCCCTTTTTGAAGCAAAATTTTCTCGTGGAACCCCAAGAAATGTTTATCTATTATATCAGACATGGACAAACTTTTTGACCAACATAAATTAAACAGTATTTCAGTGGAAGACCCCTGGGGCCATCCTGTCCAACCCTCTTCTGCCATGCAGGTAAAGTACAATCAAAGCACCCCCTGGAGGTGGTGGTGGTGGTGGTGGTGGTGGGGGAATAGGGTTTTGGAAACAAGGCATGGGGAAAAGGATCTGGGCAGTGAGAAAGGTAAGGAAAAAAGGGTTTGGGGGTGAAGGAATGGGGAGGAGCAGGATAGAGAGCTTGGAGAGAGGAGAAGGGGAAGGAGGGGAGAACCGTGGAGCCCCTCAGTAGGGTAAGGTGGGGTGCAGTGTTACAAAAAACCCAAACTAGAATGTAGCAACAAAAATATTGTTTTAATCAGCTTGTTTTCATCATGGCCTTTAATTAAAATTATTCAAACATGAACATTATTAACAACTGCTTGATTTAAATTACACTTTAATTAAATCAGTCAATTGTACTCTGTTACAGGGTTACAGGGTAAGGGGCACAATGTTACAACATAAAAATGATAGAAAAAATAACAATAAGAGAAAAAGTAAACATTTCTAACATATATTAAATTTCTTTATAATATTCTTTGGGAATGTTTAGACATCTGCTTGACGTTTGGTCTTTTATTTGCTGCCTTTCGAAGACTTACACCACTTTCTACCATCAGAATAGCTTCTGCCATATCTTTTTCACTATGAAGACCGTAATCCGTCTTCTTCTTACGATTTTGCACCATTTTCTTTTAATACCTAGAAATAGTACAAAAAGATGTTAATTGGGGCTGACTGTTACAGTGTCACACAGTGCCCTGTAACACAGTGCCCCGGAGAGGCAAACTGAATAAAAAATTCAAGTGAGTCTTTTTGGTTATGTTTACAAAAAAACTACTTAACGGTAATTTGTAACGGTAAATTGAAGAAAACCACCATCACTTACCTAAATATAATATGTCCGGAAAGAAATTAAAAACTTTGAAATGATTTTTTTGTCATTTGATCACACAAAACACTTTTTTGTTTGTTATGTTTTAAACACGGTACAAGCTGTGGCATAGACAACTGTTTAAAGATGGCTGCTTGTGAGCTTGACAAAGGTGTATACCAACATCATAAAAGTAAAAGACAGAGACAGAGATATGTGCATTGTAACAGTGTACCCCCGTGTAACACTCTGCCCCACCTTACCCTATGTTTTGTGGAGTCCCAAGGGTTCTATGGAGCACAGTTTGAGATTTGCTGGTCTGAGCCTACAGTTGAGTAAACAGAGTGCCAACTCAGTTTTCAGTAGCTGAAATAAGCAACGAAGAAAGGGATATAGTGGGAAGAAGAGAGAGCAACTGGGACATTCTAAAAGCTGAAAAGGTGGGGTGACAACAGGCTAATCAGGACTGTCACTGAGAAACCAAGACAGCTGGAACGAA
Source organism: Anolis apletophallus (assembly GCA_030556195.1). Taxonomy (NCBI): domain Eukaryota; kingdom Metazoa; phylum Chordata; class Lepidosauria; order Squamata; family Anolidae; genus Anolis; species Anolis apletophallus. The sequence continues at coordinate 39,878,100 of JARBWK010000001.1, read as the reverse complement.
TGAGTCTCGCTTCCATCAAGCAGGGCCTTTGAGAACCTGGGAGTGGCCCCTAAAATGCCTGCTCTTACCTTCTTGTCCACCATACTGTTAGAAATAATACCTAACACCAATGCCAAATAAATTCCTTAGCTTTCTCCCTAGGATATAAATATAGATATGTGTACTAATGTCATTCCCTCTACTAAGCTCAGCTCCAAATGGGCATGTTTTGGCAAGATGGTGACGCCAAGGACAAATATTTTATGTAAGAAAAGAAAGAGGAGTTTTTTTTCCCTTTAGCATAATATCAAATGGAAATATTACAACAAATGCAAGCATTGAGTTTTATGAATAAACAAAGGGAGGGGACCATAGAAGACAAACACAGAAACATCACATGGGAGGCATTACTGTTTATATTTGGAAGTACTTTATTAGGGGCCAAGAGTTGCTTATTGTTATTATTTTATTGGAATGGAAGAAAGGGAGGTTGTACATTTCTGGCTTCTTTTCCTCAGTGGAATGAATCTATTTTAAAGGAAGAATTTCATTGTTGACAAAATTTCTGCAAACCATTATCTGCAGATATTCCCAGTTGAGTCACAAGGAAATGACTTCACTAGAGAAAATGGGAGTTTGTCCTGAGTCAGAAATGAAGCACAGAACTGTCAGTGTTTCCTTTCTGCGCTTTGTATTTGCTCAGCCAGGACTGGGCTGTGCAAATAGAAACATGGCTGTCATCTTGGGCTGGGCCTGCCAGGGTACATCAACATTATAGATTTAATACCACTTTAGCTTTCTCTGCCAGAGAGTCCCGGGGCCCTTTCACACAGCCAGATAACCCAGAATACCAAGGCAGAAAATCCAAAAATATCTGCTTTGAACTGGGATATTATTCAGCTGTGTGGAAGGAGTTCAGGTGCCTCAACAAACTACAGCTCCCATGATTCCATGAAATGGATCCCTAGCAAATAAAATAGTGTCAAATGTCATTAATTCCACAATGTAGATGTGTGCTCCAATTCTCCAGAGTCAAGTGTAGCCATAGAAGTAAAATGCCCCCCCCCCAACTCCAACAACCCCCCCATGAACTCAATCTCAAAATAAACTTAGGTAAGTAAAATATTGTCCCAGGGCAGGAGATACTTGTTTGGCTCAACAAATCAAAGCAAGCCATTGCTTTATAGCTAAAGTTTCCTAAAACAGGAAAGACCTCATGCTCCCCCTTGTGGGGAAAATGGTGTAATGCACATCCACCCACAAAACAAAAGGAAGGAATTCTCTCCTTTGAACATGCTGCACAAAACAATGTGTTTTTAATGTTTTTATGTGCTTTTTAATTTTAAAAAATGGTAGTGGGGGATAGAGTTTATTTGTTAGTTTTAGTTGACAGGGATCTTGAGAAGATATAGGGATGGAATATTATGGGATTGTTTGTGTATTTGATTGATTGATTGATTTTAGTATCCATTTATTTTTTTCAATTTGTTTTTGAACAATTGGTAAAAATTAAGTGAAAAAAAATTGGTGAATCAGTAGGACCCATATAAGTGTTGACTTTCAGAGTTATTATTACTGCTAGTTTGGAATTAACAATAGGATTTAGGCCTATGAATGGGGGTGGGGGTAGGACGGAGAACATCCAGTTGAACACACAGGATGCACAATCAAAACACACCTCACAAATGGCCAACTAGTCTCTGTGTAAAACCCCCCAGAGAAGGAGACCCCCATCACACCCTGAGACAGTGCATTCCTCTGTCAAACAGCTCTTACCATCAGGAAGTTCTTCCTAATGTTTAGCTGGAATATCTTTTCTTGTAGTATGAGCCAGTGCTCCATGGAGCAGCAGAAAACAAGATTGCTCTCTCCTCAGTACGACGATCTTTTGAATATTTAAGCATGGCTATCATGTCTCCTCTTAACTTTCCCTTCTCTGAACTAAGCATATCCAGAAAAAGAGGAAGTCTTAGAGGTGGCTGGTGGAATATTTGAAGATATTTGAACATGGTTGTTGAATGACAGTTAGTGCAGTAAAACAAAGATTCTAGAGTGTGAGTATAGGTTGAATGAATGAATATTAGAGTTGAGTGTATGTTTAAGAGTCTCCGTTAGCTAGGAGAAGAGTATGAACAAGAATGAAATGTTTGTTTGAGATCAATTATTAATTTATCTAAAATGTAAGTTAAGCCAACCCAACTGTTGATCGATTAAACTGCTCATCCGGCCCACTGCCAAATCCCATGGAGATGACAGGGAAGTTACACAAGGGCATCTGGCCCATGTTTTCTGGCTTCCTGTGCTACCAGGAAGTGCAGTTAAGATATCTGAACCTGGGACCAGTTCAAACTTGCCTCCATGTGCCCTGCACCCTTTGAAGGGGACCCCCCCAATACTTTCCCCTTTGCCCAATGGGCACAGGGACTTTATTCCCAATGCCAATCTCCACCCCCAGAGCTGTGAAAAAATAGAACAAATGCTTGTCAGTAAAAAACATTCTGCATGACCAAACTCAAGCAACTCAGAGCTGGCAGGTGGCCAGTGCTCAGAAGACATTGCCTTCTTGAGTTTCCAGTGAGGCAATGGGTGTATCTACACTGTAGAATTAATGCAGTTTGACACCACTTTAATTGATGTGAGTCAGTGATGTGGAACCATGGAATCTGTAGCTTGGTAAGACATCTAGAGGCTTTGGCTAAAGATCTTGTAAAACTACACGCCCTGGATTACACTGCATTGAGACATAGCAATTAAAATGATGTCAAACTGCATTGATTCTACAGTATAGATACACTCCTTAAGTACCCGTGGGCCTGATCTCCGTGAAAACCCTCAGTCAGGTAGTTTGCATCAGCCAATCAGATTAAATCAGGTGGTTTAATCTGATTGGCTGCCTCATTCCTGTCACCATTCCAAGCAGGTAACAGCATAGAGACACCTGGGAAGGGGAAAGGCAGCTGCTGCCACATGGCAGACCCCTCCTCCAACCATCATTCCTCCAGTCCCACAATGGCCTTGCACGGTAAGTCATGTAGGCCAGTTGTTTTTCTATAATTGCATTTGTACTCTGGGAACATTGGATATATAAAGATTGGGTTCAGACAGGATGTCTGTGATGGCAGCAAAAGAAGAGTGTTGTTGTCCACTTGAAATAGAAGTTTAATTATATTGGCCATAGGAATCGAAAGAACATCTAGTAGTTCCTCACACTTGGTGGCCATAGCAGTGGAACAGGAGATCCTCACACTGGTGGCAGAAGAGGGGGAAAGGGAAAGTCCTCACTCTGGTTGGCAGCGGTGAGATTAAGGACCTCATCGGACAGGTGGGGGGAAATTGGGTGGAAAGCAGGGGAATGCAGGAAAAAGGTGAGGGAACCCTCCCATCTTTTCCTGTCCTCACGGATGGCTAACCATTACACATCCTTATTTATTTATTACTTATTTACATCATTTATATTCCGCCCTTTTCACCCCGCAGTGGACTCAGGGCGGATTACAATGCACATATACAACATATATGGTCAGACAACGAGCTACACAATTGGTCGAGACCCCCCCCCCCCGATCCGGGCAGGCCTCAAACTCATGACCTTCTGGTCAGTAGAGATTATATGCAGTTGACACCCAGCCAGCTGCGCCACATTCCTTACCCATCTTTCCCTGTCTTCTTCCCCCACATTCTGCAGCTTGGAGTTGGGTAACATCCATTTCCTGAAGATGGTTTTTGAGCTTCATTTCCATGCGCTTTAGGAACGGAGTATCACGGAGTCTCATCAGAAGTGTCCTTGTGTTGTCTGATGGCCTCTGTGAGAGTTCTGGGTGCATGGAAATAAGTCTTTCTGTATGGTGGCAGTAAGGTTTTAGGCAGAACCTTACAACCGATTGGAAAAGAAGTAGAATAAGAGGCAAAAGTTCCCTATTAGCCCCCAACCCTTGATTCTCTTTCCTAGGTGACTTTGCCTCATCCACCAAACATTTTGTAATTACCTGTAAATTATGCAAAAACCAGACTATTTCTTCTACAACTGTAAACCTTAACTGAAATCTATGGCACATCTACACTGTAGAGTCAATACAGCTTGAGACAACTAGCTACCATAGCTCAACACTACGGAATCATAGCAGTTGTAGTTTGTTGAAGCACCAGCACTATTTGGCAGAGAAGGCTAAAGACCTTGTAAAATGACAACTCCCATGATGCGACTGCAATGAACAATATTATTGAATGAAACATGCAGAATAATCACAGAATGCCTCAACCTACACCTGTTGATAAACAATACAACAGGGGTCCCCAAACGAAGGCTCAGGGGGCAGATACAACCCTCCAAGATCATTTGCCCAGCTCTTGCTCAGGGTCAACCTAAGTCTGAAATTACTTAAAAGCATACAACAACAACAACAACAACAACGATCCTATCTCATCAGCCAAAAGCAGGCCCACACTTCCCACTGAAATATGAATAAGTTTATATTTGTTAAAATTGTTCTTCATTTCAATTATTGTATTGTTTTAAAGTGTATTTTTGCACTACAAATAAGATATGTGCTGTGTGAATAGGAATTCATTCATTTTTTTCAAATTATAATCTGGCCCTCGAACAGTTTGGGGCACTGTGACCTGGCCCTCTATTTAAAAAGTTTGAGGACCCTTGCTCTACAAGCTAGTTGGCATTGAACACCCCCCCGGGTGTGTGATGGGAAGTTGCTGCAAACTGAGAGAAATTTTGGTTGGACACTGTGAAAGCCATTCTCTGCATGGCTGTCAGCCTCTTCCCAGCAGACTCAGTTCAAGGAAAAGCTTCATGAGAATCACCACTCCTCTTAACATTCCCCCAGCAACAGCAGCCTCTGGGCAGCTAAACTAGGAAATCCCAATTGGAATCCCCCCATATGAGGATTTGCCTCCAGAGGCAAACCAAGAATGGGCAGCTTGGTAGTCCCTGAACAGACTCGGAACTGGAGTGGGCAGATCAAAAGACAATCTAGCAAAATGGCACTACCTAAAAAATCCTCCAATTTGTGTGACTGTGGAGCAGAACAGACAACTCCACATCTGTATGCTTGTCCACAATGCCCTGCCTCATGTGTAGAGGAAGAATTGTTGAAAGCTACAGACATTGCATTCGCTGTTGCCCATTTTTTGTAAAAATATTTAGCCACTTGTGCTCCTTCTATTTTTATTTATTTATTTTATTTACTTTATTTATATTCCGCTCTTCTCACCCCTAAGGAGACTCAGAGCGGATTACAGGTACACATACTTAGTAGACAATCCCTGCCGTTTCCAACATACACACATATAGACGAACAGAGGCAAACTCTGGCCACCAGGGGGAGCTAACACACTCTTAATCTCTCAGTGTTCCCAGTGTCCCTTGTTGTTCCTTCCGCATTCTTCAGCGTTCCTGGAGTTCTTTAATGGCCTCATAATTCAGTCAAAATTTGCCTCCCCACTTAATGTGGTACCTTTATCTCCTACTTGACATATGCAACTGTCTTTCGTGCTGCAAAGGTTGACAGCAGGCTACACTTAAAGGTCGAGCACCCACCTTGACCCGGGCAGGCCTCGAACTCATGACCTACTGGTCAGAGAGATCGTATGCAGCTGACGCTTAGCCAGCTGCGCCACATTCCCGGTGCTATACTAATTTATGCAATGCTTTTGATACAAAATAAAATAAATTGAACAATATCAGTGTAAGTGTCTGTCGACAAGAGCTAATAGAGCTCTTGTCTCATACCCTTCCAGTAACATAATCTCTGCCAGGTGTGACCTTGGAGACGCACAGAGTTGGAAATGGGCCTTGGGCCACACCACACCAACATGAGAAGAACTGGAAATGGGCCTTGGGCCACACCACACCAACGTGAGAAGCCCTGGCATGAACATTGCTGACTCAGAGAGGATATGAGGAAATATCCACTGGACAATGTGTAACTGGGTCAAAGGGGATATGATGCAATCTCTGCTGGGGATTGCAAGCCAGGGGGATTGGTCTTTGGGATGATTGACAGGTGATGGGGGTGTGTTTAGTATATAAGTTAAGTTTGTCCCTGGGGAAGCCAATTCTGGCTTCAAAGGTGTTGATACCTGGAATAAATCTTGTGAGACTGAGTTGCTGCCTGCGCGTCATCTTTACAGATATCCAGTGTTCATTACAGAAAGCCAGAATTGCAAAGAAACCTATCGTGGAAGGCTTTCCACTGAGGGTGTGAGAGTGAGCTCTGCAGTGGAGGAAGATCCGAAGATGAGACCCTATTCAAGTGTGGAATGGGTGAGTCCCACTGACTTTTGGGGAAGTGATGACGAAGAGGAGTATCAGTGGGACTACTCCGGAGAAGACTGCGAGGGGGAATATGAGGAGGGCTTCAGAGAAACCCCTATTCCCTATGGAGGTGGCAGATGGGGATCTAGAAGAGAAGATGCCTCATTCCAAGCCTCTAAGAGCTCACAAGCTGCGGCAGGAAGGAGTGGTGAGTGGTGGAGGGCTGTCGGTTGGAAGGGTCCCGTGAAGATGGCAACGTCAGGGGTTGCCCTGGCCACATATGGGTACCCCAGCAAGACCTTAAGCGCTGCCGGAGGGGCGAGCAGAGGGTCTGGAGGCTCTGATGAAGATGGGACGGGACGAAAGCAACCAAGGCCCAAGAGCCAACACCGCCGTGGTGGAAGGAGTAGCCGGAACAAGCCTGCCAAAGCTAGTAGGTGCCATGGTGATTCGAGAGCCCCGAGTGAGGTGGAGCAGCAGCAGGCTAGGAGGATCCTGCAAGGCTTGTTGCCTCATTGGGTGATGGAAGAATCCGTGGATGGTGCCCCTTCTTGGGAGAAGAAGGAGAAAAGGGAGCTCAGAGAAGCGGACTGGACGGAGTTAGCTCAGGTGGGCTATCAAGGGACCAGAGGAGACTCCAGAGAAGCAAGGGCTCAGGTGGAATCTCAGGTGGACCCTATTGTGGTTGAAGGGGCTGTGCAGAAGGAAGCCCAGTCCCCTTATTGGACCAAGGAAGAGGTGGTCCAGGAGTTACGAAGAGGCTTTTGCGATCTGCAAAAGTTGAAGAAAGCCCTGCAAGATGGGCAGGAAGACGTGGGAGTGTTGCTGAGGGAAATGGAAGCTTTGGAGGAGAAAGTCCGGAGGTTTCAGGAACTTATGGTATGTTTCCCAGCAGAATGTTATGATGATGCTCCGGAGTGGGAGGAAGTCCAGCCGGAGGCATGGAGCACGTGTGGAGCGGAAAGTGGGGTTAAAACCCTTGCAGAGACTGCCTTACCGAGTGAAATCGAGTGGGTGGTTGAAGATGCCTTTGAGGAAGACGCCTTTGCCCTGGTGGGAGAGGGCCGGTCGGCTGTCTTGGAAACCGAGCTTCCTGGAGGAGAAGTGGCAGAGGAGTGCCTGTCCTTTGATGTCCCTGCCTGCAGTGAAGGGAGAAGCGAGACTGTGTTGGCTGTAGAAGCCCTGGGAAGTTTGCTAGTTTGGGGAGTGATTTTGCTGTCCCTTGAAAGGGGAGTGGAGGTTGCTGCGGAGAAGAAGCTCCTCTGTAATGGCTGTATTGCCGAAGTGGAGGAGGGTGCTTTACCGGTGAAAATCGAGTGGGCGTCTGAAGTCTTTGAAGTGTACTCTACAAAGAGGAGAGGGGAAGAGGCCCTTGTTCCAGTGAAGAATGGGGCTGTTGGAACAAGGAGTTGGAGAGATAAAGATGGAATGCCTCCCCTCCTGGAAAGTGAAGCTGCTAAAGAGAAAGAAAGTGTGGAGAAGGCTTTTCAGATGGAGAAGGGGCCAGAAGACCCCCTCCTTCGAAGCCTCTCAGTCATGCTTGCTTGGTCTGCTGCTTTATGGTGCCTGTGGCTGGAAGAGGTGAGTGGGAATTCCCATCAAGTTTGGAGGCTCCCAGAAGAGCAAGTTGCCGTGGAGACAAGGCTGCAGCAAGATAAGCTTGGAATGCCAGCAGCTCAGGAAATGAAAGTGGGAGAAGATTGCAGCTTTCCCTGTGGAGAAGTGGGTGAAGATTCCCATCCGAAAGCAGAGGTGCTTGCTTTGCAGACTGGTGGAGGTGTGAGTGAAAAGATCCAGGAGCTGGCTGCACAAGCAGGAGCCGAAGGATTCCAGTTGAGAAGCCCCCTGTTGCTGGAAGCCTTTCCTTTGGAGAGAGAGAGAGAGTTGTCCGGAGATTGCCAGTACGAGCCAGTTGGTGAGGGGACAGGAGACGGAGCTGAGTTGGAGGCTTTTCCTGTCAAGGTGGTGAGAGAGAAGAACTTCAGCGATGCCGAGTTCCTGTTTGGGCCCTATCCAGCCAACGTGGAGGGGATGGCGGAGCTTCTGTGGAGCTGTGCGGTGTTGGCTGATCCTGTCTTGAGCAGAGATTTCCAGTGCAGCAAAGTCCTAAGTTCGGGAGGAGAGCTGTTCCAGAAGGGTCCTTTTTGGGCCAAACAAATTATGTCACTCGGGATTGGGTGGTTAATGAGAACCTTTGGAAAAGATTTGGCCAGAATGTTAATGACTGAGTTTTGGGGAAAGAAGATGGCTGAATTGTGGGAGCGAACCCTTGCTGAGTTGAGGAATGGACTTGGCGATATGTTGAACTTGGGGCTTCCAGAAATTGAACTGTATTCCAGCAAGTTGGTAATGATTGAATTAACTTTGGGGGATGGCATAATGAAAGAAATGTATATGCGTTGCCTAATTGTATTTTCTTGGGGAGAGAAAGGGTTCTGGAAATCAGATATAACATGAACAAGGTTCTATGCTTAGATGAGACAGAAAATGATGGTATAGAATTGGGATTGTATGACGCTGGGATTATGTGTTAATATGGAGTATGTGCAGAATGTATTTACATGCGTATGGCTCATTTATCATGGGAGATATTGTATAAGGTTAAGATGGCTGATAATGTTAATGCAATACTCACATGGGTTATGTGGGATATATATTATTTCCTGTATGTATATGGTTTGAGAATGTTTAGACATGCATCTATTGTTAGAAATGTTAGATGGGGATGAGATTTTGAATGAGAATTATAGTTTAATGGTTTGGGTAGGATATTTATTGTCCAGCTGAGAGTGGTTTTTGAAAAGGTGTATTTCATTGTTGTATTGAGGGTTTTGTACTCAGAAGGATAGGTACAGCCTTGTTGGGAAGGTGGAGGATAGGCTTTAGAGTTGGTTGTCGTCTCCTGTTGAGTTTTCCAGGAGAGTAGGTTTAATGATGTTGTGTTGGAATAAGTAGGTGGTTTACTCAGTACGCAGTTGAAAATTGCCTGCGTGGGGAGTTTTAGTGTTATTGGTGTCTCTTTGCCAGAGTGTGGCGTGAAAAGAGGGATGGCAAGGGGTTTGAGTTTGTGGTGGTTGGATTTTGATAAATGTGTAATTGACACAGTTGATTTGTTCCTGTGCAATAGATTATTTGGTTGATTGAGTTAAGTTTGATATGAGTTGTAGTTTTCTAGGCGTTTTTCCCCAAGTGAGGGGGTGTAGTGGTTCGTCTAGAGGAATGAGTACTAGGATGGCGTGTTGGGATTGAAATGGACGTATGGAGGTGTGTGATGGCTAGATAGCTTAGAGGGTTGTGTTTGGCCGCATGGGAGAGTGGTATATGCTTTATGCCAAGGTAGCAAAGTATTGATTAGCTTGACACAGTTGACATAGTCCTGTGTCATGGGTTCAGCTTATTGATGAAGACAAGGTTGATGTGGGTTATGATGGATGGTGTAGTGGTTGATGGCTGTTTAGGGAATTGTAGTTTTGGTTGATACCTCCTGCTTTTGGCAGTGGTAGGTTTTGGGAGTTATGAGACTTGGATTCTTGATTGTGTCATTTTGGGGTTTTCTTGGAAAGAAGTGCAGTTGATTTAGTCCTGTGTGATGTCAATTTGGTTAGCGAAGAGAGTTTGATAGGTTTTGGAGTTGCTGGTTAAATAGGGAAGCGTAGTTTTGTGAGGGTACCTCCTGCTGTTGCAGTAGAGGGATGAAGTTGTTTAGAGGTTTTGATAGTGGAGAGAGAGAAGTGTAGAGGAGTGATGGTTTAGATATTGTTATTGGAGTTCCTTTGTGAGAGTTATGGGAATTGGATTGTGGTGATCGGTAGTGGAAGATTACATGAATGTGCATTGTGAGGTTTAGGTGCACAAGGCCCACATGTTTGGGAAGCTGAGTGTGGGAGGCAAGTGTATCCTGGTTGATGGTGATTGTGGAATGTGTAGTTTAGCCCGAAGGGGGTTCAAATGGAGGTTTGGAGTTTTGGACCATGCAGTTGTAGAATGATGGGCATGGTAGTAGAAGGGTAGTGTGTGAGGAGCACTGAGAGATGATTGAGGATAGAAATTGGCCTTGAACAAGCTAGGCGTTGGTGATAAGGGGGATGTTTGAGTGTGTAGGAGTTCGAGATTGGTGCATGGAGAAGTTTTGTCCCAGTGTGTGTTTAACTGGAGAGAGGCTGAGGTAGGTTCGTTTCGCCTTGTGGATATAAGATAGTTATAGCTTTATTTGGTGCTGGAATAGGATTTGAGTAGGATAGTGTTTTGAGTTCTCTTTTCCACAGGGGGGGAAGGAGGGGGCATTCTGTAAGTGTCTGTCGACAAGAGCTAATAGAGCTCTTGTCTCATACCCTTCCAGTAACATAATCTCTGCCAGGTGTGACCTTGGAGACGCACAGAGTTGGAAATGGGCCTTGGGCCACACCACACCAACATGAGAAGAACTGGAAATAGGCCTTGGGCCACACCACACCAACGTGAGAAGCCCTGGCATGAACATTGCTGACTCAGAGAGGATATGAGGAAATATCCACTGGACAATGTGTAACTGGGTCAAAGGGGATATGATGCAATCTCTGCTGGGGATTGCAAGCCAGGGGGATTGGTCTTTGGGATGATTGACAGGTGATGGGGGTGTGTTTAGTATATAAGTTAAGTTTGTCCCTGGGGAAGCCAATTCTGGCTTCAAAGGTGTTGATACCTGGAATAAATCTTGTGAGACTGAGTTGCTGCCTGCGCGTCATCTTTACAGATATCCAGTGTTCATTACAATCAGTTAATATAGCATCAAACTGTATTAACTCTACATTGCAGATGCATCCCTAGCTGGTGTGGCTACTGTGAACCATTCAGTCTGTTCTATTTTTATCCTTGTTTTGCCTTGAGTCTTGGGCTATTAAAGCAAGAACAGAGAACATAATTAAGTGTCAATTCCTGTGTTATGTTTCCCCAGCAACTTCTTCCATTGTACTCCTGGTTAGAGTATATCCTCCCTAGGGGATAAGCATCTTCTTGTGCCAAACTGCTTTCCCCCCTTCTCTCAGAAGAATGAATGTTTGAAAACAATTGCTTTGGGGAACAAGGCATCCCCCCAATCTGCCTCTCTAGACTGTCAAGGTTAGAGTTGCTTTTGTCAATGTTCATATCTTCACAACCGATCGGGATCAAATAGCCCAAAATAGGTATAAACAGAAGTTCCGTGTCGGTTGTTGGCTGGCAGAGGAAAGAACTAAAAGCGGGAGAGGGCAGAACCATCGCAGTGCTAAAGACCGACTTCCCATGGAATCCTCTTAGTGACTTGTTCTGATGTAAGTGGGGCTTATGCCAATTATGCCATATTGCCTTGTGAAATGGTTCTCCCCAGCTGCACAGTTTTACCCCCTGACCCAAAAAGCTGGAGATTGCCTGGAGAAATGAACTGAAATGCCCTTGCCCTCAATACCAGGCTTCGCATGTCCCTCTTTCCTGGACTTCTTGTATAACAATAGATTGTTATACTCCATCAGAGGGCCTTCTCTGTAGTGGCTCCCTGACTCTGAAATGCGCTCCCCAAGGATATTAGACAAGCCCCCACTTTGGCAGTTTTTAGGAGGAGCCTGAAAACGTGGCTATTCCAATGTGCCTTCCCTGAATAAAATAAATAACTCCTTTCTGTGTTCAATCTCTGCAAATGTCCTCAGAAGCACTTTAATTACGTACCTGTTGGGTTGTCTGCCCCACATTGCCCTTTGAAACCTTCCTGCTATATACATTCTACCTCTGTCCGCATTGAGTGTTTATTTTTTTTAAAAAATTAATATTCACATTTGGCCCAGCCGAAATGGTTTTAAATTGTCCGTTACTGCTATGTTGAGTTTTATTGATTTTATTGTTTTTATATTTGCTTTTGTGTTGTTATTATGTGTCATTGGGATTGGCCACATGTAAGCCGCCCTAAGCCCCCTTGGGAAGATGGGTGCAGGGTATAAATAAAGCTAATAAATAAATAAATAAATAAATAATATCAGCAGTAAAGAGAATTTTGGCCACTGTCTGCATCAAGTACTATGGAAGTACCTGAGACATCTCTTGCCTGATCTGAGAAAGAGATGTAGTAGTCTATATTATTGCTCTAGTATTAAACATTGCAGCTGTAAAGAACAGTGAAATTATATAGGAAAAAGAAATTTGGGATTACTATAGCAAAGATTTCATGCTTTCTCTACCCAAGATGCTATGTCACTGTTGTGGAGTGTCTATCTCCTAATGCAGAGTTCTTCATTGGCTCAGCTATGCAACTCTTATGCTAAATAGCAATGTGGTACAACTGAATGTATACCTGAAAGCACAACAAAATGAGAAAGAAAATGTCTATTGCATGATCATACACTCACACAAGAGTACTGTATGTACAAGTCCGCTTCTGCAACTTTAAGTTGAATGCAAATATCATACAATGGCAAACATATCAAACTATTTCTACAGAAGAACATAACACGTGCATCATTCACTGAAAGGATTCTCACCACTGTGTTGTTCTTTTAACTAGCATCATGTTTCCAATTGTCATTTATATTAATCAGGAAATAGAAGTGCAATAAAGCTAGTTAGTACCAGCAGACATTAGGGGCTCTCTCAGAGTACCATTGATAGCAATGATTAGCATTCATTTCTTAAGCAACAGGCAGTAAGTGGTGCAAAGATCAAGGCAGCAGGGAATGAGAGCCAAACCCCTGGCTAACATTGCGTGTTTGCAGCCAGGGTGGGGCAGCTGCTAAGGGAATAAAGGAGCAAAAGTACTACTTGCAGTGGGATGTTGGAGCCGGGTTGTTGGAGGTGTGTTGTCAGAGAGGTTTGTTGGAGCAGTGTGGAGAAGTGCAGTGTGTTTGGTGGAAGGAGTTGGGAGTTCTACAAGGCTTATGGCTCAAAGAGAACAATTGGAATCTGTTTGTATATATGTTCTTTTCTATAAACTCTGCAAAAGACAGAGTTTATAGACAGAGTTGGTCAAAGGCAAAAGTCTTCTGCATCTGTGAGTGTCCACATTCATCTTCATCGCGACATATGGTTCCACTGTAACTGCTTTGGCTGCATCCAATGGAATACTAGGATTTGGAGTTTGGGGAGGGGTATATAGAATGTGTGCCCAGAGAACACGAGTGCCTTATGAAACTACAACTATGGCAGTAGAAATTGAATCCTAGTGCTGTAATTGTGTACTGCAGTGTGAAAGTGCCTCGGATCTTTTTAAATAATCCATCTTTTAATGACATATATCCTGCATTAATCCAGACTGGTTTTGCCTAAAGACAGAGTGCACAATCCTGCACCCACTTACCGGGGTGTTGGTTCTACTGCTCACACTGAAACTTATTTCTGTCTGTGCTTGTTATTGCCTGGAGGGCCATTTTGTGTCTAAAATGTAATTATCCACAAATAAGGAAAGAGAGACAAGTAGTAGCTATTAGTCATAATGACTATGTGTAACTTGTAGTATTAGAGGTAGTTGCTGTTTGAGTACCAGTCGCTAGGGAACATGAACAAAAAGGTACAATTTTCCTTGTGCTTTGCTCATGGATTCACAATTGGTATATCTGTCTGTCTGTTCTGGGACTGAATGTTGGACTTCACATACTCCTAGTCTGATGCAGCAGGGCTTTTATATTGTTATAATGTGATGTTCTGGTTTGTTCCAGGGCAGCTGAATGGTTATATTCCGATGATGGTAATCTTGCATATTGGGAAGTCCATTTCAACACTTTCAGTACATAGAAGTGTACAATAAGCTACACTGACCTTTCTATGTGTGACCAATGTAGCTGATACATGAAACCAATATGGGTTCTTATAGCTTATGCTCTCCCATAATGAATGTTGGAGAGTCAGATTATAAAGTGTCTTATGTTTTCCTTAGGATGTTGCTTAAGTTGCAACTGATAACCAAACAGGAGGATGGGAATCTATTTTCTGACTGTGGCTTAGATGTACATTACTGGTACATGCATCTATCTATTTATCATCTGCCCCCCTGCCTAGGGAGACAGATGATAAATAGATGCATGTACCAGTATATTCCCATCTGTCAGAGCATTATGCTATGGGAGGTCATGGGGAAAGACTTCCTCTGCAGTGGCACCCCCAGTTATGGGATACTATGTCAATGCTGCTGTGCTTCCTATATCAAGTAAAACATAGCTGTTTATTAAATCATTGCAGGGCATTTGATTAATTTTAAATTATTTTAAACTGTTTCAACTGCTTCTGAATATGAAATGGTTCAATATGCTTTTAGTTGATTTTTGTGTGTGTTAGGAGTGACTTGAGAAACTGCAAGTCGCTTCTGGTGTGAGAAAGTTGGCTGTCTGCAAGGATGTTGCCCAGGGGAGACCCAGATGTTTTACCATCCTGTGGGAGGCTTCTGTCATGTCTCTGCATGACAAGCTGGAGCTGACAGAGAGAAGCTCACCCCACTCCCTGGATTCGAACCGCCGATCTTTCAGTCAGCAGTCCTGATTAATTATTTTAGCGGATAAATTATTCTTAATGTTTTCAATTATTTTAAACAGTTCCAATTGATGTTGTCCTTGGATATGGGATATCATTATTTGAATAAATACATTAATAGATATTACCAAAGTTTGTACTTCACATTCATAGTCTCAGGTGCTTTTGATGTTTTATGGGCACTGGTTTACATCAGCCTGACATGTGCCTTGATCTCTCACTTTTTGCCTAAAATACTCCTACGTGAAGAATGCTCCCATGTACAGGATTCTCACCCCTTTAGAGTATGAACTGATCTAGTAAAATGCTTCTCTGAAATATGAAAAATAGCAACAACAACCAAAAAAATTAGTGAAGAAAAAACAGATGGTGCAAAATTGACAAAATTACACCGGCATCATTAATCAGTCTGACCTAAGGGTAACTTTCACTGTCACCTTATATAGCAAGAAATTAGACCTCAAATATCAAAGGAAGAGCAAGCTGTGAGATGAAATCTCCCTTAGCATCACAGGCCTAATTGCACCTGCACATTTTCAACTGTCATCATCTCTCGTGTTTATTTCCCAATTTTCTCAAGACACCTTACTAAAAGGGCGAATATAACCCACTTTGTAGAATTGTTTGAAAGACTTGATATGTGCATCATAGTTGACCCAGACTGAGTTTTTTTTTGTTTGATCAATATTTTTTTTCCTGCAATCTGAATCTTGGTGGGATTAGGTGGTCACTTCTTCACTCAGCTCTATGGATTTTATTTTGGTGTCTTGCTCAAATCAGCTGCACCAGTAGGCATGGTTAGGTTCAGCTGGAATCTTCATAATTCAGAATAATAATAATTCAGGATGAATTCACCTCTTGCTTCCCCCTCCCATTCTGCCTGGATCCTGGAAAGCCATGTTAAAGCAGCCTGGATGAATTTCCCCCCTCCTTTCTCTCCATTCTCCTCTCCTCCTTCCTACTCTTTTCTTCCTCTTCCTCCACTTATGCGGCTGAGGGGGGAAAGGAAAGGGCCTGAGGATGTTAGGAATGGTGGGAGCTGAAATCCAAAACACCTGGAAGGAATACCTGATCTGCTCTCAGGCCCCATATACATTGCCATGTAATGCATCTTAAAACTGCATTATGTATATACTCAGTGATGTAGACTTCTATCATGCAGTTTAGCTGCCTTCTATGAGTCTCCATAATGCATAATGGAGTAGGTCCGCAGTTTGAATCTGGTTTATCAGTTTGGTGCGCCGGCGGGAAGGTAATGGCGCTCCATACAGTCATGCTGGTGACATGACCTTGGAGGTGTCTATGGATAACGTGTCTCTTTGGCTTAGAAATTGAGATGAGCAGCACTCCCAGAGTAAGACAGGACTAGATGTCAAGGGGAAACCTTTACCTCTACTTTGATAATCTGAATTACGTGACAGGAGGAGGAGGATCGCCTCTTCCGTCATCCTCCGCATTGACAACCAAGGCAGGCCTGGAGTGTAAGAGCCCTTTGGTCAGGACTTGAAGAGCCCCTGAAGTTTTCCCAGTGCCAGTGCTGTTTTTTTCCAACTGCGCATGCGTGTCTGCCATTAACAAGGCTATTTCGAAGTTTCGGAAAGTGATGGATCTTTTGGGGAAAAAATCGGAATTCAATTCCGAATTGAACCACCAGTGCCCCCTACATCCAAAACAAGTTTTGAACCTTTTTTTTGAACAACCAAGCCTATGCAGTGGTTCTCAATCTGTGGGTCCCCTTCAACTCCCAGAAATCTAAACAGCTGGTAAACTGGATTGGATTTCTGGGAGTTGTAGGCCAAAACCCCTGGGAACCCACAGGTTGAGAATCACTGAACTACATGTTTCTGACTTCAAAGGGGAAGCTATGTAGGTCTACAAGATTTGGATGAGAATATTGACAAAAGGGGGCATTTGTACATATCTGTTCTTAGTTCTTGGCAGTTAACTTATTTTGGCTGAAGGAGCTAAACGAACAATAAACAAAGAACTCAGAATTGCTGTATGTACTATGAAGGCATTCAGACGGTCTCACTGTGTTTTAGTTTTTAGCAAAGTTTATTTTAGTTCCTTTATCTTATTTGAACTTATTTTGAACAATATTTCATTTGGCTTTTTGAGGCATATCTCATGATGGAGATGCACATTAAGTTTTTAAAAATATGAATCTTGCTCTTTTCCTGAGAATATATATTTTAAGATTTTGCTCTTTGTAGATTGGTTGTCTACTGGACATGTGCATTACGATATCTATGATTTCTGCGGTGCCTTGAATTCCTTGCCCTCCTTGGGGAAGATCTGATGGTCCTCAGCTGGAACTCTACTGGAAAGTGATCACTTACAGCTAAAGCCTGTGAAGGAATGTCACAGAAAACATGGTGTAATTGGACATCATGTACTTGTTCCAATATATTAAACAAGTCTTAGACATGAACTCAATTCTGTGTTGAATAGTTGCCATCTGATATGACATGATAGCATTCAGAGACCAATTTCTGCCAGGTCTTGGTGTCTTCTAAATTAAAGATAACATAGCCTTTATGGAAGGAAAGCTCTGTCATAGTTGGCTCAAGGTTGCCTGAGAGCAACAGCAAGATGTTAGCCATTCACATATAAAAGCTAAATGAATTGCAATTCAACCTTGCTTAAACATTGGGAATGAAGCAGCATCCTCCATCACCCCCATGGACAACCAGCTACTTTATGAGATACAGGCAGAGTATCCCTTGTCTGAAATGTTTAGAGCCCAAACAATTTTGAATTTCATTTTTTGGGGAATTTGGAATATTTGTTTTTACATATACATAATGCAATATCTTGGAGATTGAACCCAAATCTAAACATGACATTCACTGATGTTTCATATACACCTTAGGCACATTGCCTGAAATAATTTTATATCCAATATTTTAAAATAATTTTGTGACCAAAAAACGTTTGTGTACATAAAATTCCCAGAAAACAAAGATGTAATTATCCCAGTTACCAATGTAGACAATTTTGGAGTATTTCAGATTTCACAATTCCAGATGAGGGAAGCTTAATCTGTACAGGATTAGCCATGTTTCACATAGTTCTGATATCCAGCAGACGGAAATGGAAGATTCAAAAGGGATTGGAGGGAAGGGTTGTCACTTCTACCTGATAGCACTTGTTGCCTAAGGCTGGAATCCTATGGGTGATATACACCAGGATAATCTTCAATTATAAAACAGAATAGGTATTTTAGTAGACATTTCAGAAGAAGTATCTTACTACCCTCTTGCACAATGTTCATTTTCCTTGGCACAACTGCAGCTTAAAGTCACCATACCTCCCCCAGCGAATTAATGGCTGAGAAACTGGGAGCACCTGAACCACCCTCAGACTGCAGCTGAGAGGCCAGGAGAAAGGAAGTGCCATTGCTTTATGTGAACCTCTTACTGTATTTTGGATCTACTACTAAACTATGTGAGCTGTACTTCTGTGTGAGCTACATAGGGGAATATCTAACAAAAAAAGCACTCGAAAGATCTATCACTACACACAAAGCAGCTTATACATTAGGGATAAAAATAATGTTCTGAAATATTTGAGAAGTAGTTGAACGTTGAGAAACCTGACAAGAAGAATCCTAGATTTACTTATCCATCACCGTTTCTTATACATGTTTGCTACTTAGTCCTGATTGTGACATCTTCTCAAACTAGTTTACAAAGCTTCAACTGCTGGGGAGAAGGATTCCCATTCTGCTGGTGATTGGAGGACAGTTGGATGACATTTCTGTCAGGTTTGAAGTAGGCAGGTCAGGAGAAGTTGCTTAGATAAGTATACTTACGGTAGTTAAGTGACTAATACTGCTAGGGTTTTTTCCATGTGGAAAACTGCCATGTGTGAATTTTGCATATTATAAATCCTAAAATTGCTGAAATTCTGATCTAGTCCACGATCATGTACCCTGATCTGGACCATGGACTAGATAAGAATTGGCTGTATCAATTGACACATGGTCCACTGCTCCCACCAACTTAGGACGTCCCCAATAGTCTACGCCAGTCTTTCTCAATCAGTGTGCCGTGGCACACTAGTGTGCCGTGACGGACCTCCTGCTGTGCCGTGAGAAAAGCTCTCTGCCCCCCTTCCTCCCCCCTCCTGCCAAACTCCTGCTGCTTGGGGGAGGAGGGAGGGCCGGGCAGTGGCGAAGAAAAAGAAGGGACCGGGGCGCCGCCTCCTTCGGCCGTTTCCCCAGCCAGCCTCCAATCCGCCATGACTCCCACCATGACTTTCACCCCTCGCTCGCACTCCCAGCAGCTGCTCCCAGCAGGCCACCAACCCCCAGCCGTTCTTTACTCTGTTAGAGTGTCATTTGTGTCATTTTGGTTGGTGGTGTGCCCCCGGATTTTTTTAATGTTAAAAGTGTGCCGCGGCTCAAAAAAGGTTGGGAAACACTTGTCTACGCATACCTGCTTTCAACTATGGAGTAGGAGAGAATGATAGGCTGGAAGCCTCCAGAAGCAACATAAGGCACTGACATTTAGTCTAGTTATACTTTGGCAAACCACCTCTGAGTATTCCTTGCCTAAGAAAACCCAATAACATTAATGGAGTCACCACAAGCCAACTAGTGACTTGATGGCATGCTCTCACACAGGGTTACTGCAAAGAAGGAAGAAGGGGATAAAGTCAAATTTAGAGAGTCCTATTCTTTGTCACTTTTGGTTGCTGCTACTATTCGTTATCTTTAACTTCCAATCTTGATGGGTACCTTCTGCCAATATGTCCTACACATGGCCCTCAACACCTATGTGGATGGGCTCTAAATCCCAGAATCATAGGGTTGGAAGAGACGTCTTGAGCCATCCAGTGCAACCCCTTGCCAAGAAGCAAGAAAATCTGATTATGCCAGAAGGAATCTGGCATAATCCCTCCTCCAACAACTGTATTCTTGGCTCCTGTTCCCCCCATTCCTAATATTCCTGGCTCTTCTTGTTTTTTCGTGGTTGAGAACTCTTTCTTTCTCTAAACCTACATCTCATTCTACACCTCATTCGGCTTCCTCAGTTCAGATACAGCACAGCTGTGGACTCAAAGGTTGGCAGATGCAGACTGAAATCAGGAAAGAAAAAGAAAATCCAACCATCTGTTACAAACCTGTGCTTCAGTCATTGCAAAGACACTCTGGAAATCAAAGATATTTGCTGAGTTTGGCACGGCAGCGTTTATGAGCTTATCTCCATGAAGCACAATCCTATAATAATAGGTGAAAACAAGACCGCTGTGTATTAGCCATCTGTGCAGTAATGGAAGAAGTCTGTTAAGGTCAGAAAGGAAACTCAGACAGTTTACAGTGGTGGCTCAGGTTAGCACAAAGATGGAATCACAATCTGAAACTGATGTTCTGACTAGCCAATTGCAATTCACATAACACTGCCTCCCTCTCCTTCTGCACAAGGCTTGTCTTACTAGTCAGAAAACTTCAGATGTCATGACTGTTAACTATTTCACTTGTTCCGGCAAAGCAGTATGAACTGGCTGGATGACACGATAGAATCGGCTCCCACCAGCTATGTGAGAATGAGAGCGAAAATGGCATAGGAGGAAATGGAGTCAAGCTTAACATTAACATATAGATGAGGGAGTAGCACAGTAGGCTACACAAAGGGGCTTCATTGGGGAATCCTAATTATCCTTTTCTACTGGTATTGTCACCTAGTGGCTTATCATTACTTGTACAATTGTGGTAACATATCTCTAAAAACCCTGAAATATATCAAGAGACTTCCTCAACTTTCCACATCTTGTTTATTGTTATCCGTTACATATGTCAGGACACATTTTTCTTTTATAAATATGGTTGCTCAGAGTTCATCTGCACTGTAGAAATAATGCAGTTTGACCCCACTTTAACTGACTAAGTTCAGTGCTATGGCTATCTGGCAGTTGCTATTTGGTGAGGCACCAGTACTTTTTGGCAGAGGAGAGGAAAGACTGTAAAACTATTGCTGCCATGACTCCAGAAAATGGCGTCAAACTGCATTAATTCTACAGTGTAGATGCATGCACAGTCATGTAAATAATAATAATAATAATAATCTTTATTTATATCCCGCTACCACCTCCCCGAAGGGACTCAGGGTGGCTTACAAGGCACTCTAGGATGCACATATAACATACCACAGGTAAAAAACAGTACAAAAATATAAAACAACTCCTGTCAACACATGTCGCATAAAATCAAAATAATACAACTTTAAAGATATTAAGCCAAAGATTCCATTTGTTGCCATTTTGCCAGACATTCTCAACCGATATTTATTATGGTGGTATGAGTTATGGACTAGACTTTGGGGGACCAGAGTTCAAATACTTGCTCAGCCTTGGAATCCACCAGCTATGGTGATTTGGTGTAGATCAGCCTCAAAGGAAGGCAATGGCAAATACCTTCAGAACAAATCTTGCCAAGAAAATTTTAGGATTTTTTATTTCTTGTCTGGAGTGACTTGAGAAACCGCTTATGGTGTGAGAGAATTGGCTGTTTGCAAGGACGTTGCCCAGGGGAAGCTCTGATGTTTTGGTGTTTTATCATGCTTGTGGGAAGCTTCTCTCATGTTCCCATATGGGGAGCTGGAGCTGACAAAGGGAGCTCATCCACACTCACTCCAAATTCCTTCCTCCGACCTGTTGATCTTCAGTCCTGCTGGCACAAGGGTTTAACCCATTGGACTATCGGGGGCTCCTTACCTTTGGATAGGGTTGTCCTACGTTGGAGTTGACTTGAAGGCCCATAAGAACAACTAATGCAAGCTGTAATCCTTTGGGATTAGTCCTTTGCTTTTCAGGTAGGTGTATGTCATGCCACTGAAAATTGCCATGGAAAGTTCTGGCTTATGGGGGTCCTATAAATGTGACATTTGAGTGCAAAGATCACTTGGAGGAGAACTTCCCCAGGTGATTTTTTGGATTTTGCTATTGTCGATCATTGCAGGACTATGCTAGGAATCTTATGATGAGAGATCACTAATCATTCTGGCAGCATCTGAGGCACACTGTTGGGAAAGAGAGTGTTATTCTGACTCAGGAGGACATTCATATGAGACATAACTCTCGCTTGCCAGCTGTGTCAGAGATAGGTTTAAGAGAGGAATTCTGGCAAGGGCAAAAGAATGGGCAGAAGGAGATGAGTTTGGCCATCAGAGGGAATTGATTCATATTGATCATTCTGCTAAGATGATTATCCTGGCAGACTCCATGACCTCCAAATAGTTTTCAGTCTGAGGGAGTGCATATAAAGACACAGTTGACAAGGCATAGTCCTGTGATGGTTGGTTGCAAAAGCTGTTGCTACATAGCTATACAGCTGTGTAAGGTGCAGTAACCAGATTAGTAGCTCATGTTTCTTTTTCAGTTTTTTTCTGACACAGTATCACTTCATAGAATATCATGTGCTAGCTTGTTCCACTCTACGCATGCCACAATCTGTGGCTTAATAGTAGGCCGTCATGCTGCCCAATTGCTCATGCAGTAAAATATATAGTATATAATGATCATGCAATACAAAAAGGTCAACATAGCCTTAGGCTCGGGCTAGGAACTGTGAGGCCCTCCAATAGTGGACTGCAGCTCCCATCCACCCTAATTTGAATGGTGAAGATGATGGGCATTTGCCATGCAGTCTCTTGAGGGTCATGCAATCTCTACTGAGTCTTAGGTAAATTTTGATTTCCCCCCCCCCTGTGGTCATAGCAAAGACAACTTCCATGAAAAACTTGAAATTCTCTTGACCCCGAGAGTCTGAACAACTATCCGTCAATCTTGAATCTCTCCTTGGGCAAGGTTCTGAAGTGAGTGGTTGCTTTGAGAGTGGGAACGAGGGAGAGGGCCTTCTTTGTGGTGGCCTCCCGGCTTTGGAATTCCCTCCCCAGGGAGATTAGACAGGCTCCTGTTTTGTCCACCTTTCGGAGGGAATTAAACACCTGGATGTTCCATTGTGCTTTCAATTAGGCAGCTTTTCACTGGAGATCCATTTCAATCCTATTCTAAGTCCTGCACTTTATATTGGCCCCCCTATTGGCTTATTATGAAATTTTCTCTAAGGATATTCATATTACTTATTTATTTTAACCTTGCAATTTCCATTGGCCCCATTTAGGAAACTTTGCACTTACTTGTACCCAAACCCAGTGTCTTCTTTATCCCGGCCATAAGATTGTTTTATTATGATGTTTGTTACTGTGTTATGTTTTTATTTGATTGATTTTATTGTGTTTTGTTTTTATCTGTTTTCGGGCTTGTCCCTTTGTAACCCGCTCTGAGTTGGGGAGATGGTGGCAGGGTATAAAAGTAAAATTATTATTATTATTATTATTATTATTATTATTATTGACAAGAAAACACCCGACATTGTATAGTATAGTACAGAGGCATTGAGTGCAATTGAGGATTTTTCTTAGAAGCCAAAATGACTAAACGGAGGCTATTGTACTTTGAAGACAATATGACTCACTCAAAAAGATGATAATGCTGGGAAAAGTAGAGGGCAGTAAGAAAAGGAGACTGCATTTCAGGTGGATAAACCCATTCAAGCAAGCCATGGTCCTGAGTCTGCAAGACCTGAGTTGGACTGCTGCTGACTTCATTCATAGGTCTCCATAAGTCAAAGCCAGCTTAATGGCAAACAGCAGCAACAACAGAAGGCCCTTCTAGACAGACCCTATATCCCAGAATCTAATCCCAGGTTTTCTGTGTATCCCAGATTATCTGACAGAAAACCTGGGATCAGATCTTGGGGTTTAGGGCCTGTCTGGAAGGGCTCTGAGTGCAATACTGATAGGTGAGCTCCACAGTGAGGTTTTACCTGTCATAGGGGCAGTGGGTGCTTGCCTTCACAGTTGTGTCAGTTTGGTCATCAATCAGCCAGATAAATTCATTGTGATTTCTGAGCCTGATGTCCTTCCAGTGCTTCCTTGCAACATAGCCACAGCCAGCATTAAAATCTCCCATGAAGATGAAATTCTAAACAGTGAAATTATGAGACAATCTTGAAAAGAAAGGAGCAGCACAGAAATGTAGCAACACCTTACGTTTAATTTTTAAAGGTATTAGAGATGTTTAAGAGTATGAACAAGAGGGCCTGGCTGAGTTTCAGAGCAATGGCTACTCGTCATATGAGAGTGTGCACAGTAATCAGACTTGCTCACAAACTGATGACTTTCATTCACCTCCCCAGTCCCAACTACCAGCTTACAGTATCAACAGATATCTATGAGGAACAGCAGCAAATTAAAATAGCAGTTTATTTATTTATTTATTTAATGTGTTATTCAAACTTCTAGACCGCTCCCTCTCGAAGCTCGGAGCGGTTTACAACAATATAAAACAGAACACAGTCATAAAACAACACATTAAATCTAAAATCTCTACTTTCCACTACAATTGGGTTAAAACTAACTACAAGAAATGTTACTACTTTACTCAAGCAAGAACGCTTGGCAAAAGAGGACCGTCTTACATGCCCCTCGGAAGGAGGGCAGCTCTCTGATATGTGTGTGTAGACGAGGAGAATGGGAGAGATAGATGGACGTGAGCCCTCGGTTGTTTGTATGGCTTGTGACCCACATTGGTACTGAAAATTCTCAGTTTCCAAAATTAGAGGTGAATATTTGGTTTTTTTTCATTTCCTTTTGGTGTTTTTGGAAGACCATGCCACCCCATTTCACCAAGGATCCCAGGACAGAAAAACAGCCCTCAGACCTGCTGGAGTTGCAAACTCTTCAATTAGACCTTTCATTCTGAAGTGATATTGCAAATTTCAGGACAGGAACCTTGTATGCGCTGATGAAAGTCAACCTTGGGATAGTGAAAACATACCATAATAACAATGACTAACCTCAGACTCCCAGTGTTGCTTTATATCCAGGTAAACATCATAAAGCTCATCAATTTCCTGCACAGCCATTTCAGGTGTTGTGTGCAGCGGGATGATCACAAATTCCCGGGCCACTTAAGAAATAAGTATATTTGTTGAAGATTAATGACAATTCTATCATCATCCTATAAATATCAGAAGAATTGATACATGTAATAAGCCCATTACTGTTGCAAAACAGACTTGCTGATTTCTACCAGTTTCCCTGTCATATATAGACACACACACATACTTTTTATTAGGATTTTGATTATAATGGGTTAAAATGAGAAGGGATAGTAGGAGGGAGGGTGGAATAGGGTTGATGGGATTGGAAAAAGGTCTGATGGAATCGGGAAGGGAATTAGATAGGGAAAAAAAGAAAAAAAGGGGGAGGTGAAGTAAGGGAGTAGTAGGGGGGAGTAGGTGGGGTAGGTTGTTTCTTTTGACTTCCATTCTTCTTCACTGCGGTTGCTGATGTTCATGTGTTCGTCTCCCAGATTCTTCAATTTCACAGGTAAGCATATGGTGTAATTTTTCTTAAGAGCATTTTATTTTAGAATTCATCTTCTTAATAATTTAACATTTCAGATATCTTTATATTCTAATAATTGTTTACTAGTGTCCAGTTTATATTTTGATAATTTCCAATCTGCTTTAGGGGGTGTTTGTATTTACTCCAATCTTCATTTACAATTGTTCTTATGCTGAGATTTCCTTTTTTGTCCAGAGTCTCGCATACAATGTATCTTGTGATCTTCTGACCCTTTACTACCTGATTTTATCTGAAGGTCGTCTTCTTTAGATTGTTCCTGATTCTTAGGTTCTACTGACTGTTTCTCCAGGTCTTTAGTTATTTTTTTGTGTGAAATTCTTTGAGTTTTCCTTCGGAGGTTATCCAGTATCTTGTTTCTTTATATGTTAACATGAGACTTTCCGATCTCTCCCATTGAAATCTTATGTTCCTTTTCTTAAGTTAATGTATATTTCCTTCTCTTATTCAGAGTTGCTTGCAGAAGTTCTTTTAGAATAGCCATTTTCTTTTACTTGTAGTAGATTGGTTTTATCGCATTGCGGTTTAGGATTTCATTTCTAGTCATTCTTCTTCCAAATTGGACTATTACATCTCTTGAAACATTGCTTATTCTTGCGTAATTAGTGTTAGTTCTGTAGACTTTGTCAATATATTCTCCCATTTGTTTCCATGGGATTTTAAGTAATTCTGATGTGAGATTCACAATAATTTGACGGATGTTCTCATTCGGGTCTTCCTGTAGGTTTCTTAATCTTAATTTGAGTTCCATTTCACTTTGCTCTGTTGTTTCTTGCCCTTTTACTAATCTTGTAATGATTTCCCTATCCTGTGACAGTTTCCCGGCCAACTTAAGTGCCCTTCAGGAGGATCTTTCAATGCAGAGGAGTTGCTGTAGAGGAGGCACAGCAGTCCACAGTGGGCTGGAGGAGCAAGGAAAAGCTCCTCCAGCCCACTAATGGTTGTAGCCTCTTTGTTTGGCTACAACCATTAGATACTGTGGATATTTGAATTACTTGCTTTATACACACATGGCACCTAATCTTGTTCAAGCATTACAGACCAGAATTTTTCAGAAACAGAAAAATGTATTAAATTCTCTTTAAACACCCAGAGACCTTGGAAGATGTCCTCTCTGTGTGTCTTACATTATATTTATGTGGTTATAACAATTTGATTACTAGAACTACAGTGAGCTTAACAACTCATTTTGTCTTTGTGACTGTTAGGGTCAGTACTCATGTGACATGCATATATATATATACATATACATATATATATATCACATGTATCTAAACTCCTAGACACAATTACATTTTCTCTCTGTCTCTGTCTCTGTCTCTGTCTCTCTCTCTCTGTATATTGCACTTCTTTCATTTTAGTATCTCATATATAATTCCTAGTTGGTCACCCACTCAGGGCAAAAACCTCATTTAGTTTCCACAGTTGGAAAAACTAGATATAAATGCAGTGGGCATCAGGTATGTCTATAAAAGACCAAATTGTAAATACAGCAAAATGGCACCGAATTGAACACTTCTTACTACTGCACAGAAGGAAGCACAGTAAGCCCTTTGTGAATATATTTTACCATAAATCCCTAAGATGACACAATACAAAATCAAACAAGAAATAGTATTAAGAAGATGACACTACCAGGTTTGAAGGCATATAATGAGCTATTGGGGACTAGCAGGGGACAACTACAAGAAGCACTGTGACAAATGATGCAACTGGGCTCAAACCAAAAGGATATTCAGTTGCTGATGAGCTCAGAGGGAAAAGGAAAGTCCAAAGCTATACAACACATGTCATAGGAACACGGAATGTGAGAAGGATGAATCAGCGGAAGCTAGATATTGTAAAAGAAAAATAGAAGGTAAAAACATTGCAATACTTGGACTGAACAAATTAAAATGGACACAATTCAAAACACTGGCTTTAGTCTATAATGCCCTAAACGGTTCCAGGTAATAAAAGATAAATGCGGGAATCACTTTCACAATGTTCTCAATTTATTTCATCTTCATTCTTTTTCAATTTTAAGTGGATGGTGGGTTCAAGATCCATATGGCATCAAAACATTGGTGTTTTCCTTCACAAAATTATAATCCATAAGGTGACATATTTTCAAATATAATCCGGATTACACTCAATGTCGGGTCGACTTGTTGCTAAACGGTTCCAGCCCAGCTTACTTGTCCGAATGTATCTCCCCCTATGAACCATCTTGGAGATTAAAATTGTCCGGGGAGGCCCTGCTCTCAGTCCCGTCTCCTTCACAGATGCGATTGGTGAGAACGAGAGACAAGACCTTTTCAGTGGTGGCCCCTTGGCTGTAGCACTCCCTCCCCAGAAATATTAGATCAGCCCCTTCCCCCTTGACCTTCGAGAAGTGGGTGAAAATGTGGCTTTTGGATCAAGCCTTTGGCAAATAACACAGTGTGATAGATGGACTCGGATTTATGTGTAATGATTACTGGAATGGCCTAACTATAATTGTGGATAATGTGGTTTTACAGTTGTAATTGCAATGTTTTATATGTTTTAATGCTCTTAATCTCATTTAAAATTTTAATGGAAATATTTATTTAATTGTATATTGGAGGTATATTGTTTTTAAGGCATTGAATTATTGCAGATGCTGTAAGTCGCCTTGAGTTACCCTCGGGATTGAGAAAGGAAGGATATAAATATAGTAAATAAATAAATAAGTAAATAAAAATTGTAGATTTTCAGACAGCTCATTGTATAGTGTCGTCCTCAATAAATGAAAATCTAAAAAGAAATGGGGTGGTGGCATTTATAGTGAGAAGAGATGTAGCAAAAACAAAAGGATATAATACAAAGACTGCCTAAATCATATCAATAAGCCTTCAAGAAAAACTGATCAATGTAACCATAATCCAAGTTAATCCAGCTATTGAGGCAGCAGAGGAAAAATGAAACAAAAATGCTGGCATGAAGGAATATATTGATCGCACATCAATATGAGGCAATTGATTTAGACCCACCACCCACTCATTCACTGGGAAACCTTGCCAGTCTCTGTCTCTTAGCCCAGTCTTCCTCATTGGATCACTAAGGACTCTATCCCATGGGGAGAGGCGTCATATTACTGTGACGTTTAGTCCTGTAGGTACAAAGCATTTGTCATTCCATATCCTAGGGTTTCATCATAAATTGTACCTTCAATAGAGTCTTAGTCAGGGGTGCTCATTAGGTAAGATCGCGATCTACTGGTAGATTGCAGGCAGGATGGGAGGAAGGCTCAGTCCTGCCCCGCAGGCTTTTGACGCCGCCCAGGTGCAGAAGGAGGTTGGACTGGATGGCCCTTGGAGGTCTCCTATTCTAGGAACCCATTGTTATTATTATCAGAGGCTGAATGGCCATCTGTGAGTGCATTTATTGTGTTTTTCCCTTATGGTAGAAGGAGGTTGGACTGGATGGCCCTTAGAGGTCTCCTTCTACTCTAGGAACCTATTGTTGTTGTTATTATTTTTATTAGTAGTAGTAGCAGAGGCTGAATGAATATCATCATCATCATTATTATTATGAATAAATTCAGGGGCTTTTTATACTCACATTTAGTTGAATTCAGTCTTAAAATATATTATATGGCTCTCACTGAAATAAATTTCCAAATATTTTGCTTGTATGGCTCTCTGAGTAATGGGTAAGTAGATCATTTTGACTTAGTTGTTTTATAAGTAGGTCGCATGCTGAAAAGGTGTGAGCACCCCTGGTCTAAGTGTTTGGAAAGGTGGGGGAGTGTGGTATAAAGTCCTTAGAGAACGAAAATGGGAGGAAGGATCTTGAATGCTGCTTTGACTTTCTTGAATGACACTGAAATATAAAAGCAGCACAATAATAATAATAACTTTATTATTATATCCCACCACCACCTGTAAGGTGGCTTACAGATGGCACAAAGTGCCTAAAAACATAAGTATGAGTACAATATAAAATACAGTAAAATAAAACACATGCACATATATAAACATCAACTCAGACTCAATCAAGCTGCGGTCCTCTAACCATGGCGGTAAATTGCTGTAAACATATTGTACATACATAACCAAATAACTAACCAGTGCTTGGAGAAGAGAACCAGACAACAAAAGGCTCCCTGGAAAGTGCATCTTCATTGCCAGGTTGCAGATCTGGATACTGATAGGTTTGTTTCACAGACACTATTTGCGGCCTGCAATATGATTTAATGTATAGGAAATTTGTTAGGTGAAGTATAGAGCACTCAGTTCTGTTAATTTATGAATAGAGGCTACTTTTTTGTTCAAAGGGGACCATTCTAAAGGCTGCTAACAGATAAAACTACAGTTAAAATAAGCCCTGGATCTCCTTGGGGAGAGAGGGTGGAATGTAAATAAACTTTTTTTAAAAAAAAATCCACCATTAAAATGCAGCAATGACAAGAACACAAAATGGATTTATTAGTCTGACTTTCTGGATGAGTAATCGAGGTTTTGCTAATGAACTAAAGCTCCAGCCAACCTCTGGCATGCTGTGTCAATGCAGTGAAAATCTGATCCAGCTATAACCTGGGTCTGAATCATGATAGCTTATTTTTTTGTGTTCACTGTTATGTTTTTAAAACCGCAACAGGATCCATATTCCTCAGAGGCAATTACATTTGAGAAATGCTACAAAATGAATGCTTTGTCAAATGAAGACAGTGCAAGACAGTAGTAGGGCAATCTGGAATGTAACAAAATGCCACATTTTAATGACTCTACAAGATGTAGAAGCCTTCTTAGTACAAGAGGTTTTTTTCCACTCTTTCCTTGAAAAAGAAAAAGGTCAAATGACTAACACCACTCTTTTGGTCTAAGGCTGCAATATCTAACAAACCTATCATGAACATAAGTATTTTTTTTACTGTTTTTGGAGAGTAGCACAGGAGGCAAACTATCAGTCTTTGAAATATCAATTGCTGTAAAAGGTTACTGCCATTTAAACTAGAGTATACGTTCCCCTCATGTATAAGTCGAGAGAAGATTTTAGGCTAAAGTTGTGGATTTTGATATGATGTATGCATAAGTCGGAGGGAAATGCCATGCTGCCTCGGGAGGCTTGCTGCCCATGGATGCTGCTGGCATTTTCCTAACCAGGCACTCAAAAAGGCATTCTACACAGAGAAGGGGTGCTTCCTTTTTTGATAAAAGATAAGGTACAATATTAATATAAAAAAGGAATCATTCCCTTCGCCCACTAGAGTGGTAAAAGGTGGGAGTTCAGTCCACTCCAGAAGAACCTAAAAGAAATGTTATTCTGCAGTCCTGGGGGTCAATCTCCACAGCCATCCCAATTCTTTGGGTTCCTGGAGCCTGAAGGAGTGGGACCACCCCCACCCCCTCCATCCTAATCACCCATTTCCCCTAAAAAAACTTACTCGAGGGGCCTGCCGGCAGCGCAGAACCCTCTGCAGAGTAATCTCGATGTGTGAAAATGGCACATCAGGATTACTCTCTAGAGGATCTTCTGCTGCCGGCAGGCGCCTCCGGGGGGGGAGGGGAGGGAAATCATTTTCACATGTCAGGAGTACTCTGCAGAGGGACCTGCAGTGCCAGTAGGCCCACTGGGAAATTTTTCAGGGAGAATTGGTGGGTTGGAGGGGGTGCTGGATGCATCTGGCCACTCCCCAAGGGAAAGCCCAGGGTTGTGGGATGATGTGAGGACAAAATCTTGGGAGGAACTGGTTTAAAATAACCCAGTTCTTCCTGTGATTTTTTTACCAGTGTTTAACCTGAGGTTTTAGCTGATTATGTGATTCAACGCTCATTTTCAGCAAGCATCGTCTAGCCACCTCCTCTTTTATCTCTGTTTCTCTCCGATTTTAGGTCTTGTGTAGAAAGGCCCTGAGTGAATCCTTGTAACGAATTACACTGCTTGTCTGATATCAGTCCTTGTGAGATAGACCACAAGTTAACTTAGTATAATTACTTAATGGTCAAGAAAGTGGCTCATGTTATATAAACTATGTGGCTCATGTTATAGCCACTCTGAGTCCCCCTGCGGGGGTGAGAAGAGCGGGGCAAAAATGACATAAATAAATAAATAAATACTATTTGATAGTTCACAAGAAGTTCATAAAGACCAGGCTTCAAAGTCAAACCCTGTTATCTGGCAGACCAGATGTCCATGATCAGTGTCTTATGGCTGTTATATCTTATTTATGCAGCACCTTCAGAAGGTGTACAAAGCTTATGTATGAAATATATCTTTGTCCACAAGGAATGACAAAATTAAACAATCCATGCATGCTACAGGCCATGCTAACTTATCTTCTGGAATTTTTCTAAATGCTCACATAATCAAGGAATTTACTTACTTGTAGAAAAAAGCATATTGTTCTTTATAGCTCTTTCTCCCTAGTCTTCCACTGGCCACATAACGGTATTGTTCTTGCGAATGTCTGATGTGGAAAATGAAACTGATTTTAGTCTATACATCTGTTTTGTGTTCATTTCTATCTCTGTCTCATATGTCTTTATCTGTATTTAAGAGGCAGAAACAATAAAGCAGTGCTCATTACTTCTGGCTCTAACATCTGGAGGAATGTCTCAGTGGTTAGTTATTTGAGGTGCAGGGTGTATTATTTCAGCTGTAGACAACCTGGCCCTTGCTAGATGTTTGGGACTACAGCTTCTGTGATAACACCATTCTGCCATTATCTCTCATCTCATTCTGTTCCTCATTGTGTATACAGTGGTTCCCAACCTGTGGTCCATGGACTCAAATATGTGGTTCACAAGAACTCAAATCTGTCCCTCAGCCTCACCTTCACTTCACCAGAGTGACTGGTCTCGCAAAAACCTCTTTTAGTGCCAAGGCTTATTAAATATGGTTTTCTCTGGGCAAGCAGATGGCGACTACTGGATGGCATATGTTCTGTTTTGGAAACTAGAGCTGATGTGGTCTATCCCATGCAATTTTCTGAATCAGCACCCCAAATAACCAAACCAAATCTAAAGTTGACCAAAAACTGATTCATAACTGTTTTGGTACTAATGTTGGAAAGTGGTACCTGGTCAAGTGGTCCCTGAACAAAAAAGTTTGGGAACCATTGGTGTATAACAACCTTCCTAAGTGGTCAAGTAACACAGTTGCCTATTTGATCCAGTAGTACCAAGACAACAAATAATCAATATGGTGAGTTGGTGGGCAAGCTGCTGACAA
This sequence comes from Anolis apletophallus, assembly GCA_030556195.1. NCBI lineage: Eukaryota > Metazoa > Chordata > Lepidosauria > Squamata > Anolidae > Anolis > Anolis apletophallus. Next base: position 39,845,781 of record JARBWK010000001.1, on the reverse strand, counting down.
GGTTGGCGGAAGACCTTTTGCACAATGGGACCTTGTAAACTAAAGAGCGGCCTGAAACCTTCTGACTGAGAATTTTTAAAAGGAAAAACCAGAATGTCCATCTTTCATTGGTCTGTCTTGCAAACCCCTGGAAGATAGAGGAAAGGTAGAGGGTGAATGGTTGAAGCTTGTTGGATATCAAGACTCCAGGAAGATTGGAGCAGATGAACTGGACCCCAAAAATACATACATCCCAGCATGGATAGTAGAGGGACTGTGTTGTTAAGACATGTTAGGGACATTTTTGTTAATTTATTTTGTTGGCATGAAGTAAACTATTGCTTAATCTTTTTATAATGTAAAACTCCAAGCTGAATGATGCTCAGATTAGAATAATGTAACTTTCTTATTTTGAGTAAAAGGAAGGGTGTAGCTATAGGGAGAATGCCCATTTCTTCCCAAATAAAAGTCCGTCCCCCCCCAAAAAAAGTTTTACCACAAAGGAAATGTCACTTCAATCCTCACATTTCTAGCATTGCAGTAACTTAAAACTTCAGTTGAGTATTTAGAAATAAAGTTGAAGCACTCGAAGAAAAGGGGTGGGAAAGAGAATATGAATAAAGAAAAATAAAAAATTCTAGGTGTGAACCATGTTCAGTGAATCACTGGGCAAAGCTAGAAATCTGGGGACTGAAGGAGAATTTCATTTTGGGAGACTGAATTTTTATTCAGGGAGCAAAGCCCCTCGGGGTCGAGAAAGGCAGGATATTGGTAGGTTACATACCTGTGACCATCTTTCTTCGAGTGGAGCCTTGTGAATCCACACTTATGAAGTTTGCGTGCCACCGCGGGCTTCCAACGGAAACTTTCCCAGTTTGAAAAGTTTTGGTGGTAGCTTCGCCCAGCCGGCCCGGAGGGCATAAAAGGTGCCCCCATGCGCGCCCACCCCATTCCTACGCCACACGTGCAACTAGGAAAGGGTGGTTTGAGATAGAGGGGACGGCCGGGCGGGTTCGTGTGGATTCACAGAGCTCCACTCGAAGAAAGATGGTCACAGGTATGTAACCTACCATTCTTCTTCGAGGGCTCTGTGAATGCACACTTATGAAGATTTACCGAGCTAAGGTAAAGGAGGTGGGAACAAACCAGCCAATTTTTGAAAAACCGAACAGGTTTATTGAAACCAGCAATAAGAATAAATAACATAATCAACAGTGTAATAAATAAGAGTGGAAGGCATGCTCCCACTTGTAAACATAGTGCAACAAGCACCATTCATGCCAGGCACACAGGCCTCACATCATAAAGTGCAACAAGCACCATTCATGTCAGGCACACAGGCCTCACAACAATAAGTGCAGCAAGCACCATTCATGTCAGGCACGCAGGCCTCACAGTATTAGTGCACAACGGGTGCAACATAGAACACTAAGAACTCTGAGGTAAAGCGTGCTTTAACCGGTAGACTGTGACCCCGGGAGCCGGGGCACGGTAAACACTTAGCCTCCCTAAGAAGTAGAGAGGTCTGATCGACTCAGGAACTGTCGATCTATACGTTACATAGAGGGAAAAACACAGGGTATAGCCTGTTAGAAACTATCCCTGAAGGCCCTTGGGAGTGAGGACTGCTCGACCAAAGGCCGCTTCCCTTCCAAATAGGGTGTCTACCCAGTAGTGGGAAGTGAAGGTGGAGGGGTTGGCCCAGATGGCCGCCCTACATATTGAATCCAGAGGAATCCCCTGGAGGAAAGCCGTCGACGTGGCCACTGCTCTAGTTGAGCGGCCCTTAACTCTAGGGGTACACGGTTGATGGGCTATCTGATAGCACAACTCAACCAGGGAAGCCACCCAATTTGACAGCCTCTGAGACGACACCGGCAAGCCCAGCTTGTCGGCAGCGTAAGAGACGAAGAGTCTGGTCGACCGTCGATAGCCTGCAGACCTGCTCTTGTAGACCCAGAGGGCTCTTCTCACATCGAGGGCTCTGAGGGTTGACTCGTTCCCCACAGACGGAGAGGGAACCAGGTCCGGAAGCACAATGTCAGTATTTACATGGAATGGGGACACCACCTTAGGGAGGAAGGTGATGTCCGTCCGCAAGATGGCCCTGTCCGCTAGGAATAGCAGGTAGGGTTCGTCCACACGCAGCGCCGCCAGCTGTGAGGGTCGACGCGCTGAAGCAATGGCGACCAGGAAAACCACCTTCCAAGAAAGGAGGCGTCGGTCGATGGACGACAACGGCTCGAACGGTGGGGCCGCAAGGCAGGACAGCACCAGGTCTAGGTTCCAGCCGGGCGTCGGTGGATGCACGGGAGGGCGGGTGTTGTTGACCCCTCTCAGGAATCTCTTGACCAACGGGTACTGGAACAGCGAAGGGACACCCCAGTGCTGACTCTGACATGTGAGCGCCGCCAGGTGGGTCATCACTGAGGACAGAGACAGCCCTCTGTCAACCAGTCGGCGAGGAAGTCAAGGACCGCCGGAACCGAGAGCGGGAAGACGGCGCTGGAACGGGCGGTCTGGAACTTGGCGAAGCGGGCGAGGCAAGCCGAGTAAGCCTTCGATGTTGCCGGTTTGTGCGCCGCAGCCAAGATTGCCGCTACGGCTGGTGAGATGTCCGGCGCCGGGAGATTCTCCATGCCGTCAAGTGCAGGGATGGAAGGTCCGGGTGTAGCAGCAACCCCTTCTCCCGAGTCAGAAGATCTGGTCGGCGAGGGAGATGTATGTAATTCCCCTCGGCCAAGTGTAGCAAGGTTGGGAACCAGACCTGCCTCGCCAGTAGGGAGCGATGAGGATACAGTCGGTCCCGAGAGCTGGATCTTCTCGATGATGCGGAGAAGAAGCGGAACGGCGGGACGAGGTAAAAGACGCCCGACGCCCAATGGAGCAGGAGTGCGGCCCCGAGGCATCCCCGGTGAGCATCCGGGGCAAGCCGGGCCCCGACAACTGGCAGTTGGCTGTTTTCCGGCGATGCGAAGAGGAATCCCCATCTGCGTCTGGGAATCCCCATCATTGAAAGACACGGTGGAGTTCCTCCGGATGCAGCATCCATTCGTGGGACGACCAGCTGGTTCTGTTGAGCGAGTCCGCCTCCAAGTTCTCGACTCCGGGGAGATGGATGGCCCTGGGGGTCACCTGGTGAAGAACACACCACTCCCACAGGCTCTGGGATAGGGCGAGGAGTCTTCTCGAGCCTGTTCCGCCCTGTTTGATGACGTAGTACATGGCCACTATGTTGTCTGTCCTGACCAGTACCACGTGTGTCCCTGACTAGAGGGGCGAATGCCCGAAGAGTCTTGACTATGGCCAGGAGCTTGAGGTAGTTGATGTGGTGGAGCCTCTCCACCGCCGACCATTGGCCGTTGATCGACAGGCGCTCCCGTATGGCCTCCCCAGGCCAGTAGAGACGCATCGGTCGTTAACGTGATGGATGGGGTCACCATGTGAATGGTACCCTATGCAAACGTTGGCGCTGGAAGTCCACCACTGGAGGGAGTCCTTGACCTTCTCCGGGAGGGAGAGCCTCTTCGAGTGGTGCTCTTTGACTGGGTCGAAATGGTCCAGAAACCAACGTTGCAGCGGCCTGAAGCGTAGTCTCGCCAGTGGAGTGACGGCCACCGTGGATGCCATATGGCCCAGTGTGACCTGAACCTGCTTCGCCGTGATGGAAGGCCGGGTGCAGCTGTTCACCTCGTGTCGTGCCTGAAACCTGACCTCTGGCAGATAGGCGAGCTGATCGACTGAGTCGAACATCGTCCCGATGAACTTTATGGTCATGGACGGGACAAGCTGCGACTTCTCCTCGTTGAGGCGTAGGCCTAACGACGAGAGTAGTTGAAGTGTCGCTGTGACCTGTTGTTGCAGCAGTTCCGGGGACTGAGCTGCCAGCAGCCAGTCGTCCAGGTAAGGAAAAATCCGGATTTTCTCCCTTCTCAAGTGCGCAGCCACGACCAACATGCACTTGGAGAATGTTCAAGGAGCCGTCCCGAGGCCGAAGGGAAGGACGTTGAAATGGTACGCCCTTCCGGCCACCTTGAAGCTCAGGAAGCGTCGATGGGCAGGTCTGATCGAGACGTGGAAGTACGCGTCCCGGAGGTCGATCGAGGCGAAGTGGTCGCCTGCCCATAGAAGTGGAAGAATGGACGACACTGACACCATCCTGAATTTCCTCGGCAAAACGTACGCGTTTAAGTCTCTGAGGTCCAGGATGGGTCGCAGGGTACCGTCTGGCTTTGGCACGGTGAAGTATTGTGAGAAGAATGCCTCTCCCTCCTTGCCTTGCGGAAGCGGTGATATTGCTCCCTTTTGAAGCAAGCTGTCGACCTCCCTCAAGATCACCTCGGACGGCTCCATCTTGACTATGAACCCCCGTTGGCAGGAGCTCGTCGAATTCAAGGCATAGCCGTCTTCGACAATCCGAGCACCCATGCATCTGAGGTGATGCGTCGCCAAGCACCGATGAAGCGGGTCAGGCGTCTCCGAACGGCGGATGAGCTGGTGGAGGTCGAGGGCTGGGAGGAGGCATGATGCTGGCAGCGGTACCTAGCGAGGAGACGGTGTCGTCTTTCGCCCTGTCAATCACGGCGCTCGACTGTCCGTTCCCCGTGTTCTGACATGGCCTTGACTTGTTGCCGTGGCGGGGCGGTTGTTGTGCTGCTGCTGCTGCTGTTTCGGCTGCTGCTGTTGCTGTGGGGCCGAGTATGGTCGTGGAGACTGGCGGTACTGTGACCTGGGCTGGAACTTCGCCCGTTGGTAGTACCGGGTTCTGGGTTGCGCCGGTGGTCGATCCAACTTGGCCGTCAGGACCTTGAAGTCATGATTGGCCTTCAGCTTGTTGTCCGTGCCCGCAAAGAAGAGTCCCTGGGCATCGAACGGCAGATCCTCGATGACCTTCCGGGAATTGGAGGACAACCCCGATGACTTCAGCCACGCGTGTCTCCTGATGGCGACACCGTGGGCCAGCAGCTTTCCTGAGGTGTCCCCAGTGTGGCGGGACATCAGGATCTGGTGGTGTGCTAGCGCCTGAGCCTCTTGAGAGATGGAGGTCAGTGCCGCCTGTTGTTCCTGGGAGAGATCCTGGAAAAAGGGTTGGGCCCTTTCCCAGAGGATCTGGTGGTAGGCTCCCATGCACGCCCCGTAGTTGGCCATCTTCATCAGAAGAAGTCCAGCTCAGTAGATTTTTCTGCCGACCGTGTCGAACCTCTTTCCCTCTTGGTCAGAGGGGGCTGTGGACTGGGAGGAGGTAACGATCATCGAGTTGGGTGTCGGATGATCGTGCAGCCACTCCTTCTCCCTCTCGTCGATCTTGTACCACGCCTCGATACGCCCTGTCGTGGGAGGAATGGACGACGGGGTCTTCCACGATGCCTTCACCACCTCTTCCAGGGGGTCCAGCATGGGAAGATGTGGCTGGGCAGAGTCCTCGACCTGTACTCTGCTGAAGACGGGGCAGGCACTGGATCTTCTTGGCACATACGTCTGTATACCCAAAGCTCTTGCCATCCGGCCCACCTGTTCACTGAAGGCTCTTGCAGAGTCCGTCGGTGACGAGGATGGTTCCAGCTTACAGCCTCTGTGGGAAGGTGTCCGGTCTATGGCGACCGACAAGATGGACCCAGACATCACCGATCGCGGGGGGCGCCTTCCTCGACCTCTTTCTCCGATAGTGGTCGAACCACTTCCGGTCCTGCCGGAAGTAGCGCTACCCGGTGCTGTTCTCGGCGTAGATGGGACTGCGGTCACCACCGTCGATGCAGGGGAGGCTTCTTTGAAGCTGGGGCCATTGCGAGCCGTGTTGTCTGCCTGCCCTTCTCGGGAGGCGTCACGAAGAGTTGACGAACCGAGGCTGAGCCAGGGAACTCTGACGACTGTCTGTACTGAGTCTCCGGCGAGATGGTCTGCTGCTCTACCCCTGTCTCCACAGCGAGAACAGGGGCAGGCGGGGAATCAGGGCACGACGACGATGACGATGACGTCAGAGTCCTGCGTCTATTTGGAGACGGGGGTCTCGAGGCTGCGGCCTCCAAAGACTTGCCGAAGTCACAGGAACCAGGCCTCTGGTCTGGGCTCTACGGGCTTCCTCACTCGACCTCAGGAAAGCTATCTCCATAGCTCTGTTGGAGGGAGTCCTTGAAATGGCCAACCTCTGGGAGAGGCCCGACGCCATTGAGCTCGCCGACGACCGGCGTGGTGGAGGCAGCTGAACCGTCTCCGTCGTCACGGTGCAGGGCCTCTTCGGCGCCGAAGTCTTCGAAGAGACAGACTTCGTGCCCTTCTCCTTCCGTGGACGCTTCTTCCCAGCCGGGTGAGCAGTCAACATGGTGGGGGCCGGAGCAGCCGCCCCGGACCCCAAGGAGGTAGATGGGACAGCCGTCGCCATCTCTGGAGGGTGAAGAGGAGGCTCCGTCAGGTAGGCCTGAAGCCTCCGGGCTCTCGCTCTTCTGGTCTGCGACGAGAAGGCCTGGCAGTGTCAGCAGACAGGAACAACGTGCCCCTCTCCGAGACACCGAAGGCACTCGGTGACCGTCGCAGTCCGGGATCTTGCCACCGCAGGATAAACACTTTTGAAGCTGGTTGTGGACATACTATGCTCACACAACCAGCCGACTTCCAATGTTGCCCAAGTGGCGGAAAACAAAGGAATGGGGTGGGCGCCCATTGGAGGCGCCTTTTATGCCCTCCGGGCCGGCTGGGCGGAGCTACCGCCAAAACTTTTCAAACTGGGAAAGTTTCCGTCGGAAGCCCGCGCTGGCGCGCAAACTTCATAAGTGTGCATTCACAGAGCCCTCGAAGAAGAAAAATATCTTGGCTTTTCTTTGTGAACGAAGATTCAGGAAGGACTTATCCCACGCTTACTACATGCGCATTGATGATTCGGAGGTTGAATGTGCCTCACCCTTTAAACCAAAGGAACTAGCCTCAACCTTTAAACCAAAGGTTTGTCTGCTGGGGCCTAGCAAGCTTGGACGGTGGCAGCGAGGTCCTCAGCCTTCGAGCCTGTGCAATGGATCTTTCTGGTAGAGTGCAGCGTGCACAGAACTAGCCTCACCCTTTAAACCAAAGGTTTGTCTGCTGGGGCCTAGCAAGCTTGGACGGTGGCAGCGAGGTCCTCAGGTCGTAGGTTTGTTTCGAGTTTCCTTCTCTTAGATGGTTGACCTTACAGGGTTAAACAAGCACCATCTGCCCAGGTTTGAAATTAGAGTTTTCCTTCTCTTAGGATGGTTGCCAAAAGGCTAGAGAGCCCATCCTGCCCTTTGACGTTCTTTGTCAGACCCTTCGGTTGTGACCTGTATGGCCTAGGAGGCCCTACCGGTGGCTATGACACTGCCAGCATAGCTCACAACTTCATAAGGGTACGCAAGCCTCTCCCCCACAACAAGGGGGGCACCAACGGAGAGGAGATATAAATATAGTAAATAAATAAATAAATAGCCCTGGTTCCTTCCCACATGAAAAGATGTCTTATTTTTCTTTCCATGATCTTGTCTCTTTTGACTGATCAAACTTATGATTTCCCAGGATGGAGAGAACCCCAGGATGACCGGAGTTCAATTGAAGGGGATGAAGCAGGGCAGAGTGGTTATCCAGATTTACTTTACAGTCTGCCTTTATCTAAGAGGCCCCCAAAGGGAAGGAACAGTACGTTCAGAGGGGCTTAATTTACTTGAAGTTCCGGGCATGAAGTCTTGTAGGCTCTCTTCCACAAGACAGAGAGCATTTTCAGTAGCGGCACCTGTTCTGTGGATCGCACTGCCGCCAGAGACACGAGCCTTGCAGGACCTGATGGCATTCCGCAGGTCCTGCAAGACCTGGCTCTTCAGACAAGCGTTTGGAGTCTGATAGTGCTCGATCAACGCTCACTAGCTTGTCATACCACTACCACCCCTATGAACCAGCTCTGGTTGTGATTTATATGACTGTTTTAATGGAATTTTATGTGTTTTAATCATGTTTTACATGCTGTTTTATGTGTCCATATGCTGTTTAACATGTAAACCACCCTGAGCCTCGGGAAGGGCGGGTTATCAAATCGAAATGATAAATAAATAAAATAAACATATCGTATATACTCTAGTATAAGACAACCCGAATATAAGCCGAGGCACCTAATTTTACCGCAAAAAACTGGGACAATGTATTGACTTGAGTATAAGCTGAGGGTGGGAAATTTAGCAGCTATTGGTAAGTTTCAAAATAAAAATGGATTCCAATAAAATTCTATTAATTGAGGCATCAGTAGGTTCAATGTTTTTGAATATTTATGTTAAACTGTAATTTAAGATAAGACTGTCCAACTCTGACAATTAAACCATTATTCTAATCTCCTTCAATGTAAATGTGCTTACGTATGCTTCCAATAATAATAAAGACAGTAAAATAATAAATTAAATAATAATAAATTGAGTAAAGTAATGTAAATTTAATAATAATAATAGAGTAAAATAATACATGTAATAAAATAATAATAACCCAGTAAAATAATAAATAACTTTGATTCAAGTTTAAGCTGAGGGGGGCTTTTTCAGCCTAAAAAGGGGGCTGAAAAACTCATCTTTAAGTATCTATGGTAGTTGTGGCAACTGCTGGATTACTAAGCAAGTGGAGTGACGACTGTGAGAAATATATCCACACCAAGTGCGTTTGGCCTCTGCCTGATACTGCATATTTAAATATTATTCACTTCTGTACCTTACCCATTTAGTTTCTCCAACAGAAAGGGACATATTCTGTTTCTGTTATCCTTTATTTCCATCAATAGCATGATGTCGCAGCGAGAAATAATCTACAGGAGTAAATAAAGAGTGTCTTGAAAGATGTCATATTTAATAGATTTAAAAGGGCTCGAAGGCATTTGAAGAGTTGAATGACATGAATAGGATTTGTCAGCTTCAGAATTTTTATATGTATGAGAAATTATAGGTTTTTGAATCCTGGCCTTTCCTTCAGCAACTTTAACATGGGCCCTGTATCAGAATGAGGGCAGAAATAATATTCTGAGAGTAACATTGGGAAAGCAATCTCATATTTCATTGTAAAAATTTATCTCTTTATCTATAGTCATAATATGTTAACAGACCTGTTCTACAAGGGTGAAGCTAGCTGTGAAAACAATGAATTGGCTGGTTGTGGGATCACAAAGAAGTCTTCTCTCCCAATTCCAAGTGCAGTTTTGAACTTTAAAAATGTTTTTCCTCCTCCTCACTATTTTCCTTCCCTTTCCTCTTCTTCCTCCAGAAATGGGACAAATGACAGGACAAACATGCCATTGCTATTGTTGTTTTTTAAATATAATTTTAAAAAGTTTCCTGAAGGCTCCATGTGTTGCTATCAGGACAATTGGGGGGGGGGGGGAGCTGGGCAGAAATGCTTCCCCTGTGGGATGAGGGTTGGAGTAAGTTGTACAATGCAGGGCGTGGAGTGATGGGTTCTCCACGCCCCCCGTCGGGACCCCATGTATTCACCACAATGCATGTGGCAAATTCATGGCCCTTTCTGAGAGAAGAATGATTATAGTTAAGGACACAAGATTGCACGTCTCATTATGATGCCATTTGCCACACTTGGGTCCAATGGTTGAACTGAAATTATGCATTTGAAAGATCCCAGTTCAGTACCTGGGACTTTCAGATAAACCTGGTTAAGGATTTCTATTTGCAACTCTAGAAAGTTACTGGTAGTCCGTGTAGAAAACAATACTGAGGTAGAGAAAGCTGTGGTTTTTGTCTCCTCTACTACTAAACATAAAAAATAGATGCCATAGCTAATTATGGCAGAAGATCCATAGAAAATTTCCAAATGCTGTCTTTAATTTAAATCTACCCAGCCCTTTTGAGCCAAGTGAATATTTTGTTCATCATTTAAAAATCCAATAATAACAAGTCTGCGAGCCCATGTGAAAAAAATCACATGCACACTTCAGTTATAATCGTCAAAACAAAAAGATCTTAAATGCATGATTTTATGAGAAACTAAGAATTTAGAACAGTGGTTGCACCTACACCTTTACTTCCATTCTTTAGAACAGAATTTTCCAAACTTTTCATGTTGGTGACATGCTTTTTAGATGTGCATCCTTTTACAACATGGTAATTCTGTTTAACCAACCCCTTATAAGAGATTCATTATAAGGGGTTGGCTAATCAGAGAGACAGAGAGAGAGATAGAATGTATATATATATATATATACACACACACACACACACACACACACATACATACACACATGCACGCACACATACACACATACTCTCTCTATACATACATGTATACATACATACACATATATAAGATATATTAAACGATGTATAATATATATGTTTCATATAATCATTACTGTATAAATTAGGTTGGATGAATTTTCCCCTTTTACACTTATGTACTACGGTTGATTCTTACGTCGTTTCCTCTATAGCCGCTCAATGTGTCACCAACATAATTGTTCACAGATTTTCTTGTCTTAATTAGAAACTTAGCCATTTTAGTTGCATTTAATGCAACTCAATCAACAAAACTGTGCAAATTCTAAAAGTTATAACAGTGTCTACACCAGCCTTTGAGGGGTTGGTGGGGGGAGCATTTCTCACGTGACACACCTATGGACTATAGGCGACACAATGGTGTATCGTGACACACAGTTTGGAAAGCTCTGCCTTAGGAGCCTGAAATGGATTCCAACTGCAGTATGAAGACGGTATACATTCTTGCTTATGTGCATCACATGTTCCAAAGGGCTTAAATCACTAGTGTCCTGAGAGGACATTTTATCAGTTTTCCCTGCATGTTCTCTTATGATAATTTCTCCTCAACCAAACTAAGTACTTCATTGGGATAATGGAACCAAATCAAGAATGCCAGTAACAAAACAGTATTTGACAAGATAATCAATGAGAACAATACTCTCTCATGTATGTGTGCATTAATTCGTACATAAATCTTACCAAATATGGAACTGCAAATTGAATTTTGCACCATTAGAAACACACCAGATGTATTAGTGTCAGCAATGCACTAACTTGGAACTCCATACTGTAAAAATGATATAACCTGAAAGATGAGTTAGATAAAAAGACCTAGCATTCACCCGAGTATTTGTGCAATTCCAGAGAGTGATCAACATACCTCTACAATGACATCCATGATTTCTGGTCTTGTTCTTTTAGCTTCTCCGAATGACCTCACATTGAAGGAGCAGATTCTTAGGCTCAGAGCTGCATGAAAAGCAAAGAGCAGAAACAGAGAAATACGCAACATCTTTCAAATGTGGCCAAAAGAAAACAGAGAGAGGTATGTTTCCTTCACTGAACACTCAGGTTATAGAATAACTCAATGGAATTGAACTGTTATATATTTCACGGCCGCTATGCAAATATGAGGCAAGTGACAGGCTTCCTCCACAGTCCATTTCTCTATTTTCAGATCAACATCTGTTGTTGAGGAACTTGACTTTCTGCCTTGGGGATTGCCTGGATTTAGAGCCAACTCCCACAATTGACTCAGCAAAAGTGAAATCTCAGGAGATCATATGGCCTAAAGTATGCCTGGCAGCAGAAAATTCAGTTTCTCCCAGTCATATACAAATGGGAAAGATCCTGATTTATAGACTCATGAGAGCATTCAATTCTGTGCAACTGAAACTTTGTCATTAGCACGGCTGGAGTTGATTTTTTTTAAAAAAACACAGGTAAACAGAGCCATCTTGCAGTTATTATACGAGGTGTCTGTAGTTGTAGAATATGGTGGATAAATGACATGGTAATTTAGTTACTAAACGGTCAAGTGATTCTTTTCAGGATCAGGTTGCAGAGTTATTTGTTGTTGGTTTCCCCCCATAATCCAAATAAAACATAAAATGGAGAAGTATACAAAAACAGAGATGGGAAGTAATTGAAGATCACACTGTTGACTTCCTGATTTTGGGTAAAGGTGACTTTTGAGACTAATTTATGGAACTATTTTTTTCCACATCAATTTGAGGATTTTTGTAACAAAACAAGTAATTATATATGAAATGAATGCATATACAATGCCTCAAACATTTCATGCATCTAATCAGATGCCAGGGTAGGACTTGACTGTAGAATGGTTATGTAAGTGCTGCTTAGCAGTATCGCAAATCTTAGGGGCAAATCTTAAATTCCTAAATAAATATGGTGGAGCATCCCTTGTCTGGAATTCTCATACCAAGAATTTGAAATTATCCACATGGATGGCTGAGACAGTGACACCTTAATAATCCTGATAAATTTTATTTGTACCCTGCCACAATCTCCCCAGAGGGACTCGGGGTGGCTCACAAAGCATTCCGAAGTGCCACACATAAAATAAACAATATATCGTTGCTTTTTGATGGTTCAGTGCACACACTATCTGTTTCATATACAAAATAATTTAAAATATTGTGCATAAAATTACATTCAGGCTATTTGTATAAGACAGTGATTCTCAACCTGTGGGTCCACATATATTTTGGCCTTCAACTCCCAGAAATCCTAACAGCTGGTAAACTGGCAGGGGTTTCTGGGAGTTGTAGGCCAAAACACCTGGGGACCCAGAGGTTGAGAACCAGTGGTATAAGGTGTATATGAAACATCAATTACTTTTGTGGTTCATTTTGGGTCCCATCTCCAAAATATCGTATTTTGTATTTTTGTGCAAATGTAGGTACTTAAAAAAAAAACCCAAAAAACTCCAGACCCAAAACTTCTGGTCCCACAGATTTTGAATAAAGGATATTCAATCTGTGTAGGAGATCCAATCTTTTGTCTTTTCCATAACAGAAAAAAAACTATTGCCTTATTCAAAATATTAGGACATAATCTGTATATCTGGTCAGCGCAGGACCTTCCCTTTCCACTTGTTCTGAATTGAACTAGTTGGAACTCCCCCTCGTGGCCATACCATAATTCATACCAAAAAGCACCCCTGACAAATGGCCATGACAAGAATGTCATTCCAGACGTTTCTCATGAAAATTTTTGGTTGTTCTCTCTGAGGTCCCTTCTACACTGCCATATAAAATCCATATTATTTGCTTTAAATTCAATTATCTGGCAGTGTAGACACATATAATCCAGTTCAAAGCAGATAATGTGTATTATTTGATTTGATAATGTGTATGTATTACTTGGCATTGTAGATCCAGCCTGAGAAAAACAAAAGAGCAATGTGCAGTCATGAACAACATGGATCTCTTCCTCTACATTCTGGACATGGGATTTCTAACACTGGAAGATTTCCAAAGCTGGAAAGCTTTCCCTCAAAGCTAGACTAGTGTTGAGAAAAAGAAAAGACCAAAGGCTATGACCCCTTTTTTTAATGTGGCAGAACAGAAATCTCTGCTAGGATGCGTAATGTTGACAGTTCAATGGCACCTGGGTAGTGCTGAGGCATAGCACTCCGGCTAGTCAGTGACCAGGGAGTGGAGTTCCATTTTGGCATGCCACTGTGAAATCAAAGAAGAAGAAACAGCATAAGTGTGGGAGGATGAAAGCTGTTCTCCCCCAAAAGGTGTGTAACAGCAGCTAGACAGCTCACAGATGTAGTGACATTTTTGAGTCTTGAATAAAAAAAAGAGTTCATAACTGGACAGGCTTGTGCAATGACTCCTCAAAATACTTCCACTGGTATAATCCCTGAAAAGGCCTAAATACTCTAAAGGCCTAGATCAGTGTTTCTTAACCTGGGGGTCGGGACCACTAGGTCGCCAAAGACCATCAGAAAACACAGTATTTTTATTGTGGGTTCTGTGTGAGAAGTTTGGCCCAATTATATAGTTGGTGGGGTTCAAAATGCTCTTTGTAGGTGAACTATAAATCTCAACAAGGCAACTCCCAAATGTCAAGGTCTATTTTCCCCAAACTCCACCAGTGTTCACATTTGGGCATATTGAGTATTCGTGCCATAGTTTGGTCCAGATCCATCTTTGTTTGAGTCCACAGTGCTCTCTCTCTATAACTCCCAAACTCAAGGTCAATGCTCACCAAACCCTTCCAGTATTTTCTGTTGATCATGGGAGTTCTGTGTGCCAAGTTGGTTCAATTCCATTGGTGGGGTTCAGAATAAATCCCAGAAGCTACAACTCCCAAATGACAAAATCAAACCCTGCAACCCCACCAGTATTCAAATTTGGGCGTATTGGGTATTTGTGCCAAATTTGGTCCAGTGAATGAAAATACATCCTGCATCTCAGATATTTACATTACGATTCATAAGAGTAGCAAAATTAGAGTTATGAAGTATTAACGAAAATAATGTTATGGTCGGGGGTCACCACAAATGAGGAACTGATTTAAGGGGTCACGGCACCAGGAAGGTTGAGAACCACTTGTCTAGATCCTTCCAAAGTTTGGAAGCTAAGCAGGGTTGGCACTTGGATGAGAGACTGCCAATGAACCCCAGATGCTAAGTTTAGGTTGTATTTCAAGGGAAGGAAATGGCAAACCATCTCTGGGTATTGCTTGCTTAAGAAAACTTTGTCTCAAAATTCACATACATAAGCTCACACTTTACATCTGCAAATATTAGGGAAGTAGTGAACAAAGAAAGCAAAAATGAATTCACATGGGGAATTCATAGCAGAAGTTAAAAAGGGATTTCCAAGGGGGAACAGATGAAGTTATTGTGTAGCCAGCTGGCATTTATTCTAATCCTCTCCAAGGTAGACAGGAAGTCTGAGGCTAGAGATAAGCGAAACAACAATACAGTGCAATTGGCTTTCTCTAAGAGCCTAGTAGGAATGGATCTGAGTTCAGGAGAGGATGCTCAAGGAAAAAAGCCAGAAAGAGACATGTTGTGAATGTCAAACTGGGAGCCCCTCATTTTTAAAAACTAACTCCGATTGTATCTTTCCATACATTGTATAGAGTAAAAAGTAGTACCTGGCTATTTTTGCTAATTAAATTTCACAGATTAGTACTTCCTCTAATAATTCTGAGGATCAAGGAACATTTGAATAACAACAACAACAACTTTATTTATACCCTGCCACCATCTCCCATAGGGACTTGGGGCAGCTTACAAAATAGCACACAAAGATGCCATACAAAAATACATAATGCACAGACTATAAATACAAGAACATGGCACTAACATAACTTTTTTTAAATTAAAAAAGCTGGGTTGCTGTGAGTTTTCCAGGCTGTATGGCCATGTTCCAGATGCATTCTCTCCTGACGTTTCGCCTGCATCTATGGCTGAGGTTGTGAGGTCTGTTGGAAACTAGGACAAGTGGGGTTTATGTATCTGTGGAATGTCCAGGGTGGGAGAAATAACTTTTGTCTATTTGAGGCAACAACAACAACAACAATTTTATTGATTAGCCAGAAGCCATATCAAATACAAACAGAACACAGACACATTGCAATGATTCTAAAAACAATCTGAGGAGAATTCTAGACCATTACATCAATTAAACCCCTGTTTTGCCCAGCAGGAGGGATTCTGTGGCAACAATGTCCTCATCTCCAACACAATTTATTCCAATTGCATCTATGTAATCAGATCTTAGTTTCATGGCTTTACAGAGAAAACGAGCAGTAGCATCTGTTATCAGCTTATTTGAGGCAGGTGTGAATGTTACAATTGACCACATTGATTAGCATTTAATAGCCTTGCAACTTCAAGGTCTGGCTTCTTACTGCCTGGGGGAACTCTTTGTTGGGAGATGTTAGCTGACCCTGATTGTTTCCTATCTGGAATTCCCCTGTGTTTTGAGTATTGTTCTTTATTTACTATCCTGATTTTAGAGTTTTTAAATACTGGCAGCCAGATTTTGTTCATTTTCATGGTTTCCTCCTCTCTGTTGAAATTGTTCACATGCTTGTGGATCAATGGCTGGACACAGCATATTATTTGGGAACACAGAAATGCTGGCCCACTCTAACAACTATCATGCCAGACTACACAGAGCAGCCATTGAAATCCACAAGCTTCCTTGGGTCCCATTCTGGAAGAAAGATGGCATACAGATCAAACAAAGAAATACAGACTCCAAACAGAAATGGTAGTAAAGGTGGAATAAGCAGTAAGACATTTCAATTTTTATATATCACTCATGGATACTCCATATTATTTAGTTTTTAATCTAAACAGTCTTGATGGATAGCAATGTTTTGGAACTTATAGTAACGGCTTCTTTACTCTAACCATTCTTGGTAAAATGTACATATTTATGGGAATGCACATATTTGTCAGTTTTGTTTTCCTCCCACATTCAACATGTTCTAAATCTCATATTTCCCCCCTTTTTCTCCTAACTGTGAAGACATTTGCAAATTTGGATTGAGTCTTATTGACAATGAACTTAAACAATCGCTCACCACCTGCGCTGGCTGAACATAAATAGATATATAAGTATTCTCATTGTGGTGGGGACCTTTCTAACTCTATGGGTCTCAGCATTTACTGTTTTATCTGTACATGGAAATGCTTACTGGCAGCATAATGATGATTCGTGCTTTGAATGCAAATGTTGCCGTGTCCTTTCCTGTGAGATGCTTTTGCTGGCAACACCAGTAGTTACGGTGAATGGGAATCTCAAAATGTCATTTCCTTCATAGCTGTTATTCTGTAAACTTGTCTTTGTTATTGTTAGCTGCAAGAAAACTTTGCTCTTAACCTCTTAGGACCAGGATATCTTGGTCAAGGAGAAGTCTTAAATCCAATGTGCAAGAATATGTCCAACATATGCATGTGTATGTATGTTTTTCTTTTCTCACTGCAGAGGTGATTGTTCTGTTCCTCCATTTGTTACAATGAACCCCCCCACCCCCTAGTGACTGACAGAGAGTAGAGGAGGTTTGAGAAGCAGAAAAATTACATTATCTGGTGAGACCTCCTGCTGATGATGCCATTGATCTACATCTGCTATAGTGATGGACCCAGATGCTTCTCTGACCCTTGCCCTGCTCTCTGCCATGCACTGAATAGCCCACGAGAGGCTGAATATGTTAAACAAAAAGCTGGGTTGGTAAAATATGGGGATTAGTTTTCAGAGAGGAAATACAGCTTAGTTCCAATGGCAGAAATGTTATGTTATATCCTGCTGTACAGGATGTTGGGTCCAGTCAGTGTTGGCTGGTGGTTGCACGTCAGTAGCCCAGTGGCGCAGTGGGTTAAACCACTGAGCTGCTAAACGTGTTGACCGAAAGGTCGCAGGTTCGAATCCGGTGAGCGGCGTATGCTTCTGCTGTCAGCCCCAGCTTCTGTCAACCTAGCAGTTCAAAACATGCAAATGTGAGTAGATTAATAGGTATCGCTACAGCGGGAAGGTAACAGCACTCCTTGCAGTCATGCCGGCCACATGACCTTGGAGGTGTCTACGAACAACACCGGCTCTTCGGCTTAGAAATGAAGATGAGCACCAACCCCCAGAGTCGGACATGACTGGACTTAATGTCAGGGGAAAACCTTTATGTTTACCTAGGGCAGTGAATCCACTCTGGATTTTAGTCCACACCTAAAAGGAGCTATCTAATGTGTTGGATCTATTTTGACAATGGAATGGGGAACCTTGAACAGCTCCTTTAAAGTTCTGAGTAACACTCAAGTGGATTTACTGCTACATTGGACACCACACCACTAACTGACTGAATGCAGGACTTCCTGTTGTTCCACAGGGTTGACCCAAAGCATTCTTTTGTCTACTGCAAAATAAGAATAAGAAATGCAACCACCAACATCCATTCAACACACTGAAGCTGACTCTATTGACAGACATACATAGATATCACACTTCTCCAACCAATAAGGCTGCAATTACTGCCCCGTCCCCCAGCCTGTCTCCTTTACAGATTGGGACAGCTCTTTTGCCTTCTATCATTTTGTGAAGGACCAGGATTAGTTCATACTTTAGTAAACCACAGCTACAGTTCTGCTTGTGCAGAAGTCATGTGGGGCTTTCTGTTGAAAATTTGACTTCTCTATGTCTTTGTGTTATAAGCCTGAACCTCTGACTTAGATGTAAAGGTCTTTTGGATCAAAGAAAAAAGCTCAATAGGGGTTTCTCTCCATGTCACTGGCTTTCCAACACAGGATTAATGTTCGCTTGATATGTAGTTTAATGTGTGTGTGTGTGTGTGTGTGTGTGTGTGAGAGAGAGAGAGAGAGAGTACACACACACACACACACACACACACACACACTTTCATTTCTCAGGAGTATAGTCCTCTAGAAAAATAGAGATTATGTCACCAGGACAGGAACAACATGCTATGAATAGGGGAATGTTTGAAATGTAAGAATGTGAGAAGGAGCCTGTGCAAAATAAATCTCAACTTTCCATTTGCTGAGACTGAATCCTTTCTCCTTGGAGAGGAGAAATATTCTGTGTTTGAATTTCCAGGTTGGGGGCATGATGTCATTAAAATGGGAGAGAAACAGAGAAAGATGAATTTTCTTAACGGTTCACAACCACTTTCCCCTCATAATTTTATCTCTAAAATGTTGGTATCCATGCTGAGATATAATACACATTGGTGATTTTTTTATTCGGCCAACCAGAGGTCAGAACAGATCTCAAATGATGAGATTTTATAGCCTCAATGGAGAATAAATATTATGGAATTGCAATTTGCATACAAGGTATTTAGTCTTCTCTGCCAAAGAGTGCTGATGCATCACCAACTATAAATCTCACGATTCCATAGCACTGAGCCAAGACCATTAAAGTGGTGCCAAACTGAATTAATTCTACAGTATAGATGCACCCAGGGACTTCTGTAGGGCAGGATTAGGAATCATGTGTCCCTCCCTACATTATTCAACTGCTAATCCATGGAGCCAAAGGTGAGGGATGCTTATCAAAAAGCTGCAAGAGATGCACTCCTGCTGTCTGGGGTGATGGATGATACTACTGTCCCTATTAATCAAAACTTCCCTGTTTCCCAACTCTTCAAGCCTTGGCTCTACTATAATAGTGCATTAAAAAAGGTGAAGGTCTTTGGAACATTGTGGAATGATGAACTCTTAGCATCTGGAAAAACATTAGTCAAAAAGATTAATTACTCAATGATGATAAAGGTACAAAAATAACCTTGAAAATCAGAGTATAGTGTAGGGAAATAGAGTGCATGAATAGATGGAAATGGGTGCTCTTTCATTCTTCTTACAACATCCTGCAATTTAATTTATTTCTCATTTTCATATGGTGACATTCTGGTATTTCTAGGTAACTGTGAAACTAATTAAAATTAATTTAAAGCTGTCACTCTGGAAAACTAGAAGAGAAAATGTGTGACATGCCAATGGGATGGCTCAGGGAATACTTTCTTCAGACATGTTTCCTCTCTTGAACTGCAGGTGTACTTAATAACCTGGCTGCCACTCTTTGGAACAACTGAAGCTCCTGAGCACTTTTCAAAGACAGCCCCACATAGAGCGCTTTAAGGTAAAGGTTTCCCCTGATATTAAGTCTAGTCGTGTCCAACTCGGGGTGTTGGTTGGTTGTTCACCTCCATTTCTAAGCTGAAGAGCCGGTGTTGTCTGTAGACACCTCCTAGGTCATGTGGCCGGCATGACTGCATGGAGCACTGTTGCCTTCCCTTCCCCCAGAAACAGTACCTATTGATGGATGGCCATCTTTTGGGGGTGCTTTGAATGTGATTTTCCTGCTTCTTGGCAGGGGGTTGGACTACATGGCTCATGAGGTCTCTTCCAACTCAATGATTCTATGATTTTATGATCTACTCACATTTGCATGTTTTCAAACTGCGGTAGGTTGGCAAAAGTAGGGGATAACAGTGGGAGCTCACCCCGCTCCCTGGATTTGTACTACCAGCCTTTTAGTCAGCAAGTTCAGCCGTTCAGCAGCTTAACCTACTGCATCACCATATAGAGTAATCCAGATGGGATGGAACCAGGGCATGTATCACTGTGGCCAGATCCAACTTCCCCAGGAACTGGTGCATTTGGCGCACTAGTGGCTTGAAGGCGCGCGCGCACACACACACACACATACATGTTCCATACTGTTGGTTGCATGCACACCATACTGTTCTATAATGATGATGCCTTTCAGACTACCTAAGTATAGCACAATGTTTCAGTTTTAACCATTTTAAATACAAACGTAATGGTATATGTATGTAATGTGGAAAGGACTATCATTATAGAACAATATAGTCAGCATACAATCAACAGTGTGAAATATTTGGGGGTTTGTGGCTTCAAGTTGCCTGTTGATTATAGAACCCCATGGATTTCTTAGGCAAAGAATACTTTTCTTATTCCCCTCTCTCTGAAATGTAGCCTACAGCATCTGATATTCATTGGTGGTATCCCATCCAAGTACTAAATAGGACTGACCCCATTTAGCTTCCAAGAACTAACACCTTTAGTATTTAGATCTTTAATGTGGAATATATATTGTTGTGAAAGCAACTGGCAAAAAGCAATCCAAGTGAAGAACTTTGTCCACTAGATGGCACATGTATAATTTCTAATTAGTCCTATGCCTTTAATCCTGCAGTTCTATATGATGGCAGAAGGGCCACTGAATTAAACCAGCATTGTATTGCACTGTGAGTCATCTCCAAGTGTTATAATTGGGAAGAGTTTCCTTTAAAAAAGAAAGAAAGAAAGAAAGAAAAAAGCTGAGCTGGAAAGGTGCCAAACCAGGCCAGAGAGATTAAGCTTTGGATACACGAGAAACTATGCTTACAACATCGCAGTGCAAACTAGATCAGTGGCTAAGATTTAATAGGCCAGCTAGAAAAGCTTTTAACATTTTTCACTGCTCTCAAACTTCTAGTTAAAACATTGAAATGTTCCACACAGAAATGTCCACATTTGTCTAAAGGGCCCTTTGTTTGTGACCCATGAAATCTGCATTATCCTTTGACTAGAGAGCAACTCAACATGTTTTAGATTGCTTTGTGCCAGCCAGAGCATGGAATGCTAGCATATCTCTAAGTTAATACCAAATCCCATGATAATCGGTGTGTCGTTCAGCTGGAGTGGGGTGAGGCACGTGTGTCCATCCAGATACGGTTCAACAGAAACTCTCACCAGGCATGTAGCCAGGGAAGGGGGGCTTGAGAGGATTCAGGTCCCCCTCCCCCCGAAATCTCAGTGTGGTCCGCGAGAAGGCCTTACTGGTACATTATTTAAACTGTTATGTTTATTCATATCATGATCTGATCACCATGCTCAATATATCCCATATGCATGGGGGTATTGGGATAATGATACAAAAGGTTTGCTAGGGTAGACCCTCTCTCACTCAGACTCAGCCCCCCCCAAATCAAACTCAGCCCACCCCACCCCAAAAATCAAAATCCTGGCTATGGCCCTGGCTCTCACCATCCCCGTGGATTCATGGGGTTTGAAGGAGACCACAAGGGCCATCCAGTCCAACCCCATTCTGCCATGCAGAATGATACACAATCAAAGCACTCCTAACAGATGGCCGTCTAGCCTCTGTTTAGAAACCTCTAGAGAAGGCGGCTCTGCCATCCTGCAGGGCAACATATTCCATTCTCAAACAGCTCTTACCCTTAGAAGGTTTTTCCTAATGTTTAGGTGTTCTGCAACTTGAATCCATTTCTCTGTGTCACCGCTATTGGCCATACTGGTGAGATGAAATACTGGTGAAACTGTGTCACTGCTGTTGGCCATACAGGTGAGATGAAATGACATGTAAGACAAAAGCCTAAACCAGTCTAGTTCAGACTCCATACTCTCTATGTCCATTCTATACTGGCTTTGTCCAGTTTGCTAAGTCACTGCCTGGAAGTGCATACCATTCAACTATCCCAATTTTGTAAGAATTAATCTTTTGTCACTGGGCCTTTCCACCTCCGCAGGGGTGGTGGACCTACTAGAATGGTCCGCCCCAGGAGACTTATGGATCCGAACGGATTCCTGACGGCTCTCGGGGATTTTCCCGCCTCCTCGGTAAGTGATCCTGTCGAGGCTCTTGTCTCACTCTGGGACAGGGAGATGACAAGGGCTATTGACACGATCGCTCCAGAATGCCCCCTCTTGAGTAACCGAGCTAAACCAGCTCCTTGGTTCACTGAGGAGCTGGCAGCAATGAAGCGAAAAAAGAGGAGGCTAGAGTGCATGTGGCGTCGGAAACGGAGTGGATCAGCTCAGGCGCGCCTGGTCTCCTATTTGAGGACCTATGACGCAGCAACAAAAGCCGCACAAAAAACATCTATTGCGGCCAAGGTGGCCGCCGCGAAGAACCGTCCAGCGGAACTGTTTCGAGTCGTTAGGGGTCTTTTAAATCCGCCTCAGTGCGAGATCCCTGACGGCTCGGCGGTACGCTGTGATGAGTTTGCCAAGGTCTTCGCGGATAAAGTGGCTCTGATCCGTTCCGATACCACTTTAACAGCAGTCTCTGAGGATGTGACACGAGCACCTGCTTGTCCGGTTTTAATGGATTCGTTTCAATTGGTTCAGCTCGAGGATGTGGACAAGATCCTTGGAGAAGCGAGACCCACCACATGCATCCTAGACCCCTGCCCATCCTGGCTGATCAAGGAAGCCAGAGGGGGTTTGGCAGAGTGGGTGAAGGTGGTGGTTAATGCCTCCCTTCGGGAAGGCATCATTCCAGCCAGCTTAAAGCAAGCTGTTATAAAACCGCTGTTGAAGAAACCATCACTGGACCCCACTCAATTAGTGAACTATCGGCCAGTTTCCAATCTCCCCTATTTGGGCAAAGTCATGGAACGTGTGGTGGCTTCGCAACTCCAGGGGTTCTTGGTAGACACTGATTATCTTGATCCGGCACAGTCTGGCTTTAGGCCGGGACATGGGACTGAGACAGCCTTGGTCGCCTTGGTAGATGATCTACGCCGGGAACTCGACAGGGGGAGTGTGTCCCTGTTGGTTCTGCTGGACCTCTCAGCGGCTTTCGATACCGTTGACCACGGTATCCTTCTGGGTCACCTTGCAGATATGGGGCTTGGGGGTACTGCTTTGCAGTGGCTCCAATCCTTCCTGGAAGGTCGTACCCAGAAGGTGTCATTGGGTGACACCTGTTCGGCTCCACAGCCGTTGTCCTGTGGAGTCCCTCAGTACTGTCCCCGATGTTGTTCAACATCTACATGAAACCGCTGGGAGAGATCATTCGGAGTTTCGGAGTCAGGTGTTATCTGTAGGCAGATGATGTCCAGATCTGTCACTCCTTTCCACCTGTCACCAAGGAGGCTGTCCAGACCTTGAACCGGTGCTTGGCCGCTGTGTCGGACTGGATGAGGGCTAGCAAATTGAAACTAAATCCAGACAAGACGGAGGTCCTCCTGGTCAGTCGTAAGGCCGAACAGGGCATAGGGTTACAGCCTGTGTTGGAAGGGGTTACACTCCCCCTGAAGACGCAGGTTCGCAGCTTGGGAGTGATCCTGGATTCAGCGCTGAGCCTGGAACCCCAGGTCTCAGCGGTGGCCAGGGGAGCTTTTGCACAGTTGAGACTCGTGCGCCAGCTGCGCCCGTACCTTGGGAAGTCTGATCTGGCTACGGTCGCCCACGCTCTGGTCACATCCCGAATAGATTACTGCAACGCACTCTACGTGGGGCTGCCTTTGAAGACAGTTCGGAAATTGCAATTAGTCCAGCGGGCGGCAGCCAGATTATTAACGGGAGCTACATACAGGGAGCATACTACCCCCCTGTTGTGTCAGCTCCACTGGCTGCCTGTCCAATTCCGGGCTCAATTCAAAGTGCTGGTTTTGACCTTTAAAGCTCTATACGGTTCTGGCCCAGCTTACTTGTCCGAACGCATCAGCCGCTACGTCCCATCCCGTAACCTAAGATCATCCGGGGAGGCCCTGCTCGCGCTCCCGCCGACTTCTCAAATGCGGTTGGTGGGGACGAGGGACAGGGCCTTCTCGGTGGTGGCCCCCCGCCTGTGGAATGCGCTCCCTATGGAGGTACGGTCCACCTCATCCCTCCTGGCATTCAGGAAAAAGGTAAAATCCTGGCTCTGGGACCAGGCGTTCCCACATCAGCACTAAGCAGCATGTTAGATGGGGTTTTTAATGGAAGGGAGGAAGAGGGTCAATGCTTTTATGGATCGAATATTGTTTTAATTGGAATGACTGTAGATGTTGCTGAGGAATTGTATTTTAATGTTTTTAATGTATCTTAATGTGTTGTGGGGTTTGGGGTTTTACGCTGTTTGATGTGGCATCGAATTGTGCCGTGCTGTAAGCCGCTCTGAGTCCCCCCTTGGGGGTTGAGAAGAGCGGGGTAAAATCCTGAAATAAATAAATAAATAATTGTCATGCCATCTTTCCACGACTTTTAAAATGTCTGTTTTTCCCCTGTACTCTTGACCTCACTTTGCTTATATTGCTGCAAAGTGAACACAAAGTGCAAAAGCAATTTGTATGCCAGTATTGGGGGGAAAGGAGGGGACAGAATCTCATCCTCACAGTAAGTCAGGGCAAAATCAAACTTTTGTGGCCTCTCTTACCTTGTTATGTTCATCCTCATTAATAACTTTCCCTATTTTGACCATACTCTGATATTGCTTGGCTACACATGTTCCAGTCCTTATCTGTGAAAAGTTTAGTGGTTACCCCTTAATTGTCCAAGTATCAGACTGGGTGAAGTGTTTGACTTTTGAGATGGCTCCAGGCAGCAGATTCTAGGTATTGAGAAAGGACATTTTAGTGGTTTAATTTGGTAGCATTGTAGTTTTATAGTCAGGCAGTAATTTGTTGGGTGTTTGTGTGGAATTTTCTGCCTCATGAGTTGAAATAATTTGCCTGACTTTGTATTTTGATTTGGGATATATCTACACAGCAAAATGTGTTGCTTTTGAAGCTGTGCAGGTAGAACCACATACGTAGAATTTCAGACCTAAATCCAATACTTTGTTCCAACAAAAATAGGCTCATTGATTTATGTAAATGTTGACTTACCAAATTCACATTGGGATTAACCATTGGATTTAGGTCTCAGAGTAATACAAAGTGAAATTGAGATCCTCAGTCTTTATTCACTTAAGGAATCCAGGTCATGTTGTTGTGTTGTTATGTATCCAAATATCTGCTTTTGAATGCTTAGATTACACTCCTTGTGACAGAATTAAGGAATATGTATATTCTTGTGCATTTCTAAAAAGTGACTGACAACAGATTTGAAGCCGAGAGCTTTTGATTGTTTCTTTTCAGTTGACATAACAATAGTTCCATGTAACTATAGGTAGCTGGGGAATTCTAAACAGGCTTTTGCATATGAGTCCGACTAAATGTGGCAGAATGGATTGTACGTGGCAGCAGTAGTGGGTTGTATGTGACGCTGGTAGAGGATCTCTCCAACAATTGTTAATGCTTGTTAGTACAGTTCAGAAGAAGGCAATACTAAACTACTCCTGGATATTTTACTTTGAAAACTGTGATGAAGCAATCCAAAATGAAATAAGAGATAGTGCCAGAAGAAGAGACATCCAGGTCGGAAAATAGTCAATGAGCTACTAAGGAAGAGCAGAGGACAACTACGAGAGCGGCTGTGGCTAACATTGCTCCTGGACTCAAGCTACAAGAAAATGCAGCTGTTGTCATGCTAAAGAGGTGAAAGAAAAGTCCAAAACTGTACAACACATATTATAGGAACATGGAATGTGAGAAGAATCATCAGGGGAAGCTAGACATCATAAAACAAGAAACCAAATGCATAAATATTGCAATACTTGGGGTGAGCAAGTTAAAATGGTCAGGAATAGGAAATTTACAGTCAGATAATTACATAATTTGAAAAGAAATGGATTGATATTTATAGAGCAAAGAAATGTAGGAAAAACACTCAACATGTGACTGCATCATACTGTCACGATGCAGGGTCTTGGCCCAGCCCCTTAATCACACACACAGAGACCGTAATCAGCTAACTATTTATTGAATAATAAGAAACAGGTGAAAAGGTAAATTGTCCATAAAAAGTATCAAAAAGTTCAATCCAAAAGGTAAAGAGTCCGTAAGTAAAATCCAAAGGCAAACGTGGCAAAGGCTCCACAAAACTATGCGGATCAAGGACTTGGTCCGTGGCAAAGAACAAGGCAAAGTTCATGAACAATCCCAAGAAACTTCTTGGCAAGGCTTGAGCCGGCAACTTGGCTCCGTGGCACTCAGCTCGCTTCACTCCTCTTAGAATAGAAGTGGCTGAGCTACTGAGGATCCTTTCCCACGGATCCTATACTTAATCCCCTTGGCGAGGCCCCCGACGCTCTAGGCTTCTGCGCCAATCTGTGCTACGGGATCTAGCGCTTCTCTGGCGCTCTAGGCTATGGTGCCAATCCCTCCTGCTGGACTCAATGCTCCGTCTCCTATCAAAGCTCCGTCCTTGCCTCCCAGCACCTGGGTCGCTATCTTCATGAGAGCCGAACTCCCTTTCAGCTTCCATGGGCTCATCCTCCACTGTTTCCCTGATCCTTTCCTGCGACCTGTAACCACCTGGGTTCTCATACTGATCGGAATCATCACTCTCAGGGTCAGCCTGAACTTCCCAGCTAGCATAGCCGTCAGGCCATTCATCATCCCAGGCCAAGCTCTCTGTGGGAGAGGAAGGCCCAGCTAACTCATCAGCCCCTTCCTCCATGTCCTCATCAACTGCAGCTGGCCCTAATGCAAGTGGGACCCCCGGTGCTGCCCCCTGCCCCCCAGGCACGAAAGGGAACTGGGTTGCTACACATATCAGTAAGATTTCCACATTACATACATATACCAGTACCAATCCCATCAGTATAGCCATAATCCAAGTTTATACTTCAATTACAGAAGCAATACAGGAAGCAACTGAAAGATTTTATGCTGGAGTCCATGAAGAAATTAATCACAAACTAAAACAGGACATACAGGTAATCATAGGTTATTATGAGCATGGCATAGCAAAACACTGTAGGAGAATTCAGCTTAGGATCAAGACATGAAGCCAGAGAGTTTCTAACTTTTATGGACCCAACCGTTTGTTTATTGCAAATATATTTTTCAGCAGCCAAAGAAGTGACTGCATACATGGATATCAACTAATGGCCAATATAGAAATCAAATAGACTATACAATTGGAAGCAGAAGAAGGAAAAACCATTTTTTTTCTGTAAAAACAAGACCAGGAGAAGATTGTGGGACAGACCACGAACTGCTAATATCAAGAATTAAAGTAAAGCTAAAGAACATTAAGTTTGCCATTGAACCAAAATATAACCTGATGAATATCCCTGTAGAATTAGAGTCAACATAAAAAAACAAATTTGCACTGTTAAGTCTGATTGACCAGGATTGAGAAGACGTCTAGACCTGAGGTTCTCATCCTGTGGGTCCCCAGGTATTTTGTCCTACAACTCCCAGAAATCCTAGCCAGTTTTCCAGCTGTTAGGATTTCTGGGAGTTGATGGCCAAAACATCTGGGGAGTGAAGCCAGAGATATTTTCAGGAACAAATGCAAAAATTACAACATCTATAGCCACAAAGCAAGAAAAGCCTCACTGGATGGCAAGCAGTTAAGGGCAGATAGGAAGCAAACATAAAAGATGCTGGAAATAAGGTGAGACCCCTGGATGCAACAGTTCAGTGACTTGTGTGCAAGGACAAAGTCTGTTACTATAACAATCACTGCAGAGAAATATGAGATCACAACAAAAGGTTCGAAGAGACTTCTTCCTCAAGATCCAAAAATAAAAATAACAAAATTAAAAATTAAAAAAACCAAAAGAACATTTAAACCAATAGTGGGAGCGCTTTGTGAGCAGCTGGGAAACACATTGTATAATCAAGAAGTAATAAAATAATGAAACAATACACTGAAGATGTAAACAAGATGAATTAATGAAAGATTCATTCAATTAAGAACCATATGAAGATGACAAAACTGAAGCTGCCATCATTTGGACACATCCTGTGAAGACATGACTAGCTAGCAACGACAATAACTTAGTAAGGCAGAAGGCAGTAGAAAAAGAGGAAGTCTGCATTGCTGATGGATAGACTTAATCAATGAAGCCATGGCCCTGAGTCCGCAAAACCTGAGCAGGGAAGTTGATGACAGGATGACTTGGAAGTCTCTCATTCATAGAGTCGCCATGATTCAAAGTAGACTTGCCAGCAGTTAACAACAACAGGTTGCACTCAGCATTTTGAAATGTGTCCAGTGGAGACCTTACAACAAGGGATTGTACGTTATAGAACAGGGGTGCTCACACTTTTTCAGCATGCGAGCTACTTATAAAACAACCACTTCAAAATGATCTACCTACCCACTACAAAAATGGGAAACATATATAACACAATATCTGCTTTGAACTGGGTTTTCTGAGTCCACACTGCCATATAATCTGATTCAAAGCATATAACATGGGATTTTATTCAACTGTGTGGAAAGGACCTCAGGTAACCCAGGGCCGGCAGCACTTGAGTGTCGTCGGGAGCCTGCGGGGTGGGACTGAGCCTTCTTCCCGCCCTGCCTGCGATCTACCAGGACTCCCTACCGATCTACCAGTAGATCGCAATCTACCTAATGAGAACCCTTGTTATAGAAGATCAAAGATTCCCAACAGTTGGAGCAAAGTGACTGCTCATTTGCTATTAGTTCAATAAAATTAAAGTCACCCAAACTAATTATTTCAGTGCAAGTTGATGTTATCTCAAAAATAGTTACATTAATTAGTTCTAAACATCGTTGTCAAAGTCAGCTTAAACACTTCAAATAGAAAGGAAACTTAATTGTATACTGGCTCAAATTTTATGGGGTGTGTGTGTGTGTGAGGGTTTTAGGAACAAAAAGCTTTGTAGCACCTTAAAGACCAAATGGTTTTTATATGGCCTGAGCTTTTATGGATTCCAGTCTATAAAAAGTGAGCAGGAATCCACAAAAGCCTATACTTAATAAATTTCACATGTGATAAGATTTTTACTTTTGCCACACAGTTCATTTTGAGTAAACATATAGCAGCTTATACTATGTGTTTAGGCTGCTGTTGTTCACCTTCTTCCAGATGAAGAATCATATTATTCAAGAAGAGCTGTGTCTTCCCTTTTAGACACTATGAGGTTGTTTCTGGAGAAGTGTCATAATGCTTGCCTTCTGTATTACAAGCTATCCCTCCTTCAGGATCATATAAAACAGGGCTGTCCAACTGGCGGCCCGGGGGGGGGCGCGTACACGGCCCCCCAGCCTGTTGGACACGGCCCCCGCTATGCCCCCGGCCGCCATTTTTATTTTTTTAAAAAAAATTCTAATTTTTAATTAAAAAATGGCGGCCAGGGGGGGGACGGGGCAGGGAGGAGGAGCCAGCTCCTCCTCCTTTGCCCCCTCCTTCCCCTCCCTGCACCGCGGCTCGCGATCGGAGCCGCGGCGCGTCCATGGGGGGAGGAGGAGGGGCGAAGGTGGAGGAAGTCAGCTGGCTGGCTTCTTCCTCCTTCGCCCCTCCTCCTTCCCCTCCCCGCGCTGGCGCTCGGGATCAGGGCAAGGGCACGGGCGGGGGGAAAGAGGAGGGACGAAGGAGGAGGCAGTCAGCTGATTGCCTCCTCCTTCATCCCTCTTTACCCCCGCGCGCACCGGCACCCTGGATCCGGGCAAGGGCGCGGGCGGGGGGAAAGAGGAGGGACGAAGGAGGAGGGGGGAGAGTTCTCCCTCCTCCTCCTCCTCCTCCTCTTCGACCGGCGCCGCTGCTGTCCCGTGCGCCGCAGCGCCGGGGAAAGAGGAGGGAGAATTCTCCTTTGCTCCTCCCTTCGTGCCGGTTTGGCGCTGTAGAAGGGAGGAGGGCAAAGGGGAGCCCTCTTTGTGCCTCCCTTCCTTCTCGACAGCGTCACACCGGGCACGAGGGAGTGCGAAAAATCGCCATTCCTCTTGCCCGGTTTGACACTGTAGAAGGGAGGGAGGAGCAAAGGGGAGCCCCTCTTTGCGCCTCCTTCCTTCTCTACAGCGTCAAACCGGGCAAGAGGCATGGTGAGATCGCGTCCCTCTTGCCTGGTTTGACACTGAAAGAGGGAGGCGCAAAGGGGAGCCCCTTTGCGCCTCCCTTCCTTCTCTACAGCGTCAAACTGGGCAAGAGGGACGGCGAAATCGCCATTCCTCTTGCCCAGTTTGGCGCTGTAGAAGGGAGGGAGGAGCAAAGGGGAGCCCCTCTTTGCGCCTCCCTTCCTTCTCTACAGCGTCAAACCGGGCAAGAGGCATGGCGAGATCGCCATTCCTCTTGCCCGGTTTGACACTGTAGAAGGGAGGGAGGAGCAAAGGGGAGCCCCTCTTTGCTCCGCCCTCCCTCCTACAGCGTCACTCCGGGGATCGGCCCCCCCCGCGATTGGTCCTGCCCCGCGGTCGGCCCCAGTTGGCCTCCCACAGTTGGCCCCGCCTCCACAGTCGGCCCCGCCCCGCCCGGCCCGCCAGGTGCTCAGCCACGAATTCCGGCCCTTGGGCCTATAGAAGTTGGACAGCACTGATATAAAAGGTTGTTGTTACTATAGTGAGAAAGTGTCTCCACGCTACAGCTAGACAATAGACAGCTATGGCTTTTGTAAAATAAAGGATCAAAGTTCAAAGTGAATAAGTGGCAATTATGCCCCATCATAAAAATTACAACACTTACTCCTTTACTGAAGCCTGCACATGAGAATTATGTGGTGATTAAAATAACCAGGACCTGTAATCAATGCAATGGTTTCTCTGTGCCTTTTCAACAAATTGCTTCTTCTTTCCACTTAGCGAGAGAGAAAAAAACCCACCCCTAATTGGTTTCCTTTCCCAGCCCTTTCAAAGCAAGTTTCCAGGTAAACTAGTGCCGTAGCCCCATTAAAATGAAACCAGTGATGCAGAACAGCTTTATACCTGTGTGGCTCTTGGATGAAGGGCCTGGATATAATTGATTGCGAGGCTGTTAAAGGCCCCTCCCTAAACTACAAACCTCAGAATTCTTCAAGAGGCAGTGTCTGGATTTAAAGTGGATTCATTCTCTAGTGTGATGAGGTTATTATTTATTTATTTTATTTATTTATTTAAAACTTTTGTACCCCGACCTTCTCACCTCTATCGAGGGACTCAGACCGGCATAACAGCAAAAATTCAATGCTATACAATTTAAAAACAACTACAACAACATATTAAAATACATAAAAACCCAGCATAAAACCACATCGCCATTAAAACAATTCCACTCAATCTGTAAGCGTGGTCATTCATTCAGACAATAGCCCATCTCAGCCTATACTGGGAAGGCCTGCTTCCACATCCAGGTCTTCACCAGCCTCCTAAAGGACAACAGAGTATTTGGAAGGGGCATTTGTTTTTAGCATCACTTGGGAGAGAGTTCCCCACAGTCGAGGGGCGAGCCACAAAAGAGAAATAAATAAATAAATAATAAATAAACATCCTGTCTTCGTCCCCTCCTAAAGGACAGCTGTAGCATCTTTTTTTTACCATTTAAAAACATAGAAAAAACATAGGGGCCACAGATGAGTAAATAGTGACTGCTCACAGAAGAAGAAAATGTCCATGCAGGATTATTATTATTATTATTATTATTATTATTATTTCTCCTCCTTTTCCTCTTCCTTTCCAAAGCCACTGCACATTTGTCCAAGCAATTTACAAGACCTGTCCACATGTTCAGAGATTCCAAACAGGAGCTAAGATAGGGATTTATACAGTAGACCAGCACATTTATTTGGGAGGAGCTGTGTATAGGTGCAAGATTGGTCATGGTTAATTTAACTGATTTATGAGGCCATAGAAATGCCCAGGAAGTATGCAAAGAATGAGGAAGTGACAGTCCCCCTGGTGGCCAGAAGCTGGAATGTTAAATACCCTCTGAGTGTCTGTCTATATATGTTGTGTGTCTATGGGGTTGAATGTTTGCCATGTATATGTACATTGTAATCCACCCTGAGTCCCCTGTGGGGTGAGAAGGGCGGAATATAAATACTGTAAATAAATAAATGGTTTTACATTCCATCTCATTCCTTCTTGCCATTCCCCATGACCTCTGTTCCATTTTTGCAACACTATGAGAAATTGCAGACACACCTAGAAATTTAAACTGAAATGACATTACCTTTGCCCTGGATCCAGAGGTTGGAAGCAATGAGCTGAACGGAATATTGTTATCTAATACTTTGGATGGCAAGTGTGCAAAAACCCCCCCAAAACAAAACAAAAACACCCCACAATGAGTATTATAGACACACACCCTACTTGTTATGTGTCCTTTGCTTTCTGTTACTTTTTTGAGAGAGAAAACATAGGACAGATAAAACAATACCAAAACAATGTATTATGTAAGCGGTGTAATAAGTCATGGCGTATAGTTATTTGCATGGCTTGTAACTTTTCCTTTGATTTCTGTTACTTGAGGGCCAAAACAATAAATCAGCTAAGAGACGGGCATGTAACATTGAAAGCTTACTGCAACATGTTTTCACACCCTAAAAAAGTAATAGAAAGCAAAGAAGTAAAAAGCAGTACACACACCCTGATAACACTGATAAACAAGTGTAATGCAGGGAAGTCTTTAATCATTTTGTGCTATTGTTTCTCGTATTCTTCAGTGGATTCCAAGGACAGGGATTTGTAAGATGTGGGGTTGGGCAATTTGTACTTGGCCTTCTGCATGTAGACCCACTAGTTTGTTGCCTGCCTCTCTTTGCATCAGATAAAACATAACACTGTTCAAATGCACATACCAAAATACACACAAGAGCGACATCAATAAAATGCAGGTCCAAATACACAGTTTAAAATTGACCTGCCAAAAAAGATTGGTCTTCAGTTGTGGCTTAATTTCCGACAGCTGATTTAGCTGTCAAATCTCTTCCAGCAGGTCTTCTCTGGGCATCCCATGGAAATGTCCTCTGGGTGACGATTGCCAGTTGGGTTCTGCCTGGTTGAAGTAAATACCCCTCTGAAGACCCAAGTGTCCAAAGGGGCAGATTGTACAGGATAAGGTGACCTAGACCCAAACCACATAGGGCTTTATAGGTCAAAAGCAACACCTTGTACTTTGCCTGGAAACTAACTGGCAACAGTGGAGTGAATATAAAAGGTAAAGGTTTCCCCGACTCTGGGGGGTGGTGCTCATCTCCATTTCTAAACCAAAGAGCCAGTGTTGTTTGTAGATGCATCCTAGGTCATGTGGCCAGCATAGCTGCATGGAATGCCATTAGCTTCCTGCCAAAACAGTACCTATTGATCTACTCACATTTGCATGTTTTTGAACTGTTGGGTTGGCAGAAGCTGGGCTTAAAACGGGAGCTCACCCCACCCTGCGGTTTTGAACTGCCGACCTTCCAGTTAACAAATTCTGCAGCTTAGTGTTTTAATCTGGTACACTACCTCAGCCCCTGGCGTGAATATAATATGGGTATAACAGGCTCATTCCTAGATGTTCCCATAATGAATCTGACTGCCATATTTTGAACTGAGTTTCCGAACTTGGTACAAAGATAGCCCAATGTACAGCTCATTGTGGAAATCCAACCTTGAGGTTTCTAGCAAGGTATTCCCATCTGCTTCTTTAATGATGATTTTGGAACGGCTTATGATTCTGGATGATTCTGGGCACAACAATTGAAGAGAGATATTGGCAAGCTGGAATGTGTCCGGAGTAGGGCGACTAAAATGATCAAGGGTCTGGAGAACAAGCCCTATGAGGAGTGGCTTAAAGAGCTAGGCATGTTTAGCCTGAAGAAGAGAAGACTGAGAGGAGACATGATGAGGGCCATGTATAAATATGTGAGGGGAAGTCATAGGGAGGAGGGAGCAAGCTGCCCTGGAGACTTGGGCGTGGAACAATGGCTTCAAACTACAAGAAAGGAGTTTCCATCTGAACATCAGGAAGAACTTCCTGACTGTGAGAGGTGTTCAGCAGTGGAACTCTCTGCCCCAGAGTGTGGAGGTTCTTTCTTTGGAGGCTTTTAAACAGAGGCTGTATGGCCATCTGTTGGGGGTGCTTTGAATGCAATTTTCCTGCTTCTTGGCAGGTGGTTGGACTGGATGTCCCATGAGGTCTCTTCCAATTCTATGATTCTATGACCCGCTGCTGTGGATAACACCACAATTCAAATGGATAAGCTTGTGTGGCAAGCTTT
Source organism: Anolis apletophallus (assembly GCA_030556195.1). Taxonomy (NCBI): domain Eukaryota; kingdom Metazoa; phylum Chordata; class Lepidosauria; order Squamata; family Anolidae; genus Anolis; species Anolis apletophallus. The sequence goes on along the minus strand of JARBWK010000001.1, from coordinate 39,811,786 downwards.
GCCTCTTTTGTCAGTTCTCCCAGGTTAGACACCCAATTCCATGTTCAAGGGGACTCAAGAGCCGAGCCTTTCTTCCTGTACCTCTGAGTGGGATTTTTTTTCCATTCTTGTGATATGCAGAAGCTTAAGCAGCTGAGGAGGAAAATGAAAGGGCGTGAGGCTGTGAGGAATTGTGGGAGTCATAGTCCAAAAAGTTTGCCGAAGTTTGCCCATGCCTGTCCTATAGTATAGACCAGGGGTCAGGAACCCTTTTGACTAAGAGAGCCATAAAAGCAAAATATTTGAAAATGTATTTCAGTGAGAGCCATATACTGTAATCTGTATACCTTAATAAAGCGGAATGTTTGTATGTATGTATGTGTGCGGAGGGCGGAAGGGTGGAAGGGCGGATATGTGGCAGCTATTTGCATAAAGTCCTTTGATTGGCCAGCCTTGCCACTCCAAAATTCTAAGGCACCAGACAGAGGGCATTGATTGCCACTGATTAGCCAGCATCCCAGAATCCAGGCCTCTACATTCAAACAACAGGATTTCTTCCCACTGAGGGGAAAAAATGCACCATCAACATTCCCTCCCCACTTGGCTCTGTGAAAACAAAATGGATTCCTGTTTTCTCCTCCCCCTCAGCTTTTAGAAAACGGCTGCCTGCCATTCGGCCTTTTAAAGTTACCAATTACCAGCAGAGCAGGCCAGAACATTACAGGCCCCAAAAGAGAGTTTAGGACAGGATGGGCCACGAATGATGGGATTTGCAGTACCTTCACCCAATTAACTTCCCAGAATACACTGTAGCCCCTACAAATCACAAACCAGGCCCAAAATTTACAGTACGGCTTCATTAACTTGATTTCCCTGACTAGGCCTCAGTTAATGGGACATTGTGTATGGCCTGAATTAACAGTAACCAACCTTGGCACACTGAGCCCCTATGACCCATGATTCATTCTACTGCAGTTTGGAGTAGGGAGGACCATGGATGATGGGACTTGAAGTACCATCACAGGTTATGAGATTTGTAGTACTTTCAAACTCTTCATTCCCCACAGACCAAGGCGGCCCTGAACCACAAGACCAAACTTGGCACACAGTACCCCCATGACCCACAATCCATCCTACTGCAGTTTAGAGGAAGATGGACCATGAAGGATGGGATTTCAAGTACCTCCATTCACTTCCCAAGTACCTCCATTCACTTCCCAAGCCCGCTGCGACCCTCATCCTGTGCATAATCATGATCACACTTGGCACAAAAAGCCCCCATGACCCAATGGACGTCCTGATGCAGTTCGGAGGGCGGACCACGGATGATGGGACTTGAAGTAACTCCACTCATTTCACCAGACCATTGCCAACCTCATCCAAACACTGATCAAGACCAAACTTGGCACACAGAGCCCCCATGACTCATTCTACATTCTGGTGCAGTATTGAGGAGGATGGACCACGAATGATGGGACTTGAAGTACCTCCACTCACTTCCCAAGACTGCTGCCACCCTCATTCAATGACTAATCAAGACCAAACTTGGCACACAAAGCCCTCATGACCCACTCTACATCCTGGTGCTGTTTGGAGGTGGATGGACCATGGATGACGGGACTTGAAGTACCTTCACTCACCTTCTGAGACTACTGTGACACTCATCCAATGAATGATCAACACCAAACGTGGCACTAAGAGCCCCCATGACCCACTCTACATCCTGGTGCTGTTTGGAGGGGGATGGACCATGGCCAATGGGACTTGCAGTACCTTCACTAACTTCCTGAGACCACTGCAAGCCACATACACATCTAATAGGCACCAACCTTGGCACACAATGCCTTCCTCAAATAACCCGGGCACTGCCGGGTCCTCAGCTAGTATATAATATATTTAAGACGGAATTCAACTAAATGTGAGTATATACGTACATACTATGAGAAAGGATCCCCCGGCAGAATGACGGGACCCTTCAGACCTGGCTCTGCAAAAGGCATGCTCAGGACTCGGGGAAGGAAGAGAAGACGGAAGGAAGAGGGAAAGAAAGACAGGAAATAAAGGAGGGAGGGGGAGAGGAAGAAAGCAAAGAAGAACAAACTATGGAAAAGGAAGAAAAGAAAAGCAGGAGGGAGACGAGGAAATGGGAAAAGAAAGGGTGGAGAAAAGAAAGGAAAGGGAATGAGGAAGAAGTAAAATAATGAAGGGAAAAGAAAAATAAAGAAGGAAGGGGAGAGAGGGAAGTGAAAAGAAAGGAAGGAGAAGGAAAGGAAGACTTGGGGAAAAAGAATAGAAGAGGAAGGAAGGAAGGGAGGGAGGGAGAATGGAGGAAAGAAGGAAGGAGAGAAGGAGAAGGAAAGGATGAGGGGGAGAAAGAAAGGAAGGAAGAGGAAGGAAGGAAGAGGGAGAATTGAGGAAAGAAGGAAGGGGAGAGAGGAAGGGAAAATGAAGGAGAGAAGGAAAGGGTGAAAAGGGAGAAAGAAAGGAAGAGGGAGAGCCAGATGCAATCATGAAAAGAGCCACATCTGGCTCCCGAGCCATAGGTTCCCTACCCCTGGTATAGACGTAGCTTAGGCTGGCATCTGCCCCCTATTATTGTGGAATGACCTGCCAAAAGGGCAATATGGCCGTGGACTATGATGTCCAAATTCAAAACAGTCATGAAGACCGGTCTCTCTTCCTGCAGGCCTATCCAGATGATTGTTTTTCATCCCAAATTGTAAGTTATGATTCTGAAATGATGCACTGCCTGTTTGAATATATTCTGAGTATGTATCATACATAGATGCATGGGTACAGAGTGTATCAATTACGTACAGGCGGTTTTAATATGTGCTGAGTGTCCTGTATGTTTTAATTTACAATGATGTTTTCACCGGCGGCTGTGCTTTCAGCTGATTGTTGAGGCTGTATTTTAATGTGTTGTTGATCCATGCCTCAATTCTAGGGTTCCCATATGTCCCTTATTCTAAGGGACATCCCTTATTTTGGCCCTAAAATTTGTGTCCCTTATTTTCAGGCCCTGTCCCTTATTTTTGACTAGCAGGACAGGACTGAGCGGGGTTGACCAGAGGAAGGTGCGCACTGTGGTTTCCACGGCAATGCCTGCCCGGGGATTCCAACTTACAGGGCAGCCTGCATCCCCGTTGGAAGGAAGAGGCGATACAGGACTTTTCAAAGTACAGTAGACTCAATTAACCGGTTACCCAAGGGGAATGTTGAATCATGTTGGATAACGATAGTTTCTGGTTGCTTGAGAGTTACTCTTAAAATAGGCCTAGCTGTGCATCCCAATACTATACAATGCTGTGTATCCCATAATATTAATATTCAAGATGGCCGCGTCGAGCAGGCGTCCGAACGCCGAGCTCCGCCGAGCCTTTGATGACCTTGACAACCTCCCCTGTACAGCACCCCCGCGACTGAGGGGGGTCGCGAGGGACGACCTACTGGATCTGCTGGTCTCAGAGGGGGACCCTCAGCCACTTTTGGAGGCTCCGAGGCGCCCTCTCCCCCTCTTGGAGGCCTTGCAGGCAGACGCGGAGGCCGCCATGGGAGTCGCCCAGGCGCCGGCTTCGGTCCTCAGGGCCTTGGCGGGCCTGAAGGACGCTGGGGCCTACGGTAGGCCCCCTGGCTTGGCGGGGGCCGCAGCGACCATGGTCTCCTCCCAGAGAGGCCTGACCTGGTCTCCGGTTCCATGGCCAGGCCTGGAGGAGGCCGGGACTTCCATCCCCCCCAACTCCATCCGAGGGACGCCGACGAGCAACGCGGGGTCGACCGGGACGCGCTGCCTGACCTTGCAGGCCTCCTCCGCCATCTCGGCCAGCTGGCCGAGCGGCTGGCCGCCTGGTTGGGAGAGCTGGACAGACTGGGGCCGGCGCTGGCGTCTTTCTGCAACTCCAGCGGCCTGGGGAGGACAGAGAGAGGAGCAGCAGGGCCCTATGGTGACGGACAAGGAGAGGACGGACTGGAGAGGGTGAGGGGGGCGACCGCAGCGGCTCCTCAGCGGGAGCCCCATTGTTACCGTTGCTGCTGCTGCAATGGGGGGCCCTACTGCCACCCCGACCCCGCCCCTGGGCTCCGGGATGCCCCAGCTCCGAGAGAGCCAGGCCAACGGCGCCAGCGACGGGATTCTTGCGGGTCGGGCCCGGAGGACTGTGGAGGCGAGCGGCGCATGATGTGCGGCGAGGGAGCGAGGCCTGGCCCCCCGGGCAACCACCGGGGGTCCAACCCTCGTCCTCTCCGACAGACGGGCCGAAGCGGCAGCTGCCATCGGTGCCCCCTCCGGAGGTGCTCGATATCTCCGGAATTCTTGCAAAGGCTCCGGAGGCGCGGCCCCGGCGCCGAGCTTGCCAGCTGTCAGCCGTCCCCTCGTTGGCGACCGGACTACAATCCCCCCCCCGCCCCGCCTTCCTTTGACGGCCGGGGGCTGACAGGTCCATCGAGCCTGGCCAATATAGCCCCGGAACCGGCGAGTCCTGGGGCGCCCAGCATGGAGGCCAGGTGGCCGCGGAGAAGGCGGCGTTGGAGGCCGAAGAACAGCAGGCCCCCCGCCCCCGGGACGTTTTTCACTGCCCGCCTGAGAGAAGGGAGACCTGCCTCGCCCGAGCCCAAGTCCTGGAACCCGTTGGGTCAGAACTTTTGGGGTCCGGGCTTCAGGCAACGGAAGCCCTCTCTCCTAAGTCCACAGCAGAAGAAGGCCAGCAACCCCACAGATCGGGCTCCCCCCATTAGACCCCTGGTCAATAGGGGGCTGGCCGCCCGGACCATCTTGGTGGGATCACCCTGAGACCACCTCTGCTCCCCCTCGACGGGAGAGTAGGGCCCGCCTGATTCGCTGGGTCCTCTCCTGACGTCCTTGCTCTCCCCTATTCCTTGTGTTGTGTATTGTCTATTCTGTCTTTTTTATATTTTGTATTGTTGTTTCCTAATTTTGTAAGCCGCTGCGAGCCGTATGGAGTTAGCGGCATATAAGCCTAAGGAAATAAATAAATAAATAAATACTATACTATACCATTAACTATTGACATAATAATGAAGATGTACTGTCTTATAAAATTTATTTTATTTTAATGTTTAGACAGTGCACTTTTAAAGTCAGCAAAGTCAAGTACTAAATACAGATGGAGAAAATTAGGTAGTTCTGAGAATGTTTTTTCCTGCATGACAAAGCATGCAGAAACATACCATGTACTGTTAAAAGGGTATAAGTCTGTTTCTTTTGTGAGTTTCAATCATTATCTTATTCTGTTAATAAAACTATTTCTACCTAATGTTTGAGTTTCAAGTTTTTAATGAAGTGTTCTGTTCCGTCCTCCAGACGTTTCATATGCATAGCCCCATAGTTTGGTTTTTAAAAGGCAGCATTTTTCCTTTTGCATCTTTCCTGGGACTGTTCCAGGCACACTGACACCTTGCCTGTTAATTATTAGCAAGGTTGCAGCCTGGTGCAGAATTTGCCACCTAAAGCTCTGCAAATGTATCCTTTTAGTTGGTGTCCGCCCTTTTTTCTTCCTGGGGATTGGCCTCCATTTTAGAAAGTGTTTCAGTTCCTTTCAGAGAGGGAAGGAATTCAGATGTGTTTTTGGCCATCCAGGATTGGCTCTGAAAGGGTCACCGTAAGTACTGGGTGCTTACCTGGGTGCTAACCTACATGCTAACCTGCATGCTGACCTGCTGATTTCTATTTGCTTGACCATTAGCTGGGGGACTGCTGGAACCAGATGAGTTTATGGTACCTTGCAGAGACTGGCTTTGCATGCTGTATAGGATAGACATCTGGTCACCAGCCCAGCTTTAGGTCACCTTTGGACTGATGTCCCTTATTTTTGTGAAAAATCCCGTAAATGTCCCTTATTTCTTATATCAAAAAATGGCAACCCTACTCAACCCATAGGTAAGAAACAAACAATGCTGGTAATAATAATAATAATAATAATAATAATATTCTGGGGGTGCTTTGAATGCGCTTTTCCTGCATCTTGGCAGGGGTTGGGCTGGATGGCTCACGAGGTCTCTTCCAACCCTAGGATTCTCACCCTAATGATGGCTCTGTGGCTGGGAGAGGCCTGCCTTCTCCAGCCTTGGATGCTTTCCTTGGTCCTGCCTGGCTGTGCCTTCCTCTTCCTCCCTCCCTCGCCCAGGATAAATACAGGAAGGAGGAGGTCCCTGGCTGCCAAAGTGCCAGCCCCTCTTGCCTTCCCTTTTGTGTGTGCGTCGGAGGACGGGAAATCGCCCGCGATCCTTGCCTTTAAGAGGCGAAAGAGAGGCAGAGAGAGAGAGAAGGGGAAAAAAGAAGAAAAGGTAGACCGAGCGGCGTGACTATTCGCGGCGGGGCTGTGGCGCCCCAGGGCAGCTGAAGCAGGTGCGAGGAGGAGCGGGATGGAAGCGGGGCAAATCTGCGTGTGAGTTGGTGGGGGGGTTCGTGCATGATTGACAGGAGTGGGTGGCGGGGTGTGTGTGGATATTTCTACGGTTGTGGGGGGAGGAGAGAAGAAGCCGCAGCGGCAGTGACCAAAATGAAAGGGCTGGGAAGGGAAGGAGGCAGGCAGGCAGGCAGGCTCTGCGGCATCCGAGCTGCCTGGGGCCCCGGTGTCGCATTGGAGCGTCTGCATTTGTGGCTGTAGCGCTTCCATGATGGGGGGAAAGGCCGGAGAGGAGCTTGGAAGGCCGCTGGCTGGCGATGGGGAAGGGAACCGGGCCACCCGCGTTTGTGCTTGCATCCCAATGAGTGGTCCTCTCCGGGGCGGCCTTCATCGGCTGAGCTTCAGCAGCCCCAGGCAGGCCGGCCTCCTTGGGAGTCGCTCCATGGAAAGCAATGGGCGCAGATAGATCGGATGGGCTCCCCGATGCTGTTTGCACCAACGCTGCTCTCCGGTAAGCCCCCGGGATGCCGCCTGAGGACTCCGCGGTGCCTGTTGATGCCTGAAGTGGCAACCCTAAGCCGCTTTAGGGCTTGGAGGGCAGAATCAGGTGCTGGGAATAACGGGCTCTCGGGGATTACCTCCAGAGAGGTGTGGGTGATCTGATGAGTGACCCCCTGCGGGGGGCTTGGGGGCTTTTCCCGGCTCCCGAGACCAGGTCCCCCCTCATCCCGGGGCCTAAACCCTGGTCCTTGGCTGCCCACGTGCAGGACCACAAATGAGAGCTTTCCAGGAGCTCAAGGCGTCCCTTCAGGGCTTCCTTCCTTCATTGACTCTCAATCATCTAATACATGATGAGGGTTGGACTGGATGGCCCTTGTGTTGTCTTCCAACGCCATGTTCCTATGAGGTGCATCTACACCAGGCATGGGCAAACTTTGGCCCTCCAGGTGTTTTGGACTTCAGCTCCCACAATTCCTAGCAGCCTACCAAACCATAGTCATTCTATAGTATAGATCAGGCATGGGCAAACTTTGGCCCTCCAGGTGTTTTGGACTTCAGCTCCCACAATTCCTAGCAGTCTACCAAACCATAGTCATTCTATAGTATAGATCAGGCATGGGCAAACTTTGGCCCTCCAGGTGTTTTGGACTTCAGCTCCCACAATTCCTAGCAGCCTACCAAACCATAGTCATTCTATAGTATAGATCAGGCATGGGCAAACTTTGGCCCTCCCGGTGCTTTGGACTTCAGCTCCCACAATTCCTAGCAGCCTACCAAACCATAGTCATTCTATAGTATAGATCAGGCATGGGCAAACTTTGGCCCTCCAGGTGTTTTGGACTTCAGCTCCCACAATTCCTAGCAGTCTACCAAACCATAGTCATTCTATAGTATAGATCAGGCATGGGCAAACTTTGGCCCTCCAGGTGTTTTGGATTTCAGCTCCCACAATTCCTAGCAGCCTACCAAACCATACTCATTCTATAGTATAGATCAGGCATGGGCAAACTTTGGCCCTCCAGGTGCTTTGGACTTCAGCTCCCACAATTCCTAGCAGCCTACCAAACCATAGTCATTCTATAGTATAGATCAGGCATGGGCAAACTTTGTCCCTCCCGGTGCTTTGGACTTCAGCTCCCACAATTCCTAGCAGCCTACCAAACCATAGTCATTCTATAGTATAGATCAGGCATGGGCAAACTTTGGCCCTCCAGGTGTTTTGGACTTCAGCTCCCACAATGCCTAGCAGCCTACCAAACCATACTCATTCTATAGTATAGATCAGGCATGGGCAAACTTCGGCCCTCCAGGTGCTTTGGACTTCAGCTCCCACAATTCCTAGCAGCCTACCAAACCATAGTCATTCTATAATATAGATCAGGCATGGGCAAACTTCGGCCCTCCAGGTGCTTTGGACTTCAACTCCAGTAGGCTGTTAGGAATTGTGGGAGTTGGAGACCAAAACTCCTGGAGGGCTGAAGTTTGCTCATGCCTGATCTACACCATGGAATTAATGCAGCATGACCCTGCTTTAACTCCCATGGCTCAGTGTTATGGAATCATGGGAATTGTAGTATTATGAGGTCTTTAATCTTCTCTGCCAAAGAACGCTATAGCTACAAATTCCATCATTCCATAGCATTGAGTCATCACACTTAAAATTGGGCCAAATTGCATTGATTCTACAGCAGACCTGGGCAATTGCCGGCCCTCCAGGTGTTTTGGACTTCAACTCCCAGAAATCCTAGCCAGTTTACCAGCTGTTAGGATTTCTGGGATTTGAAGTCCAAAACACCTGGAGGGCCGGCAATTGCCCAGGTCTGTTCTACAGTCAGCATGGACAAACTTGGGCTCTCCAAGTGTTTTGGACTTCAACTCCCACAATTCCTAATAGCCGGTTAGGAATTGTGAGAGTTGAAGTCCAAAACCCCTGGATGGCTCAAGTTAGTCCATGCCTGTTCTATAGTGTCAGTGTACCCACAATCTTCCTTGCTTACTATGAACTTCCACTTCACTGGCCAACACACATTTTGGTGCCTCAAGTGCTAGACCTGTTTCTGGATATACTTGACTGGCTAATTCCAAAAATGGCACTGGTTTCCCCACATCAGCTCTAGTATTTGAGATACATAATATATGCCATCCATGATAGCCATATCTAAGAAACTAGAATGTATGCAGTCTATTGAATGCAATTCTCTTAACCACCCCTCCCCCCCCCAAATAACTCCATGTCTGAAAATCAAGACATCAAAAATAATTTGTTGGGTGGTGTAACCATTATCACCTTTTCCTATCGTTATCTCAGGATAGGTCCAAGGTACAATAACCTCAGCTGATTCAGTTTGACTTCTAGAGAGAGGTCAGGCCCGAGCCTGCAGGGAGGAGCGGAATATAAAATCGAAGAAATAAATAAATAAATAAATAAGTTGCTTCCAGAGCAATTTCAATGGGATCCAAAGAATGCGCCTCCAGCACTGCATTTCATAAGAAGCGTTTTTTCCCAACTTTGTCACAGTTCAGATTTTACAAGTATTCATTGTGTCTTAAAGGTGTTTTTGGTTTATGGTGATTCTAAGGCAGGCATAGGCAAACTTGAGCCCTCCGGGTATTTTGGGCTTCACCTCCCACAATTCCTAACAGCCTATCAGCTGTTACGAATTGTGGGAGTTGAAGTCCAAAACACCTGGAGGGCCCAAGTTTGTCCATGCGTGCTCCAAAGCAACCCTGTCATGGGATTTCCTGAGACTGAATGCTTATGAATTGTTCAATGGTTTTCATGGTAGAAGAACTACAAATTCCTAGAGAAGTGTTCTCACAGGTTAAAAAAATAGTAGTGTTTTCATGAATGGTTGGAACCCTAGCTCAAGGGAATATGGAGGGCTGATTGTATAGGCTACATAATATAGATGATACACTGTTTAGAAAGTACACTTGATTGTTTATATTACTAATGCATCTTACTCTGGGCTATTTTTTTTCCGATGGCAGAAGAATTAACTGGCAAAACCCTTTCCTTAAAAACCACAACAAAATTCACTAGGTCGCAATAAGTTGACAGGCAGCTTGAAGGTACACACACACAGAGACATGCGACCGAGAAAGAACATCTCAAAGTGTCTTCCCATGAAAATAGGATTTTTTTTAAAAAAAAAACCCCAGTCAGAATAAAGAAAGAAAAAGCAGGTTGGGCAATTTTCCTCCTTCAAATGGGCAACAGCCACAAAGGGAAATGGATTGTATCACTGTTGCAACAGCTGAGTGGGAATGTTCCTGGTATCAAAGTGCTGACAGATGAAATCAGGAGAATTTCATTTTCCTTCCCAGACATTATAGGTAATGATCTGTGCAATTGCAAGAGCTTCTAGGTGGCTATGTTGAAATTGGCCAGGGTAAAATTAAACCTCTTTTTTTTTGCATTTAGTGTGCACAATAAAAATGCAAATAGACATACAGCAGAGTCTCGCTTATCCAACATAAATGGGCCAGCAGAATGTTGGATAAGAGAAAATGTTGGATAATAAGGAGGAATTAAGGAGAAGCCTATTAAAACATCAAATTACATTATGATTTTACAAATTAAGCACCTAAACATCATGTTTTACAACAAATCGACAGAAAAAGCAGTTCAATACACAGTAACGTTTTGTAGTAATTACTGTATTTATGAATTTAGCACCAAAACATCACAATGTATTGAAACAGCTGTGGATCTGGGCGAGAGGCAGACTGTTGGATAATACAGAATGTTGGATGAGTGAAGGTTGGATAAGTGAGACTCTACTGTACCAGGAATGGGTGCACAGGGAGCCTGCGCTTGATAGGATACCCCCTCCTCTAGTATATCTATTTGTTATAATACGTCTTAGCACTAATAAGCAGCAACTTCTCATTGGCACGAAATCTTGTCCTCCTGCTTGTCCTCCATAATCCCTTGCACTGGCTGTGCTGGTTACGGCTCATGGGAGTTGCAGTCAAATATTGTCAGAAGGATGAAACACGGACCCTTCTCAGTTATGTTCAGTATTTCAGTAGGATGTATCAGTGTTGTGTTGAGTGAATGAAACTGAGGGTGTTTCCTAGGCTCTATCTACACTGACCATTTAATGCAGTTTGAAGCTAGACCCAAAATGTGGTGGCTAGACAACAAATTCCCACCTTCAAAAGTGTGTGGAAGAAAGTCCTTAATGTACCTCTGTGGGTTGTGTAATCACCACCTGGGTCTCAAATTGTTTCCAGGATTTCCTGTGTAATCATCTGCAAAATGAAAACACTTTCTTCAATACCGGTTTGAAACTGACTTGAGTGGTAAGTGTAGATGTGCCCTAAGTCTAGGCAAGGTTGATATCTGGTTATCCAGTGTTTCTCCTCTGCCTTTTCAGTAGGCACACAAAATGTAAACAACGGGCATATATCCAAAAATTGTCCTGGCAGTCACTGGCACGTAGCCCTGAAACTATGCTGCATGCATATCACAATACAGCAAGCGTGCAATATCCATTGAAATTTGGTTCCGGGTTCTGCCATGGATATGAAAAAAAGATGGATGATCACACCCCATGTTATTAAAAGGCAACTATGTGAATCTGCACACTTCAGCATGTCTGCATTCATGTTGCCACCCCTTCCTAATGTGGGACACAATGATCTGCAGTTGTTGGAAATTGAAGATCTGGATCCCATGGATCTGGAAGGCACATTGTATAGGAATGTGTATGTAATCTGGCTCTTACAGTGGCAAAGTGGTGATTACTATTGTATTGGCTGTGTGGTAGTTTAGAAGTAGCACGTTTGCAAATGCCATGTCAGACCCAGTGGTCCTATGTTTGGCTTGTAGGCTTCCCATTTCCCACTGTGGGAAACAGGGCACTTTTCTTAAAATATGTGAAAGTGGGTTTGATTTATAAGCATATGCTGTGGCTACATTTGAGATTATTCAGGGACTATGGGGATATACTTTTGTTTGCCCAGCTTTTAAAAAATGAAAATGTACTTGCTTAATTCAGTTCTGTGTGGTCCTTCTAGATCAGTGATTCCCAAGCTTTGGGCCTCCAGGTGTTTTGGACTTCAATTCTCAGAAATCCCAGCCAGTTTACCAGCTGTTAGGAACTATGGGAGCTGAAGTCCAAAACACCTGGAGGTCCAAAGTTTGGGAACCACTGTTCTAGATTTTCGCTTTTGGCCCACAGTTGTTGCTGTTAATTATGTTACTCTACTACTTGGATCTTTGTAAATTACCTCACAAACAGGAAACAAAACCAGTCAATTAATACTCCTGAATATGAGATTGAAACAGCCAACTCATTTCAAGTAGATCTGTTTGGCTACAATCTGAAGCATACTTCTTATTTAGAAGTCAGATCCAGCAACCTTTTTGTTTGATCAAGCTGTAAAGCTGTATATAATATGACCCTTTTATCCACAAGGAATACATTCCTGGACTTTGTGTGAATATACAAAATCACAGGTAATAGGGAACCCTATTGAAACATAGGACTTATTGACCAAGAATACCATAAGGTCACACCGGAGGATTTGGAAAATGTCTATAGGACGCTTTTTGTTAATCGTGGAGAAATCAAACTCTAGGTCCTGTGGATATCCTGGAGGTTATAGGCCATCTTTTGTGGGCCAGGATGCATCTACACTGCAGAATGAATGCAGTTTGACACCATTGTACGCAGATGACGTCCAGATCTGTCACTCCTTCCCACCTGTCACCAAGGAGGCTGTCCAGACTTTGAACCAGTGCTTGGCTGCTGTGTCGGACTGGATGAGGAATAGCAAATTGAAACTTAATCCAGACAAGACAGAGGTCCTCCTGGTCAGTCGAAAGGCCGAACAGGGCATAGGGTTACAGCCTGTGTTGGACGAGGTTACACTCCCCCTTAAGACGCAGGTTCGCAGCTTGGGAGTGATCCTGGATTCATCGCTGAGCCTGGAGCCCCAGGTCTCAGCGGTGGCCGGGGGAGCTTTTGCACAGTTAAGACTCGTGCGCCAGTTGCGCCCGTACCTTGGGAAGTCTGATCTGGCTACGGTCGTCCACGCTCTGGTCACATCCCGAATAGATTACTGCAATGCGCTCTACGTGGGGCTGCCTTTGAAGACAGTTCGAAAATTACAACTAGTCCAACGGGCGGCAGCCAGACTAAACTGGAGCTACATAAAGGAGCATACCACCCCCTGTTGTGTCAGCTCCACTGGCTGCCGGTCCAATTCGGGCTCAATTCAAAATGCTGGTGTTGACCTTTAAAGCTCTATACGGTTCTGGCCCAGCTTACTTGTCTGAACGCATCTGCCGCTACATCCCACCTCATACTTTAAGCTCATCCGGGGAGGCCCTGCTCTCGCTCCCGCCAGCTTCCCAGGTGCGGCTGGTGGGGACGAGGAGAGGGCCTTCTCGGTGGTGGCTCCCCGTCTGTGGAATGCGCTCCCTAGCAACATACGATCAATTCCATCCCTCCTGACATTTAGGAAAAAAGTGAAAGCCTGGATGTGGGACCAGGCGTTCACATAGTAGCACAGGACAGCACTTTAGTAGTTTTAATGGAAAGCTGGTGAATAGGGCTCAATGCTTTTATGGACGGAACACTGTTTTTAACATAGGTGAATGCATAGGATGTGTGAAAATAATTGTAATGTATTTTAGTGTCGAATGCTGGAGGGTTTTATATTGTGTTTTATACTGCGATTGTGATGTAGGCATCAAATTATGCCTTTTTGAAGCTGCTCTGAGTCCCCCCTCGGGGGTTGAGAAGAGTGGGGTAAAATGCCATAAATAAATAAAATAAATAAAATTTTAGAAGCCATGTCTGAATGTTACAGAAGACTGGAATTTGTAGTTTTAGTCTTCAGCTTTCTCTGCAAAAGAATAGAGGTGCCTCACAAATCAGCGTCAAACTTGTGTAGATCCCACTAATCCCCAAAACATTTCAAGATTGTATATTAAAGGCAGAGTGCCAGTACTGGTACAGGAAGACAAAGAACAGGAGCCAGATCTGGCATGAAGGGTGCAAAACGAAGAGCGGTCAAGGATGACCAGCCAGTCAAATTCTACTGTCCCCACAATGGAAAGGCAAGAGCTGAAAGTTTAATCTGGTTTTATAGAGCCCTGCCTGAAACCAACTGCAAATCTTTGTACCAAGCTGTAAGCTTTCTGCTCTCAAAGAAGTCTTACATCTTAGGATACCTCTTACTCCCAAGGAGCTTGTCACTTCTTTACATTTAGGGGTGTGTCAGTCAAAGGACACATGCATTCTGCTCTTGCCTTTCCATCTTCTTGCATATATAGTAGCTTCGATATATGCAGGAAGAGGGTTATGTGGGCTCCTCTCTGACTCCTTAGGCATGGTAGGTAGCTCTGGGGTCTCATTGAGGCTGGGCCTAAAGGACATTTAGTACAATGTCAAGTTTTTAAACTTTGTGTTTTTAAATACATTACAACTGTACTCTTGGTTCGCTTTTGATACAATAAATAAATAAACATTGAGGCTAGTGCCAGTTTTGCTGTTGCTGAAAGGTCTAATCTAACACACTGGTGGGAATTATGCAGCCCACCAAATGTTGGTTTTGTTTTGTTGAGCATTGTTTTGATTGAGTTTTCATAGTGCTGTTTTATAGTCTTATGTTGTATTTATGTGTTTTTTTCTGGATTGATATATTGTCCTGTGCTTTTATTTTAATTGTGTTTTTGATTTAATGGATTGTTTTGTATTTATGTCTTGTAGGCATTTTGTCCCATATGTAAGCCACACTGAGCCCCTTCGGGGAGATGGTGATGGGGTATAAGAATAAAGTTATTGTTGTTGTTGAATTGAAGGTCCCGGCATTCTTACCGTTGACTGTGCTTCGACTAGCAGTCTGGAAAGTGACATGATTTCCACTTATCTTGCGTCTCCAAGTAAGAATGTAGACATGTGTGTGTGGTACCTGTAAAATTGCTTGGAAACTCCATTCCAGGCAGGTCCAACTTCATAACCGTCATCTGCAGATGAGATTTCATTCCACCAGCAGAAGACAGGTAGCTAGCCAAAGACACCTGCAGAGCAAATGCAGAATAGTTGTTGCCAAACTGTGGGCCAGTGAGTAATGGCCACAGGTAGATGGCAACTTCTACCACTGATGATGAATGTTGCAATTCCGTGACTAAGCTATCTGGAGAGTTGCCATCCAGTGCACCTGGAGGTTGCAAGGTTAAGGAAAGTTGGATCATCAGTCAAATAAAGGCAGATGAAGATTTGTTCCTTGGCTCATGCAGGATTTTTTTTACATTTGTCAACTCTGATCAAGGGTTGATGTAATATTGGCACATTTACAGAGCAGTAACGTTGTGATGATTCTTTTATTTGCCACAATTTTAAGCAGGCATTCTAATAGGAAGATAGCTTAAAATAGTGTTGTGCTCTCTCAATTTGTTTAATTTTTTTAAAAAAAACAATAAAACAAAGAGGGCTCTGTTTTACAGCTGTGACATTAAAACCCCAGAGGAAGATTTTGCTGCTAGATAATTTTTTGGATTTAATGAAGGACAATGCCAGACTGGAGAAGGACTAGGGGAAATGTTTAGATGCAGCCAAGAAAGTGAAGATGTCAGAGAGGATTTGTTTGGTTATACATTGCTCATTGTGCTGTGTCAGGTTCCTCGTGTACAGCTTTGCTTTATTAAACTTGGAAGACAGACAATTAATCAGATGGATGATAAGTGAAAGAAGATGTGACCGACTTCTAGAACAAGCTTTTGAGTATTTTTTGTGGTCTTGGTACCGCTTTTGTAGTATTCTTGCATAAAAACTAAACACATGTTTTTAGTCTAAAGATAATCCTTGGGACAGAAAATGCCTGAAGATATAATTTGTACATTCATTCATTCACTTTATTTATATCCCGCTCCTTCTGCCAGAAGTAGGGCTCAGAGCAGCTTATATTTTAAAACAAAAAGTATAGATAAAATATCTAAAATGTTATATTACATAAAATAGATGACTAGTAACATTAAACACTTTTAAAAGCATCTATTAAAAGACAAAGATAAATAGCAAAAAAAGAGGTCTCATTGAAAGTCAATTTCCAAAAGATTTTTGGACTATCAAAGTATTTGTGGATGAAATAACAACAAGGAGGGAGTCCTTTTTAAAAAACGCAAATTACAATTTTGGTATTTTTTTTTTAAATAAAAAGTATTACTTAACATAAAACAAACAAGGACATACACTAACATAGTAAGAACAAAACTAACAAATGTAGACAAAAACTAATCCTTTAACCCCTCACTCATTGCATACTTATTTTTTATCCCAATTTACTCAGTTCTCTTTAAATGCTGTTATATAATCATCCTCCTTTTAATGACATTCTAATGATTCTTAAAACCTACAATAAATGAATGCCTCACTCATTATTATAACTAATAGGACTGTGCAATCAATGATAAAAAAAATGTTTCAATACTCATTACTAAATTAAGGAAGGGGTGGTGAATCGATTCTAAGGTGGTTCTAAAATATTGCAAGGGGTCTGTATAGTAACTATAATGATATAATGACATTTTTGTTAATTTTTGTAAACTTCAACTTGTCCAACGCTCGGCTGCCAGATTAATAACTGGGGCAGGTTACAGGGAGCGGTCCACCCCCCTGTTTAAAGAGCTCCACTGGCTGCCGTTTATTTTCCGAGCCCAATTCAAGGTGCAGGTGATTACCTAAACGGTTTGGGACCCGCCTACCTTTGTGACTGGCTCTCCTCCCACGAACCAGCCCAAGCCCTTTGCTCCTCAGGGGAGGCCCTCCTTTCGTCCCTGCCAGTCTCACAAACTTGGCTTGTGAGCACTAGGGAGAAAGCCGTCTCCTCTGTGGCCCCCCGTCTTTGGAATTCCCTCCTGGAAGAGATTAGGAATGCCCCCTCATTGGGATCATTCAGAAAACAACTGAAAACCTGGTTCTTCCACCTAGCCTTCGGAGATTAGGCTCCCCAAATGCCCCCGTTTCTGTGAGTCCTTTCCCCCCCTATGTGACCCTTTGTGTTTCAACCCTACTCCAGGTATCTCCCCCGAGTTTTTTAAACATTCTATATATTCATGTGGCCCGCCCTGTCGCTTCTGTTTTAGATTCACCTGTGCTCTTATGTTTTACAGATGTATTTTATTGTGTTGATTGTTTTTCGATGTTGTTGATATTTTGTGATGTGTTGTTCGAGCATAGCTCCGAGTCCCCTCTGGGGAGATGGATGTGGGTTAGAAATAAAGTATTATTATTATTATTTATGCAATTGTGTAAGTGGGGAAGATTCCAGGGCTCCTTTCTCCCTCATTTTTAGACCTATCAGGATGAAACTTCCTACAATGGTAGAACACATTTACCATTGTTACCCTCCCTCCAAGTTTCAAAATGTTTCACACATTTTTGGAATTTTTTAAAAGTTGCTATGAACATTTTTTATAGTGTATGCGTGGATGTGTAGTGTGGATGCGCAAACCAAGAATCACTCACATTGTGATCCAGTTTCATAATGGCCATGCATGAATGAGTCTCTGATCGTTTCCTCTAGCTGACTACCATCCTTAGATGTCGTACTACAACCTATAGTGAATGTAGTTCAACAGACTGACGTGGGCTGGAAAAGCCTTTTGTAGACTAGAACTTCTAAAAACCCATAGTATGGATTGCTGTACTGGCTCTGGAAACATTGGCCAAAAAAAAGCACTGTGGTTGAGGAACTCTGATCTAAGATGTTGTGCTTCAGCTGCTTACATGAGGATCTTCCAGTAATAAAGGTTAAATAGTTGTGTATGCTTTAGTTTCAAATATAAGAATCAGATTAAGGTTATTTGAAAGCCTGTTGAGTTAACAGTTCATTACATTATACTCCAAACATGTGAGTGGATGGGCATTATGGGGAAATGGGATATGTGGCTTTGGAAAGACTCTAGGGAAGGCTTGAACAACCTGCGGCTCATGGGCTGCATCTGACCCAGAATGGCTATATATGCGGCCTAGGAGAAAATCATAAACTTACTTAAAACATGAGAATTTTTGGTGACTTTTTGGGTAACTTTATTGTGTGGTTCTCAAGCCCAAACTTTGTGGATGACAACATAATGGAATGGAATAATTGGAATATGTTATGTCTACAAATATTGGAGTATAATCCATAACTTGCATTATAATTGCAAATAGTTTGGCCAGAATAAACTGTTACAATTCACTAACAAAATAAAAAGCCAGGGGACTGTGTTGCAGTGTTGCATAAAATGTATTGTGAAAAAGAATTCAAGAATGTGTTCTGTCCTAGGCATAGTACCACTGCATGCTGTACACCAGGGGTGCTCACACTTTTTCAGCATGCAGGCTACTCTTAAAGCAACCAAGTCCAAAAGATCTACCTGCCCCCGCCACCGCGCGCTCTTGCCACTGCGCGTGCTCCTGCTGCTGCTTTCCGCCCGCGCAGCACTTCTTCCACCTGCAGGGTATTGCAGGAAGGCGAAAGCATGAGGCGGGGCATCCAGAGGGAGTGCTCCGCCCTGCCTGTCTCTCTGGCAATGGAGGCTGCACAGCTGCTTCTAGACCAGAAAGAGGCAGGGCGCTCCTTCCAGAGGCCCCACCTCGTGCTTCCTTCTTCCTGCAATGCCCTGCAGGCGAAAGAAGCACTGCGAGAGCGGAAGCCAGCAGCAGGAGCGCGCGTGTGCGCAGGGTGTGCATGCGCATGGCAGGAGCGCCCCATCCGGCTGGTGAGGCCTGAAGATCACCTGGAAGAGGGCCAAAGATCTACTAGTCGCTCCTGAGCTACCTAATGAGCACCCCTGCTGTACACTCTAGCCATTTCTATATATGCATGTATTCAGTTTTTCGGCAGTGTGTGACCCAAGACAATTTGACTTCTTCCAGTGTGGCCCAGGGAACCCAAATAACTGGACACTATGACCAGCCTGGGCAAACTTGGGCCCTCGCTCCTCGGGATCGGGCTGAGAGAGGCAGCGAGGGAGCCGGGGGCTCCTCCTCCTTTTCTTTTGCTGCTTCCAAGAATAGAATACCCCCTCCCTCCCTCCCTCCTTTGCTCCCTCCTTCCTATTTGGAGAGTCCCATCTAGAATTCAGTGTGATTTATTCAAGTTTTGGCCTACAACTCCCAGAAATCCCAGCCAATTTACCAGCTGTTAGGATTTCTGGGAGTTGTAGGCCAAAACCATCTGGAATGCGCATGCGCTGGCATACGAACTACTAACGCATTTCGTTAGTAATTAAGTTACATTTTAGAAATTTTTGGAAAATTTTTTGTCAGTCTTCCTATTACTCATAGCCCCCCATTAGATTTTCGATTTCCTATTTTTGGGTTCTAAACCATGCCTACTGGACACCCCTGCTCTAGGGTGAAGTAACCATACCACTTTGATAGTCTTGAGTGTTGCTTCACTGCCTCCCACTTCCTTTTTCCACATTTGCCATTTGGTTCAGGATGGGGATGCATATGGAGATGTTCTCCCCATTTCCTTGAGTGGTGTTAAAAGCAGCGTGACCTGCAGAATCAGCAGGCAAAGGTTTCATGGCCTGTTGATAAAGCATTATTACTAAGTGCTGCAGATGAAATGCTTTTTAAAGGTGACAGGTCTTGACAACTCTTAATTCCTGTTTTAGCTTATGTGTTTCTTGCCATATCTCTATAAATAAGATGATCAGTGTATGCTGCTTGGCCAGCATCAGAGTTGACAAAAAAGTGTTAAATTACAGAGGACGATAATGGTGATGATTTATTCTAGTTCTACCTCACTCTTTCACCTCACAGGGTGGCTAACATTCTATATAAAAGCATATAGTTAAACATCATAATTTGCAAATACCTAAAATAATATATTTACAGATGGCTGCTGACTTAGAATAACAATATAGACAAGAGTAGAAGGCAAGTCAATTGTTTAAGATTTTCAAAACTGACCTCTGAAAGACGACAGTGTGGGGGATGATTTGATCTTTCTATAAAACGTTCCCCCAAAGTTTTTAGAAATAACATATTTCAAAACTGGCCCCTGAAAGACAAGCCTGTGGGGGACAACCTGTCCTTCCTAACAGAAGGGAGCTCCATGAGCAGAGGGACATCACTGGTGAGGAGCCTGCCACGTGTTCAGTTCTGCTGGAACTAAAGACTTCATTCCAATTAATCTTTGCTCCATTTCTCTGCACTGCTGAAACTGAGTCCCACGGAGGGCATCACATGACATAAGGCCACTTCTGGTGGCTGCCCATGGGAGTCTGTAGTGACAGCACAAGGAAACTCCCAATGCCAGAAGACACCAGAAGATGGAGAGAAGCTGGGGAAAGGACATGGAATTACCATCCCCTAATATGAAAAGGGGCAAAAGTATGATAGCTGTGACCCAATGCTGCTTGTGCGACGCGGTCAGAATTAGAGAAGTGAAAACGTTATGTATTCGAATGTGTTTGTATAAAATACCCAGATAGCCTTAAGCACTATGCTTGGCTGTTTGTTGCCCCCCCCTTTCTGTCCCCCCTTTCTGCCCACCCCCTTTCTGGTGAACTATCTTGCCATGACTCTGTCGCATGTGCTTCTTTTACTTACTGCGCTATCTCGGCATTGGGTCTCAGCTATCATACTTTAGCCCAGAAAGGCAAAGGACCTCGACGGGTAGGGAACGAAATAAGATGGTTCCCTCAGTTTTTTTGCCCCCCCCCCCCACATGGGATGAGGTTTTAAGATGGATGAAGTTCAGAAGAGTTTTTCCTCTGGATTCTGCCTCTACCCTCCCACACTAAGGAGAGAAAGCAAGCAATGCATATACTGTTTGAAACAAAAGGTCAGATCTCTCTTCACCTCCAGCTAAGGACATTATAATCTGACTGTGTGCAAAGGGAACAAAAGACAGCACACCGTTCAGGCAGAGATGAAGAGAGAGACAAGGAGCTCATCCTGTGCTCTTTAAGCGTCTTAAGGGTGCTGCTAGCTGACTCCCTGAAGGTGTAATGCTGGAGTTCTCCCCTTCAGCTATCTGTCAGTGTGTTGATATTCTACCACTGCTTCACCCGGGATATTATTATGGTACACCAGTGGAAAACTAAACACAAAAGTACTGTATCATGAAACCACTTGGCAGAGATGACCCAAGCTCTCCTGTTGCTTGAGGCACAGTGCATTAAGTCTGGCACTGCCACATCTTCCATCATTTGATGGTGTCAGTGGTTTCGCATGACCGTAATCTGGCTGGGAATATATCTCCTGCAGATGTGGGGTTCATATTGTATAGGTATGTGAAAATTGCCAAGGAAGTGTGGTACATTCACATTTGAACTCAATATAAAATCTTCTATGATTAACTGATTATTAGAATTACAAAGGAGAGGTTGAGAGAGTGAAAATGGATATGTTATTCAAAACCACAATAATGTAAGGTTGGCTAGAATGTGTACAGAAGCTCAGGAAAGATACCCGCAGTTTCAGAAGACCACCATTGTGCAAAACAAAGTGCTATAGAAACTATTAGAGAAAAGAGGACAGATTGTGGAAAACAGAGGTCTTGCTTTGCACTCACATTCTGCTTGAAGATTCTTTTAGGCTTCTGGTTAGCTGCTATGGGAACAGAAAACAGGTGCTCTGGGAAGACTTCCACGATTTCTATTTCAAGATGTGTCACAGACTGATATATTGTAGAGTAAGTTCTGCCTTTCTTACAGACAGGATTTATTATAATTATTCCCTTGGACATAAGCTCCCTCTGAAATCAGGTAGAATGGCTGTTGCGTAAATGCACAATATTATTCTGTGGACAGATTTTGCCCTGTAGTTGTTCTGTGGACATCTCCTATATCAGTACATCTATACTAATAAAATAGGCCAGTCTGTCTCACTTACAGCTCATTGTTAGGTCTTAAGTGATTAATTAGTTTCCCCAAATGTATTAACAAGACTGGAAATAAATAGTTGACAATCTAGACTGAATGTAGAACATTTAGATTCCAGCTGAAACACATTCTTCTGTTTTTATTTTTGATTAATTTTCTCTTTAGGTCTTCTATTGCCTTGCATACATATCTATCTCTGTTTTCTCTGTATAGATTTCAGTCTTAAAAGTAGGTGCATCCTGTCTTCACAACTGGAGAGCCTTTTAATTCAGAAGTGGCCTGTTGTCACAGCATTTCTGGAATCTGGATGACCCTCTTTTTCCCTTTGTTTTGATGAAAACCCCTTGAAGGAATTTGCTCTGTAGATTATGTAATGCTTTCTGAGAAATGCATTGAGCAAGAATCTGCTGACACTGTAAAAAGGACTGTTCTCCTTGATTGAAGTTGGCAAAGTAGCCATTATCAAAGCTTGTTCCTCAGTATTTAAAGGCTTGGTGAAAAGTTCTTAGAAGGAAAGGAAAAGGAGAAATGATCAAGAAACAGTAAATGCGGGGGTGGCTGTGATGCCTGAATGATATATTCGGTAGTTCATAAAGACGGTGTCATGATTTGTGACTTTTTTTGGTTTTAACTCCCCTCGCCCTCCATCAATTAATCTATCCACAATATTCTTTATCCACAGTATGGAGAAAGAAACATTAAGGAGACAGTGAAGGTGTGAGACAGAGGGGGAAGTGTATCTGGGAGAATCTTGGAGCTCCAATAGGCACAAATTTGGAAGATACAGCTCCTCAAAGAGCCAAGGCCACTGTCAGCCAGCTGTATATTTCTATAGTTGTATTTCAAAGTCCCTTCCATATGTGTTTTGAGTCAAGGCTGCTTTCAGGATTGATGCATTTTGTTGTGATCCTCTCCTTCTCCCTCTGGTCTTGTCATGTATGGTTACTGCACATCCCCCACTTTTGAGCAGCAAGGCAATCCAGGGGCTATGCTTACCCCTTTCTCTCTTTAGAAAATTCAGTCTGCACTATATGTGCAGAACAAAGCAGATGTAAGGAATTGCCTGTAAACAGACAGAAGACTCATTAACTATTTTGGGAATGGGGAGGAGAGAGGGAATGGGGGAGAGAGGGAGGAGGCGAGGGATGGTTCCAGGCTGAAACAATAGTAATATATTCTGCACCATTTCCACATTTCCCTCCTTAATTTTTTTTTGGTCAAAAATGATGTCACAAAGTGTGGGAAAACTGCTAGGACTTTAAGATCATCCAAGGAGGCCCTGCTCTCGATCCCGCCTGCATCACAAACATGTTTGGTGGGAATGAGAGACATGGTCTTCACAATGGTGGCCTCTCGGCTATGGAACGCCCTTCCCAGGGACATTAGATTGGCCCCCTTCCTCTTAACATTTTGGAAAAGAGACAAAACTTGGTTGTTTGAGTAAGCATTTGAAAATGTAAGGTAAAGACATAGGAATTGGAATGATTGGATGACAAGATTGCATCATGTTTTTATTAGGAGACATAAACAATTTATGTTTTTAATATTCTTGTTCTGGTTTTTATTATATGTTAATGTTTTAAAATGTTTTACGTTTTGGGGTATTGAATCGTTGCTGCTGTAAACCTCCCAGAGTCGCCTGAGGGCTGAGAAGGGCGGTATACAAATGCAGGAAAGAAAGAATGAAAGAAATAAAACACAGAACTGTGGATAGAATGCACTGTTGTCTGAGAATTATTGTGATCAGGCAGAGCAAATAGACACTAAAAGCAGTCAGAAAGAATCTTAGCTGGCTGGTTTCTCAGCCTACTCTCTAGTTTCAGTAAATAAAATCCACCCCAGTAACCTTAACATAGATCTGAAGTATAATTCAAAAACATGAGACAATAATTAACCTATAGTTCAATATTTGAAGAAAATCTTCAAATGCTGACATATCCATTCTTTGTTCTTCCTGATGCAGTTAATGCTGCTTTATTTCTTTTTAATCTTTGTTTATACCAGCTGGTATCATACACTCATTCCAGGGCCTGCTCTATTTTTAGTGGGGTGGCCCTCAGGCTTGTTGATTTGGAGTGTCATGAAAGCATTATGAATTATGAGTTCTATATCTGTTCTGCAACTACTGATGGCTTCCATGACAGTGGAGTTTATCGTCAGGCTTTAGACCAGGCATGGCAAACAAAGGCCCAGGAGCTGGATGCGGCTTCCTGGGCACTTACCTCAGGTGCTCCTCATTTTCTCTGTTCTCTTGGCATAAAGACACGGTAGTCCACTGTGTCCTTATGCCAAAAAGATGGGGGTGGAAGGCACGTAGCAGTGGAGAGTCCTCTGGAGCGCTCTCAACCACTGTTGTCTCACCCCACCTCCTGACATAAGGATGATGCAAGTGACCCCACCCTTATCCTGGGAGGATGGCTTGAGGAGGGCACATAGCAGATGAGAGCCCCCTGAAGCACACTTAGCTGTTGTTTGTCTCGCCCTCCTCTCAGCATAATGCCAAGAGGTCAGCCTGAGGATCGAGGGAGGAGGATGTGAAGGAGGATTGGGGCAGTTGCCCTGTATTCCGCCTTCCTCCCCACATAAGGATGGGAAGAGCAGCCCCCTCCTTATGCTGGGAGGACAACCTAGAATAACCCAGGCCTGGCCCCCTTCTGTCCCCATTCTTTCCTGGGCCCTCCCCACCCAGTGTATGCCCCCCTCTCCTTGCCAGGCCCTTGTGGCCAGGCCCACAATGTGACTCCAAGGCAAAAAAGTTTGCCCATGCCTTTTTTAGACTGTATTACAGCAAAACTCTTTAGGGTGTTGAAACCTCTCTAGGGAATATATGTAGTTCAGCACCTTGGATAGGCCCTTGAAAGATTAGTCTAAAACAGTGGTTTTCAACATGTGAGTCCCCAGGTGTTTTGATCTACAACTCCCAGAAATCCCAGCCAGTTTACCAGCTGTTAGGATTTCTGGAAGTTGAAGACCAAAACATCTGGGGACCCACAGGTTGAGAACCACTGCTCTAAAACCTATAGCTCTCCAGCTGTTTTGGCCTCCAACTCCCATAATCCCTGGCCATTTGACAAGTTCTGAAACTTGGAAGCCAAAACTAGGCCATAGGTATTTGCAGTCCTGGTCTAAAACAATATCTCCCAAATTGCTTTTTCTCTCCCTCCCTCCCTGTGTTTGTTGTTCTGCACACGCGCGCACATGCACACACACCCTTGGGTGGGGGGTTGCCATCTCTTGGTCTGCCTCAGGAAGCAGAGTGTTTCAATTGGCTTTGCTTTATTCTTCAAGTCTTTGTTTAAGAGAGTCTAATATTATGAATGAAAAATTTCAGTGTGTGTGTCTGTTAGATAGGCATACAGTGAGACACTTAGACATAGTGTTATATGCAGCAGAGGGAGCATTCACAGGGTCAGAAACATTTTTGACTGACCAGGGGAAGGCCATCCCCTGCTTCTCCTTAAAGCTTCCATTTTCTCTCTGAGTTTAAATGCCATTACCACAGTAGCTGGAGGCAGGAGTGAATTTGGCTAATGGGTTAAGAACCACTGTATAAAACTTTTATGAACCCTATATGACAACTTGTGTTCTGTTCTGGCATTAATTGTAGCTCCAGGACTCCCCAAGACTTTGCTCAGCACTGAACACTGACACACATTGCTACTATAAGATAAGCTTTAATAATAGAAAACATGTACAGCGAAGAAGCAAATGAAGAAAATCAAAGTATGCGACCCATACTTAGTATGAAAAGTGTAAGCAGGTTAGCAACACAGGAAAATGAACTCCCACTGACAATCTCAAGCTTTCATATCTTTTCTCAGCTTCAAACTGCCAACTCAAATGCAAAATTCAGTAACATAAATCAACCCTTTCTACACCACTGGACAACTGTTAACATTTGGCCGTGATGCTAACAAAGCTCCAAAACCCATTTGTTTGATGGCAGGTACCTAGTTCCCGGCCTATAGTGTGCCAAGGGCTTGCAGTATTCCCTGGTGTTTTTTTTTGCAGACACAGCAGTGTTGTCAAATTGCTGGCTGCCTTGATCACAAAATCTGCAAAGTTGGCTTCAAAGAGTTATCCATAATTCTGGGTTACTGAGCCTTCTTTATTTATTGGGACAGCAGCAATGCCAATGTAGATCTGGAGTAAGTTTGCTTCTAGTTGCTTACAGCAGTGAACATGTGCTAGCCTGTGTTTTAGTTTAGCATTGCTATTTGTTGCACACAGTTGTATTCATCTTCCCATGAAATTAATTTGGGACTAATTGGATGTAATGCTAGACAATTGTGCAGCATTATCTACACAGGCCTACATGGTGCCTTCTCTTCCTCCTGGCACACCTGCGAGGAAACGGAAAGCTGTGTTTACACTAATTACAGTTTACAAATTTATTTATTTATTTATAACATTTGTACCCTGCTCTTCTCAACCCCTGAGAGGGAACTCAGAGCAGCTAACACTGGCAACAATTTGATGCCACAAATATCACAATATAACAACAATATAAAACCATAAATAACAATAGATTGAAAACAATAACTTTAATTATACAATCATATATTTATTTCCATCATTATAACAATCATACAGTCCAGTTCAATGTCCAAAGTGCCGTTATACCTGCTAGCCAAAGGCCTGGTTCCCAAACCATGATTTCAGTTCTTTCCTGAAGGAAAGGAAGGAGGACGCTGATCTAATCTCACTGGGGAGTGAATTCCACAAGTGGGGGGTCACCACCGAGAAGGTTCTGTCCCTCATCCCTACTAGACATGTTTGCGAGGCTGGTGGGACCGAGAACAGGTGGATCTTAAACTACAAGGCGGACCATAGAGGGAGATACGTTCGGACAAGTAAACTGAGATGATGTCTAATCTTGAAGGGGGGAAGAAAATTAGTTTGTAAAGCCATGGTTTGAAATATGGGTGCATTATCATGGCTTCTCTAAATCCAGCAGAGGACAGTGAGGGTTGAGGGCCGTTGAACCATGGGTTCAAATGGAAAGGAGAATTGCAAAAGTGGAGGCCAGGAGTGACTAGAGTGCTATGTGGCCTGAGTCTGCCCCAGATCGAACTTATCCAACTTTCTCCTCATGGTTGCACTGAAGGGGAAGGGAGGCCCTGCCAAGATTAAAACCTGTGCCTTTAATACTGTGGCAGAAAGTTCGCATTATTTCCCACTGGATTCAATGACGTTGAATTATTCTTGCAAAAAAGAAGAGACAATTTGTATGTTAACATGTGTAAAATGTACATTTAGAGTTATGACACATGAGCACTACTGTAGATACAAGTTTTATTAACATTTCCTTGAGAAAGTATAATATTTCCTCAATATATCATAATATTGTAGATTAGTATATTATTTTAATGCAATATATGAATAATATAGGGTGTACATAACCCTGTCCCTCACTCAGTCATGGAAACCAATTAGATGATCTTGGAACAGCACCTTCTCTTAGCCTGAGAGGAAGGCAGGTGCAAAACTCTCTGAACAAACATTGCCAAGAAAAACCCTGTGATGCGTTCACCTTAGGGTTGCCAGAAGCCTGAAATGATGTAAAAACACATAAAAACAATATTAATATTTTATTGTAATTTTAATTTATAAATGTAAAGTCTAATAGTTCTGATTATTATAAATGAATGCATGAATAAATGAACATTCCTTACAGACATTGGAGACAGACAGATGTAGCTCAGTGCAATTATGCTGTTGCAATGCTCTGTTGCTTCACCCATAGTTAATATATTTTCATACTGATTATCTGCTGTAGCACTTGAAGCAGTTTAGATTTTATAATAATATTTTTTATTAGCGAGATGTGATTAGAAAAGGGTAAAGGAGGGAAGCAAACAAATTTAGGTATCAACATAATGAAGATTCATATGAACTGGTAGAATTCTTTTTTTATTTTGCAGAAGACATTTTGAGGTGAGGGAAAAATGACTCTTACTCCCAGCTGAGCTGATATAGGACAATATGCTCTCTTTCAACTGTAGGCAGGTGGAATGAAATTTGAGATATTACATGGGCTTGAATTTCTGAGCTTGGCAATAAAGGTTGGGTTTTCAGTTGCCACATAAGATAAGAGGTGAGCATTGTAACTCTGGAATTTATTTATTTATTTATATCAGGAGTTTACCCCGCTCTTCTCAACCCCCGAGGGGGGACTCAGTGCGGCTTACAGTACGGCACAATTCGATGCCTACATAATAACAATATAAAACCCCCCAAAACCCCTTCAACAGTTAAGATACATTAAAATACATTAAAACAGTTGCCTTAGCATCATACACATTCATTCCAGATTAAAACCATGTTCAGTCCATAAAAGCATTGGTAGCCTTCAAAGGGCTACTCATAATTGTGAGTGTATAACTATGTTGTCCTGGCATTGAAAGCCTCATGGACCACATACAATGACGTGGTGGGCCAGATTCTGCTCATATGCCCTGCGTGGGCTCTATAAGGCCAAGAGTTCACCTCTGGATTTCATTAAATATAAATTTGAGAAGAATTCCCTTTGCTTGCCCACAAACTTTCCCAACTCCTCATTTATTGGGCTATAGTGGTGCCCTGGATCCACTGTCATCTGCTGGTAGAAAGAGTGAGGCCCTTTCCTTTCTCTGATGACCATGTGTGCCATAGTTGTTGCCTTTCACCCTACAACTGTCCTCTCGGGTCAATATATTCCTTAGCTGGCTCTGTTTTTGAGAAAAACATAATGGATGGAAGTGGATTAAAAATAATCCAAGAGTCTTTACAAGGCAAATGTAGATGATGGTGATAGCAGCATTCCTGAACAATTTCTGTGTTTGCTTATTATTTTAATAGCCCTTGCTTTATTCATGCAGGTAAGGTAGAGCCGTGAAGAACTCAAAATGGACCTTGATGTACTAAACATGTTTGTAATAGCAGGAGGCACCCTAGCCATTCCCATCCTGGCATTTGTTGCATCCTTTCTATTGTGGCCTTCAGCACTGATCAAAATATACTACTGGTAAGTTGCCTTTTTCTGTCACCTCCATATATGAGAACTTCAGTTCTGATTTGTATTTCTCTGAGGAAGGCAGAGATACTTTACAACATTTGCCTGATTTAGAACAAATGGATCAGCATTTCTGTTGGTTTCCATGGATGCTTTTCTCTTGGTTCTTCTATTCTTCAAGTCACAGCCCTATAAAAATACAGAGCCCTTTTTATGGTGAAGCCCTGTGTTATGTATATCTGACTCACACTAGAAATATAAATTGGACAAAAAGTGTGATGTAGATAGGGATGTTGAGGAGTCACAGAACTGTTTGGATTATAGTCTGGTTACCGAATTGGAACTGAGCAAGAGTTTTGACAGCACCACTACTGTGGCGATGTGATAGTGTTTCTTCTGAGACCAGCTTCATCAGTTTGCGTAAATCAGGAGACAAGATTTTTGGCTCACCAAATATTTTGGACCATTCTTCTATAGTCTCTTAT
Organism: Anolis apletophallus; assembly: GCA_030556195.1. NCBI lineage: Eukaryota > Metazoa > Chordata > Lepidosauria > Squamata > Anolidae > Anolis > Anolis apletophallus. Next base: position 39,782,620 of record JARBWK010000001.1, on the reverse strand, counting down.
CATAGCTATGCTAGGTGGAGCTTATGGATGTTGTAGATCAAAGCCTCTAGAACAGGGGTGTCAAACTCATTTTTACCTAGGACCACATCCACATTATGTTTGCCTTCAAAGGGCTACTCATAATTGTGAGTGTATAGCTATGTTGTCTTGGCATTGAAAGCCTCATGGACCACATAAAATGACGTGGTGGGCCAGATTCTGCTCATATGCCTTGCGTGTGCTCTATAAGGCCAATAGTTCTTTTAGCTTATAGCAATTTTTCTCTGCATGGATGCTTTTTTCCCTATCACTGTACCTAATATGATCAGCAGATAATTCAACAAATTTGCCAGTGGATAATTCAACAAAACTGATTCCATTTCGCCTGCACTTACAGCCTTTGATCTGTGGTCAATTTGCACTACCTAATTATAGTGCTATTATTCCATTTTAACTGCTCTGGTTCCATTCTGTCAAATCCTGGGGTTTGTAATTTGGTGGGGCATTAAATTGTAATTTGGTGGGGGATTAAAGCTCTCTGGCAGCCAATTCTCTTCCCTTTACTATCATTCCCAGGATTCCATAGGATGGAATCAGGGTATTTACAATGGAATGATGCGCTATAATTCTGCACTGTACATTGACACTTTTTTAAAAAAACAAACAAACCACCAATTAATCTAACTCAGTGTTGTATAATTTGACTATAGCTCTTGGGTCTTCTTCATCACCTGCTTTCTGAAATCCATTGAATGAGAGATGTCAGGATTATTTTAGATCAATGAATGCACCATGATAGAGTTAGTAACTGACTGATATGTGTATGCAATATGTAACTGGATAGTAGAATATGAGTAAACCTTTCACTGAACTATTGATCTTTCCCATAAAACGTCCGTGCTAATCATGTTCAAGTAATATAAATGTCGCTGGGAGTATTCAGTGTTGTCTTATTAGCGAGGGATGCCTTTGTTGCTGGTTGCTAGGCAGTGCAGCATTACCTTGGTTACTTTGCCTGCCCTGGGAGATTAGCTCCCCATGAGTGCAGATGTCATTGGCTTGTTTCTGAGTGGAGACAAATTGCTTGCCGGGTAGGTTAATCATTCAGAAAAGCCATTTTAAATGTTTAAGTGAGAATAATTGTAACACTGGGCTTGGAACACGAAAGCTTCAGTGGTCTTAGCAGGAGGAGAGTTGCAGAAAAGATTGGCGCAGGGAAGGAGAGTGAGTAGAAGAACGAAGGAATAGGAGACATGGTATCTTGATTCCCCAGCAAACCAGGGAACGGTCATGTTGGCAGGCAGGAAGTGTAAATGTGGGAATTAGTTCTCCATCTCCCAATACTGAATAATAACCATACTGTTGGTTATTACAGTGGTAACAGTCACCATGTTGTTCTTTCACAATCTTGCTTGTGACAAGTTGAGAGATTTGTGCTCAATCGCCCAGCAAACCTGGTGCTTAATTTTCTTAGTGAATGAGGCATCATATTAATTATTTTTAAATATAAATGCAATAATAATAATTAATAACGATAAGCTGAAAGCATTTCTTCTTCATCCTTCCACTGGGAGTGTACTCAGAACAGCTTGCATATCATTAAAAACAAGACATTAATGACGCTCTTGAGCATCAACAAAAGGGAGGCTTTAATGAGGCCAAGCTCCAGCAATTGCTGCTGTTTTGTACGGCTGTTCCTCATGTTAATACTTCCAGAAGCACTGTCAGCCCTCCATCAGGATGGCCAAGGAGCTCCGAATTGACTCCATACTGTGAAGGGATGCTGAACAAAATGAGGTCAGATGCACTAATCCTCAGCATCCTTTTGAAAATAGCATCAGTACTAAATGCACTCAAAACAACCTTTGAAGTCACTGGAATTGGCATGTTCTGACAGATAAGGGTTGATTGAGGTTTGGGATAGCTGAGCAGATTTCTACAGATATCTTCCTTCCTTCTTTTATTTTCTAGAGGTCTTTGTACAGCAAGTTCCCTATTTTGAAAACCGAAATAGGGATTTAATTAAGAGAGTTCTGTAAAAAAAAAGAAAAGACAGGCACAAGAGTTTTATAAAACTTTGCACCTAAAGAGTGCTATATCACATGAAAACAACAGTAGTGAGCACCAGCCATTCTACATCTTATGTAAATGGTATATATACCATTTTGCATTAATAGTATGATAAATCCAGGTGGGAGGCAAGTATAAAGCAAGTGTAGCAAGCCCTGATTCTTCAAGTCTTGTTTATATCTGGTGAAAAGGGCTGTGGTCCATGCCGAATAAAAGGACTTTAGAGTATTGTAAGAGTTTTTATTTATTTATTTATTTATTATTTGCATTTGTATTCCGCCTCTTCCCGAGGGCTCGTGGCGGGTTACAAGACATACATAGTGATCGGCAGGCAACACTCATGCCGACTCACGAACAAAATAAAACAATGCTATAACCATAGAAATAACAAAAATGATACTAAAAACATCATTAAAACATTGTTAAAATTACACTAAGTGACAAAAAACGGTAACACAGAGTCATAAATCGATTGAAAGCAAGAGGCGTTATATGTCAACCGAAGGCCTGCTTGAAAAGGAAGGTCTTACAGGCCCTGCGGAAGGGGGCGAGCTCCCGTATGGCTCTAGCCTCCTCCGGCAGGGCATTCCAGGCCGTTGGAGCTGCTACTGAGAAGGAGCGCTGCCTAGTTGATGATAGGCGGCAGAGGCGGATCGGTGGAATCTCCAGCAGGTTTTGCTCTGCTGAGCGGAGTGATCTCGGGGGATCGTATGGGGCAAGGCGGTCCAAGAGGTACGCAGGCCCTAGACCGTACAAGGCCTTCAGAAGAGGGGTTTGCCTTTGCTTTCCTCTGAAACTGAAAGAGTTTGACTTGCCTAAGATCACCCAGTGGGTTTGCATGGCTCGTGCCTTTTTAGTTTAGCAACATAAAATTATACATCACTTTTTCTGTACAGATTGCATATCCCATGCACTTTGAATGATAAAATCTCCATAGGAGTATTGTATATACCAGTGGTTCCCAACCTTTTTTTAAACCAGGGCCTACTTAGACCAGGGTTCACTTTGACCAGGACCCGCTTTGACCAGGGCCCACTTTGACCAGGGTCCACTTGACCAGGGCCCACTTTGACTAGGGACCACTCTTCAACATTAGTACCAAAATGGGCTGGTCAGCTCTTGGGAAGGAACCAAAATAAAATAAATAAAATAAAATAAATAAAGAAGGAGGAGGTTTGCAGATCGAATTTTCATTCTCGCGGCCCATTACTGGGCTGAGGCCCACAGGTTGGAAACCACTGATATATATTCATGTTGAAGGCTAGAAATTGTCTTTAAAAATGGGTCCCAAAAAACCTGAGTTGATTTATTCAACTCAGGTTGAGTCCCCCTGGGGAGATAGGGTGGAATATAAATAAAGTCTTATTATTAGTATTATTGATCAATGTGAAGACTGTTGGATGATAAAATCTTCATAGGAGTATTGCATATACCAGTGGTTCCCAACCTTTTTTTTTACCAGGGCCTACTTAGACCAGGGTCTAAGATTTTGATATTAAAACCTTGACTGATACAAGAGGCCGGATTATACATTAGTATATACAGTACTCTGGTTGAGAAGTCTTTTATGCCAGTGCTTTTTCACATTGTACCCATGTTTATTATTGGGAAGTATTTAATTTAAGAAAAAAGCCAAGGTATTGGACCAAATTAAAGGCCAGTCTAGTTCAGGCTTTTGTTTTCCTTTATGGTTGTCCACATACTACTATGTGAAACCCTTTAGCAAGATAGGTATTTCCTGTTAGAGTGACATAAATTGGCAGTGGCTATCATTACTCAATGTGGCAGTGATTTCCATTAATTAACTACCTGGCTTTCATTGAGTATATAACAGTGGTTCCCAATTTGTGGTCCATGGACCACCAGTGGTCCACAAGAATTAAAATATGGTCCACGGCCTCATCATTACTACACCGTTGCAATGAGAGCTAGTGGTCTTGCAAAACCCTCTTATAACTTAAAATATGATTTTCTGGGTGAGCAGATGGGCTACTACTGGATGGCATAGGTTCTGTATCAAAAACTAGAGCTGATGTGGTCTATCCAATTCAGTTTTCTGAATCAGCACCCCAAATAACCAAACCGAATCTAACGTTGACCAAAAACCAATTCATAACCTTTTTGGTACTAATGTTGGAGAGTGGTCCCTCATCCAAGTGGTCCCTGGTTAAAAAAAAAAGGTTGGAAACCATTGGCGTGTGTGTATATATAAAAATTTCTAAATGGGGAGCTGTGTTTGTAAAGTCAATAAATAGTCCTGTGGCACACTAAAGATGAATATGTTTACCATAGAATGAGCTTTTCATGGAACTTTCAAAGCCCACAAAAGTTCATGTCATAAGAAGTGTGCTATTTAAATTCACAGGGAATAGGGCTTTCAACGCTATTAAGATGGCTTTGTATCATTTTCAGTATCAGGAACAATAGACCTCTTGTGTGTTCTGGGAAATCTGTTAATCTCTTAAGCGCCTCATGAGTTAAATATTGTGTGGGAAGTATGAGGGGCAAGTGCTTGTACTGCTTTTGAGCAACTTTGGTTGTCCCTTCTTGGAAGAGAAGACTTGGTCTAGCTTTTGGTCTAATCCAGTGACTCAACTTAATAAACTTTAATAATAAAGTTTATTTATAACCTGCCCTATCTCCCCTAGGGGACTTCTTAAATTCATGTGCTCTTATGCCATAGCATATCTACAGAAACACAATCTATGTAGTCTGTCTGACTGATTTTAAAAACTAATAACTTAAACTGCCACGAAACAAATTATCCTGGGTGGATTAGTATTGGTCCATGAACAGGTTCCATTCATTTTATTCCTTCTCCCCTTCTTGGATGTGAGAATTAGGAGGCTGGTGCAGCAGGGCCCAGTGCCATGCTGGTAGCATCCATCTCTATGGATGCCTGGGACACTTCTACCTGACAAATGTGTTGCTGCATTATGCAATGGCTGCGGCAATGCCTGATGGGTCACAAGCGGGAGAGAAGAGAAGCAGTGTCTTGAATCCGTTGAAGCAAAGCCTGGATTACAAATGTGTTAAATCCTACACTTTAATCACTGTGTTTCAATCCTTTGTCTTGTTCTTACTGTTGCCAGGTACTGGCGCCGAGCTCTGGGCATGCAAGTTAGATATGTGAACTATGACGACTACCAGTTTTGCTATTCCTACCGAGGCAGACCCAGCCATAGACCTTCCGTACTCATGCTGCATGGCTTCTCAGCCCATAAAGATATGTGGCTGTCTGTGGTCAAGGTAGAATTTTCTTTTTCTGGCAGTAAAAGAGTTCCACCTAGTGGGAAATAACTTTTTTGGTTTTTTTTAATAAGTTGTGATGGATTAATATGTGACTTTATTTATTTATTTATTTATTTATTATTCATGCTTATATACCGCTCCTTCCCGGAGGCTCGGGCGGTTCACAACATGGCAGCAAATACAATAAAATCAATAAGAACAACAATTAAAACAGTAATAAAACAATAAAAACAGTAAAACAATTGCCCCCAGTTGCAATTGAACAAGCCATACCACTGCGGCATAGAGTACTAAATGTTGAAGGCCTGCCAAAATAGGGTTGTTTTAAACAGTGGATTGTTGCCCCTGAAAACTGCTTTTCTGTGGCTGACTTGCATTGCACTCAGATCTGTGTGTTGCATAGCCAGGGCTACTGAGGTTACCATGGAAAATACCCATGTGATATAAAAATCCATATATTATGTGGCATTAAAAATAATCCTTTAGGACTTTAGGTCAGCCATTCTTAGAAGGTGTTGTATGAGTTGATGCTGAGATCTAATACACATGGATATTGCCAGACTGGGATAGAAGAAAAAAGAAAGTACAACTTCCCTAGTCCATTCCCAAGTTCACTATACAAACCAAACATCCCATGGCTGTCCCAGTTCGGCATGTTTTGAATGTTGCACCCCCTCTGGATGGCATCCTTATTATTCCTGGATGGGGCTGCCATTACTGGCTAAGAACTTGTCTGCATAGCCAAAATAATGTGGACTCGCCATTCAGTTGTCGTGGTGAATCCACATGATGCATGAACAAATGTGCAGCATGGGACCCAGATGTTATTCCATGACAGCGGAGTGATCTTTCAGCATTGGAGGTCTGGACAGCTTGATTGGGCTGGATCTGACCTGATCCATTTTCCGCACCACCAACAATCCAGCTACCAGTATTTAAAAACTCTAAAAATCAGGAAAGTAAATAAAGAGTAACACTAAAAAAAAATAATTGAGAATTCCAGATAAGATTCAATCAGGGCCAGCTAACACTTCCCAACAAAGGATCCCACAGGCAGCAGCCATCTAGGCTTTGAAGCTGCAAGGCCATTAAATGCTAATCAAGGTGGCCAATTTCGACATTCACACTTTCCTCAAGCAGACAAGAGTTCTTTCTCCCACCTTGGATGTTCCACAAATATATAAAACTCACTTGCCTAGTTTCCAACAGACCTCACAACCTCTGAGGATGCCTGCCATAGATGTGGGCAAAATGCCGGGAGAGAATGCTTCTGGAACATGGCCATACAGCCCGGAAAACTCACAGCAACCCAGTGTCATCTTTAGCTTTAGCTTCATTGTCATGCTACTGGTTGGAAGCTTGTTCAGATTTGGTTTGGGTCAACTGCTTTGGTGGAATATTGCCTTTAACTTACCCATGTAATTCTTGTTCTTCTCAGTTCCTTCCAAAGAACCTACACTTGATTTGTGTTGACATGCCAGGTCATGAGGGGACTACTCGATCCTCCCTAGATGACTATTCAATCGAAGGGCAAGTGAAAAGAATACACCAGGTAAATATTTGGAAAATGCCATTGAAAGTTATTGTGATGTTCTTCATCTTCCGGAGTGCATGGACCAATTTAAGCCTCATTGTCTAGGGCAGTGTTTCCCAACCTTTTTTGAGCCGTGGCACACTTTTAACATAAAAAAATCCGGGGGCACACCACCAACCAAAATGACACAAAATGACACTCTAACACAGTAAAGAACGGTTGGGCGTTGGTGGCCTGCTGGGAGCAGCTGCTGGGAGTCCCAAAGCCGGGGAGGGGCGGAGCCAGTCTGTACCATGCCCCGCCCCCTACCCCCAGCTTCACCTCTCCCAGCAGCTGCTCCAGCCTTGAGGGGGCCGTGCCAAGCCAGCGGTGCCAGAGCCAGCACAATGCTGGCTTGGCACTGTCCCCTCAAGGCTGGAGCAGCTGCTGGGAGTGCCGAAGCCGGGGGAGGGGGCAGAGCCAGGCCCCACCCCCTCCGCCCAGCTTCAGCTCTCCTACAGAGGAGGAGCATGAGCGGTGAACGGGCTTCAGTGGGCGGGGCTCCTCCATGCGGCTTCAGCGAGCGAGGGGCGAGAGTCATGGTGGGAGTCATGGCGGATTGGAGGCTGGCTGGGGAAACGGCCGAAGGAGGCGGTGCCCTGGTCCCTTCTTTTTCTTCGCCACTGCCCGGCCCTTCCTCCTCCTCCCCCAAGCAGCAGGAGTTCGGCAGGAGGGGGGAGGAAGGGGGGCAGAGAGCTTTTCTCACGGCACAGCAGGAGGTCCGTCACGGCACACTAGTGTGCCACGGCACACTGGTTGAGAAAGACTGGTCTAGGGTGACTAGAGTTGTATAGGGGAACGATTTGAAGGTTCATTTATTTTATGCCGGTCTGAGTCCCTCGATAGAGGTGAGAAAGTCGGGGTACAAAAGTTTTAAATAAATAAATAATAAGTATATTAAAATTGGAAGATAGAATTGTTGCAGCAAAGTTTGAACAGAGGCAGTATTTCCTGAAAGTTCTCCACATGCCAAGCATTCACAGTCTTATAAGATTCTCTTGACTCTCAAATACTTAATCTGTTTAATTCTTCCTGCCCCCTGAAGAACTAAGTTGATTGCCAAGCGAGAGAAATTGGGTTGACTGAGATATTCCTACTTTAGCTGCTAGGAGTTGCTCTGTATTCCATTGGGATTTAATCTCTGCATTTGGCTAATCAAATATCGTGTTCTGCTTTCATGACATGATAGTTTACAAAAAATCACAAGAATAGCTTTTTGTACCTTATCAAAATGCTTTCCTCCCTTCTGTCAGTGGCTCAGCTCCCAATGAATGACTCATATGTCAGAATGTTGCTTCAGCTCTGAGCATTTCCATAAACATGAATGGATTAAATCCATAAAATACAGTATGAAATGTGTGCCCCACAATCAAAGCACAGTTACTGAGCTTACAAACTTTTTCTCTTACAAGAGAAATATTTCACTTCCATATTTTGTTTATGAAGTGTGCTGCAGTAGTTGCTTTAGTGCAGTCGTTCTCAACTTGTGGGTCCCCAGGTGTTTTGGCCTACAACTCCCAGAAACCCCAGCCAGTTTACCAGCTGTTAGGATTTCTAGGAGTTGAATGCCAAAACATCTGGGGACTCACAGGCTGAGTACCACTGCCTTGATGATGGTGGATTTGGCCTCCATAGTCACCCATCCTTGATAGTAAGCTTGCACAACTTGTTAGTAGTAAAGGGCTGAAATTCAGATAGGTTGGAGATCTGTTTTTGTCACCTCTCTTTCATGTAAAATTATAATTGATAAATAAACGGTTGTGAAAATAAACCATATTATTAAATAAGGAAGTTTCAGTTAATATCAGTTAATTATACTGATTATGCAATATTTTTATTATGAAATCACATTAATGGGAAACATTACTTTGCTAATTAACTAAGTATAAAGAGCAAGAAAACCTGAACAATGCATTCAAGCTTGTACCACTTAGCAATCATAAAATTGTAATACTAACAATCGTGCTGCAGCGGGTTTAACCACTGAGCTGCTGAACTTACTGACCAAGTTTGGTGGTTTATATCTGGGGAGTGGGGTGAGCTCCCGCTGTTAGCCCCAGCTTCTGCCAACCGAATAGTTCAAAAACATGCAAATCTGAGTAGTTCAATAGGTACAGCTTCTGCAGGAAAATAATGGCACTCCATGCAATCATGCTGACCACATGATCTTGGAGGTGTCTGCAGAAAACGCTGGCTCTTCGGCTTAGAAATGGAAATGAGCACCACCCCCAGAGTTACCAGGGGAAGCCTTTACCTTTAACAATGAGAATTTTTACTAATTGACTATTTATTAACAAATGGTTGTCTTGAGTGAGTCAAGCTCTCTCAGCCTTAAGTTACACCAGGGGTGCTCATTAGGTAGATCGCGATCTACTGGTAGATTGCGTAGGGCGTCCTAGTAGATCGCAGGCAGGGTGGGAGGAAGGCTCAGTCCCGCCCTACAGGCTCCCGACGCCGCCCAAGTGCTGCCGGCCCTGGGTTATCTGAGGTCCTTTTCACACTGTTGAATAAAACTGTTATCTGCTTTGAATCAGATTATATGGCAGTGTGGACTAAGAAAACCAAGTTCAAAGCAGATATTGTGTTATATGTTTCACATTTTTGTAGTGGGTAGGTAGATCATTTTGATTTGATTGTTTTATAAGTAGCTCGCATGTTGAAAAAGTGTGAGCACCCCTGAGTTACACTCTCTGCCTAAAAAAAAGGCGCAGACAAACTTTTCTTCATTCAGCACTATTGACTGACCCTTGAGGCAGGCAGCAAAAAGGCCGAGGGGAAGGGGGAAGCCTGGCCCATTTGCCAGCCGTTTCCCATTCCCATAGGAATGGGAAGTATTGGTACTACCAATTTGGTAGAGTTGGTAGTATTGTTAGGGTTGGGATAAATATTGGCAGAATGGAGAAAAGTACTGGTAGAGTTGGGAAGATAAAAGTACAGTATTGGTAGACGTACAGAAATATTAAGGAAGCAAAACCATGTGGTACTCAAGGCAGGATTTTTTCCTTTTGTTTTTGGTGAAGCCATTTTGGTTTAGTTGTGTCCTTAACTGAAATGGAATTGACTGTTCTGGGAGGAGACCATGCCCTGTCTTTATTTTGCTTGATGAACCAGATCAACAAATGTGTACAAGCATGCTTTTTAGAAAAAGGGCAGGTTGCCCCTTTCAGATATAAAGGTTCGTTGGAAGGCGACTTTCCCAATGTATGATTGCACTTATTGATTTTTTTCAAAAGCCTTTTCAGCCCTGTTTGGCTCTCTTAAAGAGTGCAATTTTTGCAGGGCTTCCTACCTATTATCCACAGGCATGGCCAGGCCAGATTTTCTTTTCAAAAGTAACAATAGCTCTTTCTTAATAAGCACAAAGAAAAGAAAAGCTGTCGGTTGTAGCAGCTGGTGACTTCCATGTCAGTGGAGGGACAAATCTATCCCAGTTTCAGCCCAAACTATAAATGAACAATTCATCATTCTGTATCGACCCCATCCCCCAAATCTGCTTGACACCTTTGACAGGCCCTTTAAAGTTTAAGCTAAAAGCCAGAGAGAGAAAGAGCCTTTGCCCCACTGACATAGAAACCAGCAGTCTTATCTTGTCCTTAAGTAGGCCTCTGCATCTCATGGATGATTTTGCTTTCGCCTTGCTTTTAACACAAACTTTTCTACCATCTCTTGTGATGTCATTGCTGTACTGTGTACTATTCTAATGCATTATTGTCCTTTTGCTCTTTCAGTTTGTTGAATGTATCCATCTGAACAGAAAACCCTTTCATCTCATTGGCACTTCAATGGGTGGAAATGTTGCAGGTGTTTATGCTGCTCACTACCCAGCAGAGGTGGGCAGCTTAACTCTCATTTGCCCTGCAGGTGAGTGACACAAACAAATAAAATGCCACTGATCTCTGGGTCATAACATAGCTTAAAGTCCAATACTGTAGCCTCCCATGGCACAGTGGGTTAAACCCTCGTGCTGACAGGACTGCTGATCCAAAGGTCAGCTGTTCAAATCGGGGAGTGGTGTGAGTTCCCATCTGTCAGCTATAGCTTCCCATGTAGAGACATGAGAGAAGCCTCTCACAGGATGTAAAACATTTGGGCATCCCCTGGACAATGTCCTTTCAGGCAGCCAATTCTCTCATGCCCAAAGCGACTTGCAGTTTCTTAAGTTGCTCCTGACATGAAAAAAAAGTCCAATACTCTGAGTCTAATGGGACTGTTTTCTATGCATGCTTGGTGGTCACTTGGTGGAAGCAGGGCCCAAACACCAGGAACCTTGAGGTCTTGCAGCTCCCCATTGTCCACTGTTCAGTCACCAAAGCCATGCAAGGCAGAACTACACATTCAATTAAGTGTGTACCTGCCAATGAAAGTAGACAGTTTGTGTCAAATCCCTCAGCTTTTGCCTGGTAGGACAACTTACCATGGTTAGGTGATTGGTATTTGGGGGATCCAGGGTCAGGTTCCTACTTAATTATGGGGTTGGCTGGGTAACCATATAACAGTCATTCTCTCTCAAGGCACGTCCACACAGTCCTATATCCCAAGATATCTAGGCAGGAAATCCCACATCTGAGTGTGGACTTAGATAACTCACTTCAAAGCAGATATTGTGGGATTTTCTTCCTTGATATTCTGGGATATAGGGCTGTAGGGAAGGGCCCTCAGCCTGACAAGGCTGTTGTAAGAATAAAACAGAGAGAAGTATGTATCCTTATTGGAGGAAAGATGTGATATAAACTTAACTCATAATAAATATATGCTGCATTCAATACCAGGGCTGTCAATCATGGATGTGCGGCACCAAGATACAAAGTCATCTTCTTATACTGCTACTAGTTTAGTGGTAACTAATTCTACAACTTACTAAGCCTATTTTCTACTAGACTGCATCATATTAGTCTTTGGTGCTTTTGACTTTTATCACTCAAATGTCCTTTGCCCATACTGGCTGGGGGTCCTGGGTAATAAAACTGAAAACAACCAGAAGAGCAAAGATTGAGAACCACTGTCTTGGAAATATAATTGCAGAGCTTGTTTTCAAAAGGTGCCATTTTTTTAAAAAAAGAAAAACAAGTTATAGGTAACAGCACATTGTTGCCTAAAAGTAGAATATTATGTACAGACAAAAACTATTGGAATGTATCAAATCACTTTGGTACAAGGCTTGGAAAATTGTGTTTTATAGCAGAAGAATGCATATCGTCAGCATGTTTTTTCCACCGAATCCTGTACAATTTGTTGAGATGAATTTGGTACTTTTTGGAAGCAAACTCCACAATTAGACATACTGTTGCTAATTTCAGTGACAGCCTTGCATCTCATAGTTCAGCTTACAGTTTCACATTGGTCTCTTTCCCATAGCAAAATGGAGGAAATAGTATTTGTGTGTATGTGTGTGTGTGTGTGTGTGTGTGTGTGCCTCCCTCCCTTTAAAAAAAATCTCCTTTTGGATTTCATTTCATTGCAGGGCTGCCACAGACGACAGAAAGCAAATTTGTTAAACAGTTGCAGGAACTGAAGGCTTCACAGAACATTGACAGAATCCCTTTAATTCCATCTACTCCAGAGGAAATGGCAGAGATGCTGAAGCTCTGCTCATATGTTCGCTTTAAAGTGCCCCAGCAGGTAAGATGTATGAATGACAACAATTGCATTGAACTGGAGCACTTGCTGAACTCCAGGGATGCTTCAGAAAGTGTCTCATGAGACAGAAATTATCTAATAAATAAATGCATTATGATGCATTACAATGTTTTCCATTTGGCAGAGTTGATCAGCTTCTACTAAGTCTACAGTGACAAGTGAAGTTGTATCCCTTAACATAGTATATATAGCTTCCTTCTGGGTGCTAGATGTACTACCAGTATGTGATTGGGAGTCCTGAGTATGTCAAACATGCCACTATATCTTTTGGGCTGCATTTTTTAAACTTGTACTACACTCAAGACATTATACTGTCATTATAGCCCCATTCCTGCTTGCCTTTCTCAGGCAGGTGACAATGTGCCTCTGCCGTCAGGCATTTAGGGAATGATGAGGGATAACCTTCTGGGGATTGTGGGAGTGGGATTTTGGGGGCATGTAGTTTTTTAACTGTAATTTTATATTTATAATTCATTACACACATATTTCATTGTTTGTTTAATTTTTATATTAATATTTACATGGGTGGTTGTAGGTTTTTTGGGCTATATGGCTATGTTCTACAACATGGGTCCTCAAACCTTTTAAACAGAGGGCCAGGTCAAAGTCCCTCAAACTGCTGGAGGGCCAGATTATAATTTGAAAAAAATATGAATAAATTCCTATGCACACTGCACATATGTTATTTGTAGTGCAAAAAACACTTTAAAACAATACAATAATTAAAATGAAGAACAATTTAAACAAATATAACTTATTAGTATTTCAAAGGGAAGTGCTGACCTGCTTTTGGCTGATGGGTTAGGATTGTTGTTGTTGTGTGCTTTCAAGTGGTTTCAGACTTAGGTTGACCCTGAGTGAGGGCCGGGTAAATGGCCTTGGAGGGCCGTATCTGGCCCTCGGGCCTTAGTTTGAGGCCCCATGTTCTAGAAGCATTCTCTCCTGACGTTTTACCTGCATCTATGGCAGGCATCCTCAGAGGTTATGAGGTCTGTTGGAAACTAGGAAAATGGGGCTTTTACAGTTTCCACAGGTATATAAACCCTATTTTCCTAGTTTACAACAGACCTCACAGTCTCTGAGGATGCCTGCCATAGATCCATGTGAAACGTCAGGAGAGAATGCTTCCAGAACATGGCCATATAGCCCGAAAAACCTACAACAACCCAGTGATTCCATCCATGAAATCTTGGACGATATATATTTACATGGATTTGCCTAGTTTTTAATTTGCATTGTGTCATGTTTTCTGTTAGCCACCTTGAGTCCCTATGTTGGGAAAAAGGCAGGATACAAATATAGTTAATACATAAACAATGTTCCCCTTTCAAAATCTTGCACATGGTAAAACCGTGTCTCTTTTAGATTAACATATATCTAGATCAGTGGTTCTCAACCTGTGGGTCCCCAAGTGTTTTGGCCTACAACTCCTGGAAATTCCAGCCAGTTTACCAGCTGTTTGGGTTTCTGGGAGTTGAAGGCCAAAACATTTGTAGACCCACAGGTTGAAAACCCCTGATCTAGATAAATGGCAAACAACATTCAGTATAGAAGTGGGAATGGTGTATGTGCATTAAAACTGAATAAGAGGAGAGTGGGTGGGACATAAGGGTGGCATTGTATGGGCAAGGCTGTCCCCATGCCCTACTTTTTATCTTCAGAAAAGAGCCTGAGCAAGGCTGAATATGCTTCTGGGTGAGCATATGCATATCCTTTTTTATTTAAATATCAATAGAGATTCTGCACTGGGAGTTGTATGTTTATCACATAGCCATGTCTCCACACCTACATATCCCAGTGCTAATCACCTTGCAAGCACTACAGCCCCTGCAAAACATATATTTCCATGTTTTCAGAGAGTGGGAAGAGGAATAGCACCCAGCTATTTTCCTGTAATTGAACACATTGCAATAGGCATCTGCAGAAATTTCTTGGGATCCTTGCAGATTATATTCTTGCAGTGCATTTAGCTGTAAGAAAATAGTTGGACATATTCACATCCATCCCCCTGCTCTCAATCAAATAAGATGACTGTGTTGGGAAGGGGGCTGCACTGAAATTACAAGATGTATTTTTTTTGAAGGGGAAGGAAGGTTGGTCACTGCATGGTCTAATCAGAATGTTCACCTCCAAAACAACCTACAGTAGTGTAGGTTTGCCATAAGTCACCTTAATTTACCCAAAGGACATCAGACATCATTTTGTGGTGGCATTCATTTTGTAGCTGCATAAAATAAGTTGATTTTCCAAAAGAAAACAAAACCCAAAACTCCTGTGCCATAAAAATTCAGCATTTAGTTGATTGTACACAGTATACAAAGCCATATACAGGTATGTAACCGTTCAAGAATCTTGATGGTCAGCCTAAGCTTTGTGGATGTCCTGAAAGCTGCACTTAGCAGTCTCCTTGGAGTGAGAGTGGCTGTAAATGAGGGTTGGTGCTTCTGTTCTGTTCATCTTCTGAAACACAGTTTTCCATGTGTAGATCCTGCAGGGCCTCGTTGATGTTCGCATCCCACACAATGACTTTTTCAGAAAATGTAAGTGCATTATATTCTTTCATTCCGGGCCCTGATTTAAGGGCACCTCCAGATGGTTCTAACTGGGGAACTACAGAAGGGTTTTCAGCAGTTCTAATCTCTGAAACCTATATATACAAAGCACTTGCATCCCTTTTGTCCCCATCTGGTGTCATTTGTCGCTAGGGCCAACGTGACAGTATTTTTGAACATATAGTTTTGAAACAGTACTTTGTATAAAAATTCTGAGGCAGTCGAGATCTCCAGTAATTGTTGCCATAACAGATATGCTGCCATAACAGATAAAGCAGGCTCTTCATCACAGTGACTACTCATGAGACTGGGTGTGCAATGTTATTTTCCACCCTCTTTGGCATTTCATAAATAACAATATTAATGAATGTTTCAAACTACAGCTCACAGTAGGTTTGGTGATTCTGGGAGGTATACAGTGTTCCTTTGCTACTTCGCGGTTCACTTTTAATGGACTCACTGTTTCATGGTTTTTTAAAAAAATTACTTTAAAATATGTATCATGGTATTTTTGCTGTTTTGCGGGTTATTGTCGCCACCGGTCTCTGAAGTGCTTTCCCTCTCAGTCCTCCCTCCCTCGAGCCTTGAATGGCCTTTCATTTTTCCCCCTTCACTTTATTTCAAGTTTATAAAGACTTAAAATAGTGTATAATTACTAAAATAATGTATAAATATTAAAATAAATATAGCGTCCCTACATCGTGGTTTTTCACTTATTGTGGGAGGTCCTGGAACGTAACCCCCACAATAAGTGAGGAAACACTATAGTCCAAAACTTTTCCAAGTTCAAAGTGTAATTGCAGTGATTTGACCCCAGAATTTGACACTTCAAGATGACACTGAAGATCTATAGATTTTGAACTCTCAAGAGGTTTATTCCCACTCTTGGTTAGCAGTGGTCCTTTATTAATAAATGAGAATGTTAGACTTGATAGCTTTTTGGTCTTACAGGCATAGCAGTATCCTGCTTTGGCTGTTATGGTGGTATCTACACTTTCTGGTGACTCCTATTATTTCAGAATTGCAGTGCCAAATCAATTAGACCAATTTTTATGGTAGAAGGTGAAGTCATGTTAATTTGTAGGGCAGAGCTACACATGAAGTTGACATGGGCTTTTTGCCAAAGTTTCAGCTTCCCCGTCAAGTTCTTGCATTTCTCCTCTTAAAGTTTTGACAGATTTAAGTGCAGAGTTTCCACCCACTCTGATGTAGTGATATTCTAACACATATCTATCTGCCTAAAATGTAATGGGGAATAAGGAAGAATGTGGCTTGAAGGTACTTATGGGAGACAGATATCAAACTTCGCATCCAGGTTTGCCCAGAAAGGAACAGGTCCTCCTTGAACCCAAGCTGGTAGAAAGTGGGAGGTGCAGTAGACCAAAATACAAAACAGAACAAAACAAAGCAATTCCCACACATTTCCACACATGGGATTTTGTGTGAATTTCTCCAGTTGTTTACCCCCCACTACTTGTGGTACAGAACTTGATTTCTGGAATTTCACTGACCAAAAAGGTATGAGTAACCAGTTAAAAATAGGACTCCCCATGGAGTTTTATCTTCAACTGATGGCAGACTGATCTTCTTCCCTCCCTTTTCTTCTGTTTCTCTTCTGGAAAGTATTTTTAGAGATTACAAGTGAAAAGTCAAGAAACTCCCTTCATGAAAACATGAGCAAGATCAAAGCTGCAACACAGATCATCTGGGGAAAGCAAGATCAGGTATGATAATTGGTTGGGTTCTCGCTTATCCTCATTACCGCACATAGAAAAAATAAGCGAGTAGCCGGTGGTTAGAGAACCAAGGACCTGCCCTAATGGCCATGTAAAGGTTAGCAAACATATTGTGGCATGTGTGGCTTTGTAGACCAGACTCACACTGCTAGTTGCAAATGTGTGTGCCCAGAAGGTGTAACTATTCCATGCCCTCCCTCCCAGTTTGGAAATTTAGACCAAAATCCTACTGTATACTCGTGGAGCATAAAACCTTGCTGACATAGGAACCTAAGATTTTACCTGCTTGCCATTGTGCTTATGGCCAATTCCCTTCAGTAAACATTACTTCCATGTGTGTAACAAATATTAAACCACTCACATTCTGTTCTGTTGTACAAGCAGTTTGACTTCATAGGGCTTACTTCTACAATGCCATTAGTTATAGTTGTAGCTCCTATATGATCCTCCTCCTGACTTGCTTGTAGTGCTACAGTGGGCCCTTGGTATCTGCTGAAATTTGGTTTCAGGACCAAAGTCTGTAGTAAAATGGTGTTCCTTATATGAAACAGCAAAATTAAGGTTTGGTATTTGAAGTTTGGTGGCAATATTTTCAAGCTTTGAATGGTTGAATCTGTGGATGCAGAATCTCTGGATATAGAGGGCTGACTGACATTTTAAACAAATGACCCTTTGCTTTCCTGTTTTCTGTAAGTTCATTCTTAAATTATAATGCAGTTGCTTTTTTGCCATTGGGGGAAAAAAACAATTGCTTATGTGTTACAAGCATTGGGCATGCTATGTATCCATCAAAACACAAATATCCCTTGCTCATTTTGTTGAGAATGGTAGCACTTTGGGTATGTGTTCCTATGTATTTGGATCCGTTGAGTTCATTTAAGCAAAGGAGACAGCCTGGGTGAAGTAGGCAGCATCTATGAATCAGTTTTTACATTGAGATGTGAAGGAGGAGGGCCTATATGAAGAAAAAAGGAAGACAGGGATGGGGTGTCTACTGATTCTGTGTGGGGTTCTTTGAATGAAGGTAGCTAATGTTTGTAGTTCTTGGAAGAGAGAGAGGGGGGGGGGATTGCCATGACAACAACAAGGAGAGACGCTGCTCTAGGACTTGCTGGATTGAAGGAAAAGCCTGGAAGAAAAATGGCAACTGCAGGAAGGAATGAAAGGGAGTGTGAAAGAATTAGTGATGGATAGGAAGATGATAAGAAGACAAGGCAACAGGAAGATTACAAGGGCAGGGCTGAATAAAAGTGATGTTGCATTTTGATGAGTATGCAGAGAGATAGTGTTAGATCTAAGGATGCAGGGCAGGTTTTCTTAAAATCTCTGTTTGCTCTCCTTCCGTCCCTCCCCCACATAGCATTGGTTGCTCAGCAACTGCAGTAATGTTGAAGTTGGTATAAATCAGCCCCTGCACCCCAATACATTTTTGTTCCATTAGTACTGGCGGGCATGAAGAGCTGTTTAAGACATTTTTGTAATGCAGACATAGTGACTGAAAGCCCAGGCAAGCTTGTATTGCATTATGCAGTCTTTCAGATTGCTTGGACCCAAACTGTATAGGGCTTCATAGGGCAAAACCAGCACTTTGAATTTTGCCCAGAAACATAGCTGCAGCCACCTAAGTTTATTTATTTATTTACTATATTTCTATACCGCCCCTCTCAGCCCAAAGGCGACTTGAGGCGGTTAACATATGACAGGGCTGTCCAACTTCTACCGGACCTGTGGCCGGAATTCCGGTTACTGATGACCTGGGGGGCCGAAGGGTCTGCCTCCGCCCCCGGCTCTGCCCCCTCCCTGGGTCCACCCTTGCCCTGCCCCCAGCTCCGCCCCCTCCCCACCTTGGAGGTGTCTGTGGAGGACACCGGGGCTTTGACTTGGAGATAGAGATGAACACCAAAATCCCAGTCTCAAGTCCCAGTCCCTGCTTTGAACTGGATTATATTGCAGTGTGGACTCAGGGCCCTTCACACAGCCATATAACTCAGAATATCCAGGCAGGAAACCCCACAAAACCTGCTTTGAACTGGATTATATTGCAGTGTGGACTCAGGGCCCTTCCACACAGCCATATAACCCAGAATACCTGCTTTGAACTGGATTATCGGAGTCCACACTCATATAATCTGGTTTAAAGCAAATAACATGGGATTTTATACAGATGTGTGAAAAGGAAGTCAAATAAGAAGCCAAGGCCGTTCCACACAGGCCTATAACCCTGAATGATAAGGCATAATATTCATTCTGCCTCTGCTAACAACAACAACAACAACAACAGGTTCCTGGAGTAGGAGACCTCCAAGGGCCATCCAGGGCCATCCAGTCCAATCGCCCTCTGCCATAAGGGGAAAATACAATCAAAGCATTTCTCACAGATGACCATTCAGCCTCTGATGATGATGATGATGATGATAATAATAATAATAATTACAATGGGTTCCTAGAATAGGAGACCTCCAAGGGCCATCCAGTCCAATCTCCTTCTGCTATAAAGGGAAAACACAATCAAAGCATTCCTCACAGATGGCCATTCAGCCTCTAATGATGATGATGATAATAATAATAATAATAATTACAATGGGTTCCTAGAATAGGAGACCTCCAAGGGCCATCCAGTCCTACCTCCTTCTGCTATAAGGGGAAAACACAATCAAAGCATTCCTCACAGATGGCCATTCAGCCTCTAATGATGATGATGATAATAATAATAATAATAATAATAATAATTACAATGGGCTCCTAGAATAGGAGACCTCCAAGGGCCATCCAGTCCTACCTCCTTCTGCCATAAGGGGAAAACACAATCAAAGCATTCCTCACAGATGGCCATTCAGCCTCTGATGATAATAATAATAATAATAATAATAATTACAATGGGTTCCTAGAATAGGAGACCTCCAAGGGCCATCCAGTCCAATCTCCTTCTGCCATAAGGGGAAAATACAATCAAAGCATTCCTCAGCCATGTTGAATCAAACCTAAACTCTCATGAGAGCAACAGAAAGTACTGAACCTTGAGTTTGGGAGTTGTAGTTCTCCTCCATCCAGAGAGCACTGTGGACTCAAATAATGATGGATCAGGACCAAACTTGCCAGGAATCCTCAGAAGAGGAGGAAGCCGGAAAGGGAATGGATGAGCACCCCCCCCGCGCGCTCCAAACTCGGCCCCGCCCCTTTTTCGCTCTGGCCACGCCCCCTCTCGCTTGGTGCACTCTCTCCTTCCCTCTTTCTTTCAAGTGGTGGAAAAGGGAAGGAATGAAAGGGGGAAAGAGAGAGAGAAGGAGGGAGGGAGGGGGAGAGGGGGAGGGAGGGGAAGTAGTAGGAGGAGGAAGGGAGCCTGCTCCTCCTCCGCGCCCCTCACCCCGGAAAAAAAAAATAAATAAAAAAATATTCGAAAAAAATATTTTAATTTTTTTTTTGAAATCTTAAAAAGCAGATATCTTGCAGGAGGGTAGGGGGCCGTGGGGAAGGGGTTGGGGGCCGTATACGGCCCGAGGGCCGCCAGTTGGGCAGCCCTGACATATGACAACCAGTGCCCACAACATAAAATACAATTATAAACAGTTATGTAATAACAGATAAAACAATAAACAATTTAAAATCCAAAAATACGGTTCCCTGCATCTCATCATTTATTTATTTATTTATTTATTCGATTTAGTAGACCGCTCTCTCCGGAGCCCAGAGTGGTTTACAAGCAATTAAAACCAGGTAAAAGCAGATAAAAACACATAAAACAGATAAGGCAACATTCTAAATCACTAAAACCCCACTCCCAACAATAAAACCCATCAGATCGGTGACAATACAACGGCAAGACACGGCAGGATGGCAAGTTGCAGTGGCTTCAGTCAGGACCAAATACCTGTCTGAACAGCCAAGTCTTTACAGACTTGCGAAATGCCATCAAGCCCGGTAGGGCTCGTGTCTCCTCGGGCAGCATGTTCCAGAGGCTCGGCGCAGCCACTGTGAACACTCTCTGCCGCGTACTCGACAATCGGTAGGTCTTAATACCAGGCACCTCTAGTAGATTGAGCCCCTCGGAACGCAGTGATCTTCTGGGCACATATGGGGTAAGCCGCTCCTTCAGGTACACTGGCCCCAAACCATATAAGGCCTTGAAAGTTAGAACTAACACCTTGAAGACGACCCGGAATTCAATGGGAAGCCAGTGCAGTTCGCGCAGAAGTGGGGTCACATGGGCAGATCTTGAAGCTCCTGAGAGCAGGCGTGCTGCTGCGTTCTGCACCAGCTTAAGTTTCCGGATTGCCGACAGGGGTAGGCCAATGTACAGTGCATTACAGTAATCGAGCCTCGAGATGACCGTGGTTTGGATCACCGTGGCCAGGTCGCAGTGGGAGAGGTAAGGAGCCAGACATTTTGCCTGTCGCAGATGGTAAAACGCTGTCTTGCAGGCGCAGGCAATCTGCGTCTCCATAGACATTAAAAACCTTTTCCATCGCATCGTCAAATCTTTCCATGATCACAATTAGATAGTTATATTTCATCAGCAAAAGCCTGCTCACACAGCCAGGACTTGACTTTCTTTCGAAATGTTAGTAGGGAGGAGACTGATCTGATGTCCTTAGGTAGGGTGTTCCATAGCCGAGGGGCCACCACTGAGAAGGCCCTGTCTCTCTTCCCTGCCAATCGGGTTTGCGAAGAAGGCGGGACCGAGAGCAGGGCCTCCCCAGATGATCTTAAACACCTGGATGGTTCATAGGGAGAGAGACGTTCGGACAGGTAAGTTGGACTGGAACCGTTTAGGGCTTTAAAGGCTAAAGCCAGCACTTTGAATTGTGCCCAGTAGCAAACTGGCAGCCAGTGGAGTTGGCACAACAGAGGAGTTGTGTGCTCCCTGAATGCCACTCCTGTTAGCAATATGGCTGTTGTCCATTGGACCAATTGAAGCTTCCGAACAGTCTTCAAAGGCAGCCCCACGTAGAGAGCGTTGCAGTAATCTATATGGGATGTAACCAGAGCGTGGGATACCATTGTCAAGTCATACTTCCCAAGGTACAGGCACAGCTGGTGCACAAATTTTAACTGTGCAAATGCTCCCCTGGTCACCACCGAAGCCAGGCTCAGCGATGAGTCCAAGGTCACACCCAGACTGTGAACCTGCTTCTAAGTTGTTATAATTGGGGATGTATGTGGGCCCTAAAACCAGATCCAGCCAACTGTTTGCATTTTGGACTACTTGAAGTTTTGAAGCACTTTTAAAGACAGCCCTGCATAGAGTGCATTACAGTAATGTAAATGGGTCGTAACTAAGAGGTATGTCCCCGTGGCCAGACCAGTGAGTTCCAGGAATGGACAGTGTTAGTGGACTGCTTTCATTGCACGAGTGCTTTCCTGGTCATTATAGAAACTAGGACAATTTGATTTACAATCCACGTATACATCAAAACAGTGAATCTGCATCTTCAGAGGGAATGTTAATGCATCCAGTACTGGATAAATCCCCATTCCCTGATTTGCATTTCAAATGACCAGGAGGAGTACCCCTGTTTTGTTTGGATTAAGGTTCAATTTGTAATAATCTTTTCCTCCTTCCTTGACATAGGGCACTAATTTATAACTAAAAGATTCATATGCAAAGAAAAAATAGAATTGGGCATCATCAGAATATCGATGGCACAGAACCTGAAATAATCAGATTGTCTTTACCAGTGGATTCATGAACATTTTATATAGCATGGAGGACAAAACAGAGCCTCAAGGGAACTCAAGGCCTCAAATGGAAAGCCAAGAGCAACACCTACTGAAGCTCCCCTTCCTAAAAGGGCCAACAAATGTCTCCAGCCCTTGCCCCAAAGAAATGGCCCAAAGGAAGGGCCTCTCCAGAAGATCAAAGAGATAGTGTAGGTTAGTAAACGGAAATGCAGTCACGAAGGTAGGGAGGTCCCAAACTGTTCAGGGCTTTGTAGGTAAGAACCTGCACCTTGAATTGGGACCGGAAGATAAATGGCAGCCAATGGAGCTCCTTAAACAGGGGGGTCGACTGCTCCCTGTAATTCGCACTAGTTAGTAATCTGGTTGCCGCTCCTTGGACCAATTGAAATTTCTGGGCCATCTTCAAGGGCAGACCCACATAGAGTGCATTGAAATAATCCAGTCTAGAGGTAACTAAGGCCAAATCCAGCTTCACGAGGTACGGTCGCAGCTAGCGCACAAGCTTCAATTGTGCAAAGGCCCTCCCAGCCACCACCAACGCCTGTGCTTCAAGTGTTAGTGCTGAGTCTAGGAGGACCCCAAAGCTGCAGACCTGTGTCTTCAGGGGGAGTGCAACCCCGTCAAGCAGAGGTTGCCACCCTATACCTCGATCCAGCTTGCGATTGACCTGGAGGACCTCTGTCTTGTCAGGACTAATCTTCAGCTTATTCGTCCTCATCCAGACTGTCACAGTGGCCAGGCACTTGTCCAGTAACCGAGGGACTTCCTTGGAGTCAGGTGGAAAAGAGTAGTAGAGCTGAGCATCATCTGTGTAGAGATGGCACCAAACTCCAAAACTCCAGATGACCTCACCCAGCAGTTTCATATAGATGTTAAAGAGCATGGGGGACAAAAGAGAACCCTGCGGGACCCCACAAGTCAAAGTCCAGGGGTCTGAGCAGTTGTCCCCCAGCTTCATCAACTGGGAATGACCATCCAGAAAGGATTGGAGCCAAAACAAGGCTGTGACCCCAAGTCCCATCCCAGAGAGCTGGCCCATAAGGATACCATGGTCAATGGTATTGAAAGCCGCTGAGATGTCCAAGAGAACCAGCAGGTTTAAACTCCCCCTGTCCAGTTCCCTGCGGAGATCATCCACCAAGGTGACCAAAGCCATCTCAGTACCATAACCAGGCCTAAACCCAGACTGTGACTGGTCAATGAAGCTAGTGTCCTCTAGGACAGTGTTTCTCAACCAGTGCCATGGCACCGTGAGTGATCATCAGGTGTGCCGTGGGAAATTGAAACCTCCAATACCCTTTCTTCCCCCTCCTGCTGAACACTTTTTCTTCTCCACTCGGGCTCCCTTCTTCCCAGCCTTGCTCTGCTTGCTTTGCCTCGCTTTGCTCATGCTGCCGCTTCTGCGGGAGGGGGGAAGGAGGAAGACATGACTCGTGCGGACGCTACTGCGCAGACTCGCCCCACGTCTTCCTCCCTCCCCTCCACAGTACTCTCTGGATATAGGTGAACTACAACTCCAAAACTCAAGGTCAATGCCCATCAAACTCTTATAGTATTTTCTCTTGGTTATGGTAGTTCTGTGTGGGAAGTTTGATTCCATTCTATCATTGGTGAAGTTCAGAATGCTCTTTGATTGCGGGTGAACTATAACTCCCACCTTCATGTGTGTCTTTCTGCCATTCCTGCCAGGATATCTATGTTGTGTTCATCGAAACAGGCCCAGGTTTCACACTGAGTGTATAAATACATTTTAAAACATATTAACTATATGTGTTACTGTGTTAGAGTGTCATTTTGTGTCATTTTGGTTGGTGGTGTGCCCCAGGATTTTGTAAATGTAAAAAATGTGCCACGGCTCAAAAAAGGTTGAAAAACACTGCTCTAGGAATCCCTGGAGCTGAGAGGCAACCACCTGCTCCAGCACCTTATAGGCATGGTGCAATCCTCCCTTGGGGCTCAAAGAATTTTAGAGTCTTCGATATAGTAAGGGCCATTAGGAATGTCTGTTTCAACCTGCACCCATGCAGAAATACACAATTACATCATTGTGGAAAGATGCCCATCCTACCTTTGTTTAACAACCTTCAAAGAAGTGTCCATCACCCATTGGGGGGTCTGTTTATTCTACTGTTCATAATTCCTTTACTAGAAGCCGCAGTGGTGCAATGGGTTAAACTCTTGTGCCAGATGAACTGCTGCGCTGAAGACCTGAAAATCGGTGATTCAAATCCATGAGATGGAGTGAACTCCCATCTGTCAGCCTCAGCTTCCCTTGCGGGGACATGAGGGGATCCTCCCACAGGATGGTAACACATCTGGGCGTCCCCTGGGCAATGTCCCTACAGACGGCCAATTCTCTCACACCAGAAGCGACTTGAAGTATATTCTCAATTTGCTTCTGACATGATAAAAAAAAACTTTATTGGCCAGGTTCCTTGGTGATTTTTATAAACCAAGAATGACAAGAATCCAGTGCATTAGTGTTGGGTGTCATTTCTCCATGGTTTATTCCCATGACTTCGGACTGTAGAAACAGAAAAATATCCAGAATTGATCAGCTGTTTGTCCAGCTGACTGTATCAATTGGAGTGTCCAAGTGAGAACAGATGAGAGTGATTTTCTATGTAAAGTGCCATGCAAATTGCTCACAGCAGGCTGCCAAGCAGCCTACTTTATCCTTTTGTGGGTTAGACCATAATAGGCCCTTGACTACTTGAGTCAGCTCTGCTATGCAATCCTGAAATAACATACTGCTGGCAGAAAAAAAAGTTTCTCTTTCAGCTAGCACTGTGAGACAGTAGATTTTCCATGTAGCTTGGATTCCTTTGAAATTAATTCATTGCCTGATTAGTAATTTTTTTTAGAATTTCCATTTACCTTAAAAAGAAAGCTTGCATTGAGTGCTTTAATTTAGGGCACTGCCTGAATTCAATGAGAATTCCGGTATTTTTCAGGTGTAAAAATGCCCTATGTCCACAGGGGTGATTGCAGGTGCAAAATTAAAAGTATTCCACAATCAAACACATGTTCGATTGAGGTGGAACATTTGTTTTGAGTCGGCCTGCCTTGTTTGCTAGAATAAAAGGTAGCCAACAAAATGTAATGAATTGGTCGGAGCAGTTTTGTCCCTGGTTGAGTCATTTTTAATAATGTAATTACTATGGGGTAGTAATTAATGTAATGCAATACAGTGAACCAGCTGTATAATTTTTATGCTAAAATGTCATTGAATTGTATATTTAATGCCAGAGTTTCAGCGTAAACATAAACTTTTCCAAGCTCTGGAGCAGAGCTACTACAAAAGTTCATCATCTTTCCCAATAATAATAATAATAAGAAGAAGAAGCTATCAGAACAAATGCAATTAAGGCCAGGATCGAAAAATCAGTTGATGATCCAAAATGCAAACTGTGCAAGGAAGCTGATGAAACCATTGATCATATCCTCAGCTGTTGCAAGAAAATCGCAGAGACGGACTACAAACAGAGGCACAACTCTGCGGCCCAAATGATTCATTGGAATTTATGTCACAGGTACCACCTGCCAATAGTAAAGAACTGGTGAGATCATAAACCTGCAAAGGTAGTGCAAAATGAACATGCAAAAATACTGTGGGACTTTTGAATCCAGACTGACAAAGTTTTGGAACACAATACACCAGATATCACAATTGCGAAAAAGAAAAAAATTGAGTATTGATGACACCATACCAGGTGATAGTCGCATTGAGGAAAAACAACAGGAAAAACTCAGCCGTTATCAGGACCTCAAAATCAAACTGCAAAGGCGAAAGATTTATACGGTCTGAAAAGAAACCCCGGACAGCGAAGAAGTCATAATTAAACTTCTCGACATCGCCGAAAATGACAAATGAACTTTCTTAATGAGAAGAGGGCCTACAAAACATTTTGACGAGACGTGGAAACCCTTCATTTCATACGTCCAAAAGAAGAAAAAAGAAGCCTTAAAAGGCTATTGGATTTAAGCCACCATTTAATTAAATCTTTCTGTGTACTGGCTCAAAGAGGACTTGTCCGTTTACCGTGGGTGAAGTCAACCTACGTGTAGGTCTTGTGTTTTTTTTAATCCGTGTTTCAGATGTATGGTATTGTAATCCCCAGTGTTAACCCCTTTCTCCTCCCCTACCCCTGAGACCTTTTCCATCCTATTGTATTCCAGAGTTGGTTGCTATGACTGTTATGTATGTCTGTCTATGTCAAGATTCATTGTTATTTTAAACAATAAACATTCTATTAAATAATAATAATAAAATCAAACTGCAAAGGCTCTGGCATAAACCAGTACAGGTGTTCCCAGTGGTAATTGGCACACTGGGTGCCATGCCAAAAGATCTCAGCTGGCATTTGGAAACAATAAACATTGACAAAATCACGATCTATCAACTGCAAAAGGCCACCTTACTTGGATCTGCGCGCATCATTTGAAAATACATCACACAGTCCTAGATGCTTGGGAAATGTTCGACTTGTGATTTTGTGATACGAAATCCTATATAAATATATATATATATATATATATATATATATAGTTTGCTGTGATATACTGTGTTTTTGTGTCAGAATAATAATAACACTCCTGACCTCACAATCGTGTTAAAAAACAAAGTATGGATCGTCTATGTCACAATCCCAGGTGACAGCAAGATTGCAGAGAAACAACGGGAAAAACTGGCATAAAATGAGGATTTAAAGATCAAACTGCAAAGACTCTGGCACAAGCCAGTAAAGGTGGTCCCAGTGGTGATCGGCACACTAGGTGCAGTGCCTAAAACCCTTGCCCTGCACTTAAGCACAATTGGCACTGACAAAATTACCATCTGCCAGCTGCAGAAGGCCACCTTACTGGGATCTGCATGCATTATTCGCAGATACATAACACAGGCCTAGACACTTGGGAAGTGCCCAACGTGTAAGCCAACACAACAGCCAGCAGAGTGTCTGCTGTGGACTCATCTTGTTGTGTTTCTAATAATAATAATAATAACAATAATGCTTTATTTATAGCATGCTCTATCTCCCTGAGAGGACTCAAGGAAGCTTACAACAAAATAAAACACAGTGGAAAACATTCAGTTCCAAGGATAACATATAACAAATCAAAAAGGAACTTAAATAAACAAGACATAATACATTCCACATATTTAACATATTCAATCCTTAAAAACTCTTAAAATTTGACTAAAATTATTGGATAGTATACAGCAGATTAACAAAGGTAGATGTTCAACTATGTGGGGTGTATATAAGTGTAAATAGTCTTGATGATGCTGTTTTGTTCTGCTAGGTGGTGCCTTTCTCTCGCATTTCAGCCTTTCTCTCTCTCTCTCTCTCTCTCTCTCTAGGTCCTCGATGTTTCCGGAGCAGACATTCTAGTAGAAGCGATTCCTGATTGTCAGATACAGGTCCTGGAGAACTGTGGACACACTGTTGTTGTGGAGCGGCCCAGGAAGACAGCAAAACTTCTCCTTGAGTTTTTAGCTAGAGTGCAGAATATGGAGAACAATAAAAAATTGGCTTGAACTTTCTCTGTCAAACTGAACCCTTCAGCTAGATGTTTCAGTTGTGATGAAATACTGCTACTTTAATTAATTCTCAGGGATTTTATTGTGAAGAACTAGGTGACTGTGCCAAAATCCCTGAAGAAACCAGAGTAATATATTTAATTTGTAGGCCTGTCAGTGCAGTGACTTATGGGATACTGAGCCAGCTTCAGATGTGTGTTATTGAAAAAGTCCAATAAAGTCTGCATTATTCAAGTTTTTTGGGAGTAGTAAAAGACCCCATTGGATAGACCTGTCACTCCGCTGACTTTTTCTTCAGACATTATCCCTCTGTCTCTGATAACATTTCCCTTTATTTTCATTGTGTATCCAAATATGGCTGGATAACATGGATGTTAGAGCTAGATAAAGTAGGAAGTGGGTCACAGGCCTACTTCATCTTGCCAATGTGCCCCTCTCCCAGTCTGCCTTTGGTAATGTTTCATGGGCTTATACATTGAAGAAAAAGTCAGATCCCTGCAAAGTTCCTGAATCATCTGGAAAACATACACCCTGCCTATTGACTGGGTTTTTCTTATAGCATACATGTAATATAATTATTTATATAATATGTAAACTAGAATATGACCTGAAATGAGACAATTATCTATCACAGAATGTACTGGCCACTTCTAGGTTTCTACAGCTGTTTTATGTGATCTAATGTCCGGCTAATTGGAATGTACGATGTCAATGATATTCATTTAAAATATGTAGGAAATATGGTATGGAGCAAAACTTCATAGACTGAGAGCTAAGGCCTGTTCCCACCTCTTAGTGTATATGGCTTTGCATGAAAAGCAATTGTAACAAAAGATTCTGATGATCCAGATGTTTGCTAAAGTGCTGTTTATGTAGCTCATTAATTTATGATTTCAGCAGAGTAGGAAGGAATCATATATACTTTTAATGGCAGAAAGGTTTCACCAGTTGTGCAACTTTGCAGTGTTTACACTGATTTATTATAGGTGAGTATGCCTCCACAGCTCATTTGTTCTGTATGTACTGCTTTAGCAGTCAACAAATGCTGAAAGATTGGTTATAATCTGACCTGACTTGAATTGTGAAATGTTCTGTGAGTGATTGTCATGTTCAAATAATTCTGGAGTAAATAATGTAAGGATTCAAGCTAAATTCACTGACTATATAATTGGACACGTGTATGTATACCCATCATGTACATACCGTGGGTTAATTCCTGTGAAGTCCATGGGACAATTCCTGGTATCACATGATAGCAAAATGCAATAAAGTATCTGACTAAAGCAAAATAGAGTGGTATTATTACTTCCCTTGATCTAGTCTAGACACTGTACTCCTATTGATGCATCTGAGAATCACATTGACTTAGCCCAGCTTAGTACACCAAAAGCTAAACATGGATTAACAGTGTGATGTAGCAGTTTTAAAGCCAATGCAATTCTAGGCTACACCAATAGGATGATAGTATCTAGATCAGTGGCTCCAAACCTTTGGTCCTCCAAGTATTTTGGACAATTTGTAACAGCTCGTAAGCTGGCTGGAATTTCTGGGTGTTGAAGTCCAAAACAACTGGAGGACCAAAGGTTGGGAACCACTGGTCTAAATTGACAAGTAATAGTACCACTCGCTACTGCTTTGGTCAGACCTCACCTGGAATATTGTGTCCTGTTGTGGGCATCACAATTTAAGAAGGATATTGACAAGCTGGAACATATCCAGAGAAGAGCAGCTAAAAAGGTCAAAGGTCTGAAAGCCAAGCCCTGTGAGGTGCTGCTTAGGGAGTTGGGTATGCTTAGCTTGGAAAAGAGAAGGTTTGGGGGGGACATGATAGCTCTGTTTAGATATGTAAGGATATGAAAGGATATCATAATGAGGAGGAAGCTCCAGAGACTAGGACATGAAGCCATGGATACAGGAAACGAGAGTCCATCTAAACATTTGGAAGAATTTCCTTGATGGTAAGAGTTGTATGACATTGGAATATGCTGTGTGGAAATGTGGTGGTCTCATTCTCTGAAGATTTTTAAGCAGAGGCTGAATGGCCATCTGTTGGGAGTACTGATTGTGCTTTTCCTGCATGGCAGGGCATTCAACTGGATGGTCCTTGGGGTCTCTTCAGGTTCAATGATTCTACAAAAGGTGGGAGAGACTAAGAATTGCACCATGTTTTTGATAGGTAATACAATTGACCTGGACTGGTTTTCTCCAGCCTGCTGTCCTCTAAGTGAGTTTGGCTGCACTTTGCATCATCCAGCCAGAATGAATGGACCATGTTGCTTAGGGACCAAAGTCCAATACAATCTGCAGGTATCAGTATTGAGGAGAATTGAGCTGGAAGCACCCAAGTAAACATGAAGGTCTGGGGTTGGAGTGGAGTGGAGCTCTGCTTGGCAGGGGGTCGGACTAGATGGCCCTTCTGATTTCTTCCAAGTCTATGATTCTGGAATTCTGTCTCTGGAAGGTGATGTTTCTCTACAACTAACTAATTAAATGAGGACATTATGAAACCATTTCTGGAGCCATTTTTTCCTATCTAGATGGAACTTTACCCAAGCAATAACGCTGTATGTAGATAGATGCACACGTGATCAGATTCAAGATAGAATTGGAGTGGACTATTTTTTAAATCATATGTTCTGCTGATGTAAATAACTTTCCTTCTTAATGAATTCTATGAATTCTGTGAATGGAAGTGTCTTAAGTGGGGTAGATAGGTGTTTATATATAAAGGATGAAATGGGCAATGACAAAGTACAATTACGTTAGTGTATGGCATTGTCTACTTACCAGTACTCTTATAATGTAAATTATTTATCAGATGGGGCATAACCTTCCAACAGAATGTTTTCAAGTCTGTTGGTAGACAGCATAGAAAATATGCTTGCTTTTCTTTATTTTTTGGATCTTATAGTCATATGCAACTTTTTAGATGAGTGACCTTTCTATATTAAATTGAGAAAACCATGTCTTTTTCAATTTGGTTTGTTCTGTCAAATGGAGAAGGTGTATGAAAATCCTAGCAAGAGTCCAATTGTACATTAAAGGATAACAAATTTATCAATAATTGTCAATGCCAAGTTCAGTAACGGTTTACAGTGATAATAGGCGTTTAGCCTTGATGGTCTGTGATCCAAACAGGAAGAGGAGGGGATTTTGACATAGCAATGACACAAAGTGGTTCTCCTGCTCAGATGATATTCCACCTGTGACTTGTAGACTCTAGGCCTTGGTGTGAGTCTGGTGTTTGTTTTTCTGCCCTTAGGACTTTCTGGTGGCCTTAAGGACAGCCAAAAACTGCAGGAAAAAAGAACTTGAAAGAAGTTCATATCTGGTTCTTAAAAGTAGGTATTATTTGATTTTAAACTGTACCAGGAGAACCTGCAATCTATTTCAATATGAATTGCCTCTTCTGAGGTTTCTAGGAAAGAGCAATTCATGGAGTCTGGAGGAATTTAGGACCACAGAAAGGGTCATTGGGAGCCCTGTAGCCCTGGGGCCTCACTTTGCCCATCGCTGTTGTATCTCATTGGACAGTTCATTGGACAAGTCAGTGGGTCAATTCCCTTGTAAATGGATTTCCATTTTGCAGGATTTGTCGAGAACTAAAATATTGGCCTTCCCTGGTGGTTTGCCTCTTTTTGAGGGAAGCAGGTGAATGCATGGTATCATTGTAGTGCTTACTACCTTTCTGCCCAATTTATATGCACCATGCAGGCATCCCTTGTTTTTCAATGAACGTTTTTGGACACACTGCTATTATGACAAAGCAAAGTTATAGCCATGTTCTGCACTTTCAACCCCTGGGTTGCTGTTTGAACTGCTGCTGCTGCTTTTTTGGCACACAATTTTTTCTCTCTGTTGATCTGGTGGCACTTGCCATTTAGTCTTGCATTTAGAAGCTAAAAAACCATGGCTTCCACTTTTCAATTGGTTCCATTTTTGGAAAGTGGTCCAGTCCCTAACCTTTTATGTATGTGACAATTTCCTTTATTTGATTTAATACACAAATTATTTTTTCTTAACAGTCATGATGCTGTTTATTAGACATGTAGGGTCATTGTAAAACTCTTATATTTGATCTCCCATGAGCTACATAACAGCATCTTCATGTTCTAGAGCAGGCATAGGCAAACTTTGGCCCTCCTATCAACTGTTAGGAATTGTGGGAGTTGAAGTCCAAAACACCTGGAGGGCCGAAGTTTACCCATGCCTGTTCTAGAGCAACTGTTGGTCTGTATTTTTTGTTGCTTAAGTGGAGAGGGGAAGCAACCCATTTTCAGGAAGGCAGGAAAAGGTATGTTTCCTCCAATGATTGCTTGATCAATATTTCTAATACAGGTGCAAATAAAAACAAAGAGATTGGTATTTTCAAAGAGCAGAGTGAAGAATTATTTCTTATTGACTGGTTTCTGGAAGTCAGTGTATTGTATGCAAGAGGAGTTGATTAAAATGTCATTAAAATAAAATATATCACGTGTATGTGTCTCTGTGTGTATGCTTTATCCCTTGCTTTCCATCTTTTCTTGTAATTCTGTTTAGGCTGTGAATTCTCAAAATCCCATAACAGAGCAGGTATGCTCAGTGGCTCAGTGGCTCCAACATGCTAACGCTTGTGAGATGGGAAGAAGCAGAGGGAGGTAGTGGTGGTGGTGGTGGGGATAAAGGGTTGGAGCAGCCAAAATCTTGATCAGGGTACACCAATATAGTCAGGTTTTTCCTGCAGATCCCACCTGTCTCATGTTATAGTGAAGTTTTGGGTGTCATTGGGCATGTGTCTCCACTTGACTGTTAAATCTGCCCTGCTAGCTTACCTCTCCCAGGAATTTATTTGTTTGATCTTCCTCCTCTGTCAGTCCAAAAGGAGATGTAGCAACAGCATGCAATAAAGCCAAGAGCATCCCAGCAAGACTGGATAATCAGTGGTTCATTTAGCTATGGTCCCATGCTGGTACCACATACGGAAGTATGGTGAATGAAATGCTCCTGGAGATGGGGGAATTTGCAGATTTCTCTCCCTTTGTCCTCCCCAAGCTTTGTTAGCATCATGGTCCCACTGTCCAGCATCAAGTGCAAGAGAAGTCAGGGAAATAGTGGGTTGGAATTGCTACCTCTGAGACTCTGGCTTGCTCATGCCAGTTAGAGCACAGGCAAAGGGGATGCCCAGAGCCATGCCCTCTCCTTGATCTGAAGCAGAATGGCTCTGTCTCATGGAGGCATCTCTTGGCCCACAACATCACTAAGCCTACTCAGTCACCATGTAAAGACACAGATAGGCCCAAAGAGGGCCTGTGTTTGGAATCTTTCCAGAGCATCAAAATGGGGTGCATTCCACTTTAGCTGCCATGATTCTGTCCTATGGAATCGTGGGACTGGCGGTTTAAGGAGAGGCATTAGAATCCCAGTGCTATAAACCTCAGAATTTAATAGCATGGAACCATAGCAGTTGAATGATAGTACTAAAACTGTGCAGTCTTATAGCACCTTACTTAGTGCTATAACTCCCCTCTGGTCACACCTTCGGGGATTTGTAGCAGATCTCAACAACTGCCTAGTAGAACTATTGTTTTAGCAGAGAGGCTGTTCAAGTCCTGAAAACGGTGCTTGGCCGCTGTAACGGACTGGATTCAGTTAACAAATTCAGTTTCAAATTCTCTTTCCTTTCCTTGGTCATTAATGATGAAAGCAGTTGAACTAATATTATGAAATGCATGACAAAACCAGAATTGTGAGGAGTGAGAATATTCCCCCCAAAGCTCTTGGATAGTGAGAAAGTAGAGTATGCTGTGCACTGTATGCCAGTCTTCCTTTCAAAATATTGTCACACAGCACTGTGGCAAGAGATCTTTGACTTTCATCCGCCCTAAGAAAATGTCATATTTCAGAAGAATTTGTTGTAAATCTCACATGAGAGGAAGATAATTCCATTAATCAAGATCAGTAACCAGGGGAACCAAAGGATCTAGGTCATAGAAAGATCTGGGCAACTCTTCCCTCCCTTGGCGCAGCTCTGTTTTCACCTGAATAATCACTGTAGGGATGCTGAGCTGAGTTTTGCATCAGTTGGTATCACCCCGTCCCCGATTACAGCAGGGGTAGATATTCTGTCTGGCTATGACCACTCCCCCCTCTTAACTTTTTCTTGCTTGAAAGATTGGGCTTTAATAATTAAAGCAATTACAATAGATTTAATCCAAAATGATTCATATATGCACTGTTAAGATGCTTAATGAGTAACTGGCCAGGTTTCTAGGAACATTGAAGGAGATTAAATTTTGCAGATAGACTGGTAAGGACATGTCTCCTTTAATTCATTTAAGTTTGGCCTCTCTTTGATTTCTGTTTCACCTCCTTTCTGGTTCCAAAGCTTGTCCTTAATACTGTCACCTTAACTTCCACTTGATATGTCTGTGGCTTGTATTCTATTGCTTCAGTGTGCCAGGGCTTCAAGGATGGGTTGTTGTAGGTTTTTCGGGCTATCTGGCCATGTTTTAGAAACATTATCTCCTGATGTTTTGCCTGCATCTATGGCAAGCATCCTCAGAGGTTGTGGAAGAGGCTGATTGCTTTGCTGCCATAGGGGTGCCATTTCCTAGATATTTGTTGCAGTGACAGCTGATGATTTAAATCGCATATGGAGTGTTACCCTTTCCTTTAATTCCCAAGGACTACATTAATTCTCAGAAATTTAGGGTGTCAATTGTCAAACCTTAGGTAAGTATTTTGGTCAGTTGGAATGTTTTTTATAAACAGAGGGACATATCTTTTTTCACTAATAGTGACGTTGAAAAAGTGGATCTAATTAGAATAATAGCAAGTATCAAACTAAATGTTGATTTTTATACAGCTGATGCACCCAACATAATATTTCAGAGTGTCCTGACTTCCTGTCCAATTAAGAAACCCATCATCAATAAATCTGCAGCTGTTCCCTATATTATTTTTAAGGGTGGTAGGGGAAATAATATATATTCCCTTTAGGTCCACTTCATCATTGTACTCTCATACTTTTCCACCTGAGGAAGACTTAATATTTTTGGAGAACTTGATGTGCATTTCATTGTACTCTTCATATTTTTTCACCTGAGGTAGACCTAAGGCAGTCAAAACCGGTCTGGATATTATAGAATTATCCTTTCACAGACATTTTGGCATATAAACTTCTACTCACAAGAGAGTAAGGGATCTAAAGTCCTTAGGAAAAGTCTACTTTGAAGCAAGAAATATTCTACTTTTGTGACTAGTGTAAAAATCACTATGTATATAACAATCTTATGTTCTCTATATATCGCTCAATGCTGTATTATATAAGTTGCATATATGTTCAATGTTGTATTATATAAGTTGCAAAAAACATTTACCTCTGTGATTTATGTACTACTCTTTGTTGTGGATTTGTGTCTTTGCGATTTTGGAAATGCATTGTCTTTTGAGAGGAAATAAGACTTTCCTTACATACTTACTTAGGTGATGGCCTTCCAAGTGTAGGGTCTTGGAGGTGGATACGTAAGTGACTATAGAGCCCTATTCTTGACCCACATGTTCTTCCACAATGAAGATATCCGTTTCCAGATGGAAAGCGGTTCTGGTCAGAATTGGCTTGACGCACCTTCCTTTTGGCATGTTTCTCCCCATGGCCACCCATTTGATTTGCTAAAAAAGTTATCAGTCAATGTGCTAAAAAATGATGTTGGATGATGTAGATCACTTCTCCTTTCTAATGCTTGTGATATTGTATGCATTACTGTATGTAAAGCTGGATTTTGTGGCATATTTGTATACAATGATCTGACATTATTAGTTCCCAGAATGTAGTAGGTTTTTATGACAGGGGAGACTAATTTCTAATGAAATTCATACAGTCACACAAGTAAAATGAAATAAGAGATACAAAAGGTTTAAAAAGGATTAACAAATTTGGAAATAGGTTCAAGCACAGAATCATAGAGTTGGAAGACACCCTAAGGTTACTCCAGTCCAACCTGAGTCTGCTTTGCAGGAATACTCCATCAAAGCACACTGAACAGATGGCCATCCAGCCTCTGTTTGAAAACCTCAAGAGAAGGAGACTTCATTTGACTCAAAGGCAGCATATTTCATTCTGAAACAACTCGGGAAGTTCTTCCTAATATAGTAGGAGTCTCTATTCCTTTAGTTGGAAAGTAACCTTTTTGAGCTTTTCAGAAAAATTCTGGTACCATTAAGTGTCTCTTTAAATATAATTGAATTGCAGTATCTGTGGCATGTAGGGCTTTCAACAGTTCTAAAATAAGCAACAGCTGCTATGTTCATCGAAGCATGGATATTCTTTTTAAAAGGACATCTGGCATCCATAGAGGCTGAAAATATTGTAATTATTTTCAAACTGGCAAGCAATAGTTTCAGACAAGTGAGAGGCACTGGTTTCCTGTGGAGAA
This sequence comes from Anolis apletophallus, assembly GCA_030556195.1. Classification (NCBI taxonomy): domain Eukaryota; kingdom Metazoa; phylum Chordata; class Lepidosauria; order Squamata; family Anolidae; genus Anolis; species Anolis apletophallus. The sequence continues at coordinate 39,746,186 of JARBWK010000001.1, read as the reverse complement.
CCCCAATACATGTCTTAATTACTATTGATACATTACTCTTGGTAATGAGGCATTTGCAATTTGTATATGGAAAAAGACACACCTCAAGATAATATTAGTTTTAAGAGCTGTGCAAAGAAAAGGACACCATCTAGAGGTGATAAATGGTGGTGAACCATAATGTATTATGGGTTTAAACCGGAATCCTAAAAGGAAAGGAGGCACAAAGTAGGAGTCAAGAAACAGTTGTCCAGATGTTGTTGCATTACAACTCCCACCAGCCCTTAGTGCTGATGGGAATTATCATCCAAAGCTATCTGGAGGGTCACAAACTGATCACATGTGCAATAGAGGGTGTTGGTGTATTTATGCATGAATAAAGCTATTGTCTTCCCAACCCTGTTATATGCCTGCAAAATGTGGCCTGTCTACAGATGTCACACTCAACTCTTGGAATGATGCCTCTGAAAAATCCTGCAAATCTCGTGGGAGGACAAGTGCACAAATTTTAGCGTGCTGGAAGAAGCAAAGACCACCAGCATTGAAGTGATGCTCCTATGCCATCAACTTGACTGGACTGGCCACATTGTCCAAATGCCCAATCACTGTCTCCCAAAGCAGTTACTATACTCCCAACTCAAGAATGGAAAACAGAATGTTGGTGGACAAGAAAAGAGATTTAAATAGGGACTTAAAGCTAACTTTAAAAACTGTGGCATAGACATGGAAAACTGAGAAGCCCTGGTCCTTGAGCACTCTAACTAGATGCCAGCTGTGACCAGCAGTGCTGCAGAATTTGAAGAGGCACGGATGGAGGGTGAAAGGGAGAAATGTGCCAAGAGGAAGGCACATCAAGCCAACCCTGACCGGGATCACCTTCCACCTGGAAACCTATGTCCTCACTGTGGAAGAACATGCAAGTCAAGAATAGGGCTCTACAGTCATTTTCTCAGCAAGATTTCTTCAGAGAGGATTTCTTTTATAGAATCATAGTTGGAAGAGACCTTGTGGGTCATCCAGTCCAACCTCCTGCTAAGAAGCAGGAAAATGGTATTCAAAGCACCCCGGACAGATGGCCATCCAGCCTCTGTTTAAAAGCCTCCAAAGAAGGAGCCTCCACTACACTATTCCACTGCTGACCAGCTCTCACAGTTAGGAAGTTCTTCCTCATGTTCAGGTGGAATCTCCTTTCCTGTAGTTTGAGCCATTGTTCCTAGTCTCCAGGGCAGCAGAAAACAAACTTGCTCCCTCCTCCCTGTGACTTCCCCTCACATATTTATACATGGCCATTGGCCATCATGTCTCCTCTCAACCTTCTCTTCTTCAGGCTAAACATGCTCAGCCCTTTAAGCCACTCCTCATAGGGCTTGTTCTCCAGACCCTTGATCATTTTAGTTGCCCTCCTCTGGACACATTGCAGCTTGTCAACATCTACCTTTAATTTCAGTACTCAGATTGGACAGAGTATTCCAGGTGTAATCTGATCAAGGCAGAAGAGAGGGGTAGCATGACTTCCCTGGATCTAGACACTATACTCCTATTGATGCAGGCCAAAATCCCATTGGCTTTTTTTTTGCTGCTGCAAGACATTGTTTACTCATGTTTAACTGGTTGTCCACCAGTTAAACATGAGATCTTTTTCACACATACTGCTGTCAAGCTAGGTGTCCCCCACTCTGTATCTCTGCATTTCATTTTTACTGCCTAAGTGGAGTATCTTGCATTTGTCCCAGTTGAACTTCATTTTTAAAAAAGTTTTGGCCAATCTCTCTAATCTGTTAAGATCATTTTAAATTCAGCTCCTGTCTTTTGGAGTATTGGCTATCCTTCCCAATTTGGTGTCATCTGCAAACTTGATGATCATGCTCTCTAACCCTGGTTCTCAACCTGTGGGTCCGCAGATGTTTTGGCCTTCAACTCCCAGAAATCCTCACAAAGGGTAAACTGGCTGGGATTTCTGGCAATTGTAGGGGAAAACACCTGGGGACCCACAGGTTGAGAAACACTGAGTAATTAATAAAGATGTTGAACAGGACTGGTCGCAGTCCTGGTGAGCACCCTTTGGGTTTGTTCCTGTAACCAATTACAGATCCCCCTAAATGTAGTTTTGCCTAGCTCACATTTGACTAGTTTGTTTGCCAGAAGGTCATGGGGGACCTTGCTGAAGTTCTGACTGAAATCCAGATATGCTACATCCACGGTGTTCCCTGCATCTATCCAACTTGTGACTCTATTAAAAAATGATCAGATTAATCTGGCATTACTTGTTTTTGATAATTCCGTGTTGACTATAAGCAATGACCGCATTTGTTTCCAAGTGTTTGCAGACCACATCCTTAACGATCTTTTCCAAAATCTTGCCTGGTATCGCCATGAGACTGATAGGACGGCAATTGTTTGGGTCATCCTTTTTTCCCTTCTTGAAGATAGGGACCACATTTGCCCTCCTCCAATCTGCTGGGACTTGTCCCGTACTCCAAGAACTCTCAAAGATGATTGCCAGTGGGTCTGAAAAAACTTCCACTAGTTCCTTCAATACTCTTGATCTGGCCCTGGGGACTTGGACTCGTTTAGAGTGGCCAGGTATTCCTGGATTGTTTCCCTCCCTTTGTGCTGCTGGCTTCTCTTCATGGGCCAAACAACCTGTACTCACTATGTGTTGGATCCTGGCTGTCTCCACAAAATTCTGTTTCCCGAAGGTATTGTGAGGTAAATCAGGTTAACCCAGTTTAGCTCTGTGTTAAGAAAAGTTGGAGAATGAACTGGAGTGAGGAGAGTACTACTTGAAATAGCGAGGACAGCAGGATTGGGTTTGATTCAGTCTCATCTACTGTCCATATGGGCTACCACTGCCACCTCCTTTCCACTGCACTCATTTCGTTTTCCATGTACTCATTTTAAAAGTTGATGGGGCTGGCCCATGTCACTACCATGTCACTGCTGCTCCCAGACAGCTTCAGAGCTCCATGGCAGCTGCAGGCAAACCCACTCTCCAAATTATTGTACTTGCAGCTGGAAACTTCCTGGCTGCAAGAGCTGTTCAACGATGGAACTCTCTGCCTCGGAGTGTAGTGGAGGCTCCTTCTTAGGAGGCTTTTAAACAGAGGCTGGATGGCCATCTGTTGGGTGTATTTTGATTGTGATTTTCCTGCATGGCAGAAGGGGATTGGACTGGATGGCCATGTGGTATCTTCCAAATCTATGATTCTATGATTCTATGAAATGACTTGAAGACATACAAGAAATGATGTGTTGGATTCTGAGTAGCAGCAGATGGCAGTATTGCATCTGTTTAAAGTCTTAAAGCTTTCCTCAGCCTTCTGGAATTGGCACTTATTTCTCTGTTGATCTCTCTTAAACACCTGCAGAGAGTTTTTAATTCTTAAATCCTGACTTCCAACTCTAACGTGAGAAGACTTTTAACAAAACTAAGTTGGAGAAAGTGAACAATTGGTCAGGTACAAATGAAGTTGCATGGTTTTCTTGCTGTGATGATGATAATGTTGTTTGTACATGATTCTTCTAGTCAGCTGCTGACATTTGGCATTTAATACGGTTTTCATAGGTAAGGAATACTCACAGATGGTTTTGCCAATCCCTTCTTCTAAAATATGCATTTATTTATTTATTTACCATATTTATATACCGCCTCTCTCAACCTGAAGGCGACTTGGGGCGGTTTACAGTCGGCAATCAATGCCCCAACAACATAAAATATAATTAAAACATTAACATATAATATAGACCATATAAAAGCAGTAGAACAATAAAAAACATAAAATACAGTCTATAACACCTAGTAATTGTTGGTGGACTCCCATTTAGATACTACACAGGGATGACCCTGCTCAGCTTCCAAGATCAGATGGGATATGATGCATTTAAGGTTTTAGAGTTTTAACCTAAGCTCAAGATCTGGCTCCTGCTGGCTAGGTTTCAAGGCCCATTGGCTTTTTTTTTCTTTCCTTCTTCATTTTTTTTTGCTGCTGCTGCTTTTCCTCCTCCTTTTTTCTTCCTTCATGAAAAATGAAAAATAAGAAAATAATAATAACAATATTCAAAGTCAAAACAAGATAATCACAAAGGTGGAAATGGACTCACCCTCCATCCCCTAACTAGATGAGGGTATCTGAAGCCATGTTGCTGAAAGGAGCAATTTGAGTTGGAACAAGAGTCCTTGTGACTGAGCCCCTCAAGAATTACCATTCTTGTTACATAATTTATTTTACACAATATTTCCCCATAATCACCTTGGCATCAGGTTTTGTTAATCCTCGTTGGGTTTTGAAAGCCCAGTGTGAAGACCATTCAATGCACTTAATTTTAGCAAAGTTGAGAAAGACTTTAGGTTTCAGGGATCTATCTTTTCTCCCCCCTTCTACTAGAAGTTGGAGGTCAGCCAATGTAAGCCAGGTCCAAAACATCAGTTCCTGGGAGGCAGAAATATTCTGATAATTCAAGAATAACTTTGAGAGGCTATTTGGTCTTGGGAAGTGTTTCAGTACTAGAACCGAGTTCATAATTGTGTCACATAAAAATCCAAACCAATTAAATGTTTGTTGTCAGATAAATAGGAGCAAAGATGAAGTAAGTCTGTGAAGACACCATTTTTAATGGCAGAGGGAAGGTTCTCTCTCACTTCACAAAACTATTGTTAATCACTCTTCTTCCCTGAGGATGTGGGAAAATTATTGGTTGCTTACCTGTAACCGTAGTTGCCTCATATTGATTGTTTGAGTAGGTATTCATCTTCAGTGCTGTCGCTTGGAAGTTTTGTGACAGAACACAACCCAGATTAATGGAAAGCCCACTGAGACATAATATCCAACGAGAATCCACTACATGCTGCATGAATTGTGTTGATAGTAGTTGACCTATTAGATCCTTTGAAACTGACATCTATCAAGTTTAAAGGCCCTTGTTCCATTAAATGTCTTGCCTTGGAGGTTTAATGGCAAATCCGCTGTGAACAAGGCTAAATCATTAGCCCATTTTATTATCTAAGATGGCACATGAATGTTTTCATGTTGTAAGAGATAAATAATACATCTCTCAAGGTGCATCCAGATGGTCAGCTCCTAGTATTTGTAATCAAATTGTGTCATTGTCGTGTCTGCCCCTCCTTAACCATTTTTGTGGAGAGGGGGGCAGGGGAAGAAGAAGCAATTGAAGAGCATAGGACAATTGAAGATGGCATGCCTAGAACACCCCTCTCCTTGTAATTTGATAAACGAAATAGAGGGATTGCATAAAAAGACCAATCAACTGTAACTTCTATGATATTATTGTGAAAAGCAGCATAAAACCTTGGTTATGTACCATTTTGTATAGTTACTTTGGGACAATTGACCAAGTGTGGTGCCTGAGAGCACAGGCCTGGCTCATCTTAGCTATAGGTCATTCCATACTATACGAAAATGAGTGAATGGTTACATACAAGCTTCCTATTACTGATATATTTCTATGTACTACCTTCAGAAGGTGAATAATTCAGTGGCATGCCAAAAGTCCCAGGTTCAATTACGAGCATCTCCAGGTTGCACTACAACTCCCTACCTGCAACTCTGATGAGACGCTCCCAGGCAGTGTTGACCAGTAGGTCATATGTGGTTCTGAACTCCCCACGACATCTTGTTCTTGCTGCTGAATATACTACCAAAGTGATGGTTAAAGACCATAAATAAAGACTTATTTAAAACAGACTTATTTAAAACAAGATGCATGGGTGCATATATACATTGCTTTCCAAACTCCAGCTCTGGAAATGATGGGGTATTCATCCTTAGCCTCAGGCAGCAAAATACAGTACCTTAAAATAGATATGGGCATTTGATCCTCTTGTTTTCATAAGGCAACTGCCTCTCTACTACAAGTCCTTTTCCTCCCTCCCTCCCCCACCCTCTCTCTTTAAGTGTAAATGTAAACTAACTTTATTTTGGGTCAGACAGTACTTTTGCTGGAAGAATTATTTGTATTGGGGAAGTACCTGAAAGAAGAGAATTAAGCTTTGATCAGACTTAACAGTCCCAGTAACTTTAAAAGGAAAAAAGGAAAATCCAGTCTTGGATCTCCTTCATTTTGGTCTTAGTCTGCCACTGCTTGTTTAAACATGTCTCTTATCTTGAGCCAGAATCTACTTCCCCTTCCAAAACATTGCAAATAATTTTTGAGAACTAGCATGGCAGTCACTCCCTTGCCAACCAGTTATCCAAGAAAGTAAACACAAGTATGGAGCCAAGACAAAAAAATCCCTCCCATCCATATATTTCCCTGGAGCTTGTTTCCTGCACGTACGCACTCCCTGGCTGTAGACACAGTTCCCAAGAATCAGGGAAGATGCTTTAGGTTGGTTGGCAGAGTGAATGGAGATATACTGTGGGTTCAGGGATTACATCTAGTATATGGGAGAATATGGTAGAGAAACACTGTACTTTTTAAAGCAGCGGTTTGGTTTCTGAAGTATTTCTGTAGATTTTAATTGGCCTAATATTTTCCAAATTTCAAATTTAGTAATAATTTCAGAAACACACACAGACACAGACACAGACACAGACACAGACACACACACACACACACACACACACACACACAAAGATGCTCTTTTGATCTGTAATGACCAACTAGTTACCTAAAAAGCATATTCTAAAAGACATTGCTTCATATATTTAGAGGTGGCATCTCAATCCTCTCTCCTCCAAGATGAACATACTAAACTCGCTAAATTATTCCTCATAAGGCTTGGCTTTCAGACCTTCAGTCCCCTTGGTCTACTCTGGACACATTCCAATTTACTTACCATATATACTCGAGTATAATAAGCCAAGTTTTTTAGCCCATTTTTAGACTGATAAAGTCCCACTCAAGGTTTTTTATTATTTTATTTTGTAATTATTATCATTTTAATACACTTATTATTTTACTCTATTTATTATTATTGTTACATTTCCATTATTTTACTCTATTATTTTATTCTATTTATTATTGTTATTATTACAGTTATTATTTTACGCTATTATTACTATTATTACATTTCCATTATTTTACTCTTATTATTACATTTATTATTTTACTCCCTTTATTATTATTTATTTACTTTGCTTCTAGACTTCTATTATTGGAAGGATGCGTAAGCACATTTACACTGAAGAAGGTTAGAGTAATTGTTTAAGCAGAGTTGGACAGTATTATCTTAAATTACAGTTTTATGTAAATATTCAAAAATATTTAACCTATTGATGCCTGAATTACTGTAATTTTATTGCCATCTGCTTTTCTAACATCCTGTTTTGCAACAACTGCAGAACTGTTTGGACTGGAAGTCAGCCTGAAGAAAACGGTTCTCTACCAGCTCGCACCACAGGAAGAACACCACCACCACCACGTCAGCATAGGCAAATCTGTGCTTAAGTCCGTTCAGTAGTTCACCTACCTGGGAAGCATCATCTCTTCAGATGCCAAGATTGATAAAGAGATAGACCACAGATTACCAAAGGCATATAGTCCATTCGGTAGGCTTCACAAAAGAGTCTGGAGTAACAAACACCTGAGGCAAAGCACAAAAATCAGTGTGTACAGAGCTATCGTACTCTCTATTATCCTTTATGGGTCTGAAACATGGGTCACCCATTGCCAACAACTACGACTCCTCGAATGCTTTTATCAGCGTTGTCTTCGCACAATCCTAAATTTACACTGGACCGACTATGTGACGAATGTTGCTGTCCTTGAGCAAGCAGGGATTACCAGCATTGAGGCCATGCTATTGAAAACACGGCTGCGCTGGGCAGGGCACGTCTCTAGGATGGAGGACCACCGCTTCCCAAAGATATTCATCACGGGTCAGTGCAAGAAAGGCACCCCAAAAAAGAAATATAAGGACTCCCTGAAACAACATCTCAGGCTTGACCAGATTGATCACCAAAAATGGTCCACTCTGGCCTCACATCGGGAGGCATGGAGATATACTATCCACAATGCTGCGGCCTCTGTGGCCTCTTTCAAGAAGCTGAAGGTGTCTTTTTTTCCCAATTTTTTTATTAAGAGTTTCACATTTTATACACATAACATATAAACATAGGAAAGTTACATACCTAAGGGACTAGGGAAGAAATAGACATAAAAAAGGGGAATAAAATTGACTTCCGCTCTCATACCACACCATTAATAAGAATTATTAGTAAAAAGAACAAATCTATTAACCTGGAACATCCCAGGGTATGTCTTAACCTACCTGTGGAAGGCCAGCAGGGATGGGGCTATCCTGGTCTCTCTTGGGAGGGAGTTCCACAATCCTGGAGCAGCCACCAAAAAGGCCCTCTCCCTTGTTACCAACAAACCACTTGGGTGAGAGGTGGGACAGAGAGAAGGCCCTCCCTCAATGTCCTAACAGGCTCATAGAGAGATATGGTCCTGGAAATAACCTGGCCATTTCTTGAGTTATGGTGCCCAGAACTGGAAACAATATTCCAAGTGAGGTCTGATTTTAGAATAGAGAGGGACTATAATTTCCCTTGATCAAGACACTATACTCCTATTAATGCATCTTATAATTACATTGGCATTTTTGGACACAGTATCTTACCACAGACTTATATTTACTCCGTGACCCACGAAGACCTCAAGATCCTTTTCTGTGGTTATGCCAGGTGTTAATCATCCCAGATTTGGAACTTGTTTCCATAAGGTACCAAATCTATCTGAATTTTTTTACAGGAATTTAAAAAATGTGCTGAGAATATGCAAGTGACCTCAGTCATTTTTTGTTCATATATTCTTTCCATTCAAAACATATTATTTGCATATGTCACAACAATATTTCACCTCTTCTTATGCAATTATTCAAGAAATAAATTTGGATTTGGTATCCTGTGGATACAAATTGGGATGTACATTTTGACATGAACTTAAAGGTTAAAAGACATGATCTGTGTATAATATTTTACTCCTATCCAACCCTATGCTGCCACCTATAACTCATTTTTTCATTTTTTCAAAAGATACCTTTGGAAACAAGCTCCACATATGGAATTGTAGATCGGGATGCTAAGAGAAGGAATTTTGCAACAGTATCATTACGTTTTGGCTTTTGTGTCCCCAAAATGTTTTGTCTGACATTCTTAAACTGTTTTGTTTTGTTCAATTTTAGCTCAATGAGACATTTTGTGAAAATACAACATAGTATCCACATTCAGTCTGCATAAAGCAGTGCTTCCCAACCTTTGGGCCTCCAGGTGTTTTGGACTTCAAAACACTTGGAGACCCAAAGGTTGGGAAGCACTGGTATAAAGAAACAGACTGGACTGGTATTTGAACCTCATTTCAATGTCAGCAATGGGAGAAGGCCTCCCATCACAACTTTGGGCTATGAGCAAGACATAGCTCTATCCTCCAAGAGAGAGGAAGAAAGTTGGAGGGAGGGAAGAATGGCCACGGCATTTGTGAGGAACAACAAAGAGTTGCAATTGTTGTCCTTCTCAACTAAGACCAACTGCTTGTGGCAGTTGCTCCTCACTGCTGAATGCAGACTGGCCATGTTGGGATACTGTTCTAGAGGAGACATTTAGATCTAGTACAGTTTACATATGGTACCCATTGTCTCCAACTTTCTAGGGGTTGCTCTCAACTTTGGTTTTGCTTCTTTTAAAAATGATGACAACTCTGTATTACAAATGCATAAGTAGAACATCAGTGGAAATGAACAACTTAAGCATGCTCCTTATCATATTTCCAGAAAGAGGAATCTGCAGCCAAAGCCTAGGAGATTTATTCTTTTGGATGACAACTCCCAGGCATTTCCAGACAGAATGGCTAGTTTGAAAGAGTAACTTTATCAAACTTTGCCTGCATTCTAATAGGTGCCTTCAGCTGAAAAGGTCTCCCTTTGTTTCTGATCCCGACTCATTCTATTTCTGTTCCAAGCATACTTCTTCTGTTACTTTGCATAACAGTCTTTTCTTCTTCCTTCCCAGACATTATGAGGTTGAACTAGAAAATAAGAGGCATGTCATTTACATATCTGCCTTTGATATATGAGAAAGTGGTGGAGTGCCCAAGGAGTTTCTTGGAACAAGGTATTGTCAGGGCCAAAAGGGATTTCAAGATCAAAATCTAAGATCTAAGAACAGATGTTGTAGAGGACAAACGCTCTGTCAGGGGAAGGCCATTTAGAATTATACATCAAACACCAACCACAGTTGCTTAGACTAGAGCATAACATTGAAATTAATATATAAAATCAATTTGTGCCACATGATCCTGCGATTTTACTATCATGTCTTGGTGCTTTTCATGGTCTCTGGTCCAACATTACCAAGGGAACCTATTTATTTACCCTATTTATACCCATCTTTTTCTACCCCGAAGGGGACTCAAGATGGCTTACATATAGGCAATTAATCAATGCCTTAAAACACATACAATTCCAGAAACATTAAAATGTAACTTAATACATAGTAAGCATTTAAAACATTTAAAATTTTTACATTCAATATAAATAATGCCATCCCTAATCGTAGTCCAATGACGTTCCGTAGTCATTGTACATATTGCAAATCTGTTATTGCACTGCACTATTATCTGAAAGCTGGATCCCAAAGCTGGGTTTTTTACTTTCCTTCTGAAGGCTAGGAGGGAGGGGGCTAGTCTAATGTTTCTGGGGAAGGAGTTCCAGAGCTGAGGGGTCACCACTGAGAAGACACTGTCCCTCATCCCCACACCAGTCGCGCTTGTGAGAAAGATGGGACCAAGAGCAGACCCTCTCTTGATGATCTTAATCTCTGAGGTGGTTCAGGGGGGGGGATACATTCAGACAGGTAAGCTGGTCTGGAATCGTTTAGGGCTTTATAGGCTAAAGCTATAACTTTGAATTGTGCTTGGTAGCAGACTGGCAGCCAATGGAGATGGCACAACAGGAGGAATGTCCTCTCTTTGTTTGCTGCTCCAGTGAGCAATCTGGCTACTGCCCGTTGGACCAATTGAAGCTTCTGAACAGTCTTCAAGGGCAACCCCATGTAGAGCCTGTTGCAGTAATCAATACAAATGTGAGCAATTTTCATGTCTCACTCTTTGCAATGCTAGAAATTTGGGAACTAAAGGAAAGTTCCATGAAAGTGGCAGTATTCTTATTCTCTTACTTTTACTTCCCTGTAGCTACATCCCTACTATAAGTTCACTGACCCACAAAGAAATGAACTACAACAGAAAGTCCTCTTGGTGGTCTGGATTTCAAAATGTACCAGAACAGAAACATGTGCTTATTTCATGCCAGGAGTTTTTTTAAAAAAAAACTGCATTAACTTATTGAGATTTACTGGAAAATAGGCTGAGAAACATTATATTCATATTTCAAAAATAAAATCTGCAAGTGTAGTATTAAAAGCTACATTTTGCAAGCGGGGAGATGATGATAGGCCAACAGTAATGAGTAGGGCAATCCTATCTGTGCATGTCTATTCAGAAGTAAGTCCTATTGAGATCAATGGCATTATAACACATTAAAATGGCAGTTTTCTTTACAGGATGTGGAGCAAAAGAGAAGAAGAAAGCAGTAGAAGAAATAAGTTTATGAGTAAAGCTCAGAAAAGTGGAAGTAGAAGGAGAAAGAGAAGGGAAGGAGAAGATAAATGTGGCCTGGACAAGTGGGGTGAAGGAAAAAGTGGGAGAACCAGTAGGAAAGGTTAGAAAACAGAAATTGTTGATTCTGAGGCTCTTGGGGTAGCTAATCTTGAAGCATTATTCAATATTTTCTTGAGCTGCCCATTTCCTCTCACTGAGCCTTGTTGTTGGCCAAAGTTTAGGAACTCTGAGAGGGAAGGTAGGTAGGGGACAAGTAGATCCCCTCCCAGAGTCTATAGCAGTCACTCCAAAGTGAGCTGGAGCAAGAGGTGGGTTGTTGTTATTTGCTGTCACATCAATGTTGACTCATAACAACTTTATGAACGAGAGACCTCCAAGAGTAATCAATAGCCTTGCTCAAGTCTTGCGATCCTAAAACCATGGCTTCCTTGATCGAATCAATCCACATGGTCTGCCTTTTTCCCTTCACTTGTAAAGCATCACTGCCTTTCTGTTTCTTTTTAGATTCTCATCAGAGAGTTTTCAAGATAAAAGAACTAATCCATTGCACTTTTCTGTGCAGCACTAGCTCCCTTAGTGCTAGTATGATATCACTGCCATTGTCATGGAAAGATCCTCCACCAAATTCACTGTGATTGTTGCCCTTGCCCAGTAACTGTTCAGCCAGTGTAATCTGACCATCTGTGTGTCCATCTCTTATCTCTATCAATACATACACACATATCTGAGACTATGAGGTCACAGAATTCTACCTAGGTCTGTAGCACAAGCCATTCCTCCAAACACTTTTTCGATTCCTAACTCCAGTATAATTAGTGAATTAGGTATGGGAAAATATGACAGACAGGAAGTAAAGTAATGTGCCTCCCCGCACATTGACAATTTAGCGAGCTTTTTCTTTTCATTGTTGTGAATGTTTAATTGTCTATAACAATACAATTTATTAAAGGGAAATGAAAGCAACCCCCTCCTCATTTTGTATGAGAAGGCAGTGCTTCTAGTCTGACTTTCACATACTGTGCACTTGACTCATGCTATACATTTAATCCCTCAGAACTGGTTCTCATAGTGGTATAGAGCTGAAGATTCGGTGTTTAAGTGGAGAATATAATGATCCTTAGGGAAAGTTAAGCATTTTCGACTGGAGTTTAATTGGTCTTTTGGCAGGCTGAGATAAAGAACACTTAGTGGGAGATACAGATTTAATGCACTGCTCCTAAAAGAACAGATGGTACGGATGTACTTTTAACTGGCCTGAAATCAGAAAAAAATATATAACCTCTTTCAATCTTCTGAAGAACCACCTTTTGTAATTTCACAATGGAAGTCAAGCAGGTCACATTGTGGACAAAGAGAACCCAATTGTTGCCTATGCTTTAGGGCAATTTCTATTAATGCTCTTTTCCAAACTACTTATTTCAGGGTACTGAAGATGTTCAGCGAGACTTATATAAAACCAGAACATAAAGAGCCCCAACATCACATGCTACTTGAGAGCATAACATTGTTGCCTTTTCTAATAAAGTATCAACTAGTAAATTTATAAGAGCCCGTGCAGTGTTGTGGTGCCAGGGTGTAACTCTGGAGACCAGAATGTGATTCCTCACCATTGAGTGACTTTGGGCAAGTCACACATTCTCAGCTCCAGAAAGTTCCAAAATAGACGATGTCATAAGTTGTAAATGATTTGAAGACACACAACAAGAAGTTACTTTTCCTGGCTGGAATCCTGTTGTAATTTATGTTCACTTAATAGTGTTATGCTAACAGATCTACTTTTTATAATGTTGTATAAGAAGGTAGCCATTATTTGCAGTGGTTGGTAGATGTCATCTGGTATAGCTTCACTCAACCAGCTGCTGATTGGTTGTGTGGGGCATCAGGAATGTCCCCTCTTTCTTCAGGCCAGCTCTGTCCTTTTTCTCTGGAGGACCAGACTCCATATAAATACAACGGAGAAACATTTCACTCTGCCAGTTTTACATAGGCCTCAACCTATATTTACCTATTACTTTTCCTTAGCAAAAGGCTTTCAAGGCTAAACACAAAGGGGCACATTGACAGATTTTCTAAATTGTAAATATAAGTTTTCAATGGATTCCCTTTTCATTAGATTCTCCCCTCACACAGTGGAACAAAACATTAACAGCAACAAGTTACTATGTGTTCATGCAATGTAAAAATAATCACATTTAAAAAGAAACTCTGAACAACCAATTAAAATTGAAAAACGGGTGCCCCCTGTATGCTATGCAGAAATGGTTAAGTAAGGATCCTAGTCATTTCTGCATAAAAACACCAATGTTCAAGGGGAATAAAATCCAGTTTTAGCCAAATCATGGTCTCTTTAAACAGTAGCCAAGGGCCCTCTTGTCCTGTACTCTGAAAAGTGAGTGGCACTATCGTCCCCTAGGGAATGAATCCTCTGTTATATTTCTGGGACCTGGGAGCTCCCAGCTAGTGCTTGGTGTCTTCCATGCCGTTGCTTAGCGTTCCCTGTTGTTTTGGCTTGGCTTGTGGTGTCACAGCCTCTGGTGCCCTCAAACTCTCCCCTTCTCTTGTGCTTCTCCCTCTTTTTCTTTCCCCTTTCTCTCTCTCTGCTAGCTTTCAACTTGTGTTTTTGGCAGAAACTTTGTTTACATTTTTCACCAGGCCATCTTCATGTGGTTATATAAAAGTTGAAATGAGGACAATTTGCAAAAATGTGTTTTCTCTCTAGTCGATATTGGGTGATCCTCAACTGTGGATTCCTTATTCTCACTGGTCATTCTGTAGGCTGCTTTCCTTTTTTCAGGATCTTATGCCTCACTCGAAGACTGTAAAATGAACACCATAAATTGAGAGTACCAAGTGTTTGTGATCTATGTCCACTCAGGTGAATTGCTTTAATCTGCTCTGTTCCTCTCCTTGTTTTTGTTGGCTTTGATCCTTTAGTTCCATTAGCACACCTTTATTTTCTCTTGTTGAGTAGAGCATATGGAAACCACCTGGTAAAGAGATTACATTTGCTCTGTTTTAATTGTACTGTGATATGTTTGCTGTCAGCTGCATTGTGTTACTATATTACACGAAAAGTTGGATAAAAATAAAGTAGGTAAGTAAATAAACAATAAACAGTCTATAGGATAAAACTATGGAAGTTCAAGCTGGAATCAAAATGTTATAATTGTGTAACGTGAAAGGGAACCTACATGTCCCCTCCTCCCAACTTGTCTGTTGTTTCTTTACAGAGCAAGGGAATAGCCTTGAAATAATGACATATTTATCTTAATTTGAAGCAAGCCAAGACTGAGTGAGTGAACTGTCTCAGGGATGTGCTATCATTGAAGACAAGCCATTTGGATAATGATGATTTTTCTATGAGGATCAATGTCACCCAAAACATACATCAGTCTCAGGCAGATTGAGATGGAAAAGAGGGTCCTCATTTCTTATAAGCACCAGATCCTGTCTGATCTTGGAGGTTAAGGAGGGCCAGCCCTGTTTAGTACTTGGATGGGAGATTGCCAGTGGAAAAACCAGGTGCTGTAGGCTATATTTCAGAGGAAGGAACTGGCAAAACTATCTCTGAGTAGTCCTTGCTTAGGGAAGCACTATGAAATTCATGGGGTCATCATAAATCAACAGGCAACTTGACGGCACATGCACAGAAACACAGAGGAGGTTAGCTGTTCTCACTAGGTTTTCCTTGTGGAGTTAAAGTTAAACCCACCACACTCATGAACAATAAATATGATTGCAGCCATCACATCTATCTTGGCTGTTAGCCTGGTGTGTTCCTGTCTGGACTTCAGCCATGTTTTTAAAAAAGAAAATGCCGTGCAATCATTCATTGTGTGATCTTCTTTTCTCTATAATTGGTGAATTAGGGGCCAAAATGTTCTCATTGTACAACACATTTCCTGAGGTAAACACTTTCTTAGCAGTTTGGTTGGTCTCTGGAGAGTGATAAGGAGAGCGTATTTTGCAAAGGGAAGAGACATTCTGGCTCTGAATGTTCTTAGGTTGCAGTCCTAGGCACTTCTATGTAGATATAGCAATCTAGGTAATGAGTGTGGGACTGAAAATATTATAATTATTTTGGGATCACCAATGTATTCCTTGGCTCTGTTACAAGACAAATGTAGAATCTGCAGTTGTCCTTAATAAGAATTATTGTGATATGCAGTCTGTGAGCTTGTTTACTTGTGGGTCCCAAAACCAGAATGGTGACTTTTCATAAGCAAACACTTCATAAGCAAACAGGTTAAACTATTTTATTGTAACTGTTTTTATCGCTTTTATTGTATTGCTTTGTTCTGAGTGTAAACCGCCCCGAGCCAATTGGGAGTAGCGGTTGATAAATTTAATAAATAAACAAAAGCTCTTAAAACAGTAGGGAGTTATGGCTGACATCTCTAGCTGATCTAGAGTCAAGAAATGAAAAAAGATAGAAGGTGATTGATTTTTTTTGAAGCAAACATTCACATTTAAAGTGGGGAAATGATGCATCAAAATAAAGATGTTCTTTACCTTGGCTCAGTCACTAATCAAAATAGAGACCGTAGTGAAGAAATTAGAAGAAGATTAAGACTTGAAAAGATAGCTGTGAAGGAACAAGATAAGATCCTCAAGTCTAAAGACATATCATCAAATTGTCAGAACCATTCATACCAGAATACTTTTAATTTCTATGCATGATTCTGAAAGCTGCTTCTGAAAGCTGGGAAAAACCTGACAGGAAGGTTGGAGAGTTCCTTTGATGCCGTTAACTGCAAAAATGCAACTTTTCCTAGAAGCCAAAATGACAAAACTGAGACTGTCATACTGACATATCATATTGACAACTCATTAGAAAAGACAATAATGCTTGGTAAGGTGGAAGTGAGTTGATAAAGAGGAAAACTACATTACAGGTAGAGTATCAAGGAAGCCACAGCCCTCAGTTTTCAAGACCAAAGCAGGGCCGTTGATTACCGGGGCACTTGATGACCAGGGCTCTTGGAGATCTCTCATCAAAGTCAGAATTCACTTGATGGAAGCAGCAACAAAGAAGATTGGACTAGATGGCTCTTGAAGTCTCTTCCAATTATAAAATTCTAGGAATCTGTCATTATGGGGAAGAAATCTTCTCTACACCAGAGAAAATCTTCAGTGAGCAGACTTTATTTACTTGTTCCAACTTAGGTTTTTGTTATACACTTACTAAGTCTTAATCAGAGTGTATTTTTCCAAAACTGTCATGATGTGCTGCACCATATATGTTTAAAAGAGTTTTTTAAAGGAAGAGTAATCATTTGCTCCTACTTGTCTAAAGCTATTAGAAAAACAGACTTCTCAGTGGTGGCATAGCAACTATGGAAAAGCTTTTACAAGAAGCCAGTGGACTTGATGGGATCCCTGTTTAAATCTTCAAAGAGGATGGATTTGAACTGACACAACAACTCCACCAACTCATTGCAAAAGTGTGGGCAACCAACAGGGCCGGCCCCTATCATTCCGCCAACTATGCGGCCGTGTAGGGCGACGGGACCTGGGAGGGGCATTGCCACCTGGGAGGGGCGCCGCCGCGCCGCCGCCGTGCCGCCGCCCCGCCCGCCACTGCGCCTCTGCAGCCAGCCGCGCCGCTGGGTGGAGGTGTGCTCGGGAGCTAGTGCTGCATCTGCCGCGGGGGACACCACCGCACATGCGCGCCACCGTGCGGGGCGCACTCGCGCGGCTGCGCGGGACGCCATCGCGTGGGACGCACTCATGAGGGCGTCCAGGAGCCACGGGGTGGGGGCGCCAAAATAAGGTTTGCGTACCCACCTGGGAGAGGTAAGGCCACCCCTGACAACCAATAAAATCCCAGCAGATTTTAAGGAGGCCGCCATCATCACCCTTTTCAAAAAGGGGAAAAGAACAGACTGAGGAAATTACCAATGTATCTTCTTTCTAACTTCCAAGAATCCTTGCAAACCACTTTCTACCTATTTCAGAAGACATCCTCTCAGAATCCCAGAATGGCTTCAACCTCTCCAGAGGAACAGTGGATATGATCTCCACTGCATGACTGATCCTAGAAAAATGCAGAGAACAAAATCAACCTTTGTACATGGCATTCATTGATGCTGCAAAGGCATTCAACACATTGAATTGCAGTGCTCTCTGGGTCATCCTCCAAAAAATGGATGAACATCCTTTGGCTTCTCCATGATGACATGATGGCAAGAGTCTTGGACAGCAGTGGCTCCCAAAGGAATCCATTTAAGGGGGAATCAGGTGTCGAACAGATCTTTTGGCAAGGTCACTAGAAGAGGTAGGGAGAAGGGTGACTGGTGGTTTACTATTGGACTGAGTACTAATACCATAATAATGATAGTAATAAATTTGTTCTAATCTTCAAGGTGGCAGATCTGTGTTGTTTCTTTTTCCTCCTCTTTTGGTATCTCTAGCTGAACGGAGACCTTCACCTACCTTCTAACTTGGTTCTGACATGGTGCAGTCAAAAGGTAAAGCAGAGGAGTTTCTGCTCTTGAGCAGGCTTGTTAAGCAGCAAAGTGGAAATCTTTAACTTTGAGGCCATGTGGAATGATTGCTCACTCATAAAGTTCTATTCACAGAAAGGAAGTTGTCCAGGTGCTTGTCTACATACAGCTAGGCTGTAGTTGCTAGAGCTATGTCAGATGAAACTATGTCAGGCCTGTGAACTACAGATTTCTATATGATCTGGAATGCTTGACTTTGAGGATAGAACCCAAACATGATGAACTACTTCAAGAATGAACTTTTGTAAAGAATGGACTTAACCTTTTTCTCCTTCCACAATTGTTGGATATCTTAAGGCTGCATTACTTTACTTTCCTCTCCATTGCCATTATTTGGCTGAGAATCCCAGTGATGCTGCACACTAAAGCTTGTGTGTGTGCGCGTGGCTAAACTGCAGTGTAAAAAGCAATCCACCCACATGCATAATGTGCTCCTGATTCAGTCAGATAGTGCACATGGCTTCTTCATCCCCAAAAAATATGTTGCTGGAATAAAGAATACTTTTCAAAATGGGATACATTCACAAAGCAAGTTGTAACAAGAGTCGTGGTATCAGCAAGGGTTGCTGCAAGTGAATGTGATTTGCATTTATTTTGCATGCTAATTACACAGTATTCACAGGAATCACATCCAGTCAATAATCCCTGAGACGATCAGAAGACAATATAAAAATGGTGAGAGAAACTGCTGCTTGAAAAAGCTTGAGAGAATGTCATGCTGAGTCCAGAAAAATTGCTTTATGGATAGAACTTGTTTTTACTGTCACAAGATACTTTTGCAGGAAGAAATGTTCTCTCTTTTTCTTTGTATTTTACAGGAAATGCAAAATTCTGTCTCCCACTCCCCTGTGGCTTATATATTTCTCCCTTGAACTGACTCAGCCAGTGCTATGGAAATGCTGCATTATTAATCACTATTTTCCAGGATTAAAATAACCTGGGCCACAATCCAACACAAAACTGAACTTCAGATTTCTGCAACCTTGAGAAAAGTTAACTCTTTGCTGAATTGTAATTTTTGTGTTAATATTGTGCAGTAGATATTGGGATTTTAAATTGCTATTAGCCCATTTTTAATCATATTCTTAACCTCCACCATTTGCTAATACAGATAATATCTAAAAGATCAGGACAGATGAAATTGTAAAGAGGTAGAAAGTTGCTAAATCCTTAATATCGGGACGCAGAAGCTCTGATATTTTAGGGGATCTAGTGTGAGGGGACTTCAAAAGGATCCCTCAAAAAGGATCTTTTCAAATCAGGTAAGTGAGCTTTATTGTATAAAGGGTTGTTAATTGGAAAAAAATTACCTTTATATTATACCATTGTAGCTCTCCAGAAATTGTTGGACTGCATCTTGCATATATCCAAAACAGTTTAACCAATGGTGAAGAATGCTGGGAGTTGTAGTCCAACAACACCTGGACAGCTGAACTGGCAGGAAGAAAGATCTAGTGGGCCAGGCAGAGAGATTAATGAAAACCTCAACCATCATGTGGTAGTTTGGAGAGTGGGGGTGGGCATCAATCAAACAGAATGCTAGGGATCAGTAGGAAGCCGATCATGATGTGAACTGCCAACATTTTAATTTCTTTGGTGCAATTACACTTTACCACAGCTTCTCAAACGGAAGGTGAAAGAGATGCAAAAAAGATAACCACAATCAACAGGAGATTCCTCTCTTTAAGGGAAAGGCTATATTAATTATATTTCCTCTCCATTGGTGCCCCCTTGTCGCGGGGAGAGGCTTGCATACTCTAATGAAGTTGTGAGCTATGCTGGCAGTGGTATAGCCACCGGTAGGGCCTCCCATGCCAGACAGGTATTGAAAAAGCTTTGAAAAAAGCAAGTGGGTTGCTGATCAGTTACTGGACTAACAGTAATTAGTTTGAAACTTCCTAGTCCACAGAATTTTTGAAGGTACATTCTAGATAGCCTCTGAAAAAGACCTTAACACCATGCACTTGCTAAATCCTTTGGCTTTTTAATCAACCGACAAAAAAATAATCTTTTAAGCATCTGAGATGTGTCCCTAGTTTCTCTTGTGCATTTTTGAACAGTGTCTAGGAATGCTAATACCTATATTAAAATAAATTGTCATTCCTGTGGATTTCAAGGGGAGGTGATTTGCCTTTTTAAAATTTTGGCCAGAAAATGGATTGCCGTGGTCTCAGGTTCTGATTATTTTATTCCTCAAATGGTTTAATGGTGCAATAGGAAGCCTGCTGGTAGGATGTGTTGTGTGTTCTGTTTTTTAAAGCTTCTCTTGTTTGAACAGCTCTGATGATCCTGCATCATTCTGTGTCATTGATTTTGGCAGAATCATCTAGATCAGAAAGTCTCAGACTTCTTGTTATTCGTACACCAGTACTTGATATTTTACTCTAGAGATATGGGAAGGTCATCTGGGAGCAATGACTCAGCCCTAACTGAGCTCAGCACCCTATCTGTTACAACAGATTTGGGAGGGGGGGGGGAAGAGATACAAAGGCCAACTCAGAAGCCCTGGTCTTTCAGGGCATCTGAGGTCTGATGGGAAAAACCAAAGCTTTGAGTTGAACCCATAAGTAAGCAGCGCCAATGGAACATACAAGAATGGTCAGAGCTGTCTTGTCACACTGTGTTCTCATGCCAAGTGCAGAGTAAACATGACTAGAAGTCACAGTCCTTTCTCCGAAGAACAGCCAACAAAGCGAAAGGCAGAGGAAAGGAAAACAGAAAACAAATAACACCACTATTCTTTCAGAAGTTCTGACAATACGAAGTATCTAGATTTGCACTAGGATGATGAATTGTCCATTGTCTTTCTCACAATGTTTTGCAGAGAACTGGAAGGAGTAAGCAATTTGTGAGCTTATGCGACACAGATCTTAATTAATAATTTACCACCATGATATTCATGTTCCTCTTGAGGAATTGGAAGAGCAAGGCTGCAATCCAAAGTATTTTCTCCTTATTTGGCAGAATACGTCACTGAACCAATGTGGTATAGTGGTTTGAGTGCTGGACTACAACTCCAGGGAACAGGTTTTAAATCCATATTCAGCCATGAAAATTCACTGGATGACTTAGGCGTTCTTAGCCTAAGAAAATTCCACAAAAGGTTCACCTTTGGGTTGCCCTAAGTCCAAAATGACTCAAAGACACATAACAACAACAACAACAAGCGCCTTTCAGTTCAATGGAGCTTTTGTTCTATTGAGCTAACATGGCCAGTCGTGTTTACATCTGCCAACTATGTAAAGGGCAAATTTCAGGTCTTCAAATATGGAACATATTAAGTGACACCTGGAAACCTTAGACTCAACCCCAGTGTGGATTCATTGCCTCACTGACACTGGATCCAGTAGCTTGTCTTTCTTCCAACGTTCGATATAGACCCAGTACCAAAAAAACCTGAGCATCCCTTGTCTAAGTTAATGCTATCTGGTTGGCTGTCTCAGTAGTATACTTAAACCTCTGTTGTCTGTTGTCTAAAATCGCCTATCAAGGCTATTTTGTGTCTCCAAAACTGTGGAAATTCTCAAGGCAGCTTTACAATTTATGATTACATTTTGCAAAAATAAAAAAGAGTACAGAAGATATGCGATCAGTTTGTCCATTTATACATGCATTAAGTATGGTGTCCCCTCCATTGGCACCCCCTTGTCGTGGGGGAGAGGCTTGCGTACCCTAATGAAGTTGTGAGTTATGCTGGCGGTGGCATAATAGTCACCGGTAGGGCATCCCATGCCAGACGTGTCACAACCGAAGGGTCTGACAAAGAGCATCAATGGGCAGGATGGGCTCTCTAGCCTTTTGGCAACCATCCTAAGAGAAGGAAAACTCTAAATTCAAACCTGGGCAGATGGTGCTCGTCTAACCCTGTAAGGTCAACCATCTGGAGAAGGAAACCCTAATCAAACCTACGACCTGAGGACCTCACTGCCACCGTCCAAGCTTGCTACGCCCCGGCCGACGAATCTTTGGTTTAAAGGGTGAGGCCAGTCTGTGCACGCTGCACTCCACCAGAAAAATCAATTGCACAGGCTTGAAGGACACAAAAGGCTCTGTGCAATGTTCTGGTATTTTTTTCTTGATTGATATTTCCAGGTAAGCTATAAAGGTGGAAGAAGAAGTGGGGAAATACAGCCCTGAAAATGGAAGGTGACATCTGGACTTGCTGGCCAGCTGGAAGAATGAATGCACAGGAAAAGGCTCATCTTGAAGCATCTTCAAAACAGGGAGAATGATGGGAATTTCCAAGCTCTTCTTATCCGTAGTAGTTGTGATGCATCAACTTTTATTACACTGTGGTATTGGAATAAAACTTTAATGAGAAGAAAACACCTGCTAGTCACAGTTTTCCCTGCCCATTTCTATGAACAGAAGAGCTGTCCACGTTCTTGACTGTGTAAGCAAGTGAGAAACCTGTGTGGGTGGACACCAGGACTGTGTTTCTGCACGAAACTAGATGACTGTAACTGTGAGTCAGGAAAAGTGATTCAGCACTTCATGTATACATAATATACAATGCAGTGTTGGAACTATTGCCACACCTTGGTTTTCTAAGCAAGTTTCAAGGTGAAATACAGGGAATGGTTTTCTGGAAAGTACAAGACTGTCTCTAGATCAACTTTTCACAACCAGGGGTCGGCAAGGAATTTTGCAGTCATCATCCCCAGATAGCATGAGCATTAGATACAAAATGATGGGAGTTGTAGTCCAATGCAACCAGAGGGGGGCATAATTAGGATGGCTGATTTTGGTGCCTTTCCTCAAAAGCACCGAGGGCAGTTCTAGACAGCCTTTATCCCAAAAAATGTGGATGTTTTGGGGGGCTGTCCATACCCACCCCAGAAAGCGCGCACTAGCCCGAGAGAACGTGTGGAGGGCCTACCCCTCTCCCCCAAGCCCCCAGACCTCTTAGAAAACTAGGAAAAACTTACGTGGTCTCTATTAGAATTTCGGCAATTTTCCTCCCTCCTCCCCACTGCCCTCCTGGCGCATCATTTCTACGAGTCGGGAGAGCTCGCTGGGGGTTTAACAGGATGGCACATAATGGTAGGTTACATACCTGTGACCATCTTTCTTCGAGTGAAGCTCTGTGAATGCACACTTATGAAGTTTGCGCGCCAGCGCGGGCTTCCAACGGAAACATTCCCAGTTTGAAAAGTTTTGGCGGTAGCTCCGCCCAGCCGGCCCGGAGGGCATAAAAGGCGCCTCCATGCGCGCCCACCCCATTCCTACGCCACAATTGCAACTAGGAAAGGGTGGTTTGTGATAGAGGGGACGGCCGGGCGGGTTCGTGTGGATTCACAGAGCTTCACTCGAAGAAAGATGGTCACAGGTATGTAACCTACCATTCTTCTTCGAGAGCTCTGTGAATGCACACTTATGAAGACTTACCAAGCTAAGGTGAAGGAGGTGGGAACAAACCAGCCAATTTTGAAAACCGAACAGGTTTATTGCAACCAGCAATATGAATAAATAACATCACAACAATGTAATAAATAAGAGTGGAAGGCATGCTCCCACTTGTAAACATAGTGCAACAAGCATCATTCATGTCAGGCACACAGGCCTCACAGTATAAAGTGCAACAAGCACCATTCATGCCAGGCACACAGGCCTCATAACAGCAAGTGCAGCAAGCACCATTCATGTCAGGCACACAGGCCTCACCACAGTAAGTGCAACAAGCACCATTCATGTCAGGCACACAGGCCTCACAGTATAAGTGCACAACAGGTGCAACAGAGAACCCAGGGGTTCCAGGTAAGCGCGCTTAACCGGTAGACTGTGCCCCGGGAACCGGGGCACGGTAAACACTTGTAACGTTAGCCAAGGCAGGACGGTTCGGTCGACCTAGAACTGTCGATCGAACCGTGAGAAAAAAGGGGGCGGAAGGGTAGCCTGCGAGGCCCTAGCTCTGAAGGCCCTTGGGAGCGAGAACCGCTCGAGCAAACGCCGCCTCTCTGCCAAATAGGGTGTCTACCCGGTAATGGGATGTGAAGGTGGAGGGATTGGCCCAGATGGCCGCCCTACAAATTTGGTCCAGGGGGACTCCCTGGAGAAAAGCAGTCGACGTGGCCACCACTCTAGTGGAGCGGCCCTTGAGCTTGGGGGGGCACGGTTGATGGGCTATCTGATAGCACAGTTCAACCAGGGAAGCCACCCAGTTAGATAGTCTTTGGGACGACACCGGCAAGCCCAGCTTATCGGTGGCGTAGGAGACAAAAAGTCTGGTCGACCGACGATAGTCCGCCGACCTGTCCTTGTATACCCAGAGGGCCCTTTTGACATCGAGGGCTCTGAGGGTCGATTCACTGTTTCCGGACTGGGAGGAAGGCAAGTCCGGGAGAACAATGTCCGTGTTTAGATGGAACGGGGATACCACCTTAGGCAGGAAGGTGATGTCTGTTCGTAGGATGGCCCTGTCCGGCAGGAACAGCAGGTAGGGCTCGTCCACCCGGAGCGCCACCAGCTCAGAGGGTCGACGCGCCGAAGCAATGGCGACCAGGAACGCCACCTTCCAGGAGAGGAGGCGTAGGTCGATGGATGCCAATGGCTCGAATGGTGGAGCCGCCAGGCGGGACAGGACCAGGTTAAGGTTCCAACCCGGCGTCGGTGGATGCACCGGGGGACGGGTATTGTTGACCCCTCTCAGGAACCTCTTGACCATCGGGTACTGGAACAGCGAAGGGCTACCCCTTTGCTGGTTCTGCCAGGTGAGAGCCGCCAGGTGGGTCTTCACCGAGGACATGGACAGTCCTCTGTCGACCAATCCGGCCAGGAAGTCAGGGACCACCGGAATGGAAAGCGGGAAGACGGCACTGGAACGGGCCGCCTGGAACTTGGTGAAACGGGCGATGCAAGCCGAGTACGCCTTAGCCGTCGCCGGCTTGTGGGCTGCCGCTAAGATCGCCGCTACTGCTGGTGAGACGTCCAGAAGAGCCTCCACGCAGTCAAGTGGAGGGACGACAGGTCCGGATGCAAAAGCAGCCCGTTCTCCCGAGTCAGAAGATCCGGTCGACGAGGGAGAGGCATGTAGTTGCCGTCGGCCAGGTGGAGCAGGGTCGGGAACCAGACCTGCCTCGGCCAGTAAGGGGCTATGAGGATGCAATCGGTCCTCGATAGCTGGATCTTCTCGATGATCCGGAGAAGAAGCGGGAACGGCGGGAACAGGTAGAAGAAGCCCGTCGTCCAGTCGAGCAGGAGAGCGTCCCGAGGCACCCCGGCGAGCATCCGGTGCAAGCCGGGCACCGAACACCGGTAGTTGGTTGTTTTCCGGCGATGCGAAGAGATCTGCGTCCGGGAAGCCCACCGCTGGAAGACACGGTGGAGTTCCTCCGGTGCAGCATCCATTCGTGGGATGACCAGCTGGTCCTGCTGAGAGAGTCCGCCTCCAGGTTCTCAACTCCCGGGAGATGGACGGCTCTGGGGGTCACCTGGTGACGGATGCACCACTCCCACAAGCTCTGGGCCAGGGCCAGGAGCTTCCTCGAGCCCGTTCCGCCCTGTTTGTTGACGTAGTACATGGCCACTATGTTGTCTGTCTTGACCAGTACTACGTGTCCCCTGACGAGGGGGGCGAAGGCACGGAGAGTCTTGGCTATGGCCAGGAGCTCGAGCTGGTTGATGTGGTGGAGTCTCTCCACCGCCGACCATTGGCCGTTGATCGACAGGCCGTTCGCGTGGCCTCCCCAGGTCAGCATTGATGCGTCTGTCGTCACCGTGATGGACGGGGTCACCGTGTGGAAAGGTACCCCTCTGCAGATGTTGGTTTCGGACGTCCACCATTGGAGGGAGTCCTTGACCGCTACCGGGAGGGAGAGCCTCTTCAAGTGGTGCTCCCTGACCGGATCGAAGTGGTCGAGAAACCAGCGTTGCAGCGGCCTGAAGCGTAGCCTTGCCAGCAGAGTGACTGCTACCGTGGAGGCCATGTGGCCCAGCGTGACCTGGATCTGTTTTGCCGTGATGCAAGGTCGGGTGCAGGCATTCACCTCGCGCAAAGCGCTTGGAATCTGACCTCTGGCAGATAAGCGAGCTGATCGACGGAGTCGAAGATTGTCCCGATGAACTTTATGGTCTGGGACGGGGCGAGCTGGGATGGGGAGAGCTGGGATGGGGCGAGCCATAGGCCTAATTGAGAGAGTAATTGCAGTGTCGCCGATACTTGTTGTTGTAGCAATTCTGGAGACTGAGCCACCAGCAGCCAGTCGTCCAGGTAAGGGAAAATCCGGATTTTCTCCCTTCTCAAGTCTTGCAGCCACGACCGACATGCACTTGGAAAATGTTCGGGAGCCGTCCGAGGCGAAGGGAAGGACGTTGAACTGGTACGCCCTCCCGCCACCTTGAAACTCAGGAAGCGTCGATGAGCAGGCCTGATTGAGACGTGGAAGTATGCGTCTCGAAGGTCGATCGAGGCGAAGTGGTCGCCTCTCCGGAGAAGCGGAAGAATGGACGACACCGACACCATCCTGAATTTCCTCGGCGAAACGTACGCGTTTAAGTCTCTGAGGTCAGGATGGGTCGCAGGGAACAGTCTGGCTTCGGCACGGTGAAGTACCGTGAGAAGAATGCCCCCTCTTTCCTTGCTGTGTGGGAGCTGTGATATTGCTCTCTTTTGAAGCAGGCTGTCGACCTCTTCCAAAATCACCCCGGACGGCTCCGTCTCGACGATGAACCCCGTTGGCGGGAGTTCGTCGAATTCAAGGCATAGCCGTCTTCGACAATCCGGAGAACCCATGCATCTGGTGATGCGTCACCAGGCAGTGATGTAGCGAGCCAGGCGGTCTCCGAACGGCGGGTGAGATGGTGGAGGTCGAGGGCTGGGGGGAGGCATGGTGGTGGCAGCGGTACCTAGCGAGGAGGCGGTGTCGTCCATCGCCCCGTCAAACGCGGCGATTGGATTGTCCATTGCCATTGTTATGGCGTGGCCTCGACTTGTTGCCCTGGCGAGGTCGGTTGGACTGTTGCCTTTGCTGCTGCCTCGGCTGCTGCTGCTAGTTCTGTTGTGGGGCCGAGTATGGCCTCGGGGATTGGCGGTACTGCTGCCTGGGCTGAAACTTCGCCCGCTGGTAGTACCGGGTCCTGGGTTGTGCCGGTGGTCGGTCCAGCTTGGCCGTCAGGACTCTGAAGTCATGCGGGGCATTCAGCTTGTCGTCCGTGCCCGCACAGAAGCGTCCCTGGGCATCGAGCGGCAAGTCTTCGATGGTTTTCTTGGAGTTGGAGGACAACCCCGGCGACTTCAACCCACGCGTGTCTGCGGATGGCGACACCGTGGGCCAGCAGCTTTCCCGATGTGTCTCCGGTGTGGCGGGCCATCAGGATCTGGTGGTGAGCCAGCGCCTGTGCCTCCTGTGCGATGGAGGCCAGTGCAGTCTGTTGCTCTTGGGAGAGATCCTGGAAAAAGGTTGAGCCCTTTCCCACAGGATCTGGTGGTAGGCTCCCATGCACGCCCCGTAGTTCGCCATTTTGGTCAGCAAGGGTCCGGCTCGGTAGATTTTTCTGCCAACCGTGTCGAACCTTTTCCCTTCCTGGTCGGAGGGGGCTGTGGACTCTCGGCCCGAGGACTGGGAGGAGGTGACGATCATCGAGTTGGGTGTCGGATGATCGTGCAGCCACTCCTTCTCCCTCTCGTCGATCTTGTACCACGCCTCGATACGCCCGGACGTGGGTGGGATGGTTGACGGGGTTTTCCACGATGCTTTCACCACCTCTTCCAGGGGTTCCAGCATGGGGAGATGTGGTTGGGCCGCGTCCTCGAACTGCACCCTGCTGAAGACGGGGCAGGCGCTGGATCTTGTGGGGACATACGTCTGCATGCCCAGAGCCCTTGCCATCCGGCCGACCTGCTCGCCGAAGGCCTCGCGGAGTCTGTCGGTGGCGACGATGGCTCCATCTCACAGCCTCTGTGGGAGGCGTTCTGTCCATGTTGATGGACAAGATGGATCCCGACCTCACCGATCGAGGGCCTCGCCTTCCTCGACCTCGTCTCCCGACCACAGTCGAACCACTTCGGTTCAACCGGAAGCTGGGACTGTGGCGGCGCTCCCTCAGCGTAGAGGGGCCCTCGGTCACCACCGTCGCTGGAGGGAGAGGGTTTCGAGTCGCCGGGGCCATGGCAAGCCTCGTGGTCTGTCTGCCTTTCTCGGGCGGCGTCACGAAGAGTTGTCGGACCGAGGGCTGAGCCAGGAATTCTGGCGACCGTCTGGACCAATTCCTCCGGTGAGATGGTCTGGTGCACTACTCCTGTCTCCACAGCGAGAACAGGGGCAGGCGGGGAAGGACACGGCGCCGAGACGATGGCGTCAGAGTCCTGCGTCTCTTCGGAGACGGGGGTCTCGAGGCTCCGGCCTCCAGAGACTTGCCGGAGTCACAGGAACCAGGCCTCTGGTCTGGGCTCTACGGGCTTCCTCACTCGACCTCCGGAACGCTATCTGCATAGCTCTGTTGGAGGGAGTTCTCGAGATGGCCGACCTCTGGGAGAGGCCCGACGCCATCGAGCTCGTCGATGACCGGTGTGGTGGAGGCAGCCGAACCATCTCCGTGGTCACGGTGCAGGGTCGTTTCGACGCCGAAGTCTTCGATGAGACAGACTTCGTGCCCTTCTCCTTCCGTGGGCGCTTCTTCCCGGCCGGGTGAGCGGTCGACACGGTGGGAGCCAGAACAGCCGCCCCGGACTCCCAGGAGGTAGATGGGACAGCCGTCGCCATCTCTGGAGGGCAGAGAGCACGCTCCGTCAGGTAGGCCTGAAGCCTCCGGGCTCTCGCTCTTCTGGTGTGCGGAGAAGGCCTGGCAGTGTCGGCAGGTCGAACGGCGTGTCCCTCCCGAGACACCGAAGGCACTTGAGTGACCGTCGCAATCCGGGATCTTGCTACGCCAGGATAAACACTTCTTGAAACTGGTTGTGGACATACTATGCTCACACAACCAGCCGTATTTCGATGTTGCCCAAGTGGCGGAAAACAAAGGAATGGGGTGGGCGCGCATGGAGGCGCCTTTTATGCCCTCCGGGCTGGCTGGGCGGAGCTACCGCCAAAACTTTTCAAACTGGGAAAGTTTCCGTTGGAAGCCCGCGCTGGCGCGCAAACTCCATAAGTGTGCATTCACAGAGCTCTCGAAGAAGAAGCTTTTCTTAGTTTTCTAAGGGATCTAGGGGCTTGGGGGAGGGGTTGGGTATTTCCACAGTTTACTGGGCTTATTTAGCTCAGTAAACTGTGGAAATGTTGTCTGGACTGCAGTATTCTGCAGGCCAGACCCAGAAATAGTGCATTTATCCCACGTCTTCCAAGAAGGTGAGAATAAATGCACTATCAAATTAATTTGCTACAAACCAGGGTTTTCCTGGTTTGTAGTGAATTAATGGTTTAGAGTTTAGGGTTTTCCTGGTTTGTAGTGAATTAATGCGGGAATGTTCAGAACATTGTCTGGACAGCCCCTCTTTTTTTGCAGGAGTTGCCTCAATAAAGGCCCTGTTTGGATGGGCCCTGAGTCTCAGGCACAGTTATGAAACAAACATTGTTTCTTCAATCTACTTGGAGTACCTTATTTACTCTGCCCCAGGCTCTTTGCTTATATTCACTCCCCTCAACTGTATCTAAAATAACATACTGTATATACTCGAGTATAAGCCGACCCGAATATAAGCTAAAGCACCTGGGAAAACATATTGGCTCGAGTCTAAGCCAGGGATGGGAAATGCAGCAGTTACGAGTAAATTGCAAAATCAAAGTATATACCAATAAAATTACATTAATTGAGGCATCAGTAGGTTCAATGTTTTTGAATATTTACATAAAACTGTAATTTAAGATAAGACTGCCCAACTCTGATTGAACCATTATTCTAACCTTCTTCAATGTAAATGTGCTTACATATCCTTCCAATAATAATAGTGCAAAATAATAAATGTAATAATAATAATAAATAGGGTAAAATAATGTAGCAACCCAGCCTCCATTCCAGCCGGGGGGCCAGGGGCCCGCCCCGCAGGCACCTGCTCTGCAGGGACCCGCCCCGGGGGTGCCAATTGCTTTAGACCCACTTGCTATAGATTCAGGTGATGAGGATGATGGGGCTTTTGGGCCCGCATCTCCTACTGATAGTCTGCAGTGGGATGACTCTTGGCCTGAGGCCTATTCGGACGGAGAAGGCCAGGATGAGACAGATTCGGATAGTTATGAAATGCCAGGTGGTTTCGGGTCGCAAGAAAGAATCTGGGAACCTGTGGGGGATGAGTCGATGGAAACCGGAGGGGAGGAAAGTTCCCAGAGAGATAGCGACCCAGCTGCAGACTGGCCTGGGGAATGTTTTGATCGTAGACGAAGCATTGAGGCCCATTGCAGGGAATGGAAACAAAACCTAGAGAAGCGTTGGGTTCCCAAGGGGGGAGATTAAGTACACGTTCCTGGGAACGGCTCGTCAGTTGATCGGCCACTTCTGATCTGAAGGAAGTGAAGCCATCGAGCTCCTGAAGCCATGGTTTGGCTGCCTTGTTAAGTACCTTGCCTCGGACCTTGTACTTCCACGGACCTTGTTTTGCCTTGCTTTGCTACCACGGATTACTTTGCTTTTGGGTTTCATGCTTTTTGCCTTTTGAACTTCATGTGCTTTCACTTTGGACTTATTGACAACTCTTAATTGGACAATTTATCTTTTTCACCTGTTTTTTATTATTCAATAAATAGTTAATTGATCATTGTCTCTGTGTGTGTGATTAAGGGGCCGGGCCAAGACCCCGCATCGTGACAAATAATAAATGTAATAATACTAAGAAACAGACCTTGTTTGCTGTGTATTAATCTTATGTGTTTCAAATAATAATAATAATAATAATAGAGTAAAATAATGTAAAAATAATAAAAATAGAGTATAATAATAAATGTAATAAAATAATAATAACAGAGTAAAGCAAAAAATAACCTTGAAGTAAGTATAAGTATAAGCCTAAAAAGGAGCTGAAGAACTAGGCTTATACTTGAATATATACAGTATTTTCCGGATAGCTCAGTTCTTCCATCCCCTCCCTTCCTCCCCCTGACCTTTTAATAGTTGCTGCTATTGTTCAAGGCCTAAGAGCCCTCAGCTGCTACGTCATGCTTGACTAGCACTCTCATGACTTTCTTCTTGCCCCTTTTGTGTATATTTTTGCATGTGTATGTTCAGAAGCACACTCCAAGTAAGACACAGTGCTGCCAGCCACATTGCAACAAATGCTTTCCTCACGTGGCAGAACACGAGCTGCCTCCCTGCCTTATTCTCCTTGTGGCTCCCAGAGTTCATCTGAGCTTTGTATCAAATGTTCCCCTTCCCAAGCCAATGGCAAAATTCAGTACAAAGCGGGAGGTCTCCAGAACCAGGAAATACAATCGGTTGGGTGTTTATTTTATTTTCTGAGTGAAACGGGACACATTCGCTGCCACCCTCCTGCTCCAGCTAATTGAGGCTTTATCAGGCGTATTTGCTTATTGTGATTTCTTAGCCAAACATCTTTGTTAGTGTCACCCTTGAGAGTCACTTTCCTTTGTAACAGCTTCCTGTGCCATTTCCCCTTCAGCCATGGAGTTGTGGTTTACATCCCTCTGAACTGATAGCAGACTCAAAGTAGCCATAATAAGATTTCATAAAACTATGTGAAAACATTGTGGCTAATTTGGGTCCATGGGGATGTTTTGTCTCCACATTACTTGATAATGAGGATAAAATCAGAGGATTATTGAGGAACCGAGATTTGTGACAGATGCTATTGTTTTAGAGTATTTGGGGTATAGTTCTGAGAAATACAGCATGCATTCTTCTTTCTAAAAAGTTAAATGTCTATCAGAATTGAGTACATTATTAACTTTCTCCCACTGAAGATGCCTCACTTCAGTTGGGATCTACTGTATATCTGTAGGTAGATCAAAGCCTGAGGAAGTTACTGTTTTATTGACTAGTATTCACCGTGCTTTTGACCATTCTGGCTGGAAAATTCTGATTACTGTACTCAACCCCAAAAGTTAAGTTTTCTAAACTCTTATCTGGACAAGGTTTTTTTTTCCTTTTTGAGAAGCACTGATAACAGAATCATAATATAAAACTAATATAAGGATGATGAAAACAACTATTATATTTAGATGAGGGATCTTAAATAAAACAGGAGTTGTAAATTAAGTTCTCCGCCTTAACACAAGCTATGTGTATATAGATGAATAAAATATTCATTATTTACATAACAGGTTTCTGAGTCACTCTTCCATTAAATGAGTGCCCAGAGCAATACAATAAAATAATAAGCAAAGTAATAACTCTAGATTGAACAACCTGATAAAATATGTGCATTGGGATAAAAATGAAGGAATCTTCAAGACTCAAGGAGCAACATCACAGGTTGAGCATTCCTTGTCTAAAATTATGAAATCTGAAAAACTCCAAAATCCAAAATTGTCAGCCTGGATGGCTGATAAAGTGACACCTTGGTGTTCTGATGGTTCAATGCACACAAACTTTGTTTCATGCAAATATTATAGATATAGGTTCTATACGGTTCTGGCCCAGCTTACTTGTCCGAACGCATCTGCTGCTATGTCCCACCTCATAATTTAAGATCTTCCAGGGAGGCCCTGCTCTCGCTCCCCCCAACTTCTCAAATGCGGTTGGTGGGGACGAGGGAGAGGGCCTTCTCGGTGGTGGCTCCCTGTCTGTGGAACGCGCTTCCCAGCGACATATGATCAATTCCATCCCTCCTGGCATTCAGGAAAAAAGTAAAATCCTGGCTATGGGACCAGGCGTTTGCACACTAGCACAAGGCAGCATTTAAGATTGGATTTTAATGGAAAGTTGATGAATAGGGCTCAATGCTTTTTATGGACGGAACACTGTTTTTAACTTAATTGAATGCGTATGATGCTTAATGTAACTGTATTTTAATGTTGAATGTTTCTGCAGTTTTATATTGTATTTTACTGTGTGGGCATCGAATTGTGCCTTTTTGTAAGCCGCTCTGAGTCCCCCCTCGGGGGTTGAGAAGAGCGGGGTAAAATGCCGGAAATAAATAAATAAATAAATAGATAGATATAGATATATTATCTTCAGGTTATGTATATAATTGCATTTGAAACAAAAATGAATTAATGTTTAGATTTGGGTCCCATCTGCAAGATATCTTTTTATGTATGCATATGCAAATATAGGTCTACCAAAATCCAAAAGAACCCTGAAATCCAAAACACTTTTGGTCTCAAGCATACCACTTAGTGCAGGGTCCTCAAACTTTTTTTAAAAAATTGTTTTTATTCATAAAGACAAACAACAAAGACATATCATATACAAACTTTTTAAGCTAAGGGCCGTCCACAGCCCCTCAGACTGTTGGGGGGTTAGATTAAAGTTTTGAAAAAATAAGGAAGGAATTCCTATGTACATTTCATATATCTTATTTCATCAGGACCCGGGGCGTGGTCCACATTCTGCTTGGAGGCGTCTCGTAGATACCGCCAGGACTTGCGGCGCAATTGTTTTCTGTATGAATGTTTGATGCTTTGTTGACGAGACGCCTCGAAGCAGAATGTGGACCACACCCCGGGTCCTGATGAAGCTTCCCAGCGAAACGAGAGTGCGTTGACATGAGTTCTGTTCGTTGACCACAAGACACTTACTTTTGGGACTGTATATGGATTTACTTTGCGGATTATACCCTTATATTGCTTTGGGACATATCATTTCCGCACCAGGTGGATTTAACCCGCTTTAGTAGCGTCTTTGGGACTGCGTCCTTGTGAATATGCTCAGAGGAATTTTCTTCCTTCATTCTGTGTCTCTGCTTACTTGCATGTAAGCCGCTAATGTTTCTGTTTGTATTTTGAATCAGTTGGTACTTACCTGATTATATATATTGTGTATTACAGATATCCATATATGGAGTATAAGTACTTAGCCATATCTGGAGCTATTTGCGATTTTTTTCTATACTGTATTAACCAGTTCACAGGCTGCCCCTTTCTGTTGCTTGTGTTTCCGTAGCACAGACTCTGACCTCTAATCTAGTGGCCAGGCACCTCCTCAGTGTG
This sequence comes from Anolis apletophallus, assembly GCA_030556195.1. Taxonomy (NCBI): domain Eukaryota; kingdom Metazoa; phylum Chordata; class Lepidosauria; order Squamata; family Anolidae; genus Anolis; species Anolis apletophallus. The sequence goes on along the minus strand of JARBWK010000001.1, from coordinate 39,712,093 downwards.
GTCTTAAATAATGAATGGGCACGCTGAGCAGTTGTCTGGGGCCCCCACAAGCATAAGGGCCCTATGCAGATCAGAATTTTACACTAAGTTTCCAGTCACCCACCTCAATATTCAATATTTAAATCTCCCACTAACTCCCTCCGCCGGGTCCACCTTCGACCAGTTTCGGCCACTGGACGCAGAGGATGTTGACGAGATTGTCACAGCTCTTCGACCTACCACTGCTCCCTCGACCCGTGCCCCTCCAAGCTGATTCGAGCTTGCGTGGAGGGGTTACGAGGTCCTCTGTTGAATATAGTCAACTGCTCCCTTGAGCAAGGAGCTTTTCCAGAGGAGTTAAAAGAGGCGGTGGCTACTCCATTGCTGAAGAAGCCAGTGTTAGACCCCGCGGCTCCCTCCAATTACCGCCCAGTGTCCAATTTATCGTACCTGGGCAAGGTAATTGAGAGGGCAGCAATGGACCAGCTGCAGACATTCTTGGATGATGCAACCTGGCTAGACCCCTTCCAGTCCGGCTTCCATTCTGGGCATGGGACAGAGACCGTTCTGGTCTCCATCACAGACCTACTCCATTGCCACTTGGATCGAGGTGGATCGGCACTGCTCGTGTTATTGCATCTCACGGCAGCGTTTGATACTGTCGATTACCAACTTTTGACACACCGCCTGGCGGTGGCGGGGGTGAGGGGGACAGCCCTCAACTGGATGTCCTCCTTCCTCCAAAACCGCCTTCAGCGAGTGAAGTGGGGAGGGGTGGACTCCGAGGGCTCCCCCTTACATTTTGGAGTCCCTCAGGGGGCCATCCTCTCCCCGCTGTTATTTAACATCTACATGCGACCACTCGCCCAATTGGTGCGGAGTTTTGGGATGGAGTGCCACCAGTATGCTGATGACACCCAGCTCATACTGAGGATGGACGCCGGGGTGGAATCTGTACCCGAGAATTTCCATCTTTGCCTAGAAGCCGTAACTGGATGTCTGCAAGCCAGTAAGTTGAAGGTGAACCTGGCGAAAATGGAGATCTTGTGGCTAGGCCGCCCGGGGGTAAACCAGTTCTTGAAATTTGATGGAGTGGCACTATGCCCGTGGCCTTTAGTCAAGAGCTTAGGGGTCCGGCTGGACCCTCAGCTGTCTATGGAGGCACAGATTGCGTGCACCTGCAAGACAGCTTTTTACCACCTGCGGCAGGCAAAACGTCTGGCTCCCTACCTCTCCCGCTGCGACCTGGCCACGGTGATCCAAGCCACAGTCATCTCGAGGCTCGATTACTGTAATGCGCTGTACATTGGCCTACCTTTGTCGGCGATCCGGAAACTCAAGCTGGTGCAGAACGCAGCAGCATGCCTGCTCTTAGGAGCCACAAGAACGGCTCATGTAACACCACTTCTGCGCGAACTGCACTGGCTGCTAATTGAATTCTGGGTCTCCTTCAAGGTGCTAGTTTCACCTTTCAAGGCCTTATATGGTTTGGGGCTAGTGTACTTGAGGGAGCGGCTTACCCCATATGTGCCCAGAAGATCACTGCGTTCAGAGGGGCTCAACATGTTGGAGGTTCCTGGTATGAAGACTTGCAGGCTATCCAGTACACAGCAGAGGGCGTTTTCAGTGGCCACGCCGACCTTATGGAACTCGCTGCCAGCGGAGACGCGAGCTCTATGGGACTTAATGACATTCCGCAGGTCCTGTAAGACCTGGCTGTTTAGGCAGGCATTTGGTGCTTGACTGGTGCCTGCCATAACTTGTCATCCTGCCGCGTCGTTGCCACTTGCACTATGTGTTGATCTACTGTAGTTTTATTGTAGGGAGTAGGGTTTTTAAATTGGTTTTATGATGTCGTTTTTATGTGTTTTAACTTGGTATATTTTATGTGCTGTAAACCGCTCTGAGCTTCGGATAGAGCGGTCTATTAAGCCAAAATAATAAATAAATAAATAAATAAAATAACTCAGTAGGAGGAGAAACATTACAATGTGTAGCAGAGAGTTGTCTTGTCTACATTTGTGATAAATATTTTACTGTTTTTATTGCTTGCAATGTTATGGAAGCAGAATATTTTAGCAGATTTGCAGGAGGCAATTAACTGCTAGGGACATCAATTGCTGACAGTGTACATTTCCATTATCGGAAGCAGAGACTCCATTGTTTGTGTTCCAAGAATTCTATTTGTGTGGTGAAGGGTTAGAGGAAGTGTAAGATAGTGAAGTGAAGAAAAAGAAATTGTAGACTTATTATGTGGTACCATCATAATACTCCCCCCCCCCCCCAAATTACATTTCTATTCCTGCGAGTGTTTGTGTAGGTAGGACCCAGTGCATTGTTTTGCCCAGGGAGCTAAAAGAACTCCCACAGGGCCTAGGAACATTGGGAGTCATTTTGAGTTTAAAAAATCTTGAGGTGACAGGCCCTTAGAACCCCAAAATTCCCTTGTGATATTCAGATGGCCCATAAGTCATATTTCCCTCCATCCCTGACATAGACTATTGTCCTCTCCTTAATCACAGTGGCAGCAGGTCTCAAGGGTTTTAGGTAGAAGGCTTTCAACTGACAGGAGATGTCAAGGATGAAGAAGGAGTACCCATTCTTCACCCTTGGCCATGCAATTTCTCATTTCTGGGCACAGCAGAAGGATTTTCCCCTGCCACTGCTTTGCTCCACAGGACTGGGAATGGTCACTTAAGAAAAATCCCTATGCCTTGGTTGTAATTACAAGGAACACTGGAAAAATCTAGAAGGCAAAGACTTGCCTTTTCCTTTCAAAGAGTTTCATCTGCATTAAGTCACTGCAATTACCATTAGAGTCTGGATGTAATGAGTTACAAGCAATGTAGTTCCTGGTAAAAAGCTACGTTTTTTTTTTAAAAAGAAAAGAATGAGGGCAGAATTAAGTCAATTTTCCAAAGCAACAAAACCAGTGGTAATAAAGCGGCTTTACTAGCTCAACAAGTGACATTAATGATATATATGGGTTATGTGTGCCAAGTTTGGTCTAGGTCCGCCACCTGTGCTGGTTGCAGTGGTCTGTGAAAGGGGCAACCAATCAGAAAGCTGCCACATACACACATACATACCCACATTCCCCATACCTACAAGCACCTTTTGTATTGTTATCCCAATAACCCAATTAATGTGGGATATAATGAGCATGGTGATCAGATCATGATATGAATAAACATAACAGTTTCTTAGCCCCCCGGCTACATGCCTGCATACCCACATACATACAAGCATTCTCTCCTCTCTCTCTCTCTCTCTCCCTCTCTCCCTCTCTCCCTCTCCCTCTCTCTCTCTCTCTCTCTCTATATATATATATATCCTATATAAATTCAACAATCTCTGGAGGTCTCAACAGAAAGCAACATCCTTGTTTTCCTTTAGGGAACAAAGGGATGAAATGAAGCCTGATTGATAAAGCCCAGCTATCGATCCAGGCAGGCAGAGTTCACAAGCTTCATTATGTTTGCCAGCCCGGTTGCTTTTTCAACTTGTTAACCTATTTGTCAGAGGTCTTAACAAGCCACTGTGCCCTGCTTCTCCCTAGGGTGGGTGGTGGGAAGATAAATTGGGTGAATTCACCGTAGCTGATTCTGGAGCTTTCGGGCAAAGAATCTTCGCCTCAGTCTCCCCATGGAGGAAAACCAAGAGAGTCCAAAATGGCCCATCAACCATCCTCCTTTATTGAACAAAAGTGTGTTTTTTTTGGCATTGTTGTACGGATTGGCCCTCTTTTTTCTACTGCTTCTTTTACTCTCCAGCCTTTGCAGCTCTGCAAAGTGATTCAGGATGCTTCTACGCTATAGAGTTAATGCAATGTGACACAACTTTAACTGCCATGACTTAATGTTATGGAATAATGGGGATTTGAGCTTTACAATGTCTTTAGCCTTCTCTGCTAAATAATGCAGGTGCTTCAACAAACTACAAATCCCAGGAGTCAATAGCCTGGAGCCTTGGCAATTGAAATGGTGTCAAACTGCATTAATTCTACAGTGTAGATGCACCCTCAGTGTGGCTTCTTCCAATCAGCTCCATTTGGTGCGCAGTTGAGGCTGGAGGCAAGGTCTGTACCCTGCTGACTTCCATGCAGGGTATATTTTCCTTCTGGCTGAAGCAGGGCCGTAGCCTGGATTTTGGTTCGGGGGGGGGGGGGGCTGAGAATGGGTGAAAGAGGGTCTACCCTAGCAAACCATTTGTATTGTTATCCCAATAACCCCATGAATGTGGGATATAATGAGCATGGTGATCAGATCATGATATGAATAAACATGACAGTTTAAATAATGTACCAGTAAGGCCTTCTTGCGGACCATCCTGAGAATTTCGGGGGGAAGCCCCCTAAGCCCCCCCTGGCTACATGTCTGGGCTGAAGGATGAGCCTTAAAAATAAAACTGCCTTGATATCTTTCTGCTCACCTCATCACATTGAGAGGGGAAAGCATGAATGACCATCCCTTTAAGAGTAGGGAATTGCCCCCCATATTGTCAGCAGTCCTGTTTTGTACTCTGCCTCCCTATCACACTCACACATGGAAACTTCAGAACTGGGAATACATTAATCACAAGGTCAATATTAATTTTTTATTTTCTTAATCAAGAGAAACAACAATATCCAAAAACCAAGGGATCTCTTATCTTGACCAAAGAGACTGACACCAGTTTAAAACCATTGTTTTCCATGGGATCCTATGGTTCTTCATTAAAGCCCATAAGATACAAGAGACAGTGATCCAGGTCAAAACCATTGCTGATGTTTGGACAATGAAACAACATGGGAAACTGTGATGGTTCCCATCGCACCTGTTTTTCAGTTGAAAACATGGGAGTAAAGTGTGATAAGAGGTAGGAGCTTTGAACACAATTGCTGGTCCATGTTCAGAAATCCCTCCTTTCAGGACATTTCTGCCTCTTTTCAACCCTGAAACATGTGATGAGCTCTGTGCCTCTCCATGCTAGAAAAGAGGCTGAAGTGACCTATCAGGGAAAAATTTCTCAATGTGATGAGGTCAATTGCCGGAGTCCCCTCCTGTCAGGACACTTTTGCCTCTTTTCAATCATGGAGAGATACGCATGACAACCAGAAGTAGTTTAACTCATGTGATGAGCTCAGTGCCTCTTTGCTTGAAAAGAGGCTGAAGTGTCCTACGACTGGGCAATTTCTCAATGTGACAAGGTGGCAAATTTGTATCTACACTGTAGAAGTAGTGCAGTTTGACACCACTTTAAGTACCATGGTTCAAGGGAATTGTATTTGGATGAAGCATTCTTTGGGAGAGATGGCTCAAGGCCTTTTAAAATCTATGTAGTCATTGTACTGCTTGTCCTGCTCTGAGTTCTGCAGGATGGCCATTAGGAGGAGCTCCAGCGTCTCTCAATGTTCATTCCGGCTGGACGAATAACAGCTCCTAGTCCTCCCTTCTGCCTTGCTGAACAGTCCCTGTCATTTCGGGGCCTGAAGCATCCTATCTTTGTTGTTGTTGTTGTTGTTGTCCTCTTCAAAGGGCTTGTTTATCAGGCCTCATTCCTCTGTGAGATGGTCTCTTCCAAGTTCCAATAGGGAAAACACAGGGCTTTGGGCTACAAAACCCAGAATATCCATCCAGCCGAGGCCTGGCCATGCCAGATGGGAGATTCTGGGTTTTGTAGCCCAAACCTCTGCATTTTCCTCATTTCTGGGGAAGTGCCAGTGTATCTGTACCATCTTTGCATCATTGCCTGAGCGATGATGCACAGAGGTGGCGAACATTCCTTTTTAACAAAGTCATCACCACCATCATCACCATCAACAACAATGGGATCTTATATCCACTCATTAAATGTTAATGAGAGCTTCGCAGTTAATATTGCTCCTGTGGAGTCAGAGGGGTGATCAAACTGAAGTTGTTATTACAATGTGAGGGCTAAACGCAGTACCTAACAAGCTTGTAAACAAACCCAGTGTCCTTTATTTTCCACCATGACAAAAAGGCTGAGAAGCTTCATCTTCTTAGTGAGGGATAATCTATGTACATGGCTTGGAAGTGTGTCTGCAAGTATCATTCCCCGAGAGGCAATGTGGTGTTAGGGCTTGAACATTGGCTAAAACTCTGGAGTCCAGGGTTTCATTTCCCATTACACCATGGCTGACTCTCAGGCTCAGAAAACCCTGTGATTGTTTCACCTTAAGGTGAGAATAGGCTGGAATTGACCTGATGGCACGCAACAGCAACAAACATGATATTGTTTTCCTAATTTTAGTGCACAAGGTGTAATACAGTAGGAATGTGAGCTATGTGTCACTATTTAGGTTGTAGAAGAATTCCCTGTGCATTTTGAAAAAGGGGGAGCCATCTTAAACTCTGAATATGTCACAATTTGAGCTTGAGAAAGTTGCTGTTTCCAAAGATCTCTAGTTCCAATAGCCCTAATACTTTGGACAGAACTGAGACAATTCCTCCCCAAATCAAGGAGAAATCAAAAGAATGCCGGATTTATTAGGACGTAATCTTGAGGAATTGTCTCAGTTTTTGGGAAGGATTTATGACCAGTAGTACAAAGGTTTCTGGCCATCTCAACTGGCAGGAAGGCTGAACTGGCCAGAAGAGACATGCTACAGTTCCCAGCATGCTAGGAATTGTTTCCTGCAAGTGAAATGAAAATGTGGCACAGGACCAAAGAACTTGACCTAGTTGAAAGAGGAGTTGCACTGCCTGAAGGAAGGTTAGCCTAGTTAAAGAAGAGAGCAACTCTTCTCAATAGACAATTTCATTTGGAGACATCAGTTAACTGGGAATTAGTTCTATAGCTAGTGTCCTTAGGGAAATATAATGTGGTTGTTTGAAGCCTCCAGGGATTCAGGAGTAATAACTATGCTTACAAAATATTGTATAATGAGGATGGCTTTGAACTACTCAGCTCGTAAAGTTATGTACAGTTTTTCTCTGGTTCTTCTTCTCTCCACAGCTCCCTTATACTGCACAATAAGCAGAGAGTAATTGATTTTCAGCCTGATTATTTTCACAATTTGTGGCTTTTCATGGTGCCTCCTAATGTAGCCCAGTGGTTCTCAAATGATGTTCAAATTGAAGCCACAAGTAAGGCTATCGAGAGTAAATTATGCATTTATTTAAAAGATTTATAAGCCACAAGAAACTTCAATGCTAACATCAAAACTGCAAACACAGAGCTTAGTGGTCATGCCAATGAGAATCTGGGAGCTTTCCCAAAGTTCCTGAAGATAACATTTTGAAGTAATGAGTAAAAGTTAGCAAAAAATTTAAATTCAAAAATACTATGGTAAATGCCATTTTGTGATAGTCAAAATAATCTTGTTGGCTATCATTATGGAACAAGTAAGAAGTAACAACGCATGCATTACATTCTAGCTCTGGTTTCATTGAGTACGCATTGAGTTAGGTTCCTCTGTCTTCAAAAGAGGATCTTTATCTGAATTCCCGGTGTCACCTGCTGGATTCTTGAACTTGAGTGGGTGTGGGAAGCAAACTGTATTTTTCATGTCTTGTGTGTGCTAGTATATATACAAAAAGTGGTTAATTTAATGTTTAGCATTGATATTATGAAATTATAGCTGGAATCCCATAACAAGATTGGGTATGACAATGGGGATGGGAAGTGTGAACCCCTTAAATATATTTCCAAATTCCAAAACCTAGAACTTGAAAGTTACCTTTGGACCACAGGTTCCATAAACTCTCTTCTTCCCCACTCCAGCCAGCAGTACCTACTGGTGAAGCCAAAATCAGTTCCATTCCAGACTAAGAAGGAGTTTTCCGGTGTATTGAATGCTACTTCCCAAATAGGTCCAGCTCCAAAAAGTCTGGAATGAAACCCCCCAAAAAATCAGCATGCCACTGCCACATATTTTCTATCCTGGTCCTGAGCTTGAAGTCAAACAGCTGGGATGGGATCAATAGAGAGGGAGCACAAGAGCACACAAGCACCCACTCGTTCCTGGAAATAGTTGGGCCAGGAAGCTGTCTAGTGTTGCAAAAGACCTTTGCCAGATAACAACAATGTCATTAAAGTTGAGTGCTCTGGACAAACAAAACAATCCAACAGAGAAACTCTCAGACTGTGACCTTTGAGACCCTTCTTATACCTTTCCCCTTTATCCCAATTACTGGTTGTTGTATAACATCATCCATCTCAGGCAGTGTTTTTCAACCTTCCTAATGGTGCAACCCCTTTATACACTTTCTCATGTGGTGATTCCCAACCATAAAATGATTTTCATTGCTACTTTATAACTGTAATGTAAATATCTGATATGCAGGATGTATTTTCATTCACAGGACCAAATTTGGCACAAATAACTGATACACCCAAATTTGAATACTAGTGGGGTTGAGGGTTGTAGTCACTGGGATTTATAGTTCACCTACAATCAAAGAGCATTCTGAACTCCACCAATGATGGATTTGAACCAAACTTGGCACACAGAACTCCCATGACCAACCGAAAATACTGGAAGGGTTTGGAGGGCATTGACCTTGATTTTTGGAGTTGTAGTTCACTACATCTATAGAGCACTGTGGACTCAAACAATGATAGATCTGGAACAAACTTAGCACGAATACTCAATATGCTCAAATGTGAACACTGGTGGAGTTTGGGTGAAATAGACCGTGGCATTGGGAGTTCTAGTTGGTGGGATTTCTAGTTCACCTACAATCAAAGACCATTCTGAACCTCACCAATGATAGAATTGGTCCAAACTTCCTACACAGAACCCCCATGCCTTGAAGGGACTCACTGGCATGAGCCGCCCTCCAGCCTCACATGCTCTCCCTCACCCGCACATGTGATCCACTCAGCCATGCTCCGAGTAATGCCTGCTCTCCCCTCCCTGCTTGGAATCTCAGAAACAGCCCTCCCCTTGGCTGAGGAGGGCTTTGGTGGGAGGATCTGTTTCCAAAAAGGAAGAGAAGGACAGGCAGAGGGATCGTCAGCCTCCTCTGCCAAAGGGCTTCCTAAGACCATCAGAAATATATGTTTTCCTGATAATCATTGGCAACCCCTCTGAAACCCCTGGTAACCCCCAGGGGTCCCAACCCCCATGTTGAGAAATGCTGATCTGTGGGGTAGAGGTGAACTAAACTACCCATCTTTCCACATCAAAAGGGGTAAAGCCAACACAATGAATCAATCAATGGTCATCCATTCAAAATTGCCAAGGGTTCAAAACAGCCTTGTTGCTTTTAAAGCAGGAGCAAAAAGTCTGCCCACAAATCTGGATTTCAATATCATTAGAATGATTGCAGATTTGCTGTTTCACGGATTTATATATATATATATATATATATATATATATGGTATTTTTGTATTGTCGAAGGCTTTCATGGCTGGAACCACTGTGTTGCTGTAGGTTTTTTTGGCCTATATGGCCATGGTCTACAGCAGGGGTGGGCAATTACCGGCCCTCCAGGTGTTTTGGACTTCAACTCCCAGAAATCCTAACAGCTGGTAAACTGGCTAGGATTTCTGGGAGTTGAAGTCCAAAACACCTGGAGGGCCAGTAATTTCCCACCCCTGGTCTACAGGTATTCTCTCCTGACGTTTCGCCTGCATCTATGGCAAGCATCCTCAGAGGTTGTTTGCCATAGATGCAGGCGAAACATCAGGAGAGAATGCATCAAGACCATGGCCATATAGCCCGAAAAAACCTACAACAACGCAATTGTATTTTTGCTGTTTTGTGGGGTTTTGCTGCTGCCGCTCTCCAAAACACTTTCCCTCCTAGTCCTCCCTCCCTCCAGCCTTGAAGGGCCTTTTCTTCCTTCCCTTCCCTTTATTTTAAGTTTATAAAGATTTAAAATAGTTTATAACTACTAAAATAATGGATTAGACTGATGGGAAGAGGGGACAGACCCATGACAGACATTGACACCAGGCATATGGAGGAAAATAATGTATAAATATTAAAATAAATAGACCATCCCTACATCGCAGTTTTTCATTTATTGCGGGAGGTCCTGGAACCTAACCCCAGCAATAAGTGAGGGAACACTGTATTAATAGCCACAGCAGTGAGGATGGGAGTGTCACATCCACTCCCTGCCTCCTCAAGTATGCCTTGTCTTAGGTGACTACTTTGGTTTTGCTGCTATCAAAAAATAGACCCTTGTAATAGGATCAGGAAATGGGCTGCTTCCTTGGCTCTCATTCCATCCAAGCTAACTAAGAATAAGCACTCATAACTAATCCCATGATCCTGTTTCTTAATTATCCAAAAGGGAGAGGCTGGGCCAAGTTTCCAGATCCGTCAATTGCTTGACACCTCATGAAACTCTAGAAATTGGCTTGTAGAAGAACTAGGCCAATTCTGGCCTTGAAATATCCCACAGTCCCATGAGTCGATTAGCAGGTTTGACCTTGTTATTCTTACTTTTAAAAAACCCAAACCAAAATGATCAGGAACCTATATTAGCAAGACTGGGAGACAGCAATCATTGTGTGATTGTTTAGTGGCTGGTAACTGAATGTTTTTTTTACTCACCTGTCATCAAACAGTGAGTTGCTGTCACATTTTCCTGGTTGTGGTGCAGTTTCTTAGTATTTAACCTAGAAACCTAATCACAGGAGAAGGAAATCAAGAAATAAATCAGACTTACATAACTCCTTTAACAAGATTCCTCTTCCCACCCGATGCCCAAAGCTCTCAGATCACCATCAACATAACAGGATAACACAGGACAGGACAAGCTCTTGGAATTCAAAAATAGGCCCACAAATTACACTAAATACTATTGGAAACTGTTTTCTGGGACAGGTTTCTGAATACTTTTGGGGATTTAACAACTTCCTTGAAACCAGGAAGAAAAAAGCTATTCAGTGCAATTAATAATTTGAGTCATTTTCAAAGCTGAAAGGGCTTTTTTGTGTAGAAGGTAGGGTTTCAACAAGCATAACTTTACTTATTGCAGTCATACCTTGAAGAAGAAAGGCCACTGGATGTGATTCAGACTTTCAAAGTGTTAAAATCACTTTGTGGATTTGGGTTCTGTAAGACGCAGAAATAGCAAGGGACCTGAGTTCTACCATGTTGCCCCAAGTCTTCTTGTACATTGAGAATGAAAACAATTGGCAGGGGATTGTTTTGAGCGCAGACGCAAAGATCTAAATTCAACTCCCAGCTAGAATATATGTATTGAACCAATTGCTAAGCAGTAAATCAACACTTACACCAATGCTATTGATTCTATGGGCTCATTCTAGTTGGGACTAAGAATTGGATTTATGCCTGAAACAGCAGGATGACAATGTAGCTTAGCCATTAGCATGCCCTGGAAATACCAAGGAAGTGATATTTACATTTGTTACCCTAGTTTCTTCCTGGATTATGGTAAGTGGCTTCATTTGGAACCCAAAAAGGATGCTCCTGCTACTCTGAGCTATTCTGGAATGACACATTTTATTTCCAAACAAATAAATGGCGTGAGTGTATCCCATGTGACGTGTCCTTGGCCCTATCATTAAAAGGGAGTAAATACAAGCTAAAATGCTGCTCAAAATAGCATGGGATGAGAAATGTGTGCAAGTCACTAAAGGAAAGAGATGTGGAGTAAATGCACAGCTAGGAAAAACTCAGTGGACCCCAACTAGGAAAAACTCAGTGGACAATGTAATTAAAAATCAGGGGTTGGGGTAACGGGTGGTCCATTGGATGTAGTCGGATCACAACTTCTGGTTATTCAGACTTGGGTTGATGACAGCTACAGTCTAGCAAGGTTGTTCCCTGCACCTGTTGTATATGTATTACTCAAAAAGGTGATGTAGCAGTCCAGACAAGGTTCAGCCCTAGGAAAGGGGTCAGGCAAAGGATACAGAGGGGAAGCTAGAGAACTGTCAAAATACATCCAGAACGGTGTTAAGTCTTTTAATTACAAACCCCACTGGGTCACACTGGGGGACTTGTATCCAAAAATGTATGGAAGATATATCTGTAGGCCTCCTGTTCTCTTTTGACCTTATAATCTTCTGAGTGTCAAACAAAGGGGCAGTGGCGGGAATAGGCAGTAACTAGACAGAACCAGAGTACCTTGTAGTGGAGTGTTAACCATTTTAAACAAGGAAAGCTTAGCCCAACATGGAGGAATGAGAACTTCTAAGCTACCACCTCTGAAACCGGCTGTTTTATTTCCCTCTTTCTGAGGTTATTTACAAGGAAGGGCAAGGGTTATCAAACGACCAGTCCTGTAGAGCAGTTGGCTTTGGTTTTATCAGAAGATATTCCATTAATAGCTTCATCCTGATAGACTGGATATACCTATTCTTTTAAAAAAGAACACTAATGTGCTGCTTCATTTCATTCAAAAGCACTTCTGGCATTAGGTAGAGTGAGGCAACAGCTTAACATAGCATGGGCTGGAGTTGGCAGCAGCAGCAGCTTTCAGATGTCCTTCCTAGGATAAGCCCTGCCTGATCTCCATCTGATTACTGGACATTTCTCTCCTTTGTAGGAAAGAGCTTTATGCACCATACAGCCTGCTCTCCACCTCCTAAACTACCCTGCTACTCTCAAGTGTTGTCTGGGACACTGTTGCTCAATTTGCCTTGCTAGTCCAGTTGGTGCCTGTGGAATGTGCACCATTTTGTCCTTTAGCTTTTTCCTCTGTCTCAGCAGCTGTCACTTTTGTGTGGGTGGGCACGTGGGAAGCTGTACTTCCTTCTCTTCAAACAGTGTTAAGGATAGTGTTAAGGACTACCTTCCTCCCCAGTGATATCAGAGCAGTCCACTCCCTCCTGGCCTTCAGAAGGAAAGTGACTTTGGGACCAGGCTTTTGGAGATTAACTATAGTACAATAAGAACTACGAAATTTTTGCAATGATTGTTGGAACATGCCCAGATTATGATTGCGGATGACATGATTTTAATAGTGAATGTAATGTTTTGATGTGCATTAATTTAAATTTTAACTTAAATGTATTTTAACGGTATGTTGTCCAAAGCCATTGAATAGTTGCCTATACGTAAAGCCGCCTTGAGTCCCTTGTGGGGAAGAGAAAGGCAGGATATAAAAAGGGTAAATAATAATACTAATAATGGCAAAAATTCTGGCACAAACCAGTAAAGGTGATCCCAGTGGTGATTGGCACACTGGGTGCAGTGCTTAAAGACCTTGGCCTTCACTTAAACACTATCGGCGCTGACAAAATTACCATCTGTCAGCTGCAAAAAACCACCCTACTGGGATCTGCACACATTATTCACCGATACATCACACCATCCTAGACACTTGGGAAGCGTCCGATGTATGATCTAACAGCGAGCATAGTGATCTTGTTTGCTATGTACTAATCTTGCTGTGATAATAATAATAATAAATGGGAGCAGTGCTGTAAGCTGATTAGAAGGAACCATGTGACAGTAAGAGTGGTTTGGCAATGGAACCAATTGAAGTGGTGGAGTCTTTTCCTTTCCATTTTTTCAAAAAGAGGCCGGACATCTACCTGCAGGGGATGCTGAGCAGGCGGGTGGATTAGATTGGCAATGAGGGCCCTTGCAACCCTGTGTTTAAGAATTTTATCTTTAATACGAAGAATGCTACATTGACTGCTCAAACTACACTGGATGTAGTTATTAACATAAATGGTGTGATCCCAAATTATACAATTAACTCTTGATAATTTTAAAGCAAATTGGTGATGGTAGCAGCTGTTCTTGGGCCTTAAAGAGTTTATTATCTCTCACTCACAAAAACGTGTTTCCTGTGTAGAATGAATTATAAACCACTTCCGTCAAAGCTGACCGTTCCGCCTTCTTGTGTCTTCAAGCCTGTTTTTACCAGAATTTATTTGATCAAAGTAGTTACTAGGACTAAATTTGGGGGGGGGAGAGAGAGAGAGAGAACAGAAGTTTGTGCCAGGCCATTTACCAGACAATGTTATTCTTGCTTTCTCTGATGTAAATCCATCTGATTTGTGTGGGGCTTACTCTCATAGACGTAGGCATAGGATTGGGGGCTTAGTATTTTTTATTAGACACGGTTATGCAATCCCCATGTTCTCAAGCTGTTAGGAGTCTGTTAAGATGTCAAGTGGCAGTGCTGTGCGGTTTCATGTCGTTATCTTCTTTAAATGCAGGGCCAGATTAAGACACGTGGAACTGCTAAACTATGGCACGTTTCAAAGCCCCACTAGCATGACCCAAAGGTATGTTATTCCAACTGTTATGTAAAACCTGAAATTTAATTATATTTCTCTGTCTTATAATATGAGAATTGAAACAGTTTCTCTCTAAATCTGGCATTGTTTGAACATGAAATCAATTGGGAGACGACTGAAAAGAATGGGATAATTTGCCCTGGACCTCCTCAAAACAAAGGACACTTCCTCCATGCCTTGCATACCAGTTGCTCTTATCCTGGTCTTCTCATATGGCTTAAGAAAACTGCTATTCCTACATGCATGTGACCTTGTAGGAGTCAGGAGCAAGGCCCTTTTGGTTATACAATGTTTTGGTTATACAGTGTTAGTTTTCCCTGCCCTTATAAATATATAAACAGAGCATTTTGGGAAAATATGTATGGCTTAAGTGGCTGAGAGGGAAAAGGAAAGGGCCTGAAGCTGTTAGGAGTTGTGGGAGTTGAAGTCCAAAACACCTGGAGGACCCAAATTTGCCCATGCCTGCTCTAAACCGCCTGAATATCCCCTGTATTTAATTCCTCGAAAACTAGGTATTGTTGAAGTTTTTTTTCAAGGTTAGTTTTTTTTAGTTAAGAAACAAACACCCAGCTCTCATTCAGTTTGTGAATTTAAAAGCAGCCAGTATCATTCTATACCATTTTCAGTTGCCTGTCTTTCTCCCTCTAAAGATATCTACTTGCGTGGGCACACACATACTAAACTTATCCACTATGCAGAGCAGGAAATGTGTACAGCACACCTTTGAAACTGACATGGTAAAATGCATGAGGTTTTTTAAAACTTGGAAACGGAAATGGAAATGGAAGACGTAACTAAAGAATGCATGGTTCAATGGGTGCAGAATTTTGACTATAGTATAGAATTAGAGAAGTGGGGAAAATGCAGCAGAAGGGTCTAAAATGTTTGCTATTAAATAATCTTAAAGTGAATTTCTATAGAATGATATTTAGATGGTATTTACCTCCATCTCCTAATTTCAAAATGTACAAAGGTGCAAATAATAAATGTTAAAAATGCAAAGTTCATGAAGGGTCCTACCACCATATTTGGTAGACTTATAAAAAGGCCAGAAAATTTTGGAGACAAATTTGTGGAGAAATCCACAAGTTTCAACATTAATCCAGAACTTTTACTTGTACTAGGACTATATCATGAGATAATATTGCAGTATGTGTTAACAGTGGCAAGAATCATATATGCTCAACATTGAAAAAAAGATGGAAACACTAGCTGTAGAAGATTGGGCAGTGAAAATATGGGAATTAATAGAAATTGACAAGTTAACAATGCGGCTGAAGGATAAATCACTAGGTACATTTCTAGGAGAATGGAAATATTTTTATCAATGTATATCTGTGGGAAAAGGAAAAACTTTATGTACAGGTTTGGAGATATAAAATGTTGGGATAATCATTTGTTAATGTTTAGACAAGCAGAAGCAAACAACTAGTTGGACATAAAGTAGAAGAAAAATGTTAAATAGTAGAAAAAACGACAAAAGGGAATCTGGAAATTCCCATGTTTTTAGGTTGTTTTTGAAGTGCATGCGTGCATGCATCTGTTTCCTACTCTCCTTCTCTATATTCCTGTTGTTCATATTGAACACTGAGTTGTTGCCCATGAGTATGTTGGGTGTCTAGTTTTGTGGTTAAATGCAACCAAATACATTAAACATGCATAGGTTGAAACTGCTCTGCTGGTGTTATGTGTGTAGGTGTATAAATCTTATGTCAAAAAGATAGGCAAGAACTTTGCCCACTTGCTCCCTCTCCTTCTATCGATGGACCACATTTGCATGGAAGAGGTATAATCTGATATGTTTGTGTTTGTGGAATCCAGAACTGACTCCATTGAAACAATAGTAAACAGTGAAGTCTAGCACTGAGGAACCAGCAGTGCTAACAACAAGGTATTGAACCAGAAATTTCCTAAACTAGAACCACAAATTTCCTAAAGCTTGATATGGTTGAATCCAATCTGCCTATGAACTGGACCAACATTGGAAGATTCAAATCTAGCCCCAGCATTGGACCTGCAAACTTATCTCCAGGAGTTCCACAGACTATGGATCTGCTGTTCCAGGTCCAGCTGCCCACCCAGCACAAGCTCTTGGGAGGAATGCTATAAGCTAAGCCATATGCCTATTGCGATAAGGCTTCAAGAGACTGAACCATTAAATTTAATGCAGTGCAATTTCCTCTAGGATGTTTAGACAAATAGTTTGACTGAATGAATGACAATACAATTCTAAACACATTTCATTTGGGAGTGGGTACCATTTAGTTTAATGGTATTTAATTCCAAATAATAAACACATTTTTGGTTTTAAAAGCTTCCTGGTTCTTTGGCCCTTTCCTGAATGTGTCATGAAACTTGGCACTGTGAGTCAATTTTGCAGCTGCCATTTATAATATCTGTAATGACACAGGAATTATGCCACCAGCTGTCCCTTGTGGTGGGTAGATGCTAATAAACACCTGCACTGAAAAAGCCTCTATTGGAAGACTGTTCAGCTATCTAATAACAAAATGACGAATGGGACTAGCTTATGTGGCAGGGCCTGGGCTCTGGCCATTTGGGGATGGCTTACATGGCCTCTACTGTATGCAGAGAAAGGCACTGGCTTCTTCTATGAAATCACTGTTAGCCAGAAAACACCTCTCATATGCAAATATTAATTTATTTACCCTTAAAAACATCCTGATGTTTGTATTATTCAGATGGGTTTGGGGGAAAGGACCCTTCAGATGTTGAGATATAACGTGTATCATGCTTGACCATTAGCCATGTCAGCCCATCAACATCTGAGCAACTATAGGTTTCCCACCTCTAGATTAGAATGAAAATGCAGATGATGATAACAAAGATGAAGGGGAAAGACATTAATCCATAACAGAACATAAAGGAATTGGGGGTGGGGGTCCACAATACAAAAATCAGCATGGTGCTAGGTTTATTTGCAGTATATGGCTCAGCACCATGGATAGTTCCTTTCCTGATCAGACTAAGACAGAGTGAATTCTATGCCCTACTGGCATGAACACCATTGGTTGCCATCATATGTGGTCAGATGCTGTTGGATGTTCTATTTTTCATTTTGCTGACACTTTGCCGCATCCCTGGTTCTCTGGCTCTGACATGGTGCCTTTTCTGCTGCAACGATGAAGAGCTTTACCTTCATTTTGTTTGAACAGTTATCAGTGCTAACTGGGTTTTCATAAATATGGAGAAAGTGATGTAACATTCCAAAAACCATTTATCCATGGAGATTAAAGTGGACTATTTCTTACTCCCTCACATACTTTTAAGTATTTGTATGTTTCTGAAACAGGCAAACCATCTACTGCCAAGAAAGAAGTGTTTTCCTGGTTTATTTTTAGTTGTCCTTGGGGAATAAAACAGTTGACTGTAAAATCTGATTTGTCACAAAGCTGCCTTGAGTGTGTTGGAAGTTAAGCTGAGTAGAAATGTTTTAGACAAATCCATAACAATTTTGCAGCTGTCTTCTGTTCTCTTTCATGTGTTAAATGATTTGTTTAAGCACAGGATACTTCACGGCTGTTTCTACAAAGATGAGAGAGTGTGGCATTGGAGGGAAAGGCAAATTCCTTGTTTATCATTGTGAAGGAAAAGATCAAAAGTAGAGCCCCCAATGTTGTAATCCCTTTAAACAAATTGGTGGTTTCTGAGTATACAGTACTTGAAAAACATTTGAAAGTTCGAGCCACTGAACCTCGGAAAGGAGACTGTAGAGCTGGGAAAAGTACAAAAATGTCAATCAAAGGGAATAAAGGTGAGGATCAACTCATCTATGAGGAAAAGTATTGATTATTTATTTGATTGCTTGATTAATTTCCCATCTCTCTTTTAATATGGGACTCACAGTAGTTATGATGTTTGGAGTTGGTTTTTTAGAAAAAAGGGTGAGGGTCAATTTTAAAAATCACACGTGGTTTAGAGAAAATAGACAGGAACCATGTAATATTCAATGCCTGGCAAGGCCATCCATTGAAGGTAAAGAAAGTTCAGAAAGATAAATGGGGGGAGACATCTCTTAGGACAATACATAGTTAAAAGTACACAACCTCCTGTCAAAATATGTATTTGGATGGCTTTCAAATAAGTATGAGCAAATTCATGAAGGTTAAAGCTCTGATTAGCACTTGGGATGCCATCAGTGAATATCAGGAACTGTAAGTTGTATTTCAGAGGAGTGCACTCTGTAAAAAACAACATCTAAGTATTCATTGTTTAAGAAAATGCTATGAAATTCATGGGGTTATAAGAATCATAGAATTGGAAGAGACCACATGGCCATCTAGTCCAACTCCCTACCATGTAGGAAAAGCACAGTCAAAGTACTCCTGACAGATGACCATTTAGCCTCTGTTTAAAAGCTTCCAAGGAAGAAGCTTCCACCACACTCTGATGCAGAGAGTTCCACAGTTGAACAGTTCTTCCTAATGTTGAGGTGGAATCTCCTTTCTTGTAATTTGAACCCATTGCCCTACATATGCTGGTTATTTGTTTGAATTCCTCTTTGGTGATTTCCCATTTTGTTCCTTTTCTTGTACTTGTCCCTTTTAAATCTTAGCTCAGTAGAAAGTTCTTTGGACATCCATTCTGGTTTCTCTAGATTGAAGGCACACAGAAAGCCTACATATAGAATTCTTAGCCAGAGTGCACATCAAGGTATAAACACCAGGATTGCATAGAACAGAACCATGGCAGTATAAAGGGGGATCATGGCACCAGAATTGCACAGTGTAAAAGGGCCCTAGCTTTCCAGGAGAAGATGGCCACGGTGAAAAATTAGACAGGCCTTTTTTCTGATCCAGCATAAGGTTTTTGTTCTGATCTCACAAGCTTGACTAGGATCCAGGAATTAATACAAATCAGTTTCAGCTGTGGATCTGAATTAAGCCACTTATTTCCTTTTCAGCCTGCCTTTTCATGTTAGCAAGCAATTAAAATTTAGTTGTGGTGGAAATGTCCTGATGTGCTTACAGAATTAGTGGCGCACACACTCTTCACTTCAGCCCACTATGACTAGATGCTGAGGGGTTCAGAGCTACAAAGAAACTAGTTACAAATAATTAGCTACCACTTATAATTACCACTTATTTCCATTAACAAAGCAACTCAGTCTTCTATTATGTTCATTGCTTGAGAACAGATAGCACTGCTCTTGTTGCCCTGTGTCATTCAGTTATTTTTATAGTTGCAGGAATGATGGAGGTGGAAGCACTGCCACCTCACCATCTCATGGCATGTCCCTCTTGTGTATTTGTGGTAGGGAATCCAATCTTGTCCAAGATTGGGTTTTAAAGAATTTCTCCAAAGTACTGAAACTTATTCCTAAACATGTTCAGCACCTTTGAGTGCTCATTTAAATATAGGTAAAAATGTGGAATGGATTTGCTGACACACTGCCAGAGGAGCCACCAGCTTCCAGTTGTTTTGGGTTTGAGGGGATGGCCAAGCAGGTAGAAAGAGAATGGGTTTTATACCAGGGATTCACAATTAATCTGACAAATATCCCCCAACTCCATATGCCAGGGTTCCATGTCTTTTGGCTAAAACGGCTTGGATTTTTCCTGGAAACTCATCAGGTACTGGCAGCCAATGGTCTGTAGACTGGCAATGATCCCTGGACATCACTTTGCTTAGAATAGTTTTATCCCCACAACATGCATTGCATTCAATTGTTTGTTGTTGTTTTTTTTTAAAAAAACTTGCTTAGAATTCTGCTTTAGCACTAATTTTGCTTTTGAAAAGTAGAAAGTAAATGGAAAATGGAATGCTGGTGGACAGAAAAAAATATTTAAAGATGAGCTTAAAGCTAATCTGAAAAACTGTGGCATAGACACCAAGAACTGGAAGGCACTTGCCCTTGAGCGCTCTTGCTGAAGTCAGCTGTGACCAGAAATGCTGTGGAATTTGAAGAGGCTGGAATGAAGGGCAAAAGGGAGAAACATGTCAAGAGGAAGGCATGTCAAGCCAACCCTGACCAGAACCGCCTACCACCTGGAAACCGATGCCCTCACTCTGGAAGAACATATGGATCAAGAATAGGGCTCTACAGTTATCTACGAATCCACCCCCAAAGCCCTACATTTGGAAGACCATCATACTCGGATAACAAGGGATCACCTAAGAAAAGCATTACTTCTTAAAACTGCAGCTATTTTCTAGGGTTTGAAAGGATAATTTTAACTACGGTAATTCAGATACTGGTAACTAAGTACCTTAAGTATGGGTCCCTAAGCTCTTCAAAGGGAAAAATGTGTTCAACTATTGCATCAAAAAACAAAAGAGTCTTATGATACCCTAAGTCAGGCAAGTTTCATTTGGCATAAGCTTTCGTGAACTTCTGCCCAAATTTGGAATGAGCTGAAGTCCACAAAAATTGTATGTCAAATAAAATTTGGTTAGCTTTTAAGGAGCCACAAAGGTGTCTGGCATTTTACTCAACTCTGGGGCTTCCAGGTTGAGATTTTTGGTAGGAAAAACTGCCACCAAAGCATGCCTCTTCCCTGCCCCCCACCTCATTCTTTCCTACTTAGTGTAGTTACTCAATCTCATCCACCTACTGAAGTAGGCAGAACTTTAAAATGGACTTGATGGGTGATCAGTGGCACATAAGAATTCTTGAGAGTGAATTCAGAAAAGCCCGCCATCTTTCTGAAGTATCTTCTCCAGATTGCAACAGGGAGAGTAGAAAAGATTACCTGGTGAACTTTACAGAGTTAAGATCTGAACCTAGAGCTTCTCAGTCCTAATCCACCTAATCCAATTATTCTAACTGGCATTGTCGTCTTTGTGTGTGTGTGTGTGTGTGTGTGTGTCTTCCAGTCACCCATCAACTTATAATGCCCCCATACATTTCTTGTGCAAAGAATACTCAAGGGTGGTTTTACCAAATCCTTCCTCTGAAAAATAGCCTCTAGCACCTGGTATTTGTTATCATTCTCTCATCCAAGTACTAACCAAGACAGACCCTGCCTAGATCCCAAGATGAGAAAATCTGACCTTAATAACTTTGTACACATATGAACAATAGAGTTAACTTCTTGGTGATTAAACTGAGTCTTTCATTCTGAAGAAGAAAGGGATGAGATACACTCCAACATCAAGAGAAGCACATCTGGGTGGCATGAATCAAAGCAGTGGCAGAAAAATGCAGAAAAATACTTCAAGGCAAAAACAAATGGATTTGATGGAGTTCCTCTTTTTTTAAAAAATGTTCTAAAGCACATGTGTCAAGCTCAAGAATGACGCAGTAGAGAAAGGGGCAGCTGAACGCAGACAGATTAATGAAGGCCTAAACAGTTTAAGGAAAGACATGAAAAAAGATGTCACGACAATCAGAAAAGAAGTAATTGCTTTATATGATAAAGTAGATGCTCTTCAGAGAAAAGAAGATGACCTGAAAGGAAAAATCGCACAAAATCGGGAAGATATAAGAGGTTTTAGCAAAATCCAAGAGGAACTGGACAAGAAGACTATTCAACTAGATCTTTTCCAAAAGGACTTTCAACTGAGATTGAGAGGGGTACCGGAACAGGGTAGGGGGACCCCGGAAGAGGCTATGGAAATAGCACTTGAAATGACAGCCTCAATCCTCCAAAAAGAGAAATCTCTTGTAGAGGACAAAATTGACAAGGCTTACAGAATCCACACCTCATACTCGAGAAGGAATAAATCAGAGCGCGACATCTTAATTCAGTATAACTCTACCAAGATCAGAGAAAATGTCTTGAAGAACCAAAACAAAACACCGTATGTCCTAAATGACAAGAGAATTATAATTCTGAGAGAAATCCCCAATTCAGTGTTGGAAAATAGGAAAAAATATTATTTTCTTACAGATCTTCTGAAACAAAAAGAGATCCGATTCAAATGGGAGAAAATAGAAGGCCTGCAGTTTACTTTTAGAAATGAGAAACACTGGATAAATTCAAAGGAGAAAGTGGAAGACTTCTACCAGAAGTGGGAGCATCTGCTTAATCCTAAATCGAAAAGGAGAGAGAACAAATGGGAACAGAAAGAGTCAAAAACCCAACGTCCTGCAAGGAAGTTTGATAATTCCAAACCAGAACGACAGGAAGACAAGATAAAAGGCCAAAAACAAGACCAACATACTGAAGAGGAAACCGACCAAGATGCAATTGATGACGACAATCCGGAACCGGACACTTCAGGAGAAGAAAGCACCCCGGAGGAAGAAGAATTATAAGACAATATGGAGGTAAAATGTCTTTCATTGAATGTAAACGGGCTAAACACACCCGAGAAAAGAAAACAAACTTTCCATTTTTTGAAAAAACATAAGGCGGCAATTTACGCCATCCAAGAAACTCATATAAAAAAATCCAACTTGGACTTGATTGAAAACAAGTATTTGGGAACACTCTTTCAATCTTCAGTGGAAAAAAAGCATAGGGGGGTGGCTCTATACATTAAAACTGAACTAAACCCAAAGCTGGAATTTAAGGACAATGAGGGCAGGATGGTGGCGGCTTCAGTCACTACTAAAGGAAAAAAAAATTTGGTTATATGTCTTTATGCTCCCAATGGCCCGAAGGTTAATTTCTTTGAATCTTTAAATGAAAAAATGTTAAACGTTGAATGCGATAGCTATATGATTTTGGGAGACTTTAATGGAATTATAAATCCAAATCTTGATAAAAACTACAATAATCCCAAAAATAAAACAGTAGCCAGTAAACTGCCAAAAGCCTTCTTTGATTTAGTAGAAAACTTTCAATTGAAGGACTCCTGGCGATTTCATGAAAACAACTCCAAAGATTATACATTCTTTTCAGGAAGAAGGAAAACCTGGACAAGAATTGATATGTTATGGGCCTCAAAAATATTATCTCTAATAGCTTCAAAGCCGTAATCCACCCGAGACTCATCTCTGACCATGCTCCTATTGAATTAACTTTTAAATTTGGATATAAAACTCAATTTTGGAGGCTAAATGAGGGACTTTTAAAAAATGAAGAACAAATACAAAAAAATAGAAATCTTCTAAAAGATTACTTTACAATAAATGACCAACCAGAGGTAGAGCTAACCACTTTATGGGATGCTAGTAAAGCGGTCATGCGTGGCCATTTAATAGCCCAGCAAAGCCATATCAGGAAGACTAGGAACGTAGAATTGGCTAGATTGCAAAAAGATTTGGAAATGACAGAAAAAGAACTAAAAGGGAATCCAAAAAATCAAAACATTGTAAACAAACTACAAATAATAAAATCACAATTGAACTTGATAACTTTAGAACAGACTGAAAGGAAAATAAAATTCCTGAAACAAAAAAACTTTGAACTAGCAAACAAACCAGGGAAGTGGCTCGCTCACCAGTTTAAAAAACAGAAACAAAACAATATTGTTAACAAAATAAAAAAAGGGGATAGAGAACTTACTACGGATAAAGAAATTCTAAAAGAATTTAAAACATTTTACCAGGAACTCTATAAAGGAGAAAACATAAATAAAGAAATTACACAAAATTATGTGAGCAAAGAGAAACTCGATAAGGCGAGCGAAACTACTAGAGAACAACTAAACAGACCAATCTCAGTTAATGAGATTGAAACTGCGATTAAACAATTAAAATCTGGAAAAGCTCCAGGTCCTGACGGATTCTCTGAAGCTTATTACAAAAAGTTGAAAGATGTACTAATTCCCTATCTTAGGAAGGTTATGAATAACATCTTGGAAAATGGCAAAATCCCCAAATCATGGATGACCGCAAATGTTATTATCTTCCCTAAGGAGGAAAAAGATCCGGAAATAATAAGTAACTATCGTCCCATATCCCTCTTAAATCTAGATTATAAACTTTTCACAAGTATTCTTGCTTCTAGATTTAAGGTGTTTTTAAACAAATGGATTGGGACAAATCAAACTGGCTTCCTTCCCAAAAGACATATGAAACAGAATATCAGAACGGTAATAAACATACTTGAACATCTAGATAAAAATATTGGCACTAAGATTGCCCTCGCCTTCATTGATGCGGAAAAAGCCTTTGACCGGGTAAACTGGGACATTATTGAAATTCTTATGAGGGAACTGGATTTGGGTACCAACTTTATTATGGCTATTACAAATATCTATAAGCAACAAAGTGCATCAATTATTGTAAATGGATCAAAGTCAGAAGAAATAAATATACAAAGAGGCACTAGACAAGGGTGCCCGCTTTCTCCCCTTATCTTCAATTTTATTTTGGAATTACTCCTTAGAAAGGTAGTGGAAGACAAAGAACTCGAAGGCCTGAAAATAGGAAAAATCAGCTACAAGATCTACGCATTTGCGGACGATCTTGTCTGTATAATTGATAACCCGACAAAAAATATAAACATGTGGCTTAACAAAATCGAACAATTTGGCGAGGTCTCGGGCTTTAAATTAAACCGGAATAAATCCAAAATTATTGTAAAAAATATGGGAGATAAGGAAAAAAACCTAATCGAATCAATATCAGGGATGGAAGTGACTAAAAAGACCAAATACCTAGGTATTAATATTACTTGCAATAATTGTCAATTAATTAAAAACAATTACGAAAAAGTTTGGACAGACATAAAAAACGATCTGAAGAGATGGAAAACACACAATCTATCCCTCCTCGGAAGAATTTCTACAATTAAATTGAAAATATTTCCAAAGATTAACTTTCTCTTTCAAATGCTCCCAATTCTAAAAAATAATTACATGTTGAAAAAATGGCAAACTGAACTTACCAAATTTATCTGGCAAGGTAAGAAGGCGAGAATTAAGTCAAAAGCTCTTCAAACAGGAAGGGAAAAGGGAGGCCTGGGAATGCCAAATTTGACTAAATATTATCAAGCTAACTGTATAGAGGGTTTAAAATACTGGGTGGAGCTAGATAACAAAGAATTACTCAACTTAGAAGGCGATGGCCTGAAATTTGGCTGGCATGGCTATTTAATATACGACAAAATAAAACAAGATAAAGGTTTTAACAATCATATCATCAGATCTTCACTCCTTAGAGTATGGAAAAACTTTAAAAACATTCTGTATACTAAAATTCCACTATGGACCTCCCCAAGTGAGGCATTTAAGATTAAAAGAAATGAAGACGAACATAGATTAATTTACAAGAATATTATCGAAAAAGATAGAGGTGATATTACGATAAAGAAATTAGAAGAAATTCCACAATATAAACTGAATTGGTTCCACTATCATCAAATTACTAAAAGATTTGAGACAGATAAACAAACTGGTTGGGAGTGGAATGAATCAAGAGGCGAGAAACTCTGGCTTAAATCTAAAAACAAAACAGTAAGCCTAGTGTATAAATTCTTGCTCGAGGCAGATGAGGAAAAAAACCCTGTAAACGAGTATTTATCCAAATGGTCAGCCAATCTAGGACAAAACATACCCAAGGAAGAATGGGAAAAAATATGGAAAATCAAACAGAAGTACACCTATTCATACTATTTAAAAGAAAATATGTATAAGATGGTTTACAGGTGGTATTTAACTCCGTGCCAGCTGTCAAAAATCTCAAAAAATAACAATGATCTTTGTTGGAAATGTTCGCAAGAACGGGGCACTTTCTTTCACCAATGGTGGACCTGTAAAAAGGTTAAGAAATATTGGAACTCTGTCAATAATTTGATTCAAGAAATGTTAAAAATGACTATCCCAAACAAACCAGAATTTTATTTGTTGAACATTTCAGGACCACAAGTTAACAAGGAAACTGAAAAGTTACTCACATATCTAACTGCGGCAGCGAGAATTGTTTTAGCCAGATATTGGAAGACATCGGAAATACCCAATGTCGAAGAATGGCTAACAAAAGCCTTAGAAATTGCGGAACTTGATAAACTTACTTATTTGCTTAGAGAAGATTCCACCAACCTCTTTGACAAAACATGGGCTCCTTTTGTTGAATTTATGAAGGCGAAGAAGCTTGTTAGTCTTAAGGGGCTAAACATTTAAGTTCTTATAATCTTTGTAATCTCCCCACCAAAAGAGTTAAACAGGAATATCTTTATTCGAGATGAGAAGTCAACATCTCTTTTAACTGTGATGTATGGTAAATGTTGTTTTGTTGTGTAGATGGTAATTTGTCTGTACGGATGGTAAACGTGGGGTGGGGGTGGGGGAGGGGGCCCTATGTCTTTCTTGTGAATCCTTTATATTCTTTTTATTGTTATGTGTTTTCTTCAATAAAGCTCTTTTAAAATTAAAAAAAAAAAAAAGGTCAAGATCCATGGGCTGATTCCAGCCCACCATGCTATTTTATGTGGCCCTGCTGCTGATGGAGTACAATTCCTGTATTCATCATCATTAGACATCATGAGGAACTGATGGGAGTTGTGACAAACTGGAAGGCTGCAGTTTGTTCTGTTCAGTCAGAATAGTGTGGTTTGGATTTAGATGAAAAGCTTTGGAATATAATGCATGACTTTAAAATGTCCTTTAACCCTTTCCCAACCTCAGAGCCGCAAGTGCTGTTGGATTGCAATGTCCATCATCCTCAGTCCACATAGTGATAATCACAAGTGATGGGAGTTGTCATTCAATAACATCTGGGGACCAAAACTGGGTATAAACTTTAAAAAGCACTGACAACTGTGTAAAACAATTATAGTTGGATGTCTGTATCCACAGATTCTCTGTCCATGGATTCAAAGGCTCTTTGAATTCAACCATAAGGCTGGTGTGGCCCTTGATGAAAAGGAGTTTGACAACCCTTCTCTACAGGCCCACTCCTGCTTGAATGGCACACTATTCTAAAAATGTATTAGAAAGAGTTTAATAACTGGTGTGGAACACTTGTACAACAACAGGAATCATAGCACTAATAGAAGTAGGGAAAAACGATGGTGTGACTACAGCAGACAATTAATAGAAAGTGGACCTTCAAGATCCTCATTTGAATTCTGTACAAATCTATGTGTTGAAGTTTTAGGGAAAGTCTGAGCCAACATATAAATGTTGAGAATGAGATAAACCTGACCTGTGTACTTGACCTGAGAAACGCTAATCAGAGTAGCTTAAGAAAAAGCATTAGCACTCCCATCTCTTCAGCTGAGAACAAGAAAGCTCCATTTTAGGAAAAGGAGGTAGTTATTTATCTGCATCTTTAGCGCTGGGCTAACTAAACACAGGGAGGAATCAACACATCACAGCTGGTCAGGCTGAAGCTAGTTTCAAAAAGTTCCTATGCTTGCTTCATCAAAAACCTTCTATTTGTGGATGTGATTCACCCTGCTTGAATTGTGACAAATAAAACACCTTGACCCTGGTCCTTCTGATTAATAAGGAGAAGAGCAGGGCTCAGTTCACAGAACAGAATGTATGTTCTTTGGTTAGCACTGTTCAAACTTAGAAAGAGAGCATTGTTTGTGCTTGAAATGAGCCTGTCTAAAAGTTCTCTCTTGCTGTAAAATGAAGAAAATGAAACCATAACAGCCAGATTATTTTATATGCTTATATAACTTTTATTGCAAATGTTAGTTGGTTGAATGTTGTTACCAGATTTAAGTTGGCACATACTTCCTTGGTTATATGGGTCACTTTGTTGGGAAAAAAGAAGCATGGGGGACGCATGCTTTGAGCCAATGCAGGAGAATGTCAACTTGGAGTTGTTGGAGAGCTTGGCAGCCTGTTCTAGTATTGAATGACGTGACGAATGTTGATATAGGTAAGCATGGAAAGGCAATGGGTTATGTCTTATATGGCAAAAGACATAAGTGGAGCTTTTGTCTGTGTGGAAAGTATTGGATTGCAACTTACAATAGCCCTCCAACCATATCTGTAAGGTTACAGCTTTTCATAGACCAGTGGTTCCCAACTTTTTTGACCAGTGACCACTTGACCAGGGAGCATTCTCCAATATTAGTACCAAAAGGATTATGAATCAGTTTTTGGTCTACTTTAGATTTGGTTTGGTTATTTGGGGTGCTGATTCAGAAAAGGCTAGACCACATCAGTTCTAGTTTCTGATTCAGAACATATGCCATCTGGTAGTTGCCATCTGCTTGCTCAGATAAAACCATATTTAATAAGCCTGAGCACTATAAAAGGTTTTGTGAGACCAGTTGCTCTCGTTGCAATGGTGTAGTAACGGTGAGCCCACATACCATATTTTAGTTCTTATGGACCACTGATAGTCCACAGACTACAGGTTGGGAACTACTGTCATAGACAATGCTTGACTCATGATCCTGCTTTGTTTGAACTTGTTTTGGGGGTACATGTATCCAGATAGATAGATAGATAGATAGATAGATAGATAGATAGATAGATAGAGATAGATAGATATTTGTACATTTACTTAATGTTTCACTGAATTGGGGGATAGGGTCTTCTCACATTCCTTCTGTCCCTTGGCAACAGTCTATGCAATCCTCAGATTTCAGTTTAGAAAGCACAATTA
Organism: Anolis apletophallus; assembly: GCA_030556195.1. Taxonomy (NCBI): domain Eukaryota; kingdom Metazoa; phylum Chordata; class Lepidosauria; order Squamata; family Anolidae; genus Anolis; species Anolis apletophallus. The sequence goes on along the minus strand of JARBWK010000001.1, from coordinate 39,683,514 downwards.
GGAGCCAGGGAGCTCTGGTATCTCACAATAAAAACAAATCCCAAGATCTGAAAGAGGAAGATGAGATAGTTAGAGTGGAATCATAGGCCACAATTGTGTTGTGTGAAAGGACCCTAAAAATCATTCATGACATCTGTTGCATCAAAATAAACAAAGAGTTTTGTGGGACCCCAAGACTGAGAAGTTTAATTTGGTATCAGTTTTCATGGACTCCTACCCACCTTTGATGAAGTGCACTGAAGTCCACAAAATCTTATGCCATCAGTTCATCAGAGTTTTGTATTTGTTTTTAAAGGTATCTGATCTTCCCCTCTTACCCATATTTGACATGCTGGGTTATTTTTTTTCATGTGATTTTTTCATGATGACGGGACCACCATGCAGGCGTCAGGAGTGACTTGTCCCTGAACCTTTCAGGGGAAGCAGATATCACATGATTGGAGGGAAAAGAACCCCTTCCAAGGCCACTTTCCCAGGAATGACCTTATGCCTAATAAAGTCACTTAAAAACACACACACAAACATGCAGTCCAGAGGCCTGGAATAAATATTTGATTGCAGAAGCTCTTTCTCCTATCAGAAACATTATTCAGTGGGCCTGGGCATTGTTAAATCCCAGAAAGTTATTTTACTAGGAAAATGATACCTAGCGGAAAAAAGTTCCACACTATGCTTGATAATTATAGTTAACTCTTACACATTTTTGCCAGTACAGCAAAGGTTGTGTACGTGTAGTTTGACATGTGGCTAACTTACAGTCACTAAACAAAGTCAGGAATCTGGACTTTCCCTATGAAACCTGTACCTTTCCTCTGTAAACAGCTGGAGGCTCAAGTCTGAAAAGGAAACCCAAATAAAACTATAAATAGGTCAAAGGGCTGCTTTATGGGCTAAGCAACTCCCACTGGCCATCTAAAGTATGTGTCCCGTTTGAAAATCACAGGGCAGAGACCTTTTCCGGCATGTAGGGCTTCCCTACGTCATCCTTTCCTGTGAGTTATGAAACAGGAATCGCATGCTTCATTAGTGTATTCGTCACATGAGGGAGTGGCCCACCGCTCTGTAGAATGAAAACAGAGATTCAGCAACTGATAGAATAAAATTCAGAGGTAATGGGGAACCTTTGCTGTTAATCATGTCTCAGGACAAAGTGTGAAGGAAGGAATATATAATAGTACCAGGACTAGCCCAAGGTGTTTGACTACCTGACAGAGAACAGTGAATGTGCCTTATGCAAAGACAAACAGGTTATTTTGGTACATAGGGCAGGAAATCCTCAAAGCATTTCTTTCCATTTCCATGGCAGTAAAAATACAATGGAAGCAAAACAAAAAACAACTTCTTGGCCTTTCATGAATTCTTAAAATTTCCAGCCTGAGGTGTCTTTTTCATTCTGCCTAATGGTAGAACTAATATGGTCAAGATCTAATTGGGAGACTGATTGAATTGCAGATAGAAATTAATTTTATTCAGTTACAATTTCTTTAAATTTTCTTTTGCTTTAAGTATTTATTGCCTCACAGCATGTTACAGTTCCAAACAAGATGCACATCAAATAAAAATAGATAGAAATATTCTTTAAAAACATGCCAAGACTTTATTTTGGAAAAACACACAAAGTCAAAGTGATCCAAACAAATATTCCATACTAAAGACCATAGGAAACAATACAGTCTCAGCTGCCTACTGGGAGCTCAGGCAAGATGGAGTCAGACTGACATCCCCTGGGAGGAAGTTCCATGACTGGGCGGCCTCTACAGAAAAAGCCCTGCCTCAGGAATTCACCGGGATGGCCTCTCAAATTGATGGGAAGCACAACAGGGTATCTGCTGATGACCTCAATTTTTGGAAAGACTCATATGGGAGCAGATGTTATATCACTTTTCCTGCCACCAAACCATTCATTTTTGGTAAGGATTGATCAGATTCCTGAATTACTATGCAGTTAGCCATTACTATTTGCACATCTCAAAAGCATTTAACCATGTAAAAAGCATGTAACCATGAATATATTACTAGGAAATGTACAAACACAATCTGAATACTAGTGAAAATACAAAACTTCAAAGGGCTAAATATTAGAAGAGTCTTTGTCTGTGTACTTTATGTGCAAAATATCATGGTAAATGGCATATATCACAGAAATTATAATGACTACATTGATTAAGTAGACTTAGGGTGTATCTCTACACTGTAAAATTAATGCAGATTGACTCCACTTTAACTGTCAATGGCTCAATGCTAAGGAATCCTGGACATTTTTTGTTGAGGCACCACCACTATTTGACAAAGAATGCTAAAGATTTTTTAAAGTTTCAAATCCCAATGTTTCCATAACATTAAGCCATGACTATTAAGGTGGTATCAACCAGTAGTAATTCTATAGTGTAGAGCAGTGGTTCCCAAACTTTTTGGCCTACCGCCCCCTTTCTAGAAAAAAAATTACTCGGCGCCCTCTAGAAATAAATTTAATTTTTTAAATAGCAATTAAACAGAAAGATATAAAATACTGGAGGGGTTTGGGAAGAATTAACAGTGATTTACAGGTAATGTAGTTCAACTATATCTGGAGAGCACTGTGAACCCAAACAACTATGGATCTGGACCAAAATTGGCACAAATACTCAATATGCCCAAATTTGAATACTGGTGGAGTTTGGGGAAAATAAACCCTGCAGTGGCTCTCCTCCCCCAGCATTGGCAAGAACTCCTTAGGCCCCTTCCCCTCCTACTGAGCGCCAAATGTCAGAGAGAGAGACACTCTCCAACATTGGCAAACACGCAGGGGAAGAGGGCAGGTGCAAGGAGCGCATGCACAGGGGCCGGTGGAGGGAGCACGATCCTTGCATCACCCCTCTTCCCTCGCGCACTTGTCAGCACTGGAGAATGTCCCTCTCCCAGTCTTGGCAAGTGTGTGGTGGAAGAGGGTTGGTGAAGGGAGCACGTGCCCAGGGCCGATGCAGGGAGCGTGCACCCTGCACCAGCCCACTTCCCCCGCACCCTTGCTGACACCAAAGAGCATTTCTCTCCCAGTGTTGGCAAGAGGGCCATTGCAGGAAGCACCAGCCCTCATTCCCCTCACTCATTCCAATTCTGGGAGAAGGCGTAGACCTCTTGGGGCCTTTTTGGCACTCTGCAGGAGGGGGAGGGGCCTAAAGAGGCAACGCCGTGATCCCCAGGTTGAGAACCGCTGGAGCCATTTTGGAGGGGACGGAGCCAACCAAGGTGGCTATCATCGCCCCCCCCCCCCGGATCACTCCAGCGCCCTGCAGGGGGTGGTAGCACCCACTTTGGGAATGACGGGTGTAGAGGCACCCTGTGACTAGCCTGAGCTTACGCAGTGAGCTTTCATGGCAAGGAGGGATTTGAACTCTGGCTTCCCAGAGTCCTAGTTCAGCATTCAATCCTTACACCAACACTAGTTCTAACAATTCAATGTTACATAGCTGAATATATAACACTGAAAAACCTGGGCACAAATGGACAAATTTGTAAATTCTGGTTAATATATTTCTCTTCCTTTACATCACAACTTTTTCGTATTCTAAATATGATGAGATTTATTGATTTTGGTAAATTTTGAAGGATGTGTGGTAAATGTCCCTTTGAAATATTTGTGCCCTCCTCAGTGCTGAAAACATGAACCCAAGCATGCTGGTTCTACATCTTGCTTCGGGCCTATGATGTCCTAAAATACTCATGTGAGCTATGGACCAGTAAGCAATGTCTGCCTGGAAAAATAGTAATAAAAAAACACACTGCCATTTTGTACAAAAGAGGGTGCATCTCAGTACTGATATGGATTTAGTATAGCTTTCCTTCCACAGTTGTTTCAACTGTGCATCCCTTGAAGGCAAGATAGCAGTAATGGGATATTGATGTATTAGGGCTTTTACTGTGTAAACATGGCCACAGCGCCACTAAATAACTGATGTCAGGAATATATTGTTCTTCAAATGGCTTTAGAAGTTATAGGGACATGCTGCACCATTCAATGATATAGTGGATCACCATTCTGTCTCCTGATGTGTTGCTGCATCTTGCCACCCATCAAGATAAGTTAGAGATGGGCAAAGTGAAACCTGTAGGCCACATGTGGCTCCCAGGGCCATTTTTGTAGTCTTTAGGACCACTAGGGATCAAAAACAGAATGCCACCAAATATACACAGGAGAAAGGGGTACAGTCCCATGATATATTATCAATTAAAACCCAGGAGAGACTTTTTTTGAAAGATTAAATGAACAAGAAATTATATCTGTTCATCTCTGCTGTTAAGAAGACTTTTCTAGGTCCTAAAATGGTCTGGGGCAGCTCCAAGGCTTGGCGAGAATGCCTCCATGCCTGCTAGAGGATGTCTGCAGGCAAACATTTATTTTATTTTTGTGGGAGCAGGTGCAGTGGAGGAGTCCAGCCCTCCAAGCTCTCCCAGGGACTAAAACAATCCCATGCCTTTTGCACATTTCCCTCCAGTTAAGGGCAAAATCATGAACTCTTTTACTGAAATTGCCAGTTGGCGCCAGGTGCATCTGGTTGATAGTTCTGCAAATGGCAGAAAACAGAATCAGAAAAAAGGAAATAAGTATTCCTTTGCCATTAGAAAAGGAAGAAGACAAGGTGTGAGTCAGCTTCCCTTAACCTTGCACATGTCATTATCTGCCATTAACCTCATTCTGCATTTGTTATTGTTTTCTATTCAGTCACCTTCAATTTATGATGACCCTGTGAATGAGCAACCTCTGAGAATAGTCATGAATAGGCTTGGTCTGGTTTTGCAAACTTAGATTGAGTCAACCCGCCTCTAATGCCTTGTTTTTATTTATTTATTTAATTTATTATTTTATTTGCATGCTTTCAGGACATTTCTGACTTATGGCAACCCTATCATGGGATTTTCTTGGCCAGATTTGTTTAGAATGTGTTTGCAATTGCCTTCCTACCAGGCTGAGAAAATATGACTTGTTTAAGGTCACCCAGTGGGTTTCGATGGCTAAGAGGGGATTCCAAACCTTGTCTTCCAGTATCCTTGTCCAACACTGAAACTACGCTGGCAGCCATTGCAAGTCCTTTAAGTCCAATATTATATGTTGCTTGTATGGTGCCCCGAATTCCTGTCTCCTATGAAAAGGACTGTTATGGGGCGAACAGGACGGGGAGAAAGGCATTACAAATTACAGGGGCCTGGATGTCTAGAAGGCGTTCCACAAATTGTGAGCAGACACAAGCCAGCACCAGCAAGTTGAAGGAAGACAGGTTAAAGACTAGAAGAAGCCATAGAAACAACACAAAATCTATCTTGACACAACTAGAAAGAGAGACTTGAAGGCAATCAGTCCACTGTGGCCTCGGTTGCCTGGAAAGGGGGGCGGAGCAAGGAAACAGTAGCAGTAGAGCCTCATATTCATGGACTGAGCAGCTCTCTGAGGCCCTTTCCACACAGCTGAATAAAAATCCACATTTTCTGCTTTGAACTGGAATATATAGCAGTGTGGACTCAGATAACCCAATTCAAAGCGGATATTTAGGATTTTCTGCCTTGATATTTTGGGTTATATGGCTGTGTGGAGGAGCCCTTGGTTCATCATATCTTCTCCCTCTCAGACCAGCCCTGAGTGCCTCATGTCTGTCCCTGATTGGACATTGAGGAACATATGATGGGGAGGGGTCACACTCCAAGTGTAAAGTTAAACAGATGGCCAGAGTGCAGGTGCTGTTTGTTGGTAGCAGTGACAGGGTGTTCTCCCCAAACAGTCCTCAGTGGCCCTGGTTTGCTGTGTCAGGCACCCAAGTAAGAGAGGAGAAGAGAGAAAGAGACATAGTGTGCCGAAGGATGAGGGTGGGAGGGCTGTGGAGAAATTCTCTGTGCTACTGACTCCCAGTGAGCGCATAATTATAGCTACGTGAATTTTTCCCCTTGTGTATTTTTTTCCGATCATGCTGTGTGCCTCTGTTTATGGCACAGTAATTGAAGGGAGCTGTAAGAGTTGGCTCTTCTTGCAAGCAGAGCTTAATGAGTTGTTTGGAAAGACAGGGATTTGGCAACACAGAGATGATGAAGTCAGGGTACCATTCTCTTGATGTGTGTTTAAAGCAAGAAAATATAATTCTTTGAGAAGGATTTGCTTCTTTTAGAATCTTGAGTGTTGCATTGTAATGCCCATTTGCTCTCCTTTCATCCTCCATTCCATGTGATAGGTTTTGTGATCCATTATGGCCAACGTCCTTCTTATCCAGGGATTCTGCTTCTATGGATTCAACCAGCTATGGCTTGAAAATATTCAAAAAGAAAATCAGGAGGAATACTTCAATTTTTCTATTTTTATATAAGCATTTTAAAACACATTGTATATAATGGAACTTGAGCTTCCAGAGAGTTTGGTATCTATGGGGATCTTGAAGCAAGCCAGAGCAGATACCACTGTATAGAGATCAGGAATATGCATTTGCCCCCACTCCAAACCAGCTGTTGGCATTGACTCCTCCTCCTCCCCTTCTTCTTCTTCTTTGTATATGTCACAACGCGGGACCTGGCCCTGCCCCTTAATCACACACACACAGACAATGTCAATTAACTATTTATTAAGCACAATTAGTTGCAGGTGAAAAGGTAAAATGTCCAAAAGGAATTAGGTCAATAAGTCCAAGGTGATTAGCAATTAGAGTTCAATAAGCAAATCCAAAAGCAGGGAATCTCTCAAAAGCAATGTCCATAAAAACAAGGCAAGTTGATCCAAAGCAAACTTAGTCCATAGAACAAAACAAGGCAATCCAAGGTTCGTGGAATAACAAGGTCTCTAGGTTGACCTTGGCAAGGTGAGCCACACTATGGCTTCCATGGAACAGCAGACCGCCGATGCGTCCGTCCAGCAAAGACGTGGCCGCCAAACTGAGGAACTTTCCCACAGAGTGTATACTTAAGTCCCACCCTTGTGAGACCAGCATCTCTCCAGGCTCCGCCTCCAATCATTCTGTGTAGCCACAATACTACTCCTACGGTCGAAGCTCCTCGCAAATTCAGCACCATCTGCCCCGCTATCTTCTTGGGAAAGTGCCTCCGGCTCGGTTTCCATATCTTCCTCCGCAGCTGGTGGAACCAAGCGCTCCTGGGAACCGAATCCTCCCGGCCTCTCGTATACGCAATCAAAGCCACTATTTGGCTGGCCTTCATCATCCGAATAAGCAGCAGGCCAGGTGTCATCCCATTGTAGACTGTCAGTTGGAGATGCATGCCCATCAGCCCCTGCATCCCCTTCATCCGGGTCCAAAGCAATCGGGACCCCCGGGGTGGTGCCCCGCCCCCCCCCCGGTTGGAATGGGGGCTGAGTTGCTACAGTATACCACTTTATCTCTCTAAAAAAGAGACCCAAAGCAGGTAACAGCAATACAATATATCATTCAAAATCTAGAAATGTACAAACATTAAAATAAAATTACATATACAAATATTAAAAACACATAATTAAAACCAATAAAACCATTAAATAAATCTGTTAAAATACATAAAACACAGCATCCCCTGGTTAACTTTGCTGGTTAAGGAACATGGGAGCTGCAATTCCACAACAATTGAAAGACCATACATTCCTTGCTTGGTCTATAATGTCTTTTTCTCCTTACCCAACAGAATTGGTAATGTTACTTTATGAGGTAGAGTGGGCAGGTGATGCATCTGTGTAAGCTCAGCTCACCATTCAACTCTCTTACTCTGTGTAGTTGGTACACAGTGTACTTTCAGCAAATTTGTGGTATTGCAATACAAGCATGTGTTGAAACAATCACATTATTGTGCTATCATGTACTATACATCACAAACTTGGATTTTGGACATAACAAATGATTTCCCAGCAGCTTAACCTTCATAGATCACCAGATGAAATTTTGCAAGAGAAAACAAAAGTGTCATCACTTATTAATTACTTTGTTTTGTTTTGCTTTTTTTCAACCCCATGACAAAATCACATTTCTATGCTTTGGCATCATTGCCATATCAAGCACCACTGTGGTATCTAGTTCGGGTGCAACTATTTTATAGCGTGACTTTAGCCTACTATGAAATATATTTGAAAAAGAACTGCAGAAACTGTGTGTATTACTTAGTCTTTACAGCTCATATAAAATAATTCATTGTTCCTGAAAATAATCACTGGAGATGTGAAACCATAGGAATAAGCATAAGCAACCCCTCCTCTGGCTTTGGGAGAATGATGAAGGCAGGCTATGGCCCCCTCTACACTTCCATATACCTGCAAGACAGCTTTTTACCACCTGCGGCAAGCAAAACGTCTGGCTCCCTATCTCTCCCGTTGCGACCTGGCCACGGTGATCCAAGCCACGGTCATCTCGAAGCTCGATTACTGTAATGCGCTGTACATTTGCCTACCTTTGTCGCCTGCTGCTGGGAGCCACTAGAACATCCCATATAACACCTCTCCTGCGCGAGCTGCACTGGTTGCCAATTGAATTCCGGGTCTCCTTCAAAGTGTTAGTTCTGACTTTCAAGGCCTTACATGGTTTGGGGCCAGTGTACCTGAGGGAGCGACTTACCCCATATGTGCCCAGAAGATCACTTCGTTCAGAGGGCCTTAACATGCTTGAGGTCCCAGGACTGAAAACCTACAGGCTGTCCAGCACACGGCAGAGGGCGTTCTCGGTGGTTCTGTGGAACTCGCTGCCGGCCGAGACGCGGGCCCTGCGGGCCCTGATGGCCTTCCATAGGTCGTGCAAGACCTGGCTGTTCAGGCAAGCATTTGGCCTGACTGGTGCTTGAACTGCCAAACCCTTGGCTAGCCGTGCTGTCTTGTTCTGATTAGTGTGTTTTTATCTGATTTTATGTGTCTGTAATTGACCATGATTGTTTATGGTATTTTAGAGTGTTTTAGGATGTTTTATCTTGATGTGTTTTATATGCTTGGAAACCGCCCTGAGCCTCGAGAAGGGTGGTTTAGCAAATTGAAATAATAAATTAATAAATAAATATAAAATCCAGATTATCTACATTGAACTGGATTATATGGCAGTGTAGACTCGTTTAACTCAATTTAAAGCAGATAATTCAAAACTCTGATAATCTGGATTATATGGCAGTGTAGAAGTGGCCTGGGTTGGCAAGAGCATGTCTGCAATAAACAATACAATAAAGCTTCACCAGTGAAAGAATTGGATTAAACTCAATATGATCCTTCTAGAGTTGTGTGTGTGTGCTGACATACAGCAGGCAAGGTAGACAGTTGCCTACAGATCTACTTACTTAGATTTGGTGAAGAGTAAAACTGTAGGGGTTTGGCCTGTGATTGTCTCTTTGCCTCAGGCTTCTGAGGAGAAAGATCGTGAATCTGCAGAGGTTCCGATGTCTGAGTTAAATGATCAAGTTTCTGCTGATTCTCAGGGGTTTTTGAATGGAGATGGTGGTCAAGAGAGTACAGTTAGCCAGAGTGAGGATTCTGGAATAGTTGGTTCACAAGCCAAAGATGCTTCAGTGCAGGCAGAAAAAGTGATATTGAAAGGAATGCACTAATTGGCAAAACGAGGGAGTCAAGCTTTGACCGAAGAGGCCAGATTTATCAAGATCGTTACCTGGAATTAGGGAGGAGGTGCTCTGCAAGATTGAGGTAAAAGAGGGGTCAGGGAGAGGTTTCCCAAGGGAAACGAAATGCTTTTGTTATGGCTTTCTGAATAAATATAGGGCCTGTGAATCTATAGTCTTCAGTGAGTCCAACGTTTGGTTTTCATGCACAACCATGTCTTTTTCTTCATGCCTGGTATCCATGCCTTCCTGTTCATGCTGAGATTCGTGTGTACCCCTGCCCTGAATTCGTGTTGAGATTTTTGTAAGCTGTTTGTTGTGGTTTCAACCTATTGCATTTGGATTTATTGATTCAAGTTTGCTTCTGTTTCTTCAAGGGACTTTGGCCTTTGCAGCCCTTTTAAACTGAAAGACTCTACTCCTGTGGACTTATTTATTGGATTTTGGGACCTTCCTGTTTCCTGACTTAGATTTTGACTGGATTATTTTACATTGCTCAACTTTTGTGGATATTTCATTATTACTTGTTTGAATGGTTTTTTAAAAACCTTTTTGGCTATTGCTATATTAATCTTCAATAAACTGCTTTGCTTATAAAGAAAATTGGTGTGCTTACAGGTTCAAAGGTGCCAACCCCAGCCTTGGTGTCAACAAAAACAGAAAGGAAAGGGGAAAGCAGGTTAGTCTCCCTGGCATGCTGAAAAGACACAGAACAATTATTATTATTATAAGTTGACCAGGGGATGCTGTGTTTATTATTATTATTATTATTATCCTTCTTTACCTTGCCCGAAGGTGACTAAAAAATATAGTTCACCACTGAAATGGAAATCATAAGAGAAGTAGAGGCTGATGAAAGAAAGAAAAATCATCCATGGATACATTGAAGTTGACTTCCAGAAGATTAAAAATAGTTTTGTTTACTTATGCAAGGCTTACCTAACCTGTTTGGTTTATTTTGCATGTGCATGATAGAGCCCCTGGTGGCACAGTAGATTAAACTGCTGAGCTGTGGAACTTGCTGGCTGAAAGGCCGGCGGCTCGAATCTGGGGAGCAGGGTGAGCTACCACTGTTAGGCCCAGCTTTTGCCAACCTAGCAGTTTGAAAACATGCAAATATGAGTAGATCCATGGATAGCACTTCAGTAGAAAGGTAATGGTGCTCCATGCAGTCATGCCGGCCACATGACCTTGGAGGTGTCTACGGACAGCGCTGGCTCTTTGGCTTAGAAATGGAGATGAGCACCACTTCCCAGACTCGGACATATAAGTTACAAATAAAAAGAGAAGTCCAAGATGAAATGTGTTTAACTTCTCATTCTCTTTGTGGTGTAGAAATCTGTCCTTGGTCCTTCCATGTTATTTCCCTGGCACCAAGGTTTCAGTTAGAGTAAAGCCCAGGAACACATCTACTCTTTCAATGTACTGTATACCTATGAAGTCATTAGAACTCCATTCCTGGGGATCGTGGCTCAGTGCAGGCTCTGATCTCAGAATGCTTGGACACCAGAGGGTTGGTTTAATTAAATGTATTATTCTCTGTTAACAATGAGGTGCTCTGGGAGGGCGGGTTGGGTTTCCTTTCTTTTGAATGTCACCGAAATGTCAATGGCTTATCCTGAACATTGCTTGCTCTGTTTACATGACTATGTTGGATCTAATATAATCTTGCTGGAGCAAGCTTATCTCTCAATCTTTACAGCAGGCATAGCTATATGCTTGCAGAGTTTGAAGAAGTTACTAGCTATGCTGGCAAGGGAATTCCTGGAATTATAGGCCAAACAATTCATTTTGCCAGGCTTGGAGCTCCAGGTTTTATTTGTCCAGAATGTATGAGTTCAGAGGAAAGATCTTTCAAGGGCATTCTGATCACCATTCACTGCAAGGTTTGACTGACAAGATGAATCCTAACTGTATGATTGTTCACTTACTTTGTTCCCAAAAGAAGCAATGAGTAATTTTAGCAATTTTCTTCACACTCTGAGAAAGTCTGTGACAAACGTGCAGTAGATGAAGACTATTTTTTGCTTGAGACTAAGTACGTACAAAATGTACAAATGGTATTTTTTCACATCATAAGTATACTTAAAGCATGAGATCCCACCTGATCATGGAAGTTAAGCAATATCAGCCCTGGTCATTACTTGGATAGGAGACCGCCAATGGGTACAAGGTGCTGTAGGCTGTATTTCAGAGAAAGGGACTGACAAAACCACCTCTGAGTATTCTTTGCTTAAGAAAACCTTATGAAATTCATGGGGTCTCCATAAATGACAGGTGACCTGAAGGCACAATTTTTGCACATGCACATGGTTTGTACAGAAAGCATAATTTATGTGCAGAAAACAGCTTTTTCTGTGAGAATAATATATAATAGAATAGAATATCCTGTCTCAAATATGGAACTAATAAAATTCAATTTTGTGTGTTTGTTTAAAATTGTGTTTTGTGTAAAAAAAAACCCCCATGTTCTTGCAATTTTTTAAATTTAATCCAGGTTTCTCTTTGATAGGGTTCTCTGACACGCAAAAGACATATATTTTGATCATTGTTTTAGTGTTTTAAAGTATACTTTACATCCCAAACTGAATCCTTCTGGCTGGGTTTGTGTAAACAATAGCATATGTGAAAGATCCTTGCTAAGCTTTGCCATTCTGTGTGATAGCACAGTTGTCAATTCTCATTAGCTTCCTCCACTCACAAAATGCATCATGTAGGGAAATTGTAGAGGTTGAAAACATGGTTTCCAGAGACTAGGCTTGGTGGCCTATCATAGCCGCTCATAGATAAAGGTTGGTTGCCCCACGAACATGAACCATGTATACTGAACAAAGTAAAAAAAGTATTTTAAAAATAAAAAATTCTGACACATGAGACTAGAGTTATGGGGCTCTGGGGAGTAAGAAGGAGAAGAAATAAGAACTCAGATCAATAATTGTCTGCACATGCCTCACTTAAACTGTATTTTGAGTCAGTTAGAGCTGCTGTATATTACATAGGTGAATTATAAATTGCATTCAAAGTACTCCTGACAGATGATCATCCAGCCTCTGTTTAAAAGCCTCCAAAGAAGGAGCCTCCACCACTCTTCGGGCCAGAGAGTTCCACTGCTGAACAGATCTCACAGTTAGGAAGTTCTTCCTCATGTTCAGGTGGAATCTCCACAAGATAAACATGAGTCAATAGTGTGATGCAGCAGCCAAGCTGGAAAGTATCCAGAGATGTTCACAGGTCTGAAGATTATGATGAACAATTCAGAGATGAATATGTTTAGCTTGGAGAGCCGATACAGTGTAGTGTTTGAATGCTGGACCAGGACTCTAGGGTCCTGTGATAGGATCACCTTAGGGTTAACATAAGTCAGAAACAACTTTGCAATAATGATGTTTAGCTTTGAAAACAGAAGTCTGATAGGTGAAATAGAGTTTTGGAGCACAATACTCCTGATCTCATCATCGTGTTAAAAAACCAAGTATGGATTATCGATGTTGCAATCCCAGGTGACTGCAGGATTGAGGAGAAATAACTGGAAAAACTGGCACGATACGAGGATTTAAAGATTGAACTGCAAAGACTCTGGCACAAGCCAGTCAAGGTGGTCCGAGTGGTGATCTGCATACTGGGTACAGTGCCTAAAGACCTTGGCCTGCACTTAAACACAATCAGCACTGACAAAATTTCCATCTGCCAGCTGCAAAAGGCCACCCTACTGGGATCTGAACGCATTATTCACCGATACATCACATAGTCCTAGACACTTGGGAAGTGTCCAACGTGTGATCAAATACAAAAACCAGCATAGTGATCTTGCTTTCTGTGTACTAATCTTGTTATGTTTCAAATAATAGCAATAATAATAATATAAATTTATTACCTGCCTTGACTACAGTCTTCATAAAAATGAGTGGTGTCATATTGCATTAATTCTACAGTGTAGACCAGTGGTTCCCAACCTTTGGTCCTCCAGTTCTTTTGGACTTCATGTCCCAGAAATCCCAGCCAGCTTACCAACTGTTAGGGATTGTGGGATCTGAAGTCCAAAACACCTGGAGGACCAAAGATTGGGAACCCGTTTGGTGTAGACGCACCCTCAGTTGTGTATTTATTCTTGCAGGACAGATGGATGGACTAGATGTCCCTTGCAGCCCATGCTTCTGTGTTCTCTCCCTGTTGGGAGTCTCCTTAAGGGAACTTGAAGGTGCAGCTGACCTGCTTAACTCCCAGGTAAGATGGAACCAGAGGCTTATGTATCAGTGGATGCCCCGTCTTTCATTCTGTGATTCTCATAGGTATTGCTTAGTTCTGATAGAACAAAAACAGTCTAACAAGTTATCAAGTTGGTTGAATAGGATGTGGGTACTGGCTTTAATATATACACTGTATTTATTTAATATAGAGGAGAGCCAGTATGCTGTAGTTGTTTGTCCATTGGAGTATGACTCTGCAGGCCAGGGTTTGATTCTCCATTTGGCCACGGAGACCTTGTTCCAGTCACTCACTCTCAGACTCATAAAACCTTGGGTTTCCCATTAGTCCAGAATTACTGGAAGGCACACAAAAACAACAACAGTTGAGAACTCCATTTTCAGCAGCATAACCAGTTCCAAAAGATGGGTCTCATGTATTAATCCATGAAATGGAAGAGTCCACATAAATACCTTTTCTTTTAACTTATTGAATTTAATTTAAGGACATGACTATTTGCAAGCTTGTTTTGCTGTCATAACATAACAGTTTAGACTTGTACTTTGGGAAAATAACAGTTGTTTGTTTATTATTTTAAAAAACTATGATGAAAATGTGGCCGCTTGCTCAGGCTGTTTTCTAGGCAATTAAAACAAAACAGAAAAACCCACAAAGAAAACATTGCTCTGCCCATAGCAATGTGTGGGCATACTGATCCAACAAATACCTACATGTTCACAAGACTTTTCACCACATCAAAAATTCCTCAGAAGATATGTACTAGCAGTTCCTAAGTTACAAACATCTGAATTAAAAAAATACTCATAGTTAAGAATGGGGCTGAGACAACAGATATCGAGGAAAATCTACCCCTAGGAAGGGAAATTGTCTTCTGAAAGAGTTATTATGGAGAATAGTGTCTCCACTGAACCTTTAGCACCAATCCTACATGCATACATACACGCTGCCTGTATTGCTATTTTTGCATCTCCATTTTTATTCATCATGCATGCTATTAATTGCCATTACCTAATTCCTTGTTTTCAGGATTTGAACATTGTTAATCTAGAAGATATATGGCAGTTTCCAAAAAGATAGCTGTGTCTGTCACAATAAAAACAATACGAGTTCCCTGATTTCTGAATTATTTGTTACAGTATGCACCTTTATGGACTGTGGCCCAATTTAGCAGATGAATAAAGTATTATCCAGAGTTTTAGGTATGTATACAGTACACGCATGTCTGAGGAAATGATAGTAGACTTTGAGGTCAGAGAGCATTAAATGCATGACATATTGATAGAGACAGTGACATTCTGTCATCTGATTACATAGACTGCCCTATGACATCTTACGTCATACATTTGTTTTTAAGTTTCTGGTGTGCTAAAAGATCCCTTTGTTTAATGATACAGATCAACAAGGCTATATCTTTGAACATGGCTATCCTGGCACTATGTAAAATATTACCTAGCCGGACTGTCAGGTCAGGACTATCCCAGGACATGAGATTTCAGAGCCAACACCTAAGTCTAGATCTATGCGTACACTGTCTTATATCCTAAGTCCCCTTCTACACTTCCAATTAAAATCCAGATTATCTGCTTTGAACTGAATAATAATTATAATAATAACTTTATTTGTAGACTGTCCTCTCTCCCTGAAGGAAGTCAGGGCGGTTGCCAGTATTTATGGCAAACATTAATGCCAAAAAGGAAAAGCAAACAAACAAATTACATCAAAACAAATCACATTAAACAGTAGATAAGCAGCCTAACTTTAAACTTAACAACATATAAAAACAGACAAAGAAAAAAACTTAAGTGACCCATACACACTAGGCATGGTTTAGAACCCAAAAATAGCAAATCGAAAATCTAATGGGGGGGATTTTTTTTATTAGTAATAGGAAGACTTACAAAAATTTTCCAAAAATTTCTAAAATGTAACTTAATTACTAACGAAATTCGTTAGTAGTTCGTATGCCAGAGCATGCGCATTCCTTCTCCAAATAGGAAGGAGGGAGCAAGGGAGGGAGGGAGGGAGGGGGTTTTCCATTCTTGGAAGCAGCAAAAAACAGGAGGAGGAGGGCCCCCCCTCGCTCCTCGCTGCCTCTCTCTCACCCCATCCCGAGGAGCGAGGCCCAAGTTTGCCCAGGCTGGTCATATACCTACATTCCATGCACATGCAATAATACAGCAGTAATAACAATGGGTATAAGAAGAGGTAAAATTCAAACCGAAGTATTCTGACTGGTCTCTCCTCATGCGGTGCAAACGGGCTCTTCTCTGTGAGCCCGGGAAAAGCCAGCGTTTGCTGCTTGGGTGCACACACATACATATTCTTTGGGGGGGATTTGCTGCAGAATCTTCTCTATGAGCCCGGGATTCTGCAGCAAATCCCCTCCCCCCAAGAATATGTATGTGTGTGCTCCCAAGCAGCAAACGCTGGCTTTTCCCGGGCTAATAAGAGAAGAGCCCGTTTGCACCACATGAGGAGAGACCAGTCAGAATACTTCGGTTTGAATTTTACCTCTTGTTATTGCTATTACTGCTGTATTATTGCATGTGCATGGAATGTAGGTATGACCAGTTGGATTACTTATAATATTAGGCACTTACAGTAGCATTCATTCTATTATACATTAGGTTGGTTTCTCACCCCAATACTCTTTGATGCTTTAGATCCTGGCAGGCAGGAGAGGCAGGAAGCCTGGAAAAATGTAAACAGAGAGGTTTACTCAGTAAATCCACAAAGGAGGGCCCTTCATCCAAAGTGCCCTCCTTTGTGGATTTACTTCTGAGTAAACCTCTCTGTTTACATTTTTTCCAGGCTTCCTTCCAGCCGAAAGAAGGAGCGAGTTTAGGGCTTGCCTTGCCATAATACTTATTGGCAAGGGAGGCGGGAGGGTGGTGAGAGAGAAGGAGGGTGTCCCCCCTTACGACCTAATAACGACACTTAAGAAAATCTTGGCCCCCGAAGTTCAAAAAAGAAAGTCCACTTCCTGGTTGGCGTTCCAGGTGCGGAAATACTCGAAAGTAGCATTTCTTACGAATTTCTTACGAAACGATTCATTTTCATAACTTTTTTCTCATGCCTAATACACACATAAACACATAATATGAATTTATCATTGGGTAAAACTTCTCAAACTAAGAACTTGGACCTTATAGAGGGATGAGGTAAGTTGTAGCAACCAACAGGCCGAGTTCAATTCCAGTATCTAGACAAGATTTATTTATTTATTTATGATATTTCTATCCCGCCTTTCTGGAACCTTGAGGTGACTCAAGGCAACTTACAACCAGGCAGCAATTTGATGCCTAGCAATATACAATTAACAGAATTAAAAATACATTCAATAAAACATATAAAACCAATGCCTTCATTGTTAGTCTCGTTGTCCATAAGTTGTTGTCTGAGCCATTCAATGTTCGCTTTTATTTAATACCGTGTTTGGCTGTTGCATTAGATTCGAAAGACTTGTTCAAATAGCCACACTTTCACTTTTTTCTAGAAGGTCAAGAGGGAGGGGGGCTGATTTATCTAGGGGCCACCACTGAGAAGGCTCTGTCTCTTGTCCCCACCAGTTGCGGCTGCAAAGAAGGCGGGACAGAGAGCAGGGCCTCTCTGGACAATCTTAAACTCTTAGATGGGTCATAGGGAGAGATATGTTTGGACAGGTAAGCTGGGCTGGAACTGTTTAGAGCTTTATAGGCTAAAGCCAGCACTTTGAATTGTGCCCGGTAGAAGACTGGCATCCACTCTAGTGAGCAATCTGGCCACTGCCTGTTGGACCATTTGAAATTTCCAAACAGTCTTCAAAGGCAACTCCATGTAGAGCGTGTTGCAGTAGTCTATACGGGATGTAACCAGAGCGTGGACTACCATGGACAAGTCAGACTTCCCAAGATACGGGTGCAGCTGGCACACACGTTTAAATTGTGAGAATGTTCTCCTGGCCAACACTGAGACCTGGGTTCCAGGCTCAGCTATGAGTCCAGGGTAACTCCCAAGCTGTGAACCTGCATGTCCAGGGGGAGTGTAACTCCATTCGAAACAGACTGTAACCCTATGCCCTGTTCAGTTTTATGACTGACCAGGAGTACCTCTGTCTTGTCTGGATTCAATTTCAATTTGTTCACCCTCATCCAGACGGTCATAGCTGCCAAGCACTGGTTAAGTGGAAAGGAGTGATACAGTTTAACGTCATCTGCGTACAGGTGACATCAAACTCCAAAACTCTAGATGATCTCTCCCAGCGGCTCCATGTATATGTTAAACAACATGGGAGACAGCATTGACCCCTGTGGAACCCCATAAGACTACTGTTGTGGGGCCGAGCAGGTTAACATATCTACATTTAACATATCTAGGCGAGGATGTAGGCCGAGATGTGTTAGTCTTCCTCTTCTCCATGCAGCAGCGGGCATAGATGGGTTTTAGCAGCTTTTTAATAATAATAATAATAATAACTTTATATTTCTTTAGTCGCCCTCCAGACTTACATCATTTAAAAAATACATCTAATTAAAAACACGGGTTTTAAAAGAAGAGAGGGGGCAGTTTTTAGTTCTTTTGGGAGGGAGTTCCAGAGGCGGGGAGTGATCACAGAGATGGCCCCCTCTCTTGTTCTCACAAGATGTGCTTGAGATGGGGGTGGGTCTGAGAACAGGGCCTCCTCCGCAGATCGCAACTCTCAAGCCAGTTTATATATGAAGATGCGGTTCTGCAAATAGTCTGGACCTGAACCGTTTATATCCGTTTACACCATATAATCCATTTCAAAGCAGATAATTTGGATTTTATCTGGTAGTGTAGTTGAGTAGTTGAGTCCTTAGACTCTTTGTAATACCACATAGGACACCTCTTCAGATGTTATAGACTACAGACTAGTGATAACCACATTTCCACAGAGTATACCATTCACGTACCCCCAAAGTGTAAGAAATGATGAAATGATGAGGCATCATTTTCACATTGTTTTAAGGACAAGGCATCATTTTCACACTACATTACTAACCCTGGAATTCCATAGCATTGAGGTGTGGCAGTCAAAGTGGTGTCAAACTGCATTAAGGACTGGAGAAGTAGGACTCTTAACTACTACCAGGATCTACACGTACAGCTAGAATTGCTGGTGGTTCGAGAAGACGAGGGCTAGTCATCCAGTGATTTAATCTGGAAATGTTGGGGGACGGGGAGAAACTACCCAGCATGAACATCACAAGCATGCAGCTGGGAACCATTAATAATAAGGGGTAGCTGAGCACACTTTGAGCTTTGCTCTCATTATTCCTTCACGGAACTATCCAGTCACAGCCTCTTCTGCACATTTCCAACTGTGGAAATAAATCAAGGCAAATGCATCCAAACTCCCAGGAAGTAATCATTTGTATTTCCTTTCATATGGTTTGAATGTCAATGCTGTGCTTAGCGTGCCGCTGGGTTTCTTTTGTCAAGCCAGGTTTAACAAGCTGGGGAAATTACTTTTCAGGGAGGGATAATTTATACAGTGGGCTGAAACAACAGCCCCCCTTTTTAAGGTACACAATAATTAGAGTCTCCTGCTGGTCAGGAAATCACTAAAAGTCAATTGGCTGTGAAGGCTTCTTGTTGGTCTTTCTGTACATAGTGTGATAGATGGTTAGTTGTTTCTGCTTCTGGAGAGAGAAAAGCCCTCCATAGGTAGGAAGTAGTGCAGGTAGTACTCTACAAGGATTCACAGCACAAGCACTGCATCTAACTGTTAATCCACGTCTTTGAAACATGGGATTAACTGCATTGAACTGCATTATATGGGTCTACATTTACCATATTATGCAGTTCCCAAATGGCATTATATGGCAGTGTAGAGCCAGCTCAAGGCTGCCTTTCTGTCAATGTGTAATCTTTTGTGGTGGCCCTTCCACATTACACTCACCATGCTGTGGACCCCACTTAACCTGCCACAACATAATCCTGCAGAATCCTGAGATTTGCAGATTGGTGAAGGGCTAGAGGTCTTTGGTCAAGAATTCTAAATAACTCATCCTAATTTACATTGTAGTTCAGTGATTACAGGACTGAAACTTGAAAAGTTCAGGTTCAATCCCTCTCTAAGTCATGAAACTAGCTAGGATACATTGAGCCGGTCACTTGAAAACATTTTATATTACACAGTTATAGCACTATGATTCCATGTTCCCTCCTATGGAATCCTGGGATTTGCAGTTTAGATTTCCCAGGCAGACAGCTCAAATATCTCTGAGCAAACATGAAAGCCTAGAGTTCCATAGGATAGAATTGTAATATCACAATGGTGTAGTTTGAAAGAGTTGTACTTGGTGTAGAAATTGATGAATAAATGGGTTTCTTATGCCTCTTCAATGTCACCTTCAGCTTTCTTTAAATATATGTATTATTCCCCTCCTGTTTACCCCAATATAGCTCTACATATTATTCTACAGATGTCAGATCCCACAACTGACTGCCTGTAAGATGTGTTGAGCTACAACTCCCATCAAGTTGTCTGAGATGATGAAGACTAATTCAAAACATCTGGAGGCTGAGATGGCCAAGCTCACAGAAAGGAAATCTCAAAGCTGTGTCCGTATAAGTGCAGTGAACGTGTTGAGCATTCTTCTCACAGCTCTGAATTTGGAAAGTGTACCTTTCCTCATCTGGGGATATTGCACAGGCTTTGTTCCCTTTGAAGAGCCACTAGATTGCATCTGAGTAGGTTCATTTCTCCCAGATGCGCACTCTCCTGATTTGTTCAGTTCCCTTTGACTTTCATTTGATCTTCTCATTTACCACATTGTTTCTTTTCTGAAAAGAGCATTAGGAAGTTGTTTTGAGCTTGCTCAGCTACACAAAGGAATGCTTCCTCCTTCCTATTCACGCTGTGTTCTTTTTTTCCATGGGAAGGCTGTGATATTCTTGCAATTAAGCTATTTTGTTCTTGTGGCAGAATGGAAATATTTTTCCCCGTGGTGGATGTGTGGAAGAAGCTAAGCAAAGAGTCTAAAAATAGAGTCCTTCAAGCTGTCATCCATATAATTGTCAAGAATAAGGTTGTTATATAACAGGTTTCATGGGAGGGGCCCTCATTGAGAGCGGAATTGGAAAGATGTTAGCATCAGTAGTGCTATCATCTACTCAGAATTGCATCTCAGCATGGTCATTGATAATTTGTCAGCCAGTGAAGCATCACAATGGTAAACATAACAGCTCGAGAAGATCAGACAATGTTTTATGGCAGGGATAGTGAACACAGGGTCCTGAAAATGTTATTGAATTACAGCTCCAACCGTGTTTTCCCATTGACTGCAATATATATTGTATATATTCATGTAAAAGTTGAGGGCAGATTTGGGGCTATAATTACAGATTTTGATGTGGCCCATGGATAAGTCAAGAGTAATTGATCAAAACAGTTTTAAACAATGTATTTTAATATTGAGACAAATGTTTTTCATGTTTATGTATGCATATAATGAATTCATGTTCTGCCATTGAATGTTTGCTGTATAAATGCTGTGCTCCATCCTGAGTCCTCTTCAGGGTGAGAAGGGTGGAATTTTCTTGGCTTTTCTTCACGAACGAAGATTCAGGAAGGACTCATCCCACACTTTCTACAAGTGTGTTGATGATTCGGAGGTTAGATGTGTCCTTCGAGCCTATGCAATGGATTTTTCTGGTGGAGCGCAGCGTGCACAGAACTGGCCTCACCCTTTAAACCATCTGCCAGGGCCTAGCAAGCTGGGACGGTGGCAGCGAGGTCCTCAAGTCATAGGTTTGGTTCAAGTTTCCTTCTCTAGATGGTTGACGTTACAGGATTAAACGAGCACCAGCTGCCCGGGTTTGAAATCAGAGTTTTCCTTCTCCTAGGATGGTTGCCAAAAGGCTAGAGAGGCCATCCTGCCCTTTGACGCTCTTTGTCAGATCCTTCGGTTGTGACCTGTCTGGCATGGGAGGCCCTACCGGTGGCTATCATGCCACTGCCAGCCTAGCTCACAACTTCATTAGGGTATGCAAGCCTCTCCCCCACATCAAGGGGGCGCCAATGGAGAGGTGGAATAGAAATGTTTTAAATATTATTATTAAATAAATGAATAATAATTTTGTGGAGAGGGGAACGTGCCAATCTCTCTGAAGGCGTCAGTCAGCCCTGGTTACCACCACTGCCATTTTTCTACCCAGAAGTGGCACCATATCAGAGAGATCTCTCATGAATAAGTCAACCCATGTTTTTGGGGTCCATTTTTGACTTACATTTCTAGATTATACGTGAGTTTATACAGTAATCCTTGGAAATCCATCTGTCAATAGCATCAATTGAGGATGTGCACCCCAGCACAGGTTTTGTGTATACCCAGCAAAGGGGAATGTAATTGCTAGCTAGGGGTAGTTTTTGTAGAATAAGTTTGGGGGCCCAATTCTACTAATGGCTGTGAGGGAAAGGCTGGACTGCTTTATGTCAAATATCATCTGCTGCATCATAAAGCTTCTGCTAGAGCCATAACGGTGTCAATGTTTGGCAGCAAAAGAACTCCTGGGCAAGCCAGGAGCTACACCCATTTCTTGATCAGAAGACTAAATTCTGACATCAATCATTGCCTTCAGAGATGCAGCTATTCCCTTAGAATGCTTCTGAGTTGTAATATCTAATTGACCTGATTTTCATTAAGCTCTTTTGAAATGGATAGCAGACCTAATAACTTTTCCACCAGTATTAGAACTGTAGTGTCATAAGGCACTCAAACTCAATTTTTAAAAAGCATACCTAAGCAAAAACCTGGTGCCTTATACCAGTAAATTCAAAAAAGTCTTTGAAGATAGAACAACTGCATGACTCAAATGTTTCTCCTTTTCTTCTTTCCCCAGCCCTCTCATCATCTCCCTGGAGTAGGTTTATTTATGGAGAACTATAGATAGCTTCCCCCACCCCAATTATATGTGCCTCATGATGTGAGTTGGTAGTTTTCTTAGCATATCATTATGACTACTCTGATTTATGGTTTATTTGTATTATTCCATAGTTTTAATTTTTACATGTAATTCTGGGTGAGGTTTCTGACTTAGTTTGAGCCGAATTACTGTTTTTCTAACAATTATACTTGCACTCCTTCGCAGAGTTTTGCTGATGTCCATTAATACCCAGAGGAAGCTGTTTCTATTCTGAGACTACACTCTTTTTCAATTGTTTCAATTGCTGGTTGAATGCTTGGTCCCACAGCCAAGTTTTAAGTTTTTTCCTGAAAGACAGGAGGGAGGGGGCTGGCCTGATTTCTTTGGGGAGGGAGTTCCACAGACGAGGAGCCACCACTGAGAAGGCCCTGTCCTTCATCCCCACCAATCGCGCTTGCAAAGCTGGTGGGACCAAGGGCAGGGTCTCTCCTGATGATCTTAACTTCTGAAGTGGATTGTAGTGGGAGATGTTTTCAGATAGGTGGGCTGGGACTGTTTAGGGCTTTATAGGCTTAATCCAGCACTTTGAATTGTGCTCGGTAGCAGAAAGGCAGCCAGTGGAGCTGGTGTAACAAGTGGGTTGTGTGCTCCTTGTATGCCTCTCCGGTGAGCAGACTGGCTGCCACCCATTGGACCATTTGAATCTTCCAAACAGTCTTCAAAGGGAACCCCACATAGAGCACATTGCAGTAATCTATTTGGGATGTAACAAGAGTGTAGACCACCATGGCCAAGTCTGACTTCCCAAGGTATGGGTGCAACTGGCACACAAGTTTTAATTGTGCAAAATCTCTCCTGGCTCAGCAATGAATCCAGGATCACTCCCAAGCTGAGAACCTGTGCCTTCAGAGGGAGTGTAATCCCGTCCAGCAAAGGCTATAACCCTATACCCTGTTTGGCCTCATGACTGACCAAGAGTGCCCCTCTCTTGTCTTGATTCAATTTCAATTTGTTCGCCCTGATCCAGACCATTACCACTGCCAAACACCGGTTCAGGACCTGAACAGTCTCCTTAGTAGCAGGTGGATAGGAGTAAAAGCGTTGAACATCCTCTGCTTACAGATGACATCGAACTCCAAAACTCTGGATGATCTGTCCCAGTGGCTTCATGTATATGTTAAACAACTGATATCCTATGGAATCCCAGGATTTGCAGTTCTGGAGCTGTATTTAGAATTCTCAGCCAGAGAGCTCGAGTGCTCCCCAAACTGCAATCCTCAGAAATCTATAATAAGTTGCTATACTGAACTGAATTAATTTTACTTTTAAAATTAAATAAACTGGAATTATAGCATTTTAATTGTGCTATTATCCTACAATAGCACTGGAATTAAACCAGTATAATTGTGCAGTACCAAAGGGCCCCTGAAGTTTCCTTCTTGGCCAGCTTACTTGAAGTGAAGGTGCAATGGCACAAAAATATTCTCATAGTCCTTATTGATACAGCTCCTAGATATTCAGAGCTCAGTTTGTCAGTGGGGAGGTACTGTGTGGTTTTGCCTTTAGCTATATAGTAGAATCAGAGTTGCCACAAGATTTGGGAATAGAGAAGTGAGATGTACTGTAGTTTTATGTCTAATTTAAAGCACAACACTCCACTGGCTTTCATATCTTTGTTTGCATTTAAAAAAATGATAATCGTGCTGTAAGTCCCATTATTTCAATGGGAATTATATCCCAGTGTTTTCATAGAATCATAGAGTTGAGTGGGCCATCCAGTCCAACCTCCTGCCAAGAAGGAGGAAAGTTGCATTAAAGGCACCCCTGACAGATGGCCATCCAGCCTCTGTTTAAAAGCCTCCAAAGAAGGAGCTTCCACCACACTGTTTTGAAGTACAGTAGAGTCTTGCTGATGCAACCTTCGCTCATCCAACATTCTGTATTATTCAACACAGTCTGCCTCCCGCCTGGATCCACAGCTGGTTCAATA
Organism: Anolis apletophallus; assembly: GCA_030556195.1. NCBI lineage: Eukaryota > Metazoa > Chordata > Lepidosauria > Squamata > Anolidae > Anolis > Anolis apletophallus. The sequence continues at coordinate 39,658,925 of JARBWK010000001.1, read as the reverse complement.
CATTGTGATGTTTTGGTGCTAAATTTGTAAATACAGTAATTACTACATAATGTCAACATGTATTGAACTGCTTTTTCCTGTCGATTTGTTGTAAAATATGATGATTTGGTTCTTAATTCGTAAAATCATAACATTATTTGAGGTTTAATAGGCTTTTCCTTCATCATTCCTTACTTTCCAACATTTTCGCTTATCCAACGTTGTGCTGGCCTGTTTATGTTGGATAAGCGAAACTCTACTGTAGTTAGTTGTTGATGTGTGCCTTCAAGCCATTTCTGACTTATGGTAACCCTAAAGCAAGGCCTTAATGAGGCTTGTGGTGTAGTGGTTTGAGCATTGGACTAGGACACCACAAGACCAAGGTTTGAATCCCTGTTCAGCCATGGAAACTGGGTAACTTTGGGCAAGTCATACCCCCTGAACATCAGGATAGCACGTCCAACCCCTTCCCACTTACACAGTAACAAATTCTACCAAGAAAACTCTGTGATTTAGCCCAATGGTTAAATGTTCCCTTCTCTTGTGTTAAAGTTTTTCAAGGAAAGGCTTGACAGCTGAGTTGATGGTGGAGGTAGAGCCTCTGCCCATATGTGCAAGGATGGTGATTCCAGCCGTGATTCAGCACATGGTCTGCTGCTCTGCTAACTTCATGTGTAAGGAATTCTGTGTATTTTGGCTGTGCAGCCACAAGAAAATTATGCTCCACACCAAAATGAAAGATTTTGGTGGCACAGCCTAGGTTATAAAAATAGCATTAATTGCAGAGCGCCAGATTATAGTTCTTCACTTACTGTTTACTGGATGAAAAACAAGAAAGCAGCCATTAAAAACAACCTGAACGAGGAATTCCCTGCCATCCTGCTTGCCTTTTGGTTTCTAAATGTGCTGACATCCAGTCTCTGTGTTCTCTGACAAGCCCATGTCTATCCCTGAAAGCTCTCTCTCTCTCTCTCTCTCTCTCTCTCTCTCTCTCAATCTCTTTTCTCCCCTATCCATGCTAGAGAACAGTAGTCACATTTTAGGAAAGATTTCGTAAATTTCAATGCTGGGAGAACACAACAGTCAAATAAGAAAGCTGGTGGCAAAGGTGAAGGATCGAGGGCACATGCTGTGTATATATTCACATGAATTTTTGTGAGAAGAAACAAAAGGAGATTGTTTTCAAAAGAACAGAAAATTGAGGCTCGATATGCTCAAGCACAAAGAAAAAGTTAGATCTTTTTATAAATTATTTGTAAGCAAAAATTCCTCCATGCTGTGACTGGGCTCTTAACAGTAGGAACAAGGCTGTGGGGTCATTGCTTCATGCCAGCACAAGGTTAAGTTCAAATGCTGAGTGGAAAATTAATTATGCCTCTAAAACCAGCCACCCAAATTGAAAAGAAACCAAAACAGGAGAATACTGGAGCAAAGATTTTGGGTCAGTTCATGTGTTATGTTTTTTCACATTCCATCATACTATATGTTGCAACCATAGACTCTACATGTCATTTCTACCTGTTCGGCATCAGTGGACTACAGTTCTCTTCATATAATCTATTTTTAGTGAGACAAACAATGCATTCATCATCATCATCATCATTGTAGACTGAGGATTCAAGCTGCTGTCCTACATCTACTTACACGGATTGAGCCATTCGAACTGGGAATATTACCTTCTGGCACTCTCATTTCATTTTGGATTGTCTCATCATAAAATGGTAGAAGTCATTCTGAACGGGTTCCCCATGGAAAGGTGGGATGTTTAATGGTCTAGTGTCTGCCTTTATGCTTTGTCCATTCTCTCAGGGGAATCTACAGAGGACTACACAGAGATAGACTGTTTTAATGTATGCACATGCATACCTGCCTATGTCTGAACCTAGAATAACCACAAAACTTGCTATCACACATACATCTGCACTGTAAAATAAGTAAACACACTTTGAAATTAAGTCCATGGATTCCTGTTGAACCTAATGTTGATTTCCAGATGTTAAATGTTGCAGACCGGTTGCACAATCACTAGGTCAATTTGGTGCTGTCAAACTGAAACTGATACTTCCTGCAGTGCCCATAATTTACTACATTAGCAATGCAGCTTCCTCAGTGCTACCTGATGAGTTGCTCAGAAGCACTAGTTGCTACAATGGAGTGCTTCAGTGTACACTCATTTTTCAAGAGATTAAGTGCTACTAATAGATCATACTACACATAATATGAATAGGAGTGTAAAGGCATGTGCAGGAATGTCTGTGTCAAGTCAGCACTCTGCTGTAACTGGCCATCCTTGGTCATCTAATTGGTCAAAGCACTACAAGCAGCTTAGTTGTGGAGCTTCTGCTCTTCACAAAGTCAGTTTTACTGGGTGTTTCTATGAAGTTCATGAGAACGTCAGGCAATTTGAAGTTGCACACACACAGTCAGGGTTGTTCCATGTCAATAAGTGGTGTATTAAGTTACTTAGACAGCTGCTTTGATATCTGTGACCTTTGTGTCTGCACAGATAAAACAGGCTTTAGAAAGGGTAAAGTGTAACTTTCTCTTATTCTGAAGTTGCATTTCTTCAGAACAGATATTGCTGAAGCAGCATTAAGGGACAAAGATCAGCTAAAGTTCCATAAACAACATTTTGCTGTTTTTATGCTAAGAGTTCTTTAATGTTGAAAACCACTCAAAATTTTCTATACCTTGGTTTGGTAATTAATCAGAATGGAGACTACAGTCTAAAAATCAGAAGACTAGGGCCACATCTCCATGGAACATATAATGTGGAATGACAATAGAGGGACAGACGTGAAGTGAGAGTGCACAGGAATTAGGTCATGGCCTGGGCAGTGCTTATATGCACTGAAGAGGTCAGCTCTGACCTGCTTCCAAGATCCACAGTATATATAGCTTCACGTGATTCAGCATGCAGTGTGGTTTACACCTATGTATACTAGAAAAACATTAAGTGACCTAGTTTGGAGTAACCTGCAATTTTGCTTATCCCAGTTCAAGCCTTGGAAGCATTCACTCTGTATCTCATTTGGACTCCATGCTTTCAAGCTGCTTTCATCCATGTTACGTGGTCTGTATATATATGCCCTAGGATTTGGATGGGCAGCTATGAAATAACTAGACGAGATTCTGAAGTGTAAAGATCTATCAATCGATATTAAAGTTAGAATTGTTTATATGTCATTGTATTTCCAGTTCTATATGTGAATGTAAAAGCTGGACAATGCAGAAAGCTGATAGGAAGAAAACAACTCATTTGAGATGTGGTACTAGAGATGAGTTTTACAGATACTGTGGATTCCTAAAAAGATTAATCAATGTGTCCTAGAGCAAATTACGCCTGGATTCTCCTAGAAGCCAAGATGACTAAATTGTGCTCATCAGTTTTTGGACATATCATGAGAAGACGACTCACTAGAAAGACAAAAATGCTTGGTAAAGTAGAAGGCAGGAAATGAGAAAGACTGAATTCTAAATGGAGAGATACAATCAAGAGAACCATGGTCCCAAGTCGGTAACTTGGAGGTCTTTCATTCATAGGTTCACCATAAGTTGTGTTGACTGGATACAGTTAACAACAAAGATGATAGACTTGACAAGTAGACATCAGACCTGACATGAACACAGCAACATCAGTTGGCAGATGCTGGGAACAGTAAAATAAGTCTCTTGGTTGTTCTTTCTGAGCCCCCTAATTTTTCCTCTACAGAGCTGTATATGCCCCTACTGTTGGGAAATTGAAAGATAGTATGTGACTCCTCAAATGGAGTAATATTCACAGTGAAACACATTGAGTTTGCAGGACTTGAATAGGCTTGTTGATAACAGGGAGACTTGGAGGTATGTTACTCATGGGATTGCTATAAATCAACGTGATGGCAATTAACAACAACAATCGAATACATAGTTTAATGGAAAAGTGAGATGAGGAAAAAAGGCCTGCTGGTTAGAGTTATGCAAGAAAAGAATCACTGTGGAAAAGCAAGCAAACATGTAAGCCAGCAATCAATAAGTGTAGGTATATGAATGTCATAAACTCTAACACACCCATACACACAGCCTACTATATTCTCTGAAACTGGTCTGTTGCCCCCTGGTTGGATTGAGGATGCTCTTAAATTGCTGACATTCAATTCTCAGCCCCCGCTCCAGTGCCTGGGTGTGACATGGAAGAGGTACCTTTATCGTCCCAATTCCCTCATGCATTGAAATGTTTTGTGCCTGTCTGATCTCTCATACCATGGCATATTAAAATAAATCTAATTTGTACCCTGATGTTTCCTTTTTGCTTGGTTGCTTTTTATGTGACTACAAACATTCAGAGGAGGATCTATCATGTTTCAGTGTAGGCAAAGAATGTGCAACAGATCTCTTCTCTGAGCATTGCTTGCAAAAGATAATCTCAAGGAAAGTCTGAAAAAGGTCCCTATATTTATCCTGTAGAAATCTGCAGGATAATTAAATTCAAATGACTTATGAGAAGTAAGTCAGAACTGCTCCAAATGCAACAGCTCCACAACCTTTGGAAATGATTGGCATTGCGTCACTTTTTGTTGTCGTTATTGTGTGCCTTGAAGTCATTTCCAACCTGTAGTAATGCTAACTGCATTTTTAATTGAAGTCCAATTGTGGCTCAGTCTCTCTCCTCCCCCCATATTATTATGGGTGATCAATAATAATAATAATAATCTCTTAAGCATCTCCTATTAAAGAACAATATGTGCTTTATAATAATGAATGAATGAAGCCATTTGAATCCCTGTGATGAAGTAGAAATACAATGAGCTCTTCTCCATCTGTTGTAAATAACATGTGTATGTGTTTGGCAGCTATCTTGTTCAGTCCTTGTTGACGTGACACAGTTTCTCACGTGCCCTTTGTTGCTGTGCATTGTGGGTGTCCCATTTAACCTTGGCCACAGGGCAGTGAAGCTGCTGCGTTCATAATCATATCATGACTGGCCCAGATTTTAAGGATGCCTGCTGACAAAGCAGGGGGGAGCCATATCTAGGCCTGTTTCTAAAACCTCCTCTGCATTTTTTTCCCATATAAATTTTATATATGACAAATGAGGAAAGGGTAGAAGAGTGTATATAGAACAGGAGCATTTTAAACATCTTACATCTTCAACTCCTTCCATTGTTATTTAATACAAAAAAGGTTTCTATGATGTTAAAAAAAAGAAAAGAGAGAAAAAAGAAAAATAGAACATTTATTTTCTAATCTCAAACAGAAGGCTAGAAAAGCAAGTGTACAGTGTTTTGAAACAAATCAGATAGAAAAGTAGAGAAATGGAAAATAAAGAGCCCTAATTAACACTTCTTACCCTGACTCTGCTATCTTCTTCATAATCAAAAAATCTATTCTTTTTGTCACAAAACTTACCTCTGGTAGATTAACTTTCCAGAATCTTTTGGATATCATTGGAGATCCTGTTACTGTTGTCATTAACTCCTCTTATTTTTCTTTTCTTGTTATACCTACATCTCTGTACTGCTAATTTCCTCTTGATACTATAGGAAAACTAATATTTTAATTTTCTTTTCTTCTTTTAAATAGTAAATAAAAGGCTGGCATTCTTCAAATTTTGTGAGATCTGGTGATTGTATAGGCCTAGTCAGTTTGTCCATCTCTAATCATTACATATGTCTTTTTCAATTTTGGCAGGGTCTGGTGATTGCATAACCCTGATCAATTTGTCAATTTCTGCCAGATCCATCATTTTTGTAATCCATAAATCTTGAATAGGAATTTCTTCTTGTTTCCACTAATTGCAAATAATAAAAAGCTCTTCTCCTCTTGTTTGGGAAATTTCGTCCATTTATATATAAAGAAAGTATCTTTAGAATTCTCTTTCTTGAGATACAAGATTATAATCCATTTCTTCTTCATTATGTGGAGTGGCCTCTTGCTGTGGTTGAACATCTTTATCTAGGATCTATTGAGATATCTATCTCTTCTTGGATGTTCTCTTTTTTCTTTGCCTTCCAAATCTTAAAGTCTTTAAAGAAATTCTCATAAAATCCTGGGCCTGTATGACTGATGTTAACCATTACCTCTGTCCTTTATAATATACCATCACTCCCTCTGGATTTTCCACATGAATCTATAGCCTTCTTAAGTTTGTCAGGAAACAGTACTTTGTCAGCAATTTTTGACTTAATGAAATAAGAACAATGGTTTGCACATGCTACCCCTGTGTTGAAAACTTCTAGGGTAGTCTGGATTAGAAATATATTAGTTATTTACTTCATTTCTATCCTGCTCTTCTCACCCCTCAGGGGACTCAGAGTGGTGTATAATATACATCTAGGCAAAATTCAATGTCTCATTATACAAACCATATAAAACATAACATAAAATTACTAGAAACAATAGACATATAAATACAATTGAAAACCATTAAACATATTAAAACATAATACATAAACAATGTGTTACACGACTCCCTTGTGCACCCTACTAGACCCTTCCCCTATCATGATCTTAAGGTCTTCTTTGGCTCTCTTGGATGGTGCTGTGTGACTGGGCCCTTGCCGGAGTCCTCCTTTTATGCCCCAGTCTTTGGAGGCAGCAGGTGTTTCTGTGGGCCTTGCTTCAGCCAGGCAGTCAGGACCTGGGTCTATAAGGAGCCAGTCACCAGGAGCTGAGATCAAAGATAGCCTGCAGCAAACACTGCGTTTTCCTCCAAGCTCCCTGATGTTCTTTGGCTCTCTTGGATGGTGCTGTGTACTTGAATGTTATATCTGAGAGTTACACTTTCTTTACCACCTGTCTCCACTGGCCAGCTTTTTTCTCTTTAAGTCACTTAGAGGAATATTTCTTATATGATCTGGAGCTGTAGCCGTAATTCTATTGGATTCCATGCTTTCTGACATGTACCAAAGAGTGATATGTCAGCTGAATCTGAAATGTACGTTTATAAGTATGCTAAAGTTGTCACTGTTGTCTAAGACATATTTGTTTACATTTCACATTGAGGTTGAACTGGATTAGCTGCACTCACACTTCACTTTCTTTACCTGAAAACTGGTAGAACTTGCTGTATATCCTTGAACAGGATGCAAAGTTTTAGGTGAATGAATAACTTCTTTGGTACATCTAGAGATAGCTTTCACATTTTAATTACTGTTTTTAAAAAAATATTTTTATTGTTTTATCATTATCAACACAATATTATACAATGTCTATTTACAGCAGATTCATGTTATTCATTTCTAGGTACAATACTTCAATCTTTAGCATGCCATTATGTTTTTCTTATACATTTTTGTATCCCTCACCGCTGTGCTCCCCTCCCCCTCCCCAAGCCATTGCTTTTACATATCATTCGTCCAAAATTTCATTTCTTCTTGTGGAGGTAACCTTCCTTCTTCCTTTTCTAATCCTTTTTCAATAAATTTTCTCCATACCTCATAAAAATCACTTTGTTTCCATATACCTCTTTTTACTTTTAATATACATGTTAACTTGTCATTTATTGCCAGTTTCCATACTTCCTTGTACCATTCCTCTATTTGTATATTTATTTCTTTTTTCCAATTCCTTGCTATAAGCAGTCTTGCTATTGTTAATAGGTTTGTTATCGCATCTTTATCCTTTTTTTCCAATTGTATACTATTATATAATGATAATAAAGCTATACTAGAACATTTTAATTACTGTTAATATCTAATAATCAGCATGTAGGTTTATGTGCAAGGCCAATTGCCTAGCATTTTGCTATCTGATGCAGAACTGCATCACTCTTCCTGCCAGGATTTAGCGTACAACATCCAAGCCCTTCAAGTTATGTGAGCACTTAAGACACTTAAAACTCCACAGATGCCCTCCCTGGTACCATGTTGCTCTTTCTTGACACCCAAAATCTGTTGCCACCTTACATTGCCTACTGCAATAGCCTCACCTGTCTATCGATCATAATGCTTCAGATACCTTGGGACAACCAAAGATCATTAAATAAAATGATTTATCATATAAACCATTATGTCACTCAAATACAAAGAAGCATAAAATGTCCCCATATTCAATATTAAGTAAATGTTTATTGCCAATGTTTTGGAATTAACTGAAAATAGTGCTTGCTTAGCATGTGAGTTGTAGTAGAGCTGATGACCATATTTTTGAGAGGTTCTACATTTTGCATAACTTTCTGATGGTAACAGGTGTTCAATGGTGGAATGGACTAGCTCAGAAAATGATGGGACCCCCTTCACTGAAGGATTTTAAACATCTGTCAGGAATATTTTTGCTTTGGATTCCTGTGTTTGTTGGAGGATGTCAAGATCAGGGTTACTCAAAATGGTCATCTCTGGAGCAGTACACAAGCCAATAGCTCATTGTCCCCGGAGAGTTTCTGGGAAGGAAAGAAACTATTTTAGACAACGGGCAGAGATATGCCATTGGACCCTGACTCATTAGGGGCAAAGTTGCCAGATACTTCAAGTAGCTGTAGAGGTCACTGATTAGATGGCTCAATTCCCTTCCAGCTCTACAGCTCTGAACACACAACACTTCCAATCCTGCCCCAAGTCCCTGTAGGAAGATGGAGGCAAGCTATAAAAATAAAGTTATTATGGAGATATTATCCCTCCTCCAATAATACTAGCTTTGTGGCCCACATTCTCTCAATCAGGGGCGCTCAGAACGGTGATCGCGATCACCAGGGTGATCTTCGGGCCTCATCCTGGTGATCTTCAGGCCCCTGACCAAGTTTTTTTTGCTGTTTGTCCTCTTCATGCACCCCTGCTCGCTGCAAAGAAGTCCTCCGTCTTTGCTCCTCCCCGCTCCCTGCTCCCGCGCCGCCTCCAAAAGCTCCAGAGTTTAAGAGGCAGAATGGGCCCCCTCTTTTGGATTCCTCCTCCTCCCTCCGTCCTTCTCCAGCCACTCAGAGTCAGAGGAGACCAAAGGGGGCGGGCCTGGATGGTGCGATGCCCCGCGTGCATGCGCAGAAGCGCCCATTCTGCCTCTCGGACTTCTCGTGAGCTCTTGGAGGCGGCATGCATGCTGGCGGCATGGAAATAGAAGCAACGATGGAGGAGAATAAGAAGGACGCTTTGGGGTCATTTCCTTACCGCATCTCAAAGGTCGGTCTTTTTTACTTTGGGGTGGGTGCTTGATTGTTCTGTGGCATGTCTCTTTGCTTATTTTTAATGTTTAAAAATGGCCTTTTAGGTCCAAAGCCTCTCTGTTTGCTTTGTTCCTTGAGAAATATATGTTGGGGAATATGGAAATGTGGGAGAAATTGGGTGGTTGGATGTATTTTTGCATGCACCTTTGTTTACCTTGCTGAGTATTAAATGGCCTTGCAGTTCAAAAGCCTCTCTTCTTACTTTCTGGCTGATAATATGTGTGGTAATATGGCAGTGTGGGAGAAATGGGGTGGTTGGATGTATTTTTGCATGCCCCTTTGTTTACCTTGCTGCGTATTAAATGGCCTTGCAGTTCAACAGCCTCTCTTCTTACTTTCTGGCTGATAATATGTGTGGTAATATGGCAGTGTGGGAGAAATGGGGTGGTTGGATGTATTTTTATGCTCTGTTTTATATTGTTGTTATTAAATTGAAATGTTGATGTTTTTTAACTTCATTTTATGTAAACTGCCCCGAGCCTGCTGGAAGGAATGGTACATAAAAATGAATAATAAATATAAATAAATAAATAAGAAAATAGTTATATGTTTTACATTTCTGGGTAGGTGATCTTTGGGACTTGGTTTTTTAATCAGTAGCTCCCATGCTGAAAAAGTGTGAGCACCCCTGCTCTAAATTTATCTCATGTGTTCCTAATCACCAAAGCCCCAAGACACTTTGATGTAAGAAGTACAGCTATAAAAAAGCAGCCAGGCCACCAACATTTTGTTGCTTTTCCTTAATATCAGACTCATTTACTTGAAGTGTCTACTTCCCTCTGTCTAATGCTAGAGTTGATCAGAGTTCTAATCTTCAACCCATTTTTCTTCATTCTCCTAATCCTAGACCCCACTCCCCTCATGTCTGTCCCTTTAACCTCCTTCCCATCAGTAAGATTCCAGTAAGATTCTTGCCCACCATTTCTTCGGTTTTTTCATTTTCCTTTCATCTCTATCCTTTCCGTACTCTCTCCTCCCTCTCCTCCAAAACAGCAAAAGATTAGAGTCCTGAATATTATTTACATCATTCCTAAACATTTAATTTAGATCTTGATAGATTTGTTTTGCTGAGCCCTTGACTATGATCTGCTTAACTCTGTATTTACACATAAGCCAAATTCCCAAACCTGGACCGTCAGCCTTTTCTGTTTAGTTAAAGTAATCCAGAGCTATCTAAGAGAAGAATGTCAGGGGAGTTCTTCTGTTGTCGTTGTCAGCATTATCACACAAGGCTTCTAAAACAGATTCTGGCATAATAAACCTGTCTTGCTTGAGACAAGTCTGCTTGAGCAGCCGCTGTTCTTATCCTACCAAGCTTTTCTGAAAGGGCTTTGAACTTAACACAACTTCTGGGACATAACTCTTCCCAACCTGCATATTCCCCTCTTTGTCTAAACCCCACCTCCGCTTTCTGTATCCGCATCCCAATAATTGCACAACTCCAAGAGATCACAATATTGCAAGACTGAGCTTTTGCTCTATTTTGATGTTTTCAACTTACTGAAGCACCATTCCTACAAACACTTAAAATTTTAATTAAAAATAAAGAAGCATCATGCAATTAAAAGTATTTTCCTATTTTGTGTATTCTGCAGGAGGGAGGTGTAGTTTTGACTCGAAAATTTTGTTTAGCGATGAACAACCATGCATGAGTGGGAGGTCTGGCAAAAATGGAAACACTAAAGAGGAGAAATCCATATTAGCAGCTTGTTCCAGTTGCAGAGCTGCACTGTTACCTGATTTATTTATTTTTTAAAAAAGATGGGAACAGTGAGAAAGGGAAAACTATAACTTATTTAGCCAGTGGTCTTCAACTTCCTACCAAAAGTTGAAATGGTATCAGATTAGGAACAGGGGACTCCCAAGGGCAGAAGGAGCACTCACAACATGCCCACGATCAGACATCACTGATCACTTCAGAATGGCTTGTGATTGCTGCATGGCTGAAAACACTTGGAGGACTCATTGAATGCATCTTCAGCAGCCCTAAAATGTGTTTCCCAGTTTTCTAAAAACTATTCCTTCACCATGAGTTGAATATTGGTTTGTAGTGAGTTTAAGACATCACACAGTGGTAAGTTTTTTTTATTAATGACTAAGGAGCTTCCAACGCATGTTACAAGCCTCATGTGATAAAATCCCAATTCTGACAAGTCTAGGGACCTCTTCACATGGAACATTTTAACCCCGTTTTGCTGCTTTGTTTCATGACAAGGATTGGACCTGCCATGCTCCATCACATTATGCACGGCATACCCTGCCCACATTCCTCCCAAAGTGGAGGGGAAGTGCTGAAAGGCACTTTCTCCAACGCTACAGGGAGGAATGTATTTTGGTTAGCTACAACAGAGCTACCCGCAGTTTCCTCCCCCTTTCCCTGTATAATGGGGGAAAGGGCAACGGGGCAATGCTTATTGCCACATGTTGCTACCCCTTTTCCCAATGCACCCTGTCCCATCCCCATTGCATGATGGGGGAAGGAGGGAGGACGCATGGGGCACCATGAGCCACCTTTCACAGCTTCCCTTTTGCTGGTGACTGCTGGCAAAATGGCATGGCTTGAAAGGGCTGTGTGAAGAGGTTGTAGGTGATGGAAATGAATCTGCCTCAATGTTGTTGGTCTGTTTAGTCCAGGGATTCCCAAATTTCCATCATCCAGATATTTTGAACTTCAACTCTCAGAAGCCTCAGTTGCTTTGGCCAACAACCAGGGATTCTGGAAATTGAATTTCAAAATACCTGGGAGACTAGGATTTGGGAAACACTTATCCAATCAATATGGCGTGATGTGAGTCAGCAGGGATCCAGACCTCAAGCCTTCTCACCTTTTAATTGGATTCTCTCTTGATGATATTTTTGAAGAGATATTACCCGTACTAGCTTGTTTCAATATAAAAGGGAGATGAAGGGCAAAGGAAATTTTAGTCCACCCAAAATTGTTTTGCTGTGGGTTTTCACAGATGACTGTTTAGTTCTTCATATGTATCCAGTACAGCTTCACTTGACAAACATTGGCAGCAGGAATGCAAAATGCAACAGAATGAAAAAATGTGTCAGTGATGGTAGTCATGACAAATCTTATCTATTCCCTTTTCCCTACAATGCACTTGGTGATACAGGGTGTATAACATTTAAGTCTCCATTTCTCGTGGTCTTGTGGCACACATTAAGGTCTGCATCACAAAACAACAAAAATAGAGGCTATTACTTACATACAGAAGTCTAAATTCTAACCAGAGTAGACTCATACAATTAAATTATCACTTGAGTTGCACCTTTGCTGAAAAATTAATGGAGTCTGATACCACTTCAACTGCCATGGCTCAATGCTGTGGAATCTTAGGATTTGTAGTTTGGTGAGGCACCAGCATTCTTTGGCAAAGAAAGCTGCAGACCTTGTAAAACTACAACTCCCAGAATTCCATGCCATTGACTCATGGTAGTTATACTGAATCAATTCTACAGTGTGGATGCACCCTTGGGTAGATGATGACTTACCTGGTTCTCTTTGGTGCAGATACAGAATGGGGGACAACGGGCTTGGCAGGGCACATGTGAAAAATATCTTGAAGTCCACATGGACAAGTTAAACTTGAGTCAACAATCTCATGAGGTGGCAAAAAAAGCCAATGGGATTTTGGCCTGCATAAATAGGAATATAGTGTCTATATCCAGGGAAGTCATGCTACCCCTCTATTCTGCCTTAGTCGGACCACACCTGGAATACTGTGTCCAATTCTGGGCACCGCAATTGAAGGGAGATGTTGACAAACTGGAATGTGTCCAGAGGAGGATGACTAAAATGATCAAGGGTCTGGAGAACAAGCGCTACGAGGAGCGGATTAAAGAGCTATGCATGTTTAGCCTGCAGAAGAGAACTCTGAGAGAAGACAAGATGGCCATGTATCAATATGTGAGGGGAAGTCATAGGGAGGAGGGAGCAAGCTTGTTTTCTGCTGCCCTAGAGACTAGGACGCGGAGCAAAGGCTTCAAACTACAGGAAAGGAGATTTGACCTGAACATTAGGAAGAACTTCCTCACGGTGAGAGCTGTTCAGCAATGAAACTCTCTGCCCCAGAGTGTGGTGGAGGCTCCTTCTTTGGGGGCTTTTAAACAGAGGCTGGATGGCCATTTGTTACGGGTGCTTTGAAGGTGATTTTCCTGCTTCTTGGCAGGAGGTTGGACTGGATGACCCATAAGGTCTCTTCCAACACAAGGAATCTATGATTTCATATGCGGGGACGTATTTATGATAACTGAACTGGGAAAGAGAAAATGGGTGGCAATTTTGAAAGGGAAAGAAAGCGCATTGAAATAAAGCATTGGATTGATGTTGGAGAAGGGAGTGTAGTGAAAAGGGGAAGGACTGCCTGGCACTTTTCAGTCTACACTGAGTTCTATAAATGTCTTCCAGACATTTTGAAATTCCCCTTCCCTTAAATAGAAAATAGGATGGTAGAGAGAGACACAGAGGGTTCCTATCAAATGAGTTCCAATGAAAACAAGTCTAATAAACTGACATAGGATTATGTAAGTGACTGTAATGGGATTACAGCAACTGGTGAGTAATTCTGAACATTCCCAGACTTACAGCCTTTCCTGGGAATGGTACGTTCAAAGTGAGGCTAAACATCCCCAGCTCTCTTTGGCTAGGAAATGGTATCTTTTACAAGCGCCCAATGCTGCCGCCAGAAAAGCTGTCCAAATACGAGGAATGCGGCTATCACTTAATAACTGGCTGACTGGATTTACAGGCATGCAGACACTTTGCGCACTGGGACCAAGCAGCTGACATTCTGCAGTGACCTCAGGTGACAATGATGGAAACCAGAACACTGTTTTCATTATTTTGCCTCTCTTCCCATTCCACTTTTTTCAAAAGGCAGTAAATAACATGTTAGGAATATGACATCGGTCTAACCTATTTCTCAGCACACGACTGCTATGTGCACACAGCTCTGTGATAAAAACAAGTGTCAGCCCACATTATTATGGTGCCCCCACCCCACCAACAAACACAACAAAGTAATTTATTTTGGCATCTGGGGCAGAAAACATAGTTTAACCATTACAACTTCCAGAGAACGTTAGGAAACCCTGAGCAGAACGGATACATGTTATTATTTGCTATAGAGCAGCTTGCTATGAAAATAGTTTATGAGCAGTGAGAGTCTGAATTTGTTCCAGTCTAAAGTTAGGCTGAAAGAGGCAGCTGTCTTAATTTGTCAAGAAAAGTGATTAAATTTATCAGTTTTGTATTTTTATTATGACAAAGTGGAAGAGGTACCTGTTAGCATGGTGTCAAACTGCATTCATTCTACAGTGTAGATGCACCCTTGGATGGATAATCATTTGATGCTCATTTTGAGCAATGTACAATTTTGATAAAATAGTGAAGAGTGCAACAATTCTTTATTGATGAGTCAATTCTGACCATATCAAAACATACAAAATGTACAAAACATACACACTTACCCATACATACAATAAATGCATATATGAAGACAAAGCATACCCACCTACCGTCCTATCAACCCACTTCTAACTGCAGGGATTTTTTTTGTTTAAAAGATTGCAAAACTACAAGATTAAAAGATTAAAAATTAATTATTTCCCTAGAATAAAATTTGAGTGGGGGCAAGGGTAAGTAAAACTTGTGGCATATCCATATTAAATTTTTTAATTTAAATTTTGTTGATGGCAGTAATATCACAGCCAAACCTCACAACCTCTGAGGATGCTTATCACAGATGCAGGCGAAACATCAGGAGAGAATGCTTCTAGAACATGGCCATACCACCCGATAAACCTACAACAACCCAGTGATTCCGGCCATGAAAGCCTTCAACAATACACTGTTTTAATATGTTTTTCTTGCATATATTTTTGTTGGTTACTATATTTGGAATTTTGTTTTCTTGAATAATACTATAAAGAAAAAAGAAAAAAAGAACAGCTCTCTAGGGCTCGCTAGTTTGTTAATTGGACTTTCACTGGAGGTCGTCCTCCAGAAATGCTAGGAAACACCATGGATCTCATCACATTTGACTTTTTCAATGTCCTAGGATGCTGCCCAGAGAACACAGGAGGCTTCTCATATTCTCTTTGACAAGAATAGGGCAAGCGTGGAGATAAGCTGTGTGGTGATGCTTTCCCCTGTGGGATAGGGAAAGCACCTATGTGGGCGATGCTGGGCAATGGTTTCCCCACTGCATGCAGATTTGCCATATTGCTTGGTGAATCTCCCCCATTATTGCTCACTTTTTGAACCTCAATGTGGAGAGATCCTAGGTTAGCCAAATCCACCAATGATCAAATGTACAACGTCAAACCCACAAATGTGGAGGAGTGACTGTACAAATTAATGCAGCAACATTATGGAATTGACTTCTCAACAAACGCACAAAATGATGGGAACCAGAAATATACTGGATTGGATCCAGACTCAATCACACTTAGAGGACACCTAAAAATGAATGGAAATGAAATTACATTAGTTTTTTATTTTTGTTTTGGTAGATGTACTCTGCAAGACAGGATCCAGTCTACTGCCTTCTCCATTCTTACCACCAACACAAAATCACAGGTGACAGAAACATTTAGCATAGTTTTAAATCCATGCATATGATTAAATGCATGCTTGTCTAAATCCATTTTTTATGAACAGAAATGTGAAACATAACCTTTCCCTATGAGATGGCAATTGCCTGCATTTTTCAACCATATTTTCGCTTTTACTTCAAACAGAAGTTTAATATTTTATTTATTTATTTATTTACATCACTTTTATCTTGCCCATTTCAGGCCGAAGGCGACTCAGGGGTAACGTATAAATCAGCAACAATTAGATGCCATATATAAATACATACATCAGTTAAAAATAAAATCACATCCTATAAAAACCATAAAAACCATAAAACAATAAAAGCTAGGTCTTCCATTTCAATTCCTCATCTGCTTACGTCATCTTAGCTGTTCCTTGTTCACATTCCACTTTGAGTTTATTTGGTCATGCTGAAGTTCCAAACGCTTGCTCGAAGAACCAGGTTTTAACACGAGTATATTAAGATTTTATATGACTTCTGCCTGACCCTTTGCAAATAATTGTTCATTTTGTCTCCAAATAATTACTGCCAAAATGTTCTCTGACTCCTCCAACTAGACTTACTGCATGTCCCGGGCCCCAGGGAAGTACGCCTCGAGTCCACGAGACGTAGGGCCTTCTCCATCTCTGACCCTGCCCTGTGGAATTCTTTGCCTCCCCACATGAGGGCCATGCGCAACTTGCGGGCCTTTGCTCAGGCGCTTAAGACTTGGCTTTTTAGCAGAGCTTTTAATGTTTAATACAGTGTACATGATTATTGCTGTACGTTCTTATGCAATGTTTTATGTAAATCGCCTGGAGCATTTAATGGAGGGCGATTAATAAGTGAAAAATTGAATTGAATTGATGCCTCATGAAGACATAGGTTTACTGAAACATATGTAAAATAAGAGGACATCATACGTCCTGCATCTTAGCACAGAAGTGGTGACAAAGTGATGTTGAAGCAACCTTTAGGATTATTTCTTCACAAAACCGATCAATCTAAAGTAGCTATGGAAAATAATAATAATAAGGAGAGCCATATACATTGATTTCTCAGTGTAAGCAAGCAGAAATGCCTACTTTAAAAAATAAACATGTAAACAGTACAAAGAGTACTTTCTTAAAGTAGTGCTTTTCATGCCAATACCTTTCTTACTCTAATCACTGCGTAGCACTCCCTGTTTCTTTTGTGAACAAGACAGTGAACATTTATTAGTGTTCCTGTTCCATTGCTGATTTTATGTGTAGCGCTCTGTTATTATTCTAGGTGATTTTTGGATTCCTCTTTATTTAACATTCCAGCCCCATTTGGCACATGCCTGGTGATCTTCAACAAATGACTATATGCAAGTCAGAGTGATCTGTTTGGTTATATAACCAAAGCAACTATATACTAAGAATAGAATCCAGAAGAAAGCCTGAAGCAAGAAGAGCTGTTGAGAAGGAACAGATCAAGCAAATGAAATGCACAGGAAAATGCCATCCTTGGTTAATGGTGACAGCTTTCACCCTGGCCTGTAAGCATATTCCTGAACATTTGCGTCAGCTCCCAGAAGGATGTGTGTTAGAGTGTACCTTTAGGCATTTCCGTTCCTACAGTGATGAGGTCCAAATGTCATACACAAGGGAAGAAAGTCCCAATTATTTTGACTTATGTGTTGATCTGCTGACTTCATTCAAGAAGCAGTCACTTGCTAATTTGTAGGCAGCACAGTATGCACAACTGCTATTGAAAACTAGCAGTCATACAAGTGGATATAGGATTGGAACACAGCGCTGCTCCAATACATGTTCTACTTTGAAGTCTGGCGCAAGACAAGTTCTTGCTTGAAGCAAAAAACCAAATTGGTTCCCTTCTCACTCTTTGTCCAAAGGTCAGCTGGATCAGCATTTGAATCTTTCTTCACCACTGCTAATAGGACAGCATACTTTCAGTGTACACCTGAAAGCAGCAGCCTAGCTTAGAAGGAACAGTCCATATGTGGTGCATCTTTTGCCTCTCCAACACTTTGTTGCTGCCTCTTAAAATCTGCCAACTGGTTACTGCTTCCCTTTGCCTAATGGTAGGGTTGGTCCTGTCTTCTGTGTTTCGGTATAGTTTGCAGAAATCATAACGGTATAATTGCAATTTTGTGTTTAAAACTGGTAGTTGTTTAGAAAATGTCATCGTATGTTGAACATCTTCAGAGGTTTTTGTTGTGATTAATTGGTGGACACCAACCTGCACACGTAATTTGCCCTGAGGAAGTCCCTATTTGGGGGGGGGGGACGGGACGGTACGTTGTTGGCTGCTTACCTGTTGGAAGCCCTGCATGTTAATATTTACATTGGCTGGGCTCCACGCAGCTTGTGCTTTGTATCACCTTGGAGTTAGCTTCTTCACCCTATTTCCGCAGCTTGGATTTACCATTTGGTCTTCTATCAAGCTATTGTACGTCTGCACACTGCTGCTTAGCAATGGAGGTTTGTTTACCATCACAGCGGCTGGGTTATATGCAGCCAGCGCATCACACCACTTGGTTTCTTTCATCACCACGGTCACTCCATTGCTGTATTGCTACATTATATCTACAAGCCCCACTAAGATACATGGTTTGGATTTTGTTTTGGGCTTTTTACTTTTGTATAGAGGCAATTTTTGGTGACTCTGTGGCTTTGATATGCTAGACTAAGATTTTTGGCATCTGTTTGAATCAATATTAGGATGGACACACCCACTACTTACCTTCTAAATGATCTGGGAATTGATATCCATTTATTTTGTTTGATATAATATGGGGTTAGATGCTCCTCTGTAGTGGAGATGTATATGACACTGAATATTACTATTTGAGATTACATATTGTACTATATAAACCAGGTTTTGATACATGATACTACAGTGATTTTTTCTTTAGTAAGTCTTTGGTCTGATACCCTATACTGTTGTAGTTAGTCTATTCTACTGACAGTGCTTGATGCAGTAGTTGCCACTGTGTTTTACTGTTTCTGTGTATTTTATTGTGCCTTCTTCCTAATAAGGGCTCTGGGATTTATGATAGAAAGAAAACAGAAATAATTGAAAAAGAGATCCATCACAGACATGCAACTCAATCCGTATTGACTCTGTTTTCCACTTAAGTTTGCAACTCAAACAACTGGCGTAAATGCTCTATGATGTTGAGGTGAAATTTTAGAGTAGCGTACTTCATCATGAGGTACTCCATTAGAAACTTCCCCTCAAATGTTCCCCAGTTTTTAATCTTTACCAAGATAGCAAAGGACTCCACCAAGTCTTTTTAAGATAATGGAGCTTGCTCACTCAATAGGAAGACAGTGATAGCTCATAACAGTGCATTATTGTTGGACTCCACGGAGATCTGTACCAGATCTTTGACATCGTGAACCCTGGCTCCACCATTCTGCAGGCCAGACATGTGAACACTACTTCAGCCATAGCGTAGTTTTTATCCTTGAAAAGGCTAGCATTCCAACCAACCCACTACTGTAGCTCTGAATACTGTATTATGTTGTGATTGTTATAATGGGATTTTTGCTTGGGGATCTTGGTGGGATGATAGTAGACATGGTTAGTAGCCAATCAGTGCTAGGCACAGCCAACGTCATCTGCAAACCATCACAATCATTTTCTCAGATCTCAATCCTGAAAAAGAGCTTTCTATTTGAAATGAACAGTGGAATGATTCCAATTGGCCCCAATCCTTTGAAAATGTTACATGTGCCATCATCTTTAATTTCATTGCTAGGAAGGAAGTAATGTATGCATATACATTCTTTTTGTTTGTGACTGGATGCTTTAAAATGTTTACTAGTTTTTATTTGGTACTTTGAGATTTTTTTATTGATTTCAGTAAAAGGGTGTTTTAAAATGCTATTTTCATGGTGAAACAATATTGTTATTATTTATATAAGTTTTTTTTAAAAAAAAATAATGGGTTTTGTGAGCTTGCTGAAAGAATCTGCATTTTAGAAATAAAGACATTACAATGTCCGGATTAATAACAAAGGAGATTTGAGTGTGGCAATAGTTCAAAGATGTCTGACAATATCACGGCCATGATTCTTCCCATGGTAGCAGTTATTGTTTAATAGTGAAAGCCAGAGACAAAATTAACTGAGCTATATCCAGTATTTAGAAACTATTGTTCTTGCAATGTTCATTTGACTAACTCTACATGTTTTCATTGGCGATATCTTGATCAATGTAAAGCATAGCAGCCTGGAGCTCTGTAAGAGTTTTGGGACAAAATTTCACACTGGCACAGAAAATAGGCAATAAATTCCACATCATTATGTGCTTTGTAATTTACATAATTACATAATTTAGTCTTTAATTTGGATTATCTGAATATTTCAGGGGACAACCACAGATTTTGTCTTTATAAAAAATCAGAAAAGAGAAATTGTTTTCCAAGTTGGGCTGAGTCAGAAGTACTGATGTTCCAGATATACCAAACTGCACTGCATATCACCAGTTTGCTGAGGCAACCAATCATTGTGTCAATGACATCACCCAGAACATGCATTTCAAGCCTCTCTGCCTTTTTCTGGATTACAATTTGCAAAATAAATGCCTCTTAAATTGCATATTATAGGTTAATTAGAGTTTTGCTGGATCTGATCAGCCAATTAAAAGGCGCTTAGGTTCAAGAAATGATTATCCATTAATGACAGCCTTAGGCAAGAAAAGTACAAATTCAACATTTGTGACTCATCCATCTCTGGTTCATTGGAAATGACTGTTGCCCTCTGCCCATCCACCCATTCAATCCACCTGAAGCTTTTAGGGGAATCTCTATGCAGACTTTCAGCTTCTGTAAATAAAGATGTGGCACACCCAGACTTCAAAATCTGTTCTTTTGGAGATTGCCTCAGGCATCAGCTGCTTTGAGTCTCATTAAGAGAGAAATGTGGGATATAAATAAATGTTGTCATTGGGATCATCATCTTTTGGGTGTCATGTAAGGGCAGCAAACTGTCATATTGTTATTCTTGTATTTTTTATGAAAAAGAGAGAAGACACCTGCAGTATGTTCTGAAATTATTGTCATGCCAGCATCCTATGGTAACCATAAATAACATGGTATGAAAGTAATATTTTTATGTAATGGAGATTTAGTATACATTGGGATTTGATACAGTGTAGTTTGAGTGCTGGACTACGATTTTGGAGCTCAGAGTCCAAACCCCTGCTTAGCCATGGAAAGATCTTGAGCACATCATACTCTCTCAGCCTCAGAGGAAGTCAAAGGCAAACGTCTTCTGAACAAATCTTGCCAAGAAAACCATGTGATAAAACCTGAGAGTCGCCATAAGTCAGAAATGTGTTGAAGGCACAGAACAACAACTAAATAATAATAATAAATCTAGACAAAGATTCCCCCAGGCAGTAACAAGCCACACCTAAAAACTGCCAGGCCATCAAATGCTAATCAAGATTATCATTTGAACATTCACATTTGAAACATTCACTCCAACAGACAAGAGTTCTTTCTCCCACCCTGGACTTTCCACAGATATATAAACCCTATTTTCCGAGTTTCCAACAGACCTCACAACCTCTGAGGATTCGGGTGAAACGTTGGGAGAGAAAGCTTCTAGAACATGGCCATACAGCCAGAAAAACCTACAACAACCCAATAATAATAATAATAATATTTCTTATCTGCCTCTCCTCACAGTAAATGTATTGGAAAGTGTGGTCAATGGCAGTTAATAGTTCCCATATCAGTGGGGAAGTGAAACTACTGCAGAATGTAGTCTGACTTGGAAGAAAGTTGTCAAAATGTGGAATCTATTGTAGGGGTATCATTCAGTACCTTGGATAGCTCCAAGTTCAGGCTAAAAGCAGGAATGGATGTCCCACTTCACTGATATTGGAGCCATGGGCTGCCACTGGGTTAAATGCATTTGCTTAGCAACATACAGGGTGAGCTATGGAAAACAACTCAGAAAACAAGGTTCTACACCAAAAGTGCAATCAAATGGACAGTAACACATCAACCAGACATCAATAATGTCTGTACATATATTGTATTATATCACATCAAAGTTACACATAGAGGGTGGGCATTTATGTAGATGCCCAATATGGGCATCTACAGCTCCCAGGATTCCATAGCATTGAGCCATGGCGGTTAAGGTGGTGTCAAACTGTATTCATTCTTCAGTGTAGGTGCATGCTTAGATGAACAAAGTCATATGTGCAAGACCATCTGAGAAATATACTTTCTGGACTACAACTCCCAGAATCTTCCAGACAGCATGATCACTGGCCAAGTTGGCTGGGCAACAACTGAAGATATATCAATCATATACCCAAAAATTAACATTATCACATTCTCTCTCTCTCTCTCTCTCTCTCTCTCTCTCTCTGTGTGTGTGTGTGTGTGTGTGTGTGTGTGTGTGTGGTGAACAACCTTTTTGCTTGCTTTAACACTTTTTCTTGGGGAGAAAAATCCGGCTCCCCAGTTTCCATATTTCTGGCAGGGCTAATGTATCTCATATTTGTTGACAAACTGAAATGAGGAAAAGGGTGCACTTACACTGTAAAATAAATACAGTTTGACACCAGTTTCATGGTTCAATGCTATGAAGTTGTGGGAGTTATAAGTAGATCAGGTACCCACAGTCCTTGGCAGAGAAGACTTGCAAAAATACAGCCTCCGTGATTTCACAATATTGAGCCAAGGCAGTCAAACTGATGTCAAACTGCAATTATTCTACAATGTAGATGCATTTTGAGGAGGGCGGGAGAGAGCGAGAGCTATGTAACCAAGGTATCAGCCTACAATCAAACATAGAATTGCTAAGTAATGACAGACTCGTGGATCCTTGGGGGAAAAGAGCAATTGTTTAGTCTGTGAGGTCAGAAGGGTGAGTGCTGAGAGCTAAGAGATGAAAACAGAGAGGTGAGCCAGAACAGCACACCTGGCACACAGGGCCTGATCTCAGCCTCTCATTATAGTCCTCAGGTTGAGCTGCTGTAAGCTGATCATCGGTAAGCTTGGGAGGTCAAACCTTCGAAATGGCCTGCCTGCGCTGGAACTGAACCCCACCTCACTAATTAGGAAAGGACAGATCGGGAAGCTCTGAAGAAACCTGATACAACTGTAATGATGGGATCATTATCCCAAACCATATGGGAGTGTAAGACAATCCCACATCTTTCAATAATGGCTTCAGAGTGCTGTACTGTTCAGCACTCGCCCCTCCACTAATTGTGGAATGCAAGCAAAATGAGAAGGTTGCGGGCAATTACATAATTTATAGTTTTGTGAAGAAAGCTTTATAGATTGGGACGGAGGGCTGATCCAGCTCATCATTTGAATAGATGTTTGCTGAGGTTTTAGCTTTTGCTCAGTCATCTCACTATTCCAAATTCAAAAAGGATTGGGGTATTGCTCAAGAAGTAGAGCAGCAAATACAGCCCTAACCCACTTATGGAAATTTAAGTGCATTGTAACCAAAGTCAGTTTGGCACATGAGGCAGGAAGCCCTGCAAATATCTCACTCAGACTCTGGAAGAAATAATCCAGTAACAATTTAAAATAAAACAATTACTACAGTGTGCTAAATTCTTAGCATCCTAATATTCTAAATAACAACAACAACGAAGAAAAAAACTAAGGAAATAAATACATTTAAATGGGATTATCTCTAAAATGTGTGAGCCTCAACATCAATGGTTTAGCCTCAAATAATAAAAATCACGGTTAAGAAGATTCAGTGAAAGATTCAGTGAAAGAAATAATTTTGGCTGTATAATGTTACAGGAAACACACAGATCAAAAAAAGATCCAAGTAAATTATTAAGTTTGCCAGGGTGGAGTACAGTGGCAGAAGCAAGAGCGAATAATAAAACAAAGGGAGTTGCCATCTTGATAAAAAATAATCTGGAAGTGGTACAGTATGATTTGGTGGAGGATACTAAAGGAAGATGGGTAATCTTTAAAGGAGAAATCGATGGGGTAAAAATCACAATTCTGAATATATATGTGCCCAATCAAGGTCAGAAAAGATATGTAGAAAAGATATTTAGAAAGCTGGAGGAATATATGAAGGAGTAGTAATTGTAGCAGGTGATTTCAATATGGACTTGATACAGAATAAGAGTAGCATTTTAAATAGATGGAAATTGAAGGACTGTTTCAAAGAGGTAAACATACAACCAAAACCAACATATTTTTCAGGAAGGCACAAAAAGTTTACCCATTATAGACTATATATTAACCAGAGACTCCAATCAGTCCAAGATAATAAAAGCTGATACCGGACAGATAGAAATATCAGATCACGCTCCAGTACAAATAACAATACAGTTAATAGAGGAAAAATCTCAATATAAATGGAGATACAGGGATACAACATTGAATCAGGAAAAAAGACAGGGAAGAGATGGTAAAAGAAATTAAAGATTACTTTCAAGTGAATCGAAAGTCGGCAAAAGAAGGAATTATATGGGATACAATGAAAGCATTTGTAAGAGGCCTACTAATAAAAAGAAGTATTCCAAAAGAAAATAAGAAACTTAGAGCGGAATGCAATTTGTAAACAAATGGAGGATAAGTATAAGGAGCTACAGAATAGATATGATAAAAAAATTAAAAAGAAATAGATAAGCTCAAAGAAGAATTAGAGGAAATAGATAAGTTTGATATGGAAAAAAGAATTAATGGTTAAAAATGATTTCCAAAGGTCAAATATTAATTCAGTTAGACGACTAGCAAACTATCTTAAAAAAAGGAAGGAAAAACAAAGAGTGAAAGAAATATATGATAAAAATAATAAATTGATAAAGGATAATAAAAGCATAAGGGATATATTTGCTGATTTTTATCAGAAACTATATAAAGGAGAAAAAATATACCATGTGAAGATTGGGTGAGAAAAAAAATAGGAGAAGAGGAAAAAAACAACTAAAGAATGAAGTATCATATCAAGAGATTGAGGAAGTAATAGACAATCTTAAAAAGGAAATCGCCAGGAAACGACGGATACACTACAGAATTCTATAAACAAATGAAAGAAGTCTTAATCCCAGAATTAGCAATAATTTTCAATAATATAATAAAGGGGGAGAAGCACCGGAGTCCTGGAGACAACCAGAAATAATAACAATCCGCAAACCAGGGAAGAATCCAAGAGAAGTGAATTCATATAGACCAATTAGTTTATTGAATCAAGATTACAAAATATTTGCGAAAATTTTAGCAAATAGATTAAGGATATATTACCAAAAGTGATAGGGGAAGATCAATATGGTTTTACAAAGGGAAGAAATATAAGCCATCCACTGAGAAATTTGATTAATATTATTGCCCAGAAAAGTAAAAAAAAGGTTTGCATTTATCAAATTAGATGTATATAAAGCATTCGATACAGTTAACCACCTTTTTTTTTTTATTCAACAGAATGAAGAATTTTGGAATAGGCAAAGAATTTATTGAGGTCATAAAGGAAATATACAAAAAGGGAAGGCAAAAGTGAAAGTAAATGGGGATACACTAGAGAAATAGTTATAGAAAGAGGGGTTAAGCAGGGTTGCCCATTATCCCCAATGCTATTTACACTAGCTATAGAGTATTTAGCGGATAGAATAAGAAATAATGGTAGAATAATGGGATACAGAATAGGAAATGAAGTTGTAAAAGTAAATTTGTTTGCTGATGATTTACTGATAATAACAGAAAACCCAATAGAATCACTAAAAGAATTGGAAATAATATTAGAAGACTTTCATAAGTTTTCAGGACTAAAGATCAATATCACAAAATCAGAATTGTTGGGATTTAATTTGGAGAAAGGATTATTAGAAGATATTCAGAGAAGGGAAGACATTAAAATAGCAAAAAGAAAATAAAATACTTGGGTATTTTTCTATCTAATTGGTCTGAGAGGCTGTGGGACTTCAATTATAAGAAAATATGGGGAAAAATACAAGAGCAAATGAAAAACTGGAAGGAAAAAAAAATGTAAAGATATCAAAGAGAATTAGGGCAATTAAAATGTGCATACTTCCTAAAATACTGTATTTGTTTCAAACACTGCCATTAGATATTTCACAACAAACATTTCAAAAATGGGATCGAGATATTAGAAAGTGGATATTTGGGGGAAGAGACCAAGAATAAGTAATAAGGAATTATATATGCCAAAGAAAGAAATAGGATGGGGGTTACCAAAATTACAAGAATATTATGAAGCTTTTCAACTGAAGACAATTTTAGAACTAGAAGAAGAAAATCAAGCAAAATGGATAAGAATAGAAAATGAAGTAAACAAAGGTCAAGGTGAATATGGAATTTTCACACAAAAATTGAAAGAGGTGATAGGGAAAACAATAGGCCCGAGGAAAATAGCTTTAAAAATATGGGAGAAATGGAAAAAGAAATGGATGCCATTTTTCTCAAAGGAAGCCCCGATAGGGGAGTCTGAGAAACAAAGAGGATAAGAGCGTCATCAAGAAACTGGAACAGTGGGGATATTGTAAAATAAAAGACTTATATAACAAAAAGAATGTACTAATGGAATGGAGTCAGTTGAAAAACTTAGGAGGAGAAAGATTTTGGCTAACATTGAGAGGCATTTGGGAACAAATAAAAAAGGAAGATAGCAATTCGGGTGAAAATATAATAGATAGGATATTAAAAGAAAGATCCAGTGGAAGGCAAAAAGGGTTAGGCAAAATATATGGAAGAATGCTGGAAGATAAGGAATTTATGTATAAAAGGATGGAAAATAGGTGGGAAAAGGAAGGAGGCCTAGGGAAAGAAAGAATAGATAGGATAAGGAATGGACTAAATAAAATAAAAAATAGAAAAATATAGGGAACTAGAGCAGAAAGTAATAACAAAATGGTACAGGACACCAATCCAACTGGCACATATGATCCAGGGTCTAAATCCGAAATGTTGGCACTGTGGGAGTAGAGAAGCCTGGTACGCACATCTCTGGTGGGAGTGTAAGGAGATACAAAGGTTCTGGAATCAAATTTTTAGGAAGATCGAACTATATACAAAAATAAAAAAATGATTTAAATATGGATATTCTCTTAAAAGGGATATGCGGGGATAGTAAAATCAAAGCGCAAGAACAAAAATTAGTTATGATGATGTTTAGAGCGGCACATGCCGTGATTGCCTGGGGTGGAAAGAAAAAAGAAATGGACCCTTGAAAAATGGTATGAATATGTGAGGGAACAAGTTCAGCTGGAAATTATGGACATTATAAGAAATGAAAAACTATGGACAGAAAAGCAGAAGAAAATCAAAGAAATATGGTTACCCTTCAAAAACTGGATACAGGAAGCTAAACCAGAAGATGAACATTGGGGGAAAAAACTGGACAGAATGCAACGATGGCTCAAATAAATGAAGGACTAACTTGTCAACGGGGGGGGGGAGGTTCAGGGGGAAGAAAAATGTATTGTAACTAAAGCAATGTAAAGTAAGAGTAAATGTAGTATAACAATACAATAAAAAATCTTTTTTAAAAAAATGTATGATATAAATAAAGCAATGAAGGTCTTCACCTAAAAAAAAAAAAAAAATATTACAACAACAACAACTTTATTTATATCCTGCCACCATCTCCCTGAAGGGACTCGGGCAGCTAACATGAGGCCAAGCCCAAGTAATTACAAAAGGCAAAACAAAATACATACAAGCAGACAATAACATCAAATAAAATAGTTGACAGAACAAAATGAAACAGTAAAAATAATGGCAATAACCTAATAGCACGAGATATAAAATAATACAAGGAATTAAACAAGGTGAGCTGGGCCAAATGCAAGGGTAAAGTTGTAAAACCCTTGGGTGGGATAGATAAATAGAATGCTGTGTCTAGTGGAAGACTCGGGTGGGGTAAACAATGGGGTTAATCACCACTGAGGGATGAGATAAGTGCCTCAAAAGACAAATTAGGACTGGCATGGGACATGATATGAGAGTTAGAGTTTAAGTTCCATTAAACTCAAATGGCACATTAATAGCAATTGCCCTCTTGGTTTCCATCACAATGTTTACTGTCATTATCACTATCACCACTATCATTACCATTTTCATAATCTTCCTTTCCACAAATTATATAGTAATTTTTAGCACTGCTATTATTTTGAGAATGAGAGAGGACTCCACAACCTAATTGCAAAAGAACAACTAAGTCGCTGATAAGACCCGCTGATTCACGAGATCAACTTGTTAAAAGCATCGTTTGGCAAACTTTCTTTTTGCTTGCTAGTTTCTTTAGTTGGACTACAATTCTGGGTGTATTACAGTTTGATACCACTTTAACTGCCACGACGCAATACTAGGGAATCATGGGATTTGGAGGTTTGGTGAGGCACCAGCACTCTTTGGCAGAGTAAGCTAAAGACCATGTAAAACTACTACTGCCATAATTCCATAACATTGAGTCATGGCAATTAAAGTGGTGTCAAACTGCATGACTTCTACGGTGTAGATTCATCCCATGATAGCTTATTAACAGCAATACTTTTTGACATGATACAGTATTTTCCTGTTTTAGGCCTTTCTCTTATTACTCTGAAAGTTCTTCCCATCCCCCTAAAAGTAAAAAAAGCAATGAGAAATACTGCAACAAATAACAAAATGGGTTTCATATTTAAGCATTATAATGAGTAACTTCATATACATGGGTTATGTTATAAAATTGTATTGAGTAATGGAATGTACTTATTGAAGAAGTTTTAATCAATAGGGGTATTATAGATTGCGTTATATAAATTTTGTGTGTATAATTGTTATTGTTCTGATTTATACGTTCATGTACCTACTGTATTCTGTGTGTTATCACACTATTGAGTGCTTTGTGAGCCACCCCAAATCCCTTCGGTGAGATGGTGGCAGGATACAAATAAAGTTTTATTATTTTTATTATTACTTTAGAGAAATAATTTTTCAAACTCTGCTGCCAGTCCTGCCACACAACGTGAATAGTTTTAACGCGACAAACCCTGTATTCTTCCACATTATAATGTATTTTCCCCCAAAGTCTTCATTCTTCCAGAGTTGAAATACAAAATAAATGCTAGGTTTTACTTTTGAATTTTACAGTCATCTGCCTTGTTTTTCTTTCTAAAGCCAAGCCTATATGTGAAATAAACATTCCAGGTTGAGCTCCCAAGATAATGATAAGCTTCATTTTGTAAAATCATAGCCTCATGAAACAGCCAGATGGTGACAATCTAACAAGGTTTTTCTAGGCTTATGTCCCATTGGGAGGAGATAAAGGGATGGAATACAGGGCAAGGGTTAAAGAAAAATGTAAGTGCCATGTTCCCAGGGGAAAGATAAATTGTATGCTCAGCAACATGACACAGTGTTCACAATAAAAGTGTCACCTGAGAGAAGCTCTCCCCCTCTATATATACACACACAGAGAGACTACCAGTAACTCACTATTTGTTATGCAAAAGAAAAATATATATGTAGGCAATGTTCACTGAAGAACAGTAACCGACATTACAAATTAGCAGTCTCATGCTGAGCTATGTTTGTCTCTCACACCACAAGATCTATGCTAAAAGAACACAAAGATCTTAAAAGCTTTTTTGAACTGTGATGGATTATGAGTAAAGGACAGATGGAGAGATGGGGGAGGAGGCTATGAATACCAGGCTCTCTTGTGGAAAATAATCTGATTGGCAAACAGATTCATCTAAGAATCTGGGAGAACAAGACTCTGGTTTGTCTTACTGTAACAAGTGGGGGAAATAAAAAGCTTGGCCCAATGCTTACATGTTACATTTTCAAACTGATACGATAGCAAATAGTTTCAGAACCATGCTTATGCAGGTTAAGGGCGTATCCAGACAGCAGCTAAAATGTGCGCCTCTTGCGTTTTCCCCTGGGCTGTCCAAATGAAGCCTCAGGTAAAATGAATTCATTTGGGACAAAGCAGAAAAACCCTGCTTTTTCCCAAAATAATTTTACTTTCAGAAGACCCGGGTCTTGCCAGCTGTGGGCGTTGTGTGGATGAGGACAGGGGATTGCACTGCACGACTTCCAGTGCCCATGCACACAGCTGTCTTGAGTTTCTTGGGCTACTGGATCCCAAGAAACCCAAGTCAGTTCCCACCCCCTCCCAAAAGCCCCTTTAAAAGCCATTAAAAAAAGAAAATAACTTACCCGGCTGGCCCTCTCCTGGCGTGTAGAAATGAGGGGGAAATTGGGGGGGGAAAAATGCTTCTGGCCCCCCTTCTCCTGCCGTGTCATTTGTACATGCCAGGAGAGCTCCGACAGCACAATAATGGCAGCTGGGTAAGTTATTTTCTTTTTAGAAGGCTTTTTAGGGGGGGGTTAGGTTTGTGTCCGGGTGCCCTGCCGAAAGATCTGGCACAACATCTGGACACCTCCCCTCCCCAGGAAAGTGGGGATATTGGGGGGAGGTGTGAGGCCTGCAACCTGGGCACAATCATGTTTAAGAAACCTGCTTATATCTGAGTTAAAGCCCTGTGTGGAACTGACCTAAGAATTCCATATGCAAAATGATGAGGACCATATGTGTTTTGGATTGTGGAATACTGGTATTTGCACATAATGAGATATCTTTGAGACTAAATATGAAATTCATTTATTGTTTCATATATGCTGTATGCACATAATTGTTTTGTAATTCACCTGGAACCATGGAGAGGTGGGTAAGCAATAACATTAATAATAATAAGCCCATTTCATCATTTTGCCCTACATGTTGCAGTTTCACAGACAGTCTTCTCTCATCTTTTTGACATCCCTCTAAAATAACCAAAAACTGTCCACTTTTCTAATCTTTCCCATTCCATTTATTCCCGCTCTTTTTAAAGTAAATATATCCCTGCTTCCCTTACTGTTCTCCAGAGTCTTTAAAATCCATTTTCTCCTGCTCTGAATCATTTCCAGTTTATTTGTAACATTCTTGAAGTGTGGTTTCTAGTGTTCATGGCTGCTGCTAAGCCAGTACAGACAGTCCCCAAGTTACGAACAAGATAGGTTTGTTCTTAAGTATAATTTGTTTGTGTTGGAAGAGGTACATTTTTGAGTGTCACAGCAGCCTCCCCCCCTCTATATATGAAAGTTTTAGATAATAGACAGAAGGGTCAACACCTCTGTGATGTTTGTTTTGGTGTCTGTGCCCCTTTTCAGAAAGATTTGCCTTACTTTCTTTCTCTCAAAAAAATTGTATGTTGTGGAAACAGGGATTGGTAATACAGCTTCAGTAGAGACACCTTTCCCCCATTATAACTCTTCCAAGCGGTAGATTTCCATTCAAAGGGGTAGATTTCTCTCACTTCCTATTGCCTCATTCCTGTTTTAAACTATGAGTTGTTTTTAAAGTTGGATACTTGTAACTCGGAGATTGGCCGTATAAATAATATACAGTAGGCCCATGCTATCTGTTGAGGTTTGGTTCCCGTACTCCATGTAGATACCAAAATCTGTGGGTGCTCAAGTTCCATTACATTCAATTGTGTAAAATGGTGTCCATTATATACAATAGGAAAATCAATGCTCATTTTTTGGATCATTAAAAAACATTTTCAAGATGTGGATGGGATGGTAGAATCTGTGTATAGGAAGGACCTTTTCTGGTCTTGGGTCTTAACATAACTGAAATGTGCTAAAGCAGAATTTCTTTGGGTGCATCTACACTGTAGAACTAATGCAGATTGATACCACTTGAACAGTCATGGTCCAATGCTATGAAATCCTGATGTTTGTAGACCTTGTAAAACTACAACTCCCATGATTCTATAGCATTGAGCCACGGCAGCTAATGTGATGTCAAACTGCATTCATTTTACAGTGTAGATGCACTTGTAGTTTATTCTTACTTTTCTCTAAGGAATGCACAAAATAGTCTGAGCACTGCTGTGTAGTATGCATCCTTTATTGTATGTGTGATACAGGAGAAATGTCTTTGCTTTATCCTTACTGACCTTTAAGATGTTTAATATTAGCACAAAAATGTTAGCAATTCAAGCCTTAGCAACTTTCTCATTCCAGGACTCTGATTAATTGGCTGGCAGAGCCTGACTACGTTAATTGTCTCATCTTTTGGGAAATACACCAGCAACAATTCTGCAGCTGCCATTCTTTGCAGCTGCCATTTGTCTTTCAAGAATTACAGTACAGTTGTAACTTCAGGTAAGTTCAATACAGGCATTGCGTTAACACTTTCATAAATAGCACTCATGGGCCAAAGTATTAGCTGCAATATAAATTCAGCTAGAACACTATAGAATAATATATAAAGTATAACAATTTAGCACCATAACATTTTTTTAAAAAATAAATACATGTGCAAGATAGTGAATGTGAGTGCTAGCAAAGGAGATGCTGAATTTATGAAGGAAATGCTCTCATCACAGTTAACCGCAATATAAGCAGAGAGAGAAAAGAGTGGATGACACTTTAATATATTTAGGGTCTGAGACTATTCAGGACAAGAACAGCCATCACAAGGCATGAGATCCAGCAACAGAATATCTCAACATTTACAATGGACTCATCTGGAGCAGCCCAATGCTTCTCTTTTCCTGATTATATTTCCCATCACTTTTTACTCCTTACCTAAATACTACACTATTTCTACATGTTTCAGACCCATATAGGAGAATATACACTGTGGTACCATTTGCATTCTAAATCAATGTCTCTAACCATTTCTGTAGTTTTCTTTTATTTGGGGATTTTTATTTATGTGCAATGATATGTACTGTGGATGTTAATTTTTCCTGCGTTTACACTCTATTTGAGAATGTGTTGTTTCCTGATTTCTAAAACCAATTTCCCCATTTTCTCAATTTTTCTCCCTGTGCTGTTAGCCCTATGCACAAAATTGCTAGGCTTAGCACAGCAGGCTAAACCACTGTGCTGCAGAAAAAGTCTGCTGATCAGAAGGTCAGCAGTTCGAGTCCGGGTCAGGGTGAGCACGCGCCATTACTCCCAGCTCACCTGCCCACCACCTAGCAGGTTGAAAGTAGAAATGCGTGTAGATAAAATAGGTATCACTTTTAGCAGGGAGACATCTATACGAGGAAAGCTCCTCGGCATGGAAGATGGAGTGACAGCACCCCCCCCCCCCGGTGGCCGGAGTCAATCACGGCCTCCAAGATGCTGGAAATAAGATGGGAAAAACTGCCTTTACCTCTGTTTGTGTTATCTGTCCTTGTGAATTGTATAATCGGCATTGAATGTTTGTTGTATGTATATTCTGTAAGCCGTTCTGAGTCCCCTTTGGGGTGAGAAGGGCAGGGTATAAATACTGTAAATAAATAAATGATTTTTAAAATGGACCCATCTTGTGCTAGAGTAGCCAAAGTTTATCTATGAAAAAAAATCTTTATATTTGCAGATACGGAGTTTGGAAGCAAAGGACATCAGAAGATGCCAAGAAGGAAACATTCTGGTCTTGGCTCTTTAAAACAAAGGCTACATCTAGCAAGTACTTGATAGGTTTTTGGAAGAAGATGCTAGAAAAATTGCAAAAGCCCATCAAAAGCAGAGAGAAAGTAGTTCATATAGCCTCAAAGAACAACAACAAAAATAATCCTGATGAACCATGAAGCAAAAGCTTTCTTAGTTACTTAATGCATTCACACAACAAATGGCTTATGACTATAAGACAGTCCCTGGCCATAGGCTCATAAACTAAATGACATGAAACAGAACAATGTGATATCTAAATGACGCAGATTGGGAAGAAGCACTGACATTATTATGTTTGAATGAAAACAAATGGAGATAATTGGATGCGTTTACAGGACAAAGGAGAAAGCAAACAAGAATACTTTCCAACCAAGACAGTTTGGATAAGCCGAATAAAAGCAATAATTGTCAGGGCAAATGCTTTTTCCTATGTGAAATGAACACCTTCCTGAAATAAACATTATGGGTAAAAAAGGATTGACTTACAGAGAAGCTTACGCAAGCCATATGAAAGTCAAGAGTAATGGAAAATTAATTATCAATGCACCGTCTTAAATGACAGAGGTATTTTTGTGAGATAAGAATGAAGGGTGGAATAAGTAAGTAATCAATTACCCTGAGAGATCACTAGCTCTCTCCAGTTAATTTTTTTTAACCACCCTCTAACCGGTCAGTTATGCTTTGGAACAATGATACTTTTATACTGTTGTAATAAAAAAACCCATTTACTATTATTTTTAAAATGATATTTCAGAGTTAAAGGTGTTTCAATGATTTTGTGGATTGAATTATCTGGTGATTATCAATTCTAAGTGGATTCTCCAGTTAACCAGACATAACATAAAGATAATTGTTATTGCATGAACTGCTTACAAGCTGATTGTGACTTATGGTGACCCTGTGAATGAGAAGCTTCCAGGTCACTCTATCCTCATCAGTTCTGCTCAGATTTTGCAGATTCAAGGGAATTCTTCCCTGATTGAGTGTACTGATTAATGATTGAGCTAAGGTAGGGAAAAATTGAAATATTTCAATGTATTCATCATCTACTTTAAAGTTATGTAAGTTGCCTATGGACATTATATGTGTTTTCATAATGTTCAGCTGTAAACCTGCCTATGAATTTTCTGCCCTGACTTCCTTCAATAATTGTTCCAAGTCTTTGCTATTTTGTGCTAGTAGTATGGGGTCATCTGCATATCTTAGATAGTTGATATTCCAATTTTCACATATCTCTCTTCTGAGTCTAATTCTGCTTTATATATGATCAGTTTAGTGCACAAATTAAACAGGTAGGGGTGCATCTACACTAGAATTAATGCAGTTTAATTGTCACAGCTCAATGCTATGGAAGACCTTTTTAACAAGGTCTTTAGTCTTCTCTGTTGAGTGCTAGTACCTCAACAAACAAAATTCCCAGGGCTCCATAACAGTGAGTCATGGCAGTTAAAATGGTGTCAAAATGCATTAGTTCTGCAGTGTAGATACATCTAGATAACCATGTTGTGAACCGCCCTGAGCCTCCGGGAAGGAGAGGTATATAAGCATGAATAATAAATAAAAAAATAAATAAATAAATAAAATGTAGAATTGTCTGACACCTGTGCCAATTGGGAGTCGTGCTGTTTCTCCATATCCTTTCCTAACAGTAGTCTTTTGTCCTGGTCCTGAATGTAGGTTCCATATCAGGATAAACAAATATCCTGGCACTAAGAGTGATCTATAATTTTTCATGATCTATGTAATCAAAGCCTTACTGTTGCACTGACTGATTTTCTTTCTAAATTGTTTGGCGCACTCCCAATATTAAATGTATATTTGTGATATGATCCCTAGTGTCTCCTCCTTTTCTAAACCAATTTTGGATATCTTGCATCTCTCTCTCCATATATAGTAAATTTCTTGTTATGAAATTTTAACCATAACTTTGTTTGCATGGGAAATTAATGTTCCTGTGATTTCTGAGGTCTCCCCTTTCTTGGAAACCTGAATGTAAATTGAGCATTTCTAATCTGTGGGCCATTATTTTGTTTTCTAGAACTAGAAGCTGCACTCAGAGTACTTGAGAGAAGAGGGAGGAACATCACAAATCTAGATTCTGTCTCTGTAGATTAAAGCAACTCTATTGTTATGCCATCTGTTCCTGGTGACTTATTCCTCTCATTTCCTCTGAGTGCAGCTTCTATTTAACCTTTAAAAATTGGAGGTTTGTCTTCATATGGAGACTCTGTCATCCTTTCATCTCTTTTATATAGTTCTTCCATGTATTGTTTCCATCTTCTTTTTGTTTCTACTTGTACATATGATGAAGGGACTAGGGCCTGGAGATGGAAAAATACCAGCTAAGACTAAGGGGGGCTTGGAGTGGAAATTTACCAGCAAATTCAAAACCCCTCATTTCTCGTGAAGATTGCAGGAAATATTTTTGAGTCTCTTGGGAATAAAGGGACATGGCAACAGTATCTCAACTTTTGGCTTTAAAATTCCTTTGATTTTTTTGGATCTTGTTGAAGGGATCTCTTGTTTTTCTTTCTTTCTTTCCTTCTCTTTTATTTCCTTTCCATCTCTTTTCTTTCTTTCTGCTGTCAACTGCTGTTTTTCTGCATTGATTATAGTAGTTTTCCCCTCTCTGTGAAGTAGTCAGTGAACAGTTGCACTGCGGGTTCTGGTTGTATTTCTGTTGTCTTTCACTTTTGCTTCTCTTCTGTCCCTGATAGTTTGAAAAGTTTATTTTGTTATCTGATGGGGTTTCTCTTTCTTTTTGGCTTCCTATAGTATCTTCCTGCATTCCTCCCTGACAATGTCCCTGGCTTCAGTCCGGGAGTTCATCTGGTTTCCAAGTCACATCGCATTTTGGCAATCTATTATCCCTGCTATTAACCCCCTTTGCTGCCTCTTTTTCAAGCAGAAACATGCTCATTCTGGAAACAATGTCTTTTTTCTTTGAATGGGCTGACACAATCTTGTTAATCTTCAGGCCTTATTCCTAGATAAAGATAGCATCCCATATCTGGGATTATGAAATCTGAAATACTCCAAAACCCAAATAGTAAAGTTCAGTATAAACAAATTTTGTTTCATGAACAAAATTATTTAAAATATTGCATAAAATTACCTTCAAGCTAGGTATATAGGAAATAGAAATGAATTTTGTGTTGGTAGATTTTGGTCCCATCTCTATTGCCCTATAATACAGTTTGTACTGCCTTATATGGGCAGTAAGGAGCCCCAGGTGGTGCAGTGGGTTAAACCCGTGTGCTGGCTGGATTGAAGACCCGACAGGTTGCAGGTTCGAATCCGGGGAGAGTGCGGATGAGCTCCCTCTATCAGCTCCAGCTCCTCATGCGGGGACATGAGAGAAGCCTCCCACAAGGATGATAAAACATCAAAACATTTGGGTGTCCCCTGGGCAATGTCCTTGCAGACAGCCAATTCTCTCACACCAGAAGCGACTTGCAGTTTCTCAAGTCGCTCTTGACACGATTAAAAAAATATGGGCAGTGTAGACCAGACATGGGCAAACTTTGGCCCTCCGGGTGTTCTCAATTGTGGAGGTTGAAGTCCAAAACATTTGGAGGGCCAAAGTTTGCCCATGTCTGGTGTAGACCCATATACTTCAGTTCAATGTGCAGTATATCTGCAGATGCTGATCATATAAGGCTGTTCAAAGAGCACTATATGGCAGTTTAGATCCCAAGACATATTAGTTACATACATGCAAAACCAGATTTTACAATATCCAAAAAACTCCAAAATACCAAAGACTTCTGCTCCCAAGCATTTTGGATAAGTGCTACTCAAACTGTAGTACCAGCCCTGAACAGGGAACACATGCAAATACATATACAGCATTTTGGACAAAGGATAATAAATTTATAGTATGATCCAGAAACAGAACACACAGTTGGAGCCAGAAGCCACTTCCTGATGCAGCCGGCCTAATGCAATCCCAGCCGCAAGAAGCAAGTGTGTCCAGATGATTGAATGTTGTTTTTGTTGATGGCGATCATGCTGCTGGAGAAGAGAACCGCCCCAGGCGCACATCACGCTTGCCACATACATCCTTTCCACATTAACATTAAGGACAACTACCGCCTGGGGCTGTGGTTGTCAGATCAACATTTCCACAAACTCAGGGCAGAGCGTGTTATGTTTTGTGACGCTGGGATGTTCTGAAGTGAGACATTCTGCATGCTAATTACTATTATTGATGCATGTTTTACAAGAGGCAGTAAACAGTGGCATGCACTGCCCTACATAAACACAGTCATATTCCCATACGGGTTATCCTAAAGATGGAGCCCCCAGTGGCGCAGTGGGTTAAATCCCTGTGCTGGCAGGACTGAAGACCGACAGGTCACAGGTTCGAATCCATGGAGAGTGCAGATGAGCTCCCTTTGTCAGCTCCAGCTCCTCATGCGGGGACATGAGAGAAGCCTCCCACAAGGATGATAAAACATCAAAACATCCGGGCATACCGTGGGCAACGTCCTTGCAGACGGCCAATTCTCTCACACCAGAGTGACTTGCAGTTTCTCAAGTCACTACTGACACCACACAAAAATATCCTAAGGATACCAATAAAAAGCAGTTTCTGCCACATCAAATTCAGTGGGCAGTTCACCGTCCATTAAAAAAAGTCTATCTCTTGGCCTTGTTGTCAGTGTGACCTCCTCTATTACAATTGTTGTGCCCTGGGCCCCACCAGCTGGGATTTCATAGAATCATGGAATAATGGAGTTGGAACACGAGGCATCTAGTCCAACTCCTGCTATGCAGGAAAAGCACATTCAAAGTACCCTGACAGATGGCCATCCAGCCTCTGTTTAAAAGTTTCCAAGGAAATAGCTTTCACCACACTCTGAGGCAGAGAGTTCCAATGCTGAACTGGAGCTAATCATAGAGAGCACACAATGCTCATTTTAAAGCAGCTCCACTGGCTACTGATAAGTTTCTGGTCCCAACTCAAGGTGGAGATTATGACCTACAAAGCCCTAAACAGTTTGGCCCCTGTCTGTCTTCATGAGCACATCTCCCCCTATCACCCGGCACAGGCTCTAAGATCTGCCGAGGAGGCCTTCCTCTCGCTTCCACTACTGTCACAAGCACGGCTGGTGCGGACGAAGGAGAGGGCCTTCTCTGTGGTGGCTCCTTGACTTTGGAAAACCTTCCCCAAGGGCAAGTCCATACTCTGTCCTCCTTTTGTAAGGATCTGAAAACTTGGATGTCCCTAGTCATATATGCCAAGTCTCTAGATCACCAGATAGTACTCTGTTTTGCACTTCATCCACTTTCCTGGCCCGATAGTATGGTGTTTGCACTATCCCTTGCTCAGCCCTTTTAGCTTGGACACACCACTTTAGTACTCCTGACCATTGGTATTGTTGAACCTCGTCTGCTGGAGCTTTAATGTAATCGGTTTTATACTTTTCTTTTTAGTGTGTTTTATCTGGGTTTGTAATTTATGTTTTTTTTTATTTTAATGCGTTTTGTTCTGCGGATTGCTTTTACTTTTATGTAGGTTTTTTTTGCTTTTGCTTTTATGTATTGTAGACACTCTGTCCATATGTAAGCCGTCCAAGTCCCTTTGGGGAGATGGTGGCAGGGTATAAGAATACATTTATTATTACTACTAGCTGTACCCGGCACGCGTTGCTGTGCCCTATTTGGAGATGCGAGAAAGTCTGAGTATGTAAGGGTTGGAATTGTTGTTAGTTATGGTGTTGTTATCCATGAAGGTACTTCAAGTCCCATAATCCATGGTCCACCCTCCTCCAAACTGTAGTAGAATGTAGCGTGGGTCAAAGGGGCTCTGTGTGCCAAGGTAGGTTACTGTAAATTCAGGCCATACACAATGTCCCATGAGCTGAGGCCTAGTCAGGAACAGCAAGTTAATGAAGCCTTACTGTCAATTCAGGCCATACACAATGTCCAATGAGCTGAGGCGTAGTCGGGAGAATCAAGTTAATGAAGCCTTACTGTCAATTCATAGCGTAAACAGCATTCCATTAAGTGAGGCCTAGTCAGGGAAATTAAGTTAATGAAGCCTTACTGTCAATTTTGGGCGTGGTCTGTGATTTGTAGAGGTGTAAATTTTCTGTGGGAAGTGAATTGGGTGTTTGTGCCTCAGCCCTTTGCCTTATCGTCCTCTGACAGTTTATTATGGGTCGGAATGTTCATGTTGGCTGGCCAGTACAGGAGTTATGCAAATCCACCCTTATTGGCAGCCAATCATGTTGTCAGAATGTAGAGGCTGGGAGTCTCGTTGGCAGCCCCGGAGGATGCTGGGAAATGTAGTTTTTTACTCGTTGTTTTGGGGGCCTTTTAGGTTTTGGGGGGGAAAGTTTCTTTGCTACAAACATACCTTGCTTGAGGCCTATTTCTGTTGGCAAGTTTGGTGTTTCTGTGTTGTAAAGTTTCTCTGTTTGGGACGGTTGGTCCATGACGGGAACCCCTTTATATAATAGATTATTGTATAATTTTTATTTTAAGTTTGTTTTTTCATATTTTTACATATGCTATTTTAAGTTTGCTTTTTCATATTATCTATATTATACAATATAATACTAATAATACAATATAATAATTATACATTTTATATTACATGTAATATAGCGAGGGAAGACTATATTACAGCAAGGAAGGGGCAAGAGAAGCACAGAGTTCGGGGTAACCAATTTATTAAGGGATCATAGGCAATCTGTAGCTAGTTTTCTGATTGTCTGAACATGCACAGAGCCAAACAGGTACACTTTTAAGTGTCTGCAGCCTCTGGAACTCTCTGCTGCTGGCACGAAGGGAACAAATAATTTTGCCATGGGGGGGGGGGTTCATGCAGCACTTATAACTTGTAAGCCGCTTTGAGTCCCCTTTGGGGTGAGGAGGGTGGCATAGAAATGTCACAAGTACATAAATAAATAAATATTGTTTT
This sequence comes from Anolis apletophallus, assembly GCA_030556195.1. Classification (NCBI taxonomy): domain Eukaryota; kingdom Metazoa; phylum Chordata; class Lepidosauria; order Squamata; family Anolidae; genus Anolis; species Anolis apletophallus. The sequence goes on along the minus strand of JARBWK010000001.1, from coordinate 39,618,858 downwards.
CTATCATTCTCATTCAACATCTTATTTTATAAATGTTAAGTTTTATTTTTCCTATTTTTACATACACACAGAGAGAGAGAGAGAGATAGATAGATACTGTGTTTCCCCGAAAGTAAGACAGCGTCTTACTTTCTTTTCCCCCCCAAAAGTCCCCCCACCCCTTACTTTCGGGGTACGTCTTATATAAACTAAGACGTGCACCCCGCCGCCACGCCGCCGCCGCAACCGGCCCATCGGTCGCGCACACCTCCGCAGCGCACCTTTCTGCCAGGCCTCTGACGCGACGAAGGAAGGGAGGGGGAAGAGCGCAGGGGCGGAGGAAGCGCCGACGCGTCAGAGCGTCACTCTGACGTGTCGCCGCTTCCCTCTGCCCCCCCTGCCCCCCTCCCTTCTTGGAAAGAAGGGGGGGAGGAAGCAAGGGGCGGAGGAAGCGCCGACGCGTCAGAGCATCACTCTGACGCGTCGCCGATTCCTCCTCCCCTTGCGCTTCCCCCTCCCTTTCTTGGAGAAAAGAAGGGAGGGGAAGAGCGCAAGGGGCGGAGGGAAGCGGCGACGCATCAGAGCGTCACTTTGACGTGTCGCCGCTTCCCTCCGCCCCTTGCGCTCTTCCCCCTCCCTTTCTTGGAGAAGTCATGCTGAGACATATATATATATATATATATATATATACACTAGCTGTACCCGGCACGCATTGCTGTGCCCTATTTAGGAGATGCGAGAAAGTCTGTGGGAAGTGAATTGGGTGTTTGTTTGTGTTTGTGCCCCAGCCCTTTGCCTTATCGTCCTCTGACAGTTTATTATGGGTCGGAATGTTCATGTTGGCTGGCTAGTACAGGAGTTATGCAAATCCGCCCTTATTGGCAGCCAATCATGTTGTCAGAATGTAGAGGCTGGGAGAGTCGTTGGCAGCCCCGGAGGATGCTGGGAAATGTAGTTTTATTTTTACTCGTGGTTTTGGGGGCCTTTTAGGTTTTGGGGGGGAAAGTTTCTTTGCTACAAACATACCTTGCTTGAGGCCTATTTCTGTTGGCAAGTTTGGTGTTTCTGCGTTGTAAGGTTTCTCTGTTTGGGACAGTCTTTCCATGACGACTCTTCCTTTATATATATATATATATATATATATAAATATATATATAAATAAAAATATAAAATTCACCATCTTATTTTGTTTTCTTTTCCCTATTTTTACATATACTATATATATATATATATATATATATATATAAACTATTTTATATATTGATTCTGTATTTTATACATTTTTTCATAGTTCATATAAAGTATTGTAATATGTATGTATGTATGAAATATTCCACTTGGTATTTTTCACTCTCTACTGTGGCTCTTCCGCCCCTCCCCCCCTCTCTGTTCCCCTCCCCCCCCTCCCCGTCTCACGTGGCGCACGAAGCCTCTCCGCCGGCCGCGGCTCCCTTAGCAACAGAGCCTCGCTGCTTTATCACCCAATCAGGAGCAACATCCTCCGTCAGAGCCAATGGCGGCGCAGGGGGCGGGGCCAACGCGCTACCCGCGGGGGAAGGAAGGCGGTCCATGGTGGGGCCGCCATTTTGCCTGGTGAGAAACAAAAGAGTCGAAGGCGCTGCTGCTTCGGTTGGACGCGGTGGGTAGGTGGATTTAAGCCGCTTCTTTATTTGGCTCAGGTTTATGGGGACACCAGGGGGAAGGGGGTGGCCTTAGCCTGCCCCCAGGGGTGCTGAGGCCCCAGGCTGAGCGATGGGCACCGGGGTGGGCACAATTTCCGACGGAGAGGCGCTGAGGTGGCCTTTTGCGGCCTAATCCGTGAGGCCACTATGGCCATGATGCTACTACTACTGTCTTTTGCGGGCGGGGGGTGGTTCCTCAAGGCAAGCCTGTTCTCAGACTATTTGGAAACAATCTTTGCCCCCATCCTGTCTTGATACCTCTGCGGGCCCAAGTCCCTTCCTTTTGGATAAGCTGTTCTCTAAGATGCGTCCTTCTCGTTTGTGCCTCTTACCCAGTCACAACTTGAAATAGCCGAGAGCATTGTTCTTTTTCTTTGTGGTTAGGAAACTCAGGGGTTTAGGCCCAGCACGTCACAAAAGGGCGAGATGATTAACACCCCCCCCCCTCTCTCTCTGTGGTGTGTATTCTCTCTCTGTGTGTGTGTGGTGTGTATTCTCTCTCTCTGTGGTGTGTATTTCTCTCTCTCTCTGTGTGTGTGGTGTGTATTCTCTCTGTGTGTGTGTGTGTGGTGTGTATTCTCTCTCTCTCTCTCTCTCTGTGTGTGTGGTGTGTATTCTCTCTCTCTCTCTGTGTGTGGTGTGTATTCTCTCTCTGTGGTGTGTATTCTGTGTATGTGTGGTGTGTATTCTCTCTCTGTGTGTGTGTGTGGTGTGTATTCTCTCTCTCTGTGGTGTGTATTCTGTGTGTGTGTGTGTGGTGTGTATTCTCTCTCTCTGTGTGTGGTGTGTATTCTCTCTCTCTCTCTCTGTGTGTGTGTGTGTGTGTATTCCCTTTCAGAGCTTTTCCCATAATGGGAAATACATGAGTCATTGGGTCCTTCCAGACAAGATCTGATCCCAGCTTTTCTATTTATCCCAGATTATCTGGCAGTGTGGACTCGGGCCCCCTTCCACACAGCTGAATAAAATCCCACATTTTCTGCTTTGAACTGGAATATATCTCAGTGTGGACTCGGATAACTCAGTTCAAAGTAGATATTGTGGGATTTTCTGCCTTGATATTCTGTGCTATGTGTCTGTGAAGAAGGGCCCCCATCCATCATAAATTAAAAACACCCTCTCTCTCTCTCTCTCTCTCTCTCTCTCTCTCTCTCTCTGTGTGTGTGTGTGTGTGTGTGTGTGTGTGTGTGTATTCCCTTTCAGAGCTTTTCCCGTGATGGGAAATTTATGAGTCATTGGGTCCTTCCAGACAAGATCTGATCCCAGCTTTTCTATTTATCCCAGATTATCTGGCAGTGTGGACTCAGGCCCCCTTCCACACAGCTGAATGAAATCCCACATTTTCTGCTTTGAACTGGAATAGATCTCGGTGTGGACTCAGATAACCCAGTTCAAAGCAGATGTTGTGGGATTTTCTGCCTTGAAATTCTGGGCCCCCTTCCACACAGATTAATAAAATCCCACATTATCTGATTTGAGCTGGAATATATGGCAGTGTGGACTCGGATAACTCAGTTCAAAGAAAATATTGTGGGATTTTCTGCCTTGAGTTTCTGGGCCCCCTTCCACACAGCTGAATGAAATCCCACATTTTTTGCTTTGAACTGGAATAGATCTCAGTGTGGACTCGGATAACCCAGTTCAAAGCAGATATTGTGGGATTTTCTGCCTTGATATTCTGTGCTATGTGTCTGTGAAGAAGGGCCCCCATCCATCATAAAGCAGAAAACATGGGCTATAGGGGCCTGTCTGGAAGGAAATAACCATAGTTATTTGGCAGTTTTGACACTGCACTGGTTGGCTTTTCAATGTCTTTCTTCACTACTCCCCACCACTATGTTTATGTAAGATTTATATCACAAATTCTGGAACATCTTGATCTTTCTTTGTGAGACAATATTACAGGCCTGGGCAAACTTCGGCCCTCCAGGTGTTTTGGACGCCAACCCCCACAATTCCTAACAGCGGGCTGTTAGGAATTGTGGGAGTTGGTGTCCAAAACACCTGGAGGGACAAGGTTTGCCCAGGCCTGCACTATTACTTATTGAGCTGGACTTACAAATAGCAAATTCCTAGGTTGCCTTCTCCCTCGATGAAGTACTTTGATCTCATGAAACAAAGAAAAAGTACTTTTGATCCTTTTCAGGGATTCCCAAATTGTGATCCTCCAGATGTTTTGGGCTTCCCCTCCCAGAAGCCTCATAATCCTTGACCAGTGATCACGGATTTTGGGAGTTGGAGTTAAAAATACCTGGAAGACCAGTGTTTGGGAAATTCTGCCCAAGATGCAATAGCTGTCAATGGTGTTGTGTATTGCCGCTGTAATTTTTATTAACAGTATTTTTTAATAGTATAGACCATTCTTCCCTACAGATTTGCTGTGGATAATCCATCACTAATACTCATATAGCAGAAAACAAATAATCACTGTGAATTACATCCCCAGCATATTAATAAGAACTGGGGGAGGGGTTGGAGGGGGGGTATGCATTCTGATAATAATTTCATTCTTAATACACTTAACAGACACCCAGTAAAATACTAAACTCTATGGAGTAGCACTTGAACTCTTTCCTATGTGTTACTGATTTGACATATTTGCATAAAATTTTGATAGCAGGACCAATGTTTTGACTATTTAGGTATAGTGCTTATCAGCTGTGTTTTCAGAGCAAGTTGTTCAATGCAATGAATGAAAATATACAATGTAAGTACAATAAAATGAATAATAATAAAAATTATGTACTGACCACACAATGAGAGCAGTGGCTGCACTGAAAGTCGGGTAAAAGCTTTGGTAAATAAAGCTTGTAAAAAGAAAGTGGAAAGTAAACAGTGAAATGACCTAACAGGAGCTTGCAGCAGATTCTGCAATGTTGGTAAATATTCATCTGATCTTTCACCACTCTGAACAGTTGCTGTGAACTTTACTGCATCATCTCCATCATAATAGGTTTCAATGACATCACATTCTGCAGTACGTTCCTGCTGAAATATGACAGAGGCATGAAGATGGCTACCAAGGTGGAATGAGCAAGATATCAAAATGTTTTCACCAGATAGAGATAGTAGAAAGCATCCAGATAGAGATAGTTAAAATCACTATTGCAACCAGATGCTACAGGAATACTACAAGGTTCTATTGTAATGAACAAGGCTGGCTGTTTGCTACTAAAAATGAGCCTGTCCTCTCAGTCTCTAGACTTCAGATTTATATTCTGTGGATTTTACATCTTTTTTATCCTCCACTGGTACCCTCTGTGACAAGCTGTAACATAAAAACACATTGGTCTGAATGATTGGTTTATTCAGGGATTACAAATTAAACTGAAATGCATTGCATTCAACTGTTTATAGTCAATGCTACAGATACATCATTTAAACCTGAGTATTTGCACCAGTGATATGGTAATTGTGCATCCTCCAAATGTTGAATTACAATACAAAATATTATTCATAAGTGGATCTGCTGGCTTGGATTTCATCAAATTATTGTATATGCATAATTCTCACCCCAATTTTACACCATATCTATTAAGTTATAGCTTGTTGCTTGGTGAACTGTTCATGTCAGGGATGGGTGTAATGGAGTCCGATGGCCATAAAAGCATTTTTAGAACCCATCGTTTAAAAAGGGGGGGGGGTTGGGAATGGAGTCTTACCCCTTTTGAAGCTGCTGGAAGGTGTGTGATTCTGTCCTAAGTCAAGCTGTATTTCCCTAGTAGCTTTTGAAAACCTGGTTTTGGATAAATAACTTGTACTATTGTACCCTTGGTATTACTTGAAAGCATGTAGATATATTTTGTACAGTCGACTTCTCCTGAGATGGGAGAATTTATAATGATTGTTGGTTTTACTGATGGGTCTATGGACTGTAATAAATTGCTGATTTTGGAGGTAAAAGCATCCTGGTTTCCCTAGTATCAGCAAGAGCAGTGCTCTAGGGGTCAAAGGTCTAGCAGTAAATCCCATTTCATTCTGAATTTTTGGCATCAGTTTATATCTGAATAAGGCCCCTTCCACACAGCTGTATAAAATCCATGTTGAGCTGGATTATATGGCAGCGTGGACTCAGATAATCCAGGTCAAAACAGATATTGTGAATTATCTGCCTTGATATTCTAGGTTATATGGCTGTGTGGAAGGGCCCTAAGAGGTGTAATGATTTCTATGAACTGGGAAAGAACCAGAAGTAGAATGTTGGGGAAGGAGAGGGGAAATACTGGGCCCTTCTACACAGCCCTATATCCCATAACATCAAGACAGAAAATCCCACAATATCTGGTTTGAACTGGGTTATCTGAGTCCACACTCAGATAATGTGGAATTTTCTTCCTTTGTTCTCAACAGTGCACCATGGTTTGCTTCTAGATACGGAAGATTTTAAGGGCCCTCCCACACAGCCCTATATCCCAGAAGATCTTTGAATTGGGTTATCCGAGTCCACGCTACCGTATATCCCAGTTCAAAGCAGATGATGTGGGATTTTCCGCCTTGATATTCTGGGGTATAGGCCTGTGTGGAAGGGCCCCCAATGTCTTCTCTTATAACACCAGAGCTCCTCCTGTGTGATATATGTAACAACACACCATAATTTATTGTTATATCTGAACTGGAATGGTGCATATAGCAGCCGGATAAAATAAATTGTGAAGTGGGTTAGAATATCAGCTGTATTCTAAATATATTCAACTTCATTCTTGTATAAAACTGCATATTCAGATGCATGTTCCAACAATTTAGTGGCTCTGACTGCCAGGTACATACGTTTGCAGCTTAAGAGTCACCAAAACAGATTTTAAAGTTTGGGCAGGTTCATATGGGTGAAAGATTGTTGTCTGATTTAAGGGTTAATAATACTGAATTAATGCCAGAAAGGCATAGGTAAAAATTCAGTGGATACAGCAGACATTGATTGAACTTGTAATTTTAGAGGCCCTGGGTGGTCCTGAAATAATAATTTATCATTAATGGGACAGTTTCTTTGAAAAAACTGGTACAGATTATGGGATGACCCCTGAGTTCAGCCTGACCTCTGGATGTTCAGATACACGAGTGGAGTTTTTATTGTGTAATAATTTATACATCACCTGCAACCTATTTGGAGGTCAAAGTCGTTACGATTACCACGTATGCTTTGATAGTAGGAATGGGGAACTGATTTCTTTTGAATCATACTATTTATTACTTTAGCCCAGTGCTATTTCCTTGCAATGGTTCTGCAGGGTATAGGGCAGAAGTCTTCTGCATCCTGTGGTAAACATGTTTTGTAGTTGTTGTTAAAAGGATGAATGTCAGGGATTGGTTCAGATCTGTAGTCACAATATGGGCTTTACTGCTCCCACTGCCCAACAAAGATTGTTTGCTGTAATGGGCTGCCTTTGAAGACTGCTTGCAGAAAACAGTTTAAAGTATTTACATTGTTTCACAATACTTTATCAGCAGTCCTTACAACAGATCTGTAAAGTGGATTAGCTTTATTAGCTCAGTGTTGTAGATGAATGAGGTTGAGAGTAATTTGTTTAAAGCTCTCTAGTAAGTTCAAACTGGCCACAATTTGAACTTGAAAGCAAGTCATCACAGCAGAATCTCCACTGAGCACAGCTATTGTGGAATGCTATTGCTTCATCTAACACAACTGACTTATTTTCTCCACTGAATTCACTACGTTTTTGTAATTGCTAAACATAGCTCTAGGTACTTGTGAATACATTCCTTGCAAGCTAGGCCTATATGGTATCTCCTTTCTAAAACACCCTTCATGTTGAGATGAGCAGGTGATGGAGTTGCTTTGCATCTCATCTAGCTTAAAGCTAAACCCTAATGTATTGTAATGCAATTAAAAGTCATGGAGGCAGTTGAGGGGAGGCAGAACATATACTAGACCAGAGGTTCACAAAATTTGTTGCTTCAGCTGTCTTGAACTTCAATTCCCAGAAACCCCAGCCAGCTTTGCCAGTGGCCAGGAATTATGGGAGTTTTGCAGAAGTCTTCCTTCATCCACTATGCTCTCCCCGATGGTTTTCTTCTAGCATTGACAGAGGATAATGTCCAGCTAATGTGGGGCCAGCCAGCTAGCCAACATTGCCTTTCTCTTCCATCTTTGTTCTGCTCTTCTGAATGAAAAGAATGCTTGAACTGGACTATAAACTCTCCTGTGTCATTGAATTAGGCATTGTTTTTTTAAGCCTGGATAGAAAGGAAGTTTGGCTAATTGTTTTGTCTATACTGATAAATCTGTATGTAAGTCATCTGTATGCTACGTTGACCGTAGGTTTGGAATTCAATAATAGGAATCCTCATTGGAATAAGGGTATATGTGCCAGGGTTATTTTGTTCTCTGAGGTTAAAAGTATTCATCTGCGAGTAACTGAGGTGTGGGTGAAATGTGTCTGGCACCTCTGTGAATGATATTCTAACAATGTCATTAAAACATGAAGGTCTTTTAGTTTCATATTTGAAATAGATTGTCCTGCTGATTTTTGGTGGCATAATTTTAGATGCATTTTTCTTCAGGACAAGGATAACAGTAAAAAGAGTAGACGTATGGTATGGATGAAACTGGACTGGCTACCCATTGTCTGCCTATTTTTAAAAATAATTGTGTGTGGCCTAATCTATACCATATCCCCCCCCCCCAAACCCCCATATACTCCAAAAACATCTTGGAATAAGCTCTGATCAAGTGGTGGATTGGTATAAGAGGGAAAACAAATGTTTCTATGTTCTTGGCAGTGGGAGCCTATTTTATTTAAGTAGACACATTTTTGTGCATTTGTTGTTTTCATAAATCTGGAGTCTTAGATAACACTGATGATAGCATATTTTAAACATGTTTCTAATAAAATTTCGATTCCTCTTAGTTCATTTATTTCCACCTACTTTTTGCCATCATGACTGGTAATTACCCAAAAATCGTAAGGAAAGATGTAAAACCCCACAGCGTCATTTTTAAAGGATTATATTGTCTTTTGGTTGTAGGTGCAAGATACAAAGAAGTATATATGCAGCACTCAGGGTTGTATGTTCAATATCCCTTCTTAGATCAGAGTCCTGTGCACCTGCTGAACAGATGGCTGACCATCCAATTTGACAGCTCTCATCACCTGCTGGAAGGACTGAATCCAGCACCCTTATCGCCTCCCTTACCATGCCACAGAAATAATTGACAGTAGCGCAGTGTTGGCCATCTGTTCTTCTGGGAGTTCCATGCCTGTAGCAGTATGTGAATAGACCACTATTGCGGGTAGGGATTTGTGAACTTTCAAATGGATTGTGAGGGTGGGTGAGGTGCTGTTGTCCTAAAGAGGACAGAGCTTGCACTCAATTTTTTTTTCATATGCTTAATACACATTTAGGACAAACAAGAATGCTAACTGGATCTGTTTAACTATTGCTTGATATCACATTGTTAAAAGCTATTGTAACCTTGGTATAGACATACAGATGATAACAACAAGGGACCAGGAAGTGGCAAAAAAGTGGTTTCGATGTTTCATTTGTGTGGTCTTACTTGTGAAGACAACTCATAGCAAGCACCTTGCTGGAACCTTTTAAGGAAGAGTTTATATTGCTGGAATAATACTGCAAAAACCTTAATCTCTTTTTAGTACCTCCAATCCAGGCTGGGTATGTTAGAATCAAAGATCTGGAAGAGACCACAGGGGCCCTCCAATCCAACCCCCTCCCATGAAGGATTCTTAGTGCTTTGATTATTGGTATTGGATCTATTTGTGAATAATAGGGAGGCAAATTTTTGAAGATGATACTTTTCGTGTGCAAATAAATTCTAAAACTGTCAAAATGTTTCTAAATAGAATTTAGTATTGCATATTTTAATGTGAATTATTTATTCAAAACTAAAGAGGTCTCATAAACTACAATATACTTTTTGAGATTTCAAAATACGAACCTTATGAAAAAAGTACCATATGTACCGGCGTACTAGACCACTGGGGGTATAAGACGACCTCCCCAAATTTTAAACAAAAAATACAGAGTTAGGGATATACTCGCCATTTAAGACGAGTCCCCATTCCATGGCGATCTGCTCTCTTTCCTTCCTCCCTGGACACCATAGCAGAGTGTCCGATAGGAGCGGAGGAGGGCACAGGGAGGAGGAGCGGCAGGCTGCATTGCCAAGAAGACAGCCTGCTCGAAGAGACGCGAAGGCAATCCTTCTGGCCTGCTCGCACGTGCCTTCTCGATCTCCACGCCAAGAAGCTACACCTCCCAGACTGCCTCAGCACGCCCATCCCACACACGCAGCAGGAAGCAGGAAGAGATGGGCTTGCTGCACGCAGCAGGAAGGAGGAAGGGACCCTTTCTGATTCCTGCTGCGTGCGTATGCAGCAAGCCCATCCCTTCCTGCTGCGTGCATGCGCAGCAAGCCCATCTTTTCCTGCAGCGTGCGTGGGATGGGCGTGCTGAGGCAGTCTGGGAGGCGTAGTTTCTGGGCTACTTGGTGAGGAGAGCGAGAAAGCGCACGCAAGCAGGCCAGAAGGATCGCCTTCACGTCGTGTCCAGCATGCAGTCTTCTTGGCAATGCGGCCTGCCGCTCCTCCTCCCTGTGCCCTTCCTCTGCCCTCCTCCTCCCCCCAAGTTACGATAGTTTAATTTTATTATTTTAGTTTAATTATTTTTAGGTTTTTTAAATTTTACATCTGGCGTACTAGACGGCCCCCGTGTTTTAATAAGATTTGGGGGGGGGGGCTAAAAAGTCATCTAGTACGCCTTACATACGGTAAGTCAAAGCAAATTTGGAAACAGTGGAAAAACCCTCACCCTATAATGGAAAATTTTGATCTCTTTAAGCAAGCTTCAGAGATGGTAAACTGGATCTGAAACAGCTAAATACAGTATTGTGGGGCTGACCGAAAAGTATTAGAATGTAAAGCAATTAAGAAATTGGCTAAATCTTAGAGGGGTCCTTAATTTGTTTTTTCTTAATTCTGAACAGGTAATTTAATCACTAAAGCACAGAGATATGTATGAAATTTAAATACATTTGTAACATAGTTCTTTGAGATTCAATGGAGTTATGGAAATTTACTGCATTTACAATTTTAAAATCCATAGAACAGAACTGGTGATTCCTAACCCCCCCCCCCTTTCCCAGGAGTCCTCATTCTCTGGTAAGGCCAATGAGGAAAGGCAGTTCAGCTACATCAGACGATACCACCTCAAAATGCTGCGCAGTAAAAGTAAAGGCTCTGTTCATCCCTTAGCTTTCTCAGTGGGAAAGGCTAGAGGTTCGTTGCCTGGAACATGTTGCCAGGGAGTCCTTGAGGCTGCTCTTGCAGATGAGACATGAGAGTACAGATGTTGAGGGACGTGGCCTTGTTCCATGGTTAATATCCAGCTCTTGACATTTTTCCTGTATGCTAGTGTGACCCTTTGGACAAAGAGAATTCCTCCTCCTGCCCTAGACTACACTGGTTTTTGCTGTAGTAGTATTATTTTCCTGATAGCCTTGTGGATTCAGGCCTCATAATTCTTGACATATTCACCTCTTAGCAATATAGTTGCTTAGCAGTATAGATAGATGTTGTCTACCTTATTGCCCTTGGTAATATTAGATCATGAGGATCAGCTGTTCTTCTGTGGTAGCTCACAAAGGTAATGGAAATGTTGCCAGTGCTGTAAGGCTACCAATGTTTTACTGTGTCTGAACAGTAAGCTAGAATTTTAGCAAAAATTCACTTAGTATGTATTGTTAAATTGCACATCATTGTTGAATTGGGATTGTATTTATTTAAAGTATTGTCTCAAATGATCCTGACTCTGAAATGTATGTTCTGATTTTGTCTGGAAAACTTAGTATGTAGGGCAGGCATCCTCAAACTTTGGCCCTCCAGCTGTTTGGGCCTTCAACTCCCATAATTCCTGACAATTGAACAAGCTTGTTGGGGCTTCTGGGAGTTGGAGGCCCAAACTGCTGGAGGGTCATAGTTTGAGGATGCCTGATGTAGATTGTAACCAACTGCCATCAATTTTGGTAGGATAATGTAAAAATTATCAGCCATATAGGTTGCTACTTGGTTGGTGTGCTTTGTCATCATTAGGCATGTAGGCTCATTTGAATTTAGCTTGAACTAAAGCTCTATGTGGAAGTGCCACCTCATAAAATAAATACTTTAGAGCAGGGGTTCTCAAAACTTTTAAAGCAGAAGAACCCTTTTTGAATGAAAAGTTTCTCGTGGAGCCCCAAGAATTTTTTGGACACAAGGGCCACATTGCATTTTTAAATTTGACAGATGGGCTGGGCCGGGCCAGTGGCAGATGGATGGAGAATGTTTGCATGAACTAAGTAAAAATGAAATGAACAAATTCCTATGTATACCTCACATATCTTGTTTGTAGTGCAAAAGGAAGAAAGGGGAGGAAGGGAGAAAAGAAGGGGTGGAAGAAGGAAGGAAGTTTGGAAAGAAGGAAGGCATGAAAGAGGGAAGGGAGGGAGGAAGGAAGAAAGAAAAGGAGGGAAGAAAGGGAGAAAAGAGTGGAAAGACAAAGAGGAAAGGGGGGAAGAAAGGAAGAAAAGAAAGGAGAAAGAAAGAAAAAGAGAAGGGGGTAAGGCAGGCAGGCGTACTGAGTTGTGACCCAAGTGGCTGCAGTCAGCGCTGAAGTCCTCGGGTCTCAGTCACAGGCCACACTCACCTTCTGCTGGCTGGCCATGCTGTGAACAAGGAGGACCGAGGGGCTGGGGTTGGCTGGCCACATCGCTCCCAATACTGCCACCTTCTTTGCTGCAGCTCCTCTTCTCATGACCAAGCACCCGGCGGTGCCTTGGAGGCCTCATCCTTCCTAGGCAGGGGGGGGGGAGCCTACACGGAGCCCCTGACTGTGCTTTGCAGAGCCCTAAGTTTGAGAACCACTGCTTTAGAGATTAGCAAACTGGTTACCTGATATATTCAGCCCATCTGTTTAAACTTGGAAGTGACCAAATTGTCATTCCCAATCTATAGGGGGTGTTCAGTGGACAATTGACTTACCAGTTACTTTTTAAAGATGATTTGCTGGTAGAAACATAGGATTGCTCACCTTATTATGACATATTCACGTGAAGAATAACTACTTTTGAGTGTTTACAGGTACAATAGTTTTCACTTTTGAGCAAAAAACAGTTGGGGTGGGGAGTTATCCAGAAGGTTTGATGGTTCATATGCAATCTTTATAGGCTTTGTGTTCCCCACATTAATCTACTTCGTGATCACTTTGCAGATTTGTTTCCTCAAGAAAATATATACATGCAAATTCGTTTTCGTGTAAATATCGCATAAATTTGTTTTCAGTTTCAATAAAATTAATCTACAATAAAATTAATCAAAGTGATTGTTGACATCTATTTACATTTGAAAATTATATGTAGTATTTAGAAAGACAATGCCCCTTTATACCCTTTGTGAGATCTATGTTGCCCTTTGCTGACTGAAGCTGCCCCATTAGTGCACAATGGAAATATGAGCTCAGCTGCGTAATCATGATATAGTCATAGATCTTCTGAAAATACTTTTAGAGTTCCATTGTGAAAAATATGTGGCTGCTTTTGTTAGTATTCTTTTTTTAATAATTCATTTATCCTGCTTTATACAAGAGGAGATAGCTTTACAGTTAAAAGCATGTATATTGCCATCAGAGGTTTAGAGGAGGCATGAAGAAGAAATTTCTTCTTCTTTCTGTCCCCTGTTTAACTCCCTGTTTAAGCCCTCATTACTTGGTGACAGTACACATGCAGACTTCCTTTATCTTCCTTAAAACGAGTCTGTTATTGCCATATTTCTGTATACCTCACCCTCCCTGCTTTTTTTGCTTCTGATTCGAATGATGATGTACTTACCGTATTATTTTGTTTGATATAAATCTTAAATAAGTTACTTAAATAGGTTAAATAAGCATTGGTTACTAGTTTGGTTGAAGAAGATATTTCCATTTTGAGGAAATAAAGTCAGCTGTAAATTACATAATGAAATAAAAAGCTCTTTAACACACTAAATTAAACAGTGATTAAGTTGTGTAAAATTAGGTCGATGAAGAATAGAAACCAAATATTTTCTCTGTATTTAGAAATATTTATAGAAATGTGTAAGTCTGAAACCTTTCCTTAATTTTCAATAAATTGAAGTGCATTTATGTTTGAGAAATATACTGTATATAGTGTTTCCTATACTACAGTTAATGGGCATTCTTTCTTGAGATTCTTTTGAAACCACAGTAAAATGTAGATAATTGATAACATTTAAAAAGGGGGAGATGTGAAGCAAAATGAAGGAAAGTGATGTGCCATGGACCTTAGTGGTTGAAACTACAGGAGTGGCAAGAGTAAGATAATGGAAATGGTAGGGATAGTTGTCAGAAGAAGATGGTAAAGAAAGAAATGAACAAAAGTACTAATGATCACAACACCTGCAATCCCAAACATCTCTATGTAACTATTTGTTGCCTTGGAACCTGTCTTAGCTGTCTTGGCTAAGAAAGGCCTGGGCATAGAGTGATTTTTGTTCAGGCTTACAATATGAGCACGGCAGCTCTGAAGGCACTCTGTTGTAAGTACTAAAATAAAGGGGATTTCCACTCATCTCATAGTAATAGGGTTACAGTCTCCACTTGATCAGGAGTATTGTAATGTCAAAGATTCCTGACAAAGATTTTCAGGTTGTTTTCCAGAAAGCCTTGATTCAAATTTGAATCTTGGCATTATATGGCAAGAATAAGTAGAAGTAACAGTTTAGAAAGAACGTATCAGCAGTATATACTGTGTAATATTTCAAAACTCAATACAGTAAGCAACATTATGCAAACTTAAAAAACCCTAATATTCTGAATGTGTTGCAAGCGTCATGTAATTTTCAATACTGTTATATTATTGTATTCAATTTATATATTCATTGACCAACTGTAAAATGTCATTTGTTTACAGCAGTCAAGTCTAGGTAGATATAAAGAGGCAGTTTGAGCATTTCAATATAACTCTTGAGACCAGTATTCAAATTCCCAATTTATCATGGAAACCCACTGGGTGAGGGTCTCAGCCTCAGAGGAAGGCACACACTCTCAGAACAAATCTTGGCAAGAAAGCACAGCGATAGGTTCACCTTAGGATTTCCCATTTGTCAGAAACTACTTGAAGGCACAAAACAACAATAGGGTTTAAAATTTACCTTTGTCAAAGTAATTTAACCATTTGTTTTGCAACTGTTGAAGCAATATGTTTACATCCTGCAAGTAAAACAAGTTTTAAATATACCTTGTTTTCTGATCACTGCCCTCTTTTGTCCACAACTCCATGTTGTTCTTGTGCACTCTTTTTACATGTTTGGATTTCATTGAATTATAGGAAGGAACTACATTAGCCCTCTAGTCCAACTCCCTGCCAAAAAGGAAAAGTCCATTTGGCTCCTCTCTCCCCAAAAGTCAGACCTAGTCTTAGTTCTATTATTGACACTGCTGCTGTGAAATCTTATAGGACTTTCTCTATATTAACCTGGAAAATTTCAATTTATAGCTACTGCTATTCTATTGCTGACATACTGGCTTTAGTCATTTTTGCAACTATAACTTTGAAGTAGGGTTCCCATCCAGTTTTCAAAGCCGGCATTGGCATTCTGTTTACACATAGCAGGCACTGCGATTTCAATTACTGACATTTTTGAAGAGCTAAATTTGCTGAAACAACCTAGACCTAGACTGTGTGGCCCCATATTGTCTGATGGATTTTGTAAAGTTTGAAATGGAGAGACTGATGTCTTCCATTAATTGATATCTTGTTGCACATGTCTAGAGATATGTTATCAGGACTAAAGCTGAGATCATCTGCTTTTATCCTGTGGGCTAAACATATTTCTCCCTACCTGTATAGTAAGTGAAATGTTGGTTGTGAGGCTAGATTCAGAGGTTTTTATATTAAGTAGGAAGATATTTGGTGAATGACCCCATCTTCAACATAGATTCGCAGTGTTACAGATTAATCCAGAATATGCTAGGCTAATAAAGTGAACTAAATAGATAGATAAATAAATAAATAGGTAATCATTAATGTGTTGTCGAAGGCTTTCATGGCCGGAATCACTGGGTTGCTGTGAGTATTCCAGGATGTATGGCCATGTTCCAGAAGCATTCTCTCCTGGCGTTTCGCCCACATCTATGGCAAAAATTAGGTACAGCATGTATATCCCTAAGGGAATTGAATGGCCCTTGCAGCCAATAAAAGTGTTGAAGCTCAAAGTTGCATATTCATCTACTTTGAAACTTTTTGAAAATAGTTTGATGAATAGTTCTGATTCTTTTATTAAGAAGGAAGCTTGGATTTGTATAGAAATGAGGTAGGAGAGTAGAAAAGAAGTAGAAGAGCCAATCACTGAAAAATGTAGTCTTTAAAAAAGATTATTAGCAGTACAAAAGTACTTCCTGTAATTTACTAGTTACACTCTTTGTTTCCAGACATGTGGATCATTTTTATACATTTACTTGATATTTAAGAAGGTTAGTCTGTTCTTGGGAAAGTTTGTTAATAATCAAAATGCTTTTCTTTTTATACTCAGGAGATTTAGTAGGAGTTAAAACTCTTTCCTTTTAGAGTTACATAAATGGTCTTACGAGGAAGATAGAATACCTTGTATGGGGTGGAACTAGGAAGAATAAAGACGCCATTGTTACTAAGAGCTATAACACCAAAGGGTCAAGTGTTATTTTAAAAGCTGTACCGAACAAAAAACCACAACAAAACCTTATCTAGGGAAATCTCGTGGCTTAGAGTGACCTGTGCTGCTGCTGGGCAGGCTTTCAGGATGTCATGTATACAGGCACCTGCACAGCACACGGGGACTGTGACGATAACCATGCTGATCCATCTTAATCCAAACAACAAACTGGCAGGATAATGGATGACACAGTTGAAAAGTACAACTAGTGCAAAAAGTACATCAGAATGACATTGACAGTTTTTCTCTAATGGAAGCTTACTTTGCTGGTTAATGACACAAGATCTGAGCGGAGATTTACTTAGCAGACATGCACTGCTTATTGACAAGGCTGTCTCTCATACTCCACTCTCCCAATCTTGAAACTGTAATACCAGACTCAGAAGTTAGTAATATGTGTGCATATTTCTAAAAATATATATGTATAAGCAGTCCCTGAGTTACAAACATTCAACTTACAAACATCTTGTAGTTAAGAACTGGGGTGAGATAACAGGAAGTGAGAGAAAGCTACTTCTCGGAAGAGAAAGTCACTCCTGAAAGACATATGGTAAGCAAAAGGTGTCTTAACGGAGGCTTTGTCACCAGTCCTTGTTACCACAACAAGCCTTTTTTTTTCAAAATCCAATTATCACAGGAACAGAAAGTTAGGTGAAATCTTCTGAACAGGGGCAGAGACAGCCAAACATACACCACAGGGATGTTAACCCTTTTCTTTGCTATCCAAAGCTAATATATGTATATTTTTGGCTGGTGTTAAACTGAAAATATGTACCTTTTCCGACAAAAACAAGTTCAACTTAAGAACAAACCTACAGAACTTATCTTGCCCATAAGTTAGAGACTTCCTGAACTGGCTTAGTACAGTTGGATTTTTTTTAAAAAGTGAGGCAACATCTTATGAACAGGATCACAGACATCTAAACAGGCACCACAGGGGTATTAACCCTTCCTTATGCTATACAAAACTAAATGATCTTATTTGGTTGCAGTTTCACATAAAAATGTGTCTGTTCCAATTTACAAATTCACCATAAGAACAAACCTACAGAACCTGTCTTTTTTGTACCTTGGGGACTGTCTGTAATATGTTGCCCATTTGCCTCTTAATGTTAAAGCTATAGGAAAGGACAAAGATTGTTCATGTAGTTGTGCAATGATTTGCACCATCTTAAAGTTGACTACAAGTTTTGACTTGACTAGCTTGTAGTACTGCTCTTTGAGCATTTTGTATATACTAAAATTGTAAGTGCATGCATTAACAAAATCAAGAAAAATGCTTTGATTGTATTTTTCTACATGACAACAGATTGGACTGGATGTTCCATGTGATTACTTCCATCTCTGTGGTTTTATGGTCAGCAAGTGTAAAATAGCACTTAATATCAAGCATATTAATCCATCCCTTTCTATCACTAAATTGTCCCCCATTTATTTGACAGGTTAGTGTCCAGAGCACTTAGGTTTTGCATTTCTATGATTTACACTATTTGACAATGCCTTGGGCCTTAACTTGTCGAATAAGCTGGAGCAGCAATTTACTGGAAAGCCTGTAAATTAATGCACCCTCTACAATATTGATACAAAGGTTTTTTATATGAGCAATCTGCAATCCTAAACACATACATTGAAATGTAATTTCCTGAGCAAGAAATCAGATGAGAAGTTAGCAAGTATATATACAGTATATGAGAAAACTGGCATTGTTTAGTGCTTTCAGAATTAAAAAATAAAACAAAACCCAAGATGGTACTGTGAATTGGTTTTTGAAGTTAAGAGGCAACTCAAGGCAATCATTTTGGTCTTTGAGTAATGTAATTGTTTTAATAGACTCCTCTCAAATAGGTATCTTCAGCAGTCTGGGTAAATGGAAATTTTCAAACCTTTTCAGAGTTTGAAAGTTCCAAACCATTTTAAGACAAAGTGTTAAGATGAGTAAGTTTTTCATGAATAAGGAACAAAATTGAATAGTCTTTTCATTAATTTAAAAATGGGTTTTACCCTGATACAGAGTACAGTTTTTATTCTTTGTGTATTTGAGGGTGAGGGCCTGTTGGTTCATGTTCTGCATAATACCCAGGGGGCTTTGGTTATGTAAATACATAAGGTTCAAAATTCCCTGTGGTCTGCTTTGAACATGTATGAAAGAAAATAAGTTGTGAAAGTGCTAGAAAAAAAAGAGCTCACTGGGGATGTTAGAGTGGGAAGCTGTGTGCTTTTGTGCAGATTGTGAAATTGTTTTGTTGCAGATCCTTGTTTCTGTAAAGGACTAGAAGATAAAAGAGTGATTTTGACAGAACTCTTGGTTTACATGTTGTTTTTTGTTTTTGTTTTAGAGATTGAGCAAAATAGTTTGAATATTTTCATGGTGTGGTTTAAATTAAAATCGTATGCAGATTTGTTTACTTTGAGTCCCAGTATTTTTAGCTTGTCCGACCCAAAATTATATTTGTACCTTTATGTGTGAGAATAACTTGTAAAATAGTAAGGATGCCCTCTCCTGGATAAAAGGATGTTACAGAAATGAATTGAATGCAGTACTATTTAAGACGCTGGAATGTGGTTCACAAAGTAACCCATTAAGATAATAAACATTCCAGGTTCTTGTTTTTCTTTGGAATGAGTGTTTCTGAGGGACTGAATCTAAAAGTCTTGAACTCCCAATATTTCTGTAATTTGAATAGTATTGTACTTGGCATTAGTTACGATTTATGGTTTTCTAATCAGCATAAATGGTATTGTAATCAGCTCTATCTAATGTCTTTACCCCTGTCACACGTCTGTAAACTTGCCAGTTCTGATTTTTTTTTAAAAAAATCTTTTGTTTCTATAATCCCTGGAATTTAGTTTGAAGATAAAGGGCTGCATTTTTCTTCTTGCTAGTAAAAGAAAGCATAATTTAACTCCGCAGCATTTAATGCTGACTCAGCCTATTTTGGTCAGCTTTAAGCTGTTACCTATACTTGAGCATACCTAAAAATAGATGTGTGACCTAGAACACTTTGTGGTTCCCAGAATTAGGTGCATTATTATTCATTTAATACTCTTTAAAGGAACGGTAGATGTCATGCTATTTTTAGATATAAAAGCTGAAGCTCAGGTTGTATCAGACTTTGCATTTGCTAATAAGATTTTGACCATCTTATCATCTGCTTTATTGTTCCATAGGCTCTTTTGAACTGTACAATGGGCCATTCAGTTACTAAATTGACTAAATGTAATTCTGGTTAATGTTTCTCCTATGTAAATAGTTATGAAATAAATGTTTAAGTTTATTCTCCTGTATTTTTTCAGGTGGTTCTGTTGGTAGAACAAGAAAGGTGGACCACATTCTAAAAATATGCAAAGCAGGTTTTGAGAAATGTTTAAAATGACAGAAATTCTGGTTTTTTTGTATCTTACTGTGATATGTGGCCACACAATAGTGTGTGGGTATTTTTCCCATTTTTTTTGGTCTCCGAAACGGCTCCCATAGAAATTCCCAAAATAGAGTCCAAAAATCAGATTGAGATTGGGAGTTTAAAATGAGAGCATTAAGAAATATAAATGCCTGTGAATGTGCAACACTGTCTTCTGGTATCCTTATTTTAAAAGATCAAGAGGCTGAACTGCAAACTGCTAAACATAGGGATACATCTAAAACCTTTTTAAAAGACAAGTTTTGTGCATACATCTATGCTAAAAGAAAGAGCATCAAATGGAAATGCTGCTTTCTTTGATTGGTTAAATGTTATGTATGCTAGCCTAGTTCAGTATCTTGTAATGAGTGATAATGCATAATTTATCCAGTTCCCTATGGTCTGTTGTGTTGATAAAAAATACTGCAAGAGTTAGCAAATATCATGAGCTGGGAAAAGCAGTGTGAGTGTTTCGCCCTCTCCTCCACTTTCTGCATTGCCTGTCTTCCTCCTCCTCCTTAATAGAGATTCCTTGTGCTAATTCCCATTGGCCAAGACAGGAATAGGCGGGGCCTGCAGACTTTTTTTTGCATGACATCACTCCTGTTTGTCTCAGCACTGTGAGCTGGTAGGCTCTTTTTGGTTTCAGCTTCTGTGAGGAGAGTTTCGCTTCTGCTTCTCTTGCTGGAGCTTACAAAGGAATCTGTTAGAGTTGCTGTTTCTGATCCACTTTGGTAAATGAAAAGGGATTTTCTTCTCTTTCCATAGACGTTCTGAACTGGACTAAAGATCTTCTGGGGGAACAAATCTCTGGGGGAGCTGATTTCACAACTGCCACATTGTGTGTCTAATGTGCTACAAGGATGAGCCCGGCATTTGGAGCCATGGAAGTGGAGCATTATTCCAAAGGCGTCCTGCTGGAGCCTTTTGTTCACCAGGTTGGGGGTCACTCCTGTGTCCTCCGGTTTAATGACAAGACCATCTGTAAGCCCCTTATCCAGCGTGAACACCAGTTCTATGAGACTCTTCCTGCAGAAATGCATAAATTCACTCCTCAGTATGAAGGTATGTTACCAACTTTAGAAGAGGGCTGGGCATTTTATTTTTGTCATCAATTCAGATGTGCTCTATTGTTTTGTCTCTGAAATCTCTTACACTGAAAAGATTTTAGGGAGCTTCTTTTCATGTATTTTGATGTTGTCTGAGCCAGGCTGTGGAGATGCAGGGTGGAGATGCTTGCCAGTGGGTCTTTGGGCTGACTAACAGCATTAGAGTAGAACAACTCTGCTGATGATAGCCTGTAGATCACCTTTAGGCACAGGTAGGTAAGTATATTGATAACAGCTTGTAAATGTTTTCAGTAATACTGTGCTCTTCACTCTGATCTTTTTAGTTGCGTGCACTTTTAAAATTACTTTTGAACAGTAAGATTTTCTTGTTTTGTGGAATTTCAGTGTGGATCTTTAGATTGTTCTTTACCTCTTACATTTTGATCACACTGGATATTTCAATCAAATGTCATTATAGCAGTGAAAACAGCAGTGCTTGTACTTGCCCTTAAGGAAATGGGAAAAAAAACCCTATGGCTGTTAGATAGGCAAAAGGTGAATTACACTTGAAAAAACTATTTCAGATGGTATGTGGAAGTGGATATTCCAGTTCTTAGCATTGCACTAGCCAACACAAGTATACTTCAGGGATTTAATTAATGATAATCCGATTTTTAAAATTCTGATTATATCATTAATTTTTTTCACTAATAAAACAACCATTTGTTTCCCAGTTGTATATATGAATTGAAGGACAGGGAAATGTCTCTTAGCTGTATTGCTGTTTGATGTGCACACTTACTGAAACATTTGAAAATATCTCCTTACAAGCTCTTAGCATGAATAAATATTAAAATATTTAATGCAATGTAACAAATTGTATTAGCATATGTGGTTTTTCTCTTTGTGTGTGGGAGGGACTGAGGGTGGGGGGCTCATTTGGTCCGTTTCTGTTGTTTTTTCCAGGATAAAGCCAAAGGCCACTTTCTAGCTGGTTTCCCCCTATCCTGTAGCTCTTTCCTGTGTGGACAGCAGGACTGTCAGTCAGAGTTTCCGCACTCCCCGCCCTTGCTACTATAGGTCCCAGAGCTGCCTGCCCTGCTCAGAAGTGCCAGTCTCCCGCCAAGAACTCTAGTGATGAGCGGCAAGAATGTGCAGATTGGTTGATTTCAGGATAAAGAGAGAGGACTGAGGAAAAACCCATTCAGCCAGTTGTTACAACTTCTGCCGTAACATTCCTATATGGCACAGGGAAGCACCTCTGTCAGAACTTTCCTCTAAGACTCTCAAAACATTACACAGTGCTCTAGAGACTTTTGAGATGAGGCAAAATGCTTTCAAGGTTCACCATGTTTTGATGTATCTCAGTCAAATTTGCTTTGTACTTCATTTTGTTATTTCTTTTTTTACAAGACTTCTACATAACTGAAATCAATAAAATATATTCCCCAAAATAAAATAAAAATAAAAAAGAATTGTGAACTTAAACGTGGTGATTCTATATGGAAGCCTTCAAATTAGTTGTCTGTTGTAATGTGTTTTGTTGTTCTTGTTCTGCTCTGCTCTTGAAAGCCTTTCCTTTCCCCAGAATCTCTTAACCCTCATTTGTTTGGATAAATGCTTTTTGCTTTGCTGTTGAGCAAAACTTAAAGCTTGTGGTGTTTCTGTGCAGGGCATATTCCATTGCAAGATGTAAATATTCAATGTTTTACATCACTCTTAGGGACAGATAAGTCAGATTTTTAAAAATAATAAAAATTTTCAATAATGGAAAACGTCTCCTGTTATTATTTGATTCTTATGTGATTCTGCTCAGGAAAAAGAGAAGAATCTCCTGTATCATCATTAATGTGTTGTCTTCATGATAACTTGTCTTCTCTGTGAGGTGTCACTTTGTCTAGATGTTTTGATATTTGTTAGGTTGGCAGATGAGTTTTGGCCTGTGGCAAGATAAAAAACTAAGGACTGGGGTAAGAGAAAAACCAAAGTTGCTATATTCTTAGTGTAAAATTATGTTGTGTTCTAAGATTTATTAGCATCTTATTTCTCTGGTTCTTAACTGGATGTCTCATTTCTTCTTTCAAGGTGTGGTATCTGTAAGTTTTGAAGAGGATGAAGATGGAAATCTCTGCCTAATAGCATATCCACTAAATGGGGACCATGATAATTTAGAAAGCCTAGATAATTCTGACTGTGAACCTAAAAGTAAATTGCTACGATGGACTAATAAAAAGACTGTATTGCTAGAAAATGAAAAGCTGACTAAGGAATGGGTCCGACAACATCGAAAAGAAGAAAAAATGATGAAAAGGTAACTTGAAGGAAAAGTAAACAAACTACATATACATTCAAGTCTAATGGATTACAAAACACCATCCCAAGAACATTAACTCAAGACTAACTCCCTTTGTATTTATTTTAGACAGTTGTGCATAGGGTTGTAGCTTTAAGCTTTAGTGCTGTATGTTTGTACTTCAAAATAAGCCCCATTTGATTAAACGTATTCCAATTATACTTTAAATTTGACTTAATAGTGTAGATCAGTTTGTCCTTTGTTGTTGCCTTGACCTTTTCACATTGGAAAAAGGAGTCTGAATTTCAGTGCTCTTTTACCAAATAATTAAGTTTCCTGTTTCATGACTAATTTGCAGTATGTTCCACACGAGAAGGAATAGCTGGAAGATTTTCTGATTTGCAGATGACTAATCTTGAAAGATTTTACTGTAGTGCTAGTTACCCTATGTCAGTCTGTAGGTGAAAAATACAAAGGGGATTGTGGCCTCTTTACTTTAACATTTATTGTAGCATAAGTTTCCTTAGGCTAGAATCTATTCCATGAAATGCAAATCCTTTAAAATGGGGTAGAAGTTTTGTGGAGAAGTTGCACAAATTGCTCAGATTATAATAAAATAGCTAGGGAATGACTTCTGTTGGTTAGTTGTAACATGTTTGAAAGCAGTGCACAGGTGAACCTTATCAGAACACAACTCCATTTTTCAGATTGTTTTTAAAAGTAGTACACTGCCGATTGGCCACAGATATTAATGCTTTTTCTTTTTTTTTAGTCATAAATTAGAAGAAGAATTTGAATTGCTGAAGAAATCTGAAGTGTTGTATTACAGTGTTGAGAAAAAGGGGAACGTCAGTTCACAGTTTAAACATCATAATCCTTGGAGTATGAAATGCCATCAACAGCAGCTACAGCGAATGAAGGAAAATGCAAAACATCGAAATCAATACAGTATCCTTTGTTCAAATGTATCATGTTTGCAAACAGAACAAGGTCCTTACTGTCTTAGGAGCACTGCAAGATTAAATACTATCATACAAATTTAAACACTGGGAGACTATTGAGGCTGATTTAGGGTTTCTTGTCAGTCATTGGTAATTGTGACTATAAAGGATTATTTTGTGTTGCTGAAATTGAGGCTCTGATATAATGCTTCGCTGTTTCTGTGCTGGCATAAATCTGCAGGTCAGTTGTCTGTAGCAGCTTGCAGTTTCTGTGCACTCTCTACAGCTGATGGAGGCTATTGTTTGTAACATGTTTGTAATGGGAATGGAGCTATGTTACTCATATGGCAGTCCTAGGCAGAACTTCTCTTTAAACCAGTGTTGCGAGATTCTGTATAGCAATTGTGCTGCAAGTGCAAATGTCTTTAAACCAAGAATATATTTTAGTGTGATGCTAAGACTGCTTACATCATAATTAATGGATTCTTGCAAGTAAAATGAAGTTATGTGTCTTTGCATGGCTCTTAAAGTTGTTACCCGTTTCAAAAACATTAGAATGGTTTGATTTCTAGCTTGTTTCCTTACAAGATCCTTTAAAAAACTACTACCTTGCTTTTTGTCTGGAGATACATGGAGAAAAACATCTATGTCTCAATGGTAGTTTGGCACCATTCTTCCACTGTTCTGCATTTCCAATGAAATGTCTGATACATTCATTTCACACTTAAGACCCATTTTTATTTATATTAAAACCGTAAACACCACTTTCCTCTCATAACCTTTTAATCCAAACACTGGACCCCCCTCATATAAGAGATACATAAAGTGTGACTTGAAGCCTTTATTAGTCTATTCGTGCTAGATGTACATTGTTAAGTGAGTTTGAATGAATGTATTTGCAACTGAGTGAGTGTAATTTTTTCCCCAAAAGGTGAAAAGTCTATTGTACAATTACAGTAATTGCTTAATTACTGGACTAGAGTCTCTTGACTGCCATTTGAATTAGACATTTGTGACAAAATAAAAGTAGAAATGACTATAGCCATGATACTGATGTATTGGCTTCATGTATCGGAGACCTCACAGAAATAATTGTTGGGGATCATGCGTGTTGATGTGCTTTTAGATCTTCCTTCTGAATTTCTCATAAGCATCGATTCAGCCACTGTGGGAACAGATTGCGCAGTTTTGGTCTGAACCAGCATAACTGCTCTGAGGTTCTTAATGAGACACAAGGTGAATGTTTTGTTGTATTTTATTGATTAATAGGCTATTTGCTATATGCTTGTACAAATGGACCTCCTGCATACTAAACGCTAATGGTTTTCAGATGAGTGTTAAGTCTTCAGAGCACCGAAGAAGTGACATACAATGGCCATTTGTTATCTGTTAGAGTTGAGTTCCAGGACCCCTTGCGGATACCAAAATTTGTAGATGCTCAGTGGTATAGTAAAATGGTGCTCCTTATGTAAAGTGGAAAAATCAAAGTTTGCCTTGTCAAATTTTGTTTAAATTCTTTTTAAGCTATGGATGGTTGAATCTGTGGATACACAGTGCTGACTATAGTTGTGAAATGAATTTCATATGGATACATTTACTCATGAAATTGTGTTAATTTGGAATATCTTTACTAATTTGAGAAGGACAGTTGACCAAAGGCATACCAGAAGTATGTGACATATTATAAGACTGAATCCAAATTGCTGACTCTTAAATGCCTGCTATCTTACAGGACAGTGTGTCACTAAAGTCTTTGGAAACAAGGCATTGTGCAGATTGCTCGAGTGCAGCCAATAAAAGTTGAAAATAACTAGCCTTTTATTGAATCAGTTCACACAAGTTATAATTCATCTGGAGCAGGAGCATCCTTGGGAATTCTTATGATCGGGTAGAACATTTATTTATTTTGCAAGTAAAAAAAGAATATAGTCACAGTTCTCGCAGATTTTCCTTAACTAAACAGAATTTATCTTACTGGAAAATCTAACCTCACGATATGAGGTGCCTTGTGTGTTGGATCTCAAGATGGGAACCCGGCAGCACGGAGATGATGCCTCTGAAGAAAAGAAGGCCAATCAGATCCGGAAGTGTCAGCAAAGTACTTCAGCTGTGATTGGTGTCCGGGTGTGTGGAATGCAGGTGAGTCTAAAAACGTCTAGGAGTAGAATAAGGCATTTGGAATGAGGGTTCCTGCTGAAAAAAAGACTTATGTGTGAAACCAATTTCTACTTGCATTTTGTTGCAGTAGGAAAACTCCATCTTTCTCCTGAATCAAAACTGGAACCGTTTTGAATGAAAGAAATACTAAGTTCTCATTACAGTTGTCACCGAATTATAGTCCTAGATGTGCTGGGGTGGGTGTAATTGAACATTGCCAGGTAGTTTAAAATGACATACCTGGTAAGTTTCTTCAGTGCTAAGTAATTCGGTATTGTTATTAACTTTCAACAATTCTGTAACTCTACTACTTCATACTTTTCTAGCTGAGAGATTTTACATTTTATTCACCATCTTGCTGAAGAAAGCTCCAGAACGTGGCAGTATCACTGTAATCAGGCGGACGGGCCACTTCAGAGCAATTGCTCTTATCAGGAGCGGAGAAAGTGAGCCACTGTGCCCTTCTCTAACTATGCATGGAATTCGCTATTTAACCATCAGGCTGCCCTTAATTTAATTAGCAAGTTCTTCGTAGGAGATAGAACTTGTTTCCACATGCATGTGCATGGAGTGAAGCATGGAAACACAAGTCTTTAATATCAAAGGATTGAAACCAACTACCCTTTCTGGCAAAACATGCAAAATCTTCTGCAGATTCTGCCATGGATCATTGATAGGCTATATTTAGGTGTAAGAGTTTGATTTATAATTAAAATACCTGATGGGCTATAGCTACTCACATTCAGTTTCGCATTTGAAATCATTTGGCACTGGGACCTCTGATAAGCGATGTGCTAGCTCATTTCAATTGGAGTGAGAATTTCATTTATATTTTGTTAGAATTGAGAATAGAAGAGTATGTTTCTCTTTATAGTGTTCCTATACTGTAGAGTGGTCATATCATAGAGCAACCAAAGCAATGCCCCTTCCACAAAGAATGTGATCTTAATTCAAAGGCAAGTCACCATTTCTTGATATATCTATCATGCCCTTCATTGTGGACGGATTCCTAGGGCAGCTTAAATTTTAAAAAACAATCCGTTACTATTATTTTGGGGCTGCTTCTATCCCAGGCATTCTCTGGACGCAGTATGTCCATCTACCAAAACCCAGTTCTCATTTGGTCATTGTGATCAGCTTTCATTCCATCATGTTTTTTTCTGAGTGCTGAAGGCTTGGCTGTGTGTTTTCGAATCTGCTCCATTCAGAACTTGAAGGGAGGGTTGGGAGCTTTCACTGCCCAAAAGACAGAGGGAGATGCACCAAGGGCCACAATTGTTCCATTTTTTGTGATACCAATTCCTTGTAAGTGAGGGAAACCAACAGATGTGGTCATAGGAACAATAGAAATAGATTTGTATCACTGTTTCCTATCTCACGTCACCAGCTTTCTTTTTAATATAATCTGAATGCAGAGCTTCAAATATGATTTTAAATGCCTGTCACAGAGTAGCCCTTTTTCATAGTTTTCCTGCACTGCTATTAGATGAAATATGTTTGCCCTACTGCAGGTATTTTTAGAAAGAAGCTTCTCTCTCCTTCCACTTCCATAGTAACACTTCATAGCAAGTAGCACCTGTTAAAAAGCCTACTGTTCATAACAGCTTGTCTTATTTCAAACCACAGGGGTTTTTTTTCCTGAGGTGATTGTCAATTCATGGTTTGTGATTATGGAAAGTAGTTTTTACCAGCATGCTTTCTAGTAGAAGCATGTGAAATGCACCTTTTTGGGTATCAGGTGGCTACGGTCATTTTAGTTTGATTTTCATTATACTTCTAGCAGATACCTACATGCTCTGTAAGAGAATGCTAAAGAATAGTTTCACCAATGTATTAATTTGCTTCAAACAATATAGACTAACACAGTAGCTCCTTTTTAAAGTATTTTTTCATCATGACCAGGTCACGGGACACCACAGGCAGCCACTCCAATTGGCATTAGTTTTTCAAATACAGTTAACAAGTGCAAGCATGATACTGGAGTTAATGAGCTGAATTAGAGACTAGTGCAGCTATGCATGTCATAACCTGACTATGGAACTGGTGGCCAAATAATTTTAATCCTAAATTCTCCAATCTTCCTTCCTAAATGGAAGAGAACAATGAACAGTTTTCTTGGCAACTAAAATGCATTCATTGCAGAATTATAATTGCCAAAATATGCCATCCCTCCTTTACACCAGAGGAGCTTTTCGAAGATTTTCTTCTTTCCTGAAAAAGTAGATTTCCTCAGTTTTGATTGTTGCATCTGGCACTAATCATTTTTTTAATTATTTTTCTATAGGTTTATCAGCCAGGTTCTGGCCAGCTAATGTTCATGAATAAATACCATGGAAGAAAGCTGTCTGTCCAAGGATTTAAAGAAGCACTTTACCAGTTCTTTCATAATGGCAAATATTTGCGAAGAGAACTCTTTGAACCTGTACTCAAGAAACTGACTGAATTAAAATCAGTCTTAGAGAAACAGGAATCATACCGTTTCTACTCCAGCTCTTTGCTCATTCTTTATGACGGAAAGGAATTACAAGATGTACCCGTGGACTCTGACCCAGAAGACCTTGAAGGTCTTTCAGAGGAGTCATCTGATGAATCTGCAGGGGCATATGCCTACAAGCCCACTGCTAGCTCTGTTGATGTTCGAATGATAGACTTTGCCCACACAACCTGCAGGTATTATGGAGAAGATAGCGTGGTACATGAGGGCCAAGATACGGGTTATGTTTTTGGACTCCAAAACTTAATAGCTATTATTAAAGAAATAAGGGACGAAAACAGCGAATAAACATTTAGAATGCAAAATCGTAGAAATCACTATAGTGACTCTTTGTATTCCAGAAATATTGACCACTTTCTGGTGGTAGCAGACTGTACAGACTGTGTTGTGGCAGCTCTGTCAGTGATGGACCTGTTCAAAAGAGGGCATTTCCTTTTAGTGGTGCTAGAGGTAGCACTGATGCATCTGGGTATCTTTATTTATTTTAACTCTCTCGTAAACATTCCATTTTTGATTATTCGAATACCTCTGTTATTCCTGTGTGTATATGTATCAATAAAATTCTTTTTGTTCATTATAAGTGGTAATGCCTTTCTGATACCAGTCATTTACTTCTGCATGAGAACAGTGGTTACCAAATATTGGTCCTCTGCGTGTTGTGAAGTTCAACTCCCAGAACTAGCCAGCTTGGCTGATATTTGGGGATTCTGGGATTCTTCAGGTTTTATTCCTTATAAAATACAATGTTTATTAGCAGGACGCTTTTTTTTTGTATTTTGCTTGTCCACAAACAATAAGAATGAGCTTGAGCATTCCTCTAATTAGTAAGTGTTACATTGGATTAGTCTATATGTTGGAGGAATGCTTTGGCTCAATGAGCCAAAAAATTGCATTATTCATTCCAAAAGTGGTGTAGGACCTTTTAGGGAGGGCCATTAAACAGCTCTTCAAGGCATCTAAACAGGCCAATGGACAGGTCTCAGAAAGATCATCCCAGCAATCATAAGCTGTGTGTGGTGCCTCCCTCCCTTTTACAATGTTTAAAAACGAGTGTGCCTATTTCTGATTTGCAAACAAGCACTCATGGGTACTGCTTTACCATCTTATCTTGCAAGACAGATTTTAAATTGCCTATATCTGTATTGGGCTTTCCAATAACCTCTGTGGCTAGGCAGCACATTTGGTATTTTGATGCAACCTTGTTTTGTCTTGTCACTGGAGTTAGATCTTAGACAAACAACACTCAACTCTCAATATTATAATTCCTTACCTTGGAATAGCATACAGTATTTTCAGTGGGCCTGCTGAAAATTTACACAGGTTGTCCTGAATGGAATCTTTTGTCATCTTGAGTGTATGTGTTTTGACTCATATTTTTCCCCTTCATGTTTTCTGATGGTAAAGTTTTGTTTAAGGCCCTAAAGAAGTTAGCGTGACTGCTGCTTTTATTAATATGCATATACAATTTACCATTTATTTATTTATTATTTCAATTTATATACCACCCTTCCCAAAAAGGCTCAGGGTGGTTCACAACAATGAATACACAACACAACGTAGTTAAAAACAGAATAAAAAACAGATTAGGACCAGAATGGAAAGCACAACCTTAGAGATTAAACGCCTGGCGGAACAGGGTGGTCTTACAGGCCCTCCTGAAGGCCTGTAACTCCGTTATTGCTCGTGCCTCTGCTGGGAGGGTGTTCCACAGCGTAGGCGCTACTACAGAAAAGATGCGCTGCCGAGTCGACAATCGGCAAATCTTGAGTAATGGAACCTCCAATAGGTTTTGGTCCATGGACCGTAGTGGTCTCTGGGGAATGTGCAGGGAGAGGCGGTCCTTCAGATACACTGGCCCCAGACCATGCAAGGCCTTAAATAGACCATGCATATAAATAGAAGAGAAATAATGTTTAGTTTTAAACTTAACTCTGAAAGATTGTCTGGAGAACTGAATGCTAAGAAAGGTGAACACTGTATTGTATGCTCTCAGTATTTGTCTATGTGGACATCACCAAATACTTGTTTTTGCATAATGGATGATTGCTTAGTCCAATCACAATAACTAAAATTAGGGAAATATTACTGAGGCTCTGTAGGCAAATGTATGGAGTCTGTGGTATGTATTAAAGGAAACATACATGGTGATCACCCAGATCCTCTCCCATTTTTATGTCCTGATTTTCTTCAAAGTGTTTGTCCCAATATAGTGATGCTACCGAGATTTTCCCTTCTTTCTGTTATTATTTTTTGGGTGCTTGCCTTCATAATCATTTTCATAATTCCTTCTCTTTTTGCTAGATTGTATTTTAAGTACTAAATGCGCTAATATGACCCACTCGTCCCTAGGCAGCACAACAAGGTGTTTTCTCCAATGCAGGAGTTCCCAAATGTTGGTCCGCCAGGTGTTTTCAACATTCACATCCCTGAATGTCAGCCAAGTTGGCTAGGACTTTTGGGAGTTGAATTTCAAAACACCTGGAGGACCAACATTTGTTAACCATTGCTCTTGTACACCCTTAAAATGAACACACAGGATAAAAAATGGATGACAACCATGGTCCTTTCCACATACAGACCAGTTTTATCTATATATCTGTATCTACAGTATCTATAAGATGCTTCCATTTCATCCACCCATTCATGTTAATGTCAACTTTGGGTTCTTGGGATGAGTGTATTTCCCACTAAAGAGGGTTTTTTTATCATCAGTACTCAGACCAAGTACTTTTATCTCTACCTTTTCTTTGAGACATATTAAAAGTAATATATTTGACCATAGTAGATTGAGCAACTCGGGAGTCTTTTGAGAAGGATTTTGAGCAGAATTATGTGGTCAGAGGCTGTGAAATGGCTAGTAAAACTAAGAAGGCAATGCTTCACTACACATGAAGTTTGTTGAACAAGGGTAGTAAAGCAATCTTGAGCAAAAGCCCAGTCTATGCCCACATCATGCCAAAGCTTAAGCTTGGAAAGACCAGGAAATGAAACTTGAAATTTTAAATGGGATATACCTTGTTCTTTCTCAATTCACTGGAGCAAATAGTTCCAGTTAAATTAACTGTGGGAACGATGCAGATAAATACTGTGGGTCATTTCACACCTCCACCTATTCATCATTTGATCTTAATGTCCAATTGTTCAACATTTGAGGTAGCTGGCTGCATTGAAAGGCTTCTATTGAGTGCATGCATTTCTTAGAGGGATACATGAACACAGGGCCTAAGGTGTTTGATACCTGATGACTGTGAGTTTCACACAACTGATTATTCTCTTAATACGCGTATCAGATGGAAAGAGGGCCTGAAAGACAAAGAGCTATTGGGCACCTTGCAAAGCATCACTGTTTTCAAAACAGCTCTGTATATTTAGGAATGTTGATGTATTGATGGCTCTCAAACTGAGATAATCCTTTCTCCACCTGGGTGTTTTTTGTTGTTTTTTTTAAACAACTGAAGAGGATGCAATTTTTTTTCTGGAATCTTGAATATACCTAACTGTAGCTGATCTTACTGTGATATAAGCCATTTCTCTCATTTGTCACTGATGAGGTGGAAAGATACAAACATAACATTACCATGTAGAACACTGAGTTAATCTTGAAGACCACAATTTATTATCATGGCTAATAGTCCTTGATAGGACTGCCATTTTAGAACCAACTCCACAAACATGCTTCAAAAAGTTATCTATAGTCAACTAAACTCACAATTTGTGATAAGGTTCTGTAGGCAAATTGCACATCAGATGAGTAATCTATGGCTGTATGACTTGGAACCAACAGCTTGAACTTAAATGAAATTTGTGGAACATAAGCCACATTGAAGCCAGGGGAACAGTTGGGTATGACTTAAATCTAAACTATTTCAATAGGGTAGAACAACAGCCAGGGTAGTATCTGTGGTGGAGGTCTTACGCCTCATCGCTAGTTTCATTGGCTCAATTTTTTCTTGTGCCTTTGAGATGTAAGACAAAAGAAAAGCCCTGTTTACAAGGAAATCCCATACACATCTGCACGAAAGTCAGCCTTGTGGAGTGATGGGATTACACCAAGGTGAGTATGAAATGGCACCCTTACTTCAGAAGCAAAACAGCATCTTCAATACTGCATGTTGAGTAAGAGCTTCCTGTAGTATTAGTCTGCACTAAGTTTATCTTTCCGACACAGTGTAGAAAGGGCCAAGAAGAAAGGAGTGATCAGGTGCAATGTGTGATCTGAGGCAATCAAGAGAGCTTAATTTAATATACATGCAGATACCTGCACCTGTAGTTTGATCACATAGTTAGGATAGTTAAGATGCTCTACTAGAAAGCTTCCCCCCCCCCCCCCTGAACCATGACAGCAGGGCTCTGTGAATTAACTCTTATTTGTGCTGAAAAAACAAATGGTAGCAGTGGGGGTGTAGTGATAGCTTGTCATCTTGCTATGTCTTAGATGTGATTTCCTGATTTGTTCCTCCGTACAACATAACCAAATGATGCAGTGACTCTTTTTCTTAACATACATAGCCAGGCAGTGGGACTGGAGAACTGCTTTCTTTTTAAAATACCTGCACATAATCACTCAAGTATTGAAAATGGGAGGCGGGATTCGAACCACTCGAACAGGTCTTGGAGAAAGTTGAATGACATGATGGAATGGCTATTGTGAGAGCAAGTCTTGTTTTCCCTTCTCCACTCCTTGTCCTGCCCTTCTTTCTGGGAGCTCTTCTGTTTGAAGAATGCCAGTTACATAACGGCTTCTTCTGAGTCTGCCAGTGTTAAGCACCATGAGTCTGTGGGTGGAAGTACAGAGTGTAATTGTTTAAGCAAAGTCTGGCTCAGATTGCACAAGGACCCAGGTGGTGCAGATTGTCTCTAGGGCCAGCACTTGTTATTGGAAAAGCTTGGCAGGAGGTTGGCATGAACCATAAAAGCCAGCTTCCCACTAGCTCCCAGTGTGGTTGTGCTACTGGGAAGCAAAGAGAACAAGATGCTATCTTTGGGATTCTGGAAATAACTGATTTGGCAAGCACTCTGCCATCACCCCCCCCCCCCCTTCCCATGCTTTGTAGCACATGGATGTCAAGCAAGATGGAAATGCTTATACAAGAGAAACTTTGAACTCGGTGTGCAGCATCCCAGGGAGGTTTTGGTTCAAGGTAGGAGAAACAGCTTTACCTTGCAAATCAGGACACACCTTTGTTTTCTTTTGAGCTTTATCATTCCCAGTTCCAGCCCAGTGGCCTGAGGTGGCAAGAACGCCTCTCCAGCAGATGCCTGGGTCACGTTTTGCGCCAGCGAGACACACTATGTTTTGAGAACATCAGGGGATGAGGTCATAGCAGCTCATGAAGCAGCCGCCCAGAGCCTTGTTTGCCCAGGCAGCAATCAAAGCTGGAAAGTAGGGGGGGGGGTGATGGTGGGAAACTTAAAACACAAAGAAGCTTTCGAGCCCTAGTGTCCTTTGGGGTGAGAGACTCTCTGGAAATCTGCTGACACCCCCTGGCCCTCATAGCAACATCAAATGCAGGTTTCAATTTCCATCTTCCCTTTGATAATTCATGAGACAGTTGAGTCTGCAGTGAGTGAGGATCAGCTGTCAGCACGTGGGTGGCTGAGAACAGGATGGGAAATTCCACTTCAGGGAGCAGCTCATGTCTAAGCAGCGGCTGCAAAGGTGGGGGAGGGGATCAGAGGAAGGCTATAAACAAAGTAAGTTGAGGCTGGAGCTATAGCTTGGGTCAGCATTGCTATTTCCTTACATCTATCCCCAGCTAGGGAGAGCCCAAGGCTGGTAGGGTTTCCTTGGGAGATGGAGTCCACTCCATCTGAAAGCCATAAGGTTGGTAGAGTCTACCGATGATGCAAAGTGGGTGGGAAGCAAGAACATTCTGTTTCCAAATACTTTCCCAGGCTCAAAGGATCTGTATTTCTGGGGTTCTCTTTCTGCTGACCACTTTTTCTCCAAGAAGAACCCAGAGGGACTGTGAGGAACATTAAGGAGAAACTACTATGTAAGGGGCAGGGGTGAAATCAGGCAACTAGCTCAACAACAGCCTGCAAACCTGCTGCTCATTGATAAGGCTGTCTAGGAGACTGGAGGGATTGCTGAGGGACTTTGGAATGCAAATGAACAGAAGAGATGCAGCCTCTGTTTCTGATGCCCACTTGAGCTGTTTAGCTTGGGGCCCTTTCATATTACAACAGGCATCCTCAAACTGTGGCCCTCCAGCTGCTTTGGCCTCCACTCCCAGAAGCCCTAGCCAGCTTGTTCAATGATCAGAAATTCTGGGATTTGGTGGCCCAAAGAGCTGGACGACCACAGTTTGAGAATGCCTGTAGTACACAATTATAGCACGATGATTCCATTTTAATAGCTATGGCTTCATCCTATAGAATGCAAGGGCTTGGAATTTTGGAGGCACTAGAGTAGTGGTTCCCAACATTTTTTATTTCAAAGATATGGGGCTTCATTCCCAGAATCCCCAACCAAGAAGATCAATAGTTGGGCATTCTTCGTTTGGAGGTCGAAAACAAAGGTGGAGACCCACAACCCTTGAACTGACTTGGAATTCGAAATGCCCTCCAAACCAGAAATGTCAAAGATTCCACGGGATGGAATCATGGCAGTTAAAGCAGAATTATAGTGGTATAACTACAGTATGAAAGGGCTCTTGGAGCTTTCTTATAGATTCCATCACTGTTCATTCTTTCATTCTCCTATTGATAATTTTTGGACTGCAGTTTAGCTCGTTCATGGATATCAGTTATGGGTTCATGTGGCCTTCTAGACATTGTTGGACTGCAACTCCTAGCAGTGTCAGCCAGCAAAGGCAGTGGTGAAGGATGCTGGGACTAACAATATCTGAAGGGCTAGATAATTTCCATCCTTACTTTAGCATTGAGCTTGCTGGAAATATTCTGACTAACTGGATAAAGTCCTGCCTATCCAACCTGATCTGCATTGGTATTATTAAAAAGGTGAGCTATCTAAATGTTGTTGGACTGCAGCTCTCATCAGCATTAGTCAGCAAAGCAAGTGCTGTGACATAAATGCAGTTAACATAATCTAGACAGCCATTATTATTATTATTATTTGATACACAACAAAATTGGTACACAGCAAACAAGATCACTATGCTAGCTTTTGTATTTGATCGCACGTCGGACACTTATTGTTGTTGTTGTTTGATACATAACAAGATTAGTACACAGCAAACAAGATCACTATGCTGGCTTTTGTATTTGATCACATGTTGAACACTTCCCAAGTACTATTATTATGTTTTTTCTCTCCACAAAGAGACTTAAAGTGGCTTGTATTAAAATCATTTCAATGCAATTTAAAATGTACGGATATACAGACATTAAAACAGAATTAAATATCTGTGGTATTAAAAGATTCACATTTTAAATCCATAAATATCCAAAGCTTAAAAACTGCCCACAAGCTGCCCATTCTTAGTGGATCAATTCACATGTGGTGGTGGGAAGTATTGGTAAGTTCCAACTAGAGTAAATCCACTGAATAGTAAAGCAACAGGCAGGTTAACTCAATAAATGGGAATGCTTGAGCTGGGACTACCAATAGGATCGGGATTATTTTTTTCTTTAACATGATGGCTCCTGACTCCCAACCAGACTTCCTTTTCCAACCAATTTTCTATTAAATACCACCCCCAAAGGAAAAAAGAAATAAAGAGAAAGAATTGTAAATAAACAAATAAGGATGGTCTGGCACAAAAAAGAGGGCCAGTTTTTCAAGTTGCTGGCTAGGGTTAAAGTCATATATCTGAAAAGGCTGAAAAGAACTACATATACAACTTTTTCTTGTACATATTGTTAAGGTGATAGGAAACATCATCAATGAAGCCAAATGGAAGAAATTTCCTCAGAAACGAAAGCTCTGTCCTCCTGTTGTTCACCTGGCAATTGTTAGATGGTGGTGCCAGGACTTTTCACCCTTTGGTCCCTTGTACTACAAGGCGATTGCTCCTAACCTTTGCTCTTAGCATAAGTTGGCATCAGCCTCAGCAGTTTTAAGTCCAGAGCTGATGGGAATATGAGTTGTCTCTTTTATGTTCAGGAGCTATTTCGCGTTGTTGTCTGCCAGCTGCTTGTCCATTGTAAATATTTAATAGCTCCATCAGTGTTTGGGATGTTGGCATCTGAGTGTTTGTTTCTCTCAATGTGGGGCCCAAGGCAGCTTTCTTTACTCTCACTGACTGACCTCACAAGGTTGTTGTGATCATAAAGCAAGGAAGAAGAGAGCCATGAATGCCATCTTGAGCCCACTGCAGGAAAAGCAGGAATAAAATGGGACAAAACAACTAATAACAGTAATGAAACTAATACCGTGCAGGAGATTTTGCTTCCTGCATAAAGGGCTATCCTATGAATTTCAAATTCCTTGCAGAACTGTTGAAGCCTATTAACCTGCTAGTAGTGCTCCACTGGAACAATCAATTCATGAGAGCAGTGTGACTTTAAAAGGGTTTCAGGAGTCCAAATTATGGCTCATCTCTTGTGAGCAAGGCAATCATTTTGTGATTATGTCACTATGGTGTATACAAACAAGCAAATATTTTGCTGTTCCAACTTCTGGTGTCACTTTCACGTACACTTCTCTTGCAAATAGTGTTATGAATTCGAGTATGGCATAAATAGTTATGGTTCAGTTAAATGACCTTCATGATATATAGGGGTGGGTCTATCTGCTTACTTACCTGAAACCAAAAATCTGTGAAAAGATAAAGAAAACATACTTGAAGGTCAACTCATTTTATCCTTATAACAATCTTGGTGTTTAGTTTAGGTATCAAAAGAATGGCCAGTTTCTAGTAACCTATCACACAACTTTGTCGATACTGGACCATTGAATACCAAGTCTTTCTGGTCTAAGTTTATTGATTATATCACATGGCCTTTGGGGGCTTAGAAGTGCCATTTAAACCTTCTGGAGTAATTGGAGATAGAATCACAGTGAAAACAGAAGATTCACTGGAGCTGAACTTCCTGCTGACTAACAACTATTAAGTATCAACTACTCTTTCCACTAAAGAATCTTCATAGCAAGGGTGGGGAATCCTGGCTCACCACATGTTTTGGATGACAATTTCTCCAATTCCTTACCACGATAAGACTGGGGGGGGGGGCATTCATTTCTGGGGAGGCAGCTGGTGTGATAATGGTAGTATAGATATCCAGGGTAGCTTTCCCCAACTGCACGTGTCCAGAGGACTGTGACTAGATCAAAGCTTCGGAAAGCATGCCCTATGAGGAACATAAAGAGTTCCATATGTTTGGTCTGCAGAAGATTGAGAGGAGACATGATAGACATGTTTATATATTTTAAAGGATGTCATAAGGAAGAGGGAGCAGACTTATTTTCTGCTATCCTGGAGACTGGAACTTGGAGCGATGGGTTTCAAATTACAGGGAGTTCTCCCTTTTATAGGGAGAACTTCCTGACTGTAAGAGCTCTTCTGGTCGCTTCTGGAGTGAGAGAATCAGACCACAGAAAACTGGGTGACTTTGAAGGTGCTGAACAGACTGTGCTCTAGCACCACGAAATGCAGAGCCAACCTTAAGAAATGGGGCCACAAAGTGGTCTACGACATGAGAGTGTGGAGAAGAGCAGACTACAGACCATCAATTACAATGCATCCTGAGCCCTCCCACATGCACAATGGAGGACCTCCTTATAGCAACACCAGAGGCACTCCATGTGGCTAGCAACTGGTCAAAGGACATTTAATAGAATGCCAACTTTGCAAACTTTGTGTTTATTTTGGGTTTTTTGTTTTTGTTTTTAAATACAACTGTTTGGTTTGCTCCTCATACAATTAATAAATAGAGCTCTTCAACAGTGGAACTGTCTGCCCTGGAATGTGGTGGATGCTCCTTCTTTGGAGGTTTTTAAGGAGAGGCTGGATGGCCATCTGCCAGGGGTGCTTTGATTGTCCTTTTTCTGCACGGCAATTACTTATAACTTTTACTCTTAGCATAAGTTGGCATCACCAGGGGGGTTGGACTGGATGTGATCTCTTCCAACTCTATGATTCTATTATTCTAGCTCAGGCATGTGCAAATTTCAGTCCTCCGTGTGTTTTGGACTTCCACAATTCCTAACAGATGATAATCTGGCTTGGATTTCTGGGAGTTGAAGCCCAAAACATAGGGAGGGCTGAAGTTTGCCCATGTCTGTTTAAGCTAGGCCCTTAAAATGTTTGGGACTACAACCTCCACTGTCCTTAAATAACACATGCTGTCTAGAGTTCCTGGGAGTTAAATACTTCTATAATACTAAGCACACTTTCATTGACAAGAGTAGTGATTACTGCCAGCATAACCTGCTGCACCGTACTGTAGTTGACCTGTGAGACACTCCATTAACTTACTTCTTTAGTCCAATGTCACACTCAGTAAACTTCTAGCTAAGTTTCTGTCCTTGGTTTTGTATGCTTGGTTTTCCTGTGTTTGAGTAGGGAAAAATAGACAAAATGTTTGGCTACAACATTAAAAAATATAGACAGATATGGCCTTTCTGACTATGCTGTGTTGGAAATCTGTTTCTGTGATAAGAAGTGCTAATCATAAGGCATTGTTAATATTTGCAAATAAAGCTGCCCTTGCCTTTTGTGATCTTCATGATAATATACAAAACTGAAAGCCTGTGTTTGTATATATACAAAATTTGTTTTATTTATTTATTTATTTCGATTTATTCGTCGCCACTCCCGTCAGGCTCGGGGTGACTTACAAGTGTTAAAAAGACCATACGATACAGATAAAAACACAAGATTAAAACTATACAATTAAAATTATACAATAGTGCACGGGCAGCAGAAATTACTCCCATGGCCTACGGCTACATAGTAAAGGTTTTGGTTCTTTCATATCGTACTATTGCTTAAAATTATCAATTTCTGTTTCCTACAGCTGCTAAATACTGGATAAGTTTAGATGTCAATGTGCTGGAAGCTTCAGACAATCCTAATTCGGAAGAAGGGCGAGAGGGAAACCTGAGAATAAATAAAGTAGAAATGTTTTATCTTCTGGCTTTGAGTGATGTTATAGTTTTACTGCCTCCCAGAAAATAGATGACAAAATGCCACATTTCCTTTCTGTGTTGATATACACTCTGAAAAGCTATGTTTACATTGTGAGTTTTCTTAGGAGAGGATGACATGAAAGACAAGGCTGCCGCTAATCCTGCTTTGTGTGGCGCGACAGTTCTTTCTAAAGGAAACATGTTTCTGAGCGGACACATGCCCACAGCAGCCGCAGTGCAAAACAGGAGGGGCAGGGATGATAGGGCTGCCTGTCACTGTGATGAGAGCTATTGAAATAATTGGAACCTGCCCATTCTTGACCTTCACTTCCTCCATTTAAACCAGTGGTTCCCAACTTTGCGCCACCAGGTGTTTTGAATTTCAACTCCCTAACAGCTCGTAAAATGGCTGGGATTTCTGGGAATTGAAGTCCAAAACACCTGGAAGCCCAAAGATTGGGAACCACTGATTTAGACCAAGAAACTCAGACTCGCCTTCACTTTATGCCCCATTTTGATTGTTTGTTTGTTTATACTGAACTAAAGTGATTTGACTGAAATTTCCAAACATTGATGATGTTTGTCCTGTATCCAATGGAGCAACATGTACCATGCATACAAAAATTCCCAGCTTCACTCCCTTACATTTCTAAGAAATGCTAGAAAAGAATCGTGCCTGTAAACATGGATAACTGCTGCCAGTCAGTGTGGTTGTTGCCAATACAGAGCTGGGCCAGATGGACCAACGTCCTGACTCTGTAAATACAGGCGTCCTCCCAACTTCTGAATTCTAACTTTAACATATTGTGAAATAGAGTAGTATAGGGTGAGAATCACTTCCTCTAGAGCAGAGATGAGAATCAGGCAGCCTTCCAGATGCTATATGACAAATCCTGTCAGCTGTGGCCAACATACCAACAACATCTGGGGAGTCTTATGATTCTCACTCCTTTTCTACATCAAAGCCAATGCAGTGGGTGTCATGACTTAACAAACATTTGAGCCAAGCTGTCTCTCACACAAACCAAGATACTTTCCATTGTCCCATACTACCTGATTTCAGATCAGGGACATTGGAACACCTGTGCAGGTGCTCGTTTTCGGGGGGGGGCGCCCACCTCACCTGTTGCTTCTGACCACTTATTCCATCAGCCCACTTTGGTTGTTTAATTTTAAGCTTTTTTATTGTATTTATATTTGAATTGTGCAATTATTATGTCATGTTTATTACTGTATGTTTAAATTGATATGCTAATTGTTTAAATTGATACGTTATGTTTATTATATGTGTAATGCGGCATTGTATGCCATGGATTGTAAGCCGCCCTGAGTCCCCCACTAGGGTGAGAAGGGCAGGGTATAAATGTAGTATAATAATAATAATCAGGGTGAACATGTCTAATACTGATCTGCTTTTAAGGCTATCAAGAGTAACAGCTACAGAGTAAGGGTTATAGATCAAAAGAGACAAAATAATACCAAATATTCTGTTAAAATGGAGGGTCATTAATAAGTGCAAATGGATTTACTTTCAAAATAATTCCATGGGTAGAGTAGCTTGTTCCTGACCCTACCTCTTTCTCCTAATGTATTTCCTTCTAGATGTGTAATGAATGTGTGTGACAAGATCCTTAGGACTATCGACCAAGCTAGAATAAGATGTGGAATAATATGAGTGTTAGAATAGGACTGGATTTGAATCCCCACTTGCTCAAAGAAGCCCACTGGGGCCTCTTCTACACTACCACTTAAAATCCAGACTCATATAATCCAGACTCATATAATCCAGTTCAAAGCAGATAATGTGGGGTATCTGTGTTGATAATCTGGATTATATAGCAGTGTAGAAGGGGCCTAAGTGACCTTAAGCAAGTCACACTTTGTCATCCT
Organism: Anolis apletophallus; assembly: GCA_030556195.1. Taxonomy (NCBI): domain Eukaryota; kingdom Metazoa; phylum Chordata; class Lepidosauria; order Squamata; family Anolidae; genus Anolis; species Anolis apletophallus. The sequence continues at coordinate 39,577,244 of JARBWK010000001.1, read as the reverse complement.
CTGAGGAAGACAAGGGCAAACCTCCTCTGACACATCTTGTCAAGAAAATCTTGTGATAGGGTTGCCTTAAGGTCTCTATAAGCCAGAAATGACTTGAAGGAGGACAAAAATCATGAGATTTTACTTATAGTTTAGGTATGTTACTATTAGGATTACAAATCACAGACTCTCCTATATAGCATGGCAGTTTGGGTAGATATAGTCCCTCCAAAATCAACTTTCTTTAAACTATGACTTCATTCCTTTATCCAGACACCCATGATTAAATCTCTGTGTGTGTGTGTGTGTGTGTGTGTGTGAGAGAGAGAGAGAGCTAATCATAGGCATTAGTTTGGCAAATGCTGCTTGTTTTAAGCTTTGAGCTCTTGAGATTGTGTGGACTGGCAAGGAGCCACAATCTCTCATTTGCCATGGTTACTTACCTTTCTGGGGACAGAAGTAGCAGAAATTTCCTCTTGGCTCATACAGCCTGCCTTTTAATGTGAAGCTGGCGAGCCTCGCTTTCTGGTAGGGCAGCTTTTTCTTACCTGACATTGGTAAAGGCAGCCACCTGTGCTTTCCCAGTAGAAATGGTTGAACTTGCTGGTGCCAGGGGGGAGGGAGAGAAGATGGAAGACAACATGGTTCTTCACAACAGCCATTCTGCCAAAGGCCAATGGACTGCCAAATATTTCAGTGGACTGAGAAGATCCTTTGAAAATTCCCATTGTGACTCTATTGCCCAATTGCCTGGGGAATTTTTGGAGTTTCACTCCTGAAAAGGAACTATGCAAAGCTTTGGCTCGTTGTATTTGCACCTGGTTTTCTTCAAATGATGCTGATATATCTCCAACATGCCTCTGTTTTATTTATTCCCTTATTTTTCCTCTCCCAAATTACCTGGAGCACTTACTATATGGTTTCAAGGGGTTTTCCCATTCCACCACAATGGCAACTGACCGAATCTAGCCACTTGAGTCCAATGTGGATTCTGCCAGAGTTGCTGAAGCAGACACTCAACATTTCCCCTTCATATTCACTTTCCCTCTGTGTTGCGGATGGGGCTTTTGCTAACGAGACATAATTCGATTTGAATTTTCTAGGCCCAGCTGTAAAGAGGACATTGGGTAAGGAACATCCATTCCCCATGGGAAAGAACTCAAGCAGAGCTAATGCAAACAGGATGCAGAGAATGAACAAGGAAAGTGCTCACGAAGGTCAGGGCTGCCTGCGAGCGTTATTGCTCACCATTCTGCAGTACGCATCACAAACTCCCCTCTGGCTTTGAGACTGTGGAAGAGGCTGCTTCTCCCTGTATTTTAGATCTGGACAACTGAAAAACTTCTCTCTGCTCCCATCTGGAGGTCAACAGCCACCAGAACAAATCACATTGTGCCCCTAGGACCCTTGAGTTTTTTCACATCTAAATGTGAACAGATTTATTTGCTTTTTGGGTGATACGTAAGACACTGCCTCATCCAAGGTGAGACCTACCTCACTCCTTACAGTCACTACTATTGCTCAGACAACATCTTCTTTGACCTCAGGCAGAGGGAAGTATTCCCCAACTCCAGAGTCTTTTCCAAGATCAGCGCTTCTTTTTTTTTCAGATCAAGGCTATTTGACGTGGGGGCCAGCAAGAAACCCCTCCAAGTCTGCCAGGGACCGGGCCCATAGTTGTGCCCACAGACTACAACTCTTTCTTTCCTAGCAACCCCTTCAAGTAGCACTGTTTTTGATGCCACTGTCCAAAATCCCTCAACTTGAAACTTGTTCTAAAGAGGAACTCTTCCAAGATCTGATTCAGATATATGTGGAGTCGAACTCCCAGTTATATTAACCATCATAGTGCATGGCGAAGGATCATGAGAGTTGCCATTCAAAATCAGGAGGGACCACACTTTCCACAAGCTTTATTTAACAGGGGAGCAGGGATTTGATATAAGATAGAACATTTACCTTTATCACACATTTGTATTAATTTGGAGAACATTAATGCCACCAAACCAATCAAACTTTCAAATTGTCTTAAAGTGCAGCCCTACACAGAGTCCATTATAGTCATTCAACCTGGAGAGAGAATACAGTGACACAAACAGCTCAGGCAGCAGGTTTTGAGTGTCATACAAGGCAGGAAAGAACTTTGTAATTATTACATTTTTGCTACAAGGTATGAGGGAAAAGGCCTTATGAGGTGTTTTCCCTTGAGTGTCCACTACCTGAAAAGCTGGCTGGCCAGCTTTGCTTACTGTGAACCTTGGCTTTGGGGTTGCTATTCACTGATCTTCTCCAGGCTTAAATGGAAAATGTTTTGGGTAAACCTTAGAAAATGACAAAAGAGGGCATTTAGGAATAATACTGTGAAATCTAGAATTTGTACAAGGTATTGCTTTTTTCAAAAAGCAAACAAAAGAAGAACTTTATGGGAATTTTGGTTGACGTTTCCTTCACAGAATGTTCTGTTATGAGGAAGTCACTCACCGTCATGTTGAGTGAGCAATCAGAACAAGGCCTGCAAACAAATCCCAGACAGTAGCTACAATACAACACAAACAGTCCTTTATGTAATCTGTAAATACCAAGCCAGGAAAAAGCCACATGATGGGCTAGGCAGGTATATGACTACACTAGGACTATACACCACAATTGACTAAATTAACTTCTGGCTGCTGTAAACTGTAAGGAACTACAATGATCGAGTAAGGAATATATAGCTGATGAGACCATGGGACACGAAGAGAAATAGTTTGAAAGAAAATTAATACAATGGAAAGGGAAGAAGAAAATTTACAAATGAAACAAAATTATCTTATATATGGACAAGTGATGACTCTTGGATTCCCCTTTTTGATCTTTCTCTAGCACTAAGATAGATCTGCTAAACTAGACACAACATTTAAATCCTACTTCTCATTCTTTTTAGGGAGAGTGTGAACATTTTTCAATTTCTTTTCAATTTGGCCTTTTAAACTACTTTGATAATGAAGAAAAAGAAGAAGAAAGGGTTTTTTTGCAGTTTTAAAAAAGTAATCTGATTTCTGCTAGCTCAGCACTTTAAAGTAGAAGAGCAGGCTAAACATGCAACACTATAATATAATTTCACAATTTAGAATGGTTCATGTGTTTTCTTTTATTATCTTTTCCAAACTGCTTGATGTGGAGGGCCCAGAGCAGCAAAGGGCATTGAAAAGACAGGGAAGCAGCACTTGGAAGTAGAAAGACTACCATGAGAAGAAACCGTGGATGGTGGTTGCCCTATCACCCTAACCCTGTTGTGATCAAAACAAACCCCACCCAAGACTTTAAAGCATCTAAGGCTGTCATGTAAATATAATAACTGTTGTCATGCCCTTGGGAGCACTATTATTAATGCCCTTGTTCAAATTAAGTTAGATTATCTCCATATATATTGATTATGTGTGTGAGGAGGGGGCGGGGAGGTCTCCGAGGGCTCCCCATTAGTGTGTGGAGTCCCTCAGGGGGCCATTCTCTCCCCTCTATTATTTAACATCTACATGCAGCCGCTTGCACAGCTGGTGCGGAGTTATGGGCTGGTCTGCCATCAGTACGCCGATGACACCCAGCTCATTCTGAGGATGGAGGGCAGGCCGGAATCCGTCCCCGATAATTTCAACATTGCCTCGAAGCCGTTACTGGATGGCTGCGAGCCAGTAGGTTGATGGTGAATCCGGCGAAGACGGAGATCTTGTGGCTGGGCGGCCCGGGCGGGGTGGGTGCCCGGCTTCCGACCCTGGACGGTGCGGCGCTGCATCCAGCGCCGTCTCTGTGAAAACCTGGGTGTCCAGTTGGACTCCCAGCTGACCATGGAGGCCCAGGTCTCCATGGCCAGCAAGGCTGCTTTTTCCACCTCCGCCAGGCAAGGAGGCTGGCCCCCTACCTCTCCCGGAGCGACCTAGCCACGGTGATCAAGCCACGGTCATCTCAAGGCTAGACTACTGTAACGCGCTTTACGTTGGCCTGCCTATGTCGTCGATCCGGAAGCTCAAGCTGGTGCAGAACACTGCCGCCCGGCTCCTGTCTGGGGCACCAGCAGGATGCCGTATAACACCAATTTTGCAGGATCTGCACTGGCTGCCTATTGAGCACCGGGTCGCCTTCAAAGTGCTGGTTCTTACCTTCAAGGCCATACGGCCTGGGGCCAGCGTATCTGAGGGACCGTCTCACCCCATATTGCCCAGCGAGATCACTTCGGTCCGAAGAGGCCAATCTGTTGGTAGTACCATCTGTAAAGTCGGCACATCTAACATCGACCCGCGGAGGGCGTTCTCTATTATAGCTCCCACACTATGGAACGCCCTCCCGGCCGAAGCCAGAGCCCTGAGAGATCTGCTGCCATTTAGACGGGCCTGCAAAACTCATTTGTTTAGGCAGGCCTTCGGCGAGTAGGCCTCGTCTATACTCTCTGGGCTGTGATATCTCCTGCTGCTCAATTGTTATATTGCATTTTGCTGTTTAATTGTTTTAACTGTTTTTAACTGTTTTTATGTTTTAACCTGTGGCGTTGTGCCACTGGCTCTGTGAGCCGCCGCGAGCCCCCGGGAGTCGGCGGCGAAGAAGCCCCAATAAATAAATAAATAAATAATAAATAAATTATAATATTGATACATGCTCATCTACAAGTAGCATCCACCATGCCCTGATGCGTGAAATGGCCTGAAAGAGGTGCCCAGAATGGATACGCCGTTGGCACTGGCCCGTAAACATTGGTGACCTTCCTCTGGCCGTTACCACTGACTAGCAATATCTTGCATGACAACAGTTAGTATATTTACATGACAGCCTTAGATTAATTTGTGGGAGTCATTCAGGATTGTTACTGCAGGGCTGCTTTAAGTGAATACATTGGATAATTCGCTTTGGAACTATTTCTGCACTTCGTTTTTTCATTCTTCATGGAACATTATGTGGAGTTATCTGTCATACCTAGACTTCACAACATTCAGAATTGAACTTTGAATGGACTTTGATTTGCACTGGATTATTTTGTGGCGGATTATACGATAATAGTTTCTAATGTCCTGTCAACGCCCAGCACTGTTTGTAGGATGATGCGATGCTTATATATTTATGTTTAGATAGCAGTTTAATGTTATATGTGCTATAAACTTCACACTGATGGTATTATCTAATAATATATATATTTATATGCTATCTTTATGGAAGAATGAATTACTACTAGAGATTTAGTACTACTTATATGTCATAGTGTCTTTTACTCGTTGAGTTTACATACGGATGCTTTTCCTCTTTTCACTTAAATTCCATATTAATGACCTGACATTCTATGCTGTTGTCTGATCAAGAATTGGCAACCTCTACGAAGGACATTTTTTTAATGTCTTCTTCTTTGTAGAACCACAGAATCTTAGAGTTGGAAGAGGCTATAAGGACCATGTAATTCATTCTCTCATCATACAGAAATAGGCAATGCAATCACTTCCAAAGGATACTCATCCAAATTCTGTTTAAAGACCACAAAAGAAATTTCATAACCCTCCAAGGTAGTCCATTCAACTGGCAAATAGCTATTATCAAGAAGTTCAATTAAAGTTTAGATGAGATGGCTATGATATCACTTTTCAATCTTCTCTCCTCCAAGTTAAACTTATCTATAGCCGACCTAAGCCATTCCTCATAGGGCTTGTTTCCAGATCTTTAACCATCTTAGTTCCCCTCCTCTGAATGCATCTCAACTTATCAACATCCTATCTGAATGGTGATGCCAGAACAGGACACAATATTCCAGATGAGGGCTGACCAACTCAGAATAAAGTGGATCTATTATTTTCCTCAATCTGGACACTATACTTCTATTCATAAGATGAAAAACTAAGAGGGCTGAACTAGACAGATGGGTTAACATAGCGTTTAGTGTAATGGCACATGTCTGTCAGCTTCTGAAATCTGAAGAATGATCTCATTGTCTCTGATGGGAAGTCAAGAGTAGATGTACAGTTTGGGTAGGAAAGGCATCATCCATCTCATCCCAATGTCCCTGACATTCATTGCAGGTATATGTCGTGCTTGCTGATCCTTCCTTCTACTCCATAAATCCTGGTGGATGTCCACTTCACTGGAAGAAGGCATAACATATCTTCAAAAGACTTAAGTGGGCAGTAGAAGAGCATGAGATAAAGCTTGGAACTATATCAAGCTCTTCTCATTCAATCATTTTTAGAGCCAGTATAATGTGTAGTGTGATTGCATTTTTCCTCAGAAATGAATCTTGACAGGTCCTATAAACAATGAAGTGACGTTGAGTTTCTTATCTTATTTACTGAATGAGTAATCATTTTTTCACATGCTGTTCCTTTTAGATAGGGTGAGGGAAAAGTTCCTTATTAGCATATATATGAGGTGGCTAAAGGCTTTTTGTCCCTAGGGCTGTGCAACTAATTTGGAAAAGTTCCAAATAACAAAGCAGATTGGCCTGATTCAGAAACCTGGTTCTGAATAGATTGGACCAATTTCCTTCCAGAGTGCAAGCAATACAGTGCAAAGTGCTTCTGAATAATCTGGATATATGACCATCAGAAGTAAGAAGAAAAAAATCTGGGCAAGGTGTCTCTGGTATGACTATAGAAGAAACTCCAAGGTGGTGTGATATAGAGGGGTAGATTGTAACAGGACTTGACTCATCCACAGCTCTGTTATGCAATCCGAGTGTAAATCTGTAAATGCAGCAGTTTGTAGGGCTGCTTGCCATCACTTCCTGTAAGTGACTAAAGAGATATATTGAGTCACAACTTTGGGATACACTCGGAGCAGTCCTACGTTTTGTACCACGTCATTCTTGATAAGAGGTATCACTCCATTCCTTATTCTTCCATTTTAAGTGCTTTTAAGTAATATGGAAATTACTCAGAAACATGCAACATACCAGCAACAAGTCAGACATTCGCTGTTTAATAAATGTATTCTTAAAAAACACAAATACTAACATTAAAAATGACAGTTCAACTCTACATTCAACCTAATGGATATAGCCAAAACTCTGATAGCCATGGTTTAGAGCAGTCTGAGGGCCCTTCCATACAGCCATATAACCCAGAATATCAAGGCAGAAAATCCCACAATATCTGCTTTGAACTGGGTTATATGAGTCCACAGCCATATATTCCAGTTCAAAGTAGAAAGTCTGTGTGTGTGTGTGTGTGTGGGGGGGTCAGCTGTGTAGAAGGGGCCTGAGTTTTAAAAGCAGAAAGTACATTAAAGTAATTATGTTTCCTTCTAAAATATATTAGTCAAAGAGTAATGAAGACAAGTTACCAACTGTCCTTAAAAAAATACAACCTCACTAATATTGTTCAATGTTAAGTTATGGGACCATCATCAGCATTTTTATTTGTATCCTGCGTTACTCCCAAAACTGGCATATGAAGCTGTTTACAATTAAAAAACACAAAAGAACTAAAAACATATTATAAAGGGAACATAAAAACAGATTACAGGAGTTTATCCCCCCCAACCCCCGCCCCCCAAGAATTAATTCTTTCCCAATGGAATTTCCTTCTGTCCCCAAATTTCTGTCTTTGTAGTGAATGAAACATTAGAAAATCATTCATGGTTAAAACTCTTCAAAGGGATCTTGTTGCTCTTTAGAGACAGAGGGCCCTTCCACAAAGTTATATAACCCAGAATATCAAAGCAGAAAATTCCACAGTATCTGCTTTGGACTGGAATACATGGTAGTGTCACCTCAGATAACCCAGTTCAAAGCACATAATGTGGTATTTCCTGCCTTGATATTCTGGGTTATATAGCTGACTGTGTGGAAGGGCCATTAGAGACCCAAGTTGGTATCATAAAACAATGCTATATCCACAATGCAGAATTATAACAATTCAATACAACTTTAACTTCCATGTCTCAGTATTGGTATTTGTAGTTTTGTGAGATATTTATCCATATCTGTCAGAGATTTCTGGTCCCACAACAAACTACAAATCCTAGGATTTCATAGGAAGAAGCTATGGCAGGTAAAGTAGTAACAAATGCTATAGTTTAACAGTGTGAACAGGAGGTCTACTTATGTATCTGAGAAAGTAGACTTTGTCTACAAAAGCTTATGCTACTAACTGCTTTCTCTCAGTTAGTATATAAGGTGTTACAAGATCTCTGCACACTGATATCCTAGGCCAGCGTGACTATATTTTTCAATTACCGTATATTTGTTTTGTTTGCATTCTCTTGGTAACTTTAACTGCTTATTTCTTTGAATGCCTAAGCTATATTTCTAAATGATCAACTAAAATTTTAGATTATTACAGTAATAGAAATAGAGGGATGGAAGGAAAATCTGATTAGAGGGGCAGAATTCTTATTTGAGATCAATGCCTTTAACCCCACTCCCTCCCACTGCTACATATCTGTATCATAAAACATGTTTGATGAAGTGTTGATCTGAGGAAGTCTTGTCCTTAATTCACTGCATTCACTTCTCATCACACAATTGCTTCTTTATGCACGACTTGCATCTTTAAATATAATCAGAGAAACAATTTCCAAGCTGCTGATGCTCTGACTTAATACGAAGGGAGCTATCCCATCCAAACTTGCTTTAGGGAAATTTGTCATGACTTAAAACCTTATGCATTAGGATTTCTTCAAAACAGCCGTCATTGTTTGAGTCATGGAGTTGTGACTCCAATGAGAATTCTATTGTATTGAGGGGCATAACAATGTTGCATATCTAAAGAGCTGGAATCCTGTTAATGAAATATGTCTGTTTGATGTTTATATTTTATGTTAGATTTAATTTATTGGATAGGTTTCTTTTATTTAACTTTAGGTGTGATGTTATAACTTGCTTTTAAATGTTGGGTTATCTTGTATTATTGTGTTTGCATTTGTTGGTGTATTGAGGCATTTCCTTTTTTTTGTTTTTGTTTCTTGGAATCTGCCCTGAGTCCCCTTGGGGAGATAGGGTGGAATATAAATAAAGTCCTATTATTACTACTACTACTACTACTACTACTACTACTACTACTTGCATGCATATCCTGTTTTGAACATTTTCTCTGGCTCCTTGTGCCCTACCCCAAAGTTCCCTCAAGCCAAGACCCACTGTTTTGGGAAAAGTGTTGGACTAGGACTCTGGGAGACATATTTTGGGTGCATTTTATTAAGGACAGAGACAAAAATATAAGGCTTGTCGTCTTCCTTCTCTCTCCCCCCCCCCCCCTCTCTCTAGCAAACTGCAGCAGGATTTGGGTTTTGGCAGGGGTGGATGGGGTGGGGTGGTGGTTGGTAGGGAGTAATCATTTTACATGACCAGTGGATGAAATCTGAGGACATTGCTCACATCTGGGCAGCTGACAATATCAATATATCAATATATCATGCTATCAAACCTATTTAACCTTTGCTGGAGCAGTTGTAATGTTTATAAATACTCTATATACTCATGTTTAGAAACTTTCATACAAATGTCTGTTGGAGCATATAAAAATCAATTGGTGTGTGAACTGAAAAATGCAAAGCACAAAGCTGATTGGTTGGGCTACGCTCGGGATGCTAGCAAAGCCTGGGAGTTTTGGCAACAGTTGCATGTTTAGGTTTTTCTGTGCAGGGAACTTACCAAGACAGTGTATATATTTTTTTGCTTTTGAGCTGCTGGAAGATTCTTCACATGCATAACAAAGAGTAAACACTTTATTCTTTACTGATCATCTGAGTGGCATATATTTTCTCTAGCAAGACAGAGTGTGGACTATGCGTGATTTTAATTCTGCCACAATGTCAACAGCAAAAACGCCTCTACTCTCTGCCATGACACTAGTTCTTTCCCTCCTCCAAGGAATCTATCCAGTTAACAAAATATGCAAAATAAGGTTATCGAACAGCCTTAGAGCACTTTCAGGGTTTGGAAATAATTACATCTCACAATGTGTTGTAATGCCTTTTTATCTTTGAAAATAATTTCCCATTCATTCCGTAGTACAGAATAAAGTGATCTCAATTCCCCGGTGTCATTAGACTCCCCGGTGTCATTAGACACCCCAGTCCTTGATGAGCTGTGCCAAATAAGTAAACTCTGAAGAGTAAAGTGTGTTAGTAACCTATGATTCAGTCACCTTTGAAGAGAAAAGATCAAATTCCTGTTAATCAGCCAGAGTCAATTAAACCTGCAATTAGATTTCTTTTGAAATGCCCAAAGCTTGCCTGAAAACTGGTTCCTGATTCCCCCAAGATTGTTCATAGCTTTGCCACCCACAAAGCTATTGCTACTAGAAACAAATGATGGTACATAAGATAGAAAGGTTAAAAGGGTATCAACAGCAAGCCAGTCCAACCTGTATATCTTAAGAGTTCCCCAGGTTCACCTGTCTCAGACACTGAATTGTTTTTGTTTCAAAAATTAAAGTTCTTGCAATTATGAAACAATATTCTGCATATTGACAAAAGTTGCTCAGTGTTAAGTACTTACCTTCACTAAAACGTTCACTGTGTATGTGCAAAAAAGTCTTCAGGACTAAATCCTTTACTGCTGTATGCTTTCTTGTCATGTCCATCTCATGGCAGCCCTAAGGTTTTCCTGGCAAGATTTGTTTGGCAGGGTGTTTCCCCTTGCCTTCTTCTGAGACTGAGATCATGCAACTTGCTCAAGTTACCCAAGTGGGTTCCTATGGCTGAACAGGAATTAAAACCCTGGTCTGAAGAGTTATAGTCCAGTACTCAAACTACTACACCACATTGGCTATTTTCATCAAAACACTTAGGCTCTTCCACACAGCCCTATATCCCAGGATATCAAGGCAGAAAATCCCACGTTATCTGAGTGTGACTCAGATAACCCAGTTCAAAGCAGATATTGTGGGATTTTCTGCACTGATATTCTGGGTTAGAGGGCTGTGTGGAAGGGCCCCCAGTGGGCAGGAAGGGATTTTCCATGATAAGATCTTGTCACTTGTCTGACCACTCAACTCAGTGGCCTCTATTTGTGAATTTCTTCTCTTTTTAGTACAAACATCTCAATTTGCTTCTTCTACATATTTTAAGGTGAGCCAGTGTGGGGTTGTGCTTTGAGCATTGGACTATGGGCCCTTCCACACAGCCTTATATCCCAGAATATCAAGGCAGAAAATCCCAGATTATCTGAATGTGGACTCAGATAATCCAGCTCAAAGCAGATGTCGTGTAATTTTCTGCCTTAATATTCTGGGATATAGACCTGTGTGGAAGGGGCCTTAGATTCTGGAAACCATGGTCCGAAAACTAGCCCTGGAAATTTATTGGTTGACATTCGGCATGTCACACTCTTTCAGACCCAGAGGAAGGTGAAGACAACTCTTATGACGCCCCCATGGGGCTGTTTTATATCTGTATTTTGTATTTTGTTGCCCTTTACCTGCATGGCCCTTTGTTTCACATTTCTACCATGTGGACAAATGGGAGGGGCTGTGGCTTGGCCCCTTAACCTGATGTCACTACCCTTGACTCCTCCTCTTCCAGAGGTCACCTGAGACGCTGGACTTCCTTTCTGGCCTCATTCCAAGCATAGAACATGGACGAAGCAGGTGGAAATCTGGAGCTAAGGCTCAGACAAAGCACCTTCGTTCACATATAGCTTTCTCCCAACGCTCTCAAGCCAGGATTGCAGTGAAAGGAAGGCCAGCCCTTCACCCAAAGACTGTAATCGCTGGGGACCTCAGGACTTCATGTGCCGGAGGACCATTTGAGGAGCAACAAAGGAAACCTGGAATCTAAGAGAGGAACCTTCACTCTGCAAAAGGCAAGTGAACGCAATCCCTTTGTTTAAAGGACCCTTTTTTGCAACCTTCTTCAAGCTTTTGGGCCACCAGCACTTTTACTGGTTGTTATTCAATAAATCTTGGTTTTGGTTCACTATTTTGAGTCTAGCACTCATTCTTAAAGCTACTCCAGGTCTCTTGTACATGGGAGGGCTAGAACACGAACCCCAGGGCCTATAGAATTCGTCCATCCTTTTAAAGTTTCTTTTTTTTTGGCCCTGGCGGGACGCCACAACTCTGAGCAAATTTTGCCAAGATAGGTTTGCCTAATTAGGACTTCATCACATGAGATCATGGATCCACTTTAAATTCAGTTTCTGCCCCCTACAGAATTCTGGGACTTGTAATTTAGGGAGGGGCCTTTAAACTGCTTAGCCAGAGGGGTCCTGGGCCTCACTAAACTACAAACCCCAGAATTCTTCAGGAGGCAGAAACTGGATTTAAAGTGGATCCATGCTCTACTGTGATGAGGTTGTTATTAGTGTCACCACATGTCCAAAAATTTGAAGGCATACAATAACAACAAAATGTTTTGAAAGGTGGTTGTTCCTATTCTAATGTTATTTCCAAATGGGTCTAGTTTCAAGGAAGGCACTGATGTATCTACAAATATTTCAAAAAGGTCTCTAGATTGTTAGTCCACCACTGAGTTTGTTAAGGCAATTTGCCCGTCATAGGTGGGCAGAGACTTATTTCTTCAGTTAGTGTAGTGATTGTCAATACATTGAGCCCCGCAGCTTACATCCAAATGTTGAAATAGCACAACTTGCACAGTACAACACTAATGCCTTGGGATGATTGTTGTGTGGGTCCCCAGGCCACAAGGGGCTGCCATTTTCTGACATCTGGGATGAAGTAAGCCCATGTCAATGTGGTGATGAATTTGCTCCAAGTTTTGTATGGTTTTTATAGAGCTGTCTAAGGTATTGAATGTCTTTGGGGGCTAGAATTCAGCACTTTAATTCAATAAAGCCTGAATTAAATTTTTGAGTGGATCCACTGTCCTACTGAAATGAGAGCCACTAGTCACCACTGCATGAATTATCACTATGTAGGAATCATAAAGAGTATATGAAGACAGGCAGAGAGGCAGTGAAGTGGGGAAGGTGGAAGGAAGAGAAAATGCGTGTAAGGGGGAATAATTTCACATAATTTTGTATAAAAGGCCATATTTAGGGTTGATGGTCTTTACAACAAGGTCCAACAGCACATTGCTTTCATGCATGGATGAGATCCATGTCCTCGTGATCATTTGTATGCCTCTTGCCTCCCATTACTCTCTCAGACCTTTCACCTAAAAAATATTAAGCAAAATTAAAAATGGTTGCCAGAAATCTTGGGTCGCCCTGGTATGGGTGAGAGCCGGTTGCCTACCCTGGATGGCGAGCAACTAAGCCCGTCACCCTTGGTAAAAAGGTCTTGGGGTCCAGTTGGACTCACTGCTGTCCATGGAGACCCAGGTCTCCACAGTCAGCAGAATAGCATTTTTCCATCTGCGGCAGACTAGGTGACTGGCTCCTTACCTATCCAGGGAGGACCTGGCCATGGTAATCCAGGCGACGGTCATCTTGAGGCTAGATTACTGTAACGCCCTCTATATTGGCCTTCCCTTGTCGACAATCTGGAAACTCAAGCTGGTGCAAAATGCTGCCACTCGATTACTGGTGGGAGCACCAGTGAGAGAGCATATCACTCCCATCTTGCAGCAATTGCACTGGCTACCAGTCGAGTACCGGATTGTTTTCAAGGTGCTGGTTTTGACCTTTAAGGCCTTGTTTTGTATGGTCTAGAGCAGGGCTGTCCAACTGGCGGCCCCGGGGCCGGATCCAGCCCCGTAGCCTGTTGGACACGGCCCCACCTATGCCCTCAGCCGCCATTTTTAAACTTAAAAAAAATCGATTTTTTTTAAAAAATGGCGGCCGGGGGGGAGGGGGAGGCGGGGCAGGGAGGAGGAAGAGAGCTGGCTCCTTCTCCTTCGCCCTTCCTCCTTCCCCTCCCTGCACCGACTCACGATTGGCCGGGCGGCGCGCGTCCGCGAGGGAGGAGGAGGGGCGAAGGAGGAGGAAGTCAGCTGGCTGCTTTCTTCCTCCTTCGCCCCTCCTCCTTCCCTCCCCGCGCCGGCGCTCGGGATCGGGGCAGGGCGCCCGTGGGGAAAGAGGGAGAAAGGAGAAGCCAGTCAGCTGACTGGCTTCTCCTCTCTCTCTCTTCCCCCCGTGCGCGGGGATCCCAGGCGCCGGCGCGCGCGGGGAAAGAGAGAGAGAGGAGAAGCCAGTCAGCTGACTGCCCTCTCCTTTCTCTCTCTTTCCCCTGTGCGTCTTGGGACCCTGGGCTCTGGCGCGCAGACGTCCCCGTGCGCGGGGACCCTGGGCTCTGGCGCGCGCGCGGGGAAAGAGAGAGAATGGAGAAGGCAGCCAGCTGACTGCCCTCTCCTTTCTCTCTCTTTCCCCGTGCGCGCGGGGACCCTGGGCTCTGGCGCGCGCGCGGAGAAAGAGAGAGAATGGAGAAGGCAGCCAGCTGACTGCCCTCTCCTTTCTCTCTCTTTCCCCGTCTTGCGGGACCCTGGCTCTGGCGCGGGGAAAGAGAGAGAATGGAGAGGCAGCTAGCTGACTGCCCTCTCCTTTCTCTCTTCCCCGTGCGTGCTGGGACCCTGGGAGGCGCGCTGGGAAAGAGGGAGAAAGGAGAGGGCAGTCAGCTGATTGCCTTCTCCTTTCTCTCCCTCCCTCCTCCTCCCTTTTCCCGGCGCCGCAGCGCACGGGACACCGGCTGCGCCGGGAAGGGCGGGAGGGTGGGGGGATGGGGGTGGGGTGGGGGCGGGGCTGGGGGGAGGGGCCTGGGGAGGGGCCTGGGGCAGGGCCTGGGGCGGGGCCGAACGGCCCCCCAGGTCATCAGTGACCTGGGGTCCGGCCCTTGGCCGGTTAGAAGTTGGACAGCACTGGTCTAGAGCCAGTGTACCTGAGGGACCGCCTCACCCCATATGCTCCCCCGAGATCACTACGCTCAGAGGAACAAAACCTCCTGACAGTTCCATCAGTCTGCTCCTGTCACCTCTCTGTGACAAGACAACGAACCTTCTCTGCAGTGGCCCCGGCACTATGGAATACATTGCTGGACGATGTTCGTGCCATCACAGAGATAGTTCCTTTCCGGAGGGCTTGTAAAACAACACTGTTTAAACTTGCCTTCCATTAAGTTTTCTGGACACCATGATCATGTCCTTATTTGACTAAATGTTTTATCTGCATTTTATGTACTATCTGCATTTTATGTATTTCTTTGTATATTATGTGCTTTTATGTGTATTCTAACTTGTTGTGTAAACCGCCCCGAGCCTGCAGGGAGGAGCGGTATACAAAATTGAATAAATAAATAAATAAATTCTCCAGTTAAACAAAGTGTATCGTCCTTGTGCCCACATCTTGCTAATTCCATGGGTATTCTTATTTTTGTTCCCCTCACACCAGTTTTGGGAGACTGATACATTTCTTAATGGGTGAGAAGAAGTAACTGGTTCTCAGACCACCAGAATTTGCAGACTCCTGCCCTAAGGACATAATTACTATTCAGTGGGGGATTCTTTATTGTTACAGGCTCCAGGCGCACATATATTCATGCATACCCACATCTGTCCTCCTTCATGCTTACATCTGGTAATAGAAAGAAAGGTCATGACATCATCTACATGCTCAGAACACCTATAAGCAAAGTCCATAAAGGAGACAGAATATGCCAGATGCTTCTCCATTAATAGATAAATGAGCTTTACAAATAGCTAGCCTTGCTTGAGGACTTCCCCAGAGATTGCAGTTGATAGAGTGGTTAGCCTCTGACCACAGTGATGTCATTCCCATTATGGTCACATGTTTTTTTATATGTGTCAGTAACCATAGTGGCTATTGATTCTGCTAAAATTCTGTGCAACATAACCGTCATTTGTATCTCACTGCAGAAAATTGCTCAAACGCCCACAAATGACTTTTTAGGAGGTGGGGATTTTTTCCCCTGTAAGATTAAGTGTGATATCAAGATATCAGTTCTTTGGTGGAGATAACTGGCAACCTCATCACATGAGGTCTTGGCTCAGTCCTAGAATGCTTTGTGGACAGACCAGGATGAAGCTCATCACATGATGCAGGGCTACTTCCAGTGAGACTCCAGCCAGGAAGTGTCCTAGGATGGAGCCCAGAGAACATGGGAAGCTTCCCGTGTTGTAATTGCTTAGAATGGGGGTAAATTAGGTGGTGACGATTTATTTATTTATTTACATTATTTCTACCCCGTCCTTCTCACCCCTGGGGGTGGGGGAACTCAGGGCAGCTTACAAGGCAGCAATTTGATGCCATAGTATACACTATAAAACCATAAAACATACATTAGAAATAACAGTTAAAAATTAAAACAATGTTCCATCCACAAACCCACATTAAAAACCGTACGCCATATTATCATCTGTCAGCTTGCCTATCCTATTCCAGCCCAAAGTGCTGCTTTCGCTATTGTACAAAGGCCTGGTCCCATAGCCAAATTTTACTTTTTTCCTAAATGCTAGGAGGGATGGGATCAATCGTATTTCGCTTGGAAGCACATTCCACAGGTGGGGAGCCACAGCCAAGAAGGCCCTGTCTCTTCTCCTCACCAGGCTTTCGCCGAATGGATGGGGAAAATGGTAATGCAGGCAATGTAAAGCATGGGACGACAGTTTCCCTCACTGTCTGCTGGATTCGCACACTGCCTGGCAAATCTCCCCACTGTCACCTTCTTTGTGATGAAATTCTAAAGGTAGTAAAAGGAATTGCTAGTTTGTGGCTGAGATCACAAATAAGGAAGCCAGCCTTCATTAATTTTGTAGGTTTTTAATCTGCACATCCTAAAGCATATTGGCTAGCTAACTCAGTGAATTTATTTGGGAATGTTAGGGCTAGTGGCATACTAGAGCTGAAAAATTAATCCTCTGTCCTTCCACTCTTTCAAATGTCACAGGTTTTCCCTCCTAAGAACTACCTTCCCTACCAGGTGTGTTGGATTACAGCTCCCACCATCCCCAGCCAGTGTGAAATTGACAGAGGCCACACTACCAGGGCTGGATTCTCAGTGGGTGTTTTTAAAAGGATTTTTAAAAACTAGGATTCTACTACTAGGTTCAGTTATGCAGTTTTACATATACCTTGCTACATAGCAGAGGCGCTAAGAAAAGGCTAGATAATGGGATCTTGGTGAGATCACCCAATGAGCACCAGGACTGATGTGGTGCTAAATGCACATTATGTGCAGTGGCTCGACTTTGTAGTAACATAACAGCAGCCATCTCCACAACTATACAATTCTAATTCTTGCAGTCACAAGTCCAGTGACAAAGGCAGGATTCTAGCCACCATGTTTCTAAATCAGAGGCACATTCCAGCTGGTCTTTTTTTTTTTTTTGGTAAAGCAGACAAATATAGATTATATAGTAAGAATGTTTACCATTTGCTTTCTTTTTGTACTACATCACTTGGAATTTATAGTCTAGGCCATTCAAATATGTCCAGTTACTGGGGGTGGTCATGTTTAGCCAGAGTGTTTGAAGAATTCCCCCATTGATTTTCATTTCCAGTTCTTTCTTGCATACAAGAGTAATAGAAACCTGCCTAATCCTCCTCAAAACCCAGAAGACCATCCCTGTCCCTAGCTCTGAGGCCCAGTGAGAGGACAGTGTCTCCCTCATCCTGTCTGCAGATGCCGGTTTGGTCTTTACCCTGAGACAGTGGAAACTGCTGCATTCAGCAGGAACGTGTAGTCCATATTGTTTTAGAATTTAAGGCTTTCTCTTATTATGCCAAGCCCCCGTGAAACATTAACCTGTTTGTCTGGCACAAGCTACTTTTACACCTTTGCAAGGGGAAAACATGTTTATTCAGGCAGCTCCTCAAAGGGAACCTAAGGTGACCCCTGACTTGCTACTTGCAAGCTTACCCTTAAGAAGCACAACCATTTCACAATAGACCGCTGCTTTATGACTGGGTATAACTGGATAGGGAAATGTTAGTTGTACACTTGCATGCATTCCAACATGAAACCATATATTTTGTGACAGTGGATAAACTGCACGAGGGATGCAACCCCCAGTAGGACACACCACTTTTTTTACCAGCTGTGACACTATTGTAGTTACCAACCACACCTGAGTTAATTGGTTGCAATGGTTGAGTGGCCAACCAGCTACCAGACTTGCTGCCATTGCTGGGTAAGATCATCTGACAAAGGCTCACTGTCCCATAGCTGCTGATTAGTCCAGACAAGAAGAAGCATACACATGTTACCAGAGAACCCAAATGGAAGTGATAATTCCTGGACTGGCATGTATAAGTCTCAGTAGACGCCCTACTATGGTAGCTGTTTGTCTCTGGCCTATTTCTTGTTCTGTTTATGCAATAAATACACCGCACATTACTAAGTAACTTTGTTGCAGTTAATTGCTGTCAAAACTTCTATGTGTGGTGACCCCATGAATTGTGTCCAATTTTGGGCACTGCAATTCAAGAGGGATATTGACAAGTTGGAACGTGTCCAGAGAAGGGTGGCCAAAATGGCCAAAGGTTTGGAAGTCAAGAATCCCTATGAAGAATGGCTGAAGGAGATGGGTATGTTTAGCTTAGAGCAGTGGTTCTCAACCTGTGGCCCCCCAGATGTTTTGGCCTTCAACTCCCAGAAATTGTAACAGCTGGTAAACTGGCTGGGATTTCTGGGAGTTGTAGGCCAAAACACCTGGGGACCCACAGGTTGAGAATCACTGGCTTAGAGGAAAGAAGGCTATGAGGGGACATGAGAGCCATGTTTAAATATGTGAAAGGATGTCACTTGAGGAGGAAGCAATAGATTCAAATTACAGGAAAGGAGATTCCACTTGAACATTAGAAAGAACTTCCTGAATGTAGGAGCTGTTCAACAGTGGAACTCATTGCCTCAGAGTGTGGCGGAGGCTCCTTCTCTGGATGGTTTAAAGCAGAGATTGGGTGGCTACCTGTTACAGGTGGGTTGATTGTGTTCCTATATGACAGGGGATTGTATTGTATGGCCCTTGAGGATCTCTACTCAAGGGCCATACAATGAGAAACATCCAGGTTATCAACAACTTTGCTCAGATCTTTCAGACTCAGGACTGTGACTTTCTTGATTGAATCTATCCACCTGGAATGCAGTCTTCCTCTTTTCCAAGTATTATTGTTATATCTTCTCATGATATGGCTAAAGTATGGCATTCTCAGTTTAGTCATACTCAGAAGAATGGCCCATTAAACCTGCTGGGTTTAATGGGCCATACACACACACACACACACACACACACACACACACACACACACACACACAGAGAGAGAGAGAGAGAGAGAGTCTGAGTTTTATAGACATTCTACTAATATTTTATTAAAAGATACTATTAAAAATAAGCTGAAATGCTGTTCATGTCTTGTACACACCTAGTCCTTTCACATATGCCATTGTAGTTTTTAATTGATAATGACACTCTTCAGCTGAAGGTTTCAAAAGCAGTTATACATACTACACCATTCCATATAGATAACCAATGCCCTCACTGCGGAAGAACATGCGGGTCAAGAATAGGGCTCTATAATCATCTACGCATCCACTGTCAAGACACTACACTTGGAAGGCCATCATACTGGACAGCGAGGGGGATCACCTAAGTAAGTAAGCATTGCAGGTTGTGCCTCACGGCACCCTATACACAGACTTCATGAGTGCACATTGCACTTTGAGTGCTTTGGTTTGCAACATTACAATTTTGTAATGAGATAATATAATGCAATCAAGGTGAAACTTCATGAGCATAAAGTTATGATATATAGTGTTTCCTCGCTACTTCACAGTTTGCTTTTAGCAGACTCGCTGTTTTGCAGTTTTCAAAAAAATCAATTCAAAATATATATATCGTGGTATTTTATTGTTTCACGGGTTTTGCTGCTGCCACTCTCTGAAGTGCTTTCCCTTTACAGTCCTCCCTCCCTCCAGCCTTGAAGGGCATTTCCTTCCTTTCCTTCACTTTATTCTAAGTTTATAAACACTTAAAATAGTGTATATCTACTAAAATAATGTATAAATCTACTTCTTGTTGTTGCTGTTGTTGTTGTTTTTGAGAGACTTCACTTCTGCCCTATGACAATTGTAAAGTGAACCTGCCACGGGGTTTTCTTGGAAAGATTGCGTCAGAAGGAGTTTGCCATCTTCTTCCTCTGAGGCTAAGGGTGTGCATCTTGCCCAAGTTCACCCAGTAGGTCTCCACGACTGAGCAGGGATTCAAACCTTGGTTCTTGAGATGTAGTCCAATGCTCAAACCACTACATCATACTGCATCTCTCCAGAAACAACTACTGCTTCATCATAGAGCTACTTCATATATAAAAATACATTCAATATGCACATACCACCAACTATTAAAATTGGTTATTTACATTGTCATATAATACATTGCACTATTTTAGTTTAGTTTTTGAAAATACAGGAACAAGTTCCAATTAGGAAATGAAATGCAGTTTGACAAGTTGTGCAAGTTTGAGCCAGTTTGCAAAGGTTAAAGGAAGTTCCAATACCAAGGAGAGTAGATAACTGCGACTGGAAATAGATGAAGATAGCATAACAGATACATCCTTTGCTGAGGTGTCCTACTTGTTTCTTTCAACCCAATGTTGTCTTCTCAAAGAGATTTTGCACTTTTTGAAGCATGCTATAAGCCAAGAGCAGTCAAAGGAAATACTAAAGGTGACCTTGCAGACCCCATAATCCCTACTATAAGGAACTCTGTGTGAGGTTAGGATTTTAGAGGCCTTTGCCACTCACTAGCCATGCTGAGGAGGAACTGTGAGGCCTGCAGTCCAAAAAGTAATATTTTTCCAGGCTCTGGTTCTTATCTGCTGATCTGTATCGGCAATAAGACCTTTCAGATCTCTCAGTTCTTGAATTCAGAATTATTTTAAGCACAAAAAGATATTGCTAAAAGCCACTTCCTGTGCAATGAGCCCACTCCTTACAGCCAGCATGATATCAACTGAGAGACAGTGTGGTGAAATACAGTGTTCCCTCTCTTATTGCTGGGGTTAGGTTCCAGGACTTTCCGTAATAAGTTAAAAACCATGATGTAGGGATACTCTATTTATTTTAATATATCTACATTGTTTAGTACCGTAGTTATACACTATTTTAAGTCTTTATAAACTTAAAATAAATTGAAGGAAAGGAAGGAACGGCCCTTCAAGGCCAGGGGGAGGGAGGCAGGACTGAGGAGGGAAAGCGCATTGGAGAGCGGTGGTGGCAAAACCCCACAAAACAGTGAAAATACCATGATATATATTTTAAATTAATATTTTTTGAAATTTGCAAAACAGCGAGTCCACAATAAGCGAACTGCATTTGATTGGGACTTGGGAAATCCAGGTTCAATTCCCAATGAGATGGGAATCTCAGGATGAATGTACACTGCCATGTAATCCAGATTATCTAAATAGATTATCTGATTTGAACTTGATTATGAGTCTGCACTGCCATAAAATCGTGTTCAAAGCAAATCTGGATTTTATATGACAGTGTAGATCCAGCCTCACTGATTGGCATAGCACCAGCACTCAGTCTAACTGATGGTTGCCTCCTTGGAAGAAAACTGTGATGTACGTGAGATGAGCAGTATTGTTTTCCAAAGTGCTGTCACTTCGACAAGTGTTGGTGTGGTCTATGGATCAGCTTGATATATATCTTTGACTGGCACCACCACTACAATTCTTTCTCATTTGACCTCCCTTTCCCCCTCTGCCATATCATGACAGATGGTAGAGTAACAAGACATCAACAAAAACAGCATGCTACATGTCATTTAAAACAGATGAATGGATTCAGTTGAGTTTTGGAAAGTGATGAGGCTGACTGGTCTGAGCAACAGGTGTTCGAGAGGCACAGGAATGGTTGCTCAAATAGAAGCAGGGGCTTGTGTAGCTCAGGAAATAGATAGGGAGCTACAAAAGGCTGTTAATTATTTTAAATGTGCTTTCCTTGTGAACCTTGCCAACTGGTGGTAAGCCAAGGCAGTGGGAACATGACCCAAGAACAAGGAGATAGACAGACACAGCATAAGAGATTTCTGAGGAATCTAGAGAGCAACTGGTCAGTCGAGCAAAGCAGAACCTTGTATGTAGTTGATTATATTGAAGCCATGGGGACAGACAAAATGAACAACTAAATAAGTCTGTGATAGTATCCCTTTATGGGTTTTTTTGCATAGTGTATCACTCCACCAAAAGTCACATCCTGGCATTTTAATGCAGTTTAGGCTGATAGTATTAATTTGCTTATGGTTTTATTTATTTATCGTATCAGAAGTGAACCAAGGGTACAGTTGTAACATATTTTAAAAACACAAAGTTTAGAAACTTGGCACTATATTAAATGTCCTTTGACCAGTAGGTGGCCACTTGGAGTGCCTCTGGTGTTGCCATAAAAGGGTCCTCCATTGTGCATGTGGCAGGGCTCAGGTTGCATTGTAGTGGGTGGTCTGTGGTTTGCTCTTTTCCACACTCGCATGTCGTGGACTCAACTTTGTGGCCCCATTTCTTAAGGTTGGCTCTGCATCTCATAGTGCCATGAGAGAAGCGTCTCTGCAGGATTGCAACACATCCAGGCGTTCCCCTGGGCTACGTCCTTGTAGATGGCTGATTCTCTCACTCCAGAAGCAACCAGATTTGCTTATGGTGAACATCTGCATCTAAATCCTGTAGAGTCTGCATATCTCCTCTGTTTTCAGAATAAGTTTCTAGGGGACTAAATAACACTAATTTTCCTGCAGCAATTTTTATAATCCTTTGAGGTTGAGGGAAGGAGGGTGGAATATAATTGTACACATCTGTCATTCTGAAATATTGTGATTGTGGCAAAATTGTAAATTTGCATGGTGCCTAACAAACATATGCATCCTTTTAAAAACAGGTCACGAAATGCCTGAACATGGTTGGTTCATCTCATCCAATGGGAAGGACATGTGAGTGAAGAATTGAGGACTGAAGGTCAGGGAGAGTTATGGCAATCTAAAAACTCTCTATGTTTGTGTGAGAATGTGCTGGTTTCATGTTACCCAGGAGGCATTTTGCACTACACAATTATTGCAGCATGATACCACTTTAAGTATCATGGCAACATCCTATAAGGTTCTGGGTTTTGCAGTTTGGTGGGGTACTAGAGTTCTGTGGAGTAGGACCCAGAGCTACATAAGAAATGAAACATATTTCTTCATTTTCCAGAGGTGTCTATAAAATCAATAGAGAAATCAAGGATAGCCTGTAATTGGGAAGCAGTATTTCCAGCCAGACACGATAAGAGATTGGATTTTAAAAATTCTTTTATACTGTACAAAAAAACAAAACAAAATCATTTGTGAAAGAAAACATCTTCTCTCTCTCTCTCTCTCTCTCTCTCTCTCTCTCTCTCTCTCTCTCCCCCCCCCCTTTTCTCTTGTGTCTCCTTCCAGGCTGTTCACGAGACAAGGCAATTGAAGCAACAAGGGATGGATGCTGTGCTGGGATCATGTGGAGATGCATGCTCTTTCTTATCCCAGAGATTAGTCGAGGCTGTTATGGATTGTGAGATACGGTTCTGCCCCTGAGCTCACTTGCCTTCTTATTTGCTGGCGCCCACAAATCAGCTTTATATTTTGCTGGGCTGCAAGCCATCTGACTTCAGCTGGTTCAAAAGCATCAGGACATTTTAATTAATAAAAAGGGATCAAGATTTTTCCAGTGAAAAGGACTTAATTAGTTTCCTCCGGTGACATGCTGGTGACATGAAAGCACATAACGTGCTGTGGATTATACAACGGTACCTCTAGGAAGTCAACATGGAAAATTCCTCTTAGCTTTGGTGTTTTCTCTTCCACTTTGGTCACTGAGGCATTGCTTGCCCCATGACAACTGTAAGGTGAGATTGGTGTCCAAACGTGGGGCGGTGAAGATGTGTGTTTCTGTCACTCAGGAACATACACCTTTCCAGTTAAATAGCTCATGGCTCCAACTTAACCGTGCGTAGTATGTAAAGCTGCCTATTGGTTTTGAGTAATTTCTTTTTGCTAATTTCAGTTTGCCATTGGCCTAATTGGGACATTTGTCATTAATAAAATAAAATAAATATAGAAGTAAATAACACCAAGTGGATTATTTGGTTAAGGGGATGCTCTATTTTCAGTTGCAACTTTCAGGATCACATTTACTTCAAAAACAAAACAAAACAAGAAACAGTGTGCTTGTTGAGCAGCAGGCAAAGCTGTTTAGAATATACTGGCAGTTGTGTGGTTTACTGTGTATTTTTGAACTCTGAATTCTTTTAATTAATTTTGTCCAATGCCCTGGTTAGAGAGTTGGCCTGAGACTCTGGAGATTCAGGTTCGTTTCCCTCTGATCTGTGAAATTTCCTGGGTGATCTATATCTGTCTCACACTCTGTCTTACAGGGTTGTTGTGAGGATAAAATGGAAAGTAGGAGAGCCACAAATGCAACGTTGAGCCCATTGGAGAAAAGTCAGAAGAGAAATTTCACTAATAAATAAATAAATACATTTAAAGCCAACCCATATGTGGTATTAAACACACTGTATGGCATATGTGGTTGTGTTTCTTTTTTTAAAATGATAGGCATGCTAGAAAGGGCACAATCAGAATCATGGTACACAAGGAGAGCACTTTACTCCAGTGCTGTGCTCCTGATGCAAATCCCATTCCTCTTAAAGCCTAAGTGAAGTCTAAGTGGATATTATAATTCTGATGCTGCTAGAGAGGGAGGAAATTTTCAAAAGAGAGATTTATGATGGGAGATTTTGGCTGGAACCCCCCCTTTGGCTTTATGCTAGCATAACCAGTATTGGCCAAGGGGGTATTCAGTACCTCTTTCTATAGCAGTTTTTCTAGATTACATAATGGCTACTGAGTGGCTGCCAAGTACAGCTTCGCCCTTCCCCATCCAGATGGCCTCTGCTTAGTCAAGAGTGTGCCAGGAAAACTTATCCATGTGCTGCCTGGACGGTGCTATTAAGCTCCCAGGTAAGTACATGAGTTGGCCTAAATACCCAAAAGGAATCAGATTGGTGAGGTCCTGGAAACTAAACAGGGTCAACTCCAGTTAGTATGTGAATGAGAAAAAAACAGGGTCTATTTCGGAGAAAACAACTGACAAATCCACCTAAGAAGCATTTATCTTTTTGGACTTCAATGCTCCAAGTCACCTAACTAGCATGGATTCTAGCAACAGTAAGTCTGGTGTGATCAAACTGCAGTTTTGAACATGATGTGTGTAGGAGGTCCTGCTTCGTTTGCAGAGTACATACAAACCGCTGAAGGCTGTATTTGTCTTGAAGGCTTTGGAAGCCAGGCAAAGTTGTTGGGGAGGTCAAAGAGCCTGTCAAAGCCAGAACAATTGCATAATACAGACAAGAGAAAGAGAAGTCCCCACAACCTAACCAATTTCTAATACACACTCAATGAACAGAAACAGTAAAGGCCAGCAAGCATATCCTGATCCTTGGCTGCTAAGAGATTTCCTGGCTCCTCTTTAGTCCTGGATTTAACAAACAAAGTCATAACAAAAGGTAATTGTGATGAGGTCAGCTTTGGAAGTACCCAGGGACTCATTGTTGAGATGGAGGAGATACTCATGTTTCAGGCAGGAAGAGGGCCAGGGAGGGTGGGAATCGGGATTATTTGAAGTCTGCACAACAAAGAGTCTTGCGGCACTAACCTATTTTGTTTGGCAGCAGCTTCCATGGATGGCAGCCCATTTCATCGGCTGCAGGCCTGCGAAAGTGTATGGCAAATAAAACTTGTTGGTCTTTAAGGTGCCACAAGGGTCTTTGTTGTTCTTTTGACTGCAGCTGATTTACATGGTTACCCCCATCTTCCTGGCCCTGGAAATATTTGCTATCCTTGTTGAGTGCCAGTTGGCTAGGTTGGCATAGTTAGTCTTGGGCTGAGGTCTTTGTGTGTGTGTGTGTGTGTGTGTGTGTGTTGTGCATGCACACATAGAATCATAGAGTTGGAAGAGACCACAAGGTCCATTCAGTCCAACCCCCTGACACACAGCAATACACAATCAATGTGAATTATCTGCCACTAATTTTTTTAATAACTATTCTGAAGATGAAAAGACTGACAAAGAGACTTACAAAGACAGTAGCCTGGCTGCTTGTGATTGGTACCTGGCAACCTTTCTTTTTTTCTCATACTGAATCATCATAGTTTCGTAAGCTAACTCTTTTGTCCAACTTTTCCATATCCTAGTAGGCATGGAACTATAATTGAAATTCTGAATCAATCTGAAAAGAAACAACACATATAAACACATATTGAACAGAAGGCCAAATCCCCCCTCAGGCTACATAGTTTTTGAATTAGTAAAATGTCAGAGCTGGAGGTTCTTAGCCTTGGGGAAGGCTCCAGAACTCCCAGTCTGCCTTAACGTGAGAGTGCGGGACCTTGGGGAATTCCCAGGGATGATGTAATCTCCTGGGAGCAGTGCTGAGTCAGGACGGACGTGATGCAACCTCTCCCGGACAGTGGACACTGACTTGCAAATGCTGACTCAGCAAGGATATGATGTAATATCCATCGGACAGTAGGGTTGCTGAGTCAGAGGGAATGATGCAACCTTTCACGGACATTGCGGGTGATATAGGGAGGGGGTTGGAGTATAAAAGGTGTGTTTGGGGAATGAGCCAACGCTTTGGCTTTACAGGTGTTGTACCTCTAATAAACTCCGTTGGATCAAGAAGCAGATTTCGTGTGGTTACTGGGAGACTTTGGAGCGGCCTCACAGAAGCCAAAGCCCGTTTCAACTTTCCCAGAGATGGAGAGGTTGGCGTTGGAGGAGGAGGAATATCTTGATAGATGGAACCTCGCTCCAGAGGAAATCAGAAGAACGATGGAGTGGGACTTCACCATCGATCAAGTTGGATTTCCTGATGAGTCCAGAGAAGCGATGGCGTCGTGGCATGTGTCGGCTCAGGTGGACAGAGGTACTCTTCGAGAGGAGCTCAGAGAAGTGCCCTGGAAAGGGATCTCCACTCAGGTGGGCTCTGGAAGAGTGGGAAGAAATTCCAGAGAAGCAGCGGCCTGGGGTGGGCCTGCTCAGGTTGAGTTTCGAGGAGCCGGAGGGATCAGAGAAGCAGCGTGGAGCACGGTTGCTCAGGTGGACCCGGTGTCGGCTCAAGGTGGACCAGCCCGCAGCAAAGAGGGGCTGCCTGAGAGAGGTAGTGAAACTACCGAATCGGAGTCTCCAACGGAACTGGAGGTGTTGAAGTGCCGTATGGAGGCGATGGAGAATACTTTCCGGCGGATGTCCAGGGAGATGTCCAGGAAGGAGCAAGTATTGGATTCGCTGTGGAGTGCCCCTGGTGGAGGTGATTTCACCTATCAGTCCTGGATGGACGGGGAGAAGCCGGAATCTCGTCCTAGATCTCCTGGTGGAGTGTGGACGGGGCCGGTGAGAAAACCTTGGGGGAACGATTGGATCCTGTTCGGGAGGAAACGGAGTTGAGCAAGATCAGGTCTTGGGAGGAGAGGAGGCCGCCCTCAGTCGGATTAGGAAGAGGGATTCGGTTGACAGAGGAGAATCTTCCCAGGAGGGAAAGACCCCCCCTCCCCGTTTCCAGGACTATGATAGACCCAGGAAGGAGCCCCTCCGTGTTGAGTTTTTTTTATTAATAGTTTTTATTGGTTTTTTACATACATCATAAAAAAAGAGAAGGGAAAAAGGAAGGAAAAAAGGAAGAAAGAATTGTGCCCGAATAAGGAAATTGGGTGTGATGGGAGGGGTGGGGACAGGAAGAGAAGGAGGGGGTAGGATTGGGAAGGAGGAGAGAAAAGAGGATAGGAAAAGAGTGCAGATAGAATGAAAAAGAAATACATTTGCTTCCAGTCAGGGTAGTTGGGAGTCCATGCATATTTGATGTTTTTTCGTTTTTAAACTTTGTAATAGTAATTCTTTCACCGCTGATTTACAGTGTCCTCAGATTACTACAGTTTCTCTGACCTCAGGTAGCTCTTAATGGGTTGCCAGTCCGTCTTATTTTTATTATTTGTATTATTCACAACTCCCTTTAATTCATCCATGTCTATATACTCTGCTAATTTGATGGCCCACTCTGCCGTCGTTGGGGGCTTCTCTTGTTTCCACCTCCTTGCCACCACGACCCTTGCTGCTGCCGAGATAAAATGAAAAATCTTATCTTTCTTTCTATCTAAATTACTCTTTGTTAAATTAAGCAAGAATGTTTCGGGAGCTAGCTCCACCTCCATCGCCAACATCTTTTGTACATGAAAATGGATACTTTTCCAGAACTTTTTGGTCGCGGGGCACGACCACCAGCAGTGCAAAAGGGTCCCCTGCTGGACCTTGCACTTCCAGCATTTACTATTGACCTCTTTGTAGTACTTTGTGAGCTTTTGGGGAGTTAGGTGCCATCTATAAAATGTTTTATACCAATTTTCAGCTATCGGTGTTGCTCCAGCATATTCTTTGGTTTTTCTCCAGACCTCCTCCCATTCGCTTAAGAGGATGGAATGCTCGAAGTCCTGCGCCCAGCTAGTCATATTGGCTTTCACCGCCTCTGTTTCGGTGTCCCACTCTAGTAATTTGTTATATAATATTCTTATCTGTTTTTTTTCCTTCTTTATTACTAAATCCCAAATACTGTCCTGCTGGGAGAATTTGCTTTTCGAATCTATTCTGTAGTAATCCTTCACTTGGGCGTATTGGAACCATGACAAAGCTAGGCCGGATACCCTCAACTTTTCTTGCGTCTTCAGCGTCCATTCTCCGCCAACCTTTTCTAACAAATTCTTGTATGTATACCAATTCATGTCTGGAAGCCCTCTTTTATACTGCGCTTCTATTGGGGAGACCCACAATGGGGTGGCTTGATAAAATCGACTTTTATATTTACTCCAGACTTTTAGAAGTGCTGCTTGAATAAAATGATTCGTAAAGTTACCCTCTACTTTAGCCTTCCCGTACCACAGGTACGAATGCCAACCCCTTCTGGCATCGTGCCCCTCCAAGTTCAAAAGTCTTCTTTTCTTTAGTGTGGCCCAGTCCTTCACCCAGGAGAGGCCCGCGGCCTCATAATAAAGCTGTAAGTTGGGGAGAGACAAGCCTCCCCGCTCATGTCTATCAGTTAGATTTTTATAACTAATCCTGGCTTTTTTGCCGGACCATATAAATTTCAAAATGTCTTTCCTCCAACTATTAAAACAATAATTTGTCCATAATATTGGGATCGTCTGGAACAAAAAAACCATTCTAGGAAGAATGTCCATCTTGATTGCAGCAATTTTTGCCATAAGGCTTAGGTTCAGATGTCTCCAGACCTCAAGTTTCTTACTTATTTCCCTCCATGTTATGTCATAATTATCTGCTCCTGCATTTGCTCCCTCATTCTTTGGATCTCCAGTATTAGGTCTTTTCCTGATACTTCCCCCGATAGCGAGTGTCGTCTTGCTCCTGGCGTACCCGAGGCTTTATTACCTTTCATTGGGTTTGTAAACTTATCCATATCCGCTGTAACAGCTGGATTTTCTTAGATTTCCTTAGTTCAGCCTTAACTCAGCCTTAGTCCTCGGTCTTAGCCTTATCTTGAAGCCAAAGACGAAGTTTACAAATGCCTTCCCCTTTTACCTTTTGCCTTCAGCCCCTATTCAGACTCTATTTCAAAGGTCTGGCTCTTCTTACCTTGCTCCGGGTGGGGGGGGGGTCGGCAGGCAGGATCCGATCTTACTAAGAGTCTCTTTGGCTCGATGTGGTAGTTCTCTTCCTCCCTGTACTTCCTGTACTTCGCCAGCAGAGTCTGCAACCCCTCCGTGTTGAGTTTGAGGGTGAGGCGTGTAAAGTTGCTTTCTTCACTGCAGCAGTAGGTGACCACATGGAGGATTATGGTCATCTGTATCCGAGCGAAGGCAGCCGGGTTCGTGCTATCGGAGCTGTTTTCAAAGGGAGAGCTGCTGAGTGGTACGTCCAGTGCCATGATCGCCGGGATCCTTGTTTGAGGACAGTGCGGACATTCCTTCAAGGGGTGAAGAACCGTTTCCGGGATCCTTTGGAGCGAGTGAAGGCTAAGGAGGCGTTGCGGTGCTTGACTCAAGGCTCCAGGTCGGTGACAGAATATGCAGAAGAGTTCATGAGCCTAGCTGGGAAGGTAGCTGAGTGGTCCCAGGCTACATTACTTGAACTCTTCAAAGACGGCTTGAGAAGGGAGATCCTGGAATGGTGTCTTCATTGGGATGACCCAGGAGATGTGGACGGCTGGATCCAGTTGGCTGGAAATGTAGAGGGGATCTTGGCCCAGGTGCAGCGTCAGAAGACCCAGACGACAGGGAGATTCCGGGATTTCGGACGCGGATCGGGAGAAGGACGTGGATCCCGAGGAGAGACCAGGCCTGGTGGTGCCAATGAGGGGAAGTCTAATACTTTAAGGAAGCCGGTGATGGGAAGAGGCCTTTGTTTTATTTGTTCTCAACCGGGGACATTTTGCATCGCAGTGTCGGCAGAAGAAAGTGCCGGAACCAAAGCGGGTTGCTGTAGCTAGAGGGGCTTTGGGTGAGAATGTGGAACCGCTTGCTGCTGGGGTGAGTCAGAGTCCCCAGAGTATCCACTGTTCTTTGGAACTATGTAAAACGAAAGACTTATGAGGAACATCGGGCTTTAGTGGATTGTGGTTGTTCTGAAAATATCATCTCACCGGGTTTAGTGGAAAATTTAGAATGTGACACCCAGGTTATGTCAGCCCCTGTGCATTTTACTCAATTGGATGGATCTTTCATTGAGGGAGGGCCTTTCCCGTTAAGTACGAAAGGATTGAAAGGCTGAGTAGGCCCCTGGGAGGGGGAGATAGATTTTGTAGTGGCCCCCATTAAAGGGCATGAAGTGGTGCTGGGGATGCCTTGGTTGGAACAGGCTAATCCTAAAATTGTCTGGAAATCTGGGGTGTTAGAATGCAAGCCAAGGGAGGAGGGAGGAGTCTTGAATAAGCTGCAAGGGGTTCCTGAGGAGTATTGGGATTATGCTGATGTATTTGACCCTGTGTTAGCAAAATGTCTTCCTCCCATTCGGAATGTGCAATGCAAGGTAGAGATTAAAGAAGGGGCTTTATTGCCTAAACCTAAGATTTATCCTATGTCAGTACGAGAAAAGGTGGCACTACGAGAACAAATTGACGAGTACTTGAAGAAGGGGTTTATTGAGAGATCGGAATCCCCCATTGCTGCACCAGTTTTATTCAGGGAGAAGAAGGATGGGAAGTTGAGGTTATGCATAGAGTACAGGGGACTGAATGCTATAAGTACCACCAATTGTTATCCATTGCCTTTGATTAAGGATTTGCTGGGCCAGTTAGGGGGAGGTCGCTACTTTACTAAGCTTGATTTGATAGACGCGTTCCATATGGTGAGGGTGGTAGCTAGTGACAAATGGAAGACGGCGTTCTCTTGCCCCCTCGGGCTATATCAATGGGCCGTCATGCCTTTCGGATTGGCCGGCGCCCCCGGCATATTTATGCAATTAATTAATGAGGTGTTGCACCCCCTTTTGTATAGGGGGGTATTTGTGTATTTGGATGATATCGTTGTTGTGACGCGTACGAGGGAGGATCACGTCAGGTTGGTTCGTGAAGTGTTGGAGAGATTGAGGCAGGCGAAGTTGTATGTGAAGTTGAGCAAGTGTGAGTTTACCAGGAACCAAATTGATTTTTTGGGGTATCGTATTAATGAAAGAGGGATTTCTATGGACCCCGCTAAAGTCGAGGATGTGTTGGCGTGGGAGGCTCCGCAGACTCGGAGACAGTTGCAGGCTTTCTTAGGCTTGGCCAACTTTTATAAAACCTTTATTTCAGATTTTGTGGCTATCACCCTTCCTCTCACGGAATTGTTAAAAACGAAAGGGAAGGGGGAAACCAGGAAGGCTAAATCTCCTGGGGCTAAGTTGTGCTGGACTAAGGAGTGCCAAACGGCATTTGAAAAGTTGAAGGGAGCTTTTACTAGTGGGCCGTTGCTATTGCACCCAGATACTGAGAAGCCCTTTGTGGTGCAGTGTAATGCTTCTGCATGGGCTTATGGAGGGGCATTGTTATAGAGAGATGTGCAGGGGAGATTGAGGCCATGTGCGTATTTTTCCAAGAAATCAAGAGAGGAAGTGGCCGGTTTGGGAGAAGGAGGCATTTGCAGTACGGTGTGCCTTGCAAACGTGGCGTCAGTTTCTGGAGGGAGCAGTCCACCCGTTTGTGGTGTTGACCAACCATCGGAATTTGCAGTATTTGAAGGCTCCTCAAAGGTTGTCGCCAAAATTAGTTAGATGGGCACAGTATTTTGCTCGATTTAACTTCTTGTTGAAACATATTAAAGGTAAGGAGAATGTGGTAGCGGATGCTTTGTCTCGCTACCCTGCGATTGGATCTAACCCTCCTCCGGGTTTGGAAGATGTGTTCACGAAGAGTCAATGGGGGTTGGCAGTGCAAACCCGGTCTCAATCCAGTGTTGTGAAGAAGGAGGAGGAGGTTAAGGTAGAGGGTTGGCGTTTAGAACTGCAGAAGCACTATGCAGATGATAAATGGCTGAGTCGCCATAAGGAAGAATGCAAGTGGTTGGAGGGATTATGGTTTGTTAGATCTAAGTTGTATATTCCTTGTAAGTTGAGGAGAAAAGTGTTAGAGTTGGGTCACGACCATAAGACTGCTGGTCATTGGGGTTTTACTAAAACTCTCCTGGCATTGAGGACTCGTTATTGGTGGCCTGGCATGAGAGCTGAGATAAAGGATTATGTTCAGAGTTGTGAAGCCTGTGCTAGGGGAAAGGTCCCCATGGCTAAGCCCCAAGGGTTGATACAAGTCGTGGCTTCCCCAGTTCGGCCGTGGACCCATGTAAGTACGGATTTTGTGGGAGAGTTGCCGTCGAGCCGGGGTTATTGGTACATTTGGACAGTGCTGGACTTATTTTCCAAACATGCTCACTTTATTCCGTTGAGAGGCTTGCCCTCAGCTGAGAGGTTGGCTGTTCTATATGTTCAGCATGTATATAGATTACATGGGTGTCCGGAGCAAGTGATCAGTGATCGTGGGGTGCAGTTCACTGCTAGGTTTTGGGAGAAGTTTTTAGAGGTATTAGGAGCGGATCGGAGGCTTACTACCGCTTACCATCCTTGCTGTAATGGCGGCGTGGAGAGAACGCAGAAATCGCAGGGTAGTTATTTGCGGATTTTTACTAACAGGAGACAGAATGATTGGGCAGATCTGTTGCCATACGCTGAGATGGCTTATAATGGGTCAGTTCACTCTTCGACTGGGAGGACTCCCTTTTCAATAGTGTATGGGCAAGAAATGATTCCCTTGCCTCAGCCTTTTATACCTTCAGAGGAAGGGAGAGAGGAATGGAAAGTAAGAGCCCAGGATGAATGGAGAGAGGTAACGGAGGCTTTACGGAAAGTGCAGAGCTCTTATAAGAAGTTTGGAGATCGGCGGAGGAAGGAGGGGGAGGAATACCAGGAAGGTGATTTGGTTTGGCTGTCCACTCAGAATATTAAATTGGGATTCCCTTCTAAGAAACTGAGCCCAAAATACATAGGCCCATTTAGAGTTGCTCAGGTGGTCAACAAGGTATCCTATAGGCTAACTTTGCCAAAAGGGATGAAGAAGATTCACCCTACGTTCCACTGTAGTCTGTTGAAGCGATATGTTAACCCTCTGGTGCCAAAGGATTGAACGGTGTTTTGTTCCTACAGGGGAAGGACGAGGAGGAGGAGGCCATTATGTCAGAGCTGGAGGTTCTTAGCCTTGGGGAAGGCTCCAGAACTCCCAGTCTGCCTTAACGTGAGAGTGCAGGACCTTGGGGAATTCCCAGGGATGATGTAATCTCCTGGGAGCAGTGCTGAGTCAGGACGGACGTGATGCAACCTCTCCCGGACAGTGGACACTGACTTGCATATGCTGACTCAGCAAGGATATGATGTAATATCCATTGGACAGTAGGGTTGCTGAGTCAGAGGGAATGATGCAACCTTTCACGGACATTGCGGGTGATATAGGGAAGGGGTTGGAGTATAAAAGGTGTGTTTGGGGAATGAGCCAACGCTTTGGCTTTACAGGTGTTGTACCTCTAATAAACTCCGTTGGATCAAGAAGCAGATTTCGTGTGGTTACTGGGAGACTTTGGAGCGGCCTCACAGTAAAACATGTTTTTTGGTGTCACACAGACTTTACTTAACCATTGTAAACAAGATGTTAGAATATTCCATAGTCAGCTATTGTGTCCAAAACCTACACAACAAGACGTAGTGCACATTTCCTAACTAATCCTTATGACTGGTTACTTCAGGACCCAGCCAAAGCCAGTTCGGGCAGACTTTGTGACTACATGCTTGACTTAACTAACAGTTCAGAAAACAGCCACAAACAGCATGAAATGATAACTTTGATTCTTCACAAACAGCACTTTGAGACCCACACTTCCTGGGGGAATAATCTACTTTTGTGAGCTGCTGGATGAGTCTGCAACACAGCCAGCTCCTTCCAAAGCCCTTTCCCCCTTGGGCTGGCTAATTTGCAGAACCATAGATCTGACACTTGGCCTGCAAATCATTTCTTGTTTCTTAGCTCCTTCTTCACTCATACGCTCATGTAAATGGGTCAGTTCTTGGTAAATCTGGAACAGGAAGAGAGGCCCCTGGAAGCCATCACCAGTTGCCCTACAGGAGCTGGCCAAACATAAGACACATTCCTGAGAGGTTATGATGCCATTTCCCCATGAACTTAGCCAAGCTTTGATCACAGTTTACATGCTGGTTGCCCATGATCTCTTGCAAAACACCCCACAACAAAGTACGTGGAAGCTCAATGAGCTGTAATGGTAATGTTCTTGTTTCAGTAGGGAAGGTGGGTGAATGTGTGTGATTTGTTCTGTTATGTATCACTAGTAGCTGTCCCAGGTTGTACTCCATATCGTGTTGCAATTTGTGCTTTACCTCCATGTTTATTTGCATGTAACTTGTGCCTAAAAATAGCAAACAGTCTTACCACATTGTCCCTTGGCACATAATCTGGACAAATATTTCACAAGTTGTTTCTTCTCGACTATTGCCCTGTTCTTGTGTCCCCCTCCTTTTCCTGACTTTATCATAAAAATCAGTTTCATGACTTACCTAATATAGCCCAAACCATAACAGCAGATCTTTTCATTCACAGTGCTCAGCTAGATGCTGTTAAACCAATCCTAGCACATCTGTGTTCACTAGTTTCTAGTTTCATGTCTGTCTAAATCAGTGGTTCCCAACCAGTGGTCCTTGGACCACCAGTAGTTGGAATATAGCCATAGCACATTTTGTGTACGTCTTTATTTTCTCCATATTTGAAGAGCTTATGTTTGCAGTATTTCTTGTTATGAAATTATATATAACAATGTATGCCAAGTTACCAAATTACTTTGTTATGTTTTTACTAAGAAAACTATTGCCTCATCTACATGGAACTAAAATTCAGTCCCTTTCTAGCATGCCAGGCACCAGATTGGGCCCAACCGGAGTCTGCACAAGGACTCCCTCAGTCTCATGAAGATGTTTTGTGCATCCTGACATCCCTTGGAAAACAAGAGAAAGATTTTAATAATACTAATACTAATAATAATAATAATCATCATCATCATCCTAGACACTTGGGATGTGTGATCCAATATAACAGCCAGCATAGTGATCTTGTTTACTGTGAACTAATCTTGTTGTGTTTCAAATAATAATAATAATAATAATAATAATGCCTGGTGGTTTCCCACTGCTGGGCAGCCGCACTAGATTTGGGTGTTATCTCTTAACAGGATACTGCCCTGTTTATTTATTTATTTATTTTTCGAACTTCTAGGCCGCCACTCCCGGATGGCTTGGGGCGGCTCACAAAGTCAGGACAGTAACACAGTAAAACACCATAAAACATTATAAAACATCACACATTAAAACACAAGATGCTGTACGAGAGTGCAAAAACGTGCTGCATAATACAATACAATTAAGATAAAAATACAAGCAGAACTGGGATATTAATGGCGTCTTATAAACCAAAGGCCTGTTGGAAGAGGAAAGTCTTACAAGACCTCCTGAATGACATAAGATCATGTAGTGCTCGTGTTAAGGTGGTCTTGCCCTGGGTTACTCCGATTATCACGCTGCAACATTTAGCTGCCATGTAGCTGATCTACATCTATACCAACCCAAGTGCTTATTGTAGATGTGCCTTAAGCCTGCTTCCCCCCTACTACCGTGTTTCCCGAAAGTAAGACAGCATCTTACTTTCTTTTCCCCCAAAAGTCCCCCTACGTCTTACTTTGACGTCTTATATAACCCAAGACGCACCGTCGCCACGCCCACGCCGCCGCCACCGCCCGCCGCCGCCGCCACGCCGCCGCAACCGGAGGTGTGCCGCGGCACACCTGCGCACACACCTCCACGGCACACCTCTTCGCCAGGGCTCCAGGCAAGGGGGGGAAAGGAGCCAGGGGCGGGAGGAAGCAGCGACGCGTCACTGTGGGCTGCGATCCTCACCACGCCCCTGGCTCCTTTCCCCTCCCTTGCTTGAGGAAAGAAGGGAGAGGGAAAGGAGCCAGGGGCGTGGTGAGGATCGCAGCGTCACAGTGACGCGTCATCGCCCGTCCCGCCCCTGGCTCTCTTCCCCACCCTTGGAAGGGAGGAGGAAGAGAGCCAGAGGCGGGAGAGAAGGACGACGCGTCACTGTGACGCGTCATCGCTCGTCCCGCCCCTGGCTCTCTTCTCCCACCCTTGGAAGGGAGGAGGAGGAAGAGAGCCACGGTAGATGCAGGATGGCATTGATATGGGACTGGTTTTTGTTTGCATTCTGCTTGTAAATACAAATTATCTCACAGTCCCTAACATTTATTATTTGTTAAATTGGTTTAGATGAATGAAGAAAAATGGATTAACAGGAGATAAATATCTTGCAAAGGGTAGGCATGGGTTTGCTGGAGAACAGGGGAGGCCTTTACAACTCGCCACAAAATAACATTGTGCAATAAGACACCTTCCCCCCCTTTCTTCCAGATACTGTCTTGCATTATGCTTTCTTGTCTGTTGAGATCACAAGTAAAACAGACTGAGGTTGAAATAAAAAAAGGAGAACTTTTTTCAGATGACATTTATATGAGAACTTAATTAAAACAATATCTGTATACCTTTATAAAACGGAATGTTTGTATGTGTGTATGCGGGTATGCGGAGGGCGGGAGGGCGGATATGTGGCAGCCACTTTCACAGGCCAGGAAGGATATGTGGCAGCATTATTTGCATAAACGACTCCCATTGGCCAGCCACGAACATTCTGAGACTCTAAAGTGCCAGAGGGAGGTAAGGAAAAGCCCTGAGGCAGTCAGGCATGGTGGGAGTTTAAGTCCAAAACATTTTGCAGCCCCCAACAATGAGACAACAAAACCAAACTTGGCACACAGAACCCCCAAGACCCACTTTACGTCTTGGTGCAGTTTGAGGGAGGCTGGGCCATGGATAGGCCAGCATCCCAACATCCCAAATCTCAAAGGTGCCAGACAGAGTTCATTACAAAAAGGCTTCCTTCAGCTGATTTTACAAACTAGGCCTCAGCCTGTATTGACAGTAAGGCTTCCTCAACTTGATTTTCGATACTAGGCCTCAGCTTGAATTCACAGTAAGGCTTCCTCAAGTTGATTCTCCTGACTAGGCCTCAGCCTGAATTGACAGAAAGGCTTACTTAACTTTATTTTCCTGACTAGGCCCCCAAAAATGACAGAACAAGATTACAGTTGGTACACAGACACCCCCCCACGACCCACTCTACATTCTGGTGCAGTTTGAAGGACTTGCAGTACCTTCACTCACTTACTCTGACCAGCACGGGTGACAGACCTGGACCAAACTTGGCACACATAACCCCCATGATGCCCTTTACGTCCTGGTGCAGTTTGAGAAAGATGAACCAGGGATTATGGGATTTGTAGTACTTCAAAGCGCTTTGCTTCCCAGAGACCACTGTGGCCCACAACAAAGACCGATAAATATCAAACTTGGCACACAGAGCCCCCATAACCCACTCTATGTCCTGGTGCAGTTTGGAGAAGAGCAGAGCATGGATGATGGGGCTTGAAGTACCTCCACTCACTCTATGTCCTGGTGCAGTTTGGAGAAGAGCAGAGCATGGATGATGGGGCTTGAAGTACCTCCACTCACTCCCTGAGACCGCTGCGACCCTCATCCAATGACGGATCAAGACCAAACTTGGCACACAGAGCTCCCATTACCTACACTTCATGCTGGTACAGCTTCAAGTAGGATGGACCATGGATGATGGTATTTGAAGTACCTCCACTCCCTGAGACCACAACGACACTCATCCAATTACCAATAAAGACAAAACTTGGCAAAGAGTGCCCCCATGGCCAACTCAACATTCTGGTGCAGTTTGTGGGAGGACGGATTATGGATGATGGGACTTGCAGTACCTTTACTCACTTCCTGAGACCGCTGCGACTCTCATCCAGTGACCGATCAAGACCAAACTTGGCACATAGAGCCCCCATGACCCACTTTACACCCTGGTGCAGTTTTCAGGAGGATGGACCACGGATGATGGGACTTGAAGTACCTCCACTCACTTCCTGAGACTGCTGCAACCCTCATTCAATGACTGTTCAAGACCACATTTGCCACACAGAACCCCCTACATCCTGGTGCAATTTGGAGGAGGATGGACCATGGATTATGGTCCATGGTCCATAATCCTTCACTCACTTCCTGAAACCACTGCGAGCCAAATGAACAACTGATACGGACCAACCTTGGCACACAATGCCTTCCTCAAATAACCCGGGCACCGCGGGTCCTCAGCTGAAGTTTGGAGGGGACAGAACATGGATGATGGGTCTTGCAGTACCTTCCCTCACTTTCCAAGACTGCTACAAACCTAATCCTATGATTGATCAACACCAAACTTGCCACACAGACCCATTCTACATCCTGGTGCAGTTTGGAGGAGGGTGGACCATGGATGATGGGACTTTAAGTACCTCTACTCACTTCCCAAGTCTGCTGCGACCCTCATCCAATTACTGATTGAGACCAAACTTGGCACACAGAACCCCCATGACTGCCTTCACGTCCTGGTGAGGTTCGGGGGATGACTGATAATGGATGATGGAATTTGTAATATTTTCACACCCTTCTGTTCCCACAGACCACTGCGGCCCCCAACAAACACCGATAAAGACCACA
Organism: Anolis apletophallus; assembly: GCA_030556195.1. NCBI lineage: Eukaryota > Metazoa > Chordata > Lepidosauria > Squamata > Anolidae > Anolis > Anolis apletophallus. Next base: position 39,538,198 of record JARBWK010000001.1, on the reverse strand, counting down.
CTTGGCACACAGAGCCCCAGTGACCCACTCCACATCCTACTGAAGTTTGGAGGGGGACAGAACATGGATGATGGGACTTGCAGTACCTTCCCTCACTTCCCAATCCTGCTACTAACCTATTCCAATGACTGATCAACATCAAATCTGGCACACAGAGCCCTCATGACCCACTCTACAGCCTGTTGCAGTTTACTGTGAGATGGACCACGGATGATGGGACTTGAAGTACCTTCACTCACTTCCGAAAAACAATGCACCCCTCATCCATTCACCAATACAGACCAAACTTAGCACACAGAGCCCCCATGACCCAATCTACATCCTACTACACTTGGTGGGGGGGGACAGAGATGATGGGACTTGCACTACCTTCAGTAATATCATGATACCACTGCAACTCCCAATAATGATGGATCAAGACCAAACTTGGCACACAGAGCCTCCATGACCCACTCTACATCCTGCTGCGCTTCTCAAATAACCCGGGCAGGGCCGGGTCCCCAAGCTAGTATGAAATAAAACAGCAGCATCCTTTATGTTCACTTTTTGAATTTTCGATGCTATTATTCAGTTTAAAAATATGTACAGAAGTCCATAGCAGGTTAAACCACCAGCTGCAGTAAATCTTGTCAGACAAAAGGCTGCCAGTTTGAAGCCCAGGTCAGGCTGAGCTCTAGGCCTTTAGCTCATCTTCCACCTACCCAGGCATGTAGCCAGGGGGGGGGGCTAAGGGGGCTTCAGCCCCCCCCCGAAATTCTCAGGGTGGTCCGCGAAAAGGCCTTACTGGTACATTATTTAAACTGTTATGTTAATTCATATCATGATCTGATCACCATGCTCATTATATCCCACATTAATGGGGTTATTGGGATAACAATACAAAAGGTTTGCTAGGGTAGACCCTCTTCCACCCAGTCTCAGCCCTCCCCGAACCAAACTCAGCCCCCCCCCCCCCGAATCAAAATCCTGGCTACGGCCCTGCACCTACCTAGCAGTTTAGAAGCAAATATGGGTAGATAAATAGGCACCGCTTAAAAAGCAGGGAGGTATTCTGAGGCACCCATAAGGAATGCTGGCGATTCAATCAAAAGGAGGAAGTTATTAACAAAGCTCTTTGGCAAGGAGATGGAGTGACAGCAGTCCCCATGGACAAAACTGCGCACGAAGCCTCCCAGATGTCAAAGATGGGGAAAGCCAATATATACCTCTGTCTATGTATAACTGTCTGCCTTGTTTGTGTATAAAACTGCATTGTTTGCCATATATGTATGTTCTGTGATCTGCCCTGAATCCCCTTTGGGGTGAGAAGGGCAGAATATAAATACTGCAAATAAATAAATAAATAAATAAATAAATAAATAAATAAATAAATAAATAAATGTTGCCTAGTATCTACTGGGATTTTGTTCCAAAACCTCCTGTCTGTACCAAAACCCATGGATGCTTAAATCCTATTATACACAATGATGTTGTAAAATAATGTTTGTATAAAACGACAAAATAAAAATTTGCTTCTTGGTTTTTTTCAATATATATATTGAAAACCAAGAATGGTTGAATCCATAGATATGGAAGGGCAACTGTGTTAGGGAAAGAATGTGTAAAAAACCTTATTTCTTAATAGAAATAATATACAAAGATACATTTACTGAAATCTTGTTGGCACCCATGTATTTTCTCCTACACATGCAGTTGTACATTTTTGGTTGTTGTGAAATAGATATAAGCAGAATTCCACAAGTTTAAGCATTTCAGATAAGCCTCAATCCTGCTCCTATTATCAACTAGTCATTGGATGCCTTGGATTTATTTACCTATTGATTCAGCTTTCCATTGATCAATCAATTATTCTGCTCTAGCTAAGACTAATCAATAGAATTCCTGCCACGTGTTTGCAAATCCTTAGATGGTTCTTAACTACTATATTTGCCTATGGTTTCAGTGTACAAACAAAACAAATACTAGCATTCTAGGTGTGAGCAATTTTCAGGGTCTCACTCTCTGCAATGCTAGAAAGTTGGGGACTGGAAGATAATGTCACCGGAGGAGGCAATATTTGGGGGTGGCAATGCCCTCATTCCCCTTTTGCTTAGATAACTTGAAGTACTTTATTTTAGGTAATGCAGAAACAAGATAATCACAGTTTGAAGCTGAATAGGAACAAAATATTTCCTATTTTACCATATGGAGATGTCACAGTGGAAAGTGGGTGTTTGGTTTGGTGCATCCTGATATCCCTTGGAGAACAAGAGAAAGGTTTACAGAAATACCAGCACAAAACAGTCTAAATGGATGAGAACAGAAATGGGAGGTCACAACAATCTCTGATGAGCCTAATCTCTCTTTGGCCACCTGCCTCTCACCAATATCGAAGATAAGGACTTTGGCTCCCCGCCACCTAGGAGAAGGGTGTGCTGTGGTTGCAACTTTTCAGCCAGAACTATTGGATAACAGGCAAAGCAGTCTGTGCTGTTCAGGCTCTGGGTGGGGTGCCCTGTCCTTCGTGCCCTGACATGAACTGTTTCTCAGTACTTTATATATGTTCTCTCTCTCTCTCTCCCTCTCCCTCCGTGTGTGTCACTGTTACTAATAGTCCTGAAAAAGCAACTTTCCCAGGCTCTGTTTCCTTCCCTAGGCAATCAACACTATAACACCCACCCCTTCCATAAGTCATTCTTTTTGCTCCAATGCTTCTGCCTCTACAGAAAAGGTTGGATTTGGGGAAAACTCTGAACAGAATATGCTTCATGAATTTCATTTTCTGGGGCACATTTATTCATTCATTCAGGTATGTGCAGATTGAAAATGTCCCTTTGCGCAGCATGGATAAATTGTGTATAAATCACTGGAGTGTGTCATATTTTATTATATAATTTAACTAAACAGCAAGAAACACTGAAATCAATCAACAACAACCACAAAACCAAGACTGGAGCTAGCCATGGTCCCAACCATAGTTACTTCACAATAAATCCTCTTCAAGTTAATTAAGCTTCCTCATGAGTAAGTGTGCTCACGGGATAAAACTTTGAAGAGGTCTTCACTGGTATCATGGTTGCCAACTATGCTATAATGGAAGAAGGCTGAGGCCATCCAATGAAGGCCTCAGAGGACATCTTCAGTCGATCTGCTGCATGTCAGTTCTAATGCTATGATATAGCATACACACTTATGTCCATGTCACACCACAAATTTATAGCACTATGATTCTACTTTAATTGCATCCTATGGAATCAAGGAACTCTTACTTTGGAAAGGCTCTAGACCAGTGTTTCTTGCAGTTTGGTACCCTGAGTGTTTTGGGCTTCAACCCTCAAAGGCCTCAGCCATCTTGGTTAAAGATCATGGATTCTGGGAGCTAAAGTCCAAAACAAGTGGAGAACTTAAGTCTGAGAACTATTGCATTAGAGCTCTAGCGTGTAGAAAATCCTAAATATCCCTTTCTCAATGGCAAATCTCAGGATTCCATAAAATGTTGCTATGGTAGTTAAAGAGAAGCCTCCCACAAGGATGGTAAAAACATTTTTAAAAACCCAAAAAACATCTGGGCGTCCCCTGGACAACGTCCTTGCAGATGGCCAATTCTCTCACACCTGAAGCGACTTGCAGTAGCTCCTGACACGAAAAAAGGTAGTTAAAGGAGATTCCAATGCCATAATTACAAATCACTTTGTGTTTCTTTTAAGAGAGAAAAAGTGGCATATAAATAAATATAATAATAACACAAATAAATACAATGATAATGTAAAAGGACCACAGATGTGTTCACAATTGTGGAGCTTTGTCTCTGTGGATTGGGTAGTGGCTGACTTGGGGTTTTTTTTTGGTGTTCTAATCCATCACATCCTGGAGGCAAACCTAGAGCAGGAAGAAGTCTTGGTCTGTTCATGCCTGTGGTTCAACGGCTTCAAATATGACAAGGCTCCAGTGAGCTGAGACTTTATTTGTTCCTTCTTTGTTGCTCTCTTCTTTCCTCTTGGCCAGATGCCATTTGCTCCGGCTTCCTGGCTGCTGTGGTATTCTTTGCTGGCTCAGCAGAATAGCCCAGCCGGCCACTGACTCTGCAGGCAAAGACAAAAAAGTGGCCTTTGAGCAGGAAAGAGGGAAGGCTGTGCTGCCCAGAATCACAGGGCACCTTTTGGTCTCCACAGACTAAGTACCCAGCTAATGACGCAGGCTGAGTTGAGCTACAATACTGGGATTTGTAAGGCACATAATAGGAAGGGGAAACAGCCAAGGCAAAAAGGGAACAAAGCAAGGCATGGAAAACTGACCCACCAGAAGAGATCAAGGGATTGCTGCTTGGAAGGTTATGGTTCATGCCTTGCTTCTTCCTTGGCATGTTACTTGTTTTCTGATTTGAATCATTCTTTTTGCATTGCTGCCCTCAGCAGATCATCACAATACATTGAATGTTCTGGGAGCCTTAGTCTGGAAAAGAAACTTGTAATGTTCTATTTTACTGTATTTCTTGAATTCTAAAACACACTTTCCCCCCTATATAAACATCTCTAAAAATAGTGTGTGTCTTAGAATCACATGGGTATCTTATGTATTTTTGTTAGTGGTGGTGCTACTGAAACTATGGTCCATCTTACAATAGATGACCTCTTACAATTTAAGAAATATGGTATGTCAAGCAACATTTTCACAGATTCCACCCAGCAGACTTCTTCCAGCCTATGCCCATGAGTAGCATTCAGTTCCGATTTGGACTGTTAGACAGAATTTATTCAATATTATGTATTCACTTTCTTGAACCAAGGAAATGGGATTTCCCCTCCTTCATAGGTAAAACACATGGAGGAAAATGGTAGATTATCCTTTCCAAGTATTGCACCCCTAAGCCATGGCCATGCTGACAGGGTACTTTGGGTTAGTTGCAAACCTCCCCCAGGCATGTAGTGGGGGGGGGGCTTGAGCCCCCCCAATTCTCAGGGTGGTCTGTGAGAAGGCCTTACTGGTACATTATTTAAACTGTTATGTGTATTCATATCATGATCTGATCACTATGCTCAATATATCCCATATGCATGAGGGTATTGGAATAACGATACAAAAGGTTTGCTAGGGTAGATCCTCTCTCACTCAGACTCAGCCCCCCTCCTCAATCAAACTCAGCCCCACCCCCAAATCAAAATCCTGGCTACGGTCTGCCCCCTCCCCAAGCATTTTCCCTATCACATGGTCTAAAACCTGGGGTTGCTTTAAGGGGGGCAGTGGAGTGAACATTGGTCCACATAGCCTTCACATTCTGCTATTCTAGTCTAGTTTATTTTTAGATTAGTTAATTACCTGTTGTTTTATCTGTTTTATGCTGTTTCTAGTTATGCTGTTTTTGTAAGCTGCTCCAAGCCCCCGGGGAGTGGAGGCAAACAAGAACAAACAATAAATAAATAAATAAATTTGCTCATCCTTAATATAGACAGTTTCAATTACAGCTTTTTCTATCGTTCAAATGGGAGGTATGACCCTTCTTGTCCCCCCTCCCCCACCACAGCAGGAGGCAATGTGCCAAAGCCATATTTCAAATCCCATTCTACATTTCTCATCTGTTTCAGGGGTCTCACATGATGAGGAATGTATGGGGACCATACCCTTAAAAGCTGAACTATGCCATTGAAGTCACATATTGTTTGGGCTTGATGTCAAAGCTTGGTAATGTTCCTTTTTAGACAACAATTCTCAGCATCCATCAACCAGTATGGCATTGATGTTGTGAAGGTGTGTGTGCAAATAGTGCATAAGAAGAAGAAGAAGAAGTGTTTATTGTTTCCAAATGCCAAAAGATCTCAGCCGGCATTTAGAAACAACAAACATTGACAAAATCACGATCTGTCAGCTGCAAAAGGCCACCTTACTTGGATCTGCATGCATCATTTGAAAATATATCACACAGTCCTAAACACTTGGGAAGTGTTCAACTTGTGATTTTGTGATACGAAATCCAGCATATATACAGTATCTCATTTGCTGTGTCATACTGTGTTTTTGTGTCAGAATAATAATAATGTTTTTCGAGCTCATCTTACAACAATAAAGTTCTGTCTTCTTGCCTGTTGCTCCTTCAGAACTTTAGTTCTGCTACACAATGTGCAGAGTAAGAGATGGTCCAGATTGGACAAAAACCTTGGGATTTGGTTGAACCTATGCTGATCAGGATTTTGAAAAATACACTATACTTCCTGACCATGTCAACTCCAATTGAACTCTATTGTTAACTTTGGCTTAATGTTGATCAGAGTCATACTGGAGGACCCTGAGATTCTTATAGAGAACACCACTCTCTTGATCCTTCAGAGAGATCATATGGTCTGTCCTAGAGAATCCTGGGAAGTGTGGGGAAGTGCAGGAAGGGGCCTTTAGAATTCTCAGCCAGAGAGCTCAAGGGCCTCACCAAACTATGAACTTTAGGATTACACAGCAATTAAAGTGGAACAATAACACCATAATTCAGTGCCCAGTGGAAAAGTAATGTAGGAGACAAATACAACTTTCTCTGGCCCATTTCATTTAGAAACAAGATCCTCCACAGTTTGGGGCAAGTTCTGAAAGGTTTTTTTAAAAGCCTGGTGGATCCAAGTTCGCTCATCATATACAGTTGGCCTTCTGCATTTGTGGTTTTGACTTTTGTGGATTTGATTAAAATGTCATCTCCAGGAATCTCTAGGTCCTCCACTACAACTCTACAGTCAGTTTCCAAGAAAGTTTGATTATTGAGTCATGCCAGAGAACCTAGAGATTTCTAGAGAGGTGTTCTCTTAGGTAAAAAACAAATATTTTGCTATTTTTCACTTTTATTTTGACCCTGGCCCCTAGCAAATGTGGGAGCTGCGTATATTTCATGTGAATGACAGAGATTATAGTAAAACCAACCTGCATCTCAAGCAAGAAAAAAAAAAGAATGAACTCAATCCCAGTATATTTAGGGCATGACTAGATACAGGATGGGGAACAGCCATTAAGAGGTAGTAAAAGGGATGAAATTTACTGGAATCATTGCCCTGCCTGAATGTCTGACTGAGTCCTGACTGGTGTGCTTCAAAGCTGCTGCCTCGCCTTCAGTACCATCTCAGCTATTTATTCTGATGCTGGCCTGCCCCAAAACCAATCGAGTACTTTGTTTCAGGGGGACGTTTGTGAGCATCACGGCCCACTTAGCAGGCATGAGTTTAAAAATGTGACTCCCAAGCAAGTTTGTACTTTGTTTTCAGAAACTAAGAGAGAGCCCAGGGAGCTGAGCCATTAGGACTGCAAAGAGGAAATAAATCACCAGCTCTCTGTTTTTGTGTATGTTCTCTCCAGCCAAGCCGTTTCTCTTCACATTGTTTCCTCTGTCATTGGACCTTTCTTAGCCTGAGACATTTGCCATTTAGTCTGGCGTTTTTCATTAACAGAAGAAACAAGGCAAAGAAGTACTAGGTGGCATGAACCTACCCCTTGATCCTTTGGCTATGCATAGAATTGCCCTGTGCTATCCTATGATGTAATTTCAGCATTTTCCCAGGTTTTTTTCTTGGCTGTGCTATACAATCCACATGCTTAACCACTTAGTCATCAAACTTGGGCCGGCAAGTAACATATGCTAGAGTAATTCACCTTACACTTGCATATGTATTTTTAATTGTTTCAGAAGTTGGTATTCCCTTTCTTTTTCTGCAATGTTCAAATCACTTCCCTTCTCCCAGACCCATTGAGTTGCTAATATAGCTGCTTCCAGTGGCCCTCCCATTGCTGGGTATGAGCAGAGAAGATGGCTATGTCCCATGCAAATTGATTATATAATCCTCTGAGACCTTTGGAGAACTTCAGCAGATCTTGGTGGATGATGTCTTTAGTTTGTCTTCTGCAGCCCCCACCCACCCCCCTGCTCTCTACTAGCAATAAAAGGAACATATTGAGGGGGGCTATCACAATGATATAATGAGTTCTGAGGTGGTCACTACATCAGACTACATAAAGTCTTGACCTTAATGTGCTATTTAATGGTTTTCCAAGTTAAAGTCTTGGAACTCCATGGTAAACTACTGTGGGTGTTTCTTACACAAACACATCAGATTTCTTTGTCATTTTGCTCTAGAATACACATTTGCAATCCAGTTTGTGTCATACCTAATGTTAAGACTGAGGATGACATCTTGAATATTTTTCTTGCAAGTTCAGATCCTATTGGCAAACTGCAGCCCTTTGCTAAAAGTAGTTGGTGTTTGATCCATTTTATATGGAACTCGATGTGAAATCAGTTTTATAAATTCTAACCAACTCTGCATATCCCGTGCTTAAGAAAACAATATGAAATTCATAAAGTTGCCATAAATTGTCAAGTGACTTGAAAGCATATATACACTCAAATGGGCACTGCCACTCAAACTGCCACTTAAATAAAATCATCAACCTGCACAATACTAAGTAGATTACCTAGCAAACATATAAAATAATATAAGCTGAGCGAGTCTCAAATAAAAATTCTATACTTCGTGATCAGGAAACTTTTTAATGGGGAACACCAAACTATATGCAAAGTTGTGAGCAATTTCATGTGGCTCCCTAAAGAGGTGACTTATACAGCAGAGAGGTCACAGAAGAGAGATACAGAGAGGTAACACAGCAATTTACATAGTTTTAAAGGGGGGGAGGAGGTAAAAGGGAATGTGGTGGCATTATTAAGTTTGACTAGTTTTTATTTCAGCATGAGCTTTTGAGGATATAAACCAATTTCTTCAGATGCAGGACAGAGTGACAGAGTTTTAGCCTGAGTTTATCAGGCTTATAGGAAATCTCACCACTTTTAAAGTATGTTTATTCATTTCCACAGTTCATTTCACATAGACATACTTAGATGGCAACATGTATTTCCTCATTTACTTAAAATCATGCTATGTCAACTGTGCTTCATTGAGGGATGCAGTAGGGGACTCTGGGCATCTGGCTCTCAGTCTGGCCCTGATGGCAACATGCTGCTCAGAGGATATGTCTATGCTGCGCACTGACTTCTTGATTGTCATGTTATTTGTCAGCAAGAGCCTAAATGCTGCCATCACAAAATGATTTATTGAGATGGTTTACTTACTTGAATGCTTACAAGAGGCTGTGTGCTCATGTGATATAAAGATAAAGTCTGGGGAGGGGATCTGTATCCTTCACCTACAGCGTCACAGGAAACTAAAGCTGTATTGTGAAAACTTCAAAGGGAAAATAGTGAGTATCTGTCTTTGTCCTGGTCACAATGAGGGGTGCAAATTGTACATTATTGTCACTGCTGTGTGCTTCAAGTCAACTTAAACTTATGGTTACCTTAAGGCGATATTTTCTGGGAATGAGAGAGTTTGACTTGCCCACGGTCATCCAGTGGATTCCATGGCCAACCGGGAAATTGAGCTCTGGCCTCCAGAATCATAGTCCAACGCTCAAACCACTACACCTTACTGGCTCCATAAATTATAAATACCAGGGGAAAGGGATCAGAATGGAGATCACCTAGCCATGTCCTCTGAAAGCATCAACTTTACAACTGTGCTCCATAGCTGTCCATCTCACCCTAGACCTACTCCTATAGACCTCTCAGGGTAGCCAAGGAGCTGGAGAGCAATTTTGTGGCCTAGGACTCCCTGGGGACTGTATAAACCAGTGAAAAATAAAACAAACAGCAAGCCCAAAGTGGCCTGATGCTTACTTCCAATTCTCAACAATGTGTTTGCTGATGTTAAGCAGTACAGAAAGACCTTGCAACCTAGTTAAAAGATAAATTGCTGTATTCTGAGGCTGTATCCAGAAGCAGAAACTCATTCTTCTTTTTGTAGACCAGAAAAGGGCAGTCTGAGAAGACTGGAGGTATTAAGGGCCACAAAAACTTCACAGGGAGCATAGCTTGTAGCAGATGAAATCCGAGACACATGTGTCCAAGCAACATCTAAGTGTTTTAATGATAAATAACACATGAGCTAAGAGAGGCTGCAGCAGTTTGCTTTTGCCGGAGCTTTCTGGGAAGAGTAAAACTCTACCACCACCCACCACCCCCCGGCTGAGTTAAAGGATTGCAAACTACTTTTGCACCTTGAACTCAGTTTGCAGCATAGAGTCACAGAGTAGGAAAGGACCTCATGGGCCAGCAAGACCAATCCCCTGATCAATGTAGGATCTCCAGCTAAAGAACCCCTAGCAGGTAGCTGTCCAGCCTCTTTTTGAGGCCAAGCAGAAATGGAAGCCCTACCCCTTCTCTAGGCAATTGATTCAATTGTCAAACTGCTCTCACTATCAAGAATTTTCTTCTAATGTTCAGTGGAAATCACCCTCATCTAAATTTAAACTCTTCAAACAAGCAATTGAAGGAAGCTGTGAATAAAGGGGGAAAGGGGGAATAGGAGAGAACCTAGGCCATTTTCAAAGCAGCTGAAAGAAGTGGAGCAACAGTGGACTAATCAGGACAGTCCCTATCAAACTGGACAGTTGATGAGCATGATGACATGTAACCTGACAGGGTGCTTAGTGCTCTACATGAGGCTCAAGCAGGTGCCCACCACTTCCAAAGCAAAAACATCACTCTCCCTACCTGGTTCAAACAGACAATAGGGAGTCTAATTGTTTCCTTTCCTGTCATCCACTCATTCCTCAACAAACTGAATAGATGGCCGGCTGACGTTGTCAGGAACACAGTGGTGGGAACCTATTTTAATCTCAGTAAACATGCAATGGATGTTGCAGTTGGAGCAAAGGTCTTAAGGATGGCATGAAGATGGCAAGTGAGCATAACAAGGCAGAGATCTTGGCTAATAATAAGTAGCTGGCTGAAGACAACTTCCCTGGATGTGTGTGTGTGTGTGTGTTGGGGTGTGTCTGTGTGTAATGAGCTTATTTGTAAACACATTTCTTTAATCTGCCTCTCTGTTGGGATCTGCCCTGGACAGTTTGTGATGCTCAGTAAACTATTCCTGAAAGGTCTATATGTGTCCGTAAAAAACTATTCCAGATAAGCAGACGCTAATGGCCGGCCAGGTGACAGAGGCAAGCTTCTGTTATGCAATCACAAGGATAATCCCAGTGGTAGGAGCAGCGGTTACATCAACCCTGATTTCTCAGAAGAAACAGGTGTACTGATTTTGCTGGTAGATGATAAACTTGAGTGCTCTTGTCCTCATAGCATTGCAACCACTTTAAACACTCAGACCTCATACATGTTTACAGGATTATTCCATCAATCATTGAGCAAGAAAGCTATAGCAGTGATCTGGGGATAGAAATAACCATACAATAAGAAGGAATGTTCCTTGTTTATAAGATTCCATGGTGTTTGCTTAAACAGCCTCATGTGTTGCCTGCTGAGTTATGGTAACTCTATTAATTTCATAAAGACTTCATATTCAATGAATACTCTGAAGTGGTTTTGTTGGTTTCTTTCTCTGAAATCTAGCCTGGAATTTGTTGACAGTCTCCCATCCAAGTACTCAGCAGGGCTGTCGCCGCTTAGTATCCAAGATCAGATGGGATCTTGTATGTAGATATGTGCAAGTGTGCTTAGTTAAGACCAGTCTAGGTATTGATGAAAAGAATGAATTACTCCAAATAAGAGTAATAAAAAACCCCATCCCACCTGACCCATTTCTAGCTTTGCAATAACCTAAAACTTAAATGGAGTGTTTCAAAATGGAGCGTGTTTTGGGCAGGCATGGTTAGCAAGGAATGAGACCGTAGTAAATATGACTTCTATGTATGAATAGTTTTCAATGTTTCATTATGTGTAGTATTTGAAATTTGGGGACTGAGGGAGAATTTCGCTGGGGACAATAGAATTCCCATTTGGAGAGCAATACCCACATTTTGGTCTCCTATAGTTACCCTGGGGCCATTGTATAAGTTGGTATTCCTTGATAGAAAACTGACAGCTAGCCTTTGACTGAGAGAGCACACAAGGCCCTTTCTGTATACAGAAAGTGATTGAGAGGGTAGACAAAGTGCTGAGCAGTTTTTGAGAACAGAGAACAGAGATCACTGTAGGAGAAAAGGACACGATGGGAGTGTTGTTCTAACTCTGACAGGAAAATGAAGGGAGTGGAGAAAGAGCACAGATCTCTACGCGCTCGTGCCTCTCCTGGTTTCAGCACGTGAGGCAAGAGCTGCTCCAGCTGTAGAAAACAGAAACAGCAGAATCGGCTGCTGCCCTTTTCATGGTGTTAGTCATTCATTCTCTCTCATTCTTCCATGCAGATAAATCTGCCCATGGTAGCTCAGAGGAAATTCACAAGCCTTTTTCTTACTGTGATGCTGAAAACACTTTTAATACCATTGTGTTTTTCATCCACCCCTTGCTCTCATTTTATGCAATACATTTACTTATACAATTAAGGTAAAAGGGATTCAGAGAAAGCTTGTTAGATACCTGACCATTAAAACTAAAGATGCCGCAGGTTGAATTTATGTTCTCTGCCCCCTTTCTGCCAAATGTATCCTTTATGCTGATCTTTACAGACTATATTTCTTGATTGGAAGTCAGAGAGCAGAAAAGATGCTCAGTGAATCTCAAAAATTGCAAATTAATAATGATCTAACTGTCTTCTAACTCAGGGCTGTCCAACTGGCGGCCTGGGGGCCGTATAAGGCCCCCCAGCCCCTTCCCTACGGCCCCCTAAGCTTTTTAATAAAAAATTTAAATTGAAAAATAAAATAAATAATATATTTTTTTAAAAAAACTTACTTCCGGGTTCGGAGCAAATATTGCGAGAATACGCAATCCACACGGGATTTCGCTGTCAATGCAAGATCACGCCGGCGTTGACAGCGAAATCCCGTGTGGATTGCGTATTCTCACGATACTCTTCGACTACTCTACTACTGGATCGCTGAGGCCCACAGACGCGATTAGGACCTTAAATATATTAAATATTAAATTAAAATAAGGGGAGAGGGAGGATGGAATTAAATATATTTAATATTAAATAAAAATAAGGGGAGAGGGGAGGATGGAATTAAATATATTTAATATTAAATAAAAATAAGGGGAGAGGGGAGGATGGAATTAAATATATTTAATATTAAATAAAAATAAGGGGAGAGGGGAGGATGGAATTAAATATATTTAATATTAAATAAAAATAAGGGGAGAGGGGAGGATGGAATTAAATATATTTAATATTAAATAAAAATAAGGAGAGGGGAGGATGGAATTAAATATATTTAATATTAAATAAAAATAAGGGGAGAGGGCTCCGGGAGAGGGGGCGTAGCCGAGGGCAGAGGCAGACCCTACGGCCCCCCAGGTCATCAGTGACCGGAATTCAGGCCCCTGGGCCGGTAGAAGTTGGACAGCCCTGTTCTAACTGAAACAATGTAATCCTGATTAACTCTTAACAAACAGGATACTGTTAGTGAAGTATACGTGTCAGTGGAGGTGCAATACAATTAAGAAGAAATTAAAGATGAAGGATCAACTCAGTTGAAGAGTTTGTTAAATGAAGTCTCAGGCTCTGAGACAATAATTGCTAATCTGACAGTTCCCAGATGTGCTGGATTTCCACTATTTCCAGGAAACTATCTCCCTCTATGAACCATCTTGGAGATTAAGATCTTCTGGGGAGGCTCTGCTCTCACTCCCACCTCCTTCCAGGTGCGGTTAGTGAGGATGAGAGACAGGACCTTTACCGTGGTGGCCCCCCGGCGGTGGAACTCTCTCCCTAGTGACATCAGATTTGCCCCCTCCCTCCTGATCTTTAGGGAAAAATGAAAACTTGGATGTGGGACCAAATCTTTGGATAATTGAGTAGTGCAATATGTGAACATGAAATGGTGCAATGTTAACTGATATGGGATGATATGGTTTTAATAATTTTAATGTTGGTATGCTTTTAGTGAATATTTTAATGTATATGTTTATTTTCTGGATATGTTTTGTATGAAATGTATGGCATAGAATTGAGCCTCTATATCTGCTGCTCTGAGTCCCTTCCGGAGTTGAGAAGGGTGGGATATAAATATGGCAAATAAAATAAATACATAAATAATAAACTATGCTATAGGCTATGAGCTTTGTGATCCACAATGTCAAGAAATTCTCTCTAATATTAAACTGAAATGTATTCTCCTGTAATTTAAACTATTAGGTCTGTCCCTCTCCTCTGAGGCAGCAGAGAACAGGCCTGGCCTCTTTGGCCTCTTCTTTCTGAGCCAGCCCTCAAGGTATTTAAACGGGCAATTGTCTTCTGGTCTTCACAGGCATTTCTGCAATGCATGATGTTAAGATTGTTTGAGAATCTAAATATTAAATAACTCCACATTGCACCTCACAGAAAGAAAGAAGGAATGAAGAAAACAGTTTTGAGTTTCTGAAATGTAACCAGGTTACAACTGTGGTGTTGGAGGAAAGTGCTGTTAGTGCCTTGGACCGTCCATACGTCAGGAAATAAAGCCCGACTGCTCAGTGGAGGGAAGAATATTAGAGGCAAAGATGAAGTTCTTTGGCCACATAATGAGAAGACAGGAAAGCTTGGAGAAGACAATTATGCTGGGGAAAATGGAAGGAAAAAGGTAGAGGGGGACCAAGGGCAAGATGGATGGATGGTATCCTTGAAGTGACTGGTTTGACTCTGAAGGAGCTGGGGGAGGTGACGGCTGACAGGGAGCTCTGGCATGGGCTGGTCCATGAGGTCACAAAGAGTTGGAAGCGACTGAATGAATAAACAACAACAACAACAACAAAGCAGGTTGGGGCAATAAAAGAATGCGAGTTTTGCCTGGGAGTTCAAGCTCTTGTGCAAAGGAATAAGCCAGGAAGGAGATAAAAGGCCTATGAGCTCCAGGCTGACATAAAGTGGTGATTTGAACATGCCCAAATGCATGTACTTTGCACAATATAATTTCAGCCTTTTAATTTGGTTCAAAGCAATCTGGTTTCGACACTTAGGGGTTAGGTTTGCCCCTCTTGCTCGCTGATGTAATTCAGGCCAGCTTTGCTACTTTGCTCATAAGCCTGTCTTACCATGTGTGTGAGGGAAGATCTTTACTGTTGTGCTAGATCTTTACTCTGACGTGTTTGAGGCTAAGCGGAGCCCCTTCTGTCGTAGCCTCTGGCTTTGTGGTGACCATTAAACCTTTTGTCTCTCTCTTGGGAAACCTGACCATCACCACAAATCCCTAAGCAGAGTGCTCCCACCAAATTACATAGTAAGAACCAGCATCTGGAGGTGCCTGGGCCTGCTTAATGGAGATGTGGTAACAAGCTTGATCTGGCTTTTCTCCTTCTGAACTTCCCTGTTATGAAACTGGAGTCATTGTGCTTCACTTGAGAGGCCATTCTAGGCAGGGGAAGATCCTGGTAGTTGCCGTAGAACAAAGACCAGCCAAAAAACCCTATCTGCCCCACAGGATTGATTATGCAGGCTGAGAAACATGGGGGCAAAGAAAATGGATATTCTGTTCCCAGGCAGAGCACATTTACTCACAAAATCAATGGAACACTATTTCTAAATAAGCATATATTGGGTTGCACTTTCAGACAGTCCTGGAAATGGGTAAATAGTTTAATACAAAATCAAAATGCACTAGCTTACAGATATACCTCAATAGATGCACTGCAGGGCATTACAAAAATTTGAACCAGAGGTAGAAATTAGGGGTAGGTTTCTACACCACACACACATACACAAGACTAGATAATTATGTTTCAGCAAACTTTATTTTTAGATGGTAATATGCATGTGTGAAATGAAACTACTAGATCAAATAAGACTTGCACAACTAAACGAAAATCAGTTTGATCTTTCTAGAGAGCACTTGACAATTTCTTCCAGACTGCACAGAGGACTTATCTATTTTACTAGCCTTCACTTTTCTTGCAAATTTCATCTTGCTATTCAGACCAAAAGATAAATGCTTATTAATAATTCAGCATGGGTACCTGGAAGGGCAGGTAATCTACTTTCCCTTTTCTATTTGTTATTTATGCATGCTTAATAAGGTCTCAGGAATTAGCTGCTGTTTACCTTGACTATCATAGGTAGGCATATACAGCTACCAAAGTATTGGGCCCCTTCTATAGCGCCGTATAAAATCCAGATTATCTTGTTTGAACTGGATTATATGGCAGTGGAGACTTAGGCCCCTTCCCCTTCTATAGCGCCGTATAAAATCCAGATTATCTTGTTTGAACTGGATTATATGGCAGTGGAGACTTAGGCCCCTTCTACACTGCCATATAAACTAGATTATCAAAGCAAATTTATGTATTTATCATATCAGGAGTGAACCAAACAGTTGTATTGTATTTTTTTAAAAAAAAAAAACAAAACAAAAAACCCACAAAGTTTGCAAACTTGGCATTCTATTAAATGTCGTTTGACCAGTAGCTGGCAACTTGGAGTGCCTCTGGTGTTGCTATAAGAAGGTCCTCCATTGTGCAGATATTCCAGAAGAAGATTACTTCCTATGCAGTGCTATCCCCCCATATGCACAATGGCAGTTACCTGTCATCATGGCACAACTCTGTTCCCAATCCAAATATGCATCTAGATTCCATGGTAAAGTGAGGGGGAAAGGTGCTTCAGTTCCCTGACCTTCAGTTTAAGAACCTTGGTGATTTTTTTGCTCCGCCAATATCAAATAGGATCTCAGATAGGTAGGTATCCCAGTATACCTGCACAACACACAGACACACACATCTCAAAAAAACCCAATGCATACCCTTATCCAAGGATTATAGACTGAGTCATTTTTTCTGGTAGACAATATTACTTGAATTTTAATACTGGGGATACAAATCAAATTGCAAGAGCATAAAAATGATTGAAACATAGAGCTGCCTTCCTGATCCCACGGTCAAGAAGTTCTTCCTAATGTTCAGGTGGGATCTCATTTCCCGTAGTTTGAAGCCATTGTTCCACATCCTAGTTCCCAGGGCAGCAAAAAACAAGCTGGCTCCCTCCTCCCTATGACTTCTCCTCACATATTTATACATGGCCCTCATCATGTCTTCTCTCAGCCTTCTCTTCTGCAGGCTAAACATGCCATCTCTTTAAGCCGCTCCTCATAGGGCTTGTTCTCCAGTCCCTTGATCATTTTAGTGACACTCCTAGGTACTTCACACAGCTTTTCTTGGATTTCCTTTCAAAGATAGCCATGGCAGTTTAACAATTTTGTAACACTTGAATACATGTAGGCTGGACCTTTTGGTAAAATGTGTCAATCACTTTAGTTGATCTGTGTGATGAAGTCTGTGAGTACAGGCCATCCCGCACCTCCACAGGGAAAAGAAATCCCTTGCATTCTGGCCATCTCAAGAGTTGAGTGAGATTATTCAGAGTCAGATCATCATGTCTACAAAGCTCAGTTGTACAAAACTTGGAACATACAAGTTCTATCTCCTATTGAGTCATCAAACAACTGGATTAGTCACTTGGCCTCAGCCCAGCCTACCTTGCAGGAATTTTGTGAAGATCGAGTGGGAAGAAGCACACTCATGTATGCTGGCTTGGGCTCAATAAAACATGAGAAATGTCAGGCTTGCTAATTCTCCTAAAGTGGTGAGGTTTGCAAAGGCAGTTTGTTCAATAAAAAGGCTCTGAAATGGCATAGATTAGTTTATTTGTTCATTCATGTATTTTTAGAAGAGAACCACCCCACTGCAAGCATAAGTAAAAGCTTTCCCCTTGCTATATGATCAGTCACACGGCTTGATCAACAATTACCAACATTGCCATGCATTTCACCCATCAATGCACAATGGCACGTGAATCAGTTTTCTCATGCTGATGTTGAGGTAGCAGATCTCATTATTTAGTTTTTGATATTATTTAAAGCATGTGAAAAATCTTCAACACTTTCTGTTTTAATGATTAACCCACTGTTTATGGCTCTCTGCTGTTCTCAACGGTTGTTGACATACTGCTTTATTCCCAGGCTAAGCAATTAAAAGTAACTTTTATTGCCACATAAGGCTATGTTTGTCTTATGGGCTTGACCAATGACGTGCGAAGGAACGGAAATGCTTAAACCCATGTGTGTGTGATTTCAATTTATCACCTTTAGATAGTCATATTGCAAACGTTCACATTGATAGTCCCTTGCTCTTGGTATCAAAGTAGAAAGCAACACGTTCTTTCCTAGTTGCACATGACTTGGGTGCCTCCTAGTCACTTGAGGTTGTAGCTTCTGCTACTTTGCGATTTTGCACAAGGATTATTTTCAAGAGCACTTTTCAAAGTGAGCAGTACATGGAGCAGGGGTCCCATGGGCCAGATATGGCCCCCCACCCTGAACTTTAGATTTAGCGTTGCCCTAAGTTTGAAATGACTTGAAGGCACACAACAACAACAACAACAACAACACTAATTAACTGAATATCTCATCAGCCAAAAACCAGTCCACTCTTCCCATTGAAATACTAGGAAGTTTATGTTGGTTAAAATTGTTCCTTCATTTTCAATATTGAGAACATGAGAAAAGCCTCCCACAGGATGGTATAACATCAAAACATTCGGACGTCCCCTGGACAACATCTTTTCAGACAGCCAATTATCTCACACCAGAAATGGCTTGCAATTTTTTTTCAATACTGTATTGTTGTATTTTTGCACTATAAATAAGATATGTGCAGTGTGCATAGAAATTCATCCATGTTCTTTTCAAACAATAGTCTGGCCCCTCAATGGCCTAAAAAGTTTGAGGACCCCTGGCCTGGAGAAACCAGAATGATTCATTATGATTTGTGTACTTCAAAAATAAGCAAATAAGTTGCAGTTTTCCCCCCCTTTTACACAAATAAGCACATATACACCATTTATTTAAGTTTCAGAATCTGGATTTTTCATAGCACATAAGTGTGGTCTACTGTGATTCATTTTGACTGTAGAAAGTATAGACCAGGCATGAGCAAACCTTGGCCCTCCAGGTGTTTTGGACTTCAACTTCCACAATTCGTAACAGCCAGTATACTGTTAGGAATTGTAGGAGTTGAAGTCCAAAACACCTGGAGGGCCAAAGTTTGCCCATGCCTATTATAGACAGTAGGGTTCAAGTTTTTTACACATACAAATATAGTTTAAATCATGCTTGGCCTCTGTAGCTCCTTTCCTAGAGAAGCTTCTCAGGTCAGGCAAATACTTTTTTGTTTTGAGAAGACTTTGGTAACCCACTGCTCATAGGGAAAGGACTTTTAATAATCTGTATTATTTGGATGTGTTGATTTTAAAAGGCATACTTTAAACTGATTTAATTCTATTTTAACTTTTGTATGTTTCATAATGTATACTTTTAATTTTGTAATTCCCATTGAGTCTCAAAAAACAAATATGGTGGTGATGAAGCTTCGGAGTGGATATCTCATCCTCAGGGCCCGTCCAGACAGTAGCTTTATTGTGGTAACTCCCACAATAAAGGAGGGGCTGTTCAGACAACATTCTGGACAGTCCCAAATTAATTCGCTACAAACCAGGAAAACTATCAAACTATCCACTATCAAAAATTAATTTGATAGTGGATTTACCCTGCGCCTTCTTGGAAGGCGTGGGATAAATGCACTATTTCCGGGTCTAGAGTACTGTAATGCAGTAAATAAGCCTGGTAAAGTGTGGGAATACTCATCCCCTCCCCCCAAGCCCCCAGACCCCTTAGAAAAGTAATTAATACTTACTGGGCCTCAATTACAGCTTTGACCAGCTCTCTCAGTGCATAGAAATGATGTGCCAGGAGAGTGGAGGAGGGAGGGAAATCCCCCCCTCTCCTGGCGCGTCATTTCTACGTGCGGGAGAGCTGGCCAAAGCCTGGTAAGTATTCATTACTTTTCTAAGGGATCTGGGGGCTTTTGGGTAGGGGCAGGGCCTCCAGATGTTCTCTTGGGCTAGTCCCGAGAGACCGTCTGTACACCCACCCCCAAAAGTGCATGCTTTCTGGGGTAGGTGTAGACCGCCTCCCAGAAACATCCGCACTTGTTTTGTTTTGTTTTACACAGATGCTTCTGGGATAAAAGACTGTCTGGATCCTCCCTCAAAAACATCAATGCTACCAGAGTCAAAACTGCAGGGAAATCCGAACTGCAGCAGGGAAACCATAAGCTTTTTAAAAATCTTGCTGATAAGACAACAAATATTGGATCGATTCCCCAACAGTGTTTTCAGAGAAAGGAGGAGACCTAGGGGAATGACCGGAAGGGCAAAATTAGTTTATTTTCTGCACAATATTTTCAACCTAGCCCTGTGTCACTTAGTGATAGCCTGAGGAACACTAACCAGTTTGAAGAAAATCATAAGAGATCTGTGTCTCTGGTATGCTGAGCCCAGGATACAAGATCCTGATGTCATCTTCAGAAGCATCCTTTTCTTGGCCGAGTCCCTTGTTTATGCTCATCTGGAGCTTGTTAAATCCTTCTGGCTTAGTATTTGTGGATGCTGTTGTCTTATCCATTGCTGTTGCTAGCACAACAGCCTTCCGTGCCCTGTTATGTAACTTGTCCAGAAGCCTTTTGTACACTCAAACAATGGTAATAAAATTGTTTGGATCATTTCGTCCTTGTTTTGCTCAAAAACGTGACAGCATCTTTGAGCAAACAACAACTGTGTGGTTAATTACTTACCCATCTTTCCTTGTTGAGGCTACTTGAGTAGCTCTTAGAGGTCTGAGGGCTGAAAAAATACCCTCTTTAAACTGGGGAAGAAAAGGGAGGGCTCGGTCTATATTTTTCAAAAATATTTGCTTCTGAAGAAACCCTTTTCACATACAGATGATTCAGCTATCCTTCCACATTCACCCCATATCTTCTCTTTATAAGGAAGAAAAACAAGCATTTGACGTCTATTCATATTAAAGAATTATACTGTTATTTTCCCACTGTATTATTTATTTATTTATTTATCTGTTCAATCTTTATTTTCCTCCCAGGCTGATATACAATAAAACAATATTACATGCAGCCATACAATAAAATTTAAAACAGTTACAAGTAAAATTCAAGGTTTTAGTGAAGGCCAATCTGGTCTTCCTCGGAAGGGGGCAAGCTCTTTGTCATCAGGAACTGCTGTTCCATTTTAGAATGCAGTGCAGGCCGGCCTTTAGAATTCTCAGCCAAATTGCTCTAGCTCCTCAGCAAACTACAAATGCTAGGATTCCATAGGATGGAATCATGGCAGTTAAAATGGGGAAATAGTGTTGTAATTCTTTAATGTGAACGGGCCCCAGTGGAAGAGTAACTGAGCTCTTTACACGTCCCTTCCACCTGTGCTATTTTGCCACCAGTCACACAACACCCCACGTGCTCTCCCTTCTTCCCCATCACATTGATGGAATGGGCAAAGGCGCATTAGTGCCCTTTCCCCATCAGATGAAGAAAAGGCTGAAAAAATGTGGATATCTCAGTTGGAGCTACCCCCAAAAAACACTTTACCTTTCATCATTGAGCATCTACAGTATGTGGGGCTGCCTTTGAAGACTGCCCGGAAGCTTTAATTGGTTTAATGGACAGCAGCCAGGTTGATAACAGGAGCGGCACTCAGGGAGCGTACAACTCTCCTGTTGTGCCAGCTCCACTGGCTACCAGTTTGCTACCGGATACAATTCAAAGTGCTGGTTTTGGCCTTTAAAGCTCTAAACGGTTCTGGTCCAACTTACTTGTCCAAACGCATCAATCCCTATGAACCATCAAGATGCTTAAGATCATCCAGAGAGGCCCTGCTCTCGGTCCCGCCTGCTTTGCAGGCGTGTCTGGCGGGGACAAGAGATAGGGCCTTCTCAGTGGTGGCTCCTGGTTTTGGAACTCCCTTCCTAGTGACATCAGATCGGCCCCCTCCCTCCTGACATTTTGTAAGAAAGTCAAGACTTGGCTGTTCGAGCAAGCATTAGCAGACGGACTTTAATTAATCGAGATTAAAGGATTAGTATGACGACGAAACGGAAACCGATTTTAAGATTGTGGAGCTGAGATTTGTATTTTGTAATTTTAATTGTTAATTTATATGGTTTTATATTATTGTTTTTATCTTATTATGAATTGTTATATGTGGGCACTTGCTGCCACTTGTTCACAGCCTCGAGTCGCCTTCGGGCTGAGAGAGGCGGTATAGAAACATAGCAAATAAATAAATAAATAAAATCAATGGGGCAGGGCCTGCCGAACATCATGTGATGGTGGTCAGCACACACACCCCCATAGTGTTGACAAGGGGCAATTTGCCTCATTGAGGTGGTAGGAAAAAAATGCATGTTATTCTGAACCATTTCATTTGAAAGTAAGAGCCTCCACAGTTAGAAGTAAGTCTATGGGCTTCAGGAAGACCATTTTAGGTCTGTAGAATCAATATTCCCTTAAGATATACAGAACCCCCTCTGCAGGTTCGCAGTCTGGGAGTGATCCTGGACTCATTGCTGAGCCTGGAACCCCAGGTTTTGGCGGTGGCCAGGAGAGCTTTTGCACAGTTAAAACTTGTGCGCCAGCTGCGCCCGTACCTTGGGAAGTCTGATCTGGCCACGGTGGTTTATGCTCTGGTTACATCCCGAATAGATTACTGCAACGCACTCTACGTGGGGCTACCTTTGAAGACTGTTTGGAAACTCCAACTCCAGGTTACTAACTGGAGCGGCATACAGGGTGCACCCCACTCCTCTGTTGTGCCAGCTCCACTGGCTGCCTATCCAATTCCGAGCACAATTCAAAGTGTTGGTTTTGACCTTTAAAGCCCTTTACGGTTCTGGCCCAGCTTACTTGTCCGAACGTATCTCCCCTTCTGTCCCATCTTGAAATTTACGATCTTCCGGGGAGGTCCTGCTCTTGATCCCATAGTCGTCACAAATACGGTTGGTGGGAACGAGGGACAGGGCCTTCTCGGTAGTGGCCCCTCGCCTGTGGAACTCGCTCCCCAGTGAAATAAAGTCAAAGCTAAAGACGTGGCTGTGGGACCAGGCATTTGGTTGATGTGGAGCAGCAGACGGACAATTTGAGTAGGATAGGGTTATGTTGGCGGACTGCGGATTGACTCAAACAACCTATGAATATAGAACAGGGATGATGGGGTATATGATATGTAATTGTTTTAATCTGTTTTGTTGTATTTTGATATGTTGATGTTTGATTCCTTTGTATACGGCATTGAATTATTGCCTTTTGTTAGCTGCCCTGAGTCCCCCTTCGGGGGTAGAGAAGGGCGGGTTATAAAATAAACAAATAAATAAATAAAATTTGTAGTTTTGACTTTTGCAAATTTGATTATTTGTGAATTCTATTTTTAAATGTTCTCTCTCGGAATCCTTAGGTTTTCTAGTGTAACTCTATGGTCAATTTCCACCAGAAGTTGACCATAGAGTCATGCTGGAGGGCCTAAAGATTCCTAAAGAAGTGTTTTCCCAGGTTTAAAAAAACATTTTTTTATTTGCAGATTTTCACTTTTGTGGGGTCCTGTGCCCCTAACCCCAGCAAATGTTGGGGGCTGACTATATCTGACCAGTGCAAAATGGGTTTTCATCCTTATCTGTCACTTTTTTTGTATCAGCATACCTTCGTCTAGTGTCGAAGTAAGGAAATGATGCACGAGGCCAAGGATGCAAACACTTCTTTGGTTGGTAATGACTTTAGGGTAGAGGCCAATACAAATGACAGATTCTGTTAAGCTCTTTACTCAAATACTTTAAAAATAAATGTCTATATATTATTTGAAAGATAAGAATACAGGCTCTTTGGCCCTGTGTTTACACAGCTTTCTCCAGTGCTCTCCAATTATCTCTCGGGCATTGCTGTATAATTTATATCTCAGGAGCGAAATGTTTTCATGTGGGAGGCCAGGTCTTGTGAGCTCTGAGCGCATAGCTTTCAAATTGCCCCCTTGGGTCCTTTGCAGTATCATTACAGAGCCCTCAGAATAGACTGCAAAGTCTTGGCTCAACCTTCAATTTATTTCATTTTACTTTATTTTTGAACAGAATCCCCCAACTTGTCTCCTGGACGAGTGTGTTTTGCCTTTTAAACAACTGGCGGTCAGAAAAGAATCCCTGGAAAGAGCTGTGGCGAAGGGCTTTTGGCTTGCGGCATGATGGTATTTTTATAGTGCAACGGAAAGCTAGGGTATAATTCTCCCTGTATTTTTATTTTCTTTTGAGTTTTACACTTTTTAATATAACATTCTGATTGGGAATTTTTCTGAGTACAATAAAAGTTACAAATATTTAAAGAAAAGTAAAAGAAAGAAAGAGGAAAAAGACTGTAGAAAGAAATATACACAAAATCCAAAAGTAGCTTTTTCATACTTTTCTCTCTAAAACTATATCACTCACTTCTTCCAACAACCAAATCTTACTAATTTGATTATTGGAAGAATTTTACTAATTGTCAATTACAATAACCCCTCAAAACAAAAAGTCGGTAAGGAGTTCCCAATCTTTTTGAAAGGTCACTAATGATTTTTCTCTTATCAAACCAGATAATTTTTCAATTTTTGCTCAATTTTGTCAATTTAAACAACCATTCTTCCATAGTATGAAATATTGATTTCCTCCCATCTTTGTGTGTAGAACAGCCTTGCTGCCATGGTCCCAGTCTTACGTTTTGGAGGGCATCTGAAACAAAACTTTGGTACAATGTGAAATAGAGGAAGGTGGCAAGAATAAGTGAGGTGAGAAGAGGTGAAGACTGGAAATAGGAAAATAAAGGCCACACTAGAATACTTTCTAGGAGCAATTCTTAAAAAAACACAAAACCTGGGGTCTTCTATGCCCCCATCAAAATTGGGCAGCAGAGTCTCTCTCCCTGGCCCTCACTGTGTTATCTGGAGTCCCGGGTTCGTTGCCAGTGTACCAGCTAAGATGGTTCACAATCAAGACATACAGAGATGAGGTCGGAATCAGAAATTGCTTTTATTGTTTCGGTGTTCAGAGAAGGATGTCAGGAGAGAGTCCCAGATCTGACATGCCCTCCATTTACAGACTCCAGAGTTTTATGGACATTCAAGATAATAGACATTATTCTGATTGGTACAATTGGTACAAGTTATGATCTGTTCTGACATTGATTTGATGTACATTCATTGTTGTCATGTTTTATAGCTATGATTGACTGGTTGTTTATGGTGGGAACCTTAATAAATCTGTTGCTGTGCTGAATCTCGTCTCCTTTGCAGGAAAAGGGAGGAGGAAGAGGAGGAGGAGCAGCTTGTTTTCTGCTGCCCTGGAAATTAGGTGCAATGGGTCCAAATGACAGGAAAGGAGATTCCACCTGAACATTAGGAAGAACTTCCAGACTGTAAGTGCTATTCAGCAGTGGAACTCTCTGCCTTGGAGTGTGGTAGAGGCTCCTTCCTTGGAGGCTTTTAAACAGAGGCTGGATGGCCATCTGATGGGGTGCTTTGTGCTTTTCCTGCAAGGCAGGAGGTTAGACTAGATGGCCCATGTGGTCTCTTTCAGATCTATTGTTCTATGATTCTATTATTCTAGGGTCTTTCTGAGCAAGGGAAACAAGAGCCGATTGAGCACAATGGTGAAAATACTACTATAAGTATGAAATGGCCCTTGGGTGATGACAATGCGGGTGCTGGGCTACGCTGATGGCTTTTGGACACCCTTAGGTGGTGTTTATTATATTTCTGCATGATTGGCTGCTCGCTGATTGATTATCAGCATCCCAATCTATTGTTTTAGCCTGGCACCTTGGCTGACCTGAGTGGCCTTATGGTGACCTGAGTCCATATAAGTGTCTTGGCAGGAAACGGGAAAGCCAGGCAAGACTTCCAAGCAGGTGGTTTTTTTTCCTGTCTCTGGAGCAGCTGGAACATCAAGAGATAATTTATTCAGGTCCCATTTTCAATGTGCCAACTTTTTGGGTCTGGAATTTGGGTAACTGTTGCAGCCTAGACCTGGAGGATCCCTCAGTAAACCACTATGAAGCAGCCGTGATTAAATGCTTTATTTAGAATAGGAAAGAAATAAAAATATAGTCCACGGATGCTCCCAGCATCCAAGTATTGCAGCGCAATAGTTCTTAAAGAGTTCAAAGATCCAATAAATGAAGAAATAGTCTTGAGACCCCAAGGGGATTAAATCTGGAATAAGTCCTTGGCAAATGAGGGCTTGGCTGGATACTTGAGTACCGTGACGTGGAGGCTCTGTGGCCTGGTCTTGATTTGGGTTCCGTGGAGCTTGGCAATGGAAGCTAAACGTTGTTGCGAGATGCCGAGCACCAACAGGAACCAACTTAAATAGGCCCCTCGTTGTTTTGGTCTCGGAGGCTCTGACTCCGACATAGTACTTCCTCAGGAACAGTTTGTGGGCCAGACCTTCCCAAGCCTCCCTCGGCAGGCAAATATGTCAGCTCGCTGGCGGCTGCACCTGGAGAAGAGGGGGGAAGCGAGACTTTGCTTTCCCAGCGCTCCTTATCAGTTTGGGAAGAAAGAAGGCTGCGTCTGGCCTTGACTGCTGGATGAAGGCAGACTTGGAGGCCTCTGCAAAGGTTTTCTCCCAGCCTTAGCGGGTGACTGGGATTTAACATGGCTTCTATCTGGCTTGGCTATGGAGTCAGGCTGGGGCATGACAGTAACACCTGGATGACTGATATCTCTTCCACTGAAGCTTAAATGTTGGACAGATGACTTGAAGGCACATACATATACAGAATTCCACCACTGAGTAGAGACTGTGGAATGCTAAACTAATAGTGCTGATCTTCTACTACGACTTTCTAGGGGCACATCTACACAGGACGGAAAATGCGTGCCTTCTTGGATTTTTACGTGGGGTGTCCAAACGACGCCTCAGGTAAAAACAAATTCCTTCAGCACAAAGCAGGAAAACTCTGCTTTGTGCCTAATTACTCATAATCTGGTAGCTGGAAACACCTGGGTCTTTCAGAAGGCCCAGGTTTTTCCAGCTGTGGGTGCTGTGTGGATTGGGCCTGGGGATCATGTCAAACTATTTCTGGTACAGCTGTCTCAGGAATTTTGGGCTCCTGGAGCCCAAAAAGTCAAAGACAGCTCTCCCTCCTCCCCAACGCCTTAAAAAGTAAAACATTACTTACCTGGCTGGCATTCCCCTTCTGCCCGCCCCCTCCTGGAGCATAGAAATGACACACCAGGAAAAGGATTGGAGAAGGAAAATCATTCCTGCCCCCTTCTCCTGGCACATCATTTCTACGCGCTAGGAAAGGGCTGGCAGCACGGTAATGCTGGCCAGGTAAGCCATTGGGGGGGGGGGAAGAGATGTTGGTGTCTGGGTGCCCTGCTGGAAGGTCCGGCAGGGCATCTGCCCCCACCCTCCAGGAAAGCACGGCTTTTTTTTACTGGCTGGGGACAGAAGTCCTGGCTGACCTGGGTTTTTTAAAGCCGAATCAGACCAGTTTTTTCCCCTTTCTGGAACCTCCTTAGGTGAGGTGAAGTTGCTTTCAATTGAATTCCACAATCATGTTGCAAGCAAGCTTTCTGTATCACTATTGAAAGTTCAAAACCTGTTTACAATGCATCCAGGTGAACAAAAACAACATGCAGATATTACTGAAGCTCTCTACAGATGTGAAAACATGACACCGAATGCTTCAATAACAATTCAGGACTGTCAATAAACCATTTTCTCTGGTGTTGGAAAAGATACTTTTCTGGACAAAAAACTGTGAATCACTCAGCTGACAGGAATTTGTTGACACTGTAGAATTAATGCAGTTTGATACCATTTTAAATGCCATGGCTCAATACTATGAAATAATGGGAGATGTAGTTCTCCAGTGTTTTTAGGCATCTCAACCAAGGTGTGCTGGTGTCTCACCAAACTACAACTTCCATGGTTTCATAATGTTGAGCCATGGTGGTTAAAGTGGTATCAAATTGCATTCATTATATAGTGTAAATGCAGCTATGGCCTTTGTCCTGGCTGGTTATGGGATCTGAGGAGTTGTTCTCCCCCACCCCCCCCCCGCGAAAACAAACAGATCCCCCACCTTTCCCAAACTCTGATCTGGCCCTATTGCGCCACCTCCACTGGCTGCCGGTAAGCTACCGGGCCCAATTCAAAGTGCTGGCTTTGGCCTATAAAGTCCTAAACAGCTCTGACCCAACTTACCTGTCCCCTTAAGAACCATCAAGGATCGTGTAGGGAGGCCCTGCTCTCAGTCCCGCCTTCATCACAAGTACGTCTGGCAGGGACGAGAGACAGGGCCTTCTCAGTGGTGACCCCTCGGCCATGGAACACCCTTCCTAAGGAGATTAGATTGGCTCCCTCCCTCTAAACCTTTCAGGGGCAAGTTAAAACATGGCTGTTTGAGCAAGTGTTTACAAATGCAGAGTAGCTAATATATAGGAAATTGAATGACTTGACGATGGAACTGCACAATGCTTGATAATAAGGAGACACTAATGATGTTGTTTTTATTGCTCTTGTGTTTTATACTGTTTTAATGTTTTACTCTGTATTATGATTTTATGTGTACTGATTTTTTGGAAACTGCCTTGAGTCGCCTATTGGTTGTATACAAAGGCGGTATACAAATACAATCAATCAATCAATCAATCAATGTCTTACAGCACTTTGACTTAATGCCCTCCATGTACAGATAGAGAATGCCTTCACACTTGTGTCCCCATCGTTGGTTGGAGAGTTGGCTCCTTGCCTCTCTCTTGTTCCTTGGGCCTTGTATGACCTTCTCTCTGTGTGTGCCTTTCTTTTCTCCCACTTCTAGGAATTCCAGCTGTTGACAGCAGCTGAATGTTCTTCTTGGCAGCCTCACGGGAGGGGCCCTGGGACTTTGCCAGGAGACTATAGATTCTCTGTAGCACAACAGGTTATGTAACTGTGCCTCTGGAAAGTGGGGGGAAGGAAAAGAGACATAAAAGCAATAACAAAACATTGCTGTTTCTGCACAGGCGAATGTCTGCCAGCAAGCCACCCAGATGCTGATGGCCCTTTGCCTTGGGGCTTTGTTTACTTCTCACTCGCTATAAGCCAGGCTTGATGGAAACTGCACGGGTGTTTTCAATCAGGGCCCCTTGGCATCCCTCTTCCCTGCACGCCTTCTTGGCAGAGGCTGGCCTTAGGATTGCAGCCGCTCTCTTCCTGGAGCCAGAGGCAGTGGAGTTGATTTATTCTCACTGTGCCGGGGTTGTCTTTCTCCTTGTTTCTGGCTGGGGACATTTGTTTTTCGTGTTTACCTCTCAGTACAGACAAATGGAGAGCAGCTTGCCAGTTGAATTCCAAGAGGGAAAAGGAAGCACAACAGTGAAGGGCGTAAGGGAGATGTTGGGGGTTTGGACTGTGTAAAAAGAGAAAAGGGAGGAAGGGCTGGCAAAAAAAAAAGATAAAGAGGAAGATAGGGGGCCTGGAAAATGTACTTTTTTGAAATATACCTCCTAAAATTAAATTCTCGATCTCAGATATAATTCTTCTAAAAAGCCACCATAGAGTGCATCCACACTGCAGAGGGGCCATTCTCGCCCCTCTGTTATTTAACATCTACATGCAGCCGCTTGCACAGCTGGTGCGGAGTTATGGGCTGGTTTGTCACCAGTACGCTGATGACACCCAGCTCATTCTGAGGATGGAGGGCAGGCCGGAGTCCGTCCCCGATAATTTCCAGCATTGCCTCAAAGCCATTACTGGATGGCTGCGAGCCAGTAGGTTGAGGGTGAATCCGGCGAAGATGGAGATCTTGTGGCTGGGTTGCCCGGGTGGGGTGGGTGCCCGGCTTCCGACCCTGGACGGTGCGGCGCTACACCCAGCGCCGTCTGTGAAGAGCCTGGGGGTCCACCTGGACTCCCAGCTGACCATGGAGGCCCAGGTCTCTGCGGTCAGCAAGGCTGCTTTTTTCCACCTCCGCCAGGCAAGGAGGCTGGCCCCCTACCTCTCCCGGAACGACCTGGCCACGGTGATCCAAGCCACGGTCATCTCAAGGCTAGACTACTGTAACGCGCTTTACGTTGGCCTTCCTTTGTCGTCGATCCGGAAGCTCAAGCTGGTGCAGAACACTGCCGCCCGGCTCCTGTCTGGCACCCCAGCAGGTTGCCGTATAACACCCGTTTTGCAGGATCTGCACTGGCTGCCTATTGAGCACCGGATCGCCTTCAAAGTGCTGGTTCTTACCTTTAAGGCCTTACACGGCCTGGGGCCAGCGTATCTGAGGGACCGACTCACTCCATATTGCCCTTCGAGATCACTACGGTCTGAGGATGCCAACTTCCTGGAAATACCATCAACGAGGTTGGCACACCTGACATCTACCCGCCGGAGGGCGTTCTCCGTCATAGCCCCCACGTTGTGGAACGCCCTCCCGGCCGAAACCAGGGCCCTGAGGGACCTACTCCCGTTCAGACGGGCCTGCAAAACCCATCTGTTTAGGCAGGCCTTCGGAGAGTAGGTCTGCGCGCTTTAAGTACCACGCTGCTGCACCTGCTGCTGCTCTGTTGTTTTATTGCTGTTTGCTACTGTTTTAATTGGTTTTATGTTTTTAATTTCTTGTTTATTGTGCCATTGGCTCTTGTGAGCCGCCGCGAGCCCCCGGGAGTCGGCGGCATAGAAGCCTCAATAATAAATAAATAAATAAATAAATAAATACCACTTTAACTGCCAGGGCTCAATACGATGGTGCCTTTGCTGATAAATATTGTGTGTGCCTCACCGAACAGCAGCTCCCAGGATTCAATAGCATTAATCCATGGTGGTAAATATGATGTCAAACTGCATTCATCCTGCAATATAGGATATGTTAAATAGGTAGTGTGAGGTGGTGGTGGAGGGAGGTTTTTTTTTATCTAGCTGGAGATTTCAGGGCCAATGTATTTTACTCATGAGTTCTGTTGATAGGAGAATGAAAGCAAAAAAGTCTCCCTGCATCCAGTTTCTACATGATTTCACAAACCTCTGTCATATTTACCTCATATTATAAAGCTCCATACACCATTTTCCAAACTCAGTTCGCTTTAAGATCTATTGTACTACAACTCCCATTTTATCATTTTTCCCCAGTTATATAATATCAATTTGTAGTTGGAGTATGTAGATCTGTACCTAGTTTTGTTCTAAAAGTACTTTCCCTAAGAGCAGATTATATAAAAATACTGCAATATGACAGTTTTAAAAACTGTTCCTAATACTGTAGTTCCTATTGTGTCACCAAATCGTATTTAAATATATTCAAGCTCATAAGCTGGAGGTTCATTCCATTCTGCTATTATAAGTAAAACTGATGATAAGCCTGTCTCCAACAAATCTGTTCAGCCATTTTTAATGTGGAGATGTGACCATTATAACACCTTATGGCACATAATTATTCCTTCTAGACGGGCTTGCAAGACCTACTTATTCCAGCAGGCTTTTGACCTGTAGGTTTTGCCTGTGCACAGCCCGTCACGCTTGTATTCGTTACCTGTGGTGTTGTGCCCACACACCAGGTTTTTAACTTCATTGTGTCATAATGTGTTCTATTCGCCGTATTTTAATTGTTTAATATGTTGTTTTATTCTGTTTTATCTGGCGCTTGTGAGCCGCCCCGAGCCTCCCGGAAGTGGCGGCATAGAAGCCCAACAATAAATAAATAAATAAATATATAAATATATAAATAAGCTTAAAACCGTACAAAATGAGAATGAGGGTGGAGTGGCATTCTTCTTTCTGATTGCCAGAATAGCAAAAGTTGTTGTTGTTGTTGTTGTTGTTGTTGTTGTGTGCCTTCAAGTTTGAATGCAATTTTCCTCCTTTTTGGCAAGGGGTTGGACTGGATGGCCCATGAGGTCTCTTCCAACTCTATGATTCTATGATTCCATGTATTTCAAATTATTGTTCTTTCAGCCAGTATGGAGATATGCCTTTGAATCTCTTCATAGACTGCATGAGTTGCTGTTGCCCTGCATAAATGGGTTTCATTCAAATATCTGCCTACCTCACTAGTCACAGCAAACAAGTCAAATTAAATAGTATCCAAATCTAGACATGTTATCTTGATACCAGAGATAGACAAGCTCTTGCTAAGAATGACAGGGTGTTCTTAGCAAAACAAATAGCTACCAAGTAAAGTGAGGAGAAGTTGAGGAGCCTTCTAATTAAGGTGAAAGAAGAAAGGGCAAAAGCTGAGTTGCAGTTAAACATCAAAAAACCGCAAGATTTTGGCAACCGGACTGATAACTGGCAAATAGAGGGAGAAAAGGTGGATGCAGTATCAGACTTTGTATTTCTGTATGCAAAGGTTACTGCAGACGCAGACTGCAGTCAGGAAATCAGAAGATGCTTACTTCTTGGGAGGAGAGGAATGTCCAATCTCGATAAAATAGTGAAGAGTAGAGATATCACACTGGCAACAAACATCCGCATAGTCAAAGCAATGGTATTCCCCATAGTAACCTATGGATGTGAGAGCTGGACCTTAAGGAAGGCTGAGTGAAGGAAGATAGATGCCTTTGAACTGTGGTGTTGGAGGAAAGTTCTGAGAGTGCCTTGGACCACGAAAAGATCCAACTAGTCCATATTTCAGGAAATAAATCCCGACTGGTCATTGGAGGGAATGATATTAGAGGCAAAGATTAAGTACTTTGGCCACATCAAGAGAAGAAAGGAAAGCTTAGAGAAGACAATGATGCTGGGGGAAATGGAAGGAAAAAGGAAGAGGTGCCGACCAAGGGCAAGATGGATGGATGGTATCCTTGAAGTGACTGGCTTGACCCTGAAGGAGCTGGGGGAGGTGATGGCCAACAAGGAGCTTTTAGAACAAAAGTAGGTACAGATCTGGTGTGGAATGGTCCATGAAGTCACGAAGAGTCAGAAGTGACTGAACGAATGAACAACAATAGCTAGTTACTCTTTCATAATATCCCAAATCAGTTGTTTGGGGGAGCTGTTTCATTCTGAGCTTTACCTGTCCAGCTCACATCTGATTAACCCAATCTTTTTTCTTTCTTACATGTTTAATGAACCAGAGTGCTTGTTAAGAAAAGAAGAAAACAGGTAAAATAAGATGGAGTTCACACAATGCATTAAATATGATGAATGATTGTGTATGTGATTGAGAGCTCTTGGTACTGAATTAAACGTAATGTCTTGTTTCAAATAGATGTTACATGTATAGTGATAAAATCAGATTTGGTTTCTCTTTGCTCATATCATATGGAAATCTCCCCTTATCTCTCCCTGGATCAAAAAGAACATCAACACATGTGAAGCTTCATGTTTTCTAAATGAGGCCATTGATCTAGCCACACATAGCTGGATATTCTAATGGATAAAAGACAAGTAGCAACATAGTTCTGCTTTGGATTCTGACGTTGAAGTTGGCAAACATGTGGTTTGAAATCCAAAACAAAACAAAGGCAAACCTCAGTACAAAAAAATGCGGGTTGGCATTCTTCATCCACAAGTACAAATGCCAAAGGCTATTTCACAATGTGATGATGTTTCTCAAGGAAAGAACATGCTAGCACTATCCTACTGTTTTATAAACTATCCCAGCACGTGTGCTCTGCTTGCTAGGAAGGAACTTTTCTCTAGATGACTTCCTGTCCACAGCATGTGATATCATGGGGTGCCACATTGTGCAAACATGATTTGTGTGTAATCAGGACAGGGGTAAATATACTGCCTGCCTTGAGAAGAGCAATGAACCACTGAGTTCCTGAGGGGACAGCAGTTGTCAGTTAATTGTTTCCTCATGTTCCTGAGGAATGGGGTTACCGTGCTTTGTGTTATCAAAATAAACATTGGTAAAACGTATTCCAGTTAGTTCCTCCACATAATGATCTAAAATAGACAAGCTTTAGAACCAATACAACTTCAAAGTTTTTAAAGGGAAAATAAGAAAATAAAAATTCAAAATCTAGGAGTGAAAAAGATATTTCTATATTTTTTATTCTTCATGAAAGATGTATATTCCCATCAGAGTCATTGAATCATAAAGTTGGGTGAGACCATAATGGCCATCTAGTAAAAGTACTCAGAGATATTCATCCAACCTCTGTTTAAACAGCTCGAAAAAAGGAGACGTCATCATCACCCTCTGAAGCAATCTATTCCATTCTGGAACAGCTCATACTATGAGGAAGTTTTTCCAGAAGAAGTTTTTCCAGACGTTTACATAGATGGCATCTTTTCCTTGCAATTTAAATCCATTAAATCATGTTCTAATCTCCAGAGCAGCTGAAAATAATCTTGCTCCATCTCAAATTTAGCATATCTTTGCTTCAAGTATTTTAAAATGCCTTTCATATCACCTCTCATTTTTCTTTTCACCAAGCTAAACATTCCCAGTTTCCTAAGCTGTTACTTATAAGATGTGGTTTCCAGACCTTTTTCTGTCGTGATCACTCTTCCGAACACATTCCAGCTTTCAATATCCCCATTAGCAGTGTACCTCTTTATATCAGTTGTGTGTGTGTGTGAGTGTGTGTGTAGAGTGTTATGCTGTTGGATTCATCCCCTAGTGATCTTCCCATAAGGATCTGGTTGGACATTGTATGAACAGAACACTGGACTAGGAGGGCCTTTGGTCTTAATAAGCATGGTTACTGTTGTCTTAGTATGGCTATACAAGCCAAAAACATACTCAAGGCCAGCACACTATATTTTGGTTCACAAGATGGAAACACTAAAACAGCTGCCCCCTTGCATAGTGTATGAGCCCAACCCACATTAATTAAAATGTGGGTTGGGCTCATACACTAATGTTATAAAATTGAGTGTTGTCTCTCACAGCTCATTTCACTTCTCTCCCATTCTGGTACACTTAATTGTACCCCCAATATTCTCTCTAAGCAATGTGGCAAATTTTGAACACAGCTCAGTACCTGCATTGAAGATGAACTATTGAGCCTAAGCATGTTTTCTTTGTTCTGAGTGAAAATAAAGAAGAAAGTACATTGTGACTGCTTTCTGTGCAGCCTTTCAGCTGCCCTGGGGCCACTAGATGCTATCAGTATTCTGTATACCTTGGCTCTGTGAAGGTGGAGCGGAAGAATGATTTATTGATGTGTTTTTAGTTATGCAATGACTCTACAGATTAAATAAAGGGAAAGGTGAACATGGAAGTCTATGTTTACAATGTTATGAAATATATAGGGCATTTCAGGGAAATGTGACTCTTTGTTGTAATAGATGCCTGTTTTTGTTTACACCATGCACAATTTCGCACATTATCTCATCTGGCTTCATTGGCAAGTATGTATTCAAAAGGGGCTACCAATTGATTCTCCATGTAGCAGGTTTATAAAGCAGGATGACAAGTGAAAACTGGGGGTTGCCATGTCACTGAGCTAGTATATACAAGCTCTCTATGGGATAGGTCTAGCACTTTGAATTTCTCCTTTCAGGTTTACACTAAAACCTATAGCAGATTTGTTAATCCATTGACATGGAAGGTACCACTGGGGCAGGACTTTACAGACAAGCCTGAAACAGGATTTCTCCAAGTCCAAAGGAAGAACAGAGGCAGGGTGATCAGGGGTGAATTGTTCCAAAGCAGACGGGACACAGCAAGTTGCTTCTGCCTCAGCACAACAACATGTGTTCATTGTATCACTCAACTCTACATTTTTAAAATTTATAATTAAAACAAGAGCAAGCATTTATTTAATATATTTATATCTCGCCTTTCTCTACCCCAAAGCGGACTCAAGGTGGCTTGCCGATGGGCAATAATTCAGTGCCTTAACAACAATATATAATTAAAAATAAACATTTAAATTAAAAAATTAAGATCAAGATTGAAATGCATTGAAACATTTTTAAAACATTACAATCACTATAAAACAACGCTATCCTCAATTATAATCCAGGTCATTCTGATCTATTGCATTATGCTTCTTGATCCCAGAGCCACGTTTTCACACTTTTTCTGAAGGTCAGAAGGGAGGGGGCTGATCTAGCATGGTATAGTAGTTTGAACATTGGACTACAGCTGTTTTTGTTTTTGCTTTTGTTTTGGTTAAAGAGGCTGTGGAATTGGTATGCGCAAGCTTCTTGCTTTGCTTATGTTGTCCTTGTCATGCCATCCAGCCTACTCTTGGCACAGCCCTTGGGTTGTCAAATGAGCTCTCTATTGTTATCTCCTGTGCAGTAGCCCTGTACTGGTGGGTAGCTTGCAAAAGCCCTATGGAAAAGGAATTGCAGCTCCTCTGTCCATTCCCTTTGAGAATATTCTGAAGTGTACCAGGCTGAATGAAGGTATTCTCACCCAATATTTGGCAGTGCCAAATGGAAAGGAATGTGTTGTCTTCACCTGGTGGTACCTACCACATTGCTGACTTCATTGCACACTTATCTGGAAGGTAAACAACAGCTGAGTGCATTCTAGGGAACAAAATGAGTTGCCTCTGCAACTGGCATTGGCAAGCATTTGTTTTTGCCATTCTGTGTACAGAATGTAGAGCGAGCTGATGTCAGAAGGCAACTCTGACATCAGCAAAGAAGTGCAGCAGATTGCAGGATTATGTGGGACTGGGAAACCTCTTGAGTCCTGTTGCTGCCTTGGGTAGCTCCACACAGGCACAAGATGCGAATTATGAAAAATGCCACTTTCAGACCACATTGTGGCTAGAGAGGGGTGTCCTGAGCTGCCTCAGTGGTGGGACATTGGCCCGACGGCCCACGACTGAGCATGCCTTGATATCCACCCCCCGTCCCCCTTCCTGGGTCCTTGTCATGTGATTGGCATGGAAGCTTGGAGGAGCGAGCCCCTTCCTGATCTTCCCAAGCTCCCTTGCTAATCACATGGCAATGGACCACAAGGAAGGAGGGTTGCGGGAAGGGGCAGCTATGCCTTGTCCCCAGGTTGCCTGAGCCCAGGGAGTGTGGAATGGCTCTCGGGACACCCATCTCCTATTCCTCATAGGAATCTGGAGTGGGTGTCTGCACTATCCAAACACAGGGAACAGCCAAAATCCTGCTGCTTTAAGTAACTTCCCCATGTTAAATAGCATCTCCAGGCTGATGCAACACCACACTGACTTAAATGCCCAATGTAGAAGCACCTCTAGTGAGCTAGCAACAGGAATTTGAATCAAAGTTGACCACACTCATTTTCCCAATCGATGCTGTCCAGATGTTTGTCTTGGAAGCTCCCATTGCCTTTTGACTACTGGGCAAGCTGCCTGCTGCAGGTAGGAACTCTTGTCCTAACCTGGAGGGCACTGCATTGGGAAAACTGGGCTAGGTGAACTGAAAGTCTGACCCACGGTGAGGCTTCTTGGTATGTTCAGAAGAAGAGAGGGGTTGACTTGTCAAAAATCTGTCATAACTGAGGTTAAGCTACATGTACCTAGAATATGTGTGTGCATGCATGCATGTGTGTGTGCCATTGTATTATGAACATTGGGCTTGAATCTTGTTGCATTATGCTCATGACTGCTGTTTTTCTAAGGGCATTCAATGATGGCAAGAGTTCTGAGAAGACTGCTTCTTCCATGCCTCTCTTCCTTCGTAACTACTCTGTCTTCTCTACCTCTTTTATGCCTTTTCCCTCTTTCCCCCACCATTGGCATAGTTGTACAAGCAAACACCAAGCAGATTCCAACTTATGTGTTAATACAGTTGTTGAATGTGTTCCTTCTTTCTAGGACATGTGTTGTTATATACAGAGATGAAGGGTTGTGTTTTGGGTGGAATGTATCCATAATATCTTACCTGCTACCTCCCCCCCCCCCCCCCCCCCAGATATGTCTGGTGAGTCATTTGTGTAGCTTTTGGGAGGTTGAAACTTTGCCTGAAGAACAGAACATGCTTTGGCAGATGAATGGGTATACTTCAGCACCCTGCTCTTTGGACTTCTCCTTTCCTTTATTTACAGTGTGTCTTATATTTAGCTTTGACTTGTTGACAGAGCTGAACTTTTCCTCATCCTGGGAGGAGTGAGTTGGCCTCAGTTTGCATGACTTTTTGGCCTTTCCCTCCTGGCCCTTGAAACATAAGTGTTCCTTTGGAAGCCATACCCTTATGCTGAAGTGAGGCCTCTACTCCTTCACGGCAGGAATACAAGCCTTGGTGTAAGTTTACCTATTCTGAGAGACCGCCAGGTAACCAAAACTCCTTGCCATTGTATTATGAGGCCACTGCTGATTTTCCAATCCATGCATGTCACATGGTGAACTACCA
Organism: Anolis apletophallus; assembly: GCA_030556195.1. Classification (NCBI taxonomy): domain Eukaryota; kingdom Metazoa; phylum Chordata; class Lepidosauria; order Squamata; family Anolidae; genus Anolis; species Anolis apletophallus. Next base: position 39,500,200 of record JARBWK010000001.1, on the reverse strand, counting down.
AAGCCCTGCTGACAGGAGGCTTCTGGTTTGGGTTCAAAAGGGCACATGGCCTTTGAGAAGGGTGAGGAGTCACAGAGGAAGGCAAATCATCCCTAGGGATACCTGCTCACTTTCAGAACATTATAGACACACTGAAAAAAGGCTTGATGCCCTAAAGCAGTGTTTCTCAACCTTCCTAATGCCGCAGCCCCTTAATACAGTCCCTCATGTTGTGGTGACCCCCAACCATAAAATTATTTTTGTTGGTATTGTTATGAATTGTAATGTAAATATCTGAGATGCAGGACATATTTTCAGTCACTTGACAAAATTTAGCACAAATACCTGATACATCCAAATTTGAATCCTGGTGGGATTGATTTTGTCATTTGGGAGTTGTAGTTGCTGGGATTTATAGTTCATCTACAATCAAAGAGCACTCTGAACTCCACCAACGATGGCATTAAACCAATCATGGCACACGGAACTCCCATGACCAACAGAAAATACTGGAAGAGTTTGGTGGACATTGACCTTGAGTTTTGGATTTGTATTTCGCCTACACCCAGGTAGCATTGTGGACTCAAGCAATTGTGGATCTGGTCAAACCTTGGCAGGAATACTCAACGTGCCAATTGTTTTTATGGATTGAATATTGTTTTAACTTGGAATGACTGTGCATGATGCTGATGAAATTGTATTTTAATGTGTCTTAATGTATCTTAATTGTTGTGGGGTTTGGGGGTTTTATGCTGTTATGATGTGGGCATCGAATTGTGCCGTACTGTAAGCCGCTCTGAGTCCCCCCTCGGGGGTTGAGAAGAGCGGGGTAAAATCCTGAAATAAATAAATAAATGCCCAAATGTGAACACTGGAGTTTTCACAAAAATAGACCTTGATCCTTAGGAGTTGTAGTTGTTGGGATTTATAGTTCACCTACAATCAAAGAGCATTCTGAACCCCACCAATGACAGAATTGGGCCAAACTTCCCCCACAGGACCCCCATAATCAACAGAAAATACTGTGCTTTATCATGGTCTTTCGCGACCCATCTGACACTCCTTTGCAACCCCCTCAGGGGTCCCGACCCGCAGGTTGAGAAACACTGCCCTAAAGGCACCAGCATTCATCTGGTCTTGGAAGCTAAGCGGGGTCATCCATGGTTAGCACTTAGATGGGAGACTACCAGGTGCTGGAGGCTATATTTCAGAGAAAGGGAGTGACAAAACCTCCTCTGAGTATACTTTGCCTAAGAAAATCCTGTGAAATGCATGGGATTGCTATAAATTGACAAGTGACTTGAAGGCACATATGTAAACACATATTACATTGACACACAAAACTGAATTCCAGTTGCTATGGAACAGGAGAAGGAAAGTATGTTGTACTCATATCCTGCTTGTGGTCTTCCCCTGAACATTTGATAGGCCTCTGTGGTCACAAACACTGGAGCAGGTAGGCCTCTCGTCTGATCCTTGAAGACATTTTTCTTATATTTCTATGGCAGAGCATCTTAAGCTGCTGATATTGTAGCTGAATAAGAGGTATAATGAGAAATCATAAAGTGGAAAGAGACCTATGGGGTGATCCAGGGCAAGTCCTGCCATGCAAGAGTATAAAATCAAAGCATACCCAATAGATGGCCAACCAGACTCTTTTTGAAAACCTCCAGATAAAGGTACTCCACCATATTCAAAGGCAACACATTCCATGGCCGAACAGCTCTTATCAATAGGAAGTTCTTCCTAATGTTTTAGTGGAATATCTTTTCCGTTCAAGTCCTTGTCTCTAAAGCAGAGAAAACAAGCTGGGTCCATTTTCAATATGATATTCTTTCAAATGTTTAAACATGGATAGCATGTCTCTTCTCAGCCTTCTCCAGTTTAAACATACCCATCTCCTCATAGAGCTTGGTTTTCAGAGCTTTTGCAGTTTTGGTTACTTTTCTCTGTACTTTTTTTTCCAGTATGTCAATATCCTTCTATTGTGGTACCCAGAATTTGATAGAGTATTCCAGGTGAGGTCCAACCAATGTACTTGTGGAGCTGTACTTGCATGGAAAAATCCTATTCTATGCTGTGCCACTCACTGTCTTCGTATCATTGTTCTCTCTGGTAAGGCTAACATTGGACAATTGCCCAGAAATATTAATCCTATGGCACAGCACTGTCCTACAGTACTATTTTAAAATTGATTTAATATTTTGAATGGATCATTTCTATTTTAATATTGGCCTTTATATAGTTTAGCTGTAATATATGGTCCTCTTATCCATGGACACAATATCCATAGTTTTACCCACACTCCAAAAATATACCTCCTAGATGTATTTGTGAACTTCTCCTGGTCCTCCAGTGCAATTCTTGGTATGCTCCAGATCAGATATAGTCAAAATATAGGATTCATTACTATCCCCAGTTTTAGGTATTCACAGGGGGTACCTGAGTGCAACTAGCTAGTTTACGGGGTGCAGAGCAACTGGTATGCCATCTGGAATCAAACTGTTTGGGGAGATGAGAGGCAGAAATAAAGATGATGATGATGATGAGGGAGATGATGAGGGAGATGATGGAACTATTATATGTTGCAAATGCTGGATTGTTCCAGATACTTCCTACCAGTAGCAAGCTTCTCCAGGGTTAATCTAAACCAGAGCAAACATCTGCCCTCCAAGTGACTCCAACTCCCACAATTCCTAACAGCCTACTAGTAAGTTTGCCCATGCCTGATATAATCCATAGCAGTTTAGACCCATGGTTTTAATCTTGCTGCCTGGAGTGCCAGATAACAAGATCACTCCATTGACTGTGAGACAGGTCCTTGGATATTTGAAAACAGTTATCAATCCTTATTTTTCTATTCTCAGTGATAAATATACCTACTGATTCCAACCATTTCTCATGAGACCTTGATTCTGGTTCCCAGAATCCATGGCAAGACACCAAGTGAGTCTCACTGCGGAGAGCATTTTGTGCCACCAGGACTGGCCCCTTCAGTAGGCAGCCAGGGAACCATCTCAGGCAGCATGATGCCGTGTGGCCATTGAGGACATGATCATTTGTGCAGTCCAGTTGCCTCGAATCCCTTAAACTAGCCACTTGCACTCAAGTCAGGGGAAGATAATGGTGAAGACAATGATAATGTCTTACCCCATGGAGCTAAACAGGAAGCAGAAACATATTAAAATACAACATGTTGTCCCATTCTCAAGGCTGAAATAGAGACTCAATTGGCAATCCATTAAATTATGTAACTGGAATGGGAAACATTCTGACCTAGAATGTCACTGAGAAAGCTCCACTCCTTGATAGTTGCTTGCCTTGTTTTAGATGGAGAGAGGACACTATATGAAGTCCTCAATAGGGAAAGACTGTAGCATGAATTTTCCTGGTGTCAGTTTTGGACATTAAGACAGGTACTCTTTCAGGCCAAGCAGAGTCCTTAATGGAGAAGGGAGAAACTTCATTCCTTTATAGAAAAAACAAGTTGGACAGTTGAAAGCCATGACTATGCCCTGAATTTGATATATGTTCAACTGCTAGGTCTGCAAAACCTTCATTTTTCACAAAAAAATCCTCTTACCTGGATATTAGCAGAAGATTAACCCAGTTAAGCACCCTTTAAAAGAGAACATGTGAACTGTAATTTAAACAGAAAAGTGAGCTCACTGAGAATTCACCAGAGAATTCTCTTCTGCTCCTGGCAGCTAAGATACCTGCTCTTTACAGTGTTTGATTCTCCCCATGGGGCAAAGTGAGTGAATGACACATGCCCTTTAGGCTATTAGCCTTGTAGGAACTCCTAAGAGAAATCAGCAGAAAAACCTGAGTGTCGGATAAGGTTTTTAAGATCTTGGCTGTTATGGAAAAGGACTAAAATATGAGAATTGCACATTGTGATATAGTGGTTAGAGACCTGGACTGGAATTCAGGTCCTCATTCCTAAATGAATCATCACATTCACTAGGTTGCCTTGGACCAGTCACTGTCTTACAGCCTGACCCAGGCATGTAGCCGGGGGGGGCTAAGGGGGCTTCAGCCCCGAAATTCTCAGGGTGGTTTGCGAAAAGGCCTTACTGGTACATTATTTAAACTGTTATGTTTATTCATATCATGATCTGATCACCATGCTCATTATATCCCACATTAATGAGGTTATTGGGATAACAATACAAAAGGTTTGCTAGGGTAGACCCTCTTCCACCCAGTCTCAGCCCCCCTGAATCAAAATCCTGGCTACGGCCCTGACCCACCTCTCAGGGTTATTGTTCTGAGGATAAAATGGGAAAGAGGAAAACCATACTTGTTTATTTATTTATTAATTAATTATTCGGGCTTCTATGCCGCCGACTCCCTGAGGCTCGCGGCGGCTCACAGGAACCGAAGGTACAACTACACATAAGCAATGCAATAAAACATCTAAAACAATTAAAACAGTTAAAACAGCAAAATACAAAACCCCCAGGTACAGTTCAGAAATTAGACAACGTGACACCCCAGGACAGCGGCTACAGCGGAACATGGGCAGGACCTACTCACCGAAGGCCTGCTTAAACAAATAAGTTTTGCAGGCGCGTCTAAACGGGAGCAGGTCCTTTATAGCCACGTTCCAGCCGGGAGGGCGTTCCACAGCGTAGGAGCTATAACGGAGAACCCCCTCCGGCGGGTAGATGTCAGTTTAGCCGATTTCGCCGAAGGTATCTCTAACAAATTAGCATCCTCGGAGCGTAGTGATCTCAGGAGACAGTATGGGGTGAGTCGGTCCCTCAAGTATGCTGGCCCCAGGCCGTGCAAGGCCTTAAAGGTAAGAACCAACACCTTGAAGGAGATCGGTGCTCAATTGGGAGCCAGTGCAGATCCTGCAAAACAGGTGTAATGTGGCGGCCTGCTGGGGTTCCAGACAGGAGCCGGGCGGCAGTGTTCTGCACCAGCTTGAGCTTCCGGGTCGCTGACGAAGGAAGGCCAACGTAAAGCGTGTTACAGTAATCCAGCCTTGAGATGACCGTAGCTTGGATCACCATGGCCAGGTCATTCCGGGAGATATAGGGGGCCAGCCTCCGAGCCTGTCGCAGATGAAAAAAAGCAACCTTGCTGACCGCGGAGACCTGGGCCTCCATGGTCAGCTGGGAGTCCAGATGGACCCCCAGGCTCTTAACGGAAGGCGATGGGCATAGCGCCACACCGTCCAGGGTCGGAAGCTGGCCTTGATCTCGTTGAAGAATGAATGAATAATGTATGAGCGTGTTTGTGTCCTTATATGTGCAGGTACCAAATATTCCATATTTGAAATTATTAATACTATGTATTGTCGAAGGCTTTCAAGTTGGATGTTTTGCCTGCATCTGTGGCAGGCATCCTCAGAAGTTGTGAGGTCCTCACAACTTCTGAGGATGTCTGCCACAGATGCAAATGAAATGTCAGGAAAGAATGCTTCTGGCACATGGCCATACAGCCCGGAAAACATGCAACAACCCAGTGATTCCGGCCATGAAAGTAACTGACTATACATTGAAATGAGAAATGTTTTGTAATATGTTGCTTTTAAGGATACTTTTAAGTATTTTGTGTGGAATTCATGTTTTATGCCAAATTATACATTTTTCTTTGAAGAAATGATTAATAAAATGTAACAGAAATGTAATGAGTTTCTTTTTTTTGCAATATTAGTGACCAACAAATTATTTGACATTGTGTAAATAACTCACAGAGTGTAACTGTCTAATCTTAGCTGTATCTCCAGAACAAAATATGAGGGACGGTTTGAATTTGCAGTCCTGAAACTGCTGCAACTGAACAACATCAGTCACTTAGAAAAGCGCTGAGCAATGAGGAATCCTAGTACTTGCAGAGAGGAATTCTTCTGAGCAAAAGAGCTAGTGTCAGCTATTTGGCCTTGAGGGGTATACTAGGAAACACTGCTTCATTCAAACCTGGATATATTTAGTGTTTGTGTAAATATTATTAAATCCCAGGAGGAAGTGAACAGTCTATTCTGAGAAAACAGAGCATCATAATTCATTAATTCATTTTCATTCTTTGCTTGGTTCTGTTGCTATTATTTGGTTAACAAATCTGTATCTAATGTGTAACTGTGTACATTTTACGGTGTGCATTAGATCTATCTCTTTATCATCAACCATGGCTTGAGTTGTTTGTTATTGCTGCAAATTAAAAATGTGCACCTGTCATTTTAGGACTGCAATCCTGTACACATTAAGGCTGGAATAAGAACCAGTAGTATATAGTTTCTGCTAGGCGAGAGTGGTTTCCAAGAGAAACGTAAAGAAAACAAAATATACCTCTCTGTTTATCTATCTATCCATTTATCTATACACAGAGAGGGGCGGGGGGGGAGAGAATGTCTCAGGGTGCCCATATACAGATTTCCAAGTTACCAGGGCTTCCTGCAAAGGCCTAGGAACATTTTGTATGCACACATGCAGCTCTCCTGCTTTCCGGGCAACAGCAAAGCCTTGTTTGTCACATCTCATTGATTCAGTCTTGGCTCGGGGCTCAGTAAACTTGACCCAGTACTGAGATGGAATCAATGGGAATTATCCAACATCCCTTCTTCTTCCTAGAGGTCAGCCCTGTGGTTGGATGCTATTGGCAGATACCTCTTGTATAAAATAGACTGGGAAGATTGATATATTAAAAGTTGCATAGTGAGTCTATACAAAACTAGACATTTCTGGAGATGCCATGACACCACTGGTTTCCCTGGGAAAACTTACTGAGACCATGTAGCAGAGAGGACAGCGACAATGTGAAAGATTCTCACTTCTGCTATACTGAGCCAGTATACTGGCTTCAAAATTTAAGATTGCACAGAACACTATGATACTACACACTAGGCACACTCGAGGTATTTAACAGATGTAAGATGGCCATCTTTCGGGGATGCTTTAGTTGTGTGCATGAGAATGGCCTGGAATACATGGTTATTATAGACTCTTTTAGCTCTCAAATTCTATTATTCTAATCCCCTATTCTTTTACCTCTCTAGGTCTGGATTTTCTCTAACTTTATTTTGGATGCAAATTCCCTGCAGGGCTAATACAGCAAAGTCACTAATAATAAAAGCTCACTGCTCAGTACTTCAGAGGTTTTTAGATTTCTCTGTGTGTTTATTTTATTTTTAGATAGGAGTGAGTAATACAAAACCTTTGCAAACATACACACACACCAACAAGCAATAAATAAAAATAGTCAGTTCAAGATAAACAGTGGACAAAGTTAAAGTCTGGCTTTCTCTATATTTGGTCATTTGTGAAGGAATCTGATAATTAAATTTTTATTTTGTGAATTTTGACTGCCCTCTGCTGAGCATTCAGTGTACTAGCAAAGACATTAGTACTGTTGTCTACTTGTCCATCATTGCTACGCTTTGAAAAATGAATTTATTCTTTTTGTTTCATGATAGAATCATAGAGTTGGAAGGAACCACAAGTGACATCCAGCCCAACTTTCTGCCATGCAGGAACATTATTATTATTATTGATATTTGTATACTGCTCTTCTCAACCCCGAGGGGACTCAGGGCGGTTCACAGTGTTGGCAACAATTTAATGCCCTCGATAAAAACAGTATAAAACATTAAAATTGACCCTCCCCTATTAACACATTAAACATTATTAAACGCATCACATAAAATAACATCACCTATCACACAGAGACATAGCCGTTGTCGTAAACAGTCCTGGGTCATTGCACTTTCAACTTTCACTTTAACTTTAAATATTTCTATGTTGGGCTGAATGCTTGGTTCCACAGCCAGGTTTTAGCTGTCTCCTAAAGGTCAGGAGGGAAGGGGCCGACCTGATCTCACTCGGGAGGGAGTTCCACAGCCAATGGGACCACCACCGAGAAGGCTCTGTTCCTCATCCCCACCAGCCACACCTGTGGGGCGGTGGGGCTGAGAGCAGGACCTCCCCAGAAGATCTTAATCTACGAACTGGTTCATAGAGGGAGATACGTTCAGACAGGTATGTTGGACCGGAGCCATTTAACGCTTTATAGGCTAAAGCCAGCACTTTGAATCATGCTCGGTAGCTAATAGGCAGCCAATGGAGTTGCCGCAACAAGGGGGTTGTATGCTCCTTGTGTGACACCCCAGTTAACAACGTGGCTGCAGCACGTTGGACTATTTGCAGCTTCCGAACAGTCTTCGAAGGCAACCCCATGTAGAGTGCATTGCAGTAGTCTAAACAAGCTGTAACAAGAGCATGGACTACCATGGCCAAGTCAGATTTCCCAGGGTACGAGAGCAGTTGGTGCACAAGACTTAGTTGTGCGAATGCAATGTGGGCAGGGACTTGGCATTAATCCACAGATCAGAACGTGCCACTGTCCGTTGGCATTGCTAGAGCCAGGTTAGTTTGGGGGGGGGGAGAGGGTAGATCCTCTGTGGCAAAGCTACTAAGGCAGGAAGTGTAGCTACATTATACTATCAGAAGAATATGACAGGAGTTTAATGTCATGGCTACTTCCCAGGGAATCTTAGGATCTGAAGTTTGGTGGTGGTGTTTAGGAGCCTCTAATAGGGAGCTCTAGTACTATAATTCAAATAAAAGGCAGAAGAGCTAGCAGAGCATTCTAACCATTCACTAAACTATGAATCCCCGAATTATGTAGGCATGACCCTTAAAGTAACATCAAGCTGATCTAATGGTGTAGATATATAGGCTACCATATCAGAGGAAGATTAGAGAGATCAGTTATAATACCTATTGAATTATGAAGTGGACTGAATGATCTTGTTGTTTATTTGTTCAGTGCTTCTGACACTTTGTGACCTCGTGGACCAGCCCACGCCAAAGCTCCCTGTTACCACCCCCAGTTTCTTCAAGGTCAAGCCAGTCACTTCCAGGACAACATCCAGCCACCTTGCCCTTCATTGGCCCTTCTTACTTTTTCCTTCAATTTTCCCCAGCATCATTATCTTTTTAAAGTATTCCTGTCTTCTCATGATGTAGCCAAAGTACTTCATCTTTGTCTCTAATATCCGGGCATTATTTCCTGTAATATGAATTGGTTTGATCTTCTTGCGGTTCAAGGCACTCTCAAAATTTTCCTACAGCACCACAGTTCACAAGTATCTATCTTTCTTCACCCAGCCTTCCTTATGGTCCAGCTCTTGCATCCATATATTACTATGGGGAATACTATTGCTTTACTATGTGGATCTTTGTTGGATGATCTTGGGCTAGTAGTTATATTTCAAGCCTCACCAGAAGATTATTATGAGTCCAAAATATGTGACTGTATGTAGGAAACCGAACCGTGCAGTCCACCTTGAGCCACTCAAAATAAAGATGTGACGTAAGTGAAATAAATAAATAAATAAAAGCTTATTTCATAACTTGACGAGGATCAAAAGACTTTGTGCGGGAAATTAGTTCATCATCCTTTCTCTGATAAATTTGTTTTAGACAGAAGAACAAGATAAAGCGACCCCTTGTCTCCCGAACATTATATATAGATCAAGGATTGAGATATTAGCTGTCACTTTATGAACTACGGCTCAATTTAAGGAATAAAGCAAAGGCTCAGAGAAAGGAAAGAAGCTATGTACACAGGTAATATTGCTTCTCTAGTTTAATGAAAGTCACCATCGTGTACTTGAGAGAAGCTGGCAGAAGTGCTCTAGAATAGGACAGATGTCTCACTAAGCCAGAAACATGAGACAGGAACATGCTTTGTTGATAAGGCCAGATACCCATTCCATGGGCACCATTGGTCCAATATGCGTACTTTGCCTTGGAGGATCATATCCTGGTTGCAAAAAGCATAGCAAATGCTCACACCATACCAAATAATTCTACTACAACTCTTCCAATTAAAGCAGACCTTGATTTTGCCATTTTATACAAGGGACATCACTTTAAAATACCATCCAAAGATTTTTGAATCCACTGGGGGTTCTGGAAACAAACTGTAGCAAATACTAAGGGTCCACTGTACTCTAACCAGCTTCTATTTAGAGGATACTATCTTGTTTTTTGCCTTAGACAGAAATTTGTGTGTGCTTGTCCTTGAGGTAAGGACTGCTTCAATCATTGCAGTCCCTTTCTCCCATGACATGGAAAGGGACTGTGTGACTCAAGCACTGTCACTGCACTCAAGTGTCATCACCCACTTGTCTCTGTGACTTCTTCTCAGCACTGACTGTGCATCCAAATCAAGGGACTGTGTGTTCTGGCTGCTTATGATTCCTTGCTACTCATTTTGTGCTTCATGGTCCTCTTCAACTGATATCATATCTTCCAAGTAGATGTCTTTCCTTCTCAATGATTCATGATGGACAGTATGATATATATGGGAAGGAGGGAGAAGCTTCGGGGACTCCAAAAAGGGGAGCTGGGGGGCACTTCCCTTATCCCATATCTAAGGCAAAAGAGCCCTGATGGGGTGATGGGTTTGCAACTCAACCCATGTGCTTTTGCACTTTGAGGAGTTCACTTTGAGTGAACTATACACCCCAGCAACTCCCAAATGTCTTGGTCTATTTTCCCCAAACTCCAACAGTGTTCACATTTGGGCATATTGAGGATTCGTGCCAAGTTTGGTCCAGCTCCATCATTATTTGAGTCCACAGTTCACTCTGGATGTAGGTGAACTACAACTCCCAAACATCAAGGTCTATTTCCCCCAAACTCCATGTGTGTTCATAGTTGGGTATATTGAGTATTCATGCCAAGTTCTCTACGTTGCTCTCTACGTTGGCCTTCCTCTGTCGGTGATCCGGAAATTGAAGCTGGTCCAGAATGCGGCAGCTAGACTCCTGGCTGGCGTTCCGACGTCTGCCCATATAACACCTGTCTTGCAGGAGCTGCACTGGCTACCAGTGGAACACCGGATCACCTTCAAAGTGTTGGTCTTGACCTTTAAGGCCTTGAACGGTCTGGGGCCAGCGTACCTTAGGGACCGCCTTATCCCATACTGCCCCGCTAGGTCACTACGCTCTGAGGTGGGTCAGCTATTAGAGGTGCCCAGTGTCAAATTGTACCACCTGACAGCTACAAGGCGGAGGGCCTTTTCAATAATCGCTCCGACATTGTGGAATGCCCTCCCTTCCGGAGTCCGGGTTCTTACGGATCTAGTCGCCTTCCGGAGGGCATGTAAAACCCTGCTGTTCCGGCAGGCCTTTGGGTTTTAATAATAAGGTTGGCAGGCCCCTGCCTTCTGGGTATATCACATTGATGCACTTACGGCTTTTTACTGTCTGTTGTTCTGCCCTGTTTTAATGGTGTTTTACTCTGTTTTTATTCTGTTGAATATTCAACTCACTGTAAGTCGCCCCGAGCCATCCGGGAGTGGCGACTCACAAATTTGAATAAATAAATAAATAAATAAGTTTGGTCCAGATCCATCATTGTTTGAGTCCACAGTGCTCTCTGGATATAGGTGAACAATTCCCAATCTCAAGGTCAATTCTCACCAAACCTTTCTAGTGTTTTCTGTTGGTCATAGGAGTCCTGTGATTTCCATAGGAGTCCATAGGAGCCTCATTTGGTTCAATTCTATCGTTCGTGGAGTTCAGAATGCTTTTTGATTGTAGGTTAACTATAAATCACAGCAACTACAACTCCCAAATGACAAAATCATTTTTTTAGTGATGGTCACTCCTTGTCTTGTGGCCAAATTTGGCAGCAATTCATCCAGTAGTAAGAAATCAGTTTGTGTGTGTCAACTGTAAAATAGGATGTGTGGAAGGGCCCTGGCAGAAGGAGGTTGGACTGGATGGCCCTTGGAGGTCTCCTCCAATCCAAGGACCTGTTGTTGTTGTTGTTGTTATTGTTGTTGTTGTTATCAGAGGCTGAATGACCATCTGTGAGGAATGCTTTGATTGTGTTTTTTCCTTATGGCAGAAGGAGGTTGGACTGGATGGCCCTTGGAGGTGTCCTTCTACTCTAGGAACCTATTGTTGTTGTTACTATTATTATTATTATTAGCAGAGGCTGAATGAATATCATCATCATTATGAATAAATTCAGGGGCTTATTATACTCACATTTAGTTGAATTCAGTCTTATTTATTTATTTATTTATTTATTATTTCGATTTATATACCACCCTTCCCAAAGAGGCTCAGAGTGGTTCACATCAGTGAACAACATTATCACAACATAGTTAAAAACATAATAAAACAGATTGAGGAAAGAGTGGAATTTAACAACCTTAAAGGTTAAACGCCTGTCTGATGAGATTGGTCTTGCAGGCCCTCCGGAAGGCCTGGAGATCAGTTATTGCTCGAGCCTCCTCTGAGCGAGCGTTCCAAAGGGTAGACGCTACTACAGAGAAAGTACGCTGCCGCGTCAAGGACAGGAGGCAGATCTTAAGTGCTGGAACCTCCAATAGGTTTTGATCCATGGACCGTAGTGGTCTCTGGGGAGTGTGCAAGGATAGGTGGTCCACTTCAGCTATATAAAATCCACATTGAACTGGATTATATGATAGCATGGATTCAGATAACCCAGGCCTCTTCCACACAGTTGTATAAAACCCCACATTATCTGCTTTGAACTGGAATATATGGCAGTGTGGACTCAGGGCCCTTCCACACAGTCCTATAACCCAGAATATCAAGGCAGAAAATCCCACAATATCTACTTTGAACTGGGTTATCTGAGTCCACACTGTCATATATTCCAGGTCAAATCAGATAATGTGGGTTTTTATTCAGCTGTGTGGAAGAGGTCTCAGATAACCCAGTTCTAAGTAGATATTCTGGATTTGCTGCCTTTATATTCCGGGTTATATGGCTGTGTGGAAGGGCCCTATGTTTTAAGAACATAAGAAGAGCCATGCTGAATCGGGCCTCAGCCCATCTAGTCCAGCATTCTGTGTCACACAGTGGCCCACTAGTTGTACACAGGGATCTCTAGCAGAAAGGAGGGCAAAACCCTCACCTGCTCCTGACCCCCCACAACCAGTACCCGGGGAAAATCCTGCCTGCCTCCATCAACACAGAGGTGGCACTTGGATGTCCATTTCAGTAACTACTGATTCCCTTGGTATCCATGTTTTTCCATAGCATTGAGTCATAAGGTGGTGTCAATCTGCATTTACTGGAGGTCCTTCCACACAGCCATATAACCCAGAATAAATATCATGTCAGAAAATATCACACTATCTTCTTTGAACTGGGTTATCAGAGTCCACACCGCCACGAGGCTGGATTACTGTAATGCATTATACGCCGATACTCCTCTTTCAGTGGCACGGAAGATTCAAGTGGTTCAAAACGCAGCTGCCAGACTACTCACACGGACAGCTATGAGACACCACATAGCACCGGTGTTGCAACGTCTCCACTGGCTCCCAACTGAACATCGGTCTTCCTATAAGACCCTGGTATTAACGTCCAGGGCCATTCACAGTCAGGCTCCGAAATATCTCAGGGATCGCCTCTCATGCGTTTGCCATCAGAGACCACCAAGACCAGCCCAGGAAAACCTTCTACATATCCCCGGCCCCAGGTAAGCACATCTAGACTCTACAAGGCGTAGGGCCTTTTCAGTCCTTGCTCCAACCCTGTGGAACTCCTTGCCTCCATATGTTAGAGCCATGCCTGATTTGCAGTCATTCACTCAGGATCTTAAAACCTGGCTCTTCGTTAAAGCTTTTAACTTGTAATTATGTGATGATATATATGTGTCAGGATTGGGAAACCTGAGCTTGGAAGAAGTCCAGGTTCCCAGCCTGTCATGAGGCAGCAGCGACCTTCACTTTAGTTCTGAGGTGACCTTTGTCCCAGATTCACTGAGACTGCTGAGTCTGACTGGGAGTGATGCAACTTCCAGGTGCTTGAGAGGGAAGTGAGGTACTCCTCCAAGCCAGGACATTGGACAATTGGACTTGTGACACTGACTTCATGACCCCTGGGGTCATGCCCCTTTGAATTACTGGGATTGCTGACTCACTTGGAGCTGATGTAACCCTGCCTGGACATTGCATGGGTAGGGGAGGGGCTATGGGGGTATAAAAGGTGTGTTTGGGTGGCGGGCCGGTGCTTTAGCTTCACATGTCTCGTACCTTCAATAAAATCGTGTTGGACCAAGATACCATCTTTGGGTGATCCCTACCGTGTGTTGGAGAGTCGTTACAGAAGCTAAAGCCCCTTTTCAACTATCCCAGCAATGGAGAGGTTGGCTTGGAAGCAAGAAGCGTACTTGGATCAGTTTATGGTGGATCCTGATGAAGTCCGGAGAGTTGAGGAGTGGGATTGGACCACTCTGGACCAGGTGGGAGTCCCGGACAATTCCGGAACGGCGATGGCGTCGGGAAGTGAAATGGGAGAGAGCTCCGTGAAGGGAGCGGTTGTGGAATGCTCAGGTGAGCAGATTGGTGACCTGCCGGAGGAAGGGCCGTGAGATCGTTCAGCAGACGGAGGAGGCGTAGGAGCGCTCAGCAGATCGAAGGCGTAGGAGCGCTCAGCAGACCCGGGAGCATGGGAGCGCTCATCTGGCAGTGGCCGGGAGGATCCGGAGGTATGCGGTGGCAGGGGGTCAAGAGGACCTGGCGGAAGGGTAGCGAGACCCCAGAACCTGAGTCACCATCAAGGCTGGATGTGTTGAGTTGCCAGATGGAAGCGGTGGTGCAGATGGTCAAGCGGATGTCTCAGGCGATGTTCCAGAGAGATCAGAGAGAATCGATGTGGAAGGCCCGGGAGGAGGAGACTTCACTTATTATTCATGGATGGATGGTGGACCATCAGTCGGCGTCCTAGATCTCCTTCGGGAGTGAGGAACAGAGACGGAGGTCCAGTGAGCCCAGTCCCGGAGGCGAGGCGACCTACGCAGCCAGTAGGAATGGGAAGAGGCATCTCCGGTCCGAGGACTTTCCAGGGAGAGGAATGGTTTCCCAGGAGTTCGGTGGCCGCATGAAGAAGGAACCGTTGCGGGTGGAGTTTGAGGCGAAGCCAGTAAAGTCACCTTCTTCATCGCAGCGGTGCAAGACCACATGGAAGATTACGGTCATCTCTATCCCAGCGAAGGCAGCCAAGTGAGGGCCGTTGGAGCTGTGTTCAAGGGTCGAGCAGCGGAGTGGTATGTGCAATGCCACGACCGGCAGGACCCTTGTCTGAGATCGGTGAGAGCGTTCCTGCGGGCAATCCGGAATCGGTTTCGGGATCCGCTGGAGCGGATCAAGGCGAAGGAGGCGTTGCGCTGTTTGTCCCAGGGATCCAGATCTGTGACGGAGTACGCCGAGGAATTCATGGGACTAGCCGGAAAAGTTGCGGAGTGGTCCCAAGCTACTCTTTGGAGCTGTTCAAGGATGGTCTACGTAAAGAGATCCTTGAGTGGTGTCTACACCGCGATGACCCAGGAGATCTGGACGGCTGGATCAGTTGGCTGGCAAGGTGGAGGGAATCCTTGCCCAAGTGCAGCGACGTAGGTTCCAGCCTGTAAGGTCTCGAGGGGCTGGCCGTGGGGTGGCGCAGGACCGAGCCCGAGGAGGAGAGACCAAGCGAGGCAATGATGATCGTTCCAGTGGTGTGAAGAAGCCTATGTTTGGGAGAGGGCTTTGTTTTCCTGTAATCAGCCGGACATTTTGCTTCTCAATGCCGGCAGAAGTCAAGATTGGGCCCAGTGAAGGTGGCTGCAGCTAAAGCAGTCCTCATGGACAAAGATGAGAGTAAAAGCGTTGGGGTGAGAACTAATATCCAATGTACCCTGGGGATATATAAGGGGAATAAAATTGTAGAGAGGAAAGCTTTGGTAGACTGTGGGTGCTCAGAGAATATGATGTCCCCCAAATTAGTGAAGGAGTGGGGAGGTGAGACAAAGTCATTGAAGACATCTGTTACTTTTACTCAGTTGGATGGGTCGTCTATAGAGGGAGGACCATTCTCTGCGGGGACAAAAGGTCTAAAGGGGCGGGTAGGACCCTGGGAGGGGAATATTGATTTTATAATGGCCCCAATAAAAGAGCATGAGGTGGTGTTGGGTATGCCTTGGTTGGAGCAGGTGAATCCTAAAATAGATTGGAAGGCTGGGACTGTACAATGTACTCTAATGTGAAGGAAAGGGTAGAAAGCGAAGTGCAGGGAGTGCCAGCTGAGTATCAGGACTATGCAGATGTGTTTAACCCCAGATTAGCTCAGAACCTTCCCTTCTCGGAATGTGCAATGTAGCATAGAGGTCAAAGAAGGAGCTGTACTGCCTAAACCCAAGATTTATGCCATGACTGTTAAAGAGAAGTTGGCTTTGAGGGAACAAATAGACGATTATCTGAAGAAAGGATTTATTAGAAGGTCTGAGTCCCCCATTGCCGCGCCAGTGTTGTTCCGAGAAAAGAAAGATGGGAAATTGCGATTGTGTATTGATTATAGAGGGTTGAATGCTATCAGTACCACCAATTGCTACCCTCTGCCATTGATCAAGGATTTGTTAGGTCAACTAGGAGGAAGTAAGTTTTTACCAAGTTGGACTTGATTGATGCCTTCCATATAGTGAGGGTGAAGAAAAGCGATCAATGGAAGACAGCTTTTTCTTGCCCTCTCGGGCTATACGAATGGGTCGTCATGCCATTTGGTTTAGCGGGCTCTCCAGGTATTTTTATGCAATTGATTAATGAGGTGTTGCACCCCCTTTTGTATAAAGGAGTGTTTGTGTATTTAGATGACATTGTGATCGTGACAACTACAAAGGAAGAACATGTGCGGTTAGTGCGAGAGGTGTTAGAGCGGTTGAGGCAAGCAAGTTTGTATGTAAAGCTGAGTAAGTGTGAGTTTGGTAAGAATCAGATTGATTTTTTGGGTTATAGAATTAGTGAGAAAGGAGTTGAAATGGATCCTGCCAAAGTGGAGGATGTGTTGAGCTGGGAGGCTCCACGTACTCGCAGGCAGCTGCAGGCTTTCTTAGGGCTGGTGAATTTTTATCGGGCTTTCATTTCTGAGTTTGCAGTTGTGACTCTCCCCCTCACGGAGTTGTTAAAGACTAAAGGCAAGGGGGAGTCGAAGAAGGTCAAGTCTCCAGGTGCAAAATTAAATTGGACAGAAGAATGCCAAGAGGCGTTTGTAAGGTTAAAGAAGGCTTTTACTGAGGGGCCTTTGTTGCTACACCCAGATGTGGATAAGCCCTTTGTTGTTCAATGTGATGCTTCCGCCTGGGCTTATGGGGGGAGCTTTGATGCAGGCAGATGATCAGGAGAGGCTGAGACCATGTGCTTATTTCTCCAAAAAGTTTGGAGAGCATGAAAGGAAGTGGCCGGTGTGGGAGAAAGAGGCGTTTGCAATACGCAATGCTTTGTTGACCTGGCGTCAATTCCTGGAAGGGCTGGTTTTCCGTTTATAGTGATGACAGACCATCAGAACTTACAATATTTGAGGAATCCCCAAAAGTTGTCTCCGAAACTGGTGAGGTGGTCTCAGTTTTTCAATAGATTTAATTTCAAGCTGCAGCATATTAAAGGCAAAGAAAATATGGTGGCTGATGCGTTGTCCCGGTATCCGAGTGTGGGAGAAAATGGGTTGCATAAAGCAGAAGGGGTTTTTGCTAAAGAGCATTGGGGTTTGGCTGTGCAAACCAGGTCTCACACAGTGGTGGGAGTGAAAAAAGAGGATGAAATCGTGGATGAGTGGAGTTTGGAGTTGCAAAGGAGTTATGTAGGAGACAAGTGGTTACAGGAACATGGAGAGGAATGCAAGCTGTTGAATGGTCTGTGGATTATTGGAGGTAAGATTTATGTTCCTCAAAGTTTGAGAGCGAAAGTGTTGGGGCTGCACCATGACCATAAGGCTGCGGGTCATTGGGGGGTGACGAAGACTCTTTTGGCAATAAAGAGGAGGTTTTGGTGGCCTGGGATGAAGGCGGAAGTGAGGCATTATGTGGAGTGTTGTGAGGTGTGTGCAAGGAATAAGGTTCCCTCTGCTAAGCCGCAGGGGTTGATTCAAATGGTGGTTGAGCCAGTGAGGCCGTGGACACATGTTAGTACGGATTTTGTGGGGGAGCTGCCTTCAAGTCGAGGTTATCGTTACATCTGGACTGTGCTGGACATGTTTTCGAAGCAGGCCCACTTCATTCCTTTGAAGGGTTGCCCTCTGCAGAACGGTTGGCTGAGTTATATGTTCAGCATGTGTATAGATTGCATGGGTGTCCTGAACAGGTGTTGAGTGATCGTGGAGTTCAGTTTACGGCTCAGTTTTGGAGCCGATTTTTGGAGGCATTGGGGGCTCAGAGGCGTTTGACTACTGCTTATCACCCTTCCTGTAATGGCGCTGTGGAGAGAGTGCAAAAATCCTTGGGGGCATATTTGCAAATGTTTAGTAATAAGGAGCAAAACAACTGGTCCGACCTTCTGCCCTATGCCGAAATGGCATATAATAGCTCAGTGCATTCTTCCACTGGGAAGTCTCCTTTTGAGATAGTATACGGACAAGAAGTGGCCCCTTTACCCCAGCTGTTGGATTTGGGGGAAGGAAGAGGGGGTGAGTGGAGGATAAGAGCACAGGAGGAGTGGAAGGAGGTGACGGAAGTTTTAAAGAAGGCGCAGCAGTCGTATAAACTGTTTGGGGACCGCAAGAGACAGGAAGGGGAGGAGTATAGCGAGGGGGACTTAGTGTGGTTATCGACGGAGAATTTAAAGTTGGGTTACAAGTCGAAGAAATTGAGTCCAAAATATATTGGGCCTTTTAGGATTGAAAAAGCTGTGAATAAAGTATCGTATACCCTCCTGCTGCCTAAAAGTTTGGGAAAGGTGCATCCCACCTTTCATTGTAGTCTTTTAAAGAAATATGTGAACCCCTTTCCTCCTTTAGATTGAATAATGTTTTATTTCCTCAGGGAGAGGACGAGGTGGAGGAGACCGCTATGTCAGGATTGGGAAACCTGAGCTTGGAAGAAGTCCAGGTTCCCAGCCTGTCATGAGGCAGCAGCGACCTTCACTTTAGTTCTGAGGTGACCTTTGTCCCAGATTCACTGAGACTGCTGAGTCTGACTGGGAGTGATGCAACTTCCAGGTGCTTGAGAGGGAAGTGAGGTACTCCTCCAAGCCAGGACATTGGACAATTGGACTTGTGACACTGACTTCATGACCCCTGGGGTCATGCCCCTTTGAATTACTGGGATTGCTGACTCACTTGGAGCTGATGTAACCCTGCCTGGACATTGCATGGGTAGGGGAGGGGCTATGGGGGTATAAAAGGTGTGTTTGGGTGGCGGGCCGGTGCTTTAGCTTCACATGTCTCGTACCTTCAATAAAATCGTGTTGGACCAAGATACCATCTTTGGGTGATCCCTACCGTGTGTTGGAGAGTCGTTACATATATGTATGTTTTATTGCTATTGTAAGACGCTCAGAGCACTTCGGTGGAGAGTGACTCATCAAATAATAAATTGATGATGATGATGATGATATATTCAGTTCAAGCAGAAAATGTGGAATTTATTCAGCTGTGAGGAAGGGGCCTCACAGCTGAATTTGAACTGGGTTATACAGTCTATAATATATAATATAATATATATCAATAATAAAATATATTGCATATACATATAATATTTATAATATTATAATGTAATAAAACATAATATTATATTATAATTATATATTTTATATGTAATAATGATGATATTACAGTACAACGGCATAGTATATATAATACTGATATTGTGCTATGCTATGCTATGGAAAGCATCATCTCTTCAGATGCCAAGATTGACAAAGAGATAGATCACAGATTATCAAAGGCATATAGTGCATTTGGAAGGGTTCACAAAATAGTCTGGAGCAACAAGCACCTGAGGCAAAGTACCAAAATCAGTGTGTACAGAGCTATCGTACTGTCTATTCTCCTCTATGGGTCTGAAACATGGGTCACCTATCGCCAACACCTATGACTCCTCAAACGCTTTCCTCAGCACTGTCTTCGCTCAATCCTAAATATACACTGGACTGACTATGTGACGAATGTTGCTGTCCTTGAGCAAGCAGGGATCACCAGCATTGAGGCCATGCTATTGAGAACACCGCTGTGCTGGGCAGGGTACGTCTCTAGGAGGGAGGGCCACCGCCGCCCAAAGATATTACTCTACGGTGAACTCGTCACGGTTCAGCGCAAGAGAGGCGCCCCCAAAAAGAGATATAAGGACTCTCTGAAACAACATCTCAGGCTTGGCCAGATTGATCACCAACAATGGTCCACCCTGGCCTCACATTGGGAGGCATGGAGACACACTATCCACAATGCTGCGGCCTCTTTCGAGAAGACACGCCAAACGAGCCTCAAAGAGAAACAACAATGCAGAAAGAACCGCAACTTGGAAACAACATCACCCAAGGAGACTTTCTGCTGTGCTTTCTGCAACCGAACTTGCCTATCTCAGATTGGCCTTTTTAGCCATCAACGCGCTTGTAAAAAGCATGGGATGAGTCCTTCCTAAGAATCTTTATTCGCGAAATAATGCCGAGAGAGAGCTATGCTAGTAATATAATATATTGTATATAATATATATATCTTGTAAGCTGCTCTGAGTCCCTTTTGGGCTGAGAAAGGCAGCATAGAAATGTCGTAAATCTGTATACCTTTATAAAGCGAAATGTTTGTATGTATGTGTGCGGAGGGCGGAAGGGCGGGAGGGCGGATATGTGGCAGCCACTTTCACAGGCCACAGCGACCAGCGCGGGTGATGGATCTGCACCAAACTTGGTACACATAACCCCCCTAACCCCCTTTACGTCCTGGTGCGGTTTGGGGGACATGGCCCACGGATTATGGGATTTGTAGTACTTTCAAACACTTTGGTTCCCACAGACCACTGAGGCCACCAAAAAGGACCAATACAGACCACACTTAGCACACACAGCCCCCATGACCCACTCTACGTCCTGCTGCAGTTTGGAGGAGGGTGGACCATGGATGATGGGACTTGAAGTACCTCTACTCACTTCCCAAGTTCGCTGCAACCCTCATCCAATCACTGATCGAGACCAAACTTGGCATACATAACCCCTATGACTGCCTTCACGTCCTGGTGAGGTTTGGGGGAGGACTGACATTGGATGAGGGGATTTGTAGTACTTTCACACCCCTCTGTTCCCACAGACCACTGTGGCCCCCAACAAACACTGATAAAGACCACACTTGGCACACAGAGCCCCAGTGACCCAGTCCACATCCTACTGAAGTTTGAGGGGGCCAGAACATGGATGATGGGACTTGCAGTACCTTCCCTCACTTTCCAAGCCTGCTACAAACCTAATCCAATGACTGATCAACACCAAACCTGGCACACAGAGCCCTCATGACCCACTCTACATCCTGGTGCTGTTTTGTGTGAGACGGACCACGGATGATGGGACTTGAAGTACCTTCACTCACTTCCTAAAAACAATGCAACCATCATCCATTCACCAATACAGACCAAACTTAGCACACAGAGCCCCCATGACCCAATCTACATCCTACTACACTTTGGGGGGTGGGGGGTGGACCAGAGATGATGGGACTTCCACTACCTTCAGTAATTTCATGATACCACTGCAACTCCTAATAATGATGGATCAAGACCAAACTTGCCACACAGAGCCCCCATGACCCACTCTACATCCTGCTGCACTTCTCAAATGACCGGGCACCGCCGGTCCCAAGCTAGTAAATAATAAAATAAATAAATACAGCAGTGTAGACACAGATAAACCAGTTCAAAGCGAGTATTGTGGACTGTCTGCCTTGATATTCTGGGTTATATGGCTGTGTGGAAGGGTCCTCTGTGTAGAATCACAACTAGTCCAAAGCTCAAGCTGCCTATAGCACTGCTCTGCGGGAGAGAGGCCACATGATTGACAGCTCCCGCGCTTCCCTACTCGCCCAGCAGGTGGCGCCGCAGGACCGCAGAACGCGAGGGGGCGTGGCTGCGCGGTGACGTCACCGCCTCCGCCTCCGCGTGGGGCGACGCACGCTCGAGGCAGGGGCGGGGCGTCCCGAGCGAGCCGTGTTTACCTCAGAAGCCGGCGGCATTCTTAAGCGGAGGGGCGCCTTCAAACCCCGGAAGCCTCTCGCTCCTGCAGCCGCCGCAGCCGCCGCCATGTACCGGGCCCTGTACGGCTTCCGCTCGGCCGAGCCCAGCTCCTTGGCCTTCGCCGCCGGCGAGACCTTCCTGCTGCTGGAGCGGAGCAACCAGCACTGGTGGCTGGTGACGCGGGCGGGCTCCGGGGAGACGGGCTACGCGCCGGCCTCGTACCTCCAGCGCCTTCAGGTCAGGCGGGGCTGGGGCTGGCGCGCGGGGGCTGCTCCCTGGTGGGAAGAAAGCAAGGCCCTGCCTACACTGGCTTCAGGGGTGCCCAGGCCTGGGCCAACTTCGGCCCTCCCTCCAGGTGTTTTGGACTTCAACTCCCACAATTCCTAACAGCCGGTAGGCCTGGGCCAACTTCGGCCCTCGCTCCAGGTGTTTTGGACTTCAACTCCCACAATTCCTAACAGCCGGTAGGCCTGGGCCAACTTCGGCCCTCCCTCCAGGTGTTTTGGACTTCAACTCCCACAATTCCTAACAGCCGGTAGGCCTGGGCCAACTTCGGCCCTCGCTCCAGGTGTTTTGGACTTCAACTCCCACAATTCCTAACAGCTGCCAGGCCTGGGCCAACTTCGGCCCTCGCTCCAGGTGTTTTGGACTTCAACTCCCACAATTCCTAACAGCCGGTAGGCCTGGGCCAACTTTCGGCCCCTCGCTCCAGGTGTTTTGGACTTCAACTCCCACAATTCCTAACAGCTGCCAGGCCTGGGCCAACTTCGGCCCTCGCTCCAGGTGTTTTGGACTTCAACTCCCACAATTCCTAACAGCTGCCAGGCCTGGGCCAACTTCGGCCCTCGCTCCAGGTGTTTTGGACTTCAACTCCCACCATTCCTAACAGCCGGTAGGCCTGGGCCAACTTCGGCCCTCGCTCCAGGTGTTTTGGACTTCAACTCCCACAATTCCTAACAGCCGCCAGGCCTGGGCCAACTTTGGCCCTCGCTCCAGGTGTTTTGGACTTCAACTCCCACAATTCCTAACAGCCGCCAGGCCTGGGCCAACTTCGGCCCTCGCTCCAGGTGTTTTGGACTTCCACTCCCACAATTCCTAACAGCCGGTAGGCCTGGGCCAACTTCGGCCCTCGCTCCAGGTGTTTTGGACTTCCACTCCCACAATTCCTAACAGCCGGTAGGCCTGGGCCAACTTCGGCCCTCGCTCCAGGTGTTTTGGACTTCAACTCCCACAATTCCTAACAGCCGGTAGGCCTGGGCCAACTTCGGCCCTCGCTCCAGGTGTTTTGGACTTCAACTCCCACAATTCCTAACAGCCGGTAGGCCTGGGCCAACTTCGGCCCTCCCTCCAGGTGTTTTGGACTTCAACTCCCACAATTCCTAACAGCCGCCAGGCCTGGGCCAACTTCGGCCCTCGCTCCAGGTGTTTTGGACTTCAACTCCCACAATTCCTAACAGCCGGTAGGCCTGGGCCAACTTTGGCCCTCCCTCCAGGTGTTTTGGACTTAAACTCCCACAATTCCTAACAGCCGGTAGGCCTAGGCCCGGGCCAACTTTGGCCCTCCCTCCAGGTGTTTTGGACTTCACCACAATTCCTAACAGCCGGTAGGCCTGGGCCAACTTCGGCCCTCGCTCCAGGTGTTTTGGACTTCCACTCCCACAATTCCTAACAGCCGGTAGGCCTGGGCCAACTTCGGCCCTCCCTCCAGGTGTTTTAGACTTCAACTCCCACAATTCCTAACAGCCGGTAGGCCTGGGCCAACTTCGGCCCTCCCTCCAGGTGTTTTGGACTTCCACTCCCACAATTCCTAACAGCCGGTAGGCCTGGGCCAACTTCGGCCCTCCCTCCAGGTGTTTTAGACTTCAACTCCCACAATTCCTAACAGCCGGTAGGCCTGGGCCAACTTCGGCCCTCCCTCCAGGTGTTTTAGACTTCAACTCCCACAATTCCTAACAGCCGGTAGGCCTGGGCCAACTTCGGCCCTCGCTCCAGGTGTTTTGGACTTCAACTCCCACAATTCCTAACAGCCGGTAGGCCTGGGCCAACTTCGGCCCTCCCTCCAGGTGTTTTGGACTTCCACTCCCACAATTCCTAACAGCCGGTAGGCCTGGGCCAACTTCGGCCCTCGCTCCAGGTGTTTTGGACTTCAACTCCCACAATTCCTAACAGCCGGTAGGCCTGGGCCAACTTCGGCCCTCGCTCCAGGTGTTTTGGACTTCCACTCCCACAATTCCTAACAGCCGGTAGGCCTGGGCCAACTTCGGCCCTCGCTCCAGGTGTTTTGGACTTCCAC
Organism: Anolis apletophallus; assembly: GCA_030556195.1. Lineage (NCBI taxonomy): Eukaryota > Metazoa > Chordata > Lepidosauria > Squamata > Anolidae > Anolis > Anolis apletophallus. The sequence continues at coordinate 39,475,966 of JARBWK010000001.1, read as the reverse complement.
TCCCACAATTCCTAACAGCCGCCCGGCCTGGGCCAACTTCGGCCCTCGCTCCAGGTGTTTTGGACTTCAACTCCCACAATTCCTAACAGCCGGTAGGCCTGGGCCAACAATTCCTCGGCCCTCCTCCAGGTGTTTTAGACTTCCACTCCCACAATTCCTAACAGCCGCCCGGCCTGGGCCAACTTCGGCCCTCGCTCCAGGTGTTTTGGACTTCAACTCCCACAATTCCTAACAGCCGCCCGGCCTGGGCCAACTTCGGCCCTCCCTCCAGGTGTTTTGGACTTCAACTCCCACAATTCCTAACAGCCGGTAGGCCTGGGCCAACTTCGGCCCTCCCTCCAGGTGTTTTGGACTTCAACTCCCACAATTCCTAACAGCCGGTAGGCCTGGGCCAACTTCGGCCCTCCCTCCAGGTGTTTTGGACTTCAACTCCCACAATTCCTAACAGCCGGTAGGCCTGGGCCAACTTTGGCCCTCCCTCCAGGTGTTTTGGACTTCAACTCCCACAATTCCTAACAGCCGGAAGGCCTGGGCCAATCCGGCCCTCGCTCCAGGTGTTTTTGGACTTCAACTCCCACAATTCCTAACAGCCGGTAGGCCTGGGCCAACTTCGCCCTCGCGCTCAGGTGTTTTGGACTTCAACTCCCACAATTCCCTCCAGGTGCTTTTTTGGACTTCAACTCCCACAATTCCTAACAGCCGGTAGGCCTGGGCCAACTTCGGCCCTCGCTCCAGGTGTTTTGGACTTCAACTCCCACAATTCCTAACAGCCGGTAGGCCTGGGCCAACTTCGGCCCTCGCTCCAGGTGTTTTGGACTTCACTCCCACTCCCACAATTCCTAACAGCCGGCCCGGCCAGGTGTTTTTGGCCAATTCCTAACAGCCGCCCGGCCTGGGGCCCTCCCTCCAGGTGTTTTGGACTCAACTCCCAATTCCTAACAGCCCAGGCCTGGGCCAACCTCGGCCCTCGCTCCAGGTGTTTTGGACTAACTCCCACAATTCCTAACAGGCCTGGGCCAATTCCTAACAGCTGCCAGGCCTGGGCCCTCCCTCCAGGTGTTTTGGACTTCCACCCCCACAATTCCTAACAGCTGCCAGGCCTGGGCCAACTTCGGCCCTCCCTCCAGGTGTTTTGGATTTCAACCCCCACAATTCCTAACAGCTGCCAGGCCTGGGCCAACTTCGGCCCTCCCTCCAGGTGTTTTGGACTTCAACTCCCACAATTCCTAACAGCTGCCAGGCCTGGGCCAACTTCGGCCCTCCCTCCAGGTGTTTTGGACTTCAACTCCCACAATTCCTAACAGCTGCCAGGCCTGGGCCAACTCCGGCACTCCCTCCAGGTGTTTTGGACTTCCACTCCCACAATTCCTAACAGCCGGTAGGCCTGGGCCAACTTCGGCCCTCCCTCCAGGTGTTTTGGACTTCAACTCCCACAATTCCTAACAGCCGCCAGGCCTGGGCCAACTTCGGCCCTCCCTCCAGGTGTTTTGGACTTCAACTCCCACAATTCCTAACAGCCGGCAGGCCTGGGCCAACTTCGGCCCTCCCTCCAGGTGTTTTGGACTTCAACTCCCACAATTCCTAACAGCCGGTAGGCCTGGGCCAACTTCGGCCCTCCCTCCAGGTGTTTTGGACTTCAACTCCCACAATTCCTAACAGCCGGTAGGCCTGGGCCAACAAGGGCCCTCCCTCCAGGTGTTTTGGACTTCCACTCCCACAATTCCTAAGCCGCCAGGCCTGGGCCAACTCCGGCCCTCCCTCCAGGTGCTTTGGACTCCAACTCCCACAATTCCTAAGAACAGGCCTGGGCCAACTCCGGCCCTCCCTCCAGGTGTTTTGGACTCCAACTCCCACAATACCTAACAGCCGGTAGGCCTGGGCCAACCCGGCCCTCCCTCCAGGTGTTTTGGACTTCAACTCCCACAATTCCTAACAGCCGGTAGGCCTGGGCCAATTCGGCCCTCCCTCGGCCCTCCCTCCAGGGGTTTTGGACTCCAACTCCCACAATTCCTAACAGCCGGTAGGCCTGGGCCAACTTCGGCCCTCCCTCCAGGTGTTTTGGACTTCAACTCCCACAATTCCTGACAGCCGCCAGGCCTGGGCCAACTTCGGCCCTCCCTCCAGGTGTTTTGGACTTCAACTCCCACAATTCCTAACAACCGCCAGGCCTGGGCCAACTTCGGCCCTCCCTCCAGGTGTTTTGGACTTCAACTCCCACAATTCCTAACAGCCGGTAGGCCTGGGCCGACTTCGGCCCTCCCTCCAGGTGTTTTGGACTTCAACTCCCACAATTCCTAACAGCCGGTAGGCCTGGGCCAACTTCGGCCCTCCCTCCAGGTGTTTTGGACTTCAACTCCCACAATTCCTAACAGCCGCCAGGCCTGGGCCAACTTCGGCCCTCCCTCCAGGTGTTTTGGACTTCAACTCCCACAATTCCTAACAGCCGGTAGGCCTGGGCCAACTTCGGCCCTCGCTCCAGGTGTTTTGGACTTCAACTCCCACAATTCCTAACAGCCGCCAGGCCTGGGCCAACTTCGGCCCTCCCTCCAGGTGTTTTGGACTTCAACTCCCACAATTCCTAACAGCCGCCAGGCCTGGGCCAACTTCGGCCCTCCCTCCAGGGGTTTTGGACGCCAACTCCCACAATTCCTAACAGCCGGTAGGCTGGGCCAACCGGCCCTCCCTCAGGTGTTTTGGACTTCAACTCCCACAAAACCCAACACTCTACCGGCTGTTTGGAATTGTGGGAGTTGTAGTCCAAAACACCTGGAGGGAGGGCCGAAGTTGGCCCAGGCCTGGTGTAGCTACACCATGGCTCAAAACAATCAAAATACATAAACAACACAGCCAAAACACTCCATAAAAGTTGCATACCACAATGTGTCTCTCTGAAATACACATTAAAATAGAGTAAAACAGGGATTGAACCAATGACATGCTTTAAAATTCTTATGTTTATGTTTAAAGATTGTCTTGAGTAGTAGGCCTGGCGGAAGAGACAGGCCTTCACTTGTGTCTTAAACTCTGACAGAACTGTCATCGTGCCACAGCCTCGGGGGCAGCCGACGAAAAGGTCATCGGTGCTATTATTGAGACATAGCCAACTTGCACATGGATTGTCAAGTGGCCTTGCGTTCAATTCAATTCCTCACTTATTAATCGCCCTTCATTAAATGCTCCAGGCGATTTACATAAAACGTTGCATAAGAACGTAGAACACTAACCATGTAGCTAGCCGGTTGAAGGTGAATCCATCGAAGACAGAGATCCTATGACTGGGTCGTGATGGTATGGGTGAGTGCCGGTTGCCTACCCTGGATGGTGAGCGGCTAAGCCTGTCATCTTTACTAAAAAGCCTGGGGGTTCAATTGGACCCACTGCTATCGATGGAGACTCAGATCTCCATGGTTAGCAGGACAGCATTTTTCCATCTTCGACAGGCTAGGCCAGTGTTTCTCAACCAGTGTGCCGTGGCACACTAGTGTGCCGTGAGCCATCATCAGGTGTGCCGTGGGAAATTGGCACTCTCTCCCCTCCTAGCAGCCCCCTCACAGGTTTCCAAGAAACAAATTGAGCCTCTCCACTTGGAAATGTTTTTTTTTTTTTACTATTTTACTGGATTTTTTGAGAGTTGCCCCCCCCCCCCCCAAGGAACTGTTTATAACAGCTTCATGACATCCATAGTTAACTGGAAGCAAGTTTCACCCAGGGTGAAATTTCACAAAGATCTGGAGAACAAGCTCTATGAGGAGCGGCTTGAAGAGCTGGGCATGTTTAGCCTGAAGAAGAGAAGGCTGAAAGAAGACATGTTAGCCATGTATAAATATGTGAGAGGAAGTCATATATATGTTGTGTTCATCAAAACAGGTCCAGGTTTCACACTGAGTGTATAAATACATTTAAAAACATATTAACTATATGTATTACTGTGTTAGAGTGTAATTTTGTGTCATTTTGGTTGGTGCTGTACCCCAGGATTTTGTAAATGTAAAAAATGTGCCGCGGCTCAAAAAAGGTTGAAAAACACTGGGCTAGGTGACTGGCTTCTTACCTATCCAGGAATGACCTCGCTACGGTGATCCAGGCGACGGTCATCTCGAGGTTAGACTACTGTAACGCCTTCTACATTGGCCTTCCCTTGTTGACAACCCGGAAACTCAAGCTGGTGCAAAATGCTGCCGCTCGATTGCTGGTGGGAGCACCTGCGAGAGCACATCACACCAATCCTACAGCAATTGCACTGGCTGCCAATAGAGTACCGGATTGTTTTCAAGGTGCTGGTTTTGACCTTTAAGGCCTTGTATGGTCTAGGGCCAGTGTACCTGAGGGACCGCCTCACGCCATACGTTCCCCCGAGATCTCTGTGCTCAGAAGAACAAAACCTTCTGATGATTCCATCAGTCCGTTCCTGTCCTCTCAGTTACAAGACAACGAGGCTTCTCCGTGGTGGCACCGACGCTAATGGAATGTGTTACCAGACGACGTTCGGGCTGTCACGGAGTTAGTCCCCTTCTGGAGGGCCTTTTTAAGCAGGCCTTCAATCTAAGTTCCCCCGGACAACTCTGACCATGTCCTTGTGTTTTATATAACAAAGTGTTTTATCTGCATTTTAATCTGTTGTTTTATGTAAACCACCCTGAGCCTGCAGGGAGGAGTGGTATATAAAAATGAACAATAAATAAATAGACTCTATTAAACATTAAAAGCTTTGCTAAAAAGCTAAGTCTTGAGCACCAGAGCAAAGGGCTGCAAGCCACGCGTGGCCCTCATGTGGGGAGGCAAAGAGTTTCACAGGGCAGGGGCAGAGATGGAGAAGGCCCTATGTCTCGTGAACTCAAGGCGTACTTCCCTGGGGCCCGGGACATGCAGTAAGTCTAGTTGGAGGAGTCTTGGCGACCACTGTCGGTGGAGAGGGAGAGGTGGTCTCTGAGGTATGCTGGCCCCTGGCCATAAAGTGCTTTGAAGGTCAGAACCAACAGCTTATACAGGATTCGGGATTCTGTTGGAAGCCAGTGCAGATTTAGTAGAGTTAGAGTTATGTGGCATCTCAGAGGTGTCTTTGCGAGTAGCCTGGCTGCCGCATTCTGAATAATGCGGATCTTCCGAGTAGTCGACGGGAAGACTGACATACAAGGCATTGGGGCAATGGGCCGCTTAAACTTTATTGGGAAGCTTTTCAGGAAATGGTGGACTGTGATGGTGGGTTGCGTGGATGCTTCCTTACAAATATTGCCTCACTAAGAGCAGCTTTTATTTACAGTTCATGATGCATTTCTTTAATTCTGTGTTGATACTTCAGAGTTTTGGTCTTAAGAATTGTTTTGAGGATTTCTTTTTCTTGGCTCTCCATGAAAGTGTTTTGCATTTTGGAAATACTTTCCAAAATGCTGTTTCTTTGGGCTGTGGCTAAAAATGTAAAGATGGAATTAATATTTTTTTTAAAAAAATGAGATTTGCCCACTTGCATTATTAACTTCAACACTAGTTTTCAAAAATAATGGTGGATGAAAGGAGAATGCTGTTGTGTGGCAACTGTTGTTGTTATTATTGTTATGGTTATTTATACCCCACTTTTTCTCTCTACTAATAGGACGCAATGCGGCTTACAATACAACCAATTCAGTACAATTTAAAACCCTCAAATATTCAAACAGTACGATAGAATTAAATAGAAAGTGAAGAGCATCCAATATTTCTTGACTACAGGAGCATCTGATTGCATAGTGGTTCTTAACCTGTGAGTCCCCAGGTATTTTGGCCTACAATTCCCAGAGATCCCATCCAGTTTACCAACTGTTAGGATTTCTGGAAGCTGAAAGCCAAAACATATGGGGACCCACAGGTTGAGAACCACTGGAAGGGACAGCATATGTATTAGCTAATACCTCAAGGAGCAGAATTCAAAATGATCATAACAGATTGAAGAGCTGGGCCAGAACTACCATAATAAATTTCATCAAGAAGAAATGTAATTTTTTTACACTTAGGCAGAAAACAAGACACAGAGGTATAGTATGTATGACATCTGGCTTGACAGTAGTACATGTGAAAGGAATCTAGTCTTCGGTCCCTTCCACACAGCTGAATGAAATCGCACATTTTCTGCTTTTAACTGGAATATATGGCAGTGTAGACTCAGATAACTCAGTTCAAAACAAATATTTTCTGTCTTGATATTCTATGATGTATGGCTGTGTGGAAAGGCCCTCAGTAGACCACAAGCTGAGCATGAGTCAGTGATGTAATGCAGCAGCTAAAATAGCCAGTGTGATTCTAGGCTGCAGCAAAAGAAGTATAGTGCCTAGATTGAGGGAAGTAATAGTGCCACTCTATTCTGCTTTGGTTAGACCTCACCTGGAATACAGTCATCCCTCTAAATCCACTTTCTGTATCCATGGATTCGGCCATCTAAAAAATAAAAATTGGATTTGCCATTTTATATAAGAGACACAATTTTACTCCACTATTTTAAACAATAGCACTTAAGTGTCGGTGGATTTTGATATCCACTGAGGGTCCTGGAACCAAATCCCAGTGGACACTGAAGACCCTCTGTACATGTCCAGTTCTGGGTATCATAATTCAGGAATAATATTGACCTCTTCAAATGTGTCCAGAGAAAGACTACCAAAATGGCAAAAGGTCTGGAAACTGCCCTATGTAGAGTGGCTTAGCAAGCTGGGGATTTCTAGCCTGGAACATGATGGTTATGATTTAAATATTTGAAAAAAATGTCATATTGAAGATGGAGCCAGTTTGTTTTCTGCTGCTCCGGAGACTGAGATAATGGAACAATGAATTCAAACTACAGGAATAGAGGTTTCACCTTAACATTCAGAGGAACTTCCTGGTGGTAAGAGCTGTTTGATAGTGGAATTATGCTGCCTCAGAGTGTGGTGGAGTCTCCTTTTCTGGAGGTTTCTTAGCAAATGTCACGTGCCAAGAGTGCTTTGATTATGTATTTCTTTATGGCAGAGGATTGGACTGGAGGGTCTCTTTCAGCTCTTATCATTCTAGGTGGAAGTTTTCATATTTGAGAGAGGTGCTTTAACATGGATAGGATCACAGATGTGATACATATTCCTCTCAGTAGTTGTGCTATTGTTGCTATTTGCTGTCAAGGTAGTTTTGACTTTTGGAAGCCCTATGAATAACAGTTCTTCCAAATACCATGTTATTAACTGCCCAACTCAGTGCTTGGAACACAGAACTGTGGCTTCCTTTTACTGAATCGGCTTTTCTGTAATGCCGTCTTCCCCTTTTCTGAACATTGTCGTCTTTTCCATACACAAACCATTTAAAACCGCCTAACCCGTCATCTCTAGTTATTGTGACTTCAGTGGCATATTCTGCACACCTGTTTCTCATATGTAGAAAATTTCGCTTATTGGAGCTGAAGATTATTGATGTAGATGAAAAGTGAAGGGATTTGTAATGCTGAGGCAAAAGGAAAGACGTTATGTGACAGTTATTCCCAGATAATGTTTGAGTTGGATGATTGCAATGACAAAAGGAATAAAGCTTGACTGTTGCCTGCATTACTTGGTTATATTTTATATATGTCCCTGTGTGTGTTTATACACACACACACATATTAGGCTGTTTTTTGGGATATGGCTTCTTGTATCTAGGGAGAATGCCTTCACATGGTGTATATCAAGGAGAGCTGCAAGCCTTCTTCTATAATGTGGAATATTACAGAGAGCGAGAACGGGCTAATAACAGGCCTGTCCAACTACTGATGAAGGGGCCAGACAGTTAAGCTTGAACAAATGTTGTAACCATAGTGGCAGTAATTATAGTCAAGTCAGACATGTTGGCAATTATGGAAAGTGAAAGAACAGATTGCTTCAGCCCAAATAGCAACCAGAGTGATGAGCGATTACACCCTCCTTTTCATTGTATGTGTATTTATTGGAGAATTCCTAAGGAAAGCATAAACATCGAAATGAGAATTAGCTTTAGAATGGATGCAGTTTGGACCAAAGTGTTTTGTTCTTGTGCTAGAAATTTGGAGTTGTGCCTGCAATTGCTGCTTGAAAGAAATCACAGTTTTCAGTGTAATTGTTATAATTTATACATTAAATGCTAAGCTAGATGCAACATTTGTCACATAGTTTGCCTTTGTATGATTCATTTTGTATTAAAAGCAGATGGAACAAAAATATGTGGAAGTGTTTCGCCTGGTCCTGTGATCCTGATCCGAATCTCCCCATCCTGCAGCAACTGTTATTCACAATGGAACTGAGGGGTTGGTTTGTTTGTTTTTTTGAGTGAGTGGAAGCTTTGTAAATAAATAGCTGGCATGGGGGGCAGGCAATTCTAGGTGGGCCACAGTGCAAGGAGCAATTGGTTATCCATTCCCATTTCCAATTATCTTCAGCCTCTCACTCTTTATGAAAGAAGTATCCACAATATAAGGCAAGCCATGTTTAGTACACCTCCGTTATCTGTGGACTTAGTATTCACACTTTTATTTACCCACGCTCCAGAATTTACCTTCTCTCCAGATGTGTTTGTGGGCCTCTCAAGGTCCTCCAGTGCAATTTTATGGTATGTCTGTGATCCAAATGTCAAAATAAAGAGTTCACTATTATCCATGGTTTAAATATCTGTGTGTATTGGAACACATCCTCCATAGATATGGGGCCACACCATATTTATTTATTGAATTTTATCTTGCCTTTCTCCTAGTATTGAGCTCAAGTTGGCTTAAAACAAATTAAACCAACATGAAGTCAAAATGGTATTAATGTAAGAATGTATAAAATTAAGTAAACAATACTATTAAAAGCACAAAATCTAAGCAATTTAAAACATATTTCACAAATGATACATAATAAATGTCACATCTCATTTAGCCCTGAAAAATGCAAGCATTTATATTTATCTTTTAGAGAGAACATATTTATAGGAACAGCTGTTAATTCCCTGTGTCAAAAGCTATTCTAAACCATGCTTCAAGTCCCTCTTACATTGTTTGTAGTGCTTCCTCCTTTTCAGGTCCCCAGGTTTCATTAGTCCAAAGAGACTAGATTTTTCACACTCCTTGGACTAGTATTCGATTATTTCTCTGTTCTCTCACTTCCCTGGCCCATCAGAGCTGTGAAGCGCCACATGTGATAATGGACTACACAGATGTCTTTCACCACTATGATTGCTTTGAGAGCTTTTCATCAGAACTCTTGTCATGTTGTAGTATGGAAAAGTTAGCTTCTATATCTGAACAGTCTCTCTCCCCCGGATGTATTCATTCATCCTGAAGCCCTAAATCAGGCTTACATGTACTCCTGGGCTGAATTGCCAATTGAGCATCCAGCACCAAAGATCACATCCTTCAAACAGTTTGGAGTAATCTTGGCCCTTGCTCTGCTGAATGTTCAGTTGACAATTTGCATTCATTCTCAGTGTAGATATGCCCCAGGTTCCCACTGTACCAAGAAAAGGTGCAGCAAAGGCTGGGGAACATGTGATAGCTGTGATTAGTAATGCTATTGTCTAGTTAAAAATAGGGCATTTGCTGCAGTGGGTACAGTGGGAACCTGGAGCATATTTCACTGACCTGTTTTCCTGGGGGGAAAATGAATGAGTTTCATGGCAGCTAAATGATGCATGCATGGATTTGTTTCAGGTTAATGTGGGCAGTACTCTGAATTCTCCCCAAGAATCTGGAGCCAACTAACTTTGGGCCTCCATTAGCAATTGAGCTGGTTCTGAGATAGAACCTGCTGTAACTGTTTAGAAGGCTTATTCTGCCTGGGAACATAAAATTTATTTATTTATTATTTATTACCTCAAACTTGTATACCGCCACTCCCCGAAGGCTCGGAGCGGTTTACAACAGTTTGAGTGCCCAGCGGCACATCAAGACAACATAATACATAATACACAGGGAAGAACAAAAGGGTAGGGAGAAAGGAGGGGGTGGGGAAGTGTCAACAGTGGTGCCGATCAAGGCACCACTCTGCCATCAAAGGAGGGCAGGCAAGAATGTGCCAGCAGGAACATCGATGCCACCACGCCAGTGGGAGGTGGGGACCGCCAACTTCCAGCTGGGGGTCTGCGCTGAGAGGCCCGGCCCGTCAGCGCAGTGTCCTTCCTGTCCGTTATGGAAGACCGGTGAGACCCATGGAGCCTCGAGCGCTTGTAGCGAGAGCTCCAAAACGTCCTAGATGAGAACATCTTCGGGGTCATCACTGATCTTGGGATTGATCGTCCTTCTGTAGTCGGACCCACAGGGGGGTCAGTTCCAGGGATGCGGTCCCGTCGGTCTCTCCAGCAGGGGGGTGGGCCTGACTTCCGGTCCATGGCCTGTGACGTCAGGTGGGCGCTTTCCTTCCGCTTCCGGCGCCGTACCCTCCTCCTCTTCCGGGGGCCCCGTTCCAGGTCAATGCTAGGAGCAGAGTCTTCCGGGGGCGGGACTTCCGGGGATTGACTGCTTCCGGGTGGCCTTTCTTCAAGAGGCCCCAGCACATGGGGTGGCTGGGCGTCCTCAAGGCCGCCCGCCATGTTGGGTCTCGCCTCCTCCAGGAGGCTCCCCCAACTTCTTCCAGGGCGACGGGGGCGTCGGCGGGCATCTGGAGGAGGGGCCAGGACGGCCGAGATGTTGAACTCGGGTAGCGGCGAATCCACCAGCAGCGGCAACAGCGGGTCCACCGGGCTCGCCGGCCAACACCCCGGAACCCCGGATGGCTCCTCCACAAGGGGTGAGTGGCTGGACTGTGAGTCATCCCAGTCCTCCGGCGACGCTGTCCTCCCGGGGGGATCGACTCCTGTACCAGCCGGTTCATCGCCGGCCTCCGGGGTAGTCTTCTCGCGGTTCTCCCAGTCCATTTCTGCACCCTCGCTAGGTAGGGTCTGCAGAGGGTCCATATCCAGATTGGCTCCAGGGGTGGTTGGTGCGTCCCCGGCTAGAGGAGCGGGCCTCTCCAGGTCCGACTCTACGGGGCTGGCGGGAAAATCCCACGACCTGTCCCACGTAAAGTCCTGGTCTACGGGGAGGGCCCGCGGTGGAACATCCAGGCTGCCAGACAGAATCGGGAATTGTGCCGTAGGGATCCCCAGAGTCTCTAGTAGGCCGCCAAATCTATCTCCAAAGTCCTTAACATGGTCCATGAGCCTCGCATATTCTTCGAGTAGCTCAGCATACACCCGGGGGTCTAAATGGACAGCGGGAGGGTCTTGACCCGCTTGCCGTGGCCTCCGGGGAGAGCTGCTCCTTTGGGCCCCGTGTATCTCTGGGAACTGCGGTCTCCGGTCTGCCGGTCGTTCGGCTTTCAGAGGGGTCGGCAGAGGTGGTCTTCTGGTGGATGATCTTCTCCCGAACCTCCTCAGGAAGCGGGCGATGGCGTCCGTAATGGGTCGGACAACCCACCCGTCCTTGACCATCTTGGGCGTCCTCCATGATAGTCGTGAGAGCTCGGCCGCTTTTCCCATCCAGATTTGATTGTCCGGCGTTTGTGGGTCACCAAAAACGACCCCAGAGGTTTGACGGTCCACCGTCTCTCCCCCAGAGGGGGATCGACGGGACCAGTCAAGTGTAACCGAAGGATCAGAGGGGTCCTGCTGGAGCTCACCCATAGGGAGCTGCACAGCGGTCGCCATCTTGAATGGCATTTACCATCTTCCCCATTCTTGTCCTTGAAGTGGACATGGCATGGCTAGTGTTGATCGCTTGTCTCCTGGAGTAATACTTACTGGAGTGATGAGGCACTTGGAGAATGGAGGGGCAAGAGGAGTGGACGATAAATTCTCTCCCCCCTCCCACGTCTCTTTAGCGCCTCAGCCAATGTCAACTCCAGGTGAAAAGTGACTAACACTATCTATGTTGCATTTGCTGGCTGCTGTTGCACTCCAGAACAGGAATAACTTGGGAAGTTTTCTGTTGAAGCCTGTGCAGCACAGATACTTTATATGTGTAAATTCACAGAAGACCACTCAAAGAACCATGGTTACAGGTGAGTAATCCACCAATTTTAGTTTGCAGACAGAAGGCTGCCACACAATGGCTCATCTGCATTACTTTTCTCTTGGATGAGATGCTCTGTATTGGACTTTGACAGGGGTTTCCTTCTTAGAAGCAAATAGGAAATTATCTCTATGGATTAGATGTATTTTTAATTACTACTAGTTCCTCTCCAGATCTGAAGAAATTGGAAAATGACTATAGCACATTGTCTCGAATATGGGCTCTTTTGTTATTCTATTATCTTAAGTATATTCCAGCTCCAGAATTCCTGCTCTTTGGGGTCACTTTCTATGTCTGGTTTGATTCTATAGCAACTCACTGTTAATTGACTTGCTGCTCTACTTGGTTAATTTAAAAGTGATTCTTTTCCTTACCAGCCTGAAGACATTTCTCCCAGGAGTCCATTTTGATAAGTACTTATAGTGGAATTTAGTTGGCCTAATCATAACATCCTGTATTTCAGGGTAATTAGCCAGTGACTTCAAGGATATTCTGGCTTTTTCATTTATTAATTTTGTAGCAAAACAGGATGCCTTTTGTTAAAATCTGCTCTAGCACAACCTGAGATATCAGTTGATAGGAAGAAGTATCCAGTCCGTTGAAAACTGATTCTACCTTATTTACTTGGTTTCCCTAAATTCTCTGTATTATTTTGTTTTATTTGCTCAGTTGTCCAGTTACTGTGATCATGTGTACGTACAAATTAAAAATAGTAAATATGATTGTAAAGTACCTTGTGCATATTTTTAACTAAAAAAAGGGTTTTTGGTAAAAGTGCATTTTTAAAATGGACATTTTGGTAGGACAGATTATATTAATGCCAACTATATTTCAGAGGTATTAAAACAGTGCCACTCACAGTGGTGGTCTCTGGACCAGTGCCGTTCTTTGGGCCATTGGATGGTGGTACCTGGTGTGTTTCTTTCTTAGAAATAGTTACAAGCAATAGTCAGTAATTCAGTGCTGGTCCCTGGCAAATTGGGAAAAAGATAATTGCTACCCCATGCTCCTCCCCCACACATATATGCCTGAGAACTATTGGTGTAAGCAGTAAAGGTTTTCCCCTGATATTAAGTCCAGTCGTGTCAGACTTTGGGGATTGGTGCTCATCTCCATTTCTAAGCCGAAGAGCTGGCATTGTTCATAGACACCTCCAAGGTCATGTGGCCAGCATGACTGCATGGAGTGCTGTTACCTTACCAATGGAGCAGTACCTATTTTTCTACTCAGATTTGCATGTTTTCGAACTGCTAGGTTGGCAGAAGCTGGGGCTGACGGCGGAAGCTCATGGCACTCCCTGGATTCGAACCTATGACCTTTCGGTCAACCAGTTTAGCAGCTCAGCGCTTTAACACACTGCACCACTGGGGGCATCATAAGCAGTATAGGAACTTTATAATTTCTTGAATGTAGAATCGTGTACTATATAAAAATAAAAGCATACTGAGTAAAAGACTGTATGACTATGCAATAGAAGTCTTATCTGTTCCCATATCAAGTGGTTCTTGTAATAGAGGTCTTCTTTAGTCTGAATTGTATTCAGTGGCTGTCGGGAAGAAGGCTTTTTGGCTGTATTGTTTCTCTCTTCTAACATGAGAATCCTTCCTCCAGGAAACACTCTTGGCTTGTGCATTGTTTCTTTTTATATTGCCTGCAAAACAATTTTTCCATGTTCTAACTTGTAATATACTACTAATGTAATTGAAGTATTATTGCCCATGTTGGTTATCTTCCCAACTTGGGGGTAGGACCCCTGGGGAGGTCGTGAGGGGGGTGTCACAGGGGTCGCCAAAGACCCTAAGAAAACACAGTATTTTCTGTTGGTCATGGGGGTTCTGTGTGGGAAGTTTGGCCTAATTCTATCGTTGGTGGGTCTCCGAATGCTCTTTGATTGTAGGTGAACAACAAGTCCTATCAACTACTCCCAAATGTCAAGGTCTATTTTCCCCAAACTCCACCAGTGTTCAAATTTGGGCATATTGAGTACTCGTGCCGAGTTTGGTCCAGATCATCATTGTTCGAGTCCACAGTGCTCTCTGGATATAGGTGAACTACAACTCCAAAACTCAAGGTCAATGCCCACCAAACACTTCTAGTGTTTTCTGTTGGTCATGGGAGTTCTGTGTGCCAAGTTTGGCCCAGTTCTATTATTGGTGGAGTTCAGACTGCTCTTTGATTCTAGTGGAACTGTAAATCCCAGCAGCATCTACAACTCCCAAATGACAAAATCAATCTCCCCTCCCCAACCCTACCAATATTAAAATTTCAGGTTATCGGGTATTTGTGCTAAATTTGGTCCAGTGAATGAAAATATATCCTGCATATCAGATTACGATTCATAACAGTAGCAAAATTACAGTTATGAAGGAGCAACAATAATAATGTTATGGTTGGGGTCACCACAACATGAGGAACTGTATTAAGGGATCACGGCATTAGGAAGGTTGAGAACCACTGCCTTAAATGATAGTGGTGATGGTGGTGGTAGTAGTTGTTGTAGTGAGTGTCTGTGCTTATTTGTATTTTACCCTGAAATCAATTTTGAAGAAATGTAGAATAAAACAAAATTGAAATGACTAATGTAGTAAAAATTGAAGTAGATCTTCATTGCTAACTTAGTTGCCTAGGTAACCTTCCGTGGGAACAATGTACTGATAATTGGCCAAGGTTTACTGTCTTGGTCAGTTCTTCTAATTTTTCATGTGTCAAAAAAGGATTTAGTCATTTATGGACATTGATTAGAATATAGTCACATAAAAATGATGTGTGAGGTGACTTGAAATGCATGAGGAACATTTCAGATGTGCTTTTTTGGGGACAGGAGAATAATGTGTAGAATTCCTTTGAGGGACTTTGTAACTTAGTAAGCATCTATTGCCTTCAGTGTGGTGATGCTGAAGTGTCAATATCTCAGAGTATGCCAATAATAACATCTGGAAATGAACCATATCTTTCTCAGACAGCCCGTGTTGGTTTGACCATGGAGTGGCTTAAGGGATCAAGAGCTGTCTGTTCATACAGCTCTTCATTTAATAAGAATAGTGATACCAATTAGTGGCAAGGTGCTAAGAGATCATTTTTGTTGCCATGCTCACTGCAAGAACATTGTTTTTAATGATAAATGACAATCTGCTGAGATGAAAGAATGTGTGTTTCCAGTGAGAATCACCTTTGCAAAAAATAACCTGGCAGCTACCTTCATTAATAATGCAGTCATGTTCCAGGTAAACTCCATTTGCTGTAAACGCCGTAATCAAAGAAAGAAAACCTCCTCACTGATAGAACTTCCCAGTAGGAATGATGAACTGAGATTGCAGCAGGCCAGCTGAAATTATGCCATTTAAGTAGCATCTTTATTTTAAAGTATTCAACCTGCTTAGTGACACACACACACCATTTCCAGTTCTCCTTCACATCTTAACAAAAAGAGGAAAATACGCAACAGTGTGTATTAGCAAATATTTTTAATGTCTTTTTCAAGAAAATGATCATATTCACACATCCTTTTAAGAATGTGTGTGTATGTGCCTTCAAATCACTTTTCGACTTCTGGTGACCCCATTAAATTCATAAGGTTTATATAGGAAACAAATATTCAGAGATGATTTCCAAATTCCTTCCACAGAAGTATAGCCTACAACACATGCTATTTGTTGTCTTCCATTAAAGTACCATATGGCCCATGTCACCTACCTGCATCGGATAAAAATTGTCCCCTCTAGGAATTTTCTAGGTCTTCCAGGTGATTCTATGGTATTCTTCTGCAAACGTTACAATAGAATCATGATGGCAAATTCCTAGAAAAGATAACTAGACATTTTGTAGATTTTGGAATGTGAGAATGTGTAAGCCACAATGGACAGTGGGATATGTATTGGTAGGTATCTTGTTTTGAAATAGGGCTTGGGATGGGGCTCAAATCAGATGATATGGATATGTGGGAATTTGCGTTTAGGAAAATATTATCAGTTAGATCAGGTTTCCCCGGTGTAGTGAAATGATAGTATAGAAAATGTGGAAAAGGGTTACCACTTTTACAGTAACTCCACATCAACTATGCCAGATGAAAAAAGCCATGTAGTATGCATTGACAATGACCCAAATGACCTAATGTTAGTGTGGTTATTAGGGTTGTGTGATCCATTAAAAATGGCTCAAAAGTTTACAAAACTGGGGGGTGCTAGTGTTTCGTTTCTAAAGTGTTTCTAAAGTATAGGTAGTGAAAAATTGTTACTATAGCAAGAGTAACAAAATTTCATTACTATTTTGTTATTGTAATTGCGCATAATTATTATAATTGGGGAGACTTCAGGGGCTCCTTTCTCCCTCATTTTACAGCTATTGTGGTGAAACAGTGGTACAACGGCATCCACTCTATCTGGATTTATACAGTGTGTTTTTTCTTCGTGGGCCCTGTGAATCCACACTTATGAAGTCTGCGCGCCAAGTGCAGGCCCAACGGAAACTTTCCAATTTGAATTTTTCAGTTTTGGCGGTAGCTCCGCCCAGCCCTCCCCGAGGGCATAAAAGGCGCCCTCTGTGCGCCATCCGCATTCCTTTGTTTTCCGCCACTAGGCCAACATCGGAACATCGCTAGCGATCTGTGGTATGTCCACAACTAGTTTTAAACTTTGCACTTCTTGCAAAGGGAAGATTCCTGACTGCGATAGGCATTCACAGTGCCTCCGTTGCCTCGGCGATACCCACATCGTCTCGACGTGCCGGTTTTGCCAATCCTTTTCGGCCCAAACCAGAAGGAGCAGGGCGCGGAGGCTCCGGGCCTACCTGATGGAAACGGCTCTTGTTCCCCCGGAGCTGGCGGCGGCTGCCCCAGCTCCCGTGATGACCGTGGCGGCTGCCGCGGTCCCTTCGGTGACCGGGTAAAAACGATTGGCGAAGGTGAAGCACACAACATCGAAGTCGACCACGTCGAAGACTTCGACAACGCGACCCTGCACGGTGACCACCGAGACCGTGCAGCCCGTCCGGTCCCGACGGCCGTCGGCGATGTCGGTCACCTCTGGCTTCTCCCAGAGATCGGCCGTTTCGGTGGCTCCCTCTTCGAAGGCCATGCAAATTGCTTTCAAGAGGTCGAGCGAGGAGGCTCGACGCGTGAAGACCCAGACGATCCCACCAACTCCAGGGAAAACCCTCGACTTGGCTGCCTCACGACCACCCTCTCCAAAGAGGAGGAGGGTCGTGTCCTCCTCAGCCTCTTCCAGAGCTGCTACGTCGGGCACCTCTTCAAGGTCAACGTCCCCCGCTGGTCCACTCACTGTGGAGAGTTCGACCGTGCAGATCGAGGAACGACGCCCATCTCCAGGGGACTCTGTACAAACTGTGGTCCAGATTCCCCCAGGGCAGTCGTCGGTGCGACAGCTGTTTATAGCAGCTACACCGGAGAAGGGACGGCAGACCATGAGGCTCGCACAGGCGCCAGCGACGAAGCGACCTGCCCTGTCAATGGTGTCCGTCGCCCCTCCAGTAACGACTGTCTCGGCGAGCACCATAATGGCCCCACTTCCAGCTTCAACCGAAGTGGCCGGCCAATCCTGTTCGGAAGGTGAAATCGAGGACGATGACCCACCTAGATCTGTGGTTTATGGGTCGGTCCTTTCCCTGGGCATGGACCGTACACCCTCGATCGAGGCTTGCGATCCTGACCCTTCCTCCCCGACCGACAACATACGGGCGTTCGGCGACCAGATGACTCGAATGGCAGTCGCCTTGGGCATACCGATTAAGAAGACCGTCAAGGCCTCTACCTGCCCGGTCTTTAGCAGGGTCCAGCCGCAGGAGTCTCAGACGCCTCAATTCCCACTGCTGGAGACCCTCGAAGAAGTTCTCCGAGCTTCCTGGAAGACACCATCTTCCATCCCACCAACGGCCAAGCGCATTGAGGCTTGGTACTGCACTGATGAGGAAGAAAAGGAGTGGCTGAAGAACCATCCAGCTCCTAATTCCCTCTCGTCAAGTCGGCGCAGTCGTCCGGGAGAGAGGCGTCCACACCGGCCGACCGGGAGGGAAAGCGCTTTGATGCAGTGGGCCGCAAGATCTATTCTAGCGGTCTCTTGCTCACTAAGATGGCCAATTACGGGGCCTGCATGGGCGCCTACCAAGAGGTGCTCTGGGAAAACTCGGCGCCGTTCTTCCGATCCCTCTCGGCGGAGCAGCAGTCGGCCCTTTCGACCTTCATGCAGGAGGCAATTTCTCTGGCGCACCACCAAATCCTGATGGCCAGACACGCGGCCGATACAGCGGGAAAACTCCTCGCTCATGCCGTTGCCATTCGCCGCCATGCCTGGCTAAAGTCATCGGGACTCTCTTCGACTTCTCGTCAGGTCATCGAGGACCTCCCCTTCGATGCACAGGGCCTCTTCAACGCCGGCACCGACGAGAAGTTAAAGACCAACCATGACTTTAAACTGCTGACGGCCAAGCTGGACAACCCTCAACAGTCCAGACCTAGGTGGTCTCACCAACGACCCCGTTATCAGCAAAGATCCTTCCCGTATAGGCAAGGACCACGGCCGTATGTTCCACCGCAGCAGTCTCAACAACCTCGCCAGCAGCAACAACAACAGCAGCAGCAACCTAACCGCTCGAGGAACCAGCGCTCCCGCTCTCGTCAAACACCTGGCAACGGGCAATCCCGGCGACGGGTTTGATGGGGCGCTGGACGCCACCGTCTCCTCGCAAGATACCACTGCCGTCAACATGCCAACCTCCCCTCGTCGACCTCAACCATCCGACCCGCCATTTGGAGGCCGCCTGGCGAATTTCATCGATGCCTGGCGACGCATCACCTCCGATGCGTGGGTGCTCAAAGTTGTGGAGCACGGTTATGCCTTAGAATTCGACGAGTTGCCGCCTACGGGGCAAATCGTCGAGACAGAGCCGTCCCAAGCAATTCTACAGGAGGTCGACACACTATTACAGAAGGGAGCTATTTCTCCATCCCCGGCATGTCAGGACGACCGGGCTTTCTTCTCCAGGTACTTCACGGTACCAAAGCCCGACGGTACTCTGCGACCCATCCTGGATCTAAGGGACTTAAACGAGTTCATTTTGCCCCGGAAATTCAGGATGGTGACGGTGTCGTCCATCCTTCCTCTTCTACAGGCCCACGACCGATTTGTCTCCATAGACTTGGACAGACGTACCACTCAATGTCTTGGTGAGACTGACACATCGACTTTTGCTTCCTGCTTTCAAGGTCAATGGACAGACATAAACCACTTCAATGTCCTCCCGTTCGGCCTTGGCACCGCACCCAGGACGTTCTCGAAGTGTATGTCGGTGGTGGCCGCACATCTCCGGAGACAGAAAATCCGATTTTTTTCCGTATCTGGATGACTGGCTGCTGGCAGCTCAGCTGCCGGACCTTCTACTGCACCAGTTGTCGACTACGCTACAACTGATCTCCTCCCTCGGCCTCTGCCTCAACACGGAGAAGTCCCAACTCGAACCGACGACTTGTATCAAGTTCATCGGTACGATGTTCGACTCGACCGTCCAGATGGCCTACCTACCGGACATTCGATTCCAGGCGCTTTGGAGGGAGATCGTGGCTTGTCAGGGACTACCGGCGGTCACAGCGAAAGAGATCCAAGTTCTCTTGGGCCATATGGCCTCGACAGTTGCAGTGACGCCATTTGCTCGACTGCGCTTCCGCCCCCTTCAAAGATGGTTTCTCGACCACTTCAATCCGGCTCGAGATCACCACTCAAAGCTCCTCTCCATGCCAACGTCAGTCCGCAACTCCCTGGCCTGGTGGAGGGACCACCACAATGTTTGTGTCGGAGTTCCTTTTCACCCGCAGACCCCATCCATCACTCTTACGACGGATGCCTCGCTATCTGCTTGGGGAGCCCACACCGGGACCTTCTCGACACACGATCAATGGTCGGACATCGAGAAACTTCACCATATCAACTATCTGGAGTTGCTGGCTATTTTCAAGGCTCTACGATCCTTCGCCCCTCTGGTCTCCAACAGAACAGTACTGGTCAGGACAGACAACATAGTGGCCATGTACTATGTGAACAAACAGGGGGGCACCGGGTCGAGGAAGCTTCTCGCTCTCTCCCTAGCCTTGTGGGAGTGGTGCATTCTTCACCAGACTCTCCTCAAAGCAATCCACCTCCCGGGGGACCAGAACACCCAGGCAGACACTCTCAGCCAGACACGCTGGTCATCGCACGAATGGATGATCCACCCGGACGAGCTCCACCATCTGTTTCAAGAGTGGGGAGTGCCGGATGTCGACCTCTTCGCGGCACCACAGAACAACCAACTCCCTCGATACGGGGCCCGGCTGGACCCGGAGTCCCACCCCGGGTGCCTCGGAGATGCCTTTCTGATCGACTGGACGGACGGCTTCTTTTACATCTTCCCGCCGATCCCGCTCTTGCTGCGGATCATCGAACGGATACAACTGTCCCGAGTCAACTGCATCTTGATTGCCCCATACTGGCCGAGACAGGTCTGGTTCCCCACCCTCCTACTCATATCGGAGGGTCGCTGTCGCCATCTCCCGAGCCGGCCGGACCTGCTGACGAGAGAGAATGGCCTGCTCTTACATCCAGACCTGATGTCACTGCACCTCACGGCCTGGAGGATCCGTCCTTAGCCGGTCTTTCCCCAGAAGTGGTGGCTATCCTAGCTGCCGCTCACAAGCCTGCCACAACGAAGGCTTATACGGCATGCTTCACCCGTTTTGCCAACTTCCAGGCTAAACGGGGAGTGGACACTTTTCCACCGGAAATCTCGACGGTCTTGGATTTCCTTACCGAGCTGGCCCAGCGCAAGCTGTCGATGTCCTCCTTGAAGACGCACCTGGCCGCGCTGTCCTGGTACAGCCAACAGCGGGGCGGCCCTTCAATGTTCCAGTCCCCGCTGGTGAAGAGGTTCCTTAAAGGTTATACTAACCTCCGCCCCCCGGTGCATCCACCAACCCCGGGATGGAGCCTCAACCTGGTACTGAAGGTCCTAATGTCAGCGCCCTTCGAGCCCTTGTCGACGATCGACCTTCGTCTCCTGTCTTGGAAGGTGGCCTTCCTGGTCGCCATCACATCGGCACGTCGCCCATCAGAACTGGCGGCACTGCGGTTGGACGAACCCTATCTACTCTTCCTGGCAGATAGGGCGGTGCTGAGACCCGATGTCACCTTCCTACCTAAGGTGGTCTCATCGTTTCATATTAACGAGGACATTGTGCTGCCCTCGCTTGCCCAATCACCGGTGCCACCGCCGGGACAGGACCTACACACCCTCGACGTTAGGAGGGCGTTAATGGTCTACAGGGACAGGACAGCCGACCTTCATAGGTCGACAAGACTTTTCATTTCATATGCGGCTGACAAGCGGGGCTCACCAGTCTCGGCGCAGAGGCTTTCGAACTGGGTTGCCGCCTTGGTCGAGCTCTGTTACCAGATCGCTCGGCAACCGCCTCCGCCCCATGTCACGGGACGATCGACGAGGGCCATGGCAGCGTCCACAGCCTTCTTACAGGGCATTCCTTTGGATGCCATCTGCAGGGCTGCCATTTGGGCGAACCCGCTCACCTTTGTGTCACATTATAGAATGGACACCAGGAACAGCATGGGCACAGCCTTTGGGAAGGCAATTCTAACCTCGGGGTCCATGTAACCTGAGTGGGGGCATACCCTCAAGTGCCTACCCTTTTTTTTGCTTGACAGATTGTGAGGCCTGCGTGCCTGACATGAATGGTGCTTGTTGCACTACACTTTCTGTATGTTGTTTGCTGTTTACATAGTGTGAGGCCTACGAGCCTGACATGAATAGTGCTTGTTGCACCTTCCTTCCTATGTGCCTTATTTGATGGTCAGAATGTGAGGCCTGCGTGCCTGACATGAATGGTGCTTGTTGCACTGCACTTTCTGTGTTATCTCTGTTTACATGCTGTGAGGCCTGCGAGCCTGACATGAATGGTGCTTGTTGCACCGCACTTTTATGTTTACCCTGTTTATATGTGGTGAGGCCTTGTGCCCACACTGTTGGTGCATGCCGCACCCCCTGATCCTCAGGTTGGGAGTTTTTTCCCCGGTTGGGTTTTTATCCCCTCGTTCCTCTCAGGGTTATTGCAATAAATTGCCTTTGATCCTTATTATTGGTGAGTCTGTTGATTCCCTCCACCGGGACCTTAGCTTGCTAATTCTTCATAAGTGTGGATTCACAGGGCCCACGAAGAAAAATGGTAGGTTACATACCTGTGACCATCTTTCTTCGAGTGGAGCCCTGTGAATACACACTAACCCGCCCGGCCTTCCCCACTTCAACAGCCTCCCCTTCCTCGTTGTCCTGTGACGTAGGAATGCGGATGGCGCACAGAGGGCGCCTTTTATGCCCTCGGGGAGGGCTGGGCGGAGCTACCGCCAAAACTGAAAAATTCAAATTGGAAAGTTTCCGTTGGGCCTGCACTTGGCGCGCAGACTTCATAAGTGTGTATTCACAGGGCTCCACTCGAAAAAAGATGGTCACAGGTATGTAACCTACCATTTTTCTTCCCTGGCTTCCCCTGACCTCCACAAGGACGTGAAACCCTGTCCATTTGTGACACCTACCACTCATTATTGGACTTTAGGCAGTGTGTGTACATGTGGATTAAATATTGCTATATACAGTGTATCTAGCTTCGTTAATAGTTTTTCCACACCGTGGGGCAATTTTGCTATTCAGGAACACCATTCCCACATGTCAGATATTGCCTCATAAGTACGAATTGAACGAATTTGATACGATTTTTGAGGACAAACGAAAACATGCATAGTGGTTATCCATACAGGCACTTCCAAGGCTGTTTTGTGACCCCTGCTCTCATCATCTGCTCTATTGGGTAGAAATACTTTAAAAATATGCTATTCATAGAAGCCTCCAAGAACACTGATTCTTTTAAATCAACTAAAGCCTCCATGGCACTTTTTTTTGGTTTTTTAAAAGGTTTTTTGGTCATTTCTGGGAGTTATTTACTTCACAGGTTTACAACATTGCATCCTGGCAGCTGGGAAATAGGCCCACAGCTTCCTGCTAGTTACTAATCGTCACCTGAATGTGCTGATCTCAAGGAAGGGTTCTTAAATCCAGGTGACAACTGGCTGCATTTCTCCAACGTAGTGTGTGTGTGTGTGTGTGTGTATATATATATATATATATATATGGTAATATTTACTCAAATATAAGTTGACTTCACATATATGTCGAGCACAGGTTTTGGGGCCAAAATTATAAATATACTGTAAATGTTGTATAGATTGAGAGTAAAATTTAGGGGCTCAACAAGAGGCTTCTTGGACCCATTCTTAGTTAAGCCCTTTTTTTGTTAGAGAGAGTAATACTTTGTGTTCAATTTGGGGGGTCAGTCTAGACGGCCTCTTTGCATATAAAGCCTCCATCACCTTGCACCTTTAAAATTCCCTCAGGGGTGGAGCCTCAGGCAAGGCACTTCTGATTCTTGGAAGAATCAGCCTTTGCTTGACTGGAAGGTGAAGAGGGCCGGAGGCTCTACAAAATAGCACGTCGAGTCGAAGCTGTACTGAAGTCTAGTTGGAGGCGCTGTACTCAAGTTCAGTTGCAGCTGTTTGAGCAATATTGAAACCCAGTTAGTTAAATATTGACACCATCTTCGAGACAGTTGAACAGTATATAAGAAAGAGACAATAAGAGGAAATAAAGATTCAAGAGCCTTAGTTCAGCCAGAACTGTGTCGTATCTCTCAAAGATATTCCCTCTCCTCATAAAGTCTTTGTAGTGAAACTCAGGAGGAGAGAATGTCTAAAATTCTTGTCAGTGAATAAATTTCCATTTGATTCAACTATATAGTCTCCAATCTGTTCCTTGCACAGTCAGTTCACCTTCCAAGTAGTTAAGATAGTGTGGGGGCAGAACAGTATATGTAGCTGTGTTGGTCTGTGACAGAAAAACAGAGTCCGGTCTTAAAGACTGTTGAACCAATTATGGTATAAATGCTGATAGATCAATAGTGGATGTTAGCCCATTATTGATTAAATATTAAATAAATATCCTGCTTTTCAATCAAAAAAGGCAATAAAGGAGGTTAAATGTAATACAGGTTTACTAAATGATGCAAGTCGAAACCTTAAAACAGTTTAAAATTTCATTAATAAAATGATAAAAACAGTCAATTTAAAACACTTTAGCTGCAACTGTGAATGAATGTCAAAGGTCTGTCATTGAATGCCAGCGGAAAACAAGCATTGAAGGCCTATGTCACGATCACGGACGTAACGGGCCCCTTAATCACACACACAGAGACGTACTGAAGGCTAACTACTTTATTGAGTATAAAAACAGTTCCAAAGAGTAAATAGTCCAATAATGCAAGTGTTCAAAAGGTAATAAGCAAGTAGTCCAAAGTAACGTAGCAAATAAGCTGGAAGCGTGGCAAGGCTCCGCAATCCAATGCGGATCAGGAAACAGGACAAGACTCCGCAAATCCAATGCGGACCAGGAAACAGGGCAAGGCTCCGCAAACCGCTGCGGCTCAAGAAACAAGGCAAATGCAAGGCAAGGCTTGATGACCACTGCTGGCTTGTGGTCCCACTCCGCTTCACGCCTATTCAGGAAAGACGTGGCCGGAGAACTGAGGATGCGTTCCCACGGACCCTATACTTAATCCGTCGGCCGAGGTCCGCGACGCTCAAGGCTCCTTCGTCACCAATCACTGCTCACGGACCTCGGTCGGTCTAGGACCCTCGACCAAGCCCTCCTGCTAGACTCGATGTCTCGTCTCCAATCGAATGAGCGACCTTGCCTCTCGGCAGCTGTGTCGCTATCTTCCTGAGAACTTTCCTCCCTGGCACTTTCCCACTCGGATTCATCCATGTTTACATTCTCGGGCTCCTGGGAATTCCTCCCCCCGGGGTGTTCATAACTCCCTTCGCTGCTTCCCATCTCCACCTGGTGATCGGAATCTAAGCTGGGCCCAAACAACATTTCATCCCATGCCAAGCTCTCTGTGGGAGACTGCGGCCCATCTGAAGGGCCCTGTGCTTCACCCCAGTCATCTAGCTCATCCTCCGAATCCACCTCTGCTGCTGCAGGCCCTAATGCTAAAGGAACCCCAGGACCTATTCCTTGCCCTCCAGGCACGAACGAGAACTGCTGTGCTACAGCCTAGTCTTCTTTGTTCAGGAAGTCCAGAGCATTGGAACAGCTATTGAAAGGTAATGGCAAAATTAATTGGTTAATTTCTTAAGATGGTATTGATCAGAGCTCAGAAAAGCTTTTTCAAGATACCACTCCCAGAATCCCCAGCAAGCAAAAGTAATGGCTATCCAAGACATGTTTTCAGACTTGAGTCATAACACTTATCATGTAAGGATCAGACACTTTCTGTTGATAGCCCCACACCCCATATTTGAAAATGGAAGAGAGAAGCCGATAGTTATACATCATGTTATGGCTTAGATGCCCTGATATACCATATTTACTCAAATTTAATGCTCACCTTTTTGGCTAAACGACATAGCCAAAATTGAGGTGTGCATTAGATTCGATGGTGCATTAGAATGATCCACATAAACATGCTTGTGTCCCTCCGTTAGGCTGAGGTTAGCAAACTCGCCAGTTTCAGCCTGATTGGGGGGGGGCATGACTTTCCAATTGGTGTCATTCATGAGGCCTTTAAACCTCCCTCTTGGTTTTGAAGGCCTCGTGAATGAGGTCTTAGTTGGGAAGTGCTGCCTGTTTGTTAGGTCTCATAGAGGGACATGGCTTCCCCTTGCCTGTCAGCTATTCCAAGGCAGGTAGCAGAATGGCTGACAAGCAAGAGGAATCAGTTCATTACATTTGATAAAAAATCTTTTTTTGGTAGTGTGTAGCTTCAAAATTGAGGTGTGCACTACAATCGATTGAATGTTATACTCAAATAAATATGGGTATTTGATGGGGAACTGTGTTAGTGGCAGGTATCCCATTTCCTATTAGCTATGTATTGTAACGAAGTAAAGGATATGTTGCCTTTACTTGGCATGCCACAATAAAGTTAACTCTCTAGATGTGTCAATATTGTAGTTGCCTACCTGCCACATCTCTCTCCCCGTTGAGAAATTAGCTTTATGTTCCACCCCTCTTTCCTAATGTTGACATTGCACCAGGAAAAGTGAATGCATCTGCCATAATGTTTCTGCATTTCTCCTGTTGAGAAGATTAAGCTTCAGTTGACAAATCTGTGAGCTCTGCCAGTATAGCATTAGGCTGATTGTTCCTGTTCACAGATGTGTGGAGAAGTGCTGTGGTATTAAGAGGGTGGAGATACAACTCCACAGGCAGCTGAAAATCAAGGGGGAAATGCTACTTGCCACAAGCAAGTGGTAAACAACATGGCTGGCAATCTCTTACAGAATTTCTGTAACTGGTGGTATGAGAGAGAACTTGTTTTTTTGAGAATTCCCCATGTTCCAAAGGATTCACAATGTACTGTGATAATTTGCTTACATGAAGTTCAAGCTAGCCCATTCAATGAATGCCTAATAAAGTGTCCCTCCCATATGAACGTCTGCAAAGGGTTAACACTATAATAGTTTCCTGATGAAATGTTCATGTGAAACTGTTATTTGTCTGGGAATATCAGCTTATTCCTATAATTATATAATTATCATGCTCTTTTCTTGGAGCATTTAGTAACACAAAGAGGCATTTTTATAAGCACTAAAGAAAGTATAAGTGCTTAGGGCTAAATCCCTTTAATGCACGTGATACGTTTCTTGATCTGGCTACGGTCGTCCACGCTCTGGTCACATCCCGAATAGATTACTGCAACGCACTCTACGTGGGGCTGCCTTTGAAGACAGTTCGGAAATTGCAATTAGTCCAGCGGGCGGCAGCCAGATTGCTAACGGGAGCTACATACAGGGAGCATACTACCCCCCTGTTGTGTCAGCTCCACTGGCTGCCTGTCCAATTCCGACGGCTTAATCCGTCGCCTGTTGTTAAGAGCTTAGGTGTTCAGTTGGACCCCCTGCTGGCCATGGAGACCCAGGTCGCCGCGGCCAGCAGGGCGTCATTCTTTCACCTACGACAGGCTAGGGCGACTGGCTCCCTACCTTTCCAGGATGACCTGGCCACGGTGATCAAGCGACGGTCATCTCGAGACTAGACTACTGTAACGCCTCACGTTGGCCTTCCCTTGGCGACAGTTCGGAAACTCAAGCTAGTGCAGAATGCCGCTGCTCGCTGCTGACGGAACGTCGGTAAGGGAGCATATTACGCCCATTCTTCGGCAGCTGCACTGGCTGCCTGTCGAGTACCGAATTGCCTTCAAGGTGTTGGTGTTAACCTTTAAGGCTTTAGACGGCCTAGGGCCTGCGTACCTGAGGGACCGCCTTGCCCCATATATACCCCCGAGATCACTACGCTCAGAGGAGTCCAATCTGCTCCTGATTCCATCGGTCCGCACCGGTCACCTGTCCGTGACCAGGCAAAGGGCCTTTTCTGTGGTGGCTCTTGAACTCTCTCCCAGATGATGTTCGAGCTGCCACGGAGCTTATTCCGTTCCGCAGGGCCTGTAAGACCGCCCTGTTCAGACTGGCCTTCGGCTAGGCGAATAAGCCGAATGTACTCATCTTCTAACCAGCACCCTGGTTCAGGGAATGCTATGGCATGACATAATTTTTATTCGGGACCAATGTTGTTTTTAATGTTGTATTTTATGTTGTTTTATTGTACGGCGACATGGATGTTACATGTCAGCCGAGTTTTTATGATGTTATCCGCCCCGAGCCTGCAGGGAGGAGCGGAATACAAGAAGGAATAAATAAATAAATAAATAATAAATTCAAAGTGCTGGTTTTGACCTTTAAAGCTCTATACGGTTGTGGCCCAGCTTACTTGTCCGAACGCATCAGCCGCTATGTCCCACCTCGTAATCTAAGATCATCCGAGGAGGCCCTGCTCTCGCTCCCGCCTACGTCTCACATGAGGCTGGTGGGGACGAGGGATAGGCCTTCTCGGTGGTGGCTCCCCGCCTGTGGAATGCGCTTCCTATTGATGTACGATCCACCACATACGTGCTGGACTTCTGGAAAAGTAAAATCCTGGCTGTGGGACCAGGCATTTGTACACCAGCACAAGGCAGCATTTTAGATTTTTAATGAAAGTGGGTGATTATGGCCAATGTTTTTATGGACTGAACATTGTTTTAATCCAGAGTGAATGTGTATGGTGCTAATGTAGTTGTATTTTAATGTACTTTTTAATGTATTTTAATTGTTGAAGTGTTTTGGGGTTTATATTGTTATTATGTGGGCATCGAATTGTGCCGTACTGTAAGCCGCTCTGAGTCCCCCCTTGGGGGTTGAGAAGAGCGGGGTAAAATCCCGAAATAAATAAATAAATAAATTCTCCTCAAGATTGCTTCTGCTACTACGTACATAAGAGTTGCTGAAAGTGCCCCGGTGGTACTGACAGCATTCAAGTATTTACCATGTAGGAAAATCCCTAAAATAGTTGTGTAAACACCATAAAGAGCCATAAAGAGCTAGTGGGTTACTAGTTCTACAGCTGTGGAGATACTGGTAATATTTAATGTAAGCAAACATTTAACATCTGGAGTATTATCTAGGTTACTGGAGCTGGGATTTTAGGTCAGTGCTGCAAAAGGGAACAATGAAACTAACAGGTGCTGCAGCTGAGAAGTAAAAAGTGGATACCTGGCAGCTGCATTGAGCTAATTGCCTGGAGTTGTATCAAGAGTGTACCAAAAATTCTGCCAATAGCTTTAGTGCAAAGCAGATGTTGCGGTAGCAAAAGCAGCTGAAGAACTTCACAGCTTCTGATTAATAAGTGGGAGGGTGCCAGTTGCTGGAATAACTCAGTGAGCAAGAGTGATATTTAAATAGGCTGTGAATAGAAGAAAAGTATGATGACTACAATAGAGGTTTTTCATCGACAGCGGAGAATAATTTATTGGAGAAGACAGAGATTTTATATGAAGTAATAAAAATCAATTTAAAAGCTTTCACAGGAGAAAGGAATTTATTCTTTATGTCAAGAAAGTGGATAGTTGCTGAATAGGGAGAAAATCTCAATATAACAAATGAGGGTCTTATGGGTAGGTTAAAGAGTCCATACATTATCTTAATAGTGAAACATGTAATTGTCTAATAGGAATCTGGATCCCTTCCAAATATCAGCTTTTATGCTATGATTTGGATGGTGCCATATCTATGCAACATTTATGTATGTAAAGATGTCAGTTAGGCAAATGTTGGCTACTGTTGAGACCATGACAAGAAATGTCATCCTGTTTGTAGAATTGTTGTTGACTTTCTTCAAGAATGAGTTGAGAAAAGCTGTTTCAGCTGGCATTTCCTAGTTTCTCTATTCATTCAAGCTAAATAACCAGTGAATTAAAAAAATATTTTGAAGTTCTGAAATCCATGGCATACAGGCAAGTAGCCATATTTGTAGCCTATGCAGAGTTCTACTTGCAAGCTCACATAATTTTGCCTTGCCAGTGTAATTCCTGAGGGAAAAAAATAATTTGCTCTGATCGGGTTAGTCCATCAGAAGTCTGTGGAGAGGTTCTCTTGCAAATGGTTCACTCTTCCATTCAAATTAGACCAGATGCTTTAGGAATGTCCAGTCATGTGGTTGACCTTAAGTAGATGGATAAAATCTGTCCTTTGATCACTGGATTTTCTTTGCAGGCATTAACATCTTGCCTTCATGTTATACTAGATGAGTGTGCTATCAAGGCTGCGAAAAATTCATACTAGGCAACCTTGATAGCGTCCGCTAGCTCACGCCCGGCCCAATTGTTTAAAGTTATTAGGTCTCTTACGATGATCCCTACCATCCCAAATAATACAGGCCCTCTCCGCCGAGGTTTTTCAGAGCTATTTTGCGGACAAGATTTCGCCCCGGCCGGGACCTTCCCCCTACACTTGATACAGTTAGTGAACTTGAGACTCCATGGCCTCTTGCCAGGCCCACCTTCGACCGGTTTCGGCCACTGGATGCAGAAGCTGTTGATAGGATAGTTACTGCAGCTAGGCCGACCACCTGCTCCCTCGATCTGTGCCCCTCCTCGCTGGTGAAAGCTAGCCCGGAGGGGTTACGTGACCCCCTGTTGAAGTTAGTCAACAGTTCCCTTGAGCAAGGAGTGTTTCCAGGGGGATTGAAAGAGGCAGTGGTCACTCCATTGCTGAAGAAGCCGAATTTAGATCCATCGGTCCCTTCCAACTACCGCCCAGTGTCGAATTTATCGTATCTGGGCAAAGTGGTTGAAAGGGCAGCAATGGAGCAGCTGCAGTCCTACCTAGATGATGCAACTTGGCTTGACCCCTTCCAGTCCGGCTTCCGTTCAGGGCATGGGACGGAGACAGTGCTGGTCGCCATCACAGACAAGCTGTGTCGCCAACTAGATCAAGGTGGATCGCCACTGCTCGTGTTATTGGACCTCACGGCAGCATTCGATACTGTCGATCATGATCTTTTGACCCACCGACTGGCCGGGGCCGGAGTGAGGGGGACAGCTCTTAATTGGCTGTCCTCCTTCCTCCGGAACCGGTCTCAGCGAGTGAGAAGGGGCGAGGTTGTCTCTGAGGGCATCCCACTTCCTTGTGGGGTGCCTCAGGGGGGCAATTCTCTCCCCTTTGTTATTTAACATCTACGTCCGACCACTTGCTCGGTTGGCACGCAGCTTCGGGCTGGAGTGTCACCAATATGCGGATGACACCCACTTCATTCTGGGGATGGACGGCCAGCCTGACTCCGTACCCGATAATTTCCATCGTTGCCTTGAAGCCGTCACTGGATGGCTGCGAGCCAGTAGGTTGAAGGTGAATCCGGCTAAGACAGAGATCCTGTGGCTGGGTCGTCCGGGTACGGGAGAGATCCGGCTTCCGACCCTGGACGGGGCGACACTTCGCCCGTCTCCATCTGTAAAAAGCTTGGGAGTCACGCTTGACTCCAAGATGTCAATGGAGAAACATATCTCCATTGTCAGCGGAGTGGCCTTCTACCATCTCCGACAGGCGAGGAGGCTGGCCCCCTACCTGTCCCGTCATGACCTAGCCACAGTGGTCCAAGCCACGGTCATCTCAAGATTGGACTACTGTAATGCCCTCTACATTGGCCTTCCCTTGTCGGAGATCCGGAAGCTTAAGCTGGTGCAGAACGCTGCAGCACGGCTGGTGGCAGGCCTTCCATCTCGCTGCCACATCACGCCTGTGCTGCGCGACCTGCACTGGCTTCCAATAGAGCACCGGATCACCTTCAAGGTGTTGGTTCTGACCTTTAAGGCCTTGAATGGTCTGGGGCCAGTGTACTTAAAGAACTGCCTCTCCCATTATAGTCCTCTTCGACCACTGCGATCCGAATCCCAGAATCTCCTGGTGGTGCCTAGTCGCCAATCTATTCACCTGGGTTCAACACGGAGGGCATTCAGTGCCGCTGCGCCGGAATTGTGGAATGCCCTCCCTCCCACAATTCGAGCCCAGACTGATTTATTAACATTCCGTAGGGCCTGCAAGACCCTCCTTTTTACCCAAGCGTTCGGTTCATAGATATAATAATAATAATAATAATACTTTAATATTTGTGAGTCGCCCTCCACCGGCGGTGCTCCGGGCGACTTACAACAGTTAAAACCCTAGGGTGAACAATGTACAACAGTTTAAAAACATGGAATATGAACAGGAGGGGTGGCTCAGGTAGTCCAGGGTACCGAGCCAGTCCCGAACGCTAGGCGGAAGAGCCAGGTCTTCAAGGCTGGCCGGAATCCAGATAGAGTCGGAGAGGCTCTGAGGGTGGGCGGCAGTGAGTTCCAAGTCGAAGGGGCCGCGACGGAGAAGGCTCTCCGCCGAGTTTCCGCCAGTCTAGCCTCCCGCACTCCAGGGGTAGTCAGGCGGTCACCGTTGATGGAGCGTGCTGGCCTCTCGCTGCATTGGGCCGTCAGCCGGTCACTCAGATAGGAAGGCCCAATGTTGTGCCGGGCTTTAAAGGTGAGCACCAGGAGTTTGTAAAGGGCTCTGAACTCTAGGGGCAGCCAGTGAAGTTCTTTAAGAATGGGGAAATGTGATCCCTCACTGATGACCCAGTAATGAGTCTGGCTGCGGCGTTATGGATGCGTTTCCGCCTCTTAGTTGGTGTCGGGGGGAGGCCCACAGATAGGGCGTTGCAGTAGTAGAGGCGTGAGACGACCGTGGCATGGACCACTTTTCTCAAGGCCACTGGTGGAAGGTAGGGAGCCAGCCGCCGGGCCCTACGGAGATGGAAAAAGGCGCCCTTAGCTGCAGCCTGGATCTGGGCCTCCATCGTGAGATTTTCGTCTAGGATCACTCCCAGGCTTTTCACCGCCGGGGCTGGAGCCAGGGACTCGCCCTCGAAGAGTGGAAGTGGTGGGCGGGGGTCGGGACGACCCGGCCAGAGGATCTCCGTTTTAGCCGGGTTGATCTTGAGTCTATATGCCCTGAGCCAGCTCGTCACCGCCCTCAATCCTAGGCTGAAACTGTCGGTACTGATGATGACCCTGGGTCAAGCTTCAAGAGCAGCTGCGTGTCGTCTGCGTATTGGTAGCAGGAGAACCCATGGCTCCTAGCAATATTAGCCAGGGGCTGGATGTAGATATTAAAGAGGGTGGGAGATAGAATGGCACCCTGAGGGACTCCACACTCCAATTCGTTTTCAAAGAGACTTGACCCTGCCACTCGACCCGCTGCGGCGGCCTCGCAGGAACGATTCCAGCACGGCCAGAGCTCTGTCATGGATCCCGGAGGCCGCCAGGCGATGGAGAAGCAGGTCGTGGTCGACGGTATCAAAGGCCGCCGTAAGGTCCAAGAGGACTAGGATTGCCGAGCCTCCCGATCCAGTTGTCGACGGATGTCATCAGTGATTGCCACGAGAACGGACTCCACTCCGTGGCCCGCGGAAGCCCGACTGGGACGGGTCCAAGCCCCGGATTGATCCAAGAAGACCCGAATTTGGCTTTCTACTGCTCGTTCAAGGAGCTTGCCCAGGAAGGGTAAGTTGGCAACCGGGCGGTAGTTAGCAGGAACCTCGGGGTCAAGCGATGTCTTTTTCAAGGGGGTGACTCTCGCCTCTTTCAGGGAGTCGGAAAGGCACTTGTTTCAAGAGAGAGATTCACCAGGTCCTCAGAGCACCGGACAAGATGTCAGTATTGGACTTGATTAGATGTGATGGGCAGGGATCCGTTGGGCAGGTCGTCGCTCTCGCCCGGTCACCAGCTTTCTCACCTCCTCCGTTGTTAGGGGGCTGAACTCTGAGAGACGCTGTCCGGTTGCCCGGATGGGGAGCTGGGACCTCAGGCCGTCTTCCTCGGGGATCGATGGTAAGTCCTTCCGAAGGGCCGCGATTTTTCCAATGAAGTGTCTTTGGAAGTCGTCAGCTGTTAACGCCGAGTTGTTAGGTTCCCTTTGTGGGGGCGAGGAGACTCCGGACAACTTTGAAAATCTGCGCCAGTGGGAGCCCGCAGCAGAAATCTGGGCTGCGTTATGGGATCTCTTCGCCTTTTTTGATCTCGAGTTCATATAGCCTGTGCTGGGCTCTATAGGCGGCTCTGGTTTCCACTTTCGGCTTTCGTCGCCAGGAACATTTTCGAGTTGCTTCCTCCGATGTTTTATCTGCTTCAGGTGTGTTGTAAACCATGGAGAGCAGGTTTTCCTTGGGCGAAGGCGCCTTGGGGCGATCTGATCAATGGCCCTAGAGAGCACACTATCCCATCTGGCGACCAGATCTGACAGAGATCCTCCGGGGACTTCCAAGGGTTCCAGCGCCGCTGCAAAAGCCTTTGGGGTCATCGCGCTCTTTTGGCGGGCTAGGATAGGCCTAGGCTCTGGTGGTGTTGCGAGGGGGTGTTGACCTCTACCCTCACGGTCAGGTGGTCCGACCAAGGCACTGCTCTGGTATCACGGTGTTGTATTGCGAGACCCTGACTGAAAATCAAATCCAGTGCATGGCCAGCTTGGTGGGTGGGACCAGTGGCTGTCCTGGAGAGGTCGAGGGCGTCCATATGCATAAGGAATTCTCGTGCAGCGGGTGAAAGGGGACTGTGTCCGGGTGGATGTTGAAGTCGCCCAGTATAAGAAGCCGGGAAACTTCAAGGCCCAGTCCACGATCAGATCCTGTAAGGCAGAAGTGGCATCTTTGTGGGCGGGGGGCCCGGTAGGCGACCAGGAGCCCCGTCTTTCCTTCCTCTCAAGGGTTGCCCCCAGGCATTCAATGCCGGTCAGCTCCGGTGTTTGGAGAACAGAAATGGTAACCGCGTCCTTCACAACCAGTCCTACTCCACCACCTCGACCTGTAGGTCTTGGGCGGTGGAAGGCTCGAAAGCCTGGGGGGCTAATTCCAGGAGGAGGACACAGTCACCGTCCTGAGTCACGTCTCTGTGATGCAGATAGCATCCGCGTTCTGTTCTACAATAAAGTCCCGCAGGGTGGCCCGCTTGTTGCAGATCGACCTCGCGTTGAGAAGTAGCAGTGAGGACCCGGGTGAAATAGGTGTTTGCTGGCGGGCATGGCAGGTAATGGGGCGGAGCCAGAATGAAGGGGATTTACGGCGCTGATTGGAGGAGGGTGGGTTGGTGTTCCTTGCCCTCCTCTGCCCGCTGATTACTGGGATGGGGCAGGTGGGAGCGCCTTGGTACTGATGGTTGTAGCCGGGGCGCTGAGTTTGCGGCACGTCCCCGAAAAGGGACGTTAGGGAGGCCTGATTTTGATTGCAGGCTTGTGGAGGCGAGTAGGACGGTGGTTGTGTCGCGGAAGGGCCGGCGGGAGCTCTGAACCTTCGAGCCCAGAAGGTTCTGGTCCTGAAGGGACCGGGATTGTCAGCTGGGGTGCCCTGGAGTTGTTATGACCCCTCTGGGTGGCGATGTTGAGTTTGCACTGCTTGGATGGATCTGAGCATGGTGCTTTGGGTCTTTCTTGCGGGGCCCTACCCGCGGGGCCTGTGGGTCGGGGTCTGTAGGTTGTGGCGGGGTCGGCGCTTCAGTGCCTAATCTAGAGGCCGCTCGCTTCCACCGGCGCCTCAGGGCCTTCCTTGCCCCCTTTTTGCCCGCCTGGTCCCTCCGTTGTTATGAATATCACAGTCATCCTCTAATTCTTGAGGGGATGCGCGACTGTGGGCGGTATCACGGATATGACCTTTAGAGTGTCTCCGTCTCAGTTTGCGTCTGCGCCTCCCCTTTGCTCCGTTTGCAGGTGGAAGAGGGGCCGGTGGCTGGGGTGTCAGGCCCTCCTTGGGGGGGGGACTTAGACGGGTGCAGGAAGTCTCAGTTGCCGATGGGTCAAAGGGACAGTGGGGACAGTGGGTGCAGGGGCCTTCTGCTCCTCTATGTCTTTAGGTGGGCTCACCTGCCCCAATTCGGGGTGGGAATCGGTGATCTCATTCGTCCATTGATTCGGGCTACTTCCCTCATATCTGGGCTGCCACTCTGTCTGCAGCGCTGGCTCCGCCCATCGCTCCTTCCAGTGTGGCTGGAAGCCGCCTCCCACACAGCTGATGGGAAAGGAGGGGCGGCGAAGGCGGAGCTGCGAGTGCCGGCTCGGCGTCTTGGGGGCCGGCGCCATCTTAGATTGACCAGCCCAAACCCCAGGTGGCGGGGGAAAACTGGGTGGCCCTGCGGCGGGGCCGCTCACCTGGAGCCTTTGCCAGAATGGCCGTGATGTTGGGAGGCTCCTCCGACTCCTCCGGCTCCGGCTGCTCGGGGCGGGCCCGGCGGCCGGCCGCGGCGCCTGGGGGAGAGGGGCCTCTGGCCGCGTCCTCGGCAACTTCCACGGCGATCCCGGCGGCACCGATGTCTCTTGGGGGCCCAGGGTATGTGAACATGTAACTGTTTTGCATGCCTGGTTGCTGCAATTTTAATAGGGGGACTGCTTTTATCGTGTTTTATCATGTTTTATGGATTTATATGTATGTGAATGTGAGTCGCCCTGAGCCTATGGGAAAGGGCGACTAATAAATCGAACTAATAAATAAATAAATAAATACTCTTATAGTATTTCACACACCTGATTGTAGAAAGAGCCTTTAACATATTCTGACCATATATAATGTGGTTTTCACAGGTGGTTCAACATAGTGGTGGAACTTTAAATTTGACAAATAATGTAAGGTTAAATTAGAGTGGAGGATGCTGTGCTCTATGCACGAAAAGGAATGACAAAATAAGAGGGATGAGGAAGACAGAATTAGGATTTAACATTAGGATGGAGGAATTGTCATGAGAAAAAGTTACAGAGCTTCAAAAAGGGGGATACTGAATCAGAATAAGAGTGATGAGAAATAGTAAGACGTGCTGGGAAGGCAGGTATGGGTAATGGATAACAATTGGAGTGGAGGAACCTGTGTTCTTCCAGATGTCACTAGACATCAAGTCTCATCTGTCAAGGCTGGCATAGTTGTTGAACATGCCAGTTCTGGTCAAACTGTACCCACTTGTTTCCCTACATTTCTATATTTATGGAATATAAGTTCTGACAGAATGAAGTTACTAAGTTATAAGGTAGACTGAGAAGTTCATATTCTTATTATCTAACCAGAGCTCAACACCATTTTAAAGTTTTGTCTCTGCTTATAATGGTCAAGCATAGGCCCTATTGGTTGGTGTAAATCCTTGTTTTTCTCATATTTGTTTCCAATCTACCAAGGTTTTGAGGAATGGGAAAAGGTAGAGATGGAGCTGAAACCGACTGAGGTTTTTATGCTGTTCTTGTAAAAATAGGTGGGAACAAGAATGGGAATTGATACCAAAGGTAGACTTATGGTACCATTAATCACAATTTATTCTTAGATTGACTCAATGGAAAGAAAGTAGGAGGCTTTGTTTCATAGTTATTCCACTTCTGTCTCTAGGGCCGTTTCCAGAGAATAGCACTGGAGAATTTCTACTCAGTTCCATCTTATCCCCCATGGTCATAAATATCTATATGAAGCCACTGAGTGAGGTCATTAGGTGTGCTGGGGTTGGATGCCATCAGCATGCTGATGACAGCCAGCTGTATTTCTTCTTGTCATCATTCAACCGAAGTTGTACACATGCTGTTCTGTTCTTTGATACTGTAATGACCTGGGTGTGGGCCAGTAAACAAGCTGAATCCCAATATGAAGAAGGTTATGTGAATTGAGTTCATGAAATGAGTAAACAATCTGTTCTTGATGGGGCTACACTTCCTCTGAAGAATTAAAATGCTGTAGACACAGGATGTGACTTAAAAATTCATAGTTAAAATTGACTGGGTAGATCTGCTGGAAGAGATAGGTCTTCAGTTGTGTCTTAAATTCTGACAGCTGATGTAGGTGTTCAAGCTCTTCCAGCAGGTCATTTCACAGTCTTGGGGCAGCTGATGAAAAGGTTTTCTGGGTCACAGGTGCCGGTTGGTTTCTGGCTGTTTGGAGTTGATGTTCCCCGGAGGACCTAAGTGTCCAGGGTGGATTGTACAGGAGTTTACTGATTTTTGCTTCTTATATTTATTCCCTGAATCTCCAACAGTGATCTGTATGATGCAATGGGTAGTAGAACATACTGTATTTTATCACACAATAGTTGCAATCACATAATCAACGTTTGGGTCCCAGTTTTGGTATTTTAAAATTATTTCCATAATAACCACAATCCCTGCAGGCGTGGCTGCCCCTTGGAGCAGCCCCAATAATTCCAAGGGGCAGGTGAAGATGTGAGAGCTAGGAGATTTCCCTCAGCTGCCGTCTGCTGAGAGAAGCCTCCTACTTCTGTCTGCACGAAGCCGAAGAAGGGTGCACAGGCCTCCCTTGCCCCCTGTGCATGCTGGTAGAGGAGGCGTATGGGGTCTTCCTCGGCTGCCAGCCGACCTCCATTTTTTTTAACCACATAACAGTTGCAGCCCCCTTTTTTTGAAAGGGAAAAAGTGGGAATGATGTGGCTATTATGTAATGAAATATGGTAAATCTTTTTAAAAAAAACACTGTTTTGGTGTTTCCTATTGTCACATAATGTATGTTCCCTTTTCTTGTCTAACAGTTGGAGTTAATCTGCTTCTGTTAGTCTGGTGCTGGCACAATTACTCCTTAGTTGAGAGAGCAGGATTGTATATTTCCATCTCATGTGAATTTTCTTTGTTCCTCCCCCAGAAGACCTTAAACTAGATTTAGGATTAAGTTAGGTTAATACTTGCTGGCATTCCCATTGTATTAGCTGTCATTGTTTCTTAATATTCTTATATCCTACCCTGTGTCATAAAATCTCAACTTACAACATTTTAAAAAATGAAAGCATTAAAAAAATTGTGTTTGATGCTTGAAACTGGCCCATAATTTTTTGTTGATGAACCAAATTGGCATATGGCATAGCAAAAAGAAATGCAGATGTACATTGGACTGGAGTCCTTTGACCACTTACCTGTGAGTACTTTCTCCTTAACAGCATGGATTTTGAAGGAATTTCATACTTGATTACTCTGTTAAAAGATGAAAATATTTGGAAATAGGGTTGGGAAAAAGCAGCGTACAATTATCCGTTTTTAGTTTAGTGTCTTAATCTTATTCATGATTTGAGTTACACAGTGTTGGAATTTCAATAAGCTAAATTGAGGACTTTCCGTTGTTCTTTTGATGGAACACTTTTTCAGCCTGGAAATTTTATGTCTAATGGCCTAGTTTCAGACTCTAGTGTGATTAATAATGGGTTGTTTTAATCCCATGTACAATGGAGTTAATACACATTCCCTTGGTAGACTGGAGGATTTTTGTGACAAAGGCGGTACTATTGCAATGTCCATTCTAAAACGGATCTTTTCCCCCTAGTTTATTAGTTTAATTTCCAGTAGTCTCTTTAGAGAAAATGAAGTCATTGCCCATGGATTATTACTGTTTTTGTAGTTTCTGTGTTGCTCTGATCTCCCTGTCTTAATCAAAGTCTCTGAGGATCAAGCTCAGTTCTGACAGCTCTATTATACTTTCGGTTAAAACCTTTGTTGTTTCTTTCCTGTGCTAAAGAGGGCAAAAATAAAAATCTTAGTAGAAGTATCTACACTTGGGAAGGCAGTAAATTAACACTCTTTGATCAGATGAAGCTGAAAGAGACCCTTTTCAAATCAGGAATGTGTGTGCTTTTCTCCCTTTGATCCTGTGGGTTTCACAAAATATATGGAGAAAGTTGGACCCAATGTCTTACAGCAATATCCTGCTTGTGGTTGCTGACATGTAAGTTCCACTCTTCTCAGTAGGCTTGATCTCAATTAGGTGTTGATCGGTTATAATTCAATGTACAGTAGAGTTTCGCTTATCCAACATAAATGAGTCAGCAGAACGTTGGATAAGTGAAAATGTTGGATAATAAGGAGGGATTAAGGAAAATCCTATTAATTGTCAAATTACATTTTGATTTTACAAATTAAGCACCAAAACATCATGTTTTACAACAAATCAACAGAAAAAGCAGTTCAATACACGGTAACATTATGTAGTAATTACTGTATTTATGAATTTAGCACCAAAATATCACAATGTATTGAAACAGCTGTGGATCCGGGCAGAAGGCAGACTGCGTTGGACAATACAGAACGTTGGATGAAGGTTAGATAAGCGAGACTCAACTGTAGTAGTAAAAGTATTTTAGATAATTTCTTCTGTGAAGTTCTCTTTTGTTTCTTCACTGTTTGTGAAATTCCAGATCTCATGATTTACCACTGAATTTTAGCGCTATATTTTATGCATTGTTTTTTCAGAACTATTACAGCAGAGCCATGCTTACAACTTGTTTTCACAGCATTTTATGATTTATAAAGGTTGAACATTTTGTCTGGCAAAATATTAGATGGGATGTCTATTACTAAAATATTTGCCATTAAGAATTTATTCAACAAAGTGTATATATAATCTGGATAATGTTCAAGGAGGAAACAGTGTTAGCCTGTGATAACACATAAACAGATTATATATACACTAGTAGTACCCAAAAACTGATAAGGTTTATCTGGCAAAAGCTTTGCCAATCTGTATTTCACTGTGTAATAGTCACATCCCCTTTTTGCCACCCCATTGGTATTTTTATTTTCTTCTAATAATAGTTGCACTCTTGATTTGTTACACCCAAAGTACCGAGCTTCATTTGCTCACCTGCCTAGCATCTGGCCCCCTTTCAGCTACGGAGCTTCAATTGCCCACTTTCGTACTCATCTGAGTGAAGTGCTGTAGCAGGAATTTTTCACCAGAGTTTTTGTGCGCACCCCCAGGAATCCATATCTTAAATGTCTTCTTTTGACATGTCACACATTCCGTTATGTTACATAGTTTTCTCTTTATGGGTTTGGTGAATATTCATTGTGTACCTCAGCATTTTTAATAAATATAGCTTACTGGGGAGGGCAGTGTGAGGAAGGTACATAGCACTTGTATCTTCTGCTCCTGGTGGAACCTATTTCACAAAGGTAGCATTCAGCCAATTTTCAGCTGTTGGTACAATTACTTCTAGTTTGAGTGGTTAATGAAATCCAAGATCCAACACCACTAGCCCTGAAGCCACGGTGTTTGAGGAGTTAGGGCAACATATGCTGGCAAAGGATAGGTAAAGCTGCAACAGTGCCAGTCAGGTTTCCTATAGAGCTCCCACTGGCGCAATGGGTTAGACCGAGTGTGAAAGGTCAGCTGTTTGAATCCGGGGAATGGAGCCAGCTCCTGTCTGTCAGCTCCCACAAGATGGTAAAATATCCAGGGATCCCCTGGGCAACATGCTTGTAGACACCCAATTTTCTCATACCAGAAGCAACTTGCAGTTTCTCAAGTCACTCCTGACACGAAAAAAAGTATCATATGTCTTTGTACATGCATGTGAGTTCATAAAGAAGGTGGCAGCAGTGGGGCAGGGGTGCTTCTTATTTCTCTTATGTGAAAGTGTTACCTGTACTTTATAGTTGTAGCAGGTTGATATCACTTTTAACTGCCATTACTTCATCTTAAGGAATCCTGGAATGCTTTGTTTAGGGAGGTGGTAAGAATTATCTGCTAAAGCACTATAGTGTAATCTTCTGGATCAAAGCAGTAAAGCTTCCTGGCCAAGCATTCTACATCAAATGAAAAAAATCCTGGGTTCCATAACTTGGAGCATTGACAGTTATAGTGAAATAGTGTGTTATATTTGTGTGGTGTTGATGAATTCTAAGAGAGATGGAGAAAGGAAATGAGATGATTCTAAATGTTAATGAGGGCATCTGTGTGGAAGAGCAAGACAGAAGTTTTGGTGCTGCATTTGTATAAGAGAATTCGTGTAAGTCAAGTATTCTCTGCTACTTCCCTGTGTGCCTCTAGCACCTAATTTTCGACCACATCTGGGTTGTTTGTTTTTTTAAAAAAAAATAGGAGTCTCTGACTTGGCTCTTACCCTTGAACTTTGGATTCACTTGATCAGTAGTGATAACAGTAGGCCAAATTCCAGAGTTCTTAGAAGTCTCTCTGTCTCATCTTTATTCCCCTTCCTTGTTTAATCAGTAACTGATAACATTATCAAAATCTACAGCTGTTGCGCTTCTTGAAGCAATGACAAATGAGGATAATAAAAGCAGGGAAATGTAAGGACTTTAAAAATGGCCTACCATATCAAAATCCCACTATCCATAATAGAACTATAGACACATAAAATTTTGCATTTATATAATTCTAGAAATATTAAAAGGAGAAATTCTAAGATTTATTTTTAACGTTGCAACAAGTTCATTTTTGTCCCAGAAAACATGGGTATTTCATATTAAGGAACTTCCCTTAATTATACACAATGGAAGCAGTAAACATTTGCTGTTCTACAGCCTTCCATATTGTGTTCACTTACAACTTAGCTTCTCTGCATCTCTATCTTCTTTCCTTTTGAAAAAATACTTTTTCAGCTCTGTGGTTTCAACCCAGGTAGCTAGATTTTAACAGATGCAGAATCTGATTGTGGATTGTAAAAGTCTTGATTACTTAGCCCTGGTCTGGCATTTCTGTATTTATTAAATATACTGTATATTCAGTCTTTCCATTAAAATAACATTTAGTATAACTAGTACTAGTAAAACCCAGAGTAAAACATAAAAACAAATTAGTTGATAACGTATCAATTAACAAATTGTATTTTCTGTCAGTTTAAGTCTATTTCACATAAGAACCTAAAGCTCATCTGAATCAAAATCTTTGCTTAGCTGTCCTTGCTGGTAGTTCTGCACAGCTGCGTCTGAATCTGCTCCATCCTTGAATAGATCGCATATTAATACCATATTATATGTAGCTAGATGGATAGCCATAGCATTGGTTTCCTGTTACTATAAGGATAAAAGCAGCGGGTTGGAGATGCTTTTTCTGAAAACAACAGCCATTTATCATACTTTGTGTTTTACAAATAAATAGCTTACTTGAGGAGAATAAACAATTGTGACAAACAAGTACAGACAATGTAATGACCTGGCTTATCAGTAAGAGTAGCAACATAAAATACAGCAACCAATGTAGAAAAGATGTTGGCAGAATCTCTTAACCATTGGAACAGCATAGCTATTGAAGCTATGGATAGAGAAGCTAAAATATTCTAGGCCAGAATAGCTGAGGCTCCTCTTCTTCCCTGCTTGTTCATACAAGAATAACCTGGCATGCAGTGAATTGAGAGTAAATAATCTGCCAACAAGCAATCTGTGAAATTCACACCCACTGCATAGTGTTGTAGATATATATAGGTATAACAGAATGGCTGTAATAAACTTGCAAAGAGAAGCAATCATTTTTGAATTTAGGAGTGCCTCCTTGCTATAAGATTTTCTTAGCAAAATATTTATATAATTATATTTTTCTTGGTTACCCTTGAATGTCAGAATTGGACTTTGCTTATACGTAAGGATGTAGAAGACATGCATATGACACCTATGCTGGATCAACCCAAAGGTTTGTTTTGACAAATATTCTTTTTCCAACGTGGCATCTCCAAGATTGTTTTGGAGCTTATATACAGGGCATGCGTACCCCCTTCTCTAATTGTTTCTTTCCCATCCTATTCACTGGTATTCAGTGGCACCAAAACCAGGTAGCTCATTTACTCTTCTTGGCTAATAGTTGGTTATAGATCACAATATCTCTGTATTTACCAAAGAGCTTTTTCGGATCTACACCAATAGCCATTGCCATATATTGTGCGGCATTGGATTTTAAAACAGTTTGTTGAGTCCTTGTTTTCATCTTGTTTTAGCCAGATTTGTCAAAGCTGTCTAGAACAGAAGGGGTCTAAAGAGATCAA
The DNA here is from genome assembly GCA_030556195.1 of Anolis apletophallus. Lineage (NCBI taxonomy): Eukaryota > Metazoa > Chordata > Lepidosauria > Squamata > Anolidae > Anolis > Anolis apletophallus. The sequence goes on along the minus strand of JARBWK010000001.1, from coordinate 39,432,767 downwards.
ACCTCTTTTGTCAACGACTCATGTTTAACTCTATTCACACTCATAAACTGGAGGTTCGTTGCATTCAGCTATTATAACTAAAAATTGCTGATAAACCGATCTCTAATAAATCTGTCCAGCTATCTCACCATTATAATGACTTATGGCACATAATTCTATACATAAACTTAAATCCATACAAAATTAAAATGGGGGTAGAGTGGCATTCATCTTTCGGATTGCCAGAATAGCAAAACCTGTGGTGGTGGTGATGGTGGTGTGCCTTCAATTTGTTTCTGACTTATGATGAGCCTAATGGGATTCTGTCAGAGTTTGTCTTGACAAGATTTATTCATTTGCCTTTGCCCTCCTCTGGGGCTGAAAGAGTTTGACTTTGGCCAAAGCCACCCAGTGAGTTTCAATGATTGAGTGGGGATTCAAACCCTGCTCTTCTTGGTCCTGGTTTAACTCATCATGTTACAACCCCACTGACTCTCCTTGATGGCAAAATGCTTCACCTAAAATTGTAACTAAATTTAAGAGACTATAAATTAGCATTGACGATTTGGAATGGCCCTGGATTATGACCTGGATTATGTGATTTTAAATTGTTGTTTAGTATGATGTTTTAACTGGTTGGTTCCAATGTTTTAATGCATTTATTGTACAATGATATGTGTACACGCGGCATCACATTGTTGCCTTTGTAAGGCTGCTCTGAGTCCCCTTTGGGGTTGAGAAAGGTGGGATATAAGTGTGCTAAATAAATAAATAAATAATCTGAAATATAATAGCTCTGTTGCTGTACCTAAATGGCCAGTGAAGTAAAAATCCTAGTGTTTCATCATTTATGATAATGTTTATAGTCTCTTAAAATGATTTTCAGTTTATTCTTTCAAATTGAATCCAGATAAGATGTATATTTTATGACACTGTAAACAAGAGTATATTTTGTACTTGGCAATGAAAAAAAGTATTTTCAAATTAGAATTTTCTGTTGTAAGTTTGAGGAAAATACTTATGGAATATTTTCTTTCTGTATATTGAATAATATATATAAGTCAAGGTTTTCATATATTTGTACAACCCATTCTATTTCTAAAGGCTTTATAACAGGGAATGTTTTATAAGGATGTGTACTTTATTTTTTTAAAATGCTTTATTTAATTCATTTTAAAACACATATATTTAAAAGACATTTGACAAAGTGCAACCAATGACAGGGATAATAGGGGGGAAGGCGAAGGGAGTAGGAAGGGGGAGGGAAGGAGTCTGGTAGGGTAGTGGGTGGGAAAGACAACAAGAAACAATACATTGCAAGTACTTCCATCCCGCGCAAGTTCCCTTACATATCTTGAACTAAAATAGAACTCATAAGAGTCTATCTGGGTCTTATCTCATGCCCGTCTGATATCAAATCTAAATAGAAAAATCTCATATTACATATCCATTTTAATCAACCATTCATATTTTTGTCCTTTGAGATAGTTTATAAGTTGTGTCCAATCAGTCTTGATCATGTTTGTATTTTCTCTTAAGGTCTGTGTTAGGCAGTCCATCTGCATCACATCTAGGAGCTTCATTGTCCATTCTTCAAGTGTTGGAATATCTTCTTCCTTCCACTTCCTTGCAATAATTAACCTTGCCGCTGTTATACAATATATAAATATTTTTTCATTATTTTCTTCTATTTGAAAGTCTAGTAGACCTAATAACAAATATTCTGGTCTAAAATTAAATCTTAATCCTAGGATTTTTTGTAATTCAAAATATATTTTTTTCCAGAAGCTTTTGATCTTATCACAGCTCCACCAGCTGTGATAGAAGCTCCCGATTTCTTTTTTACATTTCCAACAACGGTTATCATAATCATTACTGTATCTGGCAATGGCTGCTGGTGTGAGATACCATCTATGTATTATCTTTAAAGTATTTTCTTTGAGGTCATAGGAATACGTAAACTTTGAATGTGTTTTCCAAATTCTTTCCCACAACTTAAAGGCTATGTTGTGGCCAAAGTCCTGAGCCCAGTTAATCATGCAGTTTTTTTTACCATTTCCGGCTCCGTTTCCCATTCCAGTAATTTTTGATATATTATTGATATTCTTTTATTTTTCCTTTTTGTCATATTGTCCCAGAAATTGGGTTTTTGCTCAAATCCTTTTATTTTGTCTTTTTAAAATATTTCATAAATTTGGTTATATTGAAACCAGTTAATTGTGTTATCAAGGTTTTTTAATTCTGCTAGAGTTTTCAACATTAGTCCCGATTCCATTTTTGTTAACATAGATTCATATTTCAACCAGCTAGCCTTGCCATATTGCCTTCTATAGTAGGCTTCTTGCGGCGATAGCCATTGTGGTGTCTTCTCCATTATTCTATTTTTATGTTTCTCCCATATTCGTAATAAAGACCCTCTAATGAGGTGGTCTTTGAAGTTTCTTTCCAATTTGTCCCTTCCAGGATGTGTACTTTATATCTGCTTGTCACAATGGAGCGTTAGAGAAGACAAAATAATTCATGACTTCTTCAGGATATTTTAGCGCCACACAAATGAAGTAAAAAAGTAAACAGTTGTAATTATTTTCTGGGGAAAAATAATTTCAGTATATGAACATGATTCTTTTTTTTGGCCATATTTTGCACAAGATGTTTTATGTTTCTAGAATAACAAAGTAAATTTCAAACTAGGAAATTCAGTAATATTTATTTTTCTGAACATTTCACTTTTTCCTTTCATAATCTACCCCCTTGGCTTAAAATTTTCTGGGAATTTTACATTTCCGCAGAAGCTGAGATATTGCTTGAACCTCAGTTTAAGAAAAAACATTTTACGTTTCAATCCACTTTTCTCACAGTAGGAATGCAAACATCTACTTTTCCTTTTTCTACCTTCAAAAGAAAAATATGCTCTTAAGTAATTATCTCTAGATATACACGTATAGTTACTTTCCACCTAAACAACTTTTAACTGTCATACCAGTTTTAAGCTGTCAGCCCTAACATAGCTTTCCTTGTGAAAGTTCATATTCAGAACTGTTTTACAGTCAAAAGCAAACATGAATGGATAAATAGGGGTTCAGTGCTTCTGCTGGTAGGATGGAATAGGCAAACTTCATGAAACATGTGGAAAAATCTGAAATACTAAATGATTTGCTGATAGGTAAGCTTTATTACATTCGTAAATATAGGAGAAAGGTTAGTAACATCAAGGTTTGCCAGGATAGTTCGTGGCTTGAGAACATGCTAGGTTTTAGAAGTAAGAAACTATACACACATGAATATCTGTCTCTTTAAACAGAGTAGACCAATATCGTGTATGAATTTTGGAATGCTACTGCACCGAGTCTGCAGGGAGGAGCGGTATATAAAAGTGAATAATAAATAAATAAATGTTTGTGCAGACAAAAGTCATTACAAGTCATTTTTTCCCGTATCCCCCCGACAATACGGGATTTGAAAAGTATGTGGGAAACGGAATTACAAATCACGGAACAAGAGATGAGAAATGTGGTAGAGACAATAGGGATGGAAAGGAATACCAAAGTATGAGAAATTTGGAGGAAAATTTTGCACAAATGGTATCGTACACCCTGCCAATTAGCATACTATTATAAAAAGAGCAGTAGCCAGTGCTGGCATGGATGTCAACAGAAAGGGCGGTTTATGCACATGGTGTGGGAATGTGAATATGTACAATATTTTTGGCAGACCATACAAAACAAATCAAAGCAAATATTGGGGAGTGAGTCATAACAAAGGAAATACCAGTATTAGGGAAAAGAGAGGAAAGGGGAAATAAAAGAAGCAATAATTGAATGTACACAAGCAGTAATAGTATTAGGGTGGACAATAAATAAATCAAAATGGACAATAAATAAATGGCATCAGTATATGGTGGAGCAAATGGAATTTGAAATTAAATGTTTTAAAAATAAATGAAAATAGAATGAGAGACATGGAATAAAGATGGACAAGGGTAAAGAACTATATCATGAATACCGTATATTCCGGTGTATAAAACGACTGGGCGTATAAGACAACCCCCCAACTTTTACAGTTAAAATACAGATTTTGGGATATACTTGCCGTATAAGACCACCCCTCTTCCAATGCACACCAAACAAAATGTCCCCCTCGGCTGCTTCCGCCCCACCTCGTCTCCCTTGCCATCCCCGAGCAAGCCTGAAGAGGAGGAGCAAGGGAGGAGGAGGGAGGGGGCAAGGAGGAGAAGCATGAGACCGCCTTACCATAAAGAACAGCTGGGGGATGGTGGCCTGCTGGGAGAAGCTGTGGGAAAGCTGAAGCCAGGGGGAGGGGCGGGGCATGGTGCGGCCTGGCGCGGCCAGGCTCCGCCCCCTCCCCGGCTTCAGCTCTCCCACAGCTCTTCCAGCCTTGAGGGGGCAGTGCCAAGCCAGCATTGTGCTGGCTCTGCTACCGCTGGCTTAGCACTGCCCCCTCAAGGCTAGAGAAGCTCTGGGAAAGCTGGAGCCGGGGGCAGGGCGGGGCATGGCACGGCCTGGCTCCACCCCTCCCCCGGTTTTGGCCCTCCCAGCAGCGGCTACCAGCAGGCCACTATCCCCCAGCCGTTCTTTAAGGTAATGCGGCCTCACGCTCCTCGCCCCCTCCCCCCTCTCTCCTCCTCAGGTTGCACCGCTAGGGATGGCGAGGGAGGCAGGCAGCTGCCCACCGGCTGGAGCAGATTTTGGCTTCCACAGCAGCCGAAGCAGAGACCAAAGGGATCCCGCGATATCTGGCGTATAAGACGTCTCCTCATTTTGGAAATTATTTTTTGGGGTTCAAAAGTCATCTTGTACCCCAGTAAATCCGGAGATCAAGCCATAAGAAATAAGATACAAATGTTATATAGTATATAGGATGGAAATGTATAACGATAAAGAGAAAGAGATTGTCTCCAAAAAAAGAGAAAGAAATTAATATATGTAAAAGTAAACAATCCTTGTGTTGGTGATGGGGGGTGGTGTGTTTGTGTAAATTTTTTTGTGTGTTTGTTAAAAAAATGGTATGTATTGTTTTTTGTTTTGATTGACACTTTAAAAAAATCGTTAAAAAATACAAGTCATTTTTTGCCTCAATTGTTTTTTAGTGACTGTATCTCGTAGACTGACACTTCTCAGAAGCAGTTAAATATTCAGTTATAAGAAGATCTAGCATTTGTTTGAAGAGGGTTTTTTGATAGTAAGAGTGGTTTAACAATGAAATCAATTGCCTAGAGAGGTGGTGGGGTCCCCTTCTCTGGATGTCTGCAAATAAAGGCTAGGATGCCATGTGATGGGGATGCTCCAGCTGGGTTTCATGTATTGAGTGAGCGAATTGGACTTGATGACCCATGGATGTAAAATCTTTGTGATTTGCTATGATTCAAGCATCCTTGGAAATCGGTAAATAACCCCTCCATATTTGTGGTTTTGACTTTTAAAGATTTGATTATTCACAGACTTGATTTAAAATATTTGCTATAGGAATCCTAAGTCCTCCAGTGTCACTTTATGGTTAGCTGCATCCAGTCAAGCCAGAGGACCTAGAGAGCACTAGAGAAAACATCTCTGTAGGAATCTCTACAGCAGTGGTTCTCAACCTGTGGGTCCCCAGATGTTTTGGCCTTCAACTCCCAGAAATCCCAGCCAGTTAACCAGCTGTTAGGATTTCTGGGAGTTGAAGGCCAAAACATCTGGGGACCCACAGGTTGAGAACCACTGCTCTACATCATCTAATGCAATTCTCTAGCCAGCTTCAAGCAAATGTTGGCCATAGACTTGTGCTGGAAGACCTAGAAACTCTCCAAGAAAAGCTGTCTTAGGTTGAAAAAAAAAACAGCAATTTCTCAGGCAAATTTGGCACAAGTGCTGCTTTCTTTGAAATATTATTGATAAAGCAGAGGGCATCAAGATAATTTAATCCACATTGCAAAGACAGTGCACATATTTTTTAAGTAATGCATAAAATAATTCCCAGATATTTGATAAAATATATATCTAATTTTAATTTCTGGTTCCCCTGAAGGTTTTGATTTCCAAATAATTACATGCTTACACACTTTAGTTTCATTTTTAAATGTTAAATCATTGTATGTGTCCTTTCCTTTGTGAGTTTGAGAATTAATATCTGTAAAATCAATTGATGTGCTCAGTTGAAATGGAAAGTACCAAAATAAGTGTAGTTTCCACTGGTGCTAATTGAAATGATTAGCATTTATTGATGTGTGGTTTAACAATGGAGATAATTAAGCTGTACTAGAAAGACATTCCTGTGATGTGAGACATGGGGTACCCCCAAGGAGATGCTGAATTTTGAGCACAGAATCTATAGCACAGCACCAGATTGAACATTCAAGAATATCTGTTATCCTGCCCCTTGAAGTACCCAACGAAAGTAAATGGATGGATGGGACCATCTTCTTGTATTTTCCATATCTGGTTTTGAGTAGATGTGGAGTCCAGCTTGGAAGGTATAGAGCAAGCTCTTTCTTCTACCAGGAGGATGCCTGAATGCTGCATCCAACCTCAAGGGTCCCTGTCCAGAGCACTTGTAAAGAAGCTGGTTCACTGGAGCTGGCCTTGTCCTCACTTTCGAAATAGGGCTTGGTCATTCCACTGTCTGGGAAGAGGACTTTGTCTTTGCCTTAAATCCAGTTATGATTGCATTGTGTGGCAATGCTGTAAGATAGCAATCCCTGTAATGGTCTGTTGACAACAGTGTCCTTTTGCATGATTTCTTTTGAGACCTGACACTGCATATCTTTTAAAATGTAATCTGTAATTATTTTAAGAGTTTCATAACAAGCAACTGCATTTGGTGGGAAATGTTCTGCTTGTCCTCTTTGTTATATTGAGTGGCTCATTTCTTGCCAGTGGTTTATAGATTGCTCAATAGAAGGTCTGTAGTGGTAGAATGAGGCAGGGGAAGCAGGCAGAACCCTATCCATGGCTTTGAAGAGCTTGGGCCAAGTGAATCAAACATTATTGTACACTTTGTTACTGGGAAAAAACGTAGTAGAAGGCTTGAATGCATTTGGAAGCATCACCCTAGCTGCTAGGGAGCTAGTACTTTTCTGGCAAGACTTTTGTTCTTCATAAGACTCATGAGAAGATCCATGGCAGTTTGGCTATTTAAAAATATCCTGGTGCTCGTATGTTAGGTAAGATGTTAGACTGTTCTCAGTGTAACTGAAGATCATAGTCCTTATGGCCTCTACCTTCACACCTATAAAATGTAAACAGTATTGGGAATTCTAGATAAATGATCTTCAAGTTACCTCCCTAGTCAAGCAAACCGCATGGGTAACTTAAATTGACTATCCTTGAACTTGAATAAAAACACAACCTTAAGGTTACAGTGTCTATCAGAGTATCCCTTTATCCTAAGACCATCTATCTACCTGAAGTCACACTTCTTCTAGAAGCATGACTTCTGTAATTCCTATTCAGACATCATTAGAAGGTCAGGTATCCAAAGGCAAGCATACTCCTTGTTTTGAGTGTTTTTTGTTTAACCTAATTCTGATTATGGTATAACCAAATTAATTGTTTGTTTGTTCTTCAACTGTTCTCTTGAAATGCTTGACTTCCTTCTGTATATAGTGATGTTCATGTAAATGGAAGACTCCTAGTTTTTCACTTATAGTTTTTCTTGCTCTGAGGTCAAGTTTGCATTGCTTGAACTTTCTCTCTTTGCTTATATTATTAGAGTGACTTGCAGTGATCAAATGAGTATACCATTAGAAGTGTTGCCGCACATTTAGGCTGCAACTGTTTCAGTGGAGCTGTCCGCAAAAATCAGTTTCATATCATAAAGGGTGCACAAGATACTTCCATTTTGTGTTGGTGTAAATGTTTGTACACACACAAGCATGTGTGTTCATAGGTATTTTAGTACAGAACACTAAAGGAATAACCATGTGTTGCAAGTACATTGCGCATGGTTAAAATGAAGATATTTATTTATTTATTTATTTACGACATTTCTATACCGCCCTTCTCAGCCCGAGGGTGACTCAGGGCGGTTTACAGTTGGCAATAATTCAACGCCACAACCCAAATAACAGTTGAAAACAACCATAAGAAGCAATAAACTATTACCATACAGTATAAAATTAAAATTTAAAAATATTACAAAGCATTAAAACCGCACAAGCCTTAAAAACATTATTGTGAGCATTATCATGTCATGTTCTCCTTCAATCTCATCGCTGGGTCATTCCATAAATTCACAAAGCTATGCTGTCCTTGGAAAAGCCTGTTTGAAAAGCCAGGTTTTCTCCTGCCTTCGGAAAGACAGCAGGGAGGGGGCTGATCTTATCTCCCTAGGTAGGGCTTTCCATAGTCGGGCCACCACCGAGAAGGCCCTGTCTCTCGTCCCCACCAAACGCATCTGCAAAGAAGGTGGGAGCGAGAGCAGGGCCTCCCCAGAAGATCTTAACGTCCTAGATGGCTCATAAGGAGATATATGTTTGGATAGGTAAGTTGGACCAAAAGCTGTTCCCAGAATATTATGTATATTTGTGTGTGTGTGCACTTCCAAATCACCTGTCTATTAATGGAGATCCAATGAAATTTTCATAGAGCTTTTTAAGACACGGAATACTCTGCAGGGATTTTGCCTGTTCCTTCCTCTGAAATATAGCTCAGAAGATTAGTGGTTAATAAAATGATCATATTGAATTGTCCTTTTGAGGTTGAGAAAAGGTCTCATCAATACTTGGTGGTGGACCCAACCACTAATCTACAGCCTGCATATGGAAAATTATATGTAGGTTATAACAATGAAAGCTTGGTTAGAAAGTGAGTACTGAAAAAAATTGAAAGCATAGATAATAGGAAACAGTTTTATAAGTGCAGAATGGGCCTTGATCCTGAGTTTTTTCCTTGCCGGATGCCTCAGACCCAAGGAACCAGTGTTTCTGATGGTTAACATATTTATTTCTGTAACAGAAGTCATTCTTTTCTCTTTTTTATCCTGGTGGAGTTTCAGAGTAAATAAAAAATAAACAGAATTTTTAATAATGCCTTGGCTCAGTTCCCAGTGAAGGATTTAAACCTCATTCTGTCCTTAGCTAAGATTATGTATGCGGCATCTGAGCTGTCAGTCTGGGCATTCGTGGAAGGATAAATTCCTGAAGGGGTTTTGAAAATGAAATACAAAACAGCCCCAGTGCACAACAATCACATCATACAGTCTTTCTGTAAAACCCTCAGTCTCTGTGGACATCAGAGACACTAAAATATTGTGTGGTCAGCAGTAACTGAAATTTCATACTCATTAGGTTGTTTAAGTTCCACAGTGTATAAGATATTAAAAATGTAAATACATGTTTTGTGCCACAGTTCCAGAGAGACTTAAATCACATTTATTTCCTCATAACTGTAGCTATTTCAGTGGTATGATGTGTTTTGCTAGTGGATGCGCTATGGATGCAACTATTGCAAATGTCAAGCAACCAGTTTAGAGCTTTATTGATCCTAACAAACTCCTCCAAATCCATTGGTTCCCTTTCTCATATCTCATTAGGTTGTATATTTGTGAGGTGTGCTCTTTGGCTCTAGCTTATTATTTTGCTATCAATTGCATAATTTCATGTTTAACATCAGTGGAGTTTTTTTTTTCCATACTCAGTGATTCATCTCATGGATAAATACAGCAAAGCTTCTTGTATTGTCAAGAGGAAATGAATTTGGATTGATGGGTGATAATTTAGATTCTTTTCTAAAGCATTAATAACCAGTACTATATTGTATTCTCTTATAATCCATTACATTGTTGCAAGACTGAGAGAGGATTTAAAATAAAAACCAAACCAACAAGTGTTATTTATTTATTTATTTGCTTTTTCTTCCCATCCCCCTTAGATACTGTTGCCAAGTGCCTCTTTTTTGTTGTGGTTTTTGTTTCAGCTGTGGGTGGAATTAAGTCGGGAGATATGTAATTAAGTCAGGAGAGGCTTTTTAGGAACAGAAAGCAGTATAACACCGTCACTGGCCATTAACTGCACAATGACTTTTGCAAAAACAGGTGTTTTCAGGTTTCTGGAACAGTTTAAATCTAGTTACCTGAGTGGATATAGGAGGGTAAGGACACACAAGGAACCATGATTCACATTTGATATTGCACTCAGACTTTGAGTAGTGTTGTCACTAGTCATAATGGATACACTTATTTCCCACTTGGAAGTTATATCCTTATTCTATATGAAACATTCCCCTTTCTGTATGGATTAGTACAGGCCTGAACAACATGTGGCCTGTGCAGCCAACCAAGTACCCCCTAGCAGATCCACATCTGCTTTCCTTCCCCTGCCTGCCCACCTGTTAGCCCCCATTGCTGCTGCTTCTGCCTCTTTCTCTCCCTTGCTTGCCCTCCCTCTTGACAAGAAATCTCTGTGATAAGGTAACCCTAGTCTGAAACTATTTGAAGGCACACAACAATAAACCTAATTAATCATTAAGTATACCTTACTTGGAAAGTGAAGTGCTACAGACCTTTTTGCAGTCCCAAAAGGTTTAGCCTATCTAATTTTGGCCCCTTACTACTCTCACAATGTGCAGGCCTGAATTGGTGCATTTTTCCTGTCTTTTGGGCAAACCAACATTGTTATCTTACGAGTTTGCTTGAGATGATGAAAGCTCTGTTTTTACTCTCTCTGTTTGATTGTGTCCCCTGTGTGTAGCCTCCCTCTGCTACATGACTCTTAATGGTCAGTTTATGAAAGGTACAACTAGGAATTAGTCTTGCCTTAAGCTGTGTATCTTGAGTCTCTGATCATTTTAAACTGTGCAGCTTCACCTTACAGAATAGTAAATAACAGGAATGTGTCTATAATTAGTGGGATTGGCTACCTATGGCAGATTTTTGGAAAAAGAGGTTAAATGAAAGAAATAACATAATGAAATAATTATGAATACTTTTCTAGACACAAATATTTTTTATTATTTTGTAATTTTTAAATATTACATTTATTTATAACAAAATTGCTCTAATAAGAGTAAATTAATAATATTTATCAGATCAATATTGCAAGCATTTCAGAATTTATTGGGAAAAGAGTACCCCATATTGAACAGACTATGGTCTTGCCTTGCCAACAGTCAGAATCACTATATGGAAGGAGAGTCGAAGGAGAGTCAGCACCAGCAAGTAACACTTTCACCTGTTGAGGAACTATGCAAAGCAAAGTGCATCAGAGTTACTAAAATATTTTATAAACTTCAGTGAAACCAATTCAAGCATGGGTAACATCATTATATTTTGACTAGATTCTGCATGTATAATCAGCCTTCTATAGCCACAGATTTTGTATCCGCAGATTCATCCATCTACAACTCTTGATTTTGCCTTTTTATATGAGGGATACTATTTTTGTATGCTACTGTACATAATGGGACTTGAGCATCCATTAATTTGGGTATCCATCGAGGATCCTGGAACAAAACCACCGCAGATACTATGGGCTAACTGAATTATATTTAGGAGTGCTTGTTGTAGTTCCTATATATCCATCTCACTTTCTATGGTTTTCTACATAATTGGAAATCTAGTCTTTTCTCAACTGGTTGAAATCCTTGTCTCCTTTCATTCTCTTATACTACCCTACTAATAGCATTTGGCTATTGGCATGAATGCGTAACTCAGTAGTCTGGGAGATTATATATTCTGTTAGGGATTTAATTTTAAAGTGGATCTAAGCAGTAAGTGAATCCTGCTTACACATCTGGCGTCTACATTTCTGATGCACTGCCTAATGTGTGCAAGTATAGGGGAGAAGCAAATATTCACTCCTTATCTTAGAAGCATGGCATACTGGAAAAGCTTCAGTGGACAAATGCATCATAAATGCTATAAGGAACAGCACTCAAGTCTCCATCTGTCAAATACCCATAATCACTTGTTTTGTGTATTCCAAAGCCCTATTCAAAAGTGTTACATCTGCGCATGAGGATGGGAACTCTACCATTTGATCATGTGAATAATAATAGTTCTGAAGAAGAGAGCCTCTTCTATGTGTGGAGAGTCTTCATGTGAGCCAGAAGGGATTCTGGTTAATGCTGAGATCCTCCTTGAATCATGATCCTCTTCTCTTCAAAACAGTTTTGACATTCTCAAAATGAAAAAGGAGGATGGTTCTAACACAGGGTTTACATACCATACTTGTACAACAACCTGTACTTTAGGTCCTAGTCAGGCATTCATAGAAGAGTAAAGCAAACATGTGAAGCATGCTATCCTCACCTACTTCCATTACTCTAAAATTACTCTAAACAAGAATGTTACATATGAAGGAGTATAATGGGTTTTCTTACATATAGTTACTGTTCAACTGCTTGATGACTTGGTATTATCTTCCTGGTTCTCTTATAAAATTTCACAAACTAAGAATCCCATACTGCAATTATTTGTATTTTCTAATAGTATTTTCTAGAGAAATTGATACCAAAGCTGCACAGCTCATTCAGTCTTTTTTCAGTAGTAGCTTGAATGCTCTCAAAATAATTCATAATGACAAATTCTGCATGATGAAAGTATTTCTCATTGTAAAATATATGTGGGGAACAGTCACAGAAGAAAAAGTATTCAGCAGATATTATTCATTTGAAGTTTCATTATTCATTTGGAGTTTATTTCTGTTCTGTCTTTTTGGGTTGGAGTGAACAGCCATTATCTCTTTAAAAAAGAAATACGATTCCTTGGAGTGCAAGGCTTATTAAATAGTAGTAATTGTTTAGGCCTGTGAAGCCTCTGAGGATGAGGATGGTGGGTTCTGTTGGAGCCGGGTGTTTCTGTGGGGAAAAGCGGAACTGTTTTTCGAGACAATGGGAGTGTCTTGGGTAGTTATGTTGGGAAAACAGGTAGTGATTCTCATGAGAATTGGCCAGGGATTGACTCTGAAAGGTATGTGGGGGAGACAGGAGGGTTACCAATAACCCAGCGTTTACAGATCAGAAAGTATAGTGCAAAACAAAGACATATTGTTCTCCTTCGTGTGGTCTGTGAAATGCACACAAATGGGTTTACTCCCGCGCAAGCGTAGAATCTCGGACATACTAGCTAAAATCAAAGATTTACATATGCCCCTCCCACTCCCCGCCCTCCCTCATCCCCCACTGTAGCTACCTAGTCAGTCCTTTTTCCGCCTTGACAGCGAAAGGATCTCCGACTACTAGCTCCTGTTAGAAGTCCACGGATTGCCTCGACTATCAGATAAGGATAGTAAAATGTCTTCTTTATCTTTTAAGAGGTGCTCTGACTGTGGAGCAACCTTGCCCCAAGAGGATCGGCATCTTAAATGTCTCCTCTGCTTGGGTGATACCCACATTCCCCAAGTCCTGCAAAATATGCAGGACTTTTTCTGTTAGAACCCTGAAGAACAGGGATTCCAAACTGAAGGCCTCCCTTTTTGAAAAGGCCTTGTTCTCCTCAGAGACTGCGCTCCCTCGTTCTGCGAGTCAGCCCTCTCTGTTGCCAGGGACTGGAAATACCAGCCCTGTGAGTGCTTTATCTGATGGTGCCATCCGTGAGTTGGCCCCTGGTTTGACCATCGAGCCACTCCGGAAAAAGAAGCAAAAAACTGAAAAGCCTAAAGCTGCCAAGAATGGCAAGCAAAAGGAGAAGGCTAAGGAGCCTCTGACTGAAAATAATCCAGGGCAACTGGTTGGACTGCGGCCCTCCAGTCCCTTGAAAATGGCTCAGAATACAGGGCAACTGGTTGGTCTGCAGCCCTCCAGCCCCTTGAAAATGGCACAGAACTTGGTGAGGCAACTGGCTGGCCCTGCGCCCCCCAGCCCTCCTGCGATTTTGTCTGAAGCTGACACACTGCATCTTCTTAATGGAAACGGCACTCATTTTTTTGGGTGAGGAGATTTCTCCCCAACTCCTTCCCAGCCTGCTGCTCTCCCCAGGCCCCGAGCCTGGCCTTCCTTCTCCTCAAGTCTCTTCCCCTCAGCCTTCGGTATCCGAGTCTGGCCACATGGAGGCCTGCTCCACGCGGCCTCTCTCCTCCTTGCAAGTCGCTGCTGCTTTGTCGCCGCCGCGCGCGCGCGCACGGCGGCGCATCCCCGGGCTCACCTGCAGCCTCCGGTGACCGAGCAGCCTGCTCCCTCTTCACTTGCTTCACTCACACCTTCCCAGCCTTCGGTGACCGAGCAGCGCCACGTGGAGCCTAGCGCCACGTGGCCTGCTTCCTCCCCTCTTGTCAATGCAGCCGAGGCTTTTCCTCCTGTTCCTGAAGCCGCACATGTGCCTGCTCAGCATTGCACAGGCGGATGGCGCCCTCCTGTGGACTGGGAATCCATTTGGAAGAATTCTCCCATGCTCGGTCACGGAGCCCTCTGAGGGAGGGCCGGTGACCGGGCTGCCTTTTGGGATTCTCCTTATGGGTATCCTTATGGATACCCTCCTCCCTACCCCCCCCCTTCCCTCATTACCCTTATTATCCACCTGAGCCTTATCCTTCAGAAGGCTTCAGGTATTCCTGGCCCCCTGCTTTCTATGCCCGCAATCCGTGGCACCCACTCATTTACCTCAAGCCTCTTCAGTTCTCCAGCCCCCCCAGCCCCTCCCACTCATGCCCCTTCCCTCTCTGCTGCTGCTCCTTCTCAGTCCCCTCCTCACCTCCCAATTGAGGTTAATGAAGCGGATATGGAGTCCACTTCTGGTGAGACTCCAACTCCCTTTGCCTGAACCAGAAGTGGATCCTCAACAGGCAGAAGAATATAAAAATTTTCTGCTTTGTTAATACGGCTGGCTAGGTCTTTGGGCATACAGCCACCTCAATCTGAAGATGTAGTTCAGGATCCATATTTTACGTCAGCTGAACAGCAGCAAACCCAACAAACCACCATGCTGCCGACCATCCCGTACCGAAGGTGAATTCGATTGTCACCGATGCTCAACCGAAACCGAACCAGGGCAACCAGACCATTCCTTCAGATAAAGAAGGCCGTAAGCTTGACACGATGGCCAAAAAATTTTACTCCTCAGCGTGCCTGTCAGGCAGAATGGCACATTACGGAGTATATATGAGTGTGTACCAATCTTATTTGTTAAATAAGATGGGCTCTTATTTAGACCTTCTCCCGGTATCCGAACAACCTATGGCAAGAGCCTTCCACCAAGAGGCGCTCACCCTGGCCACATTCCAGAAGGACTTGGCCAAGCATGGAGCGGATACCTCGGGCAAGCTTATTGCTGCCTCGGTTGCGCCAGAGATGCGTGGTTACGGTCCGCCACGTTGTCTCCTAACCAACGCACGCTGATCGAGAACCTCCCGATGGATGAGGCTGGTCTCTTCAATCCAGAGACGGACTCTCATTAGAGCACAGCCATAAGATGAAGCAAACGTTGAATAAATACAGCCAGCACCCCAACTCTTCCTATCAGCCGTACAGACAACGCTGGCGCCCCTACTACCATCAGCCCTTTCGTGGGTACTACAACCCCACGTCCTTCAGAGGAGGTCATCGCCCGCAGTTCCCTCGCAGGGATACAAGCGGTCCGGTACTCCGTTTAGGGGTCAATACAGAGGTGGTAGAGCCTCCAACAGTAGGGCTCGACGTTTCTAATCTGTTTCTTGACAGATTAGCACCTTTGTTCTCAGTGGGGCAGTCCATAACCACCGATAGGTGGGTCTTGGATATTATTTCTCAAGGTTATGCCATAGAATTTGAATCTTTCCCACCTCCTGGCAAACCTGTCTCCACACAAGCTTCCCCGGCACTGTTGCAAGAAATTGAGGCTCTCCTGCTTAAGGGAGCCATTTCCCCGACCCCATCCCACCAACTCCAATTTTGCTTTTTTTCTAGATATTTTTAGTGGATAAAAGGGATGGTGGTCTCCGACCCATTTTGGACCTTCGCGAGGTCAACCTATTCATCCGGCCCCGGAAATTCAGGATGGTCACTCTTCCCTCCATCCTTCCTTTCATCCCGAAGGGAGCATGGATGGCCACTGTTGACCTTAAGGACGCCTATTTCCACATCTCGATTAGGCAGTCCTATAGACAATATCTCACTTTTATGGTGGACGGGACCCTTATAATTTTAATGTTTTGCCTTTCGGCCTTTCCACGGCCCCAAGGACTTTCACAAAATGTATGGCGGTCGTCGCCTCCCACCTACGCCAGAAGGGGGTCACCGTTTTTCCTTATTTGGACGACTGGCTTTTCTGCGCTGGGTCATGTGACCAGCTGTCATCTGATGTTGGTTATGCTTTGTCTCTCCTACAGAGCCTGGGATTGGTGGTCAACCGGGAGAAATCTCACCTTTCTCCTGCCCAAACAGTGCAATTTATAGGTGCTGTCCTAGATTCAGTGTCCCAAAGGGCCTACCTCCCGGAGGATCGCTTCCTCAATCTCTGCCACTCCATCCAGATCATCCAGGCCACACATCGGTGTTCCGCATGGACTGTCCAGTCTATCCTTGGCCATATGGCGTCCACCACGAACGTCACGGCCTTCGCCCGCCTCCGCCCCCTCCAATCGTGGTTCCTTTCTGTGTTTCAGCCAGGACTGGACAGCCAGAACAAACTTCTCCACCCCCCCGCCCATGTTCTACAGTCCCTGTCATGGTGGACAGACAGATCCAATGTGTGCTCGGGCCTTCCTTTTTCCCCGCCACAACCATCTCTGTCCCTGACGACAGATGCATCTTCCACGGGGTGGGGGGCTCACATCCAGGATCTAACCATCAGCGGTCACTGGTCCCCTCTAGAGAGGAAACTCCACATAAATGCCCTGGAGCTCACGGCAGTGGAGAAGGCCCTTCGGTCATTTGTGACCGTAGTCTCCAACCAGGTAGTTCAAGTCCTCACGGACAATACCTCGGTGAAGTGCTACATCAACAGGCAGGGAGGCACTCGCTCACCCCTCTCCTCTCCATATCTCTCCGGATATGGGAATGGTGCATACTCCACGACACGTTCATCCAAGCCATACACCTTCCAGGCCTACAGAACACCTTGGCCGACTCACTGAGCAGGACGTCGTCCACCACGCACGAGTGGCGGCTCAGCCCCCACCGCTTCCAATCACTGGTCACACGTTGGGGATTCCCCCAACTAGATCTGTTTGCATCACACCTCAACACTCACTGTCCCAGGTATTGCGCGAGGCTCCAACCTCACGCATCCCCAGACTGTCTAGGAGACGCATTTCTATACCATTGGTCTCCGGGTCTTCTGTACGCATTCCCTCCACTCCCACTTCTCTCCAGGGTGATAGCGAAATTGCTGGCCGACAATTCGGATTGTGTTCTGGTAGCCCCTTGGTGGCCCCGCCAACCATGGTTCACACCCCTTCTTCAGGCCTCCCAGGGAGATTTCCTTCGTCTGCCACTAGATGCAGATCTCCTCTCCATTCAGCAGGGTCTTGTCCTGCACCGGACCTTGCGTCTCTCCACCTCACAGCGTGGAGGATCAGACCTTGTCCCACCTCTCCGACCCTGTCCGCCTGATAATCCAGGCAGCTCAAAAAGTTTCCACCAGGAGGGCGTACACTTACAAGTGGAACAAATTCGCGAGTACGTCCAGCCGCTGGGCCATTTGCCTCAGTCGGCCCCCCGTCTCTGTTGTCCTAGATTTTCTTGTCCACCTCTCCACAAAGGGCTTTACCTTCTCTTCCATTACATGCTATTTGGCATCCCTGTCCTGGTACAGGAAGAAATTTGGCCTTCCATCCCTATTTAAGGATCCCTGGTGGGCATGTTTTACAAGGTTACAAGAAATCTTTCCCTCCTGTCTTCCCCCCACCCCCATCCTGGAGCTTGGAACTCGTCCTTTCACAACTTTCCAAGCCTCCCTTTGAGCCAATGGCTACCTGCCATATCTCCCAGCTCTCTTGGAAGACTGCCTTCCTTGTGGCCATTACCTCAGCCAGAAGGGCCAGTGAAATCACGGCACTCCGAGCTGATCCTCCCTTCATTCGGTTTCATGAAGACAAGGTGGTCCTCCGGACGGATGTCACCTTTCTTCCCAAAGTTGTTTCGCATTTCCACATGACTGAGGACATTGTCCTTCCTACCTTTTTTCCCAAGCCTTCATCTCCTCTGGAGGTTGCCCTCCATTCCCTAGACGTTAAGAGGGCCTTGTCCTTTTATTTACATAGGACAGCTCCCCACAGAAAATCCCCAAGTTGTTCCTTAAGTATAGGAAAGATTCCCTGGGACTTCCCATTTCCTCCCAGCGTTTAGCCTCCTGGATAGTCCTGGCAATCCGGCTGGCTTACCAGTTAGCCCATAGGGAATTGCCCGTTGGCATTAGGGGGGAGTGGGAGGGGCATATGTAAATCTTTGATTTTAGCTAGTATGTCCGAGATTCTACGCTTGCGCGGGAGTAAACCCATTTGTGTGAATTTCACAGACCATACACTCGGAGAAACACGGTTACAGGTAAGCAACCTAATCTTCTCAGAGGCTGAAAGACAAACAAAGGGAACCCAGATGTGAGAAGGAATGATGTCACTGGTAAGAAGGAGTATTCTTAAGAAATTGGAGTCAATGTTTGATGGGGAGATCAACGTTGGATTTTTATGTGTCAAGTTGCCTGTCTTGCGAGGTCTGACTTAAAGAGTTCTCTTTTTGGGTCTGTATCTTGTTTTTCTGTTTAAGTTCCATGCATCCTGTTTGGATTGCAAATCTTGTTTCAAGACACTGGGATTATAGTCAAGTTTCAGTATCAAGCCTCTGGATTATGATCACGTTTTCAAGCTTTTGGATATAATAGTAATTCAAGTGCAACAAACCTTGGATTACAGTTTCTTGCTTTTACCTCCAATGATGTTTGGAATTCCTATTCAGAGCTGGTCATTGCATTTTGTCAAACTTCTGGAAATCTAGCACCTGGATGCAACTTTGAAATTGTTTTTGCATACTGGATTTTGTTGGTACTTTAGTGAATGCTTAGTCTGCTTATTTTGAACACTATTTTGAAACTGTGTTTACACTTGATAGTCTTTTTTTTTTTTTTAATTAAATTTTTATTGAAAGTTTTGAATACGTGCAGATGGGGGAGGGGATGGTTTTGGGGTAGGGTGAACTGGGGGTATAGGGGGATGAGGGGTAGAGAGGGGTGGGGGTTAAGGGCGGTAAGGGTGGTAGACTGGTCAGGGATCTGGGAAGGATAGTAATGGATAAGGGTATTGAGAAAGGATAGAGATAGGGGTAACGAGTTTTCTTCTAGCTTCCTTTTTCTTGGGTTCTTCTTGTTTATCTTGTACAGTCCCTGTTTGGTATCCATCGTCCTTTCCTTGTCCTTTAATATAGCTAGGTCTGTACCCCTTCATCTTCCTCAGTCCCCTTTCTAACCATTCTCTTTAGGAGATTCGAGGCTTTTTACATCCATTTCCAGTTCGTCACATCTCCGATGACTAAAATACGTCTCTAGAGGGTAAAGACACCTTTTCTTTAGGTTTTTCTTTCCTTTTTGTTGGGCTGTTCTCATCCCGCTTCCTATTGGGCTGCGCCCCTATCTTTTTGTCTTTGTTCTTATCTGGAACCAGGATGGAACTTTTGGAAGGTGCAACATCTTCTTGGTTTCCCCCCTCTTCTCTTTTTTGGGGGGCAGAGATTTTGGAATCCTTCTTTTTCGTTCTTGGCACTTCCAGTGGAACTTCCTCGCTCTTTTTGAAGTGGAGTTCACTGTCTTCTGATGTTTCTTGCGGTTTTTAATCTCTTCCCCTCTCATCACTCCACCTTCACGTATTGTTACGTTTTTCCCTTGACCTGAGGCGCTTCTTTTCCATCTTCATAGATGGTCATCAGCTCCCTCTTTGTGGTAAGCGTTTCTCTGGTTGGTTCTATTCTTGCATGTTGGGAGTGCTCCTGGATCGCTTTGATCTGCGTCTCTTGCCTCGTCGCTATAGAGTCGATCGTCTGCAGGAGTCCATCTTGGGCTTCCCCCAACCTTCGTAGTTCTGTGAGAATGTCCCCCAAAGTGATCTCTTCCTCTTCTGGTCTCCTTCCCGCCTTCCCTTCCGCTCTTCCTTCTGGGGCCCATTCATGTAGTGCCGCCATCTTTTGCTGTCAGTTGTGCTTTACTCTGTTTTGCTCTTGAAAGTATGTCTTTTTTTCCCCTTCCAAGATGGCGCTCCCGCCGAAAAGCTCTTCTTCCTCCCTGCTCCTGGGGCTATCAGAGCTCATCCGCCATTTTGGCACCCACCAGCTCTTTTCCTCCTTCACCCTCTTCCTTTGCCAGGAATGATTGGCTGCCCCTCTGTATGGCCTGGTGTGGGCCTCTTCCTTTTTCAAAATGGCGCTCCAACCAAAAGTGCTTGTCTTCTTCTCCAATTTCTGAACTACAAGGGCTTGTCCTCCATTTTGGATATTCTAGTGCCTGCTTCTTTCCCCTTGCTCCCTCCTGCCTGGGGCAGGTAGCTGAACTCAGTGTGGCCTTCCTAAGGAGCTTGGGATTGGGAGAGCTTGCCCTCCAAACTAAATGGATCTTCCCCCTTGTTGGCAAGAGGCCCCTTTTGTTACTCACAGCCTCTCATATGGTTTTTTCTTTCCCTTCTTCCTTCGGTGTTCCTTTGTTTGTGGGCTGGGCTGGCAGTAAATGCGGGCTTTTGCCCGCTTCCCACGTCCCCGATCCGCTCGCCAGTCGGGCCTGTTACGGGCCCACTCAGCCTCCCCCCTCTTGAGGAAGGGGGACTTTGGGGCCTGCGGCGTCGACCCTTGGCTTCGCGTCGCCTTGGTGGGTTTTTTCCCACCTGGAGAGGGGGCGCAAATCGCCCTCCGATCAGGGCAGCGGTTGGTGTTATGAGGAGCCTCAGAACACCCGTCCTGCCGCCATCTTTGCCCCCTTCAGACCGATAGTCTTTTCTTAATAAACTTCTTGTTATTATTGATCTGTGTGGTGTTTAGGTGAGAAATGGATCAAGCAGGCAGCTGGGCTGCAACAGTAATGAAGGTTTTAGAATGGTAGCATTGTTTTCCTGCAAAATGAAATCCTAGTAATCTAGGTAATACTTGCTTTTAAATAAATCAAACAGTAATGCTAGGTTTAACATAAGGTATCTTGTTAGAATGCCTCACAAAATTACAAGCGCCAAAACTCCATTGAATACAGTGTGGCGGTTAAAGTAGGATTGCTGTGATATTATTCGGATAATGTGGAAGGGCCCTCCATTTAACTATTCATGGCACCTTACATGGAAATGATAACAGAAATAATGTGTCTTGTGAAGTGGGGAAGCTATGGCTGATACACTGCATGTGCTTGCAAAGAGACTAAAGTTTTGGGCCTAATTGATTATACAGTGTTCCCTCGCTACTTCGCGGTTCGCTTATTGCGGATTCACTGTTTCGCGGATTTTAAAAAATATTAATTTAAAATATATATCATGGTGTTTTCGGTGTTTGGTGAGGTTTTGCTGCCCACCGCTCTCCAAGGCACTTTCCCTCCTCAGTCCTCCCTCCAGCCTTGAAGGGCCTCTCCTTCCTTTCCTTCACTTTATTTTAAGTTTATAAAGGCTTAAAATAGTGTATAACTACTAAAATAATGTATAAATATTAAAATAAATAGAGTATCTCTACATCACGGTTTTTCACTTATTGCGGGCGGTCCTGGAACCTAACCCCAATATAATAAGTGAGGGAACACTGTATTGTGGTTGTTCATGTGCTATTATTAGCGTAACCTTAAATTGGTGTAACTGGTTTTAAATTGTCTGGTTTTTAATTGACAGATAATAGAACATATTTTAGTCTTCTGTTGTTTTAATCACATTTTATTGCAAGCCACCATGAAATATTTGGCTACAGGGCACAAACAAACAAGGCTTTTCTGTGTATCCTTTTGTCAGTCAAGCATATGGATGATAGGAATCAGCACGTGTTTCCTCAGTTCCTGAAAGAGAAGATCTATTTGTTGGTTTGGTGAATATAAAGCCTCACAAGCAACTAAATGGATAAGGTGCATTTTTTCCTGTGCTGTGCAGAATCAACAATATTGGAAGAGGTAGTCTCTACAGCTTTAATCAAGAAAGCGCTGCCAGTATTCAAAAGTGTGTTGGTTCAAGTAATGGACTTTATCCCTCCCCAAGATTCACCTATATTGATTTCCCCCCCAAAATTGGAGACTTCTAATTTATGTCAGAATTGATTCCCAGCTTTCACTGTCATTACTTTTATGAGCAGAGAGGATAATCTTATAAACAGCCATACTGTTGTTGGCAAGATAATCCATGTGAAGTGAAGGGTGTTTCATGTAGGGAAATCTGTGTGTAGTATACTCCATTAGGCAGAGTATTTTCTGGTGGTATGTGATATGTGGTGATGAACACATTATTCTCACAGGTTACACACTGAAGAGCTGCACCATATGGAATAAACAGCATTGGAAGATAGGAACAGGATTCAAAAAGATTCAGATAAGCTAGAATACTGAGCAGAAATTAATAAAATGAAATTTGATATAGATGAATGCAAAGTACTACATTTAGGCCACAAAAACCAAATGCACAGGTTTATGATGGAGATACATGTCTCAGCAGTATTGTATGTGAAAACTACCTTTAGGTTATTGTTGCTTATAAGTTGAAAACGAGCAACTGCATGACATTGCAGCAAAGCAGGAAAATTGTTGGGTTTTTTTTAGCCTGCATTAATAGAATCATATTTTCCAAGCTGAATGAATAATAATCCTAGTATACTGTATTCTGTGCTGGTCAGGTCTCGTCTGGAGTACTGAGTTTAGTTTTGGTTTCCATCATTTTAGAAAGGATAAAAATATTTATCAGGAAATATTGAAAGAGCTGTTCATCTTCAGCTTGGTGAAGAGAAGACTGAGATAGAAGAGCACTCTTTAAATACCTCTAGGACTGACACAGAGAAGGGGTCAGGCCTGTTTTCTCCTGCCCTAGAAGGTAGAATCAGGTGTAATGGCCTGAACTTACAGAAGAGTAGATTTTAGTTGAACATTAGAAGTGTAAGAGTAGTTTACAATCAAATCCATCTCTGGACATTGTCAAAAGAGGCTGAATAGCAGTTGGGGATGATTTGTCAGAAGATCCCACATTGAGCTCTCAATGTCCCATGAGCCCCCTTCCAACTCTGATTTTATGACTCAATGCCTCAACCTGGTTTGCCTTCAAGCAGCTGCTAGTTTTTGTGCATTAGGCTCTGGAAGATTCAAAACAATTTAAGCCAGTATTTTAAGTTGAGTAAAAGTTATTAATTATACAAGTAGTTGAATATTTTATATCACTAATGCATGTATGTGAATCTATTGGTACAAGTGACCTGTCATATTTTGTCTAGACTACTTACACTTCTGACTAATTGAAAAGCGAGTCATTTTGTGAAAGAGAAACTATCTTAGCAGTGCTTTCATTGGTTAGTCTGTTCCATTAAACAGTAGGATTTGTTAAGGCTTGAACTCAATTTCCTGTAGCTCACGTAAGGGCACATACAGACTGACTGAGAAATCCTGTATTTTGTTCTTTCTGATTTTGGACTGGTATAAAATAAACTAAATGGATAGCTGCTATAAAACGTAGCTGATTACAGTAAACATTCTGGGATAACCTATGCATGGATCTCCAAATTAAAATGGGAAAGAACACACAGTTTGAGATTTTCTGGTCTTCTTTTATCATTCTGGATGTGTCCTAACATGACTGATTGTAGTAGAACAGGCAACAACTATGGATAAATACATACATAAACACATAAAAATATAGCTTTATTCCAGAAAATTTCCCACCCCACATCTTGGGTCACTACATATGACTCATAACAACAGCAGAATTTGATATTGGGCTGTGTTGTATTGTAGTCTCTCATCCCCTCCCAACATTTCTGAAAATCAGCCTACATAGAAACCAGAAACAGTGGGTTTTGGGGTGCATAGAGACAAAATTTGTTACTGCCCAGGTGCATTTGCCTACCCATGTTCTAGATAAGAATTCCTTCCCAGTTCTGCTATTGTGTTGGTAAATGCTGCTTCTTCATGGTCTCTATAAATCACAAAACTGAATCATACTGCGCTTGTGCAGGTTCTTATGGAACCTTTACTAAACTCTTTCGTTTTCGATTTTATCAGTAGCCCCACCCTTCTCCTTTCAGCTATAAATTGCCCCTGTTCCGGCAAGCTCCTCAGTTCCATGTCTGGGATGGAGGCTGAGTAGAAGAATGGCTAGGCCAAACTTCTAGGAAATCTTTCCTCGAGTGCGGAGTACCCCAGGGAGCCATATTATCACCAACGTTGTTCAACATCTATGTCCGGCCTTTGGCTGGTATAGCCCGGAGCTTCGGCCTAGGGTGCTACCAATATGCCGATGACACTCAGCTCCTGCTGAAGCTGGAGCCTGGCGCAACTTCGGTGCCTGAAAACTTCACTCGAGGTCTGGAAGCAGTAACAAAATGGCTCCGTGCCCACAAACTCAAAATAAATCCATCAAAGACGGAGATCTTATGGCCGGGCCGCCCAGAACCACCTTTCCCACTGCCCCCTTGAGGTGAACCATTGATTCCGTCCCCCTCAGTAAAGAGCCTTGGTGTTATCCTGGACTCCAAATTGTCGATGGAGGCCACACGAGCAAAAGGGCCTTCTTCCACCTGCGCCAAGCGAGACAACTGGCGCCCTAGCTCCCGACGGAAGCGCTAGCTACAGTAATCCATGCCACGGTTACATCACGGCTGGATTACTGTAACGCCTTATATGTGGGTCTGCCCGGTCACTAACCCGCAGGATCCAGATTGTGCAGAACGCGGCCGCCAGGCTTCTCACAGGAACATCGATGAGATGCCACATTACACCATCCCTGCAGCGCCTGCACTGGCTGCCCGTTGAGTATAGAGCCTTACATAAGACCTTGACCTTGGCTTTCAAAGCCCCTACGGGGCCGGGGCCCAACATACTTAAAGGACCGCTTGCTGATGCCTGCCTACTCAAGGACACCGCGGCGGCAAACAGGAACCTCCTTTGCGTCCCGGGCGTGAAAGAGGCCCACCTGGAGGCCACGAGACGGAGATCGTTCTCCATTGTGGCCCCGTTCTCTGGAACTCGATGCCACCGGACCAGAGAGCCTCCCTCGACCTGCCCCAGTTCCTGACCGCTCTAAAGACCTGGCTATTTAGGAAAGCCCATGGCTAATGCAGAACCAGGAACTCAACTACCTGAGCCTGGCCCTTGCATTTAACCCCTAAATATTTTAATCTAATTTTTAATATTTTTAATATTTTTAATTGTTGAATTGCTATATGTAAGTCGCCCGGAGCACTAACGTGGAGGGCGACTCAGAAATAATAAAGTCAGTTCAGTTCAGTTCAGTTCAGTTCAGTGAGTAAGGAGAGAGGTGTCACTGTTGGAGGAAGGAGCAGAAGCAGGAACACTCATAGGAGTAGGATTTAGCTGTGGAAGGTCTGTGTTTGATTCATTGAGGATTGTCCAAACAAAGTCTGAGTGTCAGGGGCAGGAATCAGACACTGGGATGAAGTATCCTCCCTTGATCCTGAGACAGGAAGTAAGGGGATGCAGGGAGTGCATGTGACTCAGCTGTTGTCTGGTCAGCTCTGATAGTGCAGACAAGTGGTTGGAGCTGCAGACATCAGCCTGCACAGCAGAATGTATTAGCTGTAGAAGGAGAACCCTTAGCAGCAGGAGAAGGAAGCAGAAGGCGCAAACAACCCTTCAGGGCAAGCTGCTGAAGGGTTAATCAATCCTTCCATGTGCAATTTTGCAGTCTTGTGGCAGCCAATGAAAAACATCCTCTGGGTGACTGTTTCCAGTTGAGTTCTGGCAGACTGGAGTAGATGCCCCACAGAGGACCTCAGTGTGCAGGGCAGATTGTACAGAAAAAGGCTATCCTGTAGGTCAGTGTTTCTTAAACTCTGGTCCTTCAGATGTTTTGGACTTCAGCTCTCACAATTCGTAACAGCTAGTAAGGTGGCTGGGATTTCTAGGTGTTCTAGGTGTTGAAGTCCAAAGCACCCAAAGGAGCAGAGTTTGAGAAACATTGCTGTAGGTAACCTGTACCAAAACATGTAGAAACACAGTTACATGTGTCCTTCCTTTTCTAAGAGCATCTCGAACCCTTCTTCTTGACCTATCCAGGGGCAAATTCTTGAATGACCTATTAGGATAACTGCCTTTTATTTAACTGCAGCAATCTGCACAGAGGGCCCGCCGCGAGCATTTTTGGGTGCACAGAGGTCAATTTTCATAGCTACAATGTAACTGAGTTTTAGGTTTGTCCTTAAAGAGACAGTATGACCATGTGATATATTTAGTGTTTTCAAAGGCTATGACATAATAGCTGAGTGGGTGTATATTGCCATCTAGAACCATGGGACTCAGAAAAATCAATATTGTAATAAGAAAAATGGACAAGAAGGAAGCTACTTTTCAAGCTTTTTAAAAAAGCAGATGAGCCAACTTGGTACAGTTAATAAAGGAAGCACTTACACTCTAAATTAGATTACTTGAATTAGATAAATATCTAATCCCTCTGTAGAAGATGTATCTTCCCAATTACTTCTTTAAATGTGAGGCTCCTGTATAAAAAAATCAAAATGGAGATGAGGATTTATCCAGCATTGATAAATAATTTCAGCTCTAGATTTTATACATATATAACATTTGACAGATTGTGAACCTAATCATGCTCTCCTTTCCCCATTAATTTAAAAAATATTTTCACTGGTGTGAAGCGTTGAAAATCTTTTCAAACCTTAGCTGCTTAAGTTAATTGCTTAACACTGACTTTTAAGGATTATGATGCAGATTATGTCTCATTATGAACATATCGCTTCTGTAAAGTTATTGCATCAACATTGATTGTACACTTAAAAAAATAGAGGGGTGTTGTTCCATCATGCACAGGCCTCAATCTTGTACTAAATTTTTAATTCCTAGGATTATTCTCAATTTATGGCAGCTCATTGACCAAATAGGGATCTCCTTGCAAGATAGGAGGAGAACTGAAACTGAGATCTTCTGCATGAAAATCATCTGATCTTTTATTATGTTATATCTTTCTTCCGTGCATGTGTTATTCAGGCCAAATATTTAGATGCATGTTAATGGAGGTACTGTCAAAGATTCCTGTTCATGTTAGCTGCACAATATCTCCAGCTTGTGAAATGTTATGAGAATGAGGGTGGTATTACCCTTGTATCCTGCTTTTGTGCAATCTCAGATTGGCCACTATAGGAAAAGAATGCAGGGCTAGATAGGTCTTTGGCGTGGTCCAGTACAGCAATTCTTATGCTGACTCATGATTCACATGTATGATCCACTAGAGTAGTAAAAATGTAAATATTACATCCTGCATATTATGTGCATCAGAAGGAATTATATTCTACCCAGTCAATTTAAGAATCAGACGGTATAGAGATGTAAAAAAAAAATTGGCTAGTCTACCACAGATGCTTGTGGTGTCAAATTGATATCGGATACCAAAGCACTCTGACTGGGGGTTTTTTACCCACAAGGAAGTACCTTTACTGTAGTTCCCTTGTGATCTGAGACTCACATAATAATGAGCCAAGAATAATTGTGAATCCATTTCAAAGAAAAAAGTGTGCACATAATTCTTGTGATGGCCCAAAATTGATTTCACTGTAGCAAAAAAGCCATATGAGTGGTTTTATTTAATATAAGCATGTCCCATAGCACCAGTCATAGCCTTGTCCTTTATATCAGAATAATACATCTCAAATGTCTCTTTAAAGTTTGTGCTGATGTCTTTAAATTTCACAATGACAGCTTTGTAGGAAGAAGCACCAGCTACTCTGCCAAGCCCCTGGGTTCTCTTCCGATTGCTATTAAAAAGATCCTTGGGATTTCTGTCTCTAGTTTACTGTTCCCTTTGTACAATTTTTCTCACATCTGTCCAGGAAGAGAAATGTAACCAGTGGTGCTTTCTTCTAAGTCGGTCCCTTGAGTGAGAGAGGTGCGCCTTCTCCTCATTTGTAGCTTTATTTAAAAACACATTGCTTTGCTTATGTAGCTGATACCCGAAAGGTGTATCTTGTGGTTTTCTTCCCTTCTTCAAAGGGGAGGCATAGATTTTTTCTCTTTTGCATAAGTTTGAATCCATGCTTCCTTGCTGCCTGCATTGATCTGTTTCTCCCGCCAGCTCCTTGTTTTTTCTTCCCCTTTGCAGCTGGCCAACTCAGCTGTTCACAGTAGAGCTATGTGACCATGGGCAGCTTCTCTTTTAATAACCACTTGCCGATGTTGGCTATTGATCAAGCAAACAGAGAGATGAGCTACAGCTCAAAGGAGGAAGGCCAGTTTATTCTTCCTCACTTTTTCCCTTTCCTGTCAAGTCAATATAGAAAATTCCTTTTGGGCTGTGAGTGCTCTGACCTTGACTCTGGCAAGCAGCACTGCCTTCCCAGAGGAATTAATCTATCTCATCATCAACATTCTCACTTCCAGAAAAGGAAAAAGAAAGAACAGCAATCTGTAAGACAACTGGAAGAGACCTCAGAGGGCATCTAGTCCAGTCTCATGCACCATAGAGCATGCACATAGAATGTGGGAATTGCTGTCTTAGTTCATCTCTGTGCAGCCATGATAACATTCTGAACTGTTGCTTGCTTTTTCTACTAACCTTTTTTTTGTAAATAAAGATTTCTAATTTTTCTAAGTCCCAGTAGAGACTTTCTATAATTTGAAATGGAAGGCTTACAAATTGAAAGTCTTTGAAAAGCCTTTGCTTTATTAACTTCTCAAAGTCTCAGGTTAGTGAACCAGTCCAAATAAGATATACACAAACTCTACTGCAAAGCAGATCCACATAGAAATCTGATTTTACTGTCTTCTAAACTTATTGTTGGCAGACTATTTCTCACTGTTTTATCAGGACAAAATAACACACTAAAAATTAGAATGTGCCTATTAGCCGATAGATTATTTATTTAATTGTGTTTGGTTGCACAGGCCTTTCTTAAACACTTATCTGGGTTTATTTTTATTTATATCAAATGATGATTTGAAGGCATACAACAAGAGGTAGTTAGCAAGAGTGTAAAATGTAAGTCAGGTACTTGGAAAATAGCCTTTTAAAACAGCTTTCTCTAGTTAACTATTATATGGAAGGCTGATATTTACAGTTGGATATTATTTTTTTTGTTTCATTTAATATGCTTTTTTCAAAAACTATGAATGATCTTACAAAATGGCCTCCTAAATGAAATGTTACCCACTGTATGAAAATTAAGGATGCCACCAGTCATTGCATTTCCTGCACACAGCGGTAGGATTGGTAGCATTATTATTTCAAAAGTAGTATGTTGAGTGCTGCTTGCTATTTCCATGCTACCTTACTCCACCAAGGTGTTGTGAATCAACAGATACAAATAACTGCCAGCTTTGTGTATAGTTAGCACCAAGAGGACATCAGAAATGTAATTTAGGTTTATGTAACACAGTTTACTACTTAAAAATGTTCATACCTGCTTATTAGCTAACACTGTGTATTATATGTCTTCAGCTCGTATGTCAATGATTTATGCATTGGCTCAGTAATTAATCAGAGTGGAGATTGCAGTCAAGAAATCAGAAAAAGGCTAGGACTTGGAAGTGCAGCTATTAAAATACTAGCCAAGAACCTGAAATGTGAAGATATGTGATTGAGTGCTGAAGTTAGAATTGTCCATGTCATTGTATTGCCCATTTCTATGCATGGTTATACAAGGTGGTCAGTGAAGAAACTGATAGGAAGAAAATTAATTCATTTGAAAGCGATGTTAGAGAAGAGTTCTATGGATATTGTGCACTGTTCATAAGACAAATAAATGGGTGCTAGAGCAAACCAAGTCTAAATGCCTAAATGCCATCCTTTGGACACATCATGAGAAGAGATGGCTTCGCTAGAAAAAACAGCCATGCTTGGTAAGGTAGAAGGCAATAGGAAAAGAGGAACAGTGCATTGCAGTTGAATAGACTCAATTGAGGAAGCCACAGTCTTGATCTGCAACACTTAAGCAGGGCTGTTGTCTTGGTAGGGTGACCTGGAGATCTCCATAATTTGAAGCTAACATGACAACAAGATGATGACTAAGAATACCCATTAATTTCCATGATCCACTTTAGTTGGCCTCATGTGTCACTAGACTGTTTACTGGAGAAATTGCTCTTAAGAATACAAATTTATGCTGGTATCAACTAAAAGAAGTAGATCTATCCAAATTTCTCAGTCAATTTATTTCAGTATAAAATTGTTTTCTTTTTTTAATAGTAATTATTTTATTTAATAATGAAACAAAATAAAAAGCTGTTTTCCAAATACTGTTTTGCAACTTAAAGCTGGTGCAATTTTATACATATAATGCATGTAAAATGTCTATCCATAGGTACTTCACTACATGCATCTCATGAAGTAAACTTACACTATAACTGTTTCTCTCAAGCTGGTCTCAAAAGTACTACAATATCCTTTTGCATACTAATCCAGATTATTATGGCTATGACTTTGACGCATATTAACATACCATCACACCTGGCTAATGACATGTGTCCATTGGTTGGGGTTTTCTTTGGCTCCAGTGAGTTTGTGCCTCTTAGTTGAGAGAGATTAATGTTATAGTAGCCATTACTTTGAGTTAAAACCTTACTGGGTTTTTGGCTCAAAAGCTACCTAGGGTTAGATATGACCGAAACCAAACAAATATTGAAAGAAATGTTGCGGGACTCAGAATGACAACATAATTTTTGCACACCAGCACAAGGCAGCACTTTAGGTGGGATTTGAATGGAAAGTGGATGAACAGGGCCAATGCTTTTATGGACAGAACATTGTTTTAATCTGGAATGAATGCGTATGATGTTTGGATGGTTGTATTTTGATGTATTTTAATTGTATTTTGGTTGTTGAGGGGTTCTGGGGTCTTGTATTGTTGCTGTGTGGGCATCGAATTGCGCCTTACTGTAAGCTGCTCTGAGTCCCCCCTCGGGGGTTGAGAAGAGTGGGGTAAAATGCCGGAAATAAATAAATAAATAAATAAATAATGGTCTATATAGAGACAAAATAGGGGCCTTGGTTGGACTAATTAATTTGGTTCTTTTAATTTCAGATTTTCCTATTTATATAATTGACTGTACCCAAAATATAGAAGAACTTTCTTAAACATATATTTGAATATGTTCCCGTCTGTAGTACTTGAAATCCTGTTACAGAATTTGGAAAGTGAAATACAGGAACCATTCCTTGTATTTTATTGTTTAGTTCTTTGTACTTATGCAAGTACTTGATTGTTCTGTTATTGCTGTCTTAGGATGCTCCGTTGATTATTAAGGGATTTTCTTCTCGCGGACTCTGATGGACTGCTCAGAGTTTCTTTGGTGCTTGCTCTCAAAATTTGGGAATTTTTTTTCAAATACAAAATATAGCCATGTTAATCCTGCTAGAGCTGAATTCCTGCCTACTCCTTTTTAAACTGTAATGTTTAATGTTGTTACTGATGCTCAATGGTCAGATTTGAATGGGGGAGGGGGTTCAAGTGGAGAAAGAAGGTACATTGATTAAAAAAATACTGTTCTGCAACTCTTCAGTTTAAAAAATGGGAAGATGGGGGAGGGGTAGAGACACCTGGCTATCTATATTATTTGCTTCTCCTATTAATGATTATATGTTGTGCTTTGCCTTCTCCATATTTAAAAGATGATTAATAAACATAATAAATGTAAAGAGTGATTAATAAAGTATAGTAGAGTCTCGCTTATCCAACCTTTGCTCATCCAACATTCTGTATTATCCAATGCAGTCTACCTCCCACCCGGATCCACAGCTGTTTCAATACATTGTGATGCTTTGGTGCTAAATTTGTAAATACAGTAAGTACTGCATAATGTTACCATGTGTTGAACTGCTTTTTCTGTTGATTTGTTGTAAAACATGATGTTTTGGTGCTTAATTTGTAAAATCATAACTTAATTTGATTTTTAATAGGCTTTTCCTTAATCCCTCCTTAGTATCCAACATTTTTGCTTATCCAACGTTCTGCTGACTCATTTATGTTGGATAAGCGAGACTCTACTGTATATAAACCTATTATTAAAGTGCCTAAATTGTGATGGGCGAACTGTCCTTTGCATTACCTAACAAGAAGCATCAAGCAGACTGTGATTGAGGCAACTTCCTCATGTGACAAACCCTCTCTGGTGTTGTCCTCATTCTGTTTCCATTGGATTGGAAACAGTAAAGAAAATCCTTACCGCTAGTAATGGCAAGCACGATTTTTCTTTCTCGCAAGGCCATATGATCTGGGGGCAGCAGCATGGTTTTTTTAACGAAGTGAGTAGGTGTAGTTTTGTGTAAACTTTGCAGTCCTAGTATCAAAGCCAGCTTTAATTTTAACCAAAATAGCTGAAAGGATGATAAAGCTTCATGTTTGCACAGGGTTAGAGTGTAGAAAGCAAATGAACAGCCTCTTTCTGTGTTTTATGTTGCTTATTAGCTAGCGAGGAAGGCGTTCAAGCTGTTTTTGATGCTTGCTTGAGTATGGTGCATTAGATAGAGTAGGCGAGCCAAATCCCTAGCCCACATGTTGAGACTGTCTTGCTTCTAATTTGGCACACGACATTTGGAATAAAACTATTGCAAGTCTTTCTTGCTTTTCCTTAAATTGAGAGAGACAAGGAAGAGGCAGAGTATTATTTGTGCTTAATCTAACTTTCCCAAAGGAAAGGCAACTGCTTGGTTGAAAAGCATGTTTTTCGGGGGCTTGTCATATCTGGACCAGGCCCATTGCCTTAAATATGTAATTTGCTTGCACAGCACATGCCTGCTGTCCGTCTTCGGATCTGTCAGCACACCCTATAAGATCCCCTTTATCTAAAGGAATGCTTTTCTGAAAGGTATGATTATTCTAGACTGCTGAACAAGTTTTCCTATGTGACTGGCATTTAAACAACCATGGTGTTTTGTACAATGGCACTTAGAGAAGTACTCTGCAGGAGTGATCCCCCCACACACACACACACACACACAGACTGTTGAAGGGGGGGATGGAAAAGTGGTTGGGAGATGGAGCAAAGTGAGGAACACACTACCGTCACATACAAAAGCCTGAATCAGCCATAGTCACAAGACTCCTAGCAGTTTCTACAAAAATGAAGGTAATTTTATGAAGAATGCACGGAGGTACTTTGAAGGAGAAGTGTGGAGGACCTTTGGAGCAGTGATTACATTTCAATTTTATCATTGGAGGAATCACAAATATCAGTGTTTTGTTTCACTTCTGTAGTCATGCCTCTGCAAAGTGATATCAAAGGTGTATCCTTTACACAGTAACTGTTTGGGTATATTCTGGAGTCATTCTACACATTTTTGTCAACTGTTGACTATGTGGCAATTCCATGAAAATACCATATTATGTGGGGCAAATCACTTCTGCTCACTATGCTCACCATGGGGGAAAACATTAGTTGCCACAGAAAAGCTGTTCTAGCTAGCCTTTATTTTGCTCCTAAAATACAGGTGCATAGTCTTCTTTCAGTAGTGACAGTCTCTGTTTCTTGTCCCTTCAAACTCGCATGCTGATTACAACCTTTTTTGTTGCCATTTAAGAACACTAATTTTTGTGAAAGACCTCAGTGCTTTCTCTCCTGGTGTTTTTGATGACTGATGCAGGGAACGGAGGGATGATATAATATTAGAACTCTATTCACATTAAACAGAATCTTCCCACAACTAATGTCTAGAGCAGCGTGTTTGGAATGTTTATTGTCTTTCTTGGCGATAGATATGGTAAAATTCCCCGAATTAGGTATTGTTAATGTATTGTACAGTCACTTCCATACATATATACCTTAGGAGAGGGAGCCTTCTTGTGTCAGACGTAAGAATTCATGAAGAATTCAGACATAGTTAATTCTTCCATCCTTCAATATCAGGCGAAAGTAGAGGGAGATATACGAGGGCGGGTCAATAAGTCCGTGACTTTTTTAAATTTCCCGCCTCTTAAGTGAAAGGGCAGCACTGCTCCTGTCAACAAGCTGCGTCATTTAGTTTGTGTTTGACAGCCATTGATAGCAGACTACCTCATGATTTGAGGAGAAAATGGAAAAAAGTGAATTTCATGTGCTCATTAAGCATTATTTTTGGCAGAAAAAAACCATCACTCAAACCAAGGCTAAGCTTGATAAATACTATGGGGACTGCACCATCAATTTCAATGGTAAAAAAGTGGTATACTGAATTTCATTGTGGCCATACTAGCACGGAAGATGCCGAACGTTCTGTACGCCCAGTTGAGGTCTCTACACCCAAAACAATTGAAAAAATTCACGATATGGTGTTGGTCAATCGGAGATTGAAAATGTGAGAGATTGTGGAAGCCACAGTGGTTTCAATTTTAAATGATCACTTGGGTATGAGAAAGCTTTCTGCAAGAAGGGTGCCGCGTTTGCTCACAATCGACCACAAACGCAATCGTGTGACAATTTCGCAGGAGTGTTTGGCGTTGTTCAACCGCAATATGGACAGGTTTTTGCGCCGTTTTGTAACTGTGGATGAAACGTGGATCCACCAGAGAAACCCAGCAGTCAAAACAGTGGGTTTCTCGGGGTAAATTGGCGCCAAAGAAGGCCAAGGTGGGTTTGTCAGCCAATAAAGTAATGGTGACTGTTTTTTGGGATGCACGCGGTATAATCCACATTGACTACTTTCAAAAGGGTAAAACAATCAATGATGAATATTATGCCAACTTATTAGGTCGATTTAATGAGGATTTGGGGAAAAAACAATTGCATTTGGCCAAGAAAAACGTTCTTTTGCACCAGGACAATGCAAGGTGCACACATGTGCAGTTACCATGGCAACAATCCATGAATTGGAATACGAATTGCTCCCTCATCTGCTCTATTCTCCGGATTTAGCCCCGAGCAACTATTTCTTGTTTCCAAACCTGAAGAAATGGCTCGGCGGAAAGAGATTTGACTCCAACAATGAAATCATCTCACAAACAAATACCTATTTTGATTACCTCAACAAACCTTATTTTTTGGAAGGGATTAAAAAATTGGAGAAACGTTGGACAAAGTGTATAGAGCTCAAAGGAGACTAGGTTGAAAAATAAAACACTTTTTTATCCAAAAACCTGAGTTTTATTCAAAAAGTCACAGACTTATTGATCCGCCCTAGTAGAAAAACACTTCTTTTATTGGATTTGCTGAGGACTCTTCCGCTCTTTGAATTCTTTCCATCCCAGTTCATCTTTATAAACTCTATTTTACTTTTAGGAATTTGTGCTTGATTTTCCATTTAGTTCCCTATCATCTTTTCATTTTGAGTTGCATTGTTTTTAAATGGTTACCTTGTTTTTATTGACTTTGTGTACTTTTTTCCTGGGTCCCTTTTTGGCTGAAATGGAAGATAAGCATGCTTCAGATAAATAAAATAGATAACTATTTCAAAAGGCTTTGAATTAAATGAGTACACGATTTAAAACCTCTGGTCATGCCTTCAGCACTGTAGAAATAGTCAAAGGAGCTGGAATGATGAAATAAAGGATTTCTGTCTGGTTTTTGGTAATAAGCAGGGGCAATACACAAGGTAATCTCTCCTTAAAAAGGACCATAATCCAAAAGAGTGGGGTTCCTGGATTGTAAATTTACATTTCCAGAAGCAATAAACTGGTAATTGCTGGATAAAGTGGTGTTTTTCCAAGAGATAAAAAATAAATTACTTTGTATTAGTTATAAATACTAATCATTTGATGTAGTAATTGTATATATAGGTTGGGGTCTATTCTCGTTTAGATTAGAATATACCTAAATCCATCATAAACAATTGGCTTAACTATACTTAGTGTTCTATTTATATTTATAGGGCTTGATTTCACAGTCCAGACTTCCTTCCATAACAGGAAGCAAAACAGGGTGAATTGAGAAACATCTGTATCTGTATCTGTATACCTTTATAAAGCGGAATGTTTGTATGTATGTATGTATGTGCGGAGGGCGGAAGGGCGGATATGTGGCAGCCACTTTCACAGGCCACAGCGACCAGCGCGGGTGATGGACCTGCACCAAACTTGGTACACATAACCCCCCTAACCCCCTTTACATCCTGGAGCGGTTCGGGGGACATGACCCACGGATTATGGGATTTGTAGTACTTTCAAACACTTTGGTTCCTACAGACCACTGAGGTCACCAAAAAGGACCAATACAGACCACACTTAGCACACACAGCCCCCATGACCCACTCTACGTCATGGTGCATTTTGGAGGACGGTGGACTATGGATGATGGGACTTGAAGTACCTCTACTCACTTCCCAAGTCCGCTGCAACCCTCATCCAATCACTGATCGAGACCAAACTTGGCATACATAACCCCTATGACAGCCTTCACGTCCTGGTGAGGTTTGGGGGAAGACTGACAATGGATGATGGGATTTGTAGTACTTTCACACCCCTCTGTTCCCACAGACCACTGAGGCCCCCAACAAACACTGATAAAGACCACACTTGGCACACAGAGCCCCAGTGACCCACTCTACATACTACTGAAGTTTGGAGGGGGCCAGAACATGGATGATGGGACTTGAGGTACCTTCCCTCACTTTCCAAGACTGCTACAAACCTAATCCTATGACTGATCAACATGAAACCTGCCACACAGAGCCCTCATGGCCCACTCTACATCCTGGTGCAGATCGGAGGAGGGTGGACCATGGATGATGGGACTTGAAGTACCTCTACTCACTTCCCAAGTCTGCTGCGACCCTCATCCAATTACTGATCGAGACCACACTTGGCACACATAACCCCCATGACTGCCTTCACGTCCTGGTGAGGTTCGGGGGAGGACTGACAATGGATGATGGGATTTGTAGTACTTTCACACCCCTCTGTTCCCACAGACAACTGCGGCCCCCAACAAACACCGAGAAAGACCACACTTGGCACACAGAGCCCCAGTGACCCACTCTACATCCTACTGAACTTTGGAGAGGGGCAGAACATGGATGATGGGACTTGCAGTACCTTCCCTCACTTTCCAAGCCTGCTACAAACCTAATCCAATAACTGATCAACACCAAACCTGGCACACAGAGCCCTCATGACCCACTCTACATCCTGGTGCTGTTTTGTGTGAGACGGACCACGGATGATGGGACTTGAAGTACCTTCACTCACTTCCTAAAAACAATGCAACCCTCATCCATTCACCAATACAGACCAAACTTAGCACACAGAGCCCCCATGACCCAATCTACACCCTACTACACTTTGGGGGAGGGTGGAACAGAGATGATGGGACTTCCACTACCTTCAGTAATTTCATGATACCACTGCAACTCCCAATAATGATGGATCAAGACCAAACTTGGCACACAGAGCCCCCATGACCCACTCTACATCCTGCTGCACTTCTCAAATGACCCGGGCACCGCCAAGTCCCCAAGCTAGTAATAATATAAATAAAAGGTTTTCATGAAATATGTTGTGCCCCCATACATTTTGTTATGTATGTGTCTGTATATCTTATAATGGGTTGATTTAACCTCTCATTTTCTAGTAGAACTGAATTACTGTGTTGCGAAATGATGTATGCCTAAAAAGTTGTCACCAACATGAAATGTTTGGACAGTTCTGATCTAGAGATTAATCTAGACCCAGTTGTCTTCTTGACAACTTTCTTTCAAGGCAACTGACAGGCCCTGTGTACCCCTTCTTCAATAACAGGAATGGTGATGCCAGTTCTTATACTTTATCTTTCTTTGAAGAGCAACTTGAATCTTGCCATTCTACTGGAACCATGATTTAAATCTTTAATGCAGAATGTCAGGTTATCTCCTTGTGGTACCATACTGAAAGTATATGTGTATGGGGATGTGGTGACAAATTCAAGCTTATTATAGCAGTTGAATTGTTTCCTATAATTTTAAGCATTATTTCAGGTGACTGACATATAAAGATATTTCCACTTGCTATTAATTGAATTACTTCATCACACTAGAGAATGAATCCACTTTAAATTCGGTTTCTGCCTCCTGCAGAATTCTGGGGTGTGTAGTTTAGTGAGGTTGTTAAAGGCTCCTCCCTAAACTACAAACCTCAGAATTCTGCAGGAGGAAGCAACTGGATTTAAAGGGGAGTCATTCTCTATTGTGATGAAGTCTAGAGTTTGACACAATTGCTCTCGTGGATCATTAATCGCTTACAGTAGTCAGCATGACTCAGAACATAGCTCTTTGGTGTATATGATCAGACATATGCAGACAGCCCCTCCACTGGGCTGCTTTGCCCACAGCCTCAAATTTAGAGGAAGCTTGATTAACTGTGGAGGGCAGTGTAACCCTTTCTTCTATAGCACTAAGACAATAAAGTAGTCCGTTATGCAAAGGTTCAAAATGTTTATCCATCATGAAACTTACAAATTCATTCATTCATAGTAAAAACAAGAATCCTGTGGCCCTCCAGGTCTCGTAGAGCTGCAGTTTCCAACATTTCCTCACCATTAGCTGTACAGGCAGTACCCAAGTTACAGCAATCTGATTTACAAACAACTCAAAGTTAAGAACAGATGTGAAACAACAGAAAGTGAGAGAAATCTACTCCAAGGAAGGGAAATTCACCACTGAAGTTTTATCACTAATCCTTATTTCCACACGAAGCCAATTGTTTCAAAACCCAATTATCACAGACACAGAGAGGTGAAATCTACTCAGCAGGGACATAGACAGCAAAACAAACATCACAGGGGTCTTATATATTTATATTTGGCTGGAGTTATACTTTAAAATTTTATTTGTTCCAACTTACATACAAATTCAACTTAAGAACAAACCTACAAAACCTACTTTATTTGTAACTTGAGGACTGCCTGTACTTGATTACACTGATTTAATCCGATCAGTGAAAAATAATTGTAGTTCTTGAATGTTTCAGAGATAAAACAATCATGTTGAGAGGCTACTTTCTATTTACCACACAAGGAGAATCGAGAAATTATAATGAAAGGGGAGGAAGGGAGGGAAGAGAAAGGAAGTGTTTCATTTTCATTTTAATAGTTGGAAATTTTCGTGATATTTAAGTTGTATTGAAGAAGCACAATAATAAATAAATTACATTAATAATGGGGTATTTTATAGTTTAAATAATTTACAATTCATTTTTGCAAGTTTCAAGTCTTGCATAATGTTCTTGACTTTGAAACAATAGAGAATGCTTTTTGAAAAAATGCATGCAGAGTTAATGTGATAATTGTTGTTTTGGAAGTACTGGGTGCATGTTTCA
Organism: Anolis apletophallus; assembly: GCA_030556195.1. NCBI lineage: Eukaryota > Metazoa > Chordata > Lepidosauria > Squamata > Anolidae > Anolis > Anolis apletophallus. The sequence continues at coordinate 39,393,588 of JARBWK010000001.1, read as the reverse complement.
CATGATTGCATTGTTAACACAATAAAGAACACAGCTGATGTGTAGGGAATCTTTTGCTATGAATTGAAATAAAAATTATGTAGTAACTGACTCATAAGGGAAAGGGATGGTAAGGACAAAGCCAGGTGGGATGTTGGCTGAGACACAGACTCCGAATGTCTCAATTGTTCAGTTTTAGCTGACATCACTGAGTTGATTTCACAAGTATAAAATTCACAAACTCTTTCATCTCTTTTTTCTATTCTATGGAGAAGTCTGCTCAGTTTGATACTAGAATTTGGAAGCAAAAGTGACATCACGATAAAAAGTGATGGGTAGCTCAGTGCAGCATAAGAAGCTTTGTCTCTGGTCAAAGATACTGTACTTCCTTATCCACAGATTTGATATTCATGGTTTCACTTACCTGTGCTCCAAAAAATGGCCCTCTGCCCTGAAAGTGATTGTGGACCTCTCTAGCCCTTCGGTGCAATTTTATGGTATGGTTAAAATATGGGTTTTGCTGTTATCTATGCTTTGGGGTATGCGGGGGGTGTCTTAAAATGTATCCCCCCCATAGATACAGAAGTCAGACTATATTATAATTTTAAATGGGATTTTTTATTGTGGGGAAGAGCTTCTAGACTGATCATAGATTATTTTTATGATTACTTCCATATGTATTGACCACTATTAGTATAGAGGAGGGCTTCTTAAACATTTCCATTTGGAACTTATTTTGGCCTAACATTTTTTAATGTGACCCCCAGATATATAGGTATATAAAATAGGTATGTAAACCAAACATTTACTGGTAAGAAATCAGCATTCACAAGGCTTACTAAATAGGCTGTTTTTCTTTTTTATGAAGTACAGCTGAAGCATCTTCTGCAAAGTCCACTGTAAACTCTGCACAACAGATTTGTGTAAACGTCTAAATTACCTTTAGGCGACAGTTTAATAAGCAGTGGTATAGTAAATAAGCAAGTCCTCAGACCCCTAAGAGATTATGCTCTTAAAACTCAGAACATTGATGAAGAAAATAACTTCATTTCCTGTTTTGATTATTAAATTTGAGATCTTCTGGCAGACCTACCCTGTCAATTTTAAAATATGAATTTTAAATTTATGTTCCATAAGTATTGTGTTTTTATTTTTGTACTAGGCCTATATGTTGTAAGATATGTATTTTATGGTATTGTGTTTTATTTGGATGTTAACTGTCTTGTACCCTGTCTCAATCCATGAGGAGAGGTGGGTAACAAATCCTTTTAAAATTATTGTTATTGTCTCTAGTTTGTCATAAGAAGTCTGTTCAGCCAGCTACATTGATTCATGGGCATGCATGGAAAGTTATTAGTAAACTGGACTAAGATAACAAGTCAAAATCCTGAAATGCCTTCAACAATATAATAATGGTACCCAGGGTAAAAATAACCCAAATGAATAAGTAGGTGGTTTGAATCATGGGAGGTTTGTTGCTGTTTAATGTGTATATTTAGTGCTATCGCTTGAATTTCTTTGAGGTGTACATGGCGAGCCCAGCCATTCCCTTTTCTTAGAAACAAGCAGAAAGCAGCAGAAGGAAGTAAACTTAAAATGGTTGCAATTTGCAGTGAAGGGTAGAAGAGTCAGTGTGGCAATTTGAATGTGAAATTGATCTGAAGAACTGCTTTGTGCCTCTGAAGTTTTGCCATTGATCTTTATGTAATGGATTACTGAGACTCCAGGGTCCAGGATAGCTGAGTGGAGCTGTGATGTATCCTCCATTGCTTTCAAACAAATGTTTTTCTACTCTCCCAATAAATCTTTCACAGACAGAATCCATTTTGTGTATTTCCAAAAAAATGCCTTGAATGTTTTGTGTTAGTTGTTAAAGGAACTTTTAGTAAATTATCTATAAGAATGGAATGGGAGGATTGATTTCTCTTGGAGCAGAGGCTTGGCATGCTAAACATAATACAGAGTTCCCAAAGTATCTCTAAAATGGACTTAAGATTTCTACATTTGTCAATTTCATATTGTCATTGGGAACTTTGCTGGGAGGATTAGATGGAAAGTGCTTAACAGAAGTATCTTGTGTTCCTTTAGGTGCTGGAACAAGATGTGGTTCTTCAATCCATTGACAGAGCTATTGAGGCAATTCATAATGTGGCAACGAAGAATGGGGGGAAATACAATTTGGAACAAAGAGATGTCCTTCAGTAAGTATAGCAACCAAGAAATAATGAAGATGCATAATCTGAATGCAAATTTAAATGAAGGCATTCACTTACCATTCAAAGACAAACACTGTGCTATGAAAGGCAATGAACCAGTCCCACTCTGCCGCTTTCCTTTCTTCCTTCATCCTCACACCAAACAATGTATGAAGTGATGTCACTAAGTTTCTGCATTTCTTCTTTTCCTCCATCTTGTATTTTTGGCTGGTATGAATGGGAAGAGTCAGGCACACAGCACAGTATCTTGCAATGTTTTCTGTTAATATGTTATATGGAGGACGCTTCCAGACAGGACTAAAAATCTAATCTGTAGGAGGTTAAAAAAATCTGCTTCAGCGCGGATTTCAGTCTCCATTGCCCCCCCCCCCCAAAGACCTTATGGTGCCCAGGTTCATTTTCTTTAACTATTAGAGTGAAATTTGGGGCTTGGGGAGAGGAAGTGGGCGCCATCCTGTACCTTTGGACTCCATGAGGGTAAAAGGTGAGAGATGGCAATGAGGACTCACCCCTGGGTAGTCCCAGGACTACTTGGTAATGAGTCCCCTCAGGCCCAATACCCCATTAGACCCGGTCTTTCAGGAAGGCCCAGATCTAATGGGGTATCTAATTAATTTGGAACAAACCAGGGAAACCTTGATTTGTTCCAAATTAATTCGTTTTTACAGGAGACGCCAAGATAGGTCCCAGGATATGAGCCTGTCTGGGTGGGCCTGGAGATGAATAAAGAGATACGTGAATTGGTAGTACCTTTATGTTAACTTTTGTAACATTTTTTTCTTTTTCTTATTTTTCTTCGATTTATATACCACCCTTCCCAAAAAGGCTCAGGGTGGTTCACAACAATGAATACACAACACAACGTAGTTAAAAACAGAATAGGACCAGAATGAAAAACACAACCTTAGAGATTAAACGCCTGGCGGATTTAGCTCATAGAGTTCCACCATGTCCAACAGACTGACTTACTCTAGGAATGGTGTGATGTTTCATAACTGATCAAACAGTGCTTCCAGACTGAAGTATGAAAGTTTTATGGGAAAAGATGCTGTTAAAACAGCCCACATTAGGAATTGAGTGGTACTACCAAGATCTAAAAGGCTTTTGTGATATTGGAATATTGAGGTGGATATGGGCATCTTATCATAAATGTGGCACCTAATGATTAAACCAAGGAGTAATGAGCTTGTTACCCTCTGGATGTTGGCCTATCACAATAACTGGAAAATGACAGGTTCCCCCATTCCTGGCTTATGCTACTGAATTCATGTTTTCCTGTTGAGTTTTGTTGATGTGGGCAATAAGAAGTTTTATGAAGTTCCTACCTGCACATAGAGCTTTTGGATTTTAAAGATTAAAATGCCCTGATGCATTTCTGTAGAAATTTGTCTTTTCACAGTGATCTATGTTCGAATGCTTGTACTTCAATTTCATTTGAAGCATACCCTTTCTGCCACAAATCCTTTTGCAGTAAATTCTCATCAGGAGTCATGAACACTAAGTGATAAGCATCATTCATTCCTTAACTCTATGAATCAGAGTTGGATGGATTTGTTTGTCTTTATTTCAACTCTTTCCTAACTTGAAATTTCTTGTTAATTTTGTAGTGTTGATTTTCTTTGTGATTGCTATATGCCTGCTATATGTCATGTTTTTTTAAATCTCTGGTGATCCCAAGGTCACTATATCACACTATTTTCTTGGGAATATTTGTTCAGAGAGATTTGCCATTGCCTTCCCCTGATGCCAAGAGAGAGTGACTTATTTAGAGACACCCAGTGGGTTTCATGGCAAAGCAGAAATTTAAACCCTGGTCTCCAAAGTACTAGTCCAATGTTCAAACCAGTACACCACCTCTGGTTGGCTTTACAATTAGATAGTTGGATTTGTAACCTCATTGGTATGAGATCCTCATTATTAATGTAGCAATAAGTTCACTGTGTCTGTCCTGGTGAAACCCTGGATCCGTTCCTCAAGTCTTGTCTTCCCAGTCTGTCTGCTACTTTGTATTGCAGGAAGCTGATCCATCATAGGAAGGAAACCGTTTCTCGCAAAAGTCACTCACCATCCACTCAGGGGATGACTCCTTCTACCAGTGATCACCATCTGGACCTAGCTAGGCAGCCCAATGGTGTTTGCAGGACTGGATATGAGCGACATCACAGCTTGCCTAACACAGATAACCAAGAAGATGAAGATGGCTTTTATCAGGTAATGTTGTTGGTATATTTGTATCTTTTCTCATGTGGTCTTGACTGCATTTGTTAGTTCTGCTGGCTTTTTTTTTCTTACGTAGGAAGATTTTTATTCCTTTTAAATCTAGAATGTTCTGTTTTCTGTACATGATGATCTTGAAAAATGAATATAAAGGGAGAATAACAAGTAAAGAGATTTTTAATGAGCCAAGAAGCTATTTAGAAGGTGTGCAAACTGATAGATTCATAGTCATAGATAATCCAAAGGGGAAAAATGATACCTATCATCTGTTTCTGTTCATTTCTGTTATGAGAAAAAAGCGGGTAAGTATAGGTGATAGTAATGGGTTGGCAGGTGACAGCTTGTTCTTATGTTACATTTATTCCACCTGATATGACATGTAGAATAGACCTGGCTGCAGAGTTTTATTCATTTGCAAAGGTTTTTTGATATCCCCATGAGCAAGCTGCTATAAGAGAGGTTGTGGGAGGAATGTTAGGATATTCAGCAATCTAATGACAAGCTTTTTAAGATTTGAAAATTCCTTGGGGAAGAGACTGGGGAAATTATGATAGAACTGCTTAATGTTTGCCTGTCTCCTTTCAGCCTCCAAACTAATATTAAATATGGAAGTTTATATCTACTTCTTATTGGGATAACTGGGGAATATTCCCCTGCTCAAAACAAATATGCCTTACATGCTTTTCTTTGCTAATGACAAAGTAAGTACCAGAAGCATGACTTGTAAAGAAATTTTTGCTTATGTCAAGGATTCTGTGGCTTTCACTATGCAAAGGAAGCTTGTAGCAACTTGGAGACTAACTGAGAGAATGAAATAGGCAGCATGAGCTTTCATAGACAAAGACTATTTCCCCATGTCCATCTTAGTATACAAAACCTTAGGCTTTCTCTCTTTAGAGTTACAAGACTACTTTGCGTATTGATATTCCAGAGAAAGATGGTTGTAGTTTCCAGGTATGTCTTTAAATTTGTTGTTTATAGTATGTTTATAGGAAGTTTATAGCATGGAGGTGGAACTATTTATCCACCAAAGTATGAGTTTAGGAAGAGATTTATTCCCCCAAAAGAGGTAAGGATATGTATTGCTTGAAAAGAAGACAAGATGATTGTTGTAACAATTATGGGGAAATCAATATTGATAGTAACTTGAAGAACTCTCTTGGATGGAATGGTGCCTGCTATGATGACTACTTTCTTGATCTGTTTGCATCTGCACTCAAAGCCAGTAACTTATCAAACCTCTTTTGGAAAAAGTGGGAGAAACTATGGACTTTGATCCGGTGTGCTTTAACAAACATGCAAGTTTTCCTTCTTTTCTCTAAATGAACAAGGGAAGCTAATATGCTTACCATAAGATTTTTCCATGTCTAGGGAGAAACTAGTAATGCTTTTGTACAGGCAGAAATATGAGCAATTGAATTCTCTCCCCATCTATATTTATAATATGTAAGTGAAACTCAAGAAAGTCATGTACTTTGACAAATAGGAAGGAAGATTCCTACAGTCTTGGGGAAGATTAATCGATTATAATCTCTTTTGAGTGGGCTCTGATATAATGTGTTTTGTACATTATGCCAGGTGATCACCAGTAAGGGAAAATATTTTTGTATGTGTTGACTTTCCAGATAAAAGAATAAACATCTGCTAGCTTTAAGGATTCTCTTCCTTCCACTTAGAAAGGATATTTCCTGGCTTTAACCTTGACTTTCTTATAATGTCAATAGCAATGTTCCTTTCTAAGCAGTGTGTGAGCAGTTAACATGTTCTTGAAACAAAATTGTGGGGATCAACAGATGCCCGATGGCACCAATATGTCTTGGGAAGGAGGTATTAGGGTTTGGTAGAATCACGGGGCACATGATCTGAAGTTAGGAATCCTCTCAACATCACAGTGATACTTCTTTCTTTTATCTAACTGATATTTAATGAGCTAGTCTTGAAAAAGTGCATGCTTTGTTGGAGTTTGAAATCATATTGTTTCTGCATAGGTATCTCTGGCAAACACAAGTGTGATAAACCTGAAATAATTGATTTTTGGAACTAATATAAAGCTGTGACTGGGGATATGTTCCCATGCATGAATGCTTGCTGGGTTGGCAAAAGGTGAAAGAAGATTGGGTGGAGAGTTCTTTTGCTGTTTCTCTCTTACATTTTTTTTGCCAGTGCTTCTTTTAGCAAGTATTAGGAGCATGAAATTGACCTGATACTTTTCAATTTCACAGGTTCTCGTTTCTAGTCAGCATCCAGTAAAACAGCAAACAGCAAGAACAAAAATATTTTAAAACTAGGCTATATTTTTGTCCATCTGCAAAGGAAGGGAGTTGAAATTTACTAAAAGTTAAAAACAAAATTGTGTATTAGTGATAAGTGTGGGGACAAACTTACGTTTGTCTCAGAAACCTAATTCTACAGTAGATAGGTGCATTTATATATAGAAAGGTATGTATAATCCTTCTTCTAGCAAGCTGGTTAAGCCACCAGTACTTAACTAGCAATTTCACAAAGGAGAATTAATAGGAAAGGGGAAGCCCTGCCCCACCCCCCAAGCTTATTGATGCTAACTACCATAGTAGTCATTTTTTGAGAAATATGTGGTAGCTGATCCAAGACATAGTTCTGCCCTCAATATGAGATTCCACCCTTCATTGCAGTAGTAAAGGTGTTGACTCACAATATGGAGAGCTTCAAATTTGAGTTATAAATAACCTATGTTTTATACAAATCATAAATTCCATTTAAGATGAATTTCATGAGTTTCACATAGGATGTCAGTACAGCTTTCAATCTTTATATAAATGAAGGACAAATAGAGGCCAAACTGAGAGTTCCATGGTAACCATTGAAGTCTTTTTGTTTCAGCTTTCCCTGAAGTTAGCTGACTGAAATGGAAGGTTAAATCCTGCTGTTTCTGGTTATATCTAACATTTTCCAGAGCATGTAACTTTTATAGTATGGCAAATAATTATAGTTGTCCTTAATGGAGGTGTGTTTTCAGAAGTGTCCAGAGGGGTGCAGAACATTTTCTGTCTTCAGCAGTGATAAATTTGAACTGAAGACAGGCGGTTTGTAAATGATGAAATGGTTCATTGGGATCTTATGCCAATGTGGATTTTTAACCAGTGTTGCTATTTTCTATGAGGTCATTTTATTTAAACAATATTCTTTCATATTATCTAATTTATTATCTTTCCTTTTAGTGTAGGTCATTCTTTAAAGAATAATTAGCAAAACAATATTCAAATAATTCTATTTCATATTTTCTTTTATCTAATTTGGAAACCAAATTGAATGCATTCACAAGAAAGTTGTCTAAATAATCAATATTTTCAATACCATATAGTTCATCAGGTGTCAACCCAGAGTCATCTAGCCGTTTCCACCATCTTGGCTCAGACCAATGCTCCAAAAATAAAGTTTCCAAAGTGATCCGGAAAATGTCACGTATATAATCAATAAGTTAATAATCAACAATCTTGCCGGATAAAGAATAATGGCAGCAAGGGGATATAAAGGGAAGGGTGTGGGTCTCAGGTTTAATTGAACTATGGAATAGAATTCACTAAAATCTTAAGTTTTCTTTAAGAAATAAAGCATTTTATCCAAACAATTGGAGAGGTGACCTGGAGGAAACATTTCAAGGAGCGCGGGGTGGCATTCACTATTATAATAAAATATGCCATCATCCCTGTGTCAAAGTCCAACATCGGGAAGGCTGCAAGTTGCCTACCTCTATCTGAATTGAATCAACACTTCTGGTACAGTGTATGCCAATTATTGCTTTTCTTCCCTGTTCTCCTACAAGTCAAGGCATGGAGCTTATGATACATGGCTACTAGCCCTGTCTAGTCTAGATGTTACAAAACAGCCCCACTTCTCTCCCGCCCTCCACACACTCCAATCAATATTTCAACATTATCCACTCAGAAAAGTGTGACTTTAGAAATCTACTTGCAGCGATAGGGAGCTTAGGCACTGCACACTTGTTGAAGCTTTTCCTGTCATGATCCTCTGCTGGGAATGAATGGCATTGTAAATGTCCTTGTCTAGCCTAAGACTTTTTTGCAGTCTGAGTTTTTAAAATGCTCTTTATGCATTAAAATGAGGCAAACCTACATGTGGTTTGTTTTTGTCTATCCCTTTGTGAGCATAATTTGTTGCATGGATCACTTTGAATATATCTAGTATGCACACGGCTTACTACCTCTGTGGAGGGGTTGAGAGCAACAGAAAGTCTACATATTTGACAGTTCTGTGCAGCACAAGTGCAGAAAGCTGCTGAACATAGCAATTAAGCATGCTGCTTTTCATGTCATCAGGAGGGAGGGAAACAACGTGTTCAGAGGTCCTGCTTTACTCCTGAAGGAAGCTGAAGATCATTAATATTTCCATTCTCCATGGGCATCTTTAACAATTGAAATAGCAATGCTGGGACGCATACGAAACAATATTTTCTGTCACGCATAGCTATCTTTGATTTTGTCTAAAATGTTTCATTCTAGATCCCACCACAAGCACGCCGTGCTGCTCCTGTTACTCCACCGCCACCAGAGAAACACAAGAACCTACAGACAGCTACCTCCATTAAAAGTAAGGAGAAAGCTTTTGCAGATGTGTGATGTCAATGATTAGCAACATCACTTTCTCCTTGTGTTCTGTAATATGGGAAGGAGATCACAAGAGATGAGTAAATGCCAAATATTTCCTTTGAGACTATTACTATGGGAAAGAGATGTATGCTTGCAGTCTTAGACTAAAGTATTTTTAATAATTCTAAGACCTTTAAGGCTGTCTATATGGGAAGACTTGCATGTCTTATCACACGATAGACATGACGGATGATTCCTTATTTAAGGAAATGTGGAAATAGTTTAGTAGCTCTATGGGTAGGAATGGGTATTGCTGGATTCTCTTCAGTTTTTTCATCCTAGTTCTCACTTTAAGGGATTTTAGTTAGAAAAGTAATTTGGAGAGAGCACTCCAGGGAATCAAAATAGGAACAGTCTCTGGTGGGTAGTTGCTAATCATTTCCAAAAGAGCTGAACCTTGAAAATAACAATGGCAAGTCTTTCCCAAATGATCTGTAAGACCTGGCAATGTTGAGGAGCATAATATTTCTGTGCTGGTCAAGAACCATAGCAGGTTCTTTCTTGGGATACTGCAAACCAAGCAGAATGTGAATTGGAGCATTCTCCTGGCAGGATGTGATATCTCCATGGATCACCAGGGGGAGCCCACTAATAATACAATGATGGAGGGCTCAATTATGCCAACTCTCCCTGGAAACAGCCTATCTTTCTCTTTCTTCATGTCAAACCATCATAGAAGTAGTGCTCTTGGGAATAATTTCCCTTTTTCCACCACAAAAGGTGTGTCAGTGAACAAGAGTGCTGGTCACTGTGCCATGTTGGTAAAATCTGAATATCACATGCTGTTGGTAAAAAGCAAAGAATTATCAAATGCCACAATTCCTTGAATTGATTATATGAATAAGGAATGGGAAGTCTCTGTCAGCAAACTGTTATTCCTCTCATCTCTTACAATTGGCCAGATTGTCTAAAAACATATGGAGGGTCACTAAATTCCCAATCCTGCAGTAGAGCTTTGAGGCTGAGGATGGACTTTCTGATGTATGTGCCCAACTTGGTAGGCACAGTCACAAAATTCATTTTCATGAACCATAGCCAGCCTTGGTACATCTAGAAGCAAGAACATACAGCTGCATCCAAAAAAAAGTATTGCCTTGTTTGTCCTTCAGAAATAAGCAAATTAATCTGAAGAATGAAGCAAGGACTGTTAACCTTTCAGGTTCCGCATGACATGGTCTGGGTGCACTGAGGAGAATAATAAACAGAACATAAGCTAAGGATGCTAAACTAACATAGGTAATGAAGCAGGTTCAGACATTTATATGATTTGAAGCATGAAAAATGAAACAAAATGTACTAGTTGGTTAGCGTGAAACTCAAAATACTGGATTACATTTGTATCACTTAGCACTAGGTCATGTATGGGTGATGCATTTCAATTTTTGAACGTTAGATTCTTACTGGGAATGAACTGCAGAATAAAGATGCTTCACAAGTCCTGGTCATCCAGGATAAATTTATAGCTTTTTAAGGTTTGTATTGATAATTGGAAAGCTTGATTTAAGGAATATGAAACTGTCTAAGTATAGTGTCTTTGGGCCAAAGAAAAGAAAATAGAATCATTGCAAAGAGCATTTCACCAGAAGCAGTCCATTAAACCATTATTTCTGTGAATACAGAAAAGGTATGTAAACAAAAATATTTCCAGTGCTACTGTCAATCATTCATTAGCAATTAATTAGAAAAACGTTTAAGGAAAGAAGGAATAGATAATCTCCCATTGGCTCCTAAGGGACGTGTAGGTGACGTGAGTTTGATAAAGCTAATCAAGAATCGGCATTGTTGCCATTTAAAGTTCTGCCTCTTTCCTCCTTCAGATAAGCTTCTCTAGTTATTTATCTGTGTCACTATTTGCCATATGTAATCTTCCTTGGCTTAACTATGGAAATAATGGCTGAGAGGGATCTGTAGTGTCAAGGTTTTGTTGTTGTTGCTTTCTAAGATAAGGAATAAAGTTCAATAAAGAGAACAAAGGAGGAATATAAAGTAAGGCAGCCCAGCTAACTGGAATACATTATTGCAAATAAATTATGCTTACCTTAAGTTCCATACTTTGTTTGGTTAACTGGTACACATTACATAGCATGAAAGATCAAAAGCTTTATCACTTGTAATTCACTCCAGTTCCTTTAACACATGAAATGCCACACACACCCCTCCACCATCTGCTTATTTCACATGGAAAGTGGTTATGTTGGCAAAAAAAGGGGTGGGGGGTGGAGGTAGCATTAAGCTTGTCCAGGGTTTCTTGGTTGTATAAAGTAACCACCACTTCAGTAGAAACCGCTCCTATGTAGGATTGTTGCTCTCCATGAGAAGAAAGTGTTGTTGCTCTTCATGGAGAATTGGTGCTCCTCTCATTTTTAAAGAAATCTGGGTGAGTAACAAATGAACAGATCTGAAGAGGTCCCATTATCTACAAAAGTTGAAGTAGATTGGTATCAGTTCTTAACTAGCTATGCCAGGTTTAGATTTTAGAGCTAATCGCAATATAATATGCTAAACGGTATAGAATAATGGGACTTGTGAGATGCTGTCAAGCAGCAGAAAAAGCACAAGGACATTTAATAGACTTTACTATTTTGTTTGTAATCATATTATTGTCTCCATAAGAGCCAGGAACCTGTTAGTGTTTAAGAATGCACTGGCCCCCAAACAGTCTCATTGGTGTAATCACAACAATACAGTGAAATAACATGTTTGGTTATGAGCCAAATAAGCTGATAAGAAATCTCATTTAGGAAAGAATTTTTTTTATGAATACTCAAACTATGGATGGACATGTCTACCTACCTTTCAGTTCTGAGCTGCCATAGGTAGCAACATTAATTTTGAGTCATTCCAGTTTTTTTGGGCCCTTTACACTTCTGGTGACATTATTTTGAGGAACAGAAGGGATACAGCTACATTAGTCCTAACATCACCCCCCCCCCACACACACACACACAAAAACAGGTACCCCCTTTTGTTCTCTTCCTTCAACGATCACCTGTAATGTTGCCACCAGGGGAGGAATTTGTCACATTAAGGCACTGGAACATTTCATATTCTTGAGAACAGTCTCACAACATCCCCATAAGCATCATGATCCATTAGAAAAGTACCCTCCTCCTGTTTTCTGGGACCTTTGTTGATAAATTGATGCTCTTCTGCCAACCCTCAGCTTCACCATAGTTTCCATCATCAAACAAGATTAATGGGGAAAGTGGGACTAAGTATTTGGTTTGGACAGCTATAACTTTACTGGTACACATAACATGTCATAAAGGTGGAAAGTCTTATCACTTGCTATTACAGTGTTAGAGCCAGTCTCTTATTGTAAGCCAGACTTATTTTAGAGAATGGATTAGATTTTAGTAGTGCCAGAGATTCCAAATAAGAGGGGTTTTTAAAACCCCTATAAGAAGGTTAAATTCAGTTTCTTCCTTATTCAAAATAAAACAGCATCAAAGAATTTTGTGCAGCAGAAAAACTTTGGATAAACTATAGCGCTAAAATCCCATTACAAAAAAGTAGCCAACAGGTGGACAAGGATCAGTTTCTTTCTGCCACATCTGAGTCTTGTTGACCTCAACCATATGATCTCTTTGGAAAATAATTACAGAAACAAAAAATGGGGGCTTTTACATTCAAGACAGAATGACACATTATTCAAAATAAAAGATGTCTGCCTATAATGAAAACTATTGCCTAATGCTGTTAAGAAAATACTTCCTCCCCTGCATTTCAGTGAGGTTTTTTGAAAAAAGGCATCTCTGTTGAACAGCCTTTTCTTCCTTGGTGTTAGGAGGTTAGCAATCAGAAATACTCAGTTAATACAATTTTGCTTTGAGATAAGTAAAACCTGGAAGGGTAGTTAAACTGCTACTGGAACATGCACAGTAAGCCTTTTAACATACTCTGCTTCTACAGTTGGTTTTTCTTCATTTCTTTTGATATTGTTGCTAAGACATTTTAATTATTCCCTTTCAGATGAAGTTGAAATCACCTCTGGGTCAGTGTCAAGTGCCTCTTCAGTAAGCACAACCTCGCTGGATACCTTGTATACTGGCTCAACAGAATCAGGCCTCCCGACAGCTACCCCCAGCCCCAGCAACACCCCTCCCCCAGTTCCCAGCAGAAGTGCCCACACAATGGAATCACATACCTTAGAGGTTAGTCCGGTAGTGCAAAGGAAGCATAGGAGTGCAAGCAAATCCCCCCAGATCAAGAGATCTGCTCCACGGCCTCCTCTGCAAATGGACATCTCACGTGCAAATAATAAGATCATGCAAGCCAAAGACACTGTGCCAGTTGCTGCTGCTGCAGGCTTGGAAGTCTTTGAATCTCTCTGCCTGGAAGAAAAGAAGTCAGATTGTTTGGAGGACGTGGAAAGGGAATCATCTGGCATCATAGTGTCTGTGCCAAAGACAATAGGTGCTGAATTGATTGAACTAGTACGCAGAAACACAAATCTGAGCTATGAGCTCTCTCGAGTTGCCATAGGTGTGGTAATTGGCCATATTCAAACTTCCGTTCCAGGCACCAGCAGCGTCATGGAGCAGATTCTCATCTCACTAGTGGAAAGCAAGGTAGGCGTAAGTCCTTGATTTTTGTTCTGTTGTATATATATACTACAGTCTACTTTAATTGGAATGCTTAAGAAAGTGCTTGTTAAAGTTTAAGAAATGTATATAATACTTCTGCAATGCTTCTTCCATGGGTTTCAGAAATAATTCAAGGAAAAGTAAATCAAAAGTTCTCAGGTAGGGAATATAAACCTACTAGCACATATAATAATGTTCAAATGACTACCTGGCAGCACTATGTGTGTGTCTTTCACAATAGATGTTGGGGGGAGGTTTCTGGATTTTTTGCAGTGGACTGAAACAATTTTCCAAGGCTTATTGGCTGCTGAGTTTGGTTTTTGGAAGGCATGTTTGAAAAGAGAAGTGAATGAGAGGTGAAATGCTTTAAGCAACACCAGAAGCATAGGTCATTGTCTGTTTTGCATAAAATAATTGTATGAGGATTCCTATACCAGAAGTGTCTGGAGTTCATTCAGGTGGGTAGGGTGCGAGCCAAGGAATCAACAGAGATGGAACCAACTCCTTTCAGTACTTAGCTTACTACAAGGAATCGGAATCTAAGTAAAATGTAGAATAGTCTTGATTCAGAAGGGCTATGAAGTAGGGTTAGTCATGGTAGAAAAGATGTATGGGAACTAACCTTTACTGCCACCCCTTGCCCACTAGGCACACCACTGTTTGAAGAAGGAGGTGTTAGGTCATAAGGTTTTCGGAAGCCTAACTTATCTTGTGAAGTTCCTCACCAAAGTTTTAAAGAGAGTTTGAGGGAAGGTGAGAAGAATAATGAAAGCTGCAGGCCATTGGGGTTTGATGGTTCAGAGAATAAGGCCACCATCAACAGAGCAGTCTTCTGGATCTACAGTAGCTAGCAACCCATATTACAGAAAGGGAAAATTCCCATACTTTTAAGACTACGGCTCTAAATTTGAATACTAGGACCAGGCCAGGATTAGCACAGCAGGCTAAACAAATGTGCTTCAGAAAAATCCTGCCGAACGAAAGCTAACCCGCCATTAGCTCTAGCTTACCTGCCCTCCTAGCAAGTCGAAAACAGAAAATGCAAATCGATAAAATAGGTACCACTTTTAGTGGGGAGGTAAGAAAAGGCAACCTTAAGGACATTGATCGGAGGAAAGCTCCTCGGCATGGAAGATGGAGCAACAGCGCACACACACTGTAGCTGGAGTCTAGTATAGCCTCCAACATGCCAGAAATAAGATGTAAAACTGCTTTTATCTGTATTTGTGTTGTTTATCCTTGTTAATTGTATAATCGGCATTGAATGTTTGCTGTATGTGTATTCTGTAAGTTGCTCTAAGTCCCCTTTGGGGTAAAAAGGGCAGGATAGTGGCTAATTCACACACCAGTAAAGAGAAAATGAAATGCATGAACTTAAAGACTATGTCTTTAAAGTAGAGTGTGAGTTGGCAAAGGCAACAAAGATAAAGAATGCTTGAGAAAAGTTGTCTCTTGAATTCATAGCAGCCAGAAGTGTGCAGTGAACAAACAGGATATTGATAAGAATTTTAAGACTGTTTCTACAAACCACTGGTGCATTTGAAAATCATGAGTGCAAATGTAAAAGGAATGAAATTCAGACAGCAACAGAGAGATTGTTGATCCCACATTTTTCTGTCCCTTCTATAGAGTGACAGTACAACTAACCATCTGTAGCCATGGATTTTGCATCCATGGATTCTATCATCCACAGGTTGACATGTATTGAACTGGGGTGGGGGGAAATCTTGATTTTACCTTTTTATATAAGGGTCATCATTTTGCTATACCATTTAATGTAATGGGACTTCAGCATCCATAGATTTTGGTATCCTTTGTGGAGGTGTCTTGGAACCAACCTCCTGCAATACCAAGGAGCCAGTGTAAGAGTAATGTTCTCCATATTACAGTTCTGTGGTGTTGAGCATGTACAGCCACCACTCATGATTATCAGCAACTAGCAAGTTCCCACTGGCAAGTTTCCACTGGATGGGAAGGATGGAGGGCTAAAACTTCTACTGATCAGCTCCTCTTCAACACCACACTAATAGCATAGGCTACCTCTTTTATTTCTATGACAAGTATATTATGTACATTCAATTTCCTCATTTAGTGTGCTCAATAACTTATTATATAAAACTTAAAATATAATAGAGCTTAAAGTGTCATTTGTACAGGGGAGGAAGAACCGAGATGGATTGGTCTGTCAAGCCAGCTTTCCTTTTCTCATTCTTCTGAAAATATGCTGAGATGGCCTTAACGCCTGCAGCAGGCACCAGGGCCCTAAGGTTGTTATCATGCAGCAAACAACCCAAATTGCTGAAGGACTGGAAAGATGTTGTTAAAGCAGGAAGAAAACCCCCCTGCTCATATCCATTTATGGGACAGTCTGGTTGATGTGAAATTGGAATGCCAAAATATTACTGATTTCTTTAGGAAGATGGAATAAGTCTCTCTCTTGCAATATTCAACTTCGTTCTCCCTGGATCAGAAGAGCTATTTTCATTTTCCATCTAAATGTTACAAATAGTGAAATCATGGTTTTGAAAATGTATGAAAGTAGCATAAAGGGAGGCATTATCATTTCTGTATTTTTTCATAAAGAAATAGCTGAACTGTCGAACAGTTTACAGGCCATGCCACTAAATAAGTAGAAAACAGGATAAGGTCATAAGACCTTTATAATGACCTTATGGTAATAAGCAACTTATACAGCATTAGGCATCTAGGGAAAGAACTGCTAGGCATGGAAATTTCAATGTGAAAGCAATGAAGCAGGAGCGTTAATAACCTCGTATTTTCCCTCGATACAGATTGAACATCTCTTATTAAAATTCCAAATTCTGAAATTCTCCAAAACATGAAATTGTCCACAAGGATGGCTTCAGATAGTGACCACTTTACTTTCTAATGGTTTAGTGTACACACACATTTTTTCATACACAAAACTATTGAAATATTCTATAAAATATATAATTACGTACATATATGCAAATACAGGGTATTCCAAACTCCAATACATATTTGGTCCCAAGCATTTCAGATAAGGGATACTCATCCTATACACAGAACATGGATTCCTAATCCTCAGGTGATGAGTCTCATGGCTAGGATAGTACCACGCCAATGCTATTCCAAACTCTGGAAGAGCCCTTGAGTTTTCCTTCTCTTATGCTTCAAGTGGCTCGGGCCCTGGATCTTCCAACAGTACTGTCACCCACCCTGGTAGATGACCCATTGTTTCCAGCTGACTGCAGCATGTCCCAGCACCAACAGTTTTCCTGCATTACCTAACCTGCAGGGAGACACCGCCATCAGTTGTTCCTGCCATTTCCAGGCGTATTGATTCTCTCTACTTGATGGATATGTCCACTGTTTCTTGACTGGCAAAGACATCTAAACCAAATGCAGTTGTTATGGATGTCATGCAACCAAGGCGCTCAAGAAAGCCTCATGCTATTCCCCCAGATAGGGGGTAGGAAAGTGGATGCTTTGGGGAGGAAAGTACACATCTCTGCAAGCTTGGTCACTCGTTCCGGTCATTACAATGCCTGAATGGGGGCATACCTGATGTTCCTCTGGAACAAACTGGTCCTATATTTCGACTACTTACCAGAACAGTACCAGTAACTTGCTAGAGCTTTTCATCATGAAGCTGTAATGTTGACAGGCTTGCAGAAAGACATGGCAAAGCATGAGGTTGACATCACAGGTAACTTCGCCTGCCACGGCAGTTAGGAGACATGCATGGCTCTGAGCCTCCACTCTCTCTGAAGAGGGCAAGGCTATGGCAGAAGATTTACCTATGGATGATAAAAGCCTCTTCTATCCGGATACTGACTCATAGCTTAAAGGCACCCATGAGCTCCAGCATGCTGCGCATAAGTTTGGGTTTCTTCATCATGACGTCAAACACCTCCATCTCACAACATAGCGAATCTATTCCTGCACCTCTGACCAAGTGAGAACTATTCTTGATCTCGCGTACAGACTCTTGACCAAGAGATCCTATGCATATAAATGGAAGCATTTCACAATCTTCGCTTAGGAATGCCGGCTTGACCCTTGTTCAGCACATATATCATTGCTTCTAGACTTTTTGATATCCCTCTCCAACAGCGGTCTATTTGGCATCGCTCAAATGCTATTTTGGTAACCATATAATCATACAGGACATCAGCAGGTCTCCCTTTCAGCTTCACAGACCCCGTTGTAAAAACATTTTGGCAGGGCTACGAGAACCTCTGGTCCCCAGTGATGCCGATAACTCCTTCGTGGGACCTGGAAATAGTTCTGACAGCACCAACTTAACTGCCCTTCAAGCCCATGGCAACCTCTGCCTTCAGCCACTTTTCCTGGAAGAGTGCATTCCTTGTGGCCATCACCTTAGCCCACCGAGTCAGCGAGCTATGTGCCCTCCAAGCTGATGAAACTTACTTTCAATTCCATGACAAGGTAGTCTTACAAACTGATAATTCATTCTTTCCAAAAGTTGCTTCCAATTTTCACATCTCTGAAGAGATAATACTTCCTGCCTTCATTCAAAATCCATCCACAGGTCTTTAGCACTCTGCACTTTCTAGATGCATGCAGAGTAATGGCTTTCTATGTTGGCAGGACAGCAAACATCAGAAAATCACCTCATCTCTTCCTTCAATATTGTGACGACGCTGCCAGATTCCCTGTCTCCAGTAAGCATCTTTCATCATGGCTGATGTCAACAATCCAGCAAGCATATCATCTTTCAGGCTTTACCTGGACAGATGAGGACTCATTCCACCAGAATGGTTGCAGCATTAACAGCATCCCTAAAGGACATTCCTATACATGACATCTATAGACCTGCTGTATGATCTACTCCACTCACTTTTGTCACTCACTACAAAATGGAGCTGTGGTCCAAAAGAGATGCCACCTTTGGCAGGGAAGTTCTATATTCCACACTAGCATGACACCCATCATCCAGCATTGGCGGCTCGCTAGTCTACCACAGGTGTTTATTTCACAGAAACCACAATGAAGAAGAAATAGTTGCTTACCTGTAATTGTGTTTCTTCGAGTGGTCATCTGTGAAATTTACACAACCTGCCCATCTTCCCCACATTTGTCATACAACAGTTCTCAGCGGTTGCTTTCGTGGCACGTACGGGAACTAAGGCTACAGCCCCTTCCCTCTGGCTATATGTTAAGGGGGATGGGGGTGGGGCTGTAGCCTTCTGCCATCAGGAGCTTTCCAGAAGAAGCCTACTCAGCTGTGTAACCACAGAAACTACCACAGTTGTGAATTTCACAGATGACCACTCAAGGAAACACAGTTACAGATAAGCAACTATTTCTTATTCTGCCATCGAAGAGATGGAAAGCTGCAAGTCCCAAAGCAGTGCATTGCCTCACCTGAGCATGGCTGATGAAGAGACCACATCTTTGTCCTTTAGGCTACTACACTTTGCGGCCTTTGAAGGGCACTCATCTTTTATTCATAGTTTGTTTACAGTCTCTTGTTTAACTCATGAACCATTCTCAATCTATTTGAACTGCCCCCACTCCATTGCATACACATGCAGACTAAACTGTGCATTTTTAATTACTGTTGTAGGAATAACCTGTCTGGTTTCCCAGCTAGCCGTGAAGAGAGAACTTCCAGTCAGATTCCTAATATGAAAGCTTCTTGCTACTGGCAGAATTACACAGAAGTGTTCACAGAGGAATTCAGATGCAGAAAACTATTGTTTATTCCAAAGTTCAGATTAAATTATAACCTTATATAGAATTCGTAATATCACTGTAAGCAAAAGTGGATCTTTCTATTTCTGGGGCCATGTGAGATGGGGGTAATTGCATTTTCAAACTTGATAAAGCTGCTGTATCTACATTTAGTTTGAGTTTCAATGAAAACCTTTAACCAGTTTTTACTACAGCTTTTTATCCTTCCTTCTCCCAGTCTACCAACTGTCCATAATTTGATTCTGTCTGTATCTAATGGCTTGGACTAAAGGCAAGCACCTTTTTGCTGACCATAGTCTAGTAAAACAAATTTCTACTACCAAGACTAATCGTTAATTTGACAGCTGGGATGTGTGAAGTCTCTGCTGACTTCTCAAGTGGTAGTAATGTTTGAGTTGCTCAACAGTTCTTGCCATTCTGACCTTGTTTACAAAAAAGGAGTGTGGCTTTTTCATCATTGGAAATTATGGGGAAAACCAAAAGCATCACAAAGGTTAGAGTAATAGAACAGATCAGCAGGTCAGTGGGCTTTTTTGGCTCAATTGTGAAATGTCCTAGTTGTAGATTGCCCTGTCTTGAATGCCCAGCTGGCACCAAAATCAGCCTAATCTCAGCACCAATTTAAAACTTGGCCACACATTCAAGAACCAAAGGCTGAGAACCACTAACCCAACCTTTAGTGAGGTTGAATCCAGAGGGCAAGCTTCTAAGAGATTATTCTGTGCAAAGATGGGTACAGAATAAATACCTTCAAGTGAACAAGCAAATTCCTTTCTACAGTCGAACAGTAATTCATCCCATCAGCACTTTCAGCAGTAAAGCCTATATCTTCTCTTGTCTCTTATTGCCAGTTCATGTGGTGTAAACTGATCTGACAGCTGATGTACTGTTTGTGATTGGTTGGCAGGGTGTATAATACAGGTGCAAAGTACTTTTCTGCAAGATAAAACAGCTGCTGTTTCAGGGTGTGAAGAAACCCTGGTCATGGTCTGCTATTCAGGGGAAGTCAAGTAATATCCTATTCTATTTATTTGTGGAAACAGAACAGGTGTCTTCATCATAGTAAAGAGAAGCAAATGTTTGTGTTGGCCACCTGCATCTTTCTAGCTTTTTTAAAATAGTTTGTATTGACAACACTTCCAGAGAAGCCAGAATTGGTATCAGTGTGCTATAAACTTTCTTCATTGCATATATTCAAGATATAACTTATAACCAATATAGATTGTTTGGGCAAGGCAATATTGTAACATTGATGTCTTCTAGATTTATTCCCAGCCACAAACACTTTGGAACCTTACTCCTCATTTTATTCTCCTTACAGATTACTAGTCTTTCCTTTCTTGTAGCTCTTTTTTATTCTTTGTATTTCCCCCTTTTCTTTCTTTTCTTTTTCCTTTTCCTTTTTGCTATACAAAGTCACTTAAAACATTTTTTAAATTCCATTAACTTTGGCTTATTTCTCTTACTCTTTTTATGTAGCATCTACACCTTTATTCCAAAGTTTTAACTCTTCTGGCAAGAGGATCTCTTTCACTGACTTCTAGAGTTTGTTCTGTTCAGGGGAGAGACATATTGTCCACAATCTCCTCCAAGTGAAGCAGCTAGCACCATACCTCACAAGGGAGGCCTTGGCGACATCTAGACTGGACTATTGCAATGCGCTATACACTGGCCTTCCTAGGTCTGTGACTCAGAACATCCGCATTGTTCAGAATGCAGCAGCTAGGCTGCTTACACTAACACCCTTGAAATGCCATATCGTGCCACCTCTTCAACAGTTGCATTGGCTGCCAACAGAATATCGGAGTCTCTATAAGACACTGGTCCTGACTTTTAAGGCCTTGTATGGCCAGGGTCCGATATATCTCAGAGACCGCCTTTCCCCTTATGGCCATGAGTGGTCACTTAAACCCTCCCAACACAATCTGCTTTACATTCCAGGCCCCAGAGAAACACGTCTTACTAGTACAAGGCATAGGGCCTTTCCTATCTCTGCCCCAGCACTGTGGAACTCATTGCCTCTGTATATGAGAGCTATGTGCGACTTGCGCCCTTTCACCCAGGCTCTCAAGACCTGGCTTTTCAGTAGAGCATTTGATATGTAATTTTAACTTCTATTTTCACGATCCGTGTATATTTTATCCTGTTTTACTGTTTCTGTGTAAATTGCCTGAAGCATCTTGAAGGAGGACGATTAATAAGAAATAAAGTGATGGTGGTGATGATTAATATCAAAATCTGAAACTAGAATTCGTTTTTACCGTTTTACTGTTGGGAAGCCAGACATACATATCTAACTCATCAAAAGGAAACATTTGTAGGATGTGTGGAACTTGTCAGAGAAACATTCTTTCTTCCTTAGGTGGCCATTTGGTGCTGTTTTGGAAGCCTGTGAAATTTTGTAGGTTTCAAGGGCAGTGGCAAGTCAGCAGCTAGTGAGAGCAGGGCTGCCTCTTTGCTACATCTGGTGAATGCAGGCTCCTCTCAGGTCTAAACAGAGGGGTATTATTCAGATCTCATTCAGATCTTCCAGCATTCAGGATTCAGTTAATATCTATATCTACATTGTATCAATCAATCAATCAATCAATCATACACATTTGCTTATGGGTGTTGCTAAGTAACTGATTGCATTCTTTGTTACAACTTGGTGACATGGTGTGGAACTAGAAGGAAAAAGTGGGGGATGGAGTAGTCAAAAAGGATGTGTATAGGAAAACCCAGGTGTTCCAAAATCTTTTTAAAAACCCATTTTGGATAAGTGAGATTCAACAAGCACATGCCTTCAAGTTTGCCTGACACTGAATTTAATAGAGTTTTCTTAGAGAGTATTTAGTTGGTTCCTGTCAATACGGGTTATTGGACCTGGTATCATTTGGCAGTCCCCCACTCCAGTGCTATCCAGACTTGACACTGCTTAGCATGAAAATCAGATGGGATCTGATGTTTTAAGGATATTTTGTTCCTAGCCTTTATAATTTTGTGTGTGAAAGGGAGCATATGTATGAGTGAATACATATTTGTCAAATTAAGTTCCCTGTCGTGGTCACTGTGAATCGTACTTATGGTATTTCCCGCGCCTGCGCGGACAGTTCGGAATCTTTTAAAAGCTAATATCTCTTTAAATGGTAGCCCCGCCCACATCCCCTCCAGCATATATAGCCAGTGGGAGGGGCTGCCACCCCAGATCCTTTTATCTGCCGCCGTTGCGACAGCTAGGAATCTTATCTAATATTTCTTATCTAATATTTCTAATTTTTCTTTGACTAGCGTATAATAACTACAAAACTTTTGATTAGAAGACATTTAATATTAATTATTATCAATTAATATTATTAATATTATTATTATTGGTGGCTATTCGTTATCTCCATTTCAAAGTTTAATTAATAATTAATTGAGAGGGTTTCTCGTGGATTTTGACTAGCATAAGATTGGTTTAAGTCAAATTATAAGTTCATATTATTATAAGTTCATATTATTATTATTTATTGTTATTGTTTATATTATATTATCACTTATGAGAGTTGGTTGTCTGGAGCCAGACTGAACTCTTATCTTTGGTCAACTAAAGAGACTTTTCATGTGATCTTGAAAGCTAGGAGTGTCAAGGGAAACCATCAAATACTTCAGTTACTGGTAAGTAACCAATATATATCAACCATGTGAAGGCTGGGAGAGGATATAAATGTAAGGTGCACTTTCAACACAGGTAGCTTAGTGTGCTATACATGCTCTCTATCATGATAAAACTATGTCCTCTTGATCAGTTATTAGACAGTGTGTTAAAAAAATTCAAAAAAAGATAGAAGCCCAAAACTTGTGGGAAAGGTAACTTCCAAATGGTCTTTGAGTGTATCCCCCATCTTTATCATAGTTAAAGAAGTATGCAACTTAGATACACATTCCTTCTTTCCTAAACATTTTCTGCTGCAGAATGTGTACTTAGACATATTATTACTACTACTACTACTACTACTAACTTTATTATTTATGAGTCGCCCTCCACGAGTGTGCTCTGGGCGACTTACACAGCTTAGCAATAACAGTACTAAAATATTAAAAACATTAAAATATTAAAATGGCTAAAATATTGGAATGGGCAGATTCCGATTAAATGGGCATATTGCCGATTAAATGTGGTATCTGAGATATCGGTATATTTCTTTTGCCTCGTGCTGAGTGAACAGAGTAGCAACGCAGACCCAAATAAAAAATACAAGAATAAATTTATCCTTCAAAAGAGCACACTGGGAATAAGTCTGCGGTAATGGATTCTAAAATTGATTTAGTAAAGTAGTGCTTTGACTTTTAATTTAAAGTAGGTTGACAGAAGAAAGGATACAACTAATTAAAGAATGTAATATGAAAGGGGGGGGGAGAGAGATTTAGTATGAAACAATGTGAAGCTTTAATCAATGGTGATATCTTATTCTACTTAAGGAGAAAAGAAAAACTTTTAGCTCTTTTCTGCTTTCCCAGAGAGGGCAGTATTAAAGCTGAATTCTAGAATTGCACACACATCTCAAGATTGGTTGGTTAGTTAGCTGTTTAAAAAAATTCTTGATTACTCCCAGACATATTGTTTTACCATTTTCCTTAAAACATTCAAAACATTATTTAAAAGGAGAATATTGAACACAAGAAATAATAGTTTTTCACCAAACTGTCCTTGCAGAACCTTTACTTTTAGAATCTTGTGTCTTCCTGACTCTCAAGAGTGCTTGTTCACTCTTGTACCCATGCTGGCATAAATAGTATGGCAAGACAATGAGCCCCAATGATACGACTTGAGTTCTTGTGGGAAGTCAGTTGCTGCAAACATTTTACTTAAGCTCCAGATAAATTCTTATGAAAGTTGCACTAAATATTTTAGGAGATGAGATTGAGGTTTAATTTTGTTCTAAAATAGCTTTTAATCTTTTGAGCCTTTTTGTGTTTTACTTTTAGACTTAGTTATTCTATGAACTCAGTGTTATGAAAGGATTTACTTTTCTTGTAGGTGTTATTGGAAAAAACCAGCTAGGAGATTGACACAACCATTAGACATAAACTGAATGGTACTAGGTGTTAATTAAAAGGGTTATTTTTCAAGGGAATGAAGTGTTTCTTCTTAAACAACAGAATGGGATTGATTAAATATGTTTTCTTGGATATCCTAATAACTAAGATTATTTCCACTATGCAAGTAAAGTAACTTCACTGCTAGTCCTTGAATTCCACCTCAGCCCATCAATCACAGCCAGGAATAAAAGATACACAACATTTATTCCATTTCCTGCCCTTCTTGTTTCCTCTGGTTTCTCTTTCAAGGACTGCTTATTGAGGTTTTGTCTAGTTAGAGTTGAGAGCTCGTGGTCCTGAGTTCTCTTTCTGCAAAACTTCAGTATAACCTCGGAGAACAGAGTCATGCTCTTCTCAGCCATGAACTCCAGGGACCACATCTTTCAAATGAGTTTCATCAGGCTTTTCACTTTCCCAGCCTTGAGTACACTCTTCACTAGCTTTATTTTTCAGCTCTTCTCTTCCACTGCTTTTTTTTTCCAGCCACCAGCCACAAACTGTCTCCTATGATCTCTAACTTCTAAAATGTTATGGACATAACCAGAAGTATCAAGAAACCAATTGAGTTCCTTCTGGAAGTTCTGATTACTGGTTCCAACTAACTTCCAGTTGGAGAATAGATGAGGTTCCAAAGGACTGGAAAAAGGCAAGCATTGTCCCTCTCTTTTTAAAAAAGGCAACAAGAAAAGATCAAGGAAAGTACAGACCAATCAACCTGACCTCAATTCCAGGAAAAATATTAGAGCAGACTATACAGGATTTGCAGTATCTTGATAGCATGCTGTGGGTGTCATTTATACGGATTTGATTAAAGCATTTGATAAGATTAGTAAACTCATTAAATGCAGGCGAGATGGGAACACTGTCTGATGGATCCATTATAGGTTGGAAAACCAGGCTCAAGTAATTGTCCTCAGTGCCTACACTTCAAGCTGGATTGAAAAATATTTGAGATTTCTTTCCCTAAAAATGGTAGTGGGAGACTTACAACTGAAACAAGATCACATGAGAGTCACCTTTTTCAAGGATTTGACTATTGGTACTTCATACCGCACATCTCTAAAATCCTAGCTTTCCTTACTGATCACTTATCTGTGGAGACATGAAGGGCTTGTCCACTAATTTGCATCTATCATGCTACGAGTGTTGATCCCAAAGACACAAGCAAATTGAGATATTGGTGTGCTTCAAGACCTTGATGTTGGGACTGTAATCCACCAAGATCTTAATGGAGGGTGTTTGCTGCTCAGATGATCTGTAGAAGGAGCTATGACTGAATGGGCATCATAGGTAAAGTCAGAGAAGCGCTCTGGATATCATGTTAGAAACAAAGAATGTAGCTTTATTTCTAACACAGTTACATGTATGGAAACAGCATTCATGTTTCCATGGCTTTGTAGAACAAGCTTGGATTATAACTCCAGAAAAAGAAGAAAAGATCCAGCAATTACTGCACACTTAGCCAGAGAGCTGAGCTTACTTCTCTACAAAACACTAAAGAGTGGCTCGATAAATTGAATTAAGTGTGTCTCACGCAGCACTGTTAATCTGGGCTAGAGTCTCCTGGGGTGTATTGGAGAGATGATAACCCCTACTTTTGTATAAACCATGAGCAATACACAGGTTTAAAACAGTTGCCAACAGAGAGTTATGTAGAGTGACATCTTTTTTTAAAAAAAGTTGGGTCTTGGAGGTGGTGGCTGCATGCGTCTACTCAAGGTAGAATTAAAAGGCCAACTGTTGTTTTTATAGGATGCTTTGGTTCTCTGAAGCAGCTCAGAAAGATTTAGCAGGAAAGGCACCATTCAGCTTTTGTGGGAACACAGCCAAGTTTGCACACCAGAATCTGTATTCCATATGTTTGCAGTGGAGGTGATAGGTGAGAAGCATCTCAAATAATCATTTCTCCTTCATTGAAGAGATATGATTGGATGTTTTCTTCATATAATTTTGCCATCCAAATGCAGAATGACAAACAGAATTGAGCCCAAGGCAAATATTTCAAACATTGTAGAATCTGGTCATTTAAGTTGACTGTTGTTGTCCTGAGACATAGTGTGGTTTCTTGAAACAACTGTGGTGGGTAGCTGTATAGCTGTAATAGCTGCCAGTTGCTTAATAAGAGGAAATTTGACCACAACAGTGGGAGTAAAAGAAATAAGTTAGTGCTGAAATTGCATTAAAACAGCATATGAAATGTCAAGAAGTTAGTCATATTGGAGAATGTTGCTAATAGAATGATCTTGTTCAAGTACATTATCAGCTTCGAGTCTGTGAAATGGAGGGATGATAAGAAAATAAATTTATATGTCAAAAGGTGAAGGAACTGCTATAGAGAAATTGTGAAAAAAAGAAAAAGAAAGAAAAGCTTTGTTGCCTCAACATTTTATCACAATTTCATTTTGTTTGTTTTAAATTCCACACAGGGCTCAATAATCTTTATGCATCTTGCATCTTCTGGACAAATACACAGGTTCCTTCTTGTACAATTTCATGCTTCTAAGGTTTAATTTTATGTTATTATAATAAAAGCTGAGTTTGTGCACCTGTATTATATTAATTGGGGCTTTTAATACATAAAATTCAGAGTGACATGGGATTTATCTTGAGACAGAGCATGAAATAGATTTCCAGGAGTGTTGCATAATCCTTAACATTTTTATACTGGTTTATTGCTTCTCCGCCTGCACCCTTTGCTTTCCCTTAACAGCCATGTTCATAGTCTCAACATGAATCTGTTGTTGCATAAAGAAGCCATGGTAACTTATCTCATCACCATTGAAAGCTTTGCTCAGTGTAATTACACCATTGTGACCGTACAGTTTTGGGAGGTCTGAACAAAAGAATCTTCTTTTTGTTTCATCGTTGTTTTATGGTTTAAGGATCTGATCTTACATGGAATGTACTGATTCATATTCTTGCATATCTAATTATTTATGTGGTCTATCATGAATAGTGGCTATACACAGCTTTGTTATTCTCCAGCTAGAAAATATTTGAATATAACGTGTTTGAAACTGGTGGGTACAGATAGGAAATGGCACCAGTTCAATCAGCAAGACAGCATGGGGCAGAAATATTGGAGAAGAAACGAATGCCAGTTGCTATAGGTATATTTTAGATGAAGGAACAGCAAAACCACCTCTGAATATTTCTTGCCTAAGAAAACCCTATGTGATTCATAGGGCCACTATAAACCAAAAGGCAACCCAGGCGCACGCGCGCGCGAGCACACACACACACAGAGTATACCACTTTAAATAGATGCAAGGTTTTGTGAAAAAGCTAAAGATTGGGATGCAGCCAAAAATATCCACAGGAAACACTATTATTTTACACTAATAGTAACAGCAGAATAATGTCTAGTCTAGGAAGCATGCTGGTAGGGGAATAATCAGTGGATACATTATGTGAATAGCAGAGAGATAATGTAAAGTACTCCTTAATTTTTTTCTTTGAGGCTTTTATGACAGTTGAGAGAGTTTTAGAAACTGTAGACAACATTAGCTCTAAAGTGAAGTGAAAATTATTATTTATTAATAAAGTCCGACACTTTATTTTCCTTTTAAAGATTATTGTTTTATATTCCCTTTTTAGTAAAAGGCTGTTTTTATTATTATTGAAGATTATGGATACTTTTCAGGTAACCTCTAAAACATTTTATTCTTCAAATTATTTTATTTATTTATTTATTTCTTGGGCTTCTAGGCCGCCACTCCCGGGAGGCTCGGGGCGGCTCACAGCAAGTAAAATGTACAATAAAACACATTAAAATAGAACACTCAATAAAACACACAATAAAACATCAAATTAAAATGCAATATGCTGTACGGAGTACAGAGACAGCAAAATGCAGTGAGGCAACAACATCAGTGGGCTATGCGCAAAGGCATCTAGAGGCCAAAGGCCTTCTGAAAGAGGAACGTTTTACATGCCCGTCTAAAGGGCAGGAGGTCTTAGAGGGCTCGGGTTTCGGCTGGGAGAGCGTTCCATAGCGTAGGAGCGATTACAGAGAACGATCTCCTCCGGGTTGTAGTTAGCCTAAAGACCTTAGCAGATGGAATGGCCAGCAAGTTGGTGTTTTCTGACCGTAGTGATCTTGTAGGGCAATATGGGGAAAGACAGTCCCTCAGTTACACAGTCCCCAGGCCGTGCAAGGCCTTAAAGGTGAGCACCAACACTTTGAAAGGTGATCCGGTGCTCAATTGGGAGCCAGTGCAGATCCTGCAAAACAGGTGTTATGTGACAGTCTGCTGGAGAACCGGACAGGAGTCAGGCGGCAGTGTTCTGCACCAGCTTGAGCTTCCGGGTCACCGACAGAGGAAGGCCAACGTAGAGCGCGTTACAGTAGTCAAGTCTCGAGATGACCGTGGCTTGGATCACCATGGCCAGGTCGTTCCGGGATAGATAGATAAATAACAGAGGGGAGAGAATGCCCCCCTGAGGGACTCCACAAACTAATGGGGAGCCCTCAGAGACCACCTCACCCCTCCTCACTCGCTGAGACCGATGGTGGAGGAAGGAGGCCAGCCATTTTAGGGCTGTCCCCCTCACTCCAGCCATGGCAAGGCGGTGGGTCAAAAGATTGTGGTCGACTGTGTCAAACGCTGCTGTGAGGTCCAATAACACAAGCACCGCAGACCCGCCTTGGTCGAGCTGGCAGCGGAGTTGGTCTGTGATGGAGACCAGGACCGTCTCCGTCCCATGCCCCGAATGGAAGCCGGACTGGAAGGGGTCTAGCCATGTTGCATCATCTAAGAAGGACTGCAACTGCTCCATTGCTGCCCTCTCAACTACCTTTCCCAGGAACGAAAGATTTGACACTGGTCGGTAGTTGGAGGGAACCGCAGGGTCTAATGTCGGTTTTTTCAGCAATGGAGCTACCACCGCCTCTTTTAAGCACTCTGGAAACACTCCTTGCTCAAGGGAGGTATTTACGATGTTCAACAGAGGCCCACGTAACCCCTCCAGGCAAGATCTAACAAGCTAGAAGGGGCACGGGTCGAGGGAGTAGGTGGTAGGCCTGGTTGCAGCCACAATCTTATCGACAGCATCTGCGTCCAGTGGCCGAAACCGGTCGAAAGTGGGCCCAGCGGAGGGCCACGGAGTCTCAAGATCCCTTACTGTATCAATCGTGCCAGGGAGGTCCCGGCGGAGGCTCAGAATCTTGTCTGTGAAGAAATTTGTATGAATATGTATGATTTCATCCTTTATAGTTATCCTATGGAATAGCAGCCTTGAAATACATTGAACTTAATTAATAAATCATACTTTTTGAATGCATTGTCAAGATCACATCTCTTCTGTTTTGATGGTTGCATTCTCTTAAGGCATAACATCCAGAAATGAATGGAAAGAACTCTAGAAAATGGTTTCTCCAGGAATGTTTTGACGATGGCAGTTACCGATCTTCTACACAGTTTTCTGCCATTACCATCCCTCCATCTCTAATAGCTGTGTGATGGGTGAACACACAAAGTGATTTTGCAGATCCTTCTTTTTTTTTTTACAATTTTGAGAAAGCCTTCTTTATGGAGAGGAAAACTGCAGTAAAATAATGGCAAATGAAAAAAGATTTTTAAAGAAGTAGCTCTGAATGAATGTTAGATTTCAGTGTGAACAGG
This sequence comes from Anolis apletophallus, assembly GCA_030556195.1. Classification (NCBI taxonomy): domain Eukaryota; kingdom Metazoa; phylum Chordata; class Lepidosauria; order Squamata; family Anolidae; genus Anolis; species Anolis apletophallus. The sequence goes on along the minus strand of JARBWK010000001.1, from coordinate 39,363,553 downwards.
GGGAATTATGTAACAAACCTATAGTATATTTATGTTGTAGCAGGCATCAAGCTCATGAATTTTTCTACTTAAGATTTTTACTAAGACTCCAAGATCAAACCTGAATTTTTCACTTATAAACTTATGAAATTCTAAGGCTAAAAACGTTCGTTTTGTGTATCAGATGCACAGAGCTCAGGGTCCATCCACCCATGTTTACCCCAAGCTTTCTCAATTACAGCAGTAGAATCTGCTTGGGTAGGAGAATAATAATTATAATATATAAAATTTATTTGTTATCCACTTCTCCTCATGGCTCAAGGCTGGGCACAACAAAGTCAAAACACATCAATATAAAATACATAAAATAAAATACATATATTAAAACACATTACTATGAAATACATATATTAAAACCCATGGTACAAAGATAAAAATGTAGTAGTAATAGAGTGTAAATGTAAAATTGATGGTTTAAAATTGACCAAATAGGCCTGCCAGAAACATCTTTAGTGATATTTCAAATTCTGACAGCTCATTTAGCTTGTTGTATGCTTGCTGCTGCTGTTAGATAATTGGGAGTAGAAATCTTTCCAGGTTCACTGCAGATCACCCAGCTTCCTAGCTGCCCCTATATTACACAAAGCCATTAAAAACCACTTCTTATTGTATATTTGTAATATATTAAACTCTATGATGTCTACCTCCTACAAAAGCCTTTCAAAGAATGGGATTAAAATCAGCATACTTACCCCCTTATCACAAAAAAAAACTTATCACAAAAAACTAGTAACCAATGACACCTTTGGATTTCATTGTCTCAGTTGTGCAGTTTAAAAGGCACTAACTGGCTCACACTTCAGCTTGTCAGTTAAAATATTGTAAACAGGTTAATCTGCAAGATGCTTGCTTGAATGCCTTTGGAATCTATTTCTATTCAGGTTTGGGGAATAGGGATGTCCCAGAGGTAAAGCATGTGCATCACTAGGACATCACTATTGCCCATCCTCTATAGGTTTAGTCCTTGACTCCTCCAGGTAGAGCTGAAAAAGTTCCCTGTCGTTAACCCTGGAGCAATGTTGGCAGGCAATGTAGACAATACTGCATTAGATACATCAGTGGTTAATCTCTATACAGGGCAGCACCTTCCATTCCTGTAGCAAATAGCTTAGGAACTGATGAACAACATGTTAAGGGAACTATGGTAAACTTTAGGGCCCAGCAGATGAATTTTCTTTATTGAAATGCAATACCTGTAATGCTTTTCTCACATGAACTATTTCCCAAAGATTTCTATTTTCTATAGTACCAATTAAGCATACTAAGTAACTGCTTCGCTAGATCTAAACTGCTGCTTTCTAGATCCTTTTTGCATAATAAATGAGATATCCCCAAGAGCATCTTTTCCTTCAGAAGATGTTAATGCCATCCCCAATCTAGTACCAGAAGTGTAATATCTCACTTTAAACTGTTGGATAAGTGAATGGTGAAGAATAAAGTGGGAAAAGACGTCAGAGATAACTACAGCTATTCACAGTGTGCCATTAAGAACACATTGCATGAATACAATGCTAACTGGAGAGCAAGAGTGCTAGCTTGTCTCACTCCAGTGTTGCTTGTCTCAGTATTACTTGACTTTTATCAGCGATTTTTTGCACACATAGAGGAAAGCCATCCACACTGCACACATAGGGGAAAGCTATCCAGCATGTGCTAATTGAAGAAGAGAATTAGAGTGACTTTTATAACCTTTGTACAAATATGAATGTGTGTATTTAATTGGTTTAATGACATAGCTGACAGGTGCAAAAACCCTGCTGCTGTCGTTACAGGTGTGATTGTACCAATGAGCTATGCTTGTGTTGACATTTCAGCTCCCCAGAAAATACACATCTTTGAGGAATATGTTTTTCTGTGTACTGATTGAATTAGCTAATTGTTAGAGCTGTTTGTCTTCGGTTTCCCAAGACACTGAACAGAATAAGCATTTCAGTTTTATGATACTAATTGATGGTTATGATGATGCTCACATATCTGACACGAACTCCATTCAGCTTGTAATGGCATTTCCAAATGAATGTACATAATGTGCAGGGAAAAATGTTCAAAAGCCCAACTTGGAAAGTGGATTCATCTTAGTTATTTGAAGTCTGTTAACCTTTTGGACTTGTGACGCAGTCTTGAACTGGCATGTTTGCAGAGTGTTCTGTCTACACTAAAAAAGGGAGGTCAGGATCTCTCTGGGATTAGATCTTCCTCTGCCATGAAGAGCTATTCAATTTGTCAGAGATCAGTTTTAGACAAATAGTGTTCCTGTGATACAATCCTAAAAGGATGTCCTCTTTAGTTTTCCTTATTTCTGAGGACATGTGCATGTAAAAAATATCTGCAGTGGATCAAGTTACTTTACTCTTTACCCAGGCCAATAGGTATCTTTTACAAGGTCAAGTAAGATGTTGTAGTTAAACTTGCACACACAGGAAGATGGCAATTACCATCTGCTCCATTTAATTAGAATTATGAAAGTCTAAGTCGTTTAGTGTCAGAGCCAGTAGGGTATTGTAATCTGAGTACAGGGTGTCCTCGTTTAAATCTCACTCAGCCATGCAATTCCACTGGCTTGCCTTGGGAAAATCACAAGGCTTTGACCTCTGAGGAGGGTAATGGAAAACCCACCAAACAAATCCTAGGGAAAAAAATCCCCACATGCCATGATAGAATTACTAATAGGTTCATCAGTTGCAGATGACTTGAAGGCATGCAACTACAGCCTAGTCCTAGGGTACCATATACACCACCTTCCATCTAGATATATGTGTATGATGACCCATCTCAGTGGCTACCTTTGGAGATACAAAACACTTTATAGAGTCTTGTCTTGCCCTTTCTATGTTATTCTTAGATATCAGATAAACATAGTTTTACTTCAGAGAGAATACATTTGGGGTTCATTTGTGGATGTATACCTCTTTGTACTTTTCTTGAATTTCTTGGTCTCTATTGTTTCTGAAGATACTCTTAATTCTTTTTCTTATAATCAGTTTTGAAGGCCCATTTGAGTTGAATAGCAGAATAGTGTTTTTTAAGCAAATGCAAGCTAAAAATTTCTTGCTTTCATGAGTAAAAAAACATAGTCACAATAAACTTTTAGGCTGAAGAAAAGTCCTACAGCCTCAGTAAACTAAATAGATCTTATGTCTGAGTAGATATGTATGTAGATTGTATTCTGAGACTTGCTTCGTTTTGCAGCCAATTTGAGGTTTCTGAATCCCAATAATGAGAAATCTGTATTTTCCCTAAAAGAGATTATACATAGATTTGCTTACAGAGACTGACACCACAGGTTATGCACTCTTAAAGCTATTGGATCCTTATAATTGACAATTAGGGCTTTTACACTAACTTTTCATTGTTAAAAGACTGTTTTCTTTTTTTCTTTTTTTCCCTTTTTTTCCCTTGTAGGATCTTTGCTCAGGGCTGCCATCTGGACAGATCTGCCATGATGAACAGAGACTAAAGGTGATATTTGCTGATCTAGCCCAGCATAAAGATGATGCCCAGCAACGCAGTTGGGCTCTTTATGAAGATGAAAATGTCATCTGCTGTTATTTGGAAGAACTGCTTCGTATTCTGGTAATTACCTTCTTGGTTTGGCAGAGGTGGGCCCATTGGGGTGTGTGTGTGTGTATGTGTTGAAGCTATTAAGAGAATTTAGTGTATATATAGTGATTAACTGCATTCTTTTGGAACCCAGGACAAACCTAAAAGAAAGTCTGTCGGTTTGCTTTTTAAACACCTTCCCTCCCCCCACCTCCCCATGTACGTACGTATGTATGTATTTTATTAGTAGAAGTATAAAACCAACAGCAGGATAGCTTATTTTATTAGTTGTGGAATACAAGATAGAAATTAAATGAAGAACATAGATATATTTCTGCTATGTATATGTAGTAATAACCAAATTTCAATCCATATAGCTCCAGATAAGGCTGATCTTTTAATATGTAAGATGTTGCTTGTGGGAAGACTGAACTTTATAAGACTTTAGAAGGAATTACATTAAAAGCATCTTCAAAAGATGCAGCCATCAGTAAACTGGAAGGGGAGGAACCATCCAAACACAGTGTAAATGTGTTGTATTATTTGAGGGGACAATTTTCAACACACACGGATGTCTAGCATGAAATGAAATTTAAAGGGAAATTAGAAAAAAGTATATGAACTTATTCTTACTTCCAAAATGATGCATGGTATACTTTTTAAAGTGCATATTTAAATAATGCTGTTGAAAGGCTGCTCCCACTTCTGCAAGTATTTTATTTGAAATTCAAAAGTAATGATGCTAGTGATGATAGCACTTAACTAAGCTTCCTAAAGAAGCAGCACTTGACGTGGGCGTTGCAGTTATTAGGTATTCAGCTCAGTCTGAGACTCACTGCTACTCCCTCACACACTGTAGGATTTTAAACTACAGAGGGATTCCACCTTTTAAAAATATCTTAGGAGGTAATGTTTTTGTGCTAATGCTGAGATCTACAAAGAGACACCCAAAGAGTTATGCTAGCAGATATCCCCAGCAGATTTTAAGCTTTTGAACAGTAGAAACTGTATCACATCACAGACTACAAAGAAGGTTGTCTCTAAGGCAAAGGGAGCTTCAAAAAATTATCCTAACATTTTACTTGAACATGTAAACCTATTAATGCATCTCTTTAGAGGAGTTATATTTTGGGGCAATTATTTAGGGGCACGTTCAGTAGTATTGGTAATGTTTTTTAAAATAGAAAATAACAGTGTTTGTAATAAGCCATTGTATTCCCTAATTGATATCGTAGAATCATCGAATTGGAAGGCGCCTTATGCAATGGCCTGCTCGCTGCAGGATCTCCTTCAAATCTAGATCACCCCAACTGGTAGCTGTGCAGCCACTCTTTTGGAGGCATCCAGAGAAGGAGAACCCATCACCTCTCTAGGCAGTTGGTTGCATTGCTGAACTCCGCTCACTATCAAGATGTTCCTTCTAATGTTCAATTGATATTTACCCTCCTGCAACTTAAAATACTTCTGTATGAGAAAGAGTCTATTCTTGATGCACTGGAAAAATTGCTTTTCTCTCCATATTTCCAGACAGATGCAGATCCTGAAGTTTGCAAGAAAATGTGCAAGAAGAATGAATTTGAATCGGTTTTGTCCCTTGTTGCATATTATCAGATGGTATGAAACTCCATTCTGTTATTTTTGTACCAGAATAATTAAGTGTTGGGATACACAACTTTTATTAATATCCTAAATTGCTATGGCACAATTATTGTTCATATATTGTCGAAAGCTTTCATGGCCAGAATAACTGGGTTGTTGTAAGTTTTTCAGGCTGCATGGCCATATTCCAGAAGCATTATCTCCTGATGTTTCGCCTTAATCTATGGCAGGCATCCTCCAAGAACCTCACAATCTTTGAGGAAATTCTACCCTGCTGACCAGATTCAGTATGGCTGACCTGAGATGGTTTTCAACAATTGATTTTAAGTGGAAATAACTGATTTTTGTGTTTGTGTATATTTATAGTTTATTTTATGTTCCAGCATTGAATGTTTGTGATATATATATATTGTACTCCATCGTGAGTCCCCCTCAGGGTGAGAAGGGCGGAATATAAATGTTTTAAATAAATAAATAAATGATAACTAATTCCCTGTTTTGAGGGTATTTTTAGTTGACCTGTTTATCCCAAGACATTAGCAGAGAGCCATGAAGGCGGGAGTATTCTGGAGTATAATCAGATAGCCAGAAGGTTGCCATTAAGGAAGAAGTGTGGAATCAGATATTGGTGCACCGGTGCAAGGGAGAGTACAGTCCTGGATTTGAACTTGCTCATACAGGAAAAGTTTGGAAGAAAGCAAGTCTTGTATCTGGGTCACAGACTCTTTCTTAAGAGATATAAATAAAAAGTACTAGACTCCCTCTTAGGAGCTTGCTGCCTTGTTTTTACAAACAACACTGAGGAATAGAGGTACCAGCTTTGCTGTCAATGGGAGGAAGGATTTCTGAAAATGCCTTGGGAACATAGGCAGGCTGTTCCTGCTCTTCTCTTAATTGAAGCACATCTGTGCATTGGTAAACAGCTCTGTGCTGGAAAGTAGGTTATGAAGAGACTTCCCTGGGACAAAGGAAGGCAATCAAGTATGCAGAGTAACATGTGAAAGTTCGCCTTTGGTGCCTGCAAAAAACACTTCCCCTACTCAATTCCTTTCTGAAGCTTTATTACTATTGCTTTCTGAAGCTTTATTACTATTGCTGTGTGGCCCGAAATAATGGTCCGCGAAAAGGCCTTACTACATTATTTAAACTGTTATGTGCATTTAAATAGTCATGCTCATTATATCCCATATTAATGGGGTTATTGGGATAACCCTAGGACCCTCTTTTGGAACCAAACTCAGCTCCCTGAATCAAAATAGCCCCCAGGTTTTACCAAAAAATTTTTTTTAATGTAAAAAAAATCTAGAGCATGGAGTACAGCTAGTCCTCTACATCAATGAGTTGTGCATCCATGGATTCAACCATCCATGGCTTGAAAATATTCCAAAACATTTTTTAAAAAAACTTTATTTTGCCATTTTATTACTACACCTTTGTATATTCATAATGAAACTTGAGCATCCATAGATTTTGGTATTCATTGAGAGTCCTGGAACCAGATTCTAGAGGACCCAAGTTTTTACTATACCAGTGGTTCCCAACATGTAGTCCACGGACCACCAGTTATCCACAAAAGCGAAAATATGGTCCGCGGCCTCACCATTATTACACCATTGCCTCGAAACCATAAGGCAATGAGAGTGAATGGTCTCACAAAACCCTCTTCTAGTATCAAGACAACTGGGATGTCAGGAGGGGAAAGACTGACTACCAACTAAAGATTACTACTACCACCACATCAGTTCTAGATTATTAAATATGGTTTTCCGTAGGCGAGCAAATGGCAACTACTGGATGACATATGTTCTGTATCAGAAACTAAAGCTGATGTGGTCTATCCAATGCAATTTTCTGAATCAGCACCCCCAAATAACCAAACCAAATCTAAAGTTGACCAAAAACTGATTGGTAGCTCTTTTGGTACTAATGTTGGAGAGTGGTCCCTGGTCAAGTGGTCCCTGGTAAAAAAAAATGGTTGGGAACCACTGTGCTATACAATGCAAACTTGTAGTGTGACTAGTAACCTATATAGGCCTTAAATTAGTGGGTTTTCCTCATATAGTGTTGCTTTGTATGGCGATCTGAAGTGATTTCTGTAGAAATTCATCCATATGAGGTTAAGGTTACTCAGAGAGACTAGAAAGACTACAAATGTCTTGCCAAAATGCTGATAAAAAGCATAAAGAATGACTTTCATAATAATATTTCTTCTAATTTGTCAGTACATCTCTCTGAGGAATCCTTGTTTCCTGTTTGTTTCTGTTCGGATGAAGAAGGCTCTCTTGTGATGGATAATCTGTTTTCCTCTCGATCCGAGCAAAATGCAATTGATGTTCTTGTTTTGATATCATCCTCTTCTGATATAATCTGCGATGTTACAAATCAACTTAGAGGATCACTGGAAATTTAATAAATTATTTTATAAGATAATGCAGTTCTAAAAGGAATACATTACATTAAAAAAAATCTAATACCTGCCATAACAAAAACCTCATAGTATGCATTTAAATTTTAAAAAATACAAATAATCGATCCATTAATTTAATCTGTTTTTAATAATCTTCCTTAATATTCTTCAATATTTTTTCTTACTCAATCTTTGTTACCACTAACATTTTGATATTCTGGGAGACTGATGTGTAGGTTTGTTCACACAGTTATTAGTCAGTACAGTTGTTTGTGCTTTACTAAACTCAGTTCTTAAACTGATTGTTTGCTTTTTGAATAACATTCTCTGTTACAAGAGAACAGAAAATTATTTTCTCATGAAAGATTTATTCCTATTTTTAGGAACACAGAGTCGCACTGAGGTTGCTGCTTCTCAAGTGTTTTGGAGCAATGTGCAACTTGGATGCTGCAATTATCTCTGCTTTAGTGAATTCTGTCCTGCCAATGGAGCTGGCCAGAGACATGCAGACACATACACAAGGTGAGACAACTTCATCAAATGGGTCTTGTTGTACTTCTTAATGATCCTAGGTTTTCATGGCTGGAATCACTGGGTTGCTGTGAGTTTTCCGGGATGTATGACCATGTTCCAGAAGCATTCTGGAACATAGATGTGGGCGAAACATCAGGAGAGAATGTTTCTGGAAAATGGCCATATAGCCCGGAAAACTCACAGCAACTCATGGTTTCTGTCTGTTATCTGACTTTGATGGACAAATCATCACTTGGAGGAAAAGGTCCATAGTGTCTTTTTAGCAGCTGTATTTTCAGTGCTTGTATTATGATGCTGAACAAGCAATATTTTAGAAAATTAAGGAAGAAATATAATGGCTGGTAAATATCGCTTCCTTCTTACAATTTCCTGTTGTTGCGTTTACTCACGAGCAAAAAGCCCTCATAAAAACTTTAAATCAAAATTTGGATTTTTTAAAAAAAAGTTAATTAGATTTTATTTTTGTTTCATTTAACCAAGTACCTTGAAAAATGAAACCAGACATGTTGAAGTCTATATTCCAGACCTGTTAAACTAAATCCATGTCCTTCTGTCAAAAAAGTATTCCAGAATCCATCCTTTGCTAATGCCATATACCTTTTTACTTTCTTCTCCCGCCTGCTTCCCTGTATGTTACTATAACATTTGCTTCAGTGGAGCCCCCGGTGGAAACAGTGGGTTAAACCCCTGTGCAGGCAGGACTGAAGACCGACAGGTCACAGGTTTGAATCCGGGGAGAGCGCGGATGAGCTCCCTCTATCAGCTCCAGCTCCTCATGCGGGGACATGAGAGAAGCCTCCTACAAGGATGGTAACATCCAGGCGTCCCTTGGGCAACATCCTTGCAGATGGCAAATTCTCTCAGACCAGAAGCGACTTGCAGTTTCTCTAGGTGCTCCTGACACGACCAAAAAAATCTGCTTCAGTGGATTTCCCAGTCTTCAGAGCAGATGTTAAGCAGATGTGGATATCATTTCACTCCTAGGTCCACTAATAAATCTGTATTCCATGAACAGAATGAAGCCACTGGATTCTAGCTATAGAGGTATAGCCTATTTTTCTGGGCTTGTTACTTTTCAGCATATCTCTTCTTCCAACCATCATTATTAAATATGAGAGTAGGTCCAGAACTTTAGCTATAAAGCCCTAAACAGTTCCAGCCCAGCTTTCTTGTCTGAACATATCTCCCTCTATGAACTATCTTGGAGATTAAGATTATACGGGGAGGCCCTGCTGTCGGTTCCACCTCCTTCGCAGGCAAGTCTGGTGGGGACGAGAGACAGGGCCTTCTCAGTGGTGGCCCCTCATCTGTGGAACTTCCTCCTCAATGAAATCAGATCAGCCCCTTCTCTCCTGACCTTCAGGGGGAAAAACTTTAGACGTGGCTTTGGGACCAAGCTTTTGACAAGTAATTGGAGTAGTACAATAAGTGACCACGAATCAATGTGATTGACAAATGGAATGGCCCTGGATTATGTTTTGAATGACATGGTTTTAATTGATGTTTTAATAATTCATGTATTGTTTGATTTTAATTGTAATTGTTTATTTGATATATGTATGTATGACATTGAATTGCTGCATGTTGTAAGGCCACCTTGAGTCCCCTCTGGGGTGAGAAAGGCAGAATACAAATATGGTAAATAAATAAATAACTTTTATTTTGGCTTAGGTTTAAATAAGAGAATGAGGCCCTTCCAGACAGATAAAAATGCAAGATAAATTGGGATTTTATATTCCTATTCCTTTTAGGATGGAGGCCACACAGCTGGCCGAAACCCTGGGATTTTGCAGTGATGGTGTCTATATACTCACCTCTGTTGATCCAAGATCAGCAGGGATGGGCATTGGCATTGCCAGTCTCCCTCTCACTGCCCTCCATTTCCCCCTGCACTTACTTAGAGAAGACTGGGCAAGGCCCAAAGACTTTCTCAGAGCTTGCACTAGCGTGGTACCCTTTTCAGGGTTTCTCAAGCTCGGGGTTGCCAGAGTGAACTATTGAGCAAGCAGTTGAACCTGTCTATTCCATGAGTGTATTTCGTACATAGTGATTTGGATGGACTGTCACACAACAGGAGAGTGTGTGGCCACACTATCTGTTGCAAAATCAACCCTGTGCAGCCTACCATATCTCCCGTGTTCAAAGACCATTCTTTTTCTTTCGAGAAAGACTGAATTGCTTTTCCCAGAAGATCCCGGAAATTGTCCATTTGTATTTTAAATAGGTTGCAATCCCCACACATAATCTACTATGAATTTTTTCAAAAGAAGTTTATTTCTATTTGCCTTTTGTTTTTGCAATTTTTGGGCATCTGTGTGATCTCCAGAGGTGGAAAATTTGCCACAGACCTGCTGCAGTTGCCATCCCTGTTGTTGGAACCATACGTAATAAGCCTTCCAAGAAGATCAATTGGTTTGGGCATGCCCATAAGTGCCAGTATTAGGGTTGGTTTAGCATTGGCATAGCCTTCCCCCAAGCAGCAAGGTATGACACACAGAAAGAGAGATCAGTGAGATTAATTTAAACCAAAGTTGAAACTATGCTACAGATAATATTTTGCACTTCTTCTCTACTGAGCTGTAAAAAAAAGGCATTGTCAAGCAGTGGCTATCTGAATGCAAAAGACACGGTTTTACCTGAAGTAAAGAAATTAAGCTAGCAGGCATATTTAACACAAATTGAATGAGTGGAGTGTCTGGTGACACAGCTAGAGTGGATGACCTGGTGATGTGAGAGATGGTAGTAGGCTTCTTACATGGCTGGGTGACTGGTGTGCTGTCCTCTAGTCTTTCCCTGTGCTGCTTGCAGTGCAAATACAATATTTTATTCATGCACTTTAAGATTTGTTATGCTTATGAACATACCTTATTGATTGTCTGCAGTGTCTGAAGTGTTTTGGCTTTTTATCTTGGCATGCCAAAGTCTCTGTGGGCTACATTTTCCCCTGCTGGTTAAGATGGCAATGCATGAAGCTGGAGCTTTGGCTCTTCACTTTAGCAAGAGGCAGACCTATGTTTCAGGATGACTGCTGTATTGATGTGATCTAAAAGTGAACTTTCACTTACATCCCTCACTAATTTATAGTATTCTTAAAGTGAATGGTCTTATACTCAAGAGGCTGTGCTTCTTGCAAAGGGGTTAATTGAATATTCTATGTTTCTTTGGATGTCTTTTTAAAAAGTGTCTAGTAGAGTATCTGTTGGGCAACCAATTAAGGGTCTGAGTTGTTTGTTTACCTGAATTCCTTTCTCGCATAGGGCATACTTATGAGAAGAGTGCAGCGATATCTTCACAGTCCAGGATAGTTTGTTTTGCTAGTGGTTGCTTCACGTTCTCCCTTTAGATAATCCTCCATCCCTTCAGAGGTACTGCGTCTTTTGGTGGTTGGTAGTTGCTCCCTAGATGTCTTTAAAATAGCTATTATGTAATAATTCACATATTTATTATCATTATTTTATATAACCACCACCCTGTTTTTCAGTTCATGGTCATTCAAATACAGTCCACGAAGCTGTTAAAAATGCAGCATACAATGATGCATAATGAAAGCAACTCATGTAGTTTTACCAAATAGATCTGCTTCTGAAAAAAAGCCTCTCTGTCCCATTGTACCATGTCATATTTATTTTTAGTTTGAGTCTTTCTGTGTATTTTTATTGTTATTTACCATGCATACTATTCAGGAGCTAGCAGTGGCAATCCCTGATGGCCAGAGGATTTCTTGAAGCCTCAAAAATGCCTGGTGTGCAGCACCTTTCTGTTTGTATCAGTCAGCAGTTCATGTGAAATAATAACAAGGAAATGGGACTTGTGATCATTGCAGCAATGAATAATTAGCAAAGGGTAGCAAAGAATTTGCCACCACATTGCATTTCTATCTTTTTCTATTTTTAAGGGTCATTTTGTAACACAGTGCTTGGATTATTTTTTTTCCTTTCTTCACCGAGCTATACACAGAATCTCTCATGAAAAATGACCTTGAGTGTTGAAGTGATAGAAGCTTATTTTGGTGCTACGAACTTGGGAATTGAGGCTGATCCATCTTCTGATAGACTGCAGAGAATCTAATCCTTTTTGGGGAAGGCATGGACCAGAGGAATCTGTGCCAACTCTCAGGCAATTGGGGATTTTTGTCAAGCCAGGATCATGATTTCCACGGGGTTCTGCCTTGATGTTAAAGAAGAATGCTCAAGGCTAAAATACTCTACGTGGATTCTGGGTGTTTTTGATGAAATAATGCTTTTCTCCTTGTTCCAGTAAAAGCACCTTGGCTGCTGTCCAACTTTATTGCTAGATGTGCTTGCCCCCAGACAGTTCCTTCTCTGTTATGCTTCTGGCCTGCAAATCTTTTTTCAGCATGGCATTTTTCAAGGAAGCTTATTGTAAGACAAAGCAAAACAGAATTAACTCAAGCAATTCTGCTATATTCCACTCTGTAATCAACAATCCCAAGTTGATATCAAATATACACATAACTCTGCTGTCAGTTCTGCTTTCTTGAGCGATGCTTTTCCTGTCTTTTCAAACCCCTAATCTTCTTTTGCTGCATTTCTGCTCCAGAGGATTGCTCTTATAGTGAAGTTCAGCAAATGTTAAAGATAACTCAGAACTGTGGGAGATAAAGTTTTACGACAGGTCTAGCCCTCACATTTCAGAAATATTAAATTATAGAAGAGACCTCAAGTCCGTCCCCCTGCCATGCAGGAACACACAATCAAAGCACTCCCCACTGATGACCACACGGTCTCTGTTTAAAAACCTCAAAATATGGAGGCTCCACCACACTTTGAGACAGCATATTCTTATGTTGAACTACTCTTACCATCAGTAAGTTGTGCTTTGCATCCATTGCATTGTGCCCTAGTCTCTAGACCAGCAGAAAACAAGCCTACTTCATCCTCAGTATGATATTATTTCCATTATTTAAATATGGCTATCTTAACCTTCTGTTTTCTAAGCTAAACATACCCGACTCCCTAAGCCACTTCTCATAGGGTTTAACTTCCATTTCCACAAGCTGGACATGTTCTAGCTTGATAATATCCTACTTGAATTGTCATATCCAAACCTGGACACAGAGTTTCAGGTGAGGTCTGACCAAGACACCTAATGTAGCACAGCTAACCGGTGGAGGGTATCATAGAAAATGAAGCTTTGTATCTCATTCAGGGAATCCTACGTTCCACCCAACCAAGAACTGTAACATTCATATTGCCTGTATGGTAGTAATAACCAGTGAAGCAAAAGATTATTGGCAAGATTTGTTCAAAGAGGTTTGCCATTGCCTTGCTCTGAGGCTGAGAAAATGTGGCTTGCCCATTAGGTTTCATGGCCAAGTGAGGATTTGAGACCTGGTGTACAGACTCCTAGTACAGTGCTCAAATCATTATGCCATGCTGACTCTCACAGAAGTAATCTAACGTTCATATAATGATTTATTGCTGTATATGGTACCTGAGCTCTGTGCTTTAATGACACTACAGAGTTGGGTTCATCGTGACCATATGCCTCGTCACATGGTGCTGCTTATACAAACCCCTCTTGGAACTTGCCAAGTAATTAAGATTCAGGGAAACCAGTGTCTGTAATACTGCAGAGCATTCATGTATAGGGAATGCCAGTGAAAATTGTGCTGTACTAGCAGACTGTGGGACAGATTGATGCATGAGGTATAACTATGCACAGGAAAGGATGCAAAATGCACACTTGGAATGTTTTCAAATCTCAGCTGACTTATAATCAAACTTTCCCATGCTGAACTATGGGAGGAAGTGAGTGTTTGCAAGAAATGCAATGCTGCAGTTGTGTCTGTGTCTCTCTGTGTGTGAGTGTGTGTGTGAGAGACTGCTAAAATATATAAAATAGAAAAGCTATTTTAACCTAGCTTTATTTTCTTTAAGTATGTCAGAAAGAAGCTGAAAGAAATTAGCAAGTATTCACACACACACACACAAAATAAAATAAAATGCAACCGTAATACAGTGAGCCATGGGAAAAAATAATAGAAAGACTTTATTGCACAACATAGCAGCAGTAAGTAAATTGACACCTAAGTTTTCTAGGGGAGAGCAGTCCAAAGTATCTCTGGCATTACTTCGCGAACGAAGATTCTTAGGAAGGACTTATCCCACGCTTTTTACAAGTGTGTTGATGACTATTTAGGAAGTTGGATGTGTCCTTCGAGCCTGTGCAATGGATTTTTTCTGGTGGAGCGCAGCGTGCACAGAACTGGCCTCGCCCATTAAACCAAAGGTTTGTCTGCTGGGGCCTAGCAAGTTTGGACGGTGGCAGCGAGGTCTTCAGGTCATAGGTTTGATTGGAGTTTTCTTCTCTTAGATGGTTGACCTTACAGGGTTAGACGAGCACCATCTGCCCGGGTTTGAAATCACAGTTTTCCTTCTCTTAGGATGGTTACCAAAAGGCTAGAGAGTCCACCCTGCCCATTGACGCTCTTTGTCAGACCCTTCAATTGTGACCTGTCTGGCATGGGAGGCCCAACCGGTGACTATTATGCCACCGCCAGCATAGCTCACAACTTCATTAGGGTACGCAAGCCTTCCCCCACGACAAGGAAGCGCCAATGGAGAAGAAGAGCATCACCATCATGACAAAGAAGCCCTGTTACTTACACTCTGTCACAGCTCAATCAAAAGAACAATACACAGGGCCTTGGATACTAAACAAAATGTCCAGGGAGCAACATGAGGAAGGGAGCTGTACTTCAAGTACCTCTCTCCATACTGTTTTAGGGAACTTGTATCTTTCACAATATGAGCTGCCATTTTCTCCTAAACCTCAGTATGCCTGTTTACCTGTACATCCAGCCTACATCAAGTGCTGTCACACACAGCAAGTAAAGGTTTGAATGGCATGTATGCTATACCTAACATGTAAAACCAGATCTGTTGTATTCATAATATTGTCTGCTTTTCAGCCTTTCCTTTCTTGTTGGACTTTTAATGTTGTAGAAATTTGGTCTAAAGAAAGATGACAAGATCTTGAACAAATATAACTGTTTTCCTTAGCTGGTGAGACACTTTGGAATACTGTAAATATACTAGCGTATTTCTCTTTCCAGATCATCAGAAGATGTGTTACTCTGCTTTGGTTCTAGCTATGGTATTTTGCATGGGAGAACCACTGCCATATCATCACTATGGTAAGAATGATTTCTGCTAGAAATATAAATCCTCAACTATGTACTCCTTGCATGTGGGAATGAATAATTGCAGTAGTTTTCTCCCAGGGAGGGAGAAAATAAATATTCCTCTGCAGCATTTGCTTAGTTTTTGAACATCCCAGAGTCTTGTGGAAGAATTACTCTGCGTAAACAAGTACATCAGCTGGCATCCTGTTCCGTAGTTACATAAACTGAATATGCAATCCCATAATTTTTGGCATGACTGAATTTAACTACAAAAACCTACCTGTAAATTAAGCAGTGCCCCAACCAAAGGGCTCTTGAAACGCAGCAGATCTGAGGACTGAGAAATGATGACTGCAGTTCTAGCTCAATAGCAGTGCCCACTGAGATAAGTAGTTGTGACAGGAACCGGGGCCCTATACCCCAGGAGAGTGCTATGGATATTTCTCAGCTCCATGATCTGCACTGGCTTAGAATTTCTACAGTTGGTGTGCTGCATGGCCTAAGTAATAGATGTACATTAAAAAATCTTTTTTCTTAAAAAGCACATTTTTTTCTGCATAGAATAATTCCTCTACAACAGTTAGGGGTAGCTGAATACTGGGAGAAAATTGTGCAAGATTCTTGTTTGTCTGGTATTTTTTCCAACAGGGTTCGCTACTGTCAGGAACACAACCTCTGTCCTTGGGAAGGAAAGTATGATATATATTCATGTATAAGTCTAGAAATTTTAGTTAAACATTGACCCAAAATCAACTTATCTATGGGCCGATATAAGTATTGTACCTTAACTCTTATGGAAAAAAAGACACTATCTGCTTTTTCTGAGCCGTGTGAGAAAGACAAGAGCTTAGTCCGTCCCAGAAGAATCTAAAAAAAAGCACAGACACCCCCACCCCTCCGCCGCTTTACTCTCTCCACCATGGTGCCACCTCTGGCCTTTTTTACTGCCAGGGCAGGAAAATGTTGACACGGGAAGCAGGATCCCTGCAGTGATGCTGGCCTTTCCCCTCTTCATGGAATTTCCCCCTCCCAGAATTATCCATGAGTCCAAACAAAATCAGGTTTTTTTGGCCCCCAAACCTGCTCTTGACTTATATACAGTAAATAGCAATCTGCCTATAGAAGGAAACTGTGGCTGCAGATAAAAATCTATTCATCTATAATTAAAGTGAGACAGTCTGATCTGAGGCTGGTCTCCACAGTCTGGGAAATGGCTAACCAAAACACTTATGGGAAATGAGTAGAACTGGATGGAGTCCAAGCAAGTGAAATCTGCCCTGTTCTTCTCATCTGAACAGACTGTTCAATTCATCTTCCTTCCAACAAGTTGGGCCATCTGCTGGAGTACTGCCAAATCTCTTCTGCTGACTAGAAAAGTGCCCCTAGATCTTCCTTTAATTATCTCTTTGACCTACCAGAGTTAAAACTGAAAAGGGGAGGACTCCACTGAATTCCATATAAAAGTCTGCAGCAAAATATTTCCACATCCCGAGGTTTATGCTGGCACAATATAATTCTATTAATAGGAATTTGAAAACTCTTGATTACCCAACTGATTCTCAGTTATGCATTTGTATGAAAAGCAGCTGCATCTTTACTGTGGTGTGAATACCTAAAGGACACAAACTGCCATTTGAACAAGGTAGAAAACAGGCTTGTAATAAAGCAGAGGGCAAAAGTCCAAACAGAAATAAGTGATCTTTATAAATGATATGGGAAATTTCTGGTTCTTTAGCTTGTTGTGAATTCAAGCTTCCAGAGACCCTAAGCAGAAAGTTCAATAGTAGAGAACTATGGAAGTTTTAGTGCAGAATTCCCCACTGTTCTTTAGGATGAAGCTAAATGCAACACAACAAGAGTTGTACGGAATCTCTTGTGATCCCCCCCACCTCAAAGTTTCAAGTAATAATGGGGTCATGGGACTGAAAGGGGAAGAGATTGTGGATCACCTTCCTCATCTCCTTCCAGCACTGTTTGTACAACCCAATTTGCTGTTGTTTGTTTGAGGGCAAATAAGTGGACCCTGAGAAGATTTTTTTCACAATGGAGAAAGGCACTAACCCAAATTATCTCCAGATAGCCATTTTTAGCTTGTGAGGGGGAAAAGGTGAAAGAGACTTGTTTAAAACAATTAAGAAAATGTCATTCATAGCTTAGCATCATAACAGGTGGGACTACAAGGAGTCATACAAAGGCAAAATACAGTATAATGACAAACTTTTGCCATCAGAACAACGAACAAACAGTCTATACTCTTAAGACAAACATCCCAGCTGAAAATAGTCAAGCAAACAATAGATTTGACCTGGTGCTGGTAGAATTGCATTATCAGCACCAAACAAACTTATTAATTTGTGGAAATCCATATGGATCTGCCTAAAGTGAGTGGGATTTCATTTTGAGCGACTTAAAACCCCCTTGAAAGAGGTGATATATAAATAAAAGGGCAGACAAAGTGCTTTATACAATCCTACCACTGCTCTGCCATGCAGGAATATCAAGGCAGATAATCAATAAAGATTATCACACTACCATATAATCCACAGATGGAACCATCTTAGCCTTTTAAAACAAAAGTCCCAAAAATGCTTACATATTATAATCATAATCATGGTAGAAACCCTAGAGGCCATCCAGTCAAATTCCCTTCTGCCATTCAGAAAAAAACACAATCAAAACACACTCTGAGTGATGGGAGGGAACGTTTTAGAAGCAAAAAAGTGGGGGGAAGGAACGTCTGGGTGGTGGGAAAAAGAGTCTGGACAGTGAGGGAGGCTGGGGAAAGGATTTGGGCAGCAAGGAAAAGAGTCTGGGCAATTGAGGTGGGGAGAGAAAGGGTCTGTGCTCTGGAAGGTTGCTACTGCTGCAATTGTTTCCAGCAGCTCAAACTTTGATTTCCATGTATTTCTCAGGAGGAGGAAAGAGGGGTAGGTGGGAAGCAGCATGGTGCTGTGGAGCCCCTCACTATCAGCTGCAGAACCCCAAGGGCTCCACAGAGTACAATTTGAAAACCCCTGCTCTAAGGTTTCAGAACATTTCTTTTTTTTCCAGCCTTAAATGGAGATGCCGATTATGCCATGTTGATTGGATGTAGTAGAAGCCTAATCACTATGGTAGAAATTGCCCCACTTTGCAGTAACTCAGGCAATATAATGTTTGATGGAAAAGCCCATAACTTTATTGTTTACCTCTATAAAGCCTTGGCCATGCATGGGTCCAGATCACAACATTTGGTAAACCACCTGTTCACTAATGATCACACATAACCTCCCAACCTGCTAGAAACTTCTTGGAGTGGCAGAAATGGACAAAAGAAATGGACAAAAGCTACTGTAGGGATTTCCTGCCAACTGGGAGCAAGTATAGAGCACCCATTCCGAAGCTGGATGCAAGCCTAGTTGCCCACAACCCCAGGATCCCATGGAAGACCTCCAACCGGATATAACAGATCTGCAGGCTCTGTCTGCCCACAAAGATCTAAGTCATACAAATCTGCCCTAATGTTGAGATAAAATATTACATTTCCAAACTCTTTGTCTTTTGCATAGAACATCTAAACTCTCAGTTTGTCCAGTTCCTGTTGGATGTAATTGAAGATGGACTGCCATCTGATAGCACGGAGCAGCTGCCTGACCTGTTCATAAATGTTCTTCTGGCATTTAATCTTCACATTCCAGGTCAGTAGTGCCATTTTCCAAACTCAGAAGAGATGGTCAAGTCTTGCAGTGAAGTGTGGAACTTTCAAAACTGTTCATTTGCAAAAACTCTTGTTCTGAGCATGTTTTGGGATGGGCCAGGTATACACTTGGCTGTATTCTGCAGTTTGAAGTAGGAGATATTCTATGGAAAAGATTCCCTTTTCTGAACATGTGAGATTGAGACCTATTAAAGAATGCTTAAGGAATCCAAATGTTTTTGCCTCAGATTTCTCCAGTCAAGGGCATATTCTGTTACAATGTGTACAATAGAGTTTTCCCCTTGAGGTTCAGTTGGATTTTTCTGAAATTAATCTTCAAAATCCTTCCCCAAACATTTTTTTCAGAAGAGCCTTTCTTGCTTAGAAAAAGACCCATTTGGCCCAGCATGTTTCCCACATTCGCCTGCTAGGCTTAAAGGGAACTTGCAAGCAGAATTTGAAGGCTGACATTGTTTCCCAGTGGCTATTATTTTGGTGTATACAGCTTCTTATCCTGGAGTTGTGATCAATAACACAGTGCAACAAACAAACAATTCTTGGTGTCTTTGTTTTTAGGCCTGTTCCTGGGATTATTTGGGGTGCTGATTCAGAAAATTGCATTGGATGGACCACATCAGCTTTAGTTTCTTAGATATGCTTATCATGATTTCTTATTGGTGAGCAGTTGCGACTCATGTATGGCATATGTTCTATATCTCCTAGCTGATAGGAGAAAACTGGTGCCATTAAAAAAAATTAGCATGTCAGATATTCCCAGAAACACATCTACCATTTGAGGCACCAAAATGTGTAACTACTGACAGCCTTTTCTCCTATGGGTTTTTCCTAATTTCTTTTTAAAATAGTTTGAGTTGGGGACTATCACCTTTGAAGGTACCTATTCTTCATATCAACAATATTTGTATAAAATTTTCTTTTTATTTGTCATGAATCTTTGGCCATTCACCTTCATTGCATTCTAGTATTTAGAGTAGTATCCATAGTGTAGAATTTTATGCAGGTCTGTCACCACTGGTTGTCTTTTTGAGTTGTTGTTATGCTTG
The DNA here is from genome assembly GCA_030556195.1 of Anolis apletophallus. Taxonomy (NCBI): domain Eukaryota; kingdom Metazoa; phylum Chordata; class Lepidosauria; order Squamata; family Anolidae; genus Anolis; species Anolis apletophallus. The sequence continues at coordinate 39,343,547 of JARBWK010000001.1, read as the reverse complement.
TTGCCTAGTTCTTATCCCATTTGTATAAGCAGACACCTTTCCACCTTCATGCCCTAGAATTCATTAATCCTAAATGTATGCTCCTTAGTTGTTGTTGAGTTTCTCCAAGGGCTAAAGAGTTTCTGTGAGAATTTGCAAATGCATAATTGTTCCAGCCCTTCTTTTTAAAAGCTAGAGTTGGGTTCCTTGTAGAACTGCATTCTGACACCACCAAGTACTTTGTAATAAAAAACCCCCTAATTTTCCATTAGATTACTGGATACTAGTGATGTGTAAAAGATTTCTGGATATCTTGGGTTAAAATCTTCAGGAAACCCCCACTTTGAGAGAGTGGGCACTTTGCTGGGCTCTTATCAGTAACATTCTGCAGTTAACCAGACATCTTCCTTCTTCAGTGATTGGTAGAACTTCTGCTTATCCATTCTTGTGGCTTGTGAATCTCATTAAGTGTGAAAGCACTGGAGGTCATGTCTTACAAAAGTATTCTGCTGCGTAGTACTTTCTCCTGGAATGCTTGATCTTTGTTCATTCCAGCTTAACTCATCCTTCTTGGTGGTAGTTGGTTGCAAATATTTTTCCTTTTTCTATTGGGGTGTCATAAGCAGGTCAAAACACACTGTGGTATCAGCATGTCTCTTCTTCATCTTGAATATTTGGCAAGTTCTTGGGCTACTGTGCTTTAAAATAACTTGACTTAATTGGCTGCTGCTTTTACATTTGATGTCACTTTCTATTACATGAGGAAAGATGGATGTGTGGGTGGGTACACCTTCAAATGTGGTTAAAAAGCAGCAATAAATACATCCAGTCACTTGCCAGACAGTAAGAAAGAATAGTCATTAATATTTGGTCTGTGATTACAAACACACCTACATAGAATTAATCACACAGGGGCTAAGTTCTTTGTCTCTACATTTCCCCCATTCTTACTCCTTGTGCTGGTTAGCTGCAGTAATTACACAGTTGAATTTGACAGTCCGAGCAGTTCTGGGAAATTCTTCTTTCGTAGCTGGAATGCAGTAGGATACTTCTCCTAGTCAAGAACTCATTAAATGATGCTGAGTCCTTATTGGTCTGCATCTTTTACTTTTAAAAAAAAATCTCCATATTTCAGGCACTGTCAGAATCTATGCATATAGGCCAAGAATCAGCCTGCTTATTCATAGATATTTAACCTGTTTCCACTGGCTTCTTCAATGTGAGCCTTTTGAAAACGCTTTCCAGATTTCCCAACATGGGGAGTGACACCTGCAAAGTGGCCCAAGTATAACCTTCACCCATTTTACAGACCCCACCTCTGACATTGAAACAAATTTCTTGTTCCCCCAACTTTTGAAAGGTGAAAAAGATTTTTTAAACCAAGACACTTCCAAAGCCTTAGCCCAACAGAATCCCAGGAACACAAAATTGTCTTATAGCCCCCCCCCCTCACAGGTTTCTCACCCCTTAATAATAATAAACTTTCTTTATGCTCCACCACCATCTCCCGGAGGGACTCGGAGCAGCTCACAAAGCACTCAAAGGTGCAAATACGCAAATTACAAAAATTGCAGAAACAATAACATAAAACAATAACAATCCTTGTTCGTTATGTTCTTAGAATTATAGATAAATAATTAAGAAAGAAAATGGAATCTCTATAATGAAGACTCAAGAAGAATTAAATCAAAAATATAAGAACATTTCCTGGTTCCAGTATCGACAGCTGAGAGAATACTACAAAAAGAACAATAGACTTTGCAGAAAAAGAATCTCCATGGGACAGACTAATATTATCTGAAAAGAAGCTAATCACAAAAATATATAAGAAATTACTGGAGTGGAACACAGAAACCGAACAGGTTAAAGAATGTATGATAAAAATGGGCAAAAAATATAGGTAGATCAATAAAGATGGAAGAATGGAAGATGATTTGGAATCCCAAACTAAAATACACATGTTCATGTGACATCAAAGAGAACTGGTACAAAATATTGTACCAGTGGTATATAACTCCACAAAAACTGGCTAAATATTACAAACATATGAACAACCAATGCTGAAAATGTGACACACGTGAGGGGACATTTTAACACATTTTAACACATTTTAACGCATGATCAGAAAGGGAATCGAAAATAGGTCAGCAAATGTTGTATTACCTCTCTACAAATCGATGGTAAGGCCACATTTGGAGTACTGTGTACAATTCTGGTCTCCGCACCTTAAGAAGGATATAACGGAACTGGAAAAGGTACAGAAAAGGGCAACAAGAATGATCCAAGGGATGGAGCGGCTCCCTTATGAAACCAGGTTGCAACGCCTTGGTCTTTTCAGCCTTGAAAGACGGCGTTTAAGAGGTGACTTGATCGAAGTGTATAAAATCATGCATGGGATAGAAAAGGTGAATAAAGAAAAACTGTTTTCTTTGTCACAAAACACTAGGACTAGAGGGCACTCCCTGAAGCTCCAAGGTAGGAAAATTAGGACTAATAAAGGGAAATATTTCTTCACCCAGAGGGTCATTGGGTTATGGAACTCACTTCCAGAAGAGGTTGTGACAGCTGTCAGCCTGAACAACTTCAAGGCAGGATTAGACAGATTCATGGATACCAAGTGTATCGGTAGTTACTGAAAAGGACATTCAAGTGCCACCTCGGAGTTGGTTGAGGTAGGCAGGATTTCCCTGGGTACTGGTTGTGGGGGGTCGGGAGCAGGTCAGGGTTTTGCCCTCCCTTCTGCTCGAGATCCCCGTGTACAACTGGTGGGCCACTGTGTGATACAGAATGCTGGACTAGATGGGCTGAGGTCCGATTTAGCATGGCTCTTCTTATGTTCTTATGTTCTTATGTGGTGGTCCTGCGGAATGGCAAAAGCTTATTGGAAAGACATACTAGAAATTAGTCCGAAAATCCTTAATACAAGTCTACAATCTAAACCAGAATACTTTTTATTAGGAATGACTGACATGGGCTGGGACATAAATGAAGACAAATTATTCAACTACATGACAACAGCAGCCAGAATAGTTTCTGCCAGCTAGAACATGGAGAATGAAAGAAAAATCCTTGACAGACCAGTGCTTACTAAAGGTTATGGATATTATGAATATGGACAAATTGATCCATTTAGTAACAAAGATCCAAAGCAATCAAAGGAAAACAACAGGTTCCTGTTCAAATATTGTATGTTAAAGAATAAAGAGAACATATTAATTTAGAATAAACTATCCAGAAGAACAATTGTCCCATACTAAGCGAGAATGAAGAAGAGGAGCAATTATTGAGAAACAAATTGTAAGAAAACTACAAATAAAGTTTGTCAGTGAAATATCCTTACAAATATTTAAATATAGTTATGTTCCCAAAATATGTCCAATCTCAAAATTTCTTCGGGTTTTGTCATTCCCGTTAAAGGGGAGTCATAGTGAAATCATCAGACAGGGAGCTCTAGTGTGGGCTGATCCATGAGGTCACAGAGAGTTGGAAGCGACTGAATGAATAAACAACAAAACAAGTGAAATAACTGTGTATCATGAAATGGCTACTAGAAAAAATTACATTTCTTCAGAAATACATTTTTTCTCACAGCCACCCAGGATCTTATTATATGCCTGTCTGTCTGTCTATTTCATACATACAGACGCACACACATACATATACACACACATACATGAATACATATATACACGCACACAGTCTTAGGACATCCAAGCCAGTTTACAGTTCAAAAGCAAACCTATAATAAAAAAACATTCAAAAACAACATTACAACCTTATGCAGACAGAAGCTCCAACATTAAAAAGAAGGCACTAAAAATCTTCCTCTCTTCTCATAAATAGTAATGAGGAAGTTGCAATCTGTGAAACAGGGAAAAGGCTGGGTCCAAATCAGGTGTCCCTGACAACCATTGCAACCCTCACCAGACAAAGGCAATGGCATCTGGCTTTTTTGATTATCATGTGCATTATTCATTTGCTGCCTTCTACCAAGTTGATGAGAGTTGAGAGCAAAATAAGGAAATGCAAACTCCAACAGCAGTATTTCACAAGGATGAAGCTTTCAGCATAGTTACTTGCTCTTGTCATTGATATGTCTTTGTGTCCCTTCTATGGGAATCATACCTATACTGTGTGCCACCACTTTGTGGCATTGGCTGAGCCCCCCTCCCTCTGGCATCTTCCTATTTGCCACTGTAATGTTAGTGAACTCGATTTTCTGTATTCTGAATCATCGCTCCCTAGCTAAGCAAACATTTTATACTGCATTGTTACAGCAATTTGGGACCCTGGGGTTAGGAGTTTGGTGGGACAATAGAGCTCTCTGGCTGCAGATTCCAAGTAAACCTCACTAAACAGCAAACCCTTAATTTTTGTGGTAACAAATCCAGCTGTGGGAAACTTCAATTTCTAATAAAGTTTGTTCTATTTTTTAGTTCCTGAGCATAATGTGATCATGGTTACTCTGAGCAAGCACCCCAATGTCAAAATCTTCACAGAAAAGCTGCTGCTGCTTCTGAACCGTGGAGGTGAGTGTATGTCAGCAGTTTTAGTACTCTTTCATGGTATGGCAAAACTAATGCCAGAGCAGATAATGCTGCAGAGGTAATAATCAGAAAATAGGTTCCGTTCTCTAGTGAAGGTTCTTTTAACATTGAGTCAGGATATTAATTTCTTTTTGGGGGGTACAGAGAATGACCTATACCAATTAAGATAATTTCTCAGTTAGTGGTAGTCTGGCATGAGGGCCAGTGAACTCTATCCAAAAAGCCTATAATTACATGCAGTATTATTTTGAGCGTAGTTCCCTGGATGCATTGCTAAGAGAATGATTAGTTTAGACTGATATCTGGACAAAGGGAATTACTCATGCCATATACCAGGGCACTTCAATTGTAAAGAAGAATAAAAATATCTTAAATATTTAGTGCAAAATTCTGAGTAACTGTTTCCAAGAAATTCAGAATTCTGTACCACCAGGATTTGGTAGCTAATGTTCAATTCCCTTCTGTCTTTTTTGAAACGCTTCTAGCTTTTGTATGCGTTGTAGCAAACTCAGTAGAGTTACCCAGTGGAGTTCTTTGTTCTATAATTTGTTTTCTTCTGCCCTCATCCGTAAAGGGTCTTAAGAGAGGTCTTGGTAATGTCTTTGAATCTAAATACTGATCCTCTTTGGGTCCCACCTGCAGCAAAATACTGAATTCCAAAATACAGGTGGAGTTTTGTACATCAGTACTTGATTTCCTTCTTCAGTTGTTTATATTGCAAACCAGGGACCCCTATAACCTAGCTGCTTGAGCAATTCTGGGAATTAAACTGAGGTTTAATTTTCCCAGCACATTATATCTGTTGTGTTTATACCGCCAGGTGTAAACCGTTTTGTTATGCAGGCAGAGAACTCTGTTTCCAGGAAACCCAATGCAGAGTATTCATATCCATTCCTAATGAAACCTGGCTGATATCATAATGAGCACATAGCCTCCTATCGTTGTGTGTGTTTGCCCACCCATCCCATGAATTATTATCATTATTATTATTATTATTACGTCAAACTTGTATACCGCCACTCCCCGGAGGCTCGGAGCGGTTTACAACAGTTTGAGTCACACACAATAATACATCAATACAACAAACTGGGATGGGGGAGTAGGGCAAGAGAGGGTATGGGGTGGGAAGGGGCACAGGGTAGGTGTAAAGAGCCAATTAACGAGACACAAACAATAATAGTCAGACAACAATTTCATTGGGTTCAAATTGGGCAACATTTATTGTTACCTATTTAAATCAACTCAACTCAGGGGATGTCAGGAATTTGACATACTCCAACTTCATTCAAATTTCCGGGCGAACACCAGGCTTGCCTAATTAACCAACCAGAACAAGCCTATCAGGGAAATGAGTAAGAGGTCCATTCTCCTGAACTTGAGAATAGCCTCTTCACATTCCGGGGCCATTAACTCTATCTCACCCAACAACTAGAACTTACGGTGAGGATTTTAACCAACTGGCCCTCACCCCTGAAGGGGGTGCCTAGAGTGCACACCAATTAGGGAATTTCCCTCACTATTCACCGCCACTGATTGGAGGCAGGTGTCCATCTTGCCTCCATCCCCCACCAATCTTCTAACACCCCCTTAATGCCTTCACTTAAGAGTTACCAAAATCAGGTGATTGCCCTTTTCCAACGAATGCAAGCCATTTCTCTAAAACACCATCTGATTCACTAAAGCAAAATGTTCATAAGAAACATAAGACCATTGTCACTGGTCACTACATCCACATGGCCCGAGTCACCCTTTGCAAGCTTTTCCATCAACCTAGGGTCTCCACCCCCAACCCACCACAAATGGTGTGATTGTAGACCAGATAAGTTGAGCACTGGGCCACGCCATCAGATTATTTACAAATCGGCCCTGGCCTGTAAAAAACAGTGCCCTGCCGGTCAATAGTCCAAGATCGTTTCCACCAAAGTGGAGAACAAGCACATCAGGAGGTAACACCCTCCTGTCCAGGAACAACATGGGGCGCCGACCGTCCCAACGCAGACCACGTCTGCCTGTACCTCCCGCATTGGAAGCGGCTCAACCTGGGGCGCAGACCGTCTCATCGCAAACAATGTCTGCATATCCATTCCAAATTGGCAATGAACAACATGGGGCGCAGACCGTTCCGGCGTAAACCATGTCTGCCTATACATCCCGCATTTGGCAGTGGCATAACATGGGGCGCAGACCGTCCCAGCGCAGACCATGTCTGCCTATACATCCCGCATTTGGCAGCGGCATAACATGGGGCGCAAACCGTCCCAGCTCAGACTACGTCTGCCACTCCATTCCGTACTGGTAATGGAGACCAGGCCCAAGTGTTGGCCGCAGGGGAACTCGAGAGCTCCTTCTCCGCCCAGAAGATGTCGCTGTGACTGCGAATCAGGCTCTCTTCCTCCTCGCCAACCCTTCTGAACCTGTAATGATACAAAAACTGGCAGCAGCATCATGCATAATTACAACTGGTGTGGTTAGTGGTGTGTTACCTGCCGGGGGTTTCTTCTTATGCCGGCAATTCACTCTGTGAGCCGACACAGCTGCCCAAGGAATATGCGGCGGTCAATGTAATCCTCCCTCCTATACGAATTCACTTCAGTGCCTCAGCTGCCTTAACGTGAGAACCATAGAGGAACATGTTAAATCAGACCAACAGGCCCAAAACCAGCCATTGTTCACCCGAGGTAAAGGTTTTTTCTTAACCTTAAGTCTACCCGTGACTACTTGAGCTGTTGTTAGCCCCAGCCACCTCCAAGTCATGCGGCCAGCATGGCTGTATGGTGTGCTGTTATCTTTAATGGAACATTAACTAATCATCCATTCACCTGTGTAGGCTCTAGGTACTGGGTTGGCAAAAGCTGGTGCCGACAGTGGGAGCTCACCCAATTCCAAGATTTGATTAGTCGACCTTTTGGTCAGCGAGTCCCGCAGATAGGGTTAACCCACTTGCCACCGGGTCTGTACATAGTTTCCATACAGTCCCCGCTTGCGTGAAAGACAAATATTATTAGTGTGCTTCAGGTCTGTCGCCTCGACCAGCGGCAGCCTGGAATATTAATTAAGCGCTCATGCTCCCGCACTCACAAGGCCCCCACAAAGGCTGAGAGAGCCTCTTGCGGTCTTAAAGAAATTCCCCTGTACTTCCAAACAGTCCAGCTCCTTGCCACGGCTGAGAGTGTGTGCCTCAAATATCTGACCTTCCTGTGATCCTTAACAAAAGAACTCTGTGCTTTCCAAACTCTCAAGCTGTTCACAAAGACTGAGAGTGTGTGCCTGGTATAACTGACCATCTGTAGTCTTAAAGAAGACTGTACTCCCAACTCCCAGCCACTCACAAAGCCTGAGAAAATGTACCACATGCAATTTGACCTTCTTGTGGTCTTATATAAAACCTCTATGTTTTCACCCTCGAGCCACTGACCCGGCTGAGAGAGTGTGCCTCATAGGCCTGACCTCCTTGTGGTCATTGAAGAAACTATGTGTTTACAAACTCTCCAGCTGCTCACACAGCCTGAGAGCATGTACCTCATACACTTTACCTTTTTATGGTCCTAAATACCATCTCATGTGTTTCCAACTATCCAACCACTAACAAGGCTGAGAGAGCGTGCCCCATATGAATGACCCTTAGTGGCCTGTAAAGAAACTATGTGTTTCAAAACTCTCCAGCCGCTCATACAGACTGAGAGAATGTACCTCTCAGTATGAGACGTCCTAGTGCTTTTAAAGAAAATCACATGGGATATATATATTTACCTAGACCGCAGACATCCAGCTCTATCAAGCACCTTTTGTGCAAAAAACACATACATACCTCAGCCGTGGACCCCCTCATTCACGATCCCAAAATGCGAAAGCGCATGGGTACATGCCAATATAACCCCCTTTAAAAGCAACATATATATGTCCACTAAATATGCCATTTAGCATGCATTCAGTGGATTACTCCCGGCTGTGGTATCCATAATTTTATGCCAGCAATATCGCTCCCAGCAGCATGTGCCATCCTCCAACTAAGCCCATGCAGCCAGATGGAAACAGTTTTACTGCCAAAATGGCCGCCAACCACAGGTTCGCACAACGCAAAATGGCTGCCGCCTCCTCCAGGGAAGGTAGGCCATGTTTATCAAGGATCAGCCCATATAGCACAAACTAGTGCCAACTAAAGGGAGATTTTGACCAGCTGGAATGTGTCCAGAGGAGGGCGACTAAATCAAACAAAGTTTAGATAACAATCCCCATGCAGCACCAAAAGAACTGGCCATGTTTCCTCGAAGGCTGCTAAGGGCCATACATAATATATGACAGGTAATCATGCAGTTTTTTAAAAAATTATTTCTTTTAATATATATTTTAAAGATTTTAGTATTGTAATTACAGACAGGGAGGCTGATGACTAAACTCCCATTGGAATGGCCCCAGCCACTGTCCCTTTTAGGCCCACCAAGGCCACTGTCCCAAAATGGCAGCCTGCAGTACACTGAAGAAAAAGTGGGCCATTCAGGATTCAAAGCCAAGATGGCGCAACTGGATAATGCATCCCCAAAGAACATGCTTATTCAGAAATGGCTGGTCAGCCTCCCTCCTCCTGGGGAAAGGGGTGAAGGTAGGCCATGTGGTAAATATATTTCAGAGAGGCTTTCCAGCATTCCTTTCAACGGCTGAGGTATGTGGCCAAGATGGCGAACAAGGAAGCCCTGGGAACAGCCAGGAAGAGCTTGAGGGGAGGTGGGGAGGAGAGCTCAGAGTTCCCCCTCCCACTGGGCCCCAGACCGACCTGTATGTCCTCCTTATTCAATGCCCAAGCTCAGCATGAGCTCAAGGAGGCTGGCCTCCCCGGCCCAAAAGGAACAGCTCACTGACATGCGTCCTTCCTCCAGGCAGTCAGGCTCGGAATGGCCTAACGGGGCTTGGCCTTACTAAAGGCCACGCCCCCCGGCCTGGAAGGTTCCAACAGGAACCTAACTCTGCCTCATAGTTGGGCGTGCAAATTCCTCTCACCCCAGCTTGCTGGGATGAAAGGGTGATGTACTTACATTGGGGATGGTGAGTAGCCAGTTGATAGCCCCAGGTGGCCCTTGAAGCACCTTTCTGCAGAGGCCACTGTTGTCACTAAATTGACTGTTGCTAATTCCTAAACTACTGCACCAAACAGCAAAACTCTAAAGAACAAGATGGACCCATATGAGTTGCACTTCTGTGGTTTTAATGTGCTATAGTAGCTCTGTCCATTATAGTACCCTTAAATTGCCCCCCAAGAGTTTGTGAATAGAAGTTCCTAACACTGGCTTATATTCCTGTGTGCATGGGATGTTCCAAAGGATAGCCACATTAGTCTGCTCAAGCATCAAAAGGCATAAGAGAATCCAGTAGCATTTTTCAGACTAAGTGGTTCCTTGTGAGACTAAGTTTACATAGACTTCACTTCATTAAACTCAACTAATTTGTGTCAAACTTGCTCTTGGATTCCTTTATTCCTTTTTATACATATAGGCAAACATTTTTCTGTGTATGCATGTCAGCTCCTCTATTCTCGCTCTGTGATTTATTCACTTGATTAGTTATTAAAGCAGTCTTTCTGTGTTTCATGCTAATAGTTCTTTCTTACTGGCTCAGAGTCTTTTCAGGTCAGAAGATTGCCTGCTTAGCAGTATTCTTTAGATTTTGTACTATTCAACTTAGCCTTCTTTCCAAAGCCTTTAACCCTTTCATTGCTGAAATGCCTACTGTTAATAGCTCTCTTTAAGTGACTTTTTCAAATAAAAGATTTTAAGTAAGAATCTCCTACTAAGCCTTTCTCCTGCAGCCTTGCCCTTCATCTATGGAAAGGAGTCTTCTAGAAAACCCCAGGGTATAAGAGTTGCCTTTCCTTATGTGGAAAACAGGAGTGTAGCGACTTATTGAAAGAGGGGGCATTGCATATGGGTTTTTCCAAGATCTGAGCAACACAGCTGAGGAATAGTTTCTCCTCCAGGTAAACAAAGTGTTGTGGCTGTGTTGGTTTTAAGTTACATTTGATAGGGGTCAGCATCACAGAAGAGCACCAGAGATCATGAGGGAAAATTGTCCATTCAGGATGACCAGTTTAGAAAAAGTGTGGAAGTGGGGCATTATAAAGCGTCTATGGTGCCATAAGCTATATAGAGAGGCAAAGAGAATGACCAATAGAGACTTTGAGATTGGTAGAGAGTTGAGGTGCTCTTCACCTTCCTTAGGGAAGCTTAGTCAAAGGCTCAACAAAGGAGTTCTTTCACTCAGCTTCCCATGAACATTCAAGACCCAGAAAACCCTCTGACATGTAAACACAATAGGAATGCTCAGCTAGTTGCCTTAGGGCTTTATTCTAACCTAGGCTGAATAAGACTTAGACCAGGCCTGCACAAATTGCAGCCCTCCAGATGTTTGTGTATCCAACTCCCAGAAGCTCTATCTAGCTTGTACAATGGCCAGGAATTCTGGGAGCTGAAGTCCAAAACAACTGGAGGGCCATAAGTTGTGTAGGCCTTTTGTGACTTTTTAGCTGCAATCAGCCCTCTTCGTCCATAGGTTAAGTATTTGGAAATGTGATTATTCACCGAGTACTGTATTTGCTGCTGCCTCCACAGGTGCCCTACATAATTTTTAACAGGGACTTCTGATAATACTGGTGCCACTGAGGGGATGTCAAACTAGCAACATGGCTGGGCCTTGCTGCATGCACATTCCCTTGGTCATGTGCACAAATGAGAGTGGATGAAGGCCATAAGGCAGGAGGAGAGAGGGTGCACATGTATTTGTTCACTTGTTCATGTGAACAAAGGGCATGGAATGAGACAGGAGGAGGGTACATGCATATGCATTTACGGAGTCATGCAGGTGGGGAGAAGGGTGTCCTCTTTTCCCTCCTCCAGCTCCCCCACTGCATCTCTTCTTGCTCATGCACAGAGAGGTCCAGTTATTCTGCCAATACAAGTACTTTTTTCCATGCCCCCATTTTCACTTGTTTGGCCTGTGAAGCTTCTCCCATAATTGTTTTGAATGGCTGTATTTATGCTGGTTTCTCAAATTCAGAACTCAGGGGAGCTTGTAAGCTTTTAAAAAGCCCAAACTAAAAATGGCTGTAGATAGTATTCCAGTTGCAGAAGAGATACACATTCTCTTTTCTCTACAATAGTTAATTTTGAATGTATAGTCACTTAAAAGAATGACTCTTTTTATTAAATTGAACATACAACATGGACATATCATGTGGATTGTTGCATTCAGTATAAGCTGTGGCAATGTGGAGGATAATATCCTTTTCTCTGAACTCTGAATAGATGACCCAGTGTGCATCTTCAAACACCAGCCTCAGCCACCGCATTCAGTGTTGAAATTTTTACAAGACATCTTTGCCAGCAAGGACACGGCTAACATCTTCTACCACACAGACATGATGGTAATGATCGACATAATTGTGAGACAGATTGCGGATCTCTCCCCTGGAGAAAAGGTACTGGCAGGATGAAAGAAGGCTCCTTCAAATATTGAAAAAGAGGGCAAATTTAACACTTGTGAAGAGGTGAAGGCTTCTTGGCAGGCGTCTGAAGAGACAAGCAGTTCCCCTGGCATCTTGGACGTCTTGCCAGACATTACCTGTACACTTGCAGGTGACCTTTCACAATTATGTGGCTTCCAAATGTGTTGGACAATTACTATCATAATTCTGTAGACATCTGAATGGGATTATGAGAGTTGTAGTTCAATACATTACAAAGGAAGGCTGCTATTCATCCTTTGTTTCATGGAGCATATAAAAAAAATTAAGACTACATTTAAAAACTACACCCCATTCTATTCTCACAATTCCCATCAGGCAAAATTATTGATTTTATATTGTTTGGGTTTTTTAATATAAAAGTTGTTGGGGGGGGGGGGGGTTCAAACTAGAAGTGGCTTTCCAGATATTTCTTAGTTCAAGTAGAGATCCTGCTGCCCCTCCAGGAATTCTTGGGGCTGGAAAAAATAGTCCCTGAGAACTGATTGCTCCTGCTATACTTATTTTCTAACAAAGATATACTCTCTGGTAGTGAAAGGGATATCAAAGGCATGCATGTTATATCAGTGATCCCTAAAACATGTATTGCATCACTGGGCTAATTCAATTTGCTTTTATTGAGCTCTGAATTCCTAGTTAATTTAAGTTCCCAATAGATTGGTGCTTGAGAGGACACAGAAGTGTGTTTGGTTCCAATCTCTCCATTACAAAATCACTTGTTCCCGTGACTTCTTCAAATGAAAAAAAATGAAAATTTGCCACAATGATTCATAAATAAAGTTATGGATAGTTACTAGGCATGGTTGATTCGATCAGAATCTTCGTATTTTGGATTGAAATCGGAATTAATCCAGTTTTGAAGCGATTTGAGAAAACGGAAGGATCCTTGCCCTTTCGAAGCCACTGTCACCATCTTTTTTCCAATCCAGGAAGTGAATCGGAAATGAATCGGTTTTGGAGGCAAGCAGCTGTTTGGATGCTGGGATGCTTGCCTCCAGCCAATGAGGGGAAACCACCTTGGGAGGGGGGGCCTTAGCATGACAGCCTTTACCCTTTAAAAAGGGCCGTGTGTACCTCGTGGGCTCATTGCGAGCCAGGGACGCAAAGGCAGAGGGACTAGGGCAGGCTGTTTCAGTGGGAAAGGTGCCACGCCACCGCTTTGCAAGGGAAGGACTGGGTTGGGAACAATTTTTCCTTTGCCGTTAATTCCCTTCCTGAAACAGGGAATACAACTCTTAAGGGGGTTTTTTTCTCTCCTGGGGTTTGACTTCCTTCCTGAAACACCCTTTGGGAATACAACTCTTAAGGGCGGTTTTTTTCTCCTGGGGTTTGACTTCTGTGCTTTGGAAAACCAGAATTCCCCTTTGCTGATAACAATTCCCTTCCTAAAGCAGGGAAAACAACTTTTAAGGCCTTTTTTTCTCCTGGGGTTTGACTTCTGTGCTTTGGAAAACCAGAATTCCCCTTTGCTGCTAATAATTTCCTTGGGAAAACACACAAAATTTTGGAGGCCCCTTTGTCTGCCTGGGGTTACACGTACTTTAGGAAACTTGAAATCTAGTAATCTAATCTTTTCCTTGGGGAACAACACAAAAAAGGTTTGGAGGCCCCTTTCCTCTCCTTGGGCTTACACGTGGTACTTTGGGAAACTAGAAATCAACTAATCCAATCCTTTTCTTGGGAAACAACACAAAAAAATGGAGGCCCCTTTCCTCTCGTTGGACTTACACATGGTACTTTGGGAAACTAGAAATCTAATAACCCCATCCTTTTCTTGGGAATCAACACAATAAAGCTTTGGAAGGACCCTTTTCTCTCCTTGGGGTTACAAATTGTACTTTGGGAAACTAGAAATCAACTAATCCAATCTAATCAACACAATAAAACTTTGGAAGGCCCCTTTTCCCAAATTACACGTGGTAATTTGGGAAACTAGAAATCTACTATGCCCGTCCTTTTCTTGGGAATCAACACAATAACACTTTGGAAGTACCCTTTCCTTTCCTTGGAGTTACACGTTGTACTTTTGGAAACTAGAAATCTAATAATCTAATCTTTTCCTTGAGGTCAGTCCCCGGGGGCATTTGTCCATCCTTCTGATGCTAGAAGAGGTGGTTGGGGAGGATTGCAGCCTTTCACAGGGCAGGGAAATGGTCAGTTCTCAAGCGATTCTTCCCTCCTGATCTTTGAAAGTTGGGGTAGTGGGGTGTTATGCTGGCCAATGGTGGAAACAAGCAAATGTAATAAATTACTTTAATGTTATGAGATAAATTCCATTTTCTCATATTCTCTGAGGTGCAAATATGCAAAACAGAGAGATAAATTTAAATTTTCCCAAAGAATCCTAGAGGCAGCACCTTTCTTCTTCTTGTAATATTCCTTATTAGATTACTGAAATTACTTTAAAAATTGTCAAGGACCCAGGGATCTTCTAAACATGTTGAAAGTTAGTATGTCGACAGAGGAGAATCTTTTCTACCACTGTGGCAAGTTTTGTCAGTAGCGGTCTAAAAATGAGGGAAAGGGAAACCCCCAAGTTTTGCCTATCCCGTTTGCAGGTTTTCACTCATTGCTCAATCTCACCCGCCATTAACGAAGTGATTCAGAAATTTTGGAAAATTCTGACCTTTTTTGGGGAAAATTTTGGAAATCATTTCAAAATCAAATTGCCAGCACCCCCTACATCCGAAACGAGTTTTGAACCATTTTTTTCTTGATCAAACAAGCTTAATAGTTGCAGAAAATATAGCTAGATAAAATGTCTCTTCATATTCTTATTTAATCTCAGACTTGAATTTAGAACAGGCTAGACAACTAATCTAACAAGGAGACATGACTCTCACCTTCTTTTGGGGAGCACTTTTTGGTTCATTCAGTCATTGATCATGTGCTAAATTATTTTGTCCCCCTTTACCATATATTTTTTAAAAAACCCTTGCTGGAATTGCCCCCCTCCCCCTCCTGAATAAAGAAAGAAAGCAAAGCAGTTTGGAAGGATGGAGATGATCTAAATGGGATATTTTTATTGTGTACAGAATGCAAAAGATAAGGAAATTCATTCAAGAAATTCAGTGAACTTTTATAATCCAATTCCCCTCCCACAAGTGCATTCTGGATATGTAATTACTTTTGATGGGGTTTTGCTCTTCCAAAGCAGCAGCAGTTTACCTGTATTTCCGAAAGGAAGACCTTTATTATTCTCCTTTCTAAAACCTTTTTAATGTGTTCTGATTCTACAGCTACGAATGGAGTACTTATCTCTGATGCATGCTATCATCCGGTCTACACCATACCTCCAGCATAAGCACCGCTTCACAGACTTGCAAGGGACCTTGCAACGCATTATGGTGGAAGAGGAAGAGAATCAGCAGTGCCAGATGGACAAAATGATCATCCAAGAGATCTATAAAGAGTTTCCAGAGATATCCCCTGGAGCCAGCTAACTGGTCCAGGAAGAGAATGATTGGGAATCCAAATGTCTCTTGTGGATGTGTACTCTCCATCCCCTTCCAGTATTGCTCATACCTTGTTATCCCTTCAGGTGAGCCTTAACGTTTAGTGGAGTGCTCTAAGGCCCTGTGAAAGAAGCTTCAGCAGTTCGCAAACTAGTATGAAGAGTGTTAAAGACAGTTTCTGTTTGTCTCTTTGGGGGGTCAGATGAGGGAACTGTTAACAAGCAGAAGAAGGGATTGGCATATATGCCCAGATGGCAGGGTTTGGCAAGAGTAGGAGGTTATTGATTGCCTCCTTGGATACCTTTGCACTGAAATGAGACAGGGAGGTCATCTGAGTGTCTTTGTGCTCTACCTAGGATCCCAAAACTGTTGTCATAAACATCCATTTCTTCTCCTGCCACTGCCAAGTAGAGTAGGCCAGTGTTTGGAGCAAGCTACTGTAACTCCTTATGTGGTGCATCTAGTGCAAAAATCCTTCAGAGCTTAGTAACTGGGGAGCTGCTTGCCTCTCTTAATAGTGTGCCCAGCGAATCCTGTCTGTCTTTTCTAACCCAGCACTTGCCATGTGGGTTAGGGCGCCAAGCCCACTGCTTTCCCACTTAATCTTAGCAGACAGTTTGCTTTTCCTAACTGCTTGATGTTGTAGTGTTTACACTTGAATTTATTGCACATGCATCAGCAGAGAAATAGCAATTGCTCAGGCCACAGGGCTTCCTTCAGAAGACCTGCTACTTAGGCTGCTGCTAAGGTGTGTCCTTGTTAATAAGCTGTTGCTTGTTTCTTGCCATGTGCTGGCCCTCTTGCCTTTGGCACTGCGCACGCAAGGACTGTGTATCTCTAGATGGCAGTGCACTGTGCTTCTTTTCAGCCTGGGGAGTGTTTCTTGCCTTGAGCTTAGTAGCAATTGGTTCTGCCTAGCTTTACCTTTTCATGTCCTCAAGGCTGCCTCAGCCTGATGTCTGATAGCTCTGCTTCTTAATATGCACAAGTTGGGAGAGCTCCTTTTTCTTTATCTTAATTCCACCAGGTCTTCAGCAAAATGGATTTGCTCGCTTTCCTATTTAGATCTTTCTGACAGGCACACATACCAGAGCAGGCCTGTAATATCTTAATAAACATGCACGCTACCGGAGCTCTTTGCGGCAGGTAAACAAGAGCTTTGCAATCTTTAATGTAGGAGTAGTTTGAATTTAAACTGGAAATATTTGGATAACCTCTCAACCTAATAGGAGCCAAATAAATTTGAAGTAATTCTTTGGGTCGAGGCATCTGTGTGGTGCCTAGGGAATCCCTGGCATTAGCTGTCAGTTCTGAGCAGATGAGCAAAGCATTAGTTGGGAGCCACTGCCCAATCTGTGTCCAGTCGTTTTTAAACAAAATGTTTAAAATCAGAGTGTTGTAAACAATGAAAGGAAATTGTTTTGTTTTGTTTTTCACATAACTAAATAAACATTGTCAATGAATCAAAATGCCTCTTTATTTCAAAGCAACGACTATTATTTTCATGTTCTGCATCTGTCAGATGGTTTTGTAAGCGTTCTGTACTAAGATTACACCACAAAAAAGGTTTAAATGATTCAAATATCTTAAATATTTCACTTTTATTTTATATTCTTGAGATATGGGGTTCTTATGTGAAAACTTTACAAAGCCCAGTGATATCAAAACATGCTTTTACCCATTATTTTCTTTTGCCTGCTGCCCTTCACCTCTCCAAAATCAGATGAGCCATGCAGCTGGAACACACAATTGGGAGCTGCCTACCGGAAAAGTCATCCAACCTGGCACGAAGTACCACATGAAACTGAGATCTCACACTGCTTCTGGCATAGTGAAAGCTCTCAATTTGAACTGAGAGTCTGAGATGTAATTGTAGAGTTTTCCAAAATATTTGCTCTACTCTACTTAGAGCACTAAAAAAATTGGCTAGAATCCTGTTGGTTCGTCCCAACTAGACCACTGAATCAATTAAGTGGTGAGTTAACGTGTAAGTAAATTCCATTGATGTAATGGCATTATTTAGTCAGGAGAAACAAGAGTATTTAGACTTGGAATGATGTCCTCCTTCCTATTCCCACCAGTTCTCGGCAACATCTATAGAAGGGTTTACAGAATGGTGGAGAAATGGCTTTGTGCTGCTGCCACCACCTACCCTCACTAGAATTTTAGGATTTGAAAGGAAACATGAAGATTCAATTCAGACTGTCGAAAGATTATTTTAAAAGTAAAGAAGAGACTCACCCCTCCCAGGCCATTTGAAACAAGAGTACCCAAGGGAATATCCATGCACCATTGTGACCATTTGTTACCTAGTGCCTGTTTCTGATGCAGCCAGGCCACACACACACACCCCTCTGTATGCTTAAGTCAAATTCCATTTTGCTTTCTGGTTTAATAAATGCATCTTGGGGATGGGAGAAACATGATATTATAACACCTCTTTTTAAATTCTCTATACAACAATCCAGAAAGTGGATTCTTTACCTCATCCGCAGGTGCAGATGACACTGGGGAGCATGGCTTGAGCTGTTAATTTGGTGTAGTTGCTTATAATCTCCTTTTTATCTTCCCATTATTCCAAAAATATAGAACTCAAGGAAAACATTTCTGTAAGCAATTAAAAACATGATCACTATTAAAAGCACTGCAGTAGGCATACCTTTCTACAAAGTGGGGAAGGAGGGGAGTGTGAGAATGCCGTGACAGCAAAATGAATGGTGCAAACAATTTATCCATATACCACTAAATCATGTGTCTGAACATGCCTGGAAAGTCCATTAATTTAGTACAACGTGCTCTTTTCCTACATGCAGTAGCCAATAAAGGGTGGGGATTTATACTAGGACATTGGTTCTTCAAATGTTCCATTGTTGCCCTTTTTAATTAGGCCTAAGTAGTACCTGTGTAGTTTCTATGTACCACAGGATTTTCCATCCACACAACAATCATGCCATTGCAAACAGGAAGATGTCAAACTTAGGACCCTTCTATAAATCCATTCAGCTGCTTGCTCTGCTGTTCCAGTGCTAAGCACAAATAACAGATTTTCATTACAGTTGACCATTGATATTGTACTGAGGTTTAGATTCAGCCCCACCATCATCATGGATGTTCAAGTCCCCATGATATACAGTGGCATAATAAAATTGCGTCCCTTAAATGCAATGGAAAAAGCAACATATGCCTTTTGGATTTTTAAAAGCCATGGATGTTTGAAACTGTGTATGTCTGTATATATGTGTGGGCGTACACACACATATAGTAGACCATTTTTAGATATCTCTCTTTATCACTTTGGGCATTTCCTTTGTTTATTTTTGCTTTTTGCTTGCACCTCAGCACAAAGTAGCATAGGCACTAATTAGTGCTGGTGTAGGAAATAATTCTCAAGTCTATGCAAACCTGTGCATTAACTTGGTCATTCTAAAATGCAATAGCTACTGCTCCATGTTTTTTGGAACCATAATTTTTTTTCCTTCTCTAGCGAACAGGGCAGTGAAGACAAGCAAACGGTGGCCTTGCAGCAATTAAGAGCAATAAAGTACAGTAAAATTACAAAATATTATAAAAGTGGCATGTAATATAAACATTGTCTCAGGATCATAATTTTCATGGTAAAAGGCATTCAGAAGTACGGTAGTTTGGCAATGTCACCTTTTACAGAGTACTAGCATAAATTTGCTAAAGTGCCACTGCAATTGTGTGAGAGATCCTCCATTAGTTGTAACCCCCAATTACTGCTGCTACCCTGTAGCTCGTAGCTATTTGGGCACATCTACGGTAGTTCCCAACAAAAGCCTCTCCAACTTGAGAGATACTACCAGTTGTATAGCCACTTGCCTTGCAGGAATACTCAACTGCAGCACCACAAAAAGCTGCCTGCCTACAAGGAAAATCAAAGAGACAGCTAGTAACTTGCAAAACTCAAAGAGACAGCTAGTAACTTGGTGCAAAGTATTACAAAATAAAATGCTTTGGACTCTAGTACCCATCACCTCCACCTACCCTGGCCAATTATTACATATGCTGGAAATAGTAATTCATCAGCATCTGCAGGGCTTTATAGGTATTGGGAAATAATGAGAAATTTTAATAGATCTCTCTAGCAGAGCATCTAATGCGCTAAGCAGAAGTTTATGCAGCCCACCTCACCCACTACACTTCCACACATCTAGTAGGGAAAGAAACAAGCTTAGTCTTTTTTTAAAGGTATGTAAAAATAGTTCTTCACTTACAAATAGTTGTGCGTAACCAGCACAACTGTAGCAGGACCATGTTGTGAAGGAAGATAGAACTATGGTGCTGGGGGAAAGTTCTGAGAGTGCCTTGGACCGCGAGAAGATCTAACTAGTCCATACTTCAGGAGATAAAGCCCGACTGCTTATTAGAGGGAAGGATATTAGAGGTAAAGATGAAGTACTTTGCCCACATCATGTGAAGACGGGAAAGCTTAGAGAAGACAATGATGCTGGGGGGAATGGAAGGAAAAAGAAAGGGGCCGACCAAGGGCAAGATGGATGGATGGATGGTATCCTTGAAGTGACTGGCTTGACCCTGATGTCGCTGGGGATGGTGAGGTCACAAAGAGTCAGAAGCGACTGAATGAATAAACAACAACAAAGGTAGATCTCTGGTTTTTTTCTTAGTCAATCAGCCTGAGCACCCTGAATAAGCTCCCCTTTCAAACCACACTGAATACTTAGGGACTGAATGATTGATTCTAGCGTCTGTTGGTACTTGATACCAGTTGGTACCTTATTTGTGGTGTGCTGCCAATAACACATTTTATGCCAGGGAAATAGGCTATGGTAATGAAGTACCAGAATAAATATTCCATGGAAAGCCAGACACGCTTAGCTTGATGGTCTTTGTATTGTCAAAAGTATCAGGAGGAGGCAAGGTAGGGAAGTGGGCTTATTGTTGTTTGCTCCAAAGTGCCCTCCCTCCAAAGTCCCATGACTAAGTTGAAAAGTAGAAGCCATGCAGGAGCAAAGCTGTTTAGAGAACCCAATAGAAGGAGAAAAGAAATCTTCTGACATTTTTCAGTTTGTCCTCTAATGACTTTCTACTAGTTCTCCTCCAGATGTTTTGGACTTCAGTTCCCACAATTCCTAACAGCTGGTAAGCTGTCTGGGGTTTCTGGGTGCTGAAGTTCAAAACACCTAAAGGAACACAGTTTGAGAAACACTGCTTTACAAGATAAACCTGGCTACTTAGCAAGCAATTACAGTTGTAATTTGTTGGAAATTCATAAAGTTATCCTATTACATGATTTAGAGTAAAACAAGATCCTAATAAATTTCCCATCAATATCATCCTTCCATATACATTATATAGACACAGACACACACTGCACTGAACTCTGACTCATCATAATAAACCAGACCAAGTCTTGCTGAATATGTCTATTTCCATACATTTTATACATAGCAATCAATTGTGTTTTTAAAAGAAGCTGCTAGATTCAGTCTAAATAAATCGTGTGCCCTCTATAGAGAGTTCATGTTGCTTTGGCCACCTCTGTGAGTTTGTGCCGACAACATATAACACCAACTCTTCAGCATCTACATTGGCTGCCAATTGAATACCGGGTTTCTTATAAGGTGCTGGTCCTGACCTTTAAGGCCTTGGTCAGGGGTCGATGTACCTCAGAGACCGCCTTTCTCCCCTTCACCACCAGTGGTCGCCACGACCCTCCCATGAAAATCTGCTTTATATATCGGGTCCCAGAGTAGTATGCCTCGAAAGTACAAAGCCTTTTCAATCTGTGCTCCAGCTCTATGGAATTCATTGCCACCTTACATAAGAGCCCTGTGTGACCTACGGTCCTTTATTCAAGCACTTAAGACCTGGCTCTTTAGCAGAGCATTTAACCTATAATCTAATCTTAATACCTGTTTGTGTAAGCTTAATCTGTTTTTATCTTTTTTTTTAATGTAAGTCGCCCAGAGCACCTCGGATGGAAGGCGACTAATGAAATAAATGATGATGATGGTGATGATGATGATGATTTAAAGGTGCCCTTTGCCTGGGAATCACTTTCCGTCATATGCCATGTATGTAATTGTGTTTGCAAATTTGAGCCTTAAATGAAAAAGCAATTAATTTTCTTTCTAAATGTATCAAAACACATATGTATTGTCCATTGGCATAAATACGAGTATGAATTATAATAAACCACAAAGGTGAAACAAAAAGTTGACATGATGAGACAATTAGTTAATATGTCTAATAAAATAATTAATTTCGGTTAGATGGAAAAAAACCAAAAATAAAAAGTCAGTATTTTATAAAGTCACCTTTTGCCTTCTGTTCAAAAAGGCAAATACTGTATGCAGAGAGGCAAATATTAATACTGTAATATTTATTTATTTATTTATTTATTTATTTATTTATTGTATTTTTACTCCATTGCTTCTCACCACCGAAGGGGGACTCAGCAGGGCTTACACTGCAGCACTACAGGCCGCTACACCATAATACAGAAATATAATCCATACAACAATATAATCCACATCACATATAAACATTAAAGCCATTACATAGTCATTAAATTCAGTATATACATCAGTAGTTAAAGCCATAAAACACAGTGTCATCTACTGCA
Source organism: Anolis apletophallus (assembly GCA_030556195.1). NCBI lineage: Eukaryota > Metazoa > Chordata > Lepidosauria > Squamata > Anolidae > Anolis > Anolis apletophallus. The sequence continues at coordinate 39,321,449 of JARBWK010000001.1, read as the reverse complement.
GTGTTTCCCAACCAGTGTGCCGTGGCACACTAGTGTGCCGTGAGCGATCATCAGGTGTGCCGTGGGAAATTGGAACCCTTGCAGTACTTTCTGTTGGCAATAAGAGTTCAATAAGTTTGGTTCAATTCCATTGTTGCAAAAGTTCAGGATGCTCTTTAATTGTGTGTTAACTATAAATCCCAGAAACTGTAACTTCCATATGTCAAGGTCTATTTTCCCCAAACTCCATCTGTGTTCACATTTGGGCATATTGAGTATTCATGCCAGGTTTGGTCCTGATCCAACATTGTTTGAGTCCACAGTGCTCTCTGGATGTCGGTAAACTACAACTCCAAAACCCAAGGTCAATGCCCACCAAACTCTTATAGTATTTTCTCTTGGTTATGGGAGTTCTGTGTGGGAAGTTTGTGTCTTTCTGCCATTCCTGCCAGGATATCTATGTTGTGTTCATCGAAACAGGCCCAGGTTTCACACTGAGTGTATAAATACATTTAAAAACATATTAACTATATGTATTACTGTGTTAGAGTGTCATTTTGGTTGGTGGTGTGCCCCAGGATTTTGTAAATGTAAAAAGTGTGCCACAGCTCAAAAAAGGTTGGGAAACACTGATCTACTGCTATGCCAATCCAGTCAATGTCCAAAAGTGCAAGTTACGTCTGCTGCCCAGAACCACAACTTTAACTTTTTTCTGAAAGCCATGAGAGATCTTATCTCGTTTGGGAGTGTGTTCCATAGGCGAGGCGCTACCGCCGAGAAGACCCTATATCTCGTCCTCACCAACTGCATTTGCGATGTTGGTGGGAGTGAGAGCAGGATCCCCCCCCCCCAATGATCTTAGGCTGCAAGATGGGATGTAAAAGCAGATGTGTTCAGACAAGTAAGCTGGGCCAGAACCATATAGAGCTTTATAGGTCAATACCAGCACTTTGAATTGGGCTCGGAGATGGACAGGCAGCAAGTGGAGCTGACACAACAGGGGGTGGTATGTTCCCTGTATGTCGCCCCAGTTAACATTCTGGCTGCTGCCCGTTGGACCAGCTGTAATTTCTGAGCCATCTTCAAAGGCAGCCCCACGTAGAGCGCATTGCAGTAATCTATTTGGGATGTAACTAGAGTGTGGACGACCGTGGTCAGATCAGACTTCCCAAGGTACAGGCACAGCTCACGCACAAGTTTTAATTGTGCAAAAGCTCTCCTGGCCACCTCCGAGACCTGGGGATCCAGGCTCAGCGATTAATTCAGGATCACTCCCAAGCTGCGAATCTGTGTCTTCAGGGGGAGTGTAACCCCATCCAACACAGGCTGTAACCCTATGCCCTGTTCGGCCTTTCGACTGATCAGGAGGACCTCTGTCTTGTCTGGATTCAATTTCAATTTGTTAGCCCTCATCCAGTCTGACACAGCAGCCAAATAACGGTTCAAGGTCTGGACAGCCTCCTTAGTAACAGGTGGGAAGGAGTGACAGATTTGGACGTCATCTGTGTACAGATAACACCTTACTCCGAAACTCTGGATGATCTCCCCCAGCGGCCTCATGTAGATGTTAAATAACATTGGGGACAGTACTGAACCTGAGGGACTCCACAAGACAACGGTTGCAGGGTCGAACAGGTGTCACCCAATAACTCCCTCTGGGAACAACCCTCCAGGAAGGATTGGAGCCACTGCAAAGCAGTACCTCCAAGCACCATTTCTGCGAGGTGTCCCAGAAGGATACCACGGTCAACGGTATCAAAGACCTTTTATTTTAATGAAAGGAGAAGTCCAGCAGAACCAACAGGGACACACTCCCCCTGTCAAGCTCCCGGCGAAGATTATCTACTAAGGCGACCAAGACTGTTTCAGTACCATGTCCCAGTCTAAAGCCAAACTGTGCCAGATCAAGATAATCAGTGTCTACCAGGAACCCCTGGAGTTGTTAAGCCACCACACATTCGAGGACTTTGGCCAAATAGGGGAGATTGGAAACTGGCCGATCGTTCACTAATTGAGCGGGGTCCAGGGATGGTTTTTTCAACAGCAGTTTTATAACAGCCTGTTTTAGGCTGGCTGCAGGCATGTAGCCGGGGGGGGCTAAGGGGGCTTCAGCCCCCCCCCCCGAAATTCTCAGGGTGGTCCGCGAAAAGGCCTTACTGGTACATTATTTAAACTGTTATGTTTATTCATATCATGATCTGATCACCATGCTCATATCCCACATTAATGGGGTTATTGGGATAACAATACAAAAGATTTGCTAGGGTAGACCCTCTTCCACCCAGTCTCAGCCCCGAACCAAACTCAGCCCCCTCCGAAACAAAATCCTGGCTACGGCCCTGGCTGGCTGGAATCTTGCCCTCCCGTAAGGAGGCATTAACCACAACCTTAACCCACTCTGCCAAATCCCCTCTGGCAGTTACTGCCTATTACAGGGAAAAACCAGCTAATTCCTAATCCATCTGAAACACAGACATGTGCTTTTCATTTTAAGAACAGACAAGCATCTCGAGCTCTGAGGACTACCTGGGAAGGAATCCCACTGGACCATTGCAGTACACCCAAATATCTGGGAGTTACCCTGGACTGTGCTCTGACCTACAAGAAGCATTGCCTGAATATCAAGCAAAAGGTGGGTGCTAGAAACAATATCATACAGAAGCTGACTGGCACAACCTGGGGATCACAACCAGATACAGTGAATATGCATGTTCCTCTGCTGCTGAGTACGCATACCCAGTGTGGAACACATCTCACCACACTAAAACACTGGATGTGGCTCTTAATGAAACATTGCCGCATTATCACAAGGTGTCTGGGCCCTACACCACTGGGGAAATTACACTGTTTAGCTGGTATTGCACCACCTGACATCCGCCAGGAAGTAGCAGCCAATAGTGAAAGGACCAAGGCAGTGACACCTCCAGCCCATCCCCTGTTCAGATATCAGGCAGCACGCCAATGCCTTAAATCAAGAAATAGTTTTCTAAGATCTACAAAGACACTCGCAGGAACACCTCAGCAAGCGAGAGTCCAAAAGTGGCAGGCTAAAACCCGGAACCTCAAGCCATGGCTGATACCTAATGAGAGACTCCCTTCTGGGCACACAGAAGGCTGGGCGACTTGGAAGGTGCTGAACATACTGTGCTCTAGCACCATGAGATACAGAGCCAACCTTAAGAAATGGTACTACAAAGTGGAGTCCACAACACGTGAGTGTGGGGAAGAGCAAACCACAGACAATGCAGTCTGAGCCCTGCCACGTGCACAATGGAGGACCTTCTTATAGCAACACCAGAGACACTCCAAGTGACCAGCTACTGGTCAGAGGACATTTAATATAATGCCAAGTTTTCAAACTTTGTGTTTTTCTTGTTGTTGTTTGCTTTTTAAATACATGACAACTGTACCCTTGGTAAATATACGATAAATATATAATCTTGCTTAGAGAGAAAATATTAATCAAAACCATGAATAATCAAATCTGCAAAAGTCAAATTGGCAAATATGTACAATATAGAATGATTGTACACAAGTATATGTTGAATGTAAGCTGTAAGCTTCTCTGTTTTCCCTGACTTTTATCCAGACCATATGTAACATTTTAGACTTCACGTGTTTTACTTGACACTCCAGATCCTTCCATTCAGGGAAAGGGTGGTGCAGGGTGCTGTTACTGACTACTACACCCCTTTTCATTTTCTTTGCCCTTTCCTTGGTCTCTAGCTCCCCCGTCTTTCAGACTTGACAATAGGGTTTTAGGCCAATCTCTGCTATCCTTGTCTGCCAATCTCTACTTTCTGTGGCAGTGGAATAGCTTCAGTAAATTGAGAAGGAAGTAATATCTCACAATGTGCTTGATAAGGCCTTTCGGGGATATTGTGCAAAAAAGATGAATGTTTTTTGCAAAGCTTCCTTGTGTTGTGATAAGTAACTATTATGTAGTCATGTTGTATAAATTGAAGGAGCCATCTTGTCAAAAGAATTTGCTTGGAATAGAGCAGGCCTCGCATTGAATGAGATGGCCTTCACCTTGGGGTCTGCCGAAATGGTTTTCCAAAGTAGGATTCAAGGAAATGGAATACTTCAAGCAACACCCACGTAAAGAGCTCCCCACTTTTCTTTTTGTGCATACACATTGGTTATGTATATGAAACAGTTGTTCTTCTTTGTGGTCTCTGAGCCTCACACAAATATGTTTTACAACTGTGCAGAAACTCCATTCACAACCGTCTAGAGTTGAGCAGCTTGGTGAGACAGTCCATACCCTCTTGTGTGCCATGTATGTCCCATCCTTGCAATTGGAGGTGTCTCCCCGTGAAGGGGAAGGGACTGTTCAATGCTACCTCAGATGATGTCATGACCACAGAACCAAAGCTTGCATGACTGCTAAAAGCAGGGGAATTGGCCCTCAAGAACACATAGTGCCATTCTGTTCCACTTCTTGGAGAGGGTCATCTCCTTCTTCCATTAAAGTCACCTTCCAGGTCAGGAGATATCTCCTCTCAGTATCCACTTCAACGCAAAGGCATTACTTTAAGTACCAACATATCAGTCAATGTCAAAGAAATACTCTTATTCTTCAGGGTCTCAACTTGGATTCCCCTGTTCAGATGCCACCAGAGCAATTTTTTTAACGGTGTAGCCTAATCCCATCTCAGGCACAAAAGATTCATTGCTACTATGCCACCAGGCACAGCATCACCACAAATTCTTGGGTAATCACCATTATCTAGCTGAGTTGTACCATACAGTTATCCGCCCATTGCCATATTTTGTCATATCCCTTCATCCAAAATCAGGAGATCACTTCTTTGCTGATGAAGGATGTCATGGAGAAGATTTCAAAGGGGATGGATTCTTCTTCTGCAACTTCACAGTCTGAAAGAGAATCGTCTGTGCTGTTGTCTTCCACTTAGGGTGAGAGATTATAACTTGTCCATGATTATTGATGGATAACTTCTCCAAGATCACCCACTCCAGTTTTCAGTGAAAATTCAGTGAGAAAGTCTTTTCCCTTTTGGCTAGCTTCCATTGTCTGCATTTTAATCTACAAGTACCTTACCTTTTCTGAAGTGGGTAATGTAAAGGATCTGCACCAGTTCTTATTTGTTTCAAAACTGAGGTGAGCGGGATTGGGTGGCTTAGCAATAAAACCTTCTGTCAGAAGCATTTCAGAGAAGGCACCTGAAAGTTGTTACCAGATTAACTATAATTCTATAAAATGCATTTTATCACTTTCTGTTAAGCACTTTGTCGCCTGGGGATAGTTTCAGATTTGATTTTTAAAACAAGAGATAACTGAATTGCAAGTTTGATTTTAAAAGTTTTCTTTTACATCATTTTTAAAGAAACAATTAAATCAGATGTGCTTTCAAAAATGTGTTCATTTGTGGTAAACATACCTTTACACACACACACACACAAAAGGAATTGGTTGAAAATGTTGATTTAATGCAAAGACAGTAAACTTGGAACTAAATCCATAAACCTGTACTGAACAGAAGGAAAACATTTTTTTACAAAGAACATAACAAAAGAAGAAATCTTGCAGTTGTAAAAGTTATCTGGATACCAAGTGGGGAAAAGAGTGAATATTTAGTAATAATCTTATCGAATAGAAAATAAACCCTATTTCACGATAACTATGAAAAGACATAGAGAGGAATAAAGCAAGACTTACACAAATGGAAAAATCTTAATCTCTCACTATTAGGAAGAATTCTACCATAAAGACGAATATTTTGCCAAAAACATTATTTTTAAAAAATAATTTCAATAAATAAGCTTCCCTTTAAATTGAAAAAGCGTCTAACAAACTTCAAATAGCAATGGGGAGAAAATCAAGGATTAAATTTAAGATTATCCAAGATGATAGAAAAAGAAGCAGCACTGAACTACCTGATCTAAAACAGTATTTTGCAACTTGTTTTTTTATTTTGATTGAAGCAGGGTCGTAGCCAGAAAAGAAATTCAGGGGGGACGGGGTGACAGGACATTTTTTTGTGAATCATGAAGAGTAGGTCCATAACATAAAACAATTTAAATTATATGATTCATTCTATATTTTTATGTAGACTTCATTAAATCAAATTTCTATTTTAGTTACAAAGTTTCAAGTCTTTAAAAAGCTGAAAATGACTCTTAATTGGTAATTTATAGTTACAAAGAATACCACACTGTTTGTTGGAAGCACTTGAAAACTGTGTGAATACACTTAGACAGAAATCAGGCTCCATCGATAAATCAAAATTTAGTGATAAAATACCACATTAGATTTCCACTTCGGAAGCATTTTATAATACAGACAAGACAAGTATTGCGAAATTGATAACATACAGAGATTTCATAGCATTTCAAAAATATCAACACAGATTTAAAACACGACATGAATTGTTGGAAGAAGGAGAAGTCAACTGGTATATAAACAACTCTATGAAACATACAAAATGGACCAAAAACCGAATTTGAAGAAAACAAAACTGAATTTGAAATCAACTTATGTCATCCACTTAATTAGAAATGTGTACAAATTTCTATTGAAAATGGAATTAGAGGAAGAGCATGTGAAATATTGCATGATTCAAAAATATTGACATGGAGAGATGGGAGAGGATGTGATCAAAAGAACGAAAAGATATGACAAATTTCTATCTAAAAGAATTTCTATAAAATGATATGTAAATGGTACCTAGTCCCTGTTAAACTGTCAAGGATATACAAGGACACTAAAAATGTATATTGGAAATGTGAAATACACCAAAGTATGTTCTATTGTATGTGGTGGACATACAACAAAGCAAAATAATTTTGGACATGAATAGAAAATTAGCTACAAGAGATATTTAAAATCAGATTACTATACAATTAGATCCAGCATTATTTTTACTGGGACTTCCAAATGAACAAACAAAAATAATTAATTTCAAGTTAGTATATTATATGAATATTGCAGAGAAACTAGTCTATGCACAAAAAAGGAAAACTCAAGAACTTCCTCAAAAAGAAATTTGGATTACAAAAGTTTTAGAACTGGTAGCAATGGACAAGTTATCTTGCTTGATTAAGAAGAAGTCAATTGATATATTTTTAAAATATCAGGAACCAGTTATATCAGTCATAAAGAAAAAGTGAAATGTCAAGATGCTATTGGGTTTTGAAAACTGAAAAAAATATGATAACAAGATAGAATGAATTTCTGAACAGTGAATTTGCACTGTTCAGTGTGGTACTGTGTTGTAATTTTAAATTATGATTCTTAAAAGATTGAATTGCTGTATTGTTGAAGGCTTTCATGGCCAAAATCACTGGGTTGTTGTAGGTTTTACGGGCTGTATGGCCATGTTCTAGAAGCATTATCTCCTGAAGCATTCTCTATGGCAGGCATCCTCACAACCTCTGAGGATGCCTGCCATAGATGCAGGCAAAACGTCAGGAGAAAATGTTTCCAGAACATTGCCATACAGCCCAAAAAACCTACAACACGCCAATTGAATGTCTGTTTGTGGTTTTTATGTTTTATTAAGTTATGTATACATGTATTTATTTGTTGGCATTGAATACTTGCCTTGTATGATGTTAGCCGCTCCAATTCCCTTATGGGGAAATGTGGCAGGATACAAATACAGATGTGGTGGTGGTGGTGATGATGATGGTGATGGTGATGGTGATGATGATGATGATGCTGATGATTATTATTAGAATGAAAAAACTGTCTGAAATGATAGCTTCATGGGATTATAACAATTTTCTCACTTTGTGTCTTTGCGGTGGGAGGTGCAAAGTTTAATTCAACCTTTTATTATTATTTTGATGATTGTTTCCCATGAGGCGGATGTGGAAACTAGTTTAAAATGATGCACGTAGCAATATAAATCAAAGAGGGAGAAATTATTGTCTTTATAAATGGTAATATAATACTTATATTGTTGGAAAAAAATAAACAAACATATAGGTTAAAAGGGAAAGGCAATGAAGGAACTAGACAAGATTCTGAAACATCAAAATACATCACTGAATACTAAAGTTAGGATGATCTATGGCATCGTATTACCTATTTCTATGTATGGTTGTAAAAGTTGCACAATAAAAGGCTAGTATGAAGAAAATCAATTCATTTGAAATGTAGTGCTGGGAAAACAGGAAGCTCACCTCACAGATGGTTAGACAGTCAGAGAAATAATGGCCCTGAGTCTGAAAAACCAGAATAGGACTGTTGAAGATAGGGTGATTCAAAAATCTCTCAGTTCATAGGGTTGCTATAAGTTGAATTCAACTCAAAAGCAGTTAACAAAAACAAAACAAAAACAAAAAACAAACCAGGGAAGCAAAACACACAAGTATTTGTATCCAATCCCCTGATGATTCCCACTGAGCCCACTTAGATGCACTTATGAGATGCTCATACAATGTGTATTGCATGCCTTCTGTTTAGCTGAGTTTTACAATTTCTCCAGTTCTCAAATTATGAATATTTCACTGCTTTACATTTCATCTTACAGAAAACAGTTTCCTCTGTGAATGCCAACCCTTGCTTTAAGAAATCACCATGAACTTTCTCTTCAAGCAAATGTGTTTATTTATGCTTGACGCTTTCCTGTGCCAAGAACTGTAGTACTGTGAACATATTCTGCTACCAATATAGTTTTGATAATCTTTCCAAACTCTTCTGAAAGCATTCATATTATAGCCGCATTTCAATTGTTTGCAGTCTCTTTAGGTGCAAGAGCCCAAGGGGCAAAACATGTCTGGTTCTAACCTTTAAGGCCTTGCATGGACAAGGGCCAGCATACCTACGGGAACACTTCTCTCCATGTCGACCCTTGAGATCGCCTCGATCAGAACATCAGAATCTACTACAGGTCCCAGGCCCTAAGGATGCCCATTTGACATCAATCCGGCATAGAGCTTTTTCGGTGATCGCCCCATCACTTTGGAACGCCCTCCCTCCTTACATCAGAGCCACCTGTGATCTAAAAGACTTTAGCGCAGCTTGTAAAACGTGGCTGTTTGGGAAGGCATTTGGCTGAGAACCATTAGACAGTTTATTGTTTTTAGATGTTTTTAGATGCTAATTGCTTTTAGATGTTTTTAGACGTTAGATACTTTTAGATGTTTTAGATGTTTAGGTATTACCTGTGTGTTTTTACTGTAAATCGCCCAGAGCCATCTGGGATGGGCGATTAATAAATCCCAAAATAAATAAATAAGTAAATAAATATTCTCTAACCCAAAAAAAGCCCAGCTCTATTGTTGTTTTTTAACCCCTAATGGGCACCCTGAATTGGGTGGGGAGAGAGTATGCATGTGCACCACTTGCTCTTCTCTCTCAAGCAAGAGAACATCTTAGGCCAGCCTTGCACTCATGAGGTCAACATCCTTTATAAAAACCTTGCCACAATCTTCTCTTCTCTACCTGCCTTTCAACTGGAGATCACGTGGCCCTCCAGGTATTGTGGGACTCCAGCTCCCAGCATCCCTATATTAGCGAAGGCTGCTGAGACTTGCAATTTAGGAACATGCGGCAAGGTTTCTGGTCTTGGTTTTGTGTGCATGATGGCCTTGTGGGAAGATAAAACAAAGGAGTGCAGCAACAAAGCTGATGGCAAGGTTGTAAATAGAATATAGCTGAGGTTAGTAATGCCCTCTTGCTTCCATTGCCATGGGCGTTTGGTTAGGAACTGCCAGCTGGGATAATAACCCAAGAACTGATTGCTCTTCCCAATCCAGTCCTTTCGCATTCGAGAAGGTGCTTTTCCCTCATAACAGGCAGGCAGTTACTTTGCCTGAAATGTCCTGCAAATGCCAGGTGATGATGTGCTGATAAAGGCCTATTATTTCCAGATTGTGCATCAGTTCACTGGAAGAGCTAGAAAAAGCCCATCGAAGTCCTCACCAAATTTTATTTTAAAGATGTGAGTGTACCTAGCTGTCCATTATCTTAACTGCCCAATCAGACGTATACTCCACTTGGCTCCTTCACTCTTTTTAAAGACAAACTAGCTTTCAGGTGACTGTGCCTACTGAAATGTTCACAGTTTTAGGTATAGTATGAATAGCTTACACAGAAACAGCCAGAGTCACAAAGGAAATTGCTTTTCCTGTTCCTAATGGAGTTTACATTTGATTCCCTGGACTTTACAACTCATCATCTCCCTGAGACAACATGGCCAAAGAGAGGAGTATCCTCTGCCTACATGGATATCCCTCCAGATCAGTGTTTCTCAACCTGGGGGTCAGGACCCGGGGGGGTTGCGAGGGGGCTTTAGAGGGGTCGCCAAAGACCATCAGAAACACATATTTCTGATGGTCTTAGGAACACCTTTGGCAGAGAAGGCTGAAGATCTCTCTGCCTGTCCTTCTCTTCCTTTTTGGAATCATCCCACCAAAAGCCTTCCTCCTGCTGTGACTGTAGGTGAACTACAAATCCCAACAACTACAACTCCCAAATGTCAAGGTCTATTTTCTCCCAACTCCACCAGTGTTCACATTTGAGCATATTGAGTATTTGGGCCAAGTTTTGTCCAGATCCATCATTGTTTGAGTCCACAGAGCTCTCTGTGGATGTAGGTGAACTACAACTCCAAAATTCAAGGCCAGTGCCCACCAAACCCTTCCAGTATTTTCTCCTGGTCATGGGAGTTCTGTGTGCCAAGTTTGGTTCAATTCCATCATTGGTAGAGTTCAGAGTACTCTTTGATTGTAAGTGAACTATAAACCCCAGCAACTACAACTCCCAAATTACAAAATCAATCCCCGCCCCAACCCCACCAGTATTCAAATTTGGGTGTATCCGGTATCTATGCCAAATGTTGTCCAGTGATCAAGTGAGAAGGATGGGATATAAATATCTAAAATAAATACATACATACATACATACATACATGCATACATACTGTTATGAATCCTAATGTAAATATCTGATATTGCAGGATGTATTTTCATTGGTACAAACGGAACATAATTAAATCATAGTGATTAATCACAAAAGCAATATGTTTGTGGGAGTATGGACAACAGATGATGGGATTTGCAGTACTTTCAAGCAATTCAGCTCAGACTTCCACAAACCAATAAGACACCTCACAAATGACAGACCAGGACCAAACTTGGCACACAGAATGCCCATGACAAACAGAAAATACTGGAGGGGTTTGGGAGGAATTCACAAAGATTTAGAGGAGATGTAGTTCACCTACATCTGGAGAGCACTGTGAACCCAAACCACTATGGATCTGGACCAAACTAGGCACAAATACTCAATATGCCCAAATTTGAACACTGGTGGAGTTTGGGGGAACCAGACCTTGACATTTGAGAGTTGTAGTGCTTGGATTTATAGTTCACATACAATCAGAGCATTCTAAATTCCACCAATGATGGAATTGAACCAAACTTGGCACACAGAACTCTCATGACCAACAGAAAATACTGGGAGGGGTTTGTTTTTGTTGTTTTTGCTCCTGCAGTCACTCCAAGAGATTATTATTATTATTACATATTATTATAAAACTCAGTTGGAAGGAAACCCCAAAGGCCATCAAATCCAGTTCCCATCTTTCTGCCAGGCAGGAAGATTGAATTACTATTCTACTATTATACAGCATCAGCATCATCTTCATCATCGTTATTATACATAATAAGTAAAGCTTATGGCAGGTTCTATCATCCTTTCTGCCCCATATAATAATACTAATATTATTAACAACAACAGTTAAGTGAAGCTTATGGCAGGTTCTCCCATGCTTTCTGCCCCATATAATAAAATAATAATAACAACAATAATAATAACAACAACAATAATAACAACAACAGCAAGTGAAGCTTATGGCAGGTTCCCTCATCCTTTCTGCCCCATATACTACAACTACTAATATTAGTCTCCTGGATTCACTGCATGGTTTGGTGGGCATTGATACAACAACAAAGGGGAAGTTGCTTACTGGAAACAAACCAGAACAAGCAGGGAATTAGCATTGCTTTGTGTGCTTTCCCTTCTTGTTCTGGTTTGGTGGGCATTGACCATGAGTTTTAGATTTGCAGTTCACTCATATCCAGAGAGAACTGTGGACTCAAAAAATGAGGGATCTGGACCAAATTTGATATAAATACCTGATAACCCTGAAATTTGAGAACTGGTGGGGTCAAGAGGCGCTTTAGAGGCAGAGGGAAGAGAGACCTGCTACTGCTCTCTCCCCCATGGGTGAAGAGGGTGAGTGTGGATGAGGAGGCCTGATTGGAGGGAAGAGGAAGCCAGGCGCAGAGGCCTCTGGGAGGGAGGAAGGAAAGGAAGGGAGGGAGAAAGGGAGGGAGGGAAAAGAAGGAAGGAAGAGGCAGGGAGATCCTGCCCGGGGGGCTCCACAGATAAGCTTTTCACGTGCTGAGGGGCTGAGAGGAGGAGGAGGAAGAGGATGAATTGGATTAATCGCTGTTTTGCATGGCTTTTTTGACCTAAGGCTCCAGATAAGCCTGTCAGACATTCTGGGGGAGGGGCCAAAAGAGGAGGAGGTGACCCCTCAGAAATGGACGAATGACCCCCATGGGGGTCAAGACCCCCAGGTTGAGAAACGCTGCTGTAAACTATATAGACAACCTTGGTCTTTTAATGTAATGTTCTAGGTACTCCAATGAATCATAACCTCTCTATAGCAATCTGTTTCATAATGCAACATCAACGTAGCTTTACAGTTGTGAAGCTGGTGATGACAGTGTAGCGTAGTGATTAAGGTGCTGGGCTCAAACTTCAGAAGCCCATGAGAACCCTTTCTATTGTAGTAGTTTACAAAGAAGTAGCTGTGTTACGAAGAAGGGAGGTGGAGGAGGAAAGTGTCAGAACCTTTAAGACTAACTAGTGTTCATTTTTCCACGAGCTTTCTGGGTAATTTGTGTGCCTCCAAAAGTTGCTGGAGTGTAACTCCCATCACCCTTCACTATTGGCTGTGCTGTGTGGAGGGAATCATTGAAGCTTCAGCTCAGCAATCACTGGAGGGTCACTACCCCTTTCCAATAACCACCCGATAGAACAATTAACGAAATGCCAAAGTGCCAAGAAATATCATCTTTATTTTAATGATATAAGAACTTGAATTTCTGCACAAGAAACCAGCCCTGACTTTAATCTCTTTTGTGCAGTATAGCTGAAGAGCAAAGGGCGCACAGATGATGAACTTTGCTCCACCCTGCCATCTTCTTTTGATGCTCTTCGATGCATTTCTTACTTTTGATTTTAGGTACAATCAAACCATCCCCAAGCCTCTAACACTCGGGTCTTCCTTCATCCATTTCCCTCTTACTTTCTCAGCAAATACGTGGGCTGGAGCCATGACACACAGACACTTTTCTTTTATTAAACATTTCCCTGACATGGCTCTTTTCTGTTACTTAATGCTGAACATTAATATGGCAGTAAACCCCTGTTACTCCTAAGCCTATTAGAGGCTTCGGTGGATTATACTAGGATATTAGCTTTATCTCTATCAGCTGATGGCAAAAGTCATGAAAACAAGAAAGTCCTTATCCCCTTCCCAGATGCCAAAAAGCTGCTTCTTTTCCACTCTTACCCAGCTAGGATCTGGGGAGAAGGGAATATTCTGCTGTGAGCCTTTTCTCTCTGTCAATAAATATTACTTTTCCTTTGCCAAGTGAAGCAGGGAAACAAACATGGCATCAAGCTAAATTAGCCTGTACATGTAAACAAGACCCTGTACAGAGGGCAAGCTAAGCAGCTGTAGTTAAATTCTGAGCATTCTACTAATTGGCCACAGACAAATTTCCTCCCGTGCTGACTTCAGCTGGGCTTCGTTGCTTTCTGTATCTTGTTTTGGAAACCCCTTCTGTGGCAATGGAGAGGGGTTTTTTCCCTCAGCTGCAAGGGGCTAGCTCAGGAAAAAAGACTGTGTGGTCCTCCAATTGTTGGACTGCAACTCCTATCAGTCAGTATTTCTTCTGTTGTGTGCCTTCAAGTAGTCTCTATTTTGTGCTGACCCCATCCTGACCCCTTGGAAAGATATGTTCAGATGGGGTTTGCATTTGCCTTCCTCAGCAGCTGGGAGGGTGTGACTTGCTCTAAATGATCCAGTGGGTTTCCAGGGCTGAGCAGGGGTTGAAATCTTGATTTCCTGGAGTCCTTGTCCAACACTCTGACCACTACATCATGATGGGTCACATCCAATGTCTTATTTGGAGCACATCTGAGATGAATGGCATGAACACATTGAAGCCCACTGGGCTCACCAAGCAATTAGAAGAACGTGCAGAGACTACGTACTTGTGGCAATAAATCCATAACCTGTATCCTAAACCTTCCACATGTTGAATCTTGACAGAACTACCCAAGGTGCTGAAGTTGTTTTGAGGGTAAGCTTTGGTAATTTGGATAGTTCCTTTAGATCAGGGGTGCTCATTAGGTAGATCGCAATCTACTGGTAGATCGCGTAGGGCGTCCCGGTAGATCGCAGGCAGGGTGGGAAGAAGGCTCAGTCCCGCCCCGCAGGCTCCCGACACCGCCCAAGTGCTGCCGGCCCTGGGTTATCTGAGGTCCTTTCCATACAGTTGAATAAAATCCCATGTTAGCTGCTTTGAATCAGATTATATGGCAGTGTGGACTCAGAAACCCCCTGGTTCAAAGCAGATATTGTGTTATATGTTTCACATTTTTGTAGTGGGTAGGTAGATCATTTTGACTTGGTTGTTTTATAAGTAGCTCGCATGCTGAAAAAGTGTGAGCACCCCTGCTTTAGAGGCAGGTCTAATTCCCAGAGCAGATTCACTGCCTGCTTAACACAGAAGCTACTGTGGGCCACTGACCCCCTGGAGGACTTGCTTCAGCCTTGCATCATTTGCATCGCAAAAGCACCACAAGCTGTCCCCACTCCCACATTCAGTTAGCCTTCTGTTTTTTCTCCAAAGAGCTTCAAAGATAAGAGGCTCTGGAGTGTAATAAGTGAGATGGAAGGAAACCTTTTGAATGCAGAGCCATTGGAATGGCTGGTAAATTGGCCCTGCAGAGACATTCCAGATGAGAGTGTCTCCTATCTAATCTCAGATTTTCTGCCCACAGCACACTCTGGCTCTCTTCTCCCTCAGCCCAGCTCAAAATGCAAGAAGCAAAGTAATATCATTGCAGTGATACACTGAATAGGAACACACAGGCTTCTTTTGCTCCCCACTTTCTTAACTAGTCTGCTCACTTTTATTGAAAGTTGCTTGATCTGTTCTTATATCTATTACTGGAATCGTATGTAGTGGCTCTGGGCCCTGCTGCACCAACTAGGATTGAATAAATGTAGGCCAGCTGAGTTCCTGGAAGGGACCTGGCATTTTAATATTGATGAGTGGCTGAGAAGTGGCTGTGTGTGTGTGTGGCGCGTCCATTTCTAATTAACCTGTCTTCTGCATTTGTTGCATGGGGCTTGATCACACACACACAACAGAATGTATTGGGCTCATTTCTACATGCTTCTCCCATAAATTACCAACCTTTCACAATGCTGCTGTTACCACTTGACACACCAGGAGATGGATCAATGGCTTCCTGGGAAAGGTCCTACATTTAGGAACTGCAGTCTGTCTTGCTCATTCAAACTGAGCCAGAGCAACTTTACCTGAGAAGCTTCGTTTTCAATTAGTAACCAACGATGCAGCTTAGAGTCACCATGTAACTAGGCTAGACGTAGGTTTCTGCATCTATATTTCACATTTTCTTGGGCATTATGTCAGCGCATCTGCAGCAAAGAACTAATGAAAATTATATAGAACACCAATCAGCATAATCGACTGTCATCATGTGGTGGTAAACACAGGGCTCAAATGGTCAAAAGGCATAGTTGCTGGGAGACAAATTTGGATTTTACAGATAAAGCTTAATGGTTTGAAGGCTGTTGGGGGAAAAAACAACAGCAGGAGCTTGGTATGTAACAGGGAAAATATACAGGGGCTTGGTTACCAATGTGCAGTCCTTTGAATTAAAGAAGGGACAACAATCATGTGAACCTTCAAACATTACTGGACTGCATCACCCAGCAGCCCTATCCAACATGTTAAGGAATGCTGGAGATGTAGTCTAACAATATCTGAAAAGCTGCATGATTTCCATTCCTGAATCAAAGTTAATTGGATCTAAGGATTTAGCAATAGGCATTTAGTGTCTACAAATAATACCACTGTATTCTGCATTAGTCAGGCTTCATGAGGGCACCACAATTCAAGGATATTGACAAGCTGGAGCCTGTCCAGAGAAGGGTGACCAAAACAATTAAAGGTCTGGAAGCCAAGCCCTATGAGGAGCACCTTAGGGAGCTGGGTATGTTTAGCTTGGGCAAAAGGTGGCTGAGAGGGAACATGACAGCCATGTTTAAATATTTGAAAGGATGTGACATAGAGAAGGGGGCAAGCTTGTTTTTGCTGCTATAGAGTGGGAGATGGAACAATGGATTCAAACTACAGGAATATTAGGAAGAACTCCTTGCCAGTAAGAGCCATTTACCAGTGGAATATGCTGCCCTGGAGTGCAGTGTAGTCTTGTTCTTTGGAGGTTTTGACAGAAAGGCTGGATGGTCATCTGTTAGTAATGCTTTGATTGTGTGTTCCTGCATAGCAGGGGGTTGAATTGAGTGGCCCTGGTGGTCTCTTCCAAAATTATAATTATCTGATTCACAAGGTATAAAATTAACAGGCCTGTACTTAAGGGGTGAGGATCGTTTTCTGAAGTCTTCAAACACATCCTGTACTATGAAATGTAAGGCAAGCAGAAAATCTAGAAAAAAAGAAGCTATTGTGCCTGCAGACGCGGGTTGCCATCTGAAGCTGCAAAGAGCACCATTAATTTCCATTAATCATAAAGCCATGTTTAAAGAACATATACAAAGCTCACCTCCACAAGCGATTTTAGGGCCGGGCTTGAGCACAGCTGGTTAATCACCAGCAGCAATAGTTCACACCAATTGAAAGGTTGGCAGTTCGAAGTCCAGATCAGGGTGGGCACCTGACCTTCAGCCCAGCTCACTGACCACCTAAGCAATTTAAAAACAGCTGTAAACTGTGAGTAGAGAAATTAGCAGGGGGGTATTTTATAGCACCATATAAAGGAAATAACAGAAAATGCCAGAGATCAATGGAAGGAGGAAGTCTGTGATCAAAGGGTCTTTGTCATAGAAGATGGAGCAGCAGCACTCCCCTGTGGCTGGAATCAAGCACAACCTCCAAGACACTTAAGTTGGGGAAAATGCTGTTGTCTGTTGTACCTCTATCTGTTGTCTGTCCTGTCTGTTTAACAGCACTGAATGTTTGCCTTGTATGTGTTCTGTGATCCCCCCTGAGTCCCCATTGGAGTGAGAAGGGAGAAAATACTGTAAATAAATAAATAAATTTTAAAGAGATTTTGAAATTATGGATGCACCAGAACCCGACAGTCTAGCTTGTCCCCCTCCTCACCAGTCTCAAGAAATGTGATCCAAAAGAGTTCGGCAAGAGGATCCCCAACCACATCTTGCCCGTGAGTGTATGACATAGGAGACCTGATTCATGGTTATTTGGCATTTACTTATGTGAAATCCTAATAACTGGTAAACTGACTGGGATTTTTGAGAGTTGTAGGCCAAAACACCTGGGGACCCACAGGTTCAGAACCACTGCTCTAAAGTGAACCTGTTGCTTATCCAATATAATTGGATAAAGATTCAAATGCCAGTCTCCTCAGTGCATAGAATTGCAGGAGTCATTTTGTTCTTTATTTTAAGCAACACAATGTTTTGTTGTTGTTTTCTTTCCAGTTGTTTTCAACTTATGGCTATCCTAAAGCAAATGTAACATAGAGGTTTCTGGAGTTTAGAGTGCGTCACTCACCCAAAGTGATCCAGTGGGGACTCAAACCCTGATCTCCCTCCTTTCTTTGACCACATAATTTGTGTTTTTGCAACCATTTTTTATTTATAAATAAGGAAAATTTAATACAAGAGAGCTCTAAAACTAAATCAAATGCAAACACACTAGTTTAATACGTATCTTCATTAACACACACATACTAAGCTCACAACTATGGAAACAATTTATTTTCCATTGATTTTTACACCTTATTATTCTACTCCCTTCAGGTGGAACTATATGGTTATACTTCTGCTTTTAGTAACACTCACTCAGCACCGCATAATTTGTAAAATTTGACAAAGCAGCTAATAATAAGCAAAGTGCCATATACCTTGATGGACATGCAGTCTACAAAAGGATTTTTTAAAAAATAGATTGCCTGATTATTATATAATAATGGCCAAAGCAGACCCAGCTTTTTACATCTCTACCTTTAAACCCTGTGCTTATCTTGACTCATTCAGGCTTCACAAAAGTGTATTCCAGTCACATCCTTATAGAGAAGTTATTGCTATCAGTAAACTTTTCCACCGCTTGTCTGAAGAAATTAAATCTCATCCTCTCACTTGAGAAGTTCCAGCAACCCTCTGTTCCTTTGACTGACCCACTGTTTAAACAGGTGCTAAAGTTTTTGTGGCATTAATTGGCTGGGCCGTGGCAGTGCGATCTCTATCTGTGCCTGTATAATTGGATTTTTGCTAGTTGGCAAGATCACCCCATTATTCAAACATGGGAATCGAAATGCAAAGTAATGGCTACAACTTTAGATTAAATAGGCTGGGGACCTATTAAATATTATCTCATTTGAGCAAATAATTAGATTTTTTTTCTTTTCCCCTCCTTGCCACCATCAAGTCCGGGGCCCACAATGTAGTGCTAAAACCTGTCTCACTTTTGTGAAGCAGGCTCATTTCTAAGGCTGATTCATTTTTGTCCCTCCTCTTAGCCATCTGTCTGTACTATCAAATACTAGCAGAATTAGGTGTTTTAAACATTGGACCTTTGTGAAGGGTACATGAAAAGGGCAAGCCTGAAACTTTGGGATCTGCACCTTGGAGATAATGGATGACACCTATTCACACATTATAGTGGAAGATGAGTGAATTAAGAGGGTGGCTTCCTTTCCACTCTCATAATGGGGGCAATGAGCCTCCAATTGGGATTGTCTTCCCAGCTCGGCTTCTATGAAATCATCGCAGCAGACTCCTATTAGCCAGCTGAACACTGGCTCATGCCATCTGCATGGCATAGCCAGGGGTGGCCAGGGCCATACCACCAGAAGCTATCACTGGAATTGGCAAAAGGAAAATAACCCAGCGAGGCACCAGGTGAAACATTCCATCGGCTTAGAAGAGAAAGAGAACAGAAAAGGCATCAAAATCTGCAGATTTTGTCTAGAGATATTTTTTTCTATGTCAGGAGCACAAGTCACTTCTGGTGTGAGAGAATTGACCGTCTGCAGATTTTTACTATCCTGTGGGAGGCTTCTCTCATATCCCTGCAAAAGGAGCTGGAACTGACAGATGGGAACTCACCTCACTCCCCAGATTTGAACCCCAGACCATTCGGTCAGCAGTCCTACAGGCACATGGGTTTAACCCATTGCGTCACCAGGGGCTCCTGTCTGAGTTAATTTGTTTTAAATTTGTTTTAAACCTCACAACTTGCATGGATTTGTTGGACTACAACACCCGCCTATCCATGGAGCCACATTCTAAAATGGGCCCTTGGTATCCATGCGGTTTGGTTTTAGGACTCCACATGGATAACAAAATCCGTGGAGGCTCAAATCCCATTAATACACAGCAGCATGATAAAATGATATCCCTTATATAAAATGGCAAGATCAAGGTTTGCTTTTTGGGACAAAACTGACTTTTTTCAAGCCATAGATGGTTTAATCCGTGGATACAGAATCCATGTTTATGCTTCGGCAAATATATTCTGTATTTGTAAGATAAGGGCATTTGTCAGTTGGGTAGTATGCAAAAATCATTTCTTTTAAAAAGTCTCAAACATACCATGATCCCCAAGTAACTTGGAATTTGGAAGGAAGTATCTGCAGGAAGAACCTGGTTTAATTTCATTTATTTGCTTTTCAAAGGGAAGAGAAAATCTTTCATTTTAAAGGGAAGAGAAAATCTTTCAGTTTAAAAATAAGCTATTATTATTTATGTAGAGCCAGGAAATAAATTACTTTGGTTCTTCAGAATTCAAGTCTGTGTTTTCAAGAAATTCAATTATATACATGTTCTGTATGATAATTATGCAATCATTTTTGCTGGGGATTTTTTTTAATGCTGTACTCTGGTCATATCTCTTTCGAAACTTTTTTTATTCCAAAGTAATAAAAAAATAGTTTTTTGTGACAGCCAGGAAACACAATGAGAATGAATAATAGACCAGCAAGAAACTTGCAGAATATTCTCCCACTATTTGTCTTGAAGCATGTGGTGGAATTCATTCTGCATACAAAAAACATTGTTTCTTGTGTGAGAGTGTTTTTCTATGAAGAAAACAGGAATTTTGTGACCAAAACCCCCAAGTATACCATGCAGACTGGTTCTTATACAGCACTTTGGGACATTTGACTATAGAGAAAATGCTGGGGAGGAATATATATTTTCCCCAAAGTGAAAAGTGGTGTAATTATTCATCTTCACATAGTAGAAAATGTAATTCCCCAGTTCCAACTAGAAATCAATGGGATTCACGTGTCTACTTCAGCAGTAAATTCAACAGGTCTAGCCTAGTCGGGACTAGCAGTAGGCTTTAAGTCATGCCTTTGGGGAAGAGTCTTCAAATAGTTAACGAAAGACTTTGCGGATGGCAGACAGAATGAAACAGCAACAACAAACAGCAATAGACTTGTAGCTGACAGCTGTGTGTGCTGACTCTGAAGAAAGAGTAGTAAGTTCAGAGGACTTGCTTTCTGATGTACAAATCACTGCAACTGAAAAGCAGTCATGTACGTTAAAGAAAACAGACCTCCCCGCTTCTCCTTGGAAAAACATGTTTCAGTCGGCTCTCCAAACCTAGAACAACCTTAGACATTAATGCATTGAAATTCTTTCCCTTTCATAAACTCAAAAAAAGATTTCTCACAATCTTGGCTGATTGAGTGACAGCAGAGGAACTGTAACCTCTTTTCTACAATTGATTTTTCACTCAGAGTCTTTTTGTCATATTTGTATTTTTTGCACACAGCAAAGTGCTCTCTCCAAAGGAGCAGTGAAATCCTATATAAGGAATAGGGAGTTGAAGACGGTGGGTTGCTACTGTAATTTGTCTGACAACCCCTTTCCAGGAATTATCTGATGTAACCAAACCCTGAGCTCCATGGAATACATAAATTACATAAATTACACCTTCTGCACAGAGGAGTCACTGGATCTGGTGATTAACGGAAATCAACTCCTGTCCTGAGCGAGGGCAGAAAATAGGTGAAAGTGAATGTGTTTGTCATAGTGACTTGGGCCACTCATTAATATAAATGGCATTTGGGTGCCCTTTGTTCCTCTGAGATTTTGCAGTTCCTTCCTCCTCCTCCTCTAACTCTTTCTCCTGATTTTCAAATAGAAAATGAATGTATGCAGGGAGAATGCCACTACTTGGTAATTGAACGTGTGGTAGCCTTTCAAAAGCTACAGAAGCCTTTGGCTTGCTTTGACCTGAGATAGAAACACTAATGAGGACAACAGCTGAAATTTGACGTTGCAAGCAAGCTGTATTTAGATTTTAGAGTTCCTTTCAATCACATACTTCTTTTTATAATTTCTGATTTGATGTATTAATACATTCAGGATATATATTCTTGAAATTAATTTTGGATGCATTGTTTTAATGGTCTATTGACTGGAGCAAAGAAATTAATCTTTTTCAACTTTTTCAAAGTATGATGCCCCCACCCCCTCGAGTGTAGTGCCGTGGTGTGGGTCCGTAGGTGACTGTGATCTTGATCTGCATGTTCTTCCATAGCGAGGGCATCAATTTCCAGGCAGTCCTGGTCAGGGTTGACTAGATGCACCTTCCTCTTGGCATGTTTCTCCCTTTCTCCCTCCATTCATGCCTCTTCAAATTCCACAGCACTGCTGGTCACAGCTGACCTCCAGTTAGAGTGCTCAAGAGCCAGGTCATCCCATTTCTCAGTGTCTATGCCACAATCTTTTCCTGTCCCCCAACATTTTGTTTCCCATTCTTGAGTTCAGAGTATAGTAACTTCTTTGGGAGACGGTGATCGGGCTTTCGGACAACGTGGCTAGTCCAGTGGAGTTGATGGCGTAGGAGCATTGCTTCTTCCAGCATGCTGACATTTGTCCACCTGTCTTCCCAAGAAATTTGCAGGATTTTTCGTAGGCAGCACTTATGGAATCTTTCTCCAAGTTGAGTGTAATGTCTGTAGATTGTCCACATTTCACAGGCATATAACAGGGTTGGGAGGACAATAGCTTTATTTTAAAAAGCACCTTGGTATCCCTATGGATGTCCCGATCTTCAAACATTCTCTGCACCTACAGAGCTCAGGCGGTGTTGTATTTCAGTGTCAATGTTGACTTTTACTGTTCACTAGAAATGACTTGGGAAATTACTGGTTTCCTGTCCCAACATTGTAGTGCACCAGCAGCAAACTAACTGATGTTTACTTGTGATCTTAACCCTCATGCACTAGACAGTAATATTTATTCCCCAGATTCATGTTTGGTCTACATAATCCACCCTGAACCAGACTTATTCAGTAAATATTGTTTGACATTAAAATCTACTCAGTTTGAAATAATATTGTTATTTTTTAGCATATATTTTTTGCTAGAAAGAAAAAACAATGGCTGTAACAAAAGACACCCCAACAATTCCACTGAGTTTGGCGCCGGGGTCATTTTTTTTGTCTAATCCAATATAAAATATAAGGGCGAGGCTGTACCGTATTTGTTTGTTTAGCAAATAAAGCTGAAGTGACATGCTTCAATTGTTAGTACTTTGGCTTCATTTGGGGGAAATCAACATTTCTTACAATTGATCAGACACTGAGATTCCTTGAGGTCAGGAAATAGTCTACAGTCTGAGGAATGTACATTTAATTTCATTTCATTCCAGTTTATCTGGTTCTATTTCATTTTTATTTCCCTTTCTTTTTGCTGACTCTGAATGCTTGGGGACAGCACCCTGGATTCTGCACAAACAAGCTCTCTTACCTCGCAATACACTGAAATTCACATTGCAACCAGAAAATATCCATAATTCATTCAGTGAGATTTATCCAAGTATGTGAGTATCAAGATTGGCAAATTCTAGTAGATATTTGCTGTATATGGCGATTTGTAGCTAACTATGGGTGGTTCAAAGTCCATATGTAAAAACCATTTATGATAGTTACTTGCTGTTCCATGTAAGGCGGCCACATTTAAAGCTTTTGAACATCAGGTCCAAAGCTGAATGGAAGAAAGTGAAAACCAACCTAACTAAGTAATAAGATAAAATGAACAAAATGCCCTAATGCAAATAATAAGTATGCGAAGAGGGAGATGGGAACTAAGGTCAGGCTGTTCAAGTGGTGGAGTGCTGGGCAAATGATTCTCCTCACATCGAACCTCCAACAGCGGTGGCTGATGGCTTACATGTCAAGTCTGGTATGAAATTTAAAGGTACTGAACCTTACTAAGAAAATAGGTGCAGCAGCCTGGACAATTCCTTTAAGATTCAGAACAAAAAATCATGGAACTAATCTGCTGGTCCTGACTCCCAGTAAAAATCATACTGCTACCCTGGAAGCTGCTCTGAATCCTGGGAGGGGAACTACTATGAGCACCATTGGAATCTGTCTTCTAGGAACTAATAACAACTCTGAAGTGGCAATTTTCATTGAGGCCAAGATCATGGAGCAGAGCGACATGCTCTGTAGATGCTATTTAGATTAGACAGCACAGTATATATGCAGTCCTTCTTTGTCCTTTGGGTTGGATCTTCAGATATAGTCGGCAACATGTAAACAACAACACTTTATTTATATTCCACCCTTCTCACCCAGAAGGGGACTCAGGGTGGATCACAAGTACACATTTATTTATTTATTTATTTGGATTTATCCATCACCACTCCCATCCGGCTCGGGCGACTTACACATAATAAAATATGGTTAAAACCGCATATATAAAATACATTAAAAGATACATTAAAATCCACATAAATGGAAAACATTCAATGTGGTTTGTATAGACAATACACAGACAGAACAGAAGGAGGTGTTGTTTTGATGTCATGGACAGTTGGGCTTGAGTCTACAGGGGGTGCTGTTGTCACCTACCGTCACCCTTTTGATTCATTCCTATTCACCTTTGGATTACAAATGTCCCAGCACCCTGAGGAATTGGCTGTGGACCTGTACCAACATTAACTTTGCTTATCCCGGATTATCAATGAATTACCGGTAGGACTGGAATTGCGTGTCCCAAACACACTTGTGTATATATGAACTCTTATGTATATGTTGTTGAATATACAATGAATAGATTTATTATGTAAACCCTGTTTATGGCACCTTTTTGAATTTTGGCCTGTATATATAGCCAGGCTGTTTATCTCAGTGCTGTTGCATCTGTCAGGACTTCCTCATTCCTGCATTTTCAGATCTTCTTTTTCTTTATGGCGTTGTAAAACACCTCCCCCGCTTTTAGTGGTACCTAATTTCTCTAATTACAGCTAAAGCTGTATTCGAACCGCTTAGGTCAACAGTGGACAGGGCTGATGGTTGGCCACTCAAGCCGAACCGGGGCTTTGAACTTACAACCTTTCGGTTGATAGATCTTATAGTTGCTGACGATTTACCAGCTATGCTAAACCTCTGGCCCAGTACTCCTTCACAATCAACTATGTTGGCTAAGGCTAATGGGAGCTGCAATCTGATCACATCTGGAGAGCCACACATTCCCCACCAACCATTCACTCCCTGCAGTTATTCCCACACACACTGTCTACCTTACCTACAACAGAAACACTGGGGTGCTTGATATATTCAACCAAGTAGGTGAATGGTTCTTGCTGACATGACCCTTCTGAATGCATCAATATTGTTTTCTATTGCCATTTTGGTATGAAGGAGAAAGTTTACCACCTCAGTGCGATCTTTACCTCTTTCTTCTTCAGTTGGTGATATAACAACATTTGGGGGAAGTCAGGCCATTTCAAATGAGTTGATGGCTGTCTAGCTTGTCCAGTTTGACTGCTGTTTGTGAAAAACATGGAAACAGTTCAAAGTGAAAATGTAGGATGAAGCAAGCATAAATTTTTAAAAGAAAAGAGCTTACCCTCTTTAATCCACAGTGTGGGCATGGCACTGTGACAGCAATTTCCTGATTCCTTGGTTTAATTAAAAATTGAGTTTCCTGAGAAGGAATTCAGAGCACTTCCCCTTCCAGCGGTATTAAAAATATATGTGCAGGGAGTTGTGTTTGGAGAGTTGTAATCTAAGAACTCTAACTAAAACCACATGGTCACCCCGACTGTTGGCAGAGGATATCCCAAAGGGAGGGGAGAGTCCTGGCATAGCAGCGGAGTAGAAAGTAAGGGTGCATTTCCAGGGAGACAATAAGAAGGGCTGAGAAAATGGGGAAGAAATGGTAGACGACTAGGTAAAGAAATGACTTATGCCAGCTCTCTCTGCATATGGCAAAGAATGGAGCTCAAAACATCATATTGATCGTGTAGGCCAGTGTTTCTCAACCTTCCTAATGCCACAACCCTTTAATACAGTTCTTCATGTTGTGGTGACCCCCACCATAATATTATTTTTGTTGCTTATTCATACCTGTAATTTTGCTACTGTTATGAATCGTCATGTAAATATCTGATAAGCAGGATGTATTTTCATTCACTGGACCAAAGTTGGCACAAATACCTGATACACCTATATTTGAATATTGGTGGGGTTGATTTTGTGATTTGGGAGTTGTAGACTAACCTCATTGCTTTTCTTTTTCCCTAGTGAACCTCCCACTAGACACGGTACTCTATTTACCTATCTCACCCAGGGGTTTTTATAATTTTATCCCTTGCATCTGGCCCTGCCCGTTGTGCTTAATTTCCTATGTCTTTTATATTTTGTGTTATTTTATTGTATTATGTTGTTATTATGTTTCGGGTTGTTGCATTGTTTTTTAATCTTTTAACGTATCTTTTAATGTATTCTATATACGCAGTTTTAACCATGTTTTATTGTGTGTAAATCGCCCCGAGTCGGATGGGAGTGGCGATGGATAAATCCAAACAAACAAATGATTAAATAAATATTGTTTAGCATTCCATTTGAATTTATGTATTTTATTTGATGTTGTTGCCTTTTGTGTTGTATTAATTTTGCCTTACTGTAATTTTTGGGCTTGGCTTCATGTTAGCCACCCGAAGTCCCTTTGGGGAGATGGTGGCGACCAATAATAATAATAATAATAATCTTTATTTATACCCCACCACCATCTCTCCTAAGGGAACTCGGGGTGGCTAACATGAGGCCAAGCCCAAAAATAACAATACAACAAAAAAAATTCAAAGGAACAAAATAGCATCAAAATGAACACTATAAGGAATGATGAAGAGTTGAAAGGCCTCCAGATCAAAAAAGAACCCATCAAAGTAAAAGCTTTTGCTGATGATGTGGTGCTTATAATGGAGAATCCAGGTAAATCGATAACTAAGTGGATACAGAGGATAGAGGAATATGGGAGGGTCGCTGGGCTTAGGATAAATAGGAGTAAAACGAATCTTTTAGTGAAAAATATCTCAGATGAGAGGAAAACCAGCCTACAGAAACTCTCAGGTATGAAAATTGTGGACAAGATTAAATATTTAGGTATAAACATAACACCCAAAAACTCTAAGCTCTTCAAAAATAACTACCACGAGCTTTGGGATAAAATAAAGGAGGACTTTGGAAGATGGAATAAACTAAACCTATCCTTCCTAGGGAAGATAGCAACAGTAAAAATGGTGGTGCTTCCCAAAATAAACTTTCTTTTTTTGACCCTCCCAATTATAAAGAGTGGAAAAAATTTTGATAGCTGGGAAAGGGACATATCAAAATTCATATGGGGGGGGGGGAAGACCCAGAGTAAAAATGAAAACCATCCAAGACACCAATGAAAGGGGCGGCCTGGGGTTACCCAACTTAAAGTTATATCATGATGCCAGTGGCTTGGTATGGATAAAAGAGTGGATACAGCTAAAGGATCACAAACTGTTAGAGCTAGAAGGGCATGAATTGGAATTCGGACTACATGGATACATGATTTATAACAAAAAGAAAGCAGACGCTAATTTTAATAACCATGTTGTAAGAAGTTCACTTCTAAAGATTTGGTTAAAATATAATTCGCACCAGAAAACCCCACTTTGGACCTCGGCAAACGAGGTGTTTAGAATAAGGGAACTTAAAAATAACGAATGGATCCCATATGGCAAAAGGTGGGATGGAGTAAATTATATTTTAAAATCCAAGGAAGAACTGGAGAGAGAGGGCATCCAAGTTTGCTGGTTTCCATTTATACAACTAAGAGAAAAATTTAAAGAAGATCAGAAAAGGGGCTTCACAGGAGAGGAAACGGAGATAGAAAACAATATTTTAAAGGAAGAAGGGAAACTCCAGGGGAGAATCTATGGAATATTATTGAGACAACATACAGAGAACAACCAAGAAAGAGAGTACATGGTTAAATGGGCGAGAAACCTTGGTTTCAAAATTAACAAAAAAAACTTGGATCACTATATGGAATACCAATGTCAAGAAATCTTGTTGTACTGCTTATAAGGAGAATTGGATAAAAATAATATATAGGTGGTACCTGTCCCCAGAAAAAATAGCCAGCCTTTATAGTAATACAAACCCTAAATGCTGGAAATGTGATAACAGTAATGGCACCTTCTTCCATTTATGGTGGACATGTGAAAAAGCTTTTAAATTCTGGACAATGGTACATAAAGAGATCGAGAAAATAACATCATGTAATTTGGAAAAGAAACCAGAGGTCTTCCTCTTAGGTATGTTAAATGACACTATACCCCAAATGCAAAAGAAAATAATTTTACTGGCAATAACTGCAGCCAGAATCCTATTTGCCAGGAACTGGAAATCCCTAGAAATTCCATCCAGGGAAGAATGGTTTCTCAAGATGCTAGAAACAATCCAAATGGAGTGGTTAACCGAAAGACTCAACAGTAAATCTAAATCTGACTGGGGGGAAATAAGAAGCTATTGTAGACTAGAATACAATATTGATTTATTGTTAGACTAACTACGAGAACTTATTCTATGTCTCCTCACAGGCAGAAATGATTGGATAATATATGAAGGGAATCCAGAGAAAATTGACAAATGTACCCCTACTCCTCAAATTGCACCTCTATTTCTTTTTTCACCCTTTTTTTGCACTACTGAACTTCTATGTTCTTCCTTCTTTCACGAGCCAACTAAGGCTCGTTTTTATTCTTTGTTCTGTATTTTAATATGTCAAAACTCTAATAAAGATGTACACATGAAATGACAAAATAAAATAAACAGTCTCAAAATAACATGATACAGAGACGAAACACGAGGCAGGCCAAACGTGATAAGAATAAAATTGATAAAATTGGTAAAACCGTGGGTGAGATAAAAAGAAAGTGTGTCTGAGGGAAAATGTGTTTCTAAGGGAGGAGCTAAAAAAGAGGTAGGCCTTCATTAAGGGCAAGGGGAAAGTGCATATTGAGGGCAGAAACTGAAGTTGTTGGGACACACAGCGTATGGGATATGTCTTCACTCGTCAAAGGCACATCGGAAGAGCCAAGTTTTTAAGTCTTTATTGAAGGCTGCCAAGGTAGGGGCTTGCCTAATCTCACCTGGGAGTGACTTCCAAAGTTGTGGGGCCACAGCGGAGAAGGCTCTCTCCCTCCTTCCCACAAAACAAACTTGTGATAGAGGGAAGAGGGCCTGAGGCTGTGAGGAATGTTGGAAGTTGAAGTCCAAAACACCTGGAAGGCCCATCTTGGTCCATGCATGAGCTATCTTGACCAACTAATTTGCATATGGTTTCTGATTGGCCAGCCTCAACCTTCTAACATTCTTAAGTGGCTTAGGGGGAAAAGAAAGGAGCCTGAGCTGTGAGTAATGGTGGGGGTTGAAGTCCAAAACACCCAGAGGGCTCATGCATGAGGTATCTTGACCCTCTATTTTGCATATGGTTTCTGATTGGCCAGCCTCAACATTCTAACATTCTTATGCAACTGAGGAGGAAAAGGAAGAGGCCTGAGGCTGTGATGATGGTTGGGAGTTTTGGACTTCAACTCCCACCCATCATCACAGCCTCAGGCCTCTTCCTTGGAGGGCCCAAGTTGGCACAGGCCTGCTATAGAAGACTACACATTGTAGTTTTACAAGGTCTTTAGCCTTCTCTGCCAAAGAGCGGTGATACTTCAGCAAACTATAACTCTCAAGATTCCACAACACTGAGCTATTTGCAGTTCAAGTGGTGGCAGACTGCCCTCATGGTAACAGGTGGCCGAGAGAGCCTCCCACGACCCTCCCGCCGCCTTGGCTTGGCTTGCCTTGGCTTGCCTTTCCCGGGCGACCTGTTCTGGCGAAGCGCGTGCCCGGCCCCTCCCACCCTTCTCCCCTGCCCACAAGGAAGATGGCGGAGGCGTGGGCTTCACGCGCCTCCGCCAGGCGGGTGGGCGCTACCACGGCAGGAGGGGGGAGAGGAGAGAGAGGCGGAGCCGGGCGGGCGGGCGGAGCGGACCATCGGGGCAGCCGGGAGCCATGTTGGGGCTGCGAGAAAAGGAGGCGGCGGCGGCGGCGGGGAAGGCGGGGGCGGCGAGGAGCAGGAAGACGATGCCGCCGGTGAGGAGCAGCCGGCCCCGCGGTGAGGAGGCAGCCGCGTGGAGGAGGTAGATGGTGGCGAGGAAGGAAGGAGGGGCCCGGGGGTACCATGGCCGCAGCGCCGCTCGCCGAACCGGGACCCAGCCGCCTCTTCCTCCTCTGTTGCCGCTGCTTCTTCCGCCGGCGGTTCCTGCCGGCGCCGCTTCTCCGCCTGCTCCCTTTGTCTCCGCTCCGCCGGGGGGCCCGAGGCTTGCCGAGCCGGGGCTTCGCGGATACGGCGGGAAGCGCCTCCTCCTTGTGCCCGAGCTGCGCCCAGGCGGCCTTGACGCTGCCGAGGAAGAGGTGGGGAAAGACCCGGTGCCAGGTGCGGAGTAGCAACGCTGCTGTTTCTCCTCCTCCTCCTCCTACTGCTCGTGCTTCCGCCCTCCTTCCGGAGCCTCCCCGGAGCACCTGGGGGCGCCTCCTTCCTCCCTGGAAGGAGGCGGCAAAGGATGCCAAGCCGCTGGGCGCCTGGACCCGGCCCTTTGGGCTCCGCTCTCGCGCAAGGATGCGCCCGGCTGCCTTCTCCCGCCCGGGCTGGCCCCCTTCCCGCCGGGCCCTCGTCCTCTTCACCCTCCTGCTGCTGCTGACTTACCTGCAGCTCTGCGCGGGCCACGGCCCCTCTCCTCCTCGCCCTCCTCCGCCCTGCTGTTGGGGCTTCTCAGAGCCAGGCTGCCAACGGGCCAGGACGGAGACCTCGGGGGCGGGCTTCCTTTCAGCACCACCAGCGCCGCGGACAGCGCCAGCCTCAGCCGCTCACAGAGTTCCGCCCCATCCCTGCCTCGCTGTGTCCTCCTTTGACTCCCGAGAAGGCTGCTCTCAGGCTCTTTGTTTTGGCCGGGATTTCCGGAGCCTGGGGCTCTTCCCTCCCTCCCCACTGAACCCCTTTCCCTTAGCTCTGCAGAAGGGGCTCAGGGCTTCCCCTTGTGCCAAGAGGAGGAGGAGGAGAGAGGGAGCCTTGCCCAGGACAAGGAGGACCGCCAACCGGCACCCCATCTTCCCCCAGTATAACTACCAGGTGCAAGTGGCTGAAAACCAGCCTCCCGGGACCCCTGTGATCACCATGGCGGCCCAAGACCCCGACCCAGGGGAGGCCGGGAAGCTGCTGTATTCCATGGACGCCCTGATGAACAGCCGCTCCCTGGAGTTGTTTAGCATCGATGCCCAGAACGGCCTCATCAGCACCACGGAGGCCTTGGACCGGGAAAGCATGGACCTGCACTACTTCCGAGTCACGGCCATGGACCGAGGGCTGCCTCGCCTCTCCACCACCACCATGGTGGCCATCACAGTAGCAGACAGGAACGACCACGACCCCGTCTTCGAGCAGGGCGAGTACCGAGAAACCATCCGGGAGAACGTGGAAGAAGGCTACCCCATCTTGCAGCTGAGGGCCACCGACGTGGACTCTCCACCCAACGCCAACATCCGATACCGCTTTGTCAACGAGCAGGCGGCCCACTCTGTCTTTGAAATCGACTCACGGTCAGGACTGATCACCACAAGTGGGCAAGTGGACAGGGAGAAGCTGGAGAAGTATTCCCTAGTGGTGGAGGCAAACGACCAAGGGAAGGAGCCCAGCCCCCGCTCGGCCACGGTGAGAGTGTACATCACGGTCCTTGATGAGAACGACAATGTCCCACAGTTCAGTGAGAAGAGGTACATTGTCCAAGTCAGAGAGGATATAAGACCTCATTCGGAAATTTTGAAAGTTACGGCCACCGACTTGGACAAAGACAACAATGCTTTGGTTCATTACAACATCATCAGTGGGAACAGCAGGGGTCAGTTCTCCATTGACAGCGTGACTGGAGAAATCCAAGTTGTGGCCCCTTTGGATTTTGAAGTGGAGCGAGAATATGCCCTGAGGATACGGGCCCAGGATGCAGGGCGCCCTCCTCTGTCCAACAACACCGGCATGGTGAGCATCCAAGTTGTGGACATCAACGATCACACTCCCATTTTTGTCAGCACCCCTTTCCAGATATCTGTCTTGGAAAATGCCCCCTTTGGCCACTCAGTGATGCACATCCAGGCCGTGGATGCAGATTACGGAGAGAATTCCCGCTTGGAGTACAAGCTCTCTGGGACCTCGTCTGACACCCCCTTTGTGGTGAACAGCGCCACTGGCTGGATTACTGTGAGTGGCCCTTTGGACCGGGAAAACGTGGAGCACTATTTCTTTGGGGTAGAAGCCCAGGACCATGGCTCTCCATCTTTGTCGGCTTCTGCTAGTGTCACCATCACTGTAATGGATGTGAATGATAATCGGCCTGAATTCACCCAGAAAGAGTATTTCATCCGTCTCAATGAAGATGCTACTGTGGGGACCAGTGTCCTCAGTGTCACAGCAATTGACAGGGATGTGAATAGTGCCATCAGCTACCAGATAACAGGGGGAAACACACGGAACCGTTTTGCTATCAGTACTCAGGGGGGAATGGGACTAATCACCCTTTCTTTGCCTTTGGATTACAAACAAGAGAGGCGATTTGTTCTCACGGTGACTGCCTCTGACCGGACTCTGCATGACAACTGCCATGTCCATGTCAACATTACAGATGCCAACACTCACAGGCCAGTATTCCAGAGTGCTCATTACTCAGTAAGTGTGAATGAAGATCGTCCTATAGGAAGCACCGTGGTTGTGATCAGTGCCACTGACGATGATGTTGGGGAAAATGCCCGGATTACTTACTACCTGGAGGACAATATTCCTCAGTTTCGGATTGATGGTGATACTGGTGCCATCACTTTGCAGGCTGGACTGGATTACGAGGACCAGGTGACATACACACTGGCCATCACAGCCAAAGATAATGGGATCCCTCAGAAAGCTGATACAACCTACGTTGAAATCATGGTCAATGATGTCAATGACAATGCCCCTCAATTTGTTAGTGCTCACTACCAAGGCATCATCTCAGAAGACAGCCCTCCCTTCACAAGCGTACTCCAGATCTCCGCCACTGATCGGGATGCTCAAGCCAATGGACGGGTCCAGTATACATTCCAGAATGGGGAAGATGGAGATGGTGATTTCACGATAGAACCCACCTCTGGGATTATTCGCTCTGTCCGTAGGCTGGACCGGGAGAGCATCCCAGTCTATGAGCTCACTGCTTATGCTGTGGATAGAGGGATTCCCCCTCAAAGAACGCCGGTCCACATTCAAGTCACTGTGCAGGATGTGAATGACAATGCTCCTGTCTTCCCAGCTGAGGATTTTGAGGTCTTAGTGAAGGAAAACAGCATTGTGGGTTCTGTTGTGGCCCAGATCACAGCTGTTGACCCAGATGAGGGACCCAATGCTCAGATCATGTACCAGATTGTGGAAGGCAATATCCCTGAGATTTTCCAGATGGACATATTTTCAGGTGAGCTCACTGCTCTGATTGACTTGGACTATGAGACCAAAGCAGAGTATGTCATTGTCGTCCAGGCCACCTCAGCACCACTTGTCAGCAGAGCCACTGTCCACATCAAGCTCATTGACCAGAATGATAACAGCCCTGTTCTTAAAAATTTCCAGATCCTTTTTAACAACTATGTTTCCAACAAATCCAACACCTTCCCTTCAGGGATTATAGGGAGGATCCCTGCCTATGACCCAGATGTGTCAGACAAACTATTCTACACCTTTGAACGAGGGAATGAGCTGCACTTGTTGATCATCAATCAGACAAGTGGGGAACTGAAGCTGAGCCGTAAACTGGACAACAACCGTCCCTTGGTAGCATCCATGCTGGTCACTGTCACAGGTAAGGATGCTTTCAGTTCTGTCAAGCTTTGTGGCAAAGTTGTTATTTGCTGAGATTATGCATATGAGATTGCAGGTTAGCTAATGGTAAATGGTACCATGTTCTTAATATTTGGACTACTGTGCCAAGGTGGGGAGGGGAAAGAGGAGGAGGAGAGACCTGGATAGTAATTACTTTGGTGGATCTTTTATTTATTTTTCCCAGCTTCCTTTAGGGCGTAATAGCTCAGTGGGCTACCAAAAAGGCAAGATTTGATTGCTTGCTATTATCTCATGGCAGACTCATTTCATAATTTATTAGACAGAGCCGGATTCCTGCCCTGAAGAGTTTGCAATCTAAATTAGATAAAGTGCGCACAAAGGAGAGGAGAAAGGATGTAAATTGCTAAGATAAACCTGCTTGTTGCATGGAGATTTCAAAGAGGGAAAGGAGAGGCTTTCTGATCCTTTCCTTGGCTTTCTTTTCATACAATGGCATAATAGTCTAGCAAATAGGGAAGATATTACAGCATGGGTTTTGTAGGGCCTCTGAGCCAGAGCTGATAGAAATACAGTCAGTTGCAACAAGTGATGGAGAGTTTGTTTGGGTGTAAGATTTCCCTCACTCACAGTTGTGGGTGATAATTAAATGAGGGGATGGGATCCCTCAAGGGAGATGATGAATATCCACAGGAAAGGCTACCAATAACCCTCAGATGTGGTTCCTGGTTGATTTTATTATTTCCTTCAACCTTTCTTTGGGCCAAACAGGAACAATAGCTTGATTGCTATTATTTTTGTGTGATTTGGGGGTGTCACGTGCATTAATTGCACATATTTGGCATCCCAAGATGCCTTTTTGCCTGGGTTGGATCATCATGGCTTTCTTTCTTAGCTTTCACTTTGGTTATCAGGATGTCTTCCCCCCCAAAACATAAAGCTTTAAATGACATGGAAGGATTTATTGTTGATTTATTTGTTTCAAATCATTTCTATGCCATTATACTCTAGCACAAGGGTGCTCATTAGGTAGATTGCGATCTACTGGTAGATCACGTAGGGTGTCCTGGTAAATCACAGGCAGGGTGGGAGGAAGGCTGAGTCCCGCCCCAAAGGCTCCCGACGCAGCCCAGGTGCAGAAGGAGGTTGGACTGGATGGCCCTTGGAGGTCTCCTCCTATTCTAGGAACCCATTGTTGTTATTATTATTATCAGAGGCTGAATAGCCATCTGTGAGGAATGCTTTGATTGTGATTTTCTCTTATGGCAGGAGGAGGTTGGACTGGATGTCCCTTGGAGGTCTCCTTCTACTCTAGGAACCTACTGTTGTTGTTGTTACTATTATTATTATTAGCAGAGGCTGAATGAATATTATCATTATTATGAATAAATTCAGGGGCTTATTATACTCACATTTAGTTGAATTCAGTCTTAAAATATATTATATGGCTCTCACTGAAATAAATGTCCAAATATTTTGTTTTTATGGCTCTCTGAGTAGTGGGTAGGTAGATCCTTTTGACTTGGTTGTTTTATAAGTAGCTCGCATGCTGAAAAAGTGTGAGCACCCCTGCTCTAGCATCTCAATATTGAAGAATGTAGTTCTGGATACAAATATATATTTGAATCTGTTGATTAGGTACATTTTCCAAGGGTCTCTTCCTTCACTTCTCTCCCCATTTTTCATAAATATGTAATGCAGAGAGTTACTTTTTTGGACTCTCACAGTCAATAGATTTTCTGGTTTGCGGATTCTGTGAATTGTAATCTTTCCAAAGTAATTGTTTCAGATTCTGACATACTGTATGACTTCTTTGGAATCTTTCCAAACAAAAGAAGGTTTCTGCCTGTTGACTGACCTAATGATGCTGTGGATCATTGTTAGATATTGTTTCTGACATGGGCGCCAAAAGTCAACAATCTCCAATGAGTGTTACTTTGTTACAGCAGAACCATCTAAGGGTCTAGTGACACCTTAAAGACTCGCAAGTGTATTTAGATTAAGTATATTTGTCAATTATAAACCACTTCATCAGGTGGAAGTAGGAAAGAGTTCACACCATTTGGAGCCTTAGCTGATTCTACCAAGTTGACATTTCCAAGCGTCTACTGTCTCAGACACAAGGTTTTCTCATGCTCAGATTTCATCCAAAGTTCTCTTTTTCATTTAATTAATGCAATCAGTCACATTAACATGTACTGTCAGCATTTCTGTCTTGGCTACAATTGCCTCTTTGTCTTTCCTGCCGTCTTAGAACACAGGGTTTACCACAGACTTGAAGTATGAATTCTGCTTCTACATGTTTAATGATAGATTTTGTAATACCAGATTATCTATTTTCCAGTTCTTTTTTCTCCTACAAGCTTATTTGTCCCTCATATGAAAACAAGAGGAAAGATCTCCATTTTATCTCATTAGGAAAAAGATCCTCCATGACATTCACCTAATTATAATACAGGTTGAGCATCCCTTATCCAAAATTCTGAATTTCAAAATGCTCCCAAAATCCAAAATTGCCCATGTGGATGGTTGAGAATGTGATGCCTTTGCTTTCTGATAGTTCAATATACTACTGTGCCCCTGGTGGCGCAGTAGGTGAAACCATTGAGCTGCTGAACTTGCTAACCGAAAGCTTGCAGGTTCGAATTCGGAGAGCTGGGTAAGCTCCTGCTGTCAGCCCCAGCTCCTGCCACCCTGGTAGTTTGAAAATAAGCAAATGTGAGTAAATCAATTGTGTGGGAAGGTAATGGCGCTTCATGCAGTCATGCCAGCCACATGACCTAGGAGATGTCTACGAACAATGCCAGCTCTTTTGCTTAGAAATGGAGATGAGCACCAACCCCCATAATCAGACACAACTGGACTTAATGTCAGGGGAAAACCTTTGCCTTACCTAATATACACAAACTTTGTTTCATAGACAAATTATTTTAAAAAATATTGTGCATAAAATTACATTTAGGTTATGTGTATATACAAAATGTAAATGAATTTCACATTTAGACTTAGGTCCCATATCCAAGCTATCTCATTAGGTTTATGCAATTTTTCTAAAATCTGAAAGCAATCTAAAATATAGAATATTTCAGCTCCCAAGCATTTTGGTTAAAGGATGTGCAACCAGTATCTCATTTAGTGTGGGAATAGGTGGACTCTGTGTGTATGTAAATAAAGGTCTCTAGGAAATTCTCCTGAGCTGTAAGATGCCATTTGAATTTTACAGATGGAAAGCAGATATAGAGAAGGGTGATACAGGTCCATATAGCTAGAGGCCATCAAGGAAAGAATAAAATCGTCATCATTATCATCATCATCTCTTCCAGTCCTGGGCTTTTATGATAAGGTCACCATCCCATTGCTATCAATAGTAGTGCTTAAAAATTGAGTCCTAAATGATGATGACAGCAACAACAACGATGATGATGATGATATTTGATGCCAAATAACTCAGCAAGGACTTGTAGAAATGGGTGTGGGAAGTCCCTGTTGGCAGAAGGCAGGAAGGAGAGATGAAGAAGAGGAAGTGAAATTGGTGGCACACAGGCTTAGTTACCCAGCTGTGCCTAGGAAGACTTACATTATTCATGCCATTCTCCACATCCATTGCTATCATCTAACTCACCCCCACCCCGTCACATCCAGACTAATTTAGGGAGTGAGCTGGCAAAAGGCTTCCCTTGTTTCTTTCAAAAAAGGGGGGCATGGCAATGTGTTCAGAGCAGACTG
Organism: Anolis apletophallus; assembly: GCA_030556195.1. Taxonomy (NCBI): domain Eukaryota; kingdom Metazoa; phylum Chordata; class Lepidosauria; order Squamata; family Anolidae; genus Anolis; species Anolis apletophallus. The sequence continues at coordinate 39,284,268 of JARBWK010000001.1, read as the reverse complement.
CCAGGCTCATTGCTAGATTGGGGTTTCTCAGGGGTTAATTGTAACTGCAGGGCAGGGCGATATCATATTCAGGCACACAGGCAGGCAAAGGCAGTGTGTGTGAGAGAGGCATCCAGGGCTGATTACTGGAGAGCCGAGCTGACCTTTTCATACTTCTGCCAGGGTTTGCTCATGCAGGCGCTGCCTCTCTAACATACTTAACCCCACACAAAGGCAGGAAGAAATCACATTTTCGGGTCTCGCATTTAACAGTCTTAGAACAACAAACCTCTCGAAATGACGGTGTGGTCCTTTTTCTAGCGAGGAAAGGAAAGGCTAAGCTCAAGGAGGCGACAAGAAGCACCGCAAGCACAGAAAAGGGGGAATTAAGCAAAGGATCTGTCCCTTGTGGACAGAGGGGTGTATATTGGAGATGCGGGGGGAAGGAGAATGAGCTGCTCAGTGCCTTTTGTTGGTTATGATGACATTGCCAGTAAGGCTGAGGCCCTTCTGCTAAATTCAAACAAAACAAACCGCCCACATAGCTGCTTCATTTTATTTCAATTCATATTCCAATTCTGTTTGTTGCATGTCTCCTGTGCCAGTATGAGACTGTATGAATAAGGATGGGATCCATGATGAAATCAATGCACAATTAGTCAGGTCTAGAGAGGGAGGGAGGGATGAGGCAATTTATGAAATGGATCTTAATTGGATGGCAATGCCAGCCTTGTTACTTTGGCCAATAATACACAGAAATTAACAGGGCAGCCTTGGCTTGTTACATACAGAACTGACATTTATTTGAAAAAAGGCACAGTGAGAGTGATTCTCTTTGTTTTGAAAAAGCAAAACCCATATTAGCATTTCAGTCTTACACAAGGATTTCTCATTCCATGAACTCAGAAGAGCCCTGGAGAAAGCATAGTCCTCTGGACATTGTTGGATCGCTACTCCCAATATTCCTCACCATTGCTGGGATCTGCAGTTCAATAGTATCTGGAGGGTTGCCATCTCTGTTGTCTGTAAAAGTGATCTGAATTTTCAACAGTTTCCCTAACCCTCATCTTTCAAATACAGTTCCTGCCATCCCCAAACAGCACAGCCAGTGATTGAGTTAGTGTCTCAAAATTAGGAACATATTTAATTTATATTCATATTCAGGAGCTAGCTGTGGACAGATCACTCTCCCTAATTCTGTTCTGGGCAGCGGTAGCTACTGCTGAACAACAGCTGGTTCTCCGGGGAAGTTGTCCAACATTGTCTAGTTTAGCGTTTCTCAGCATTGGGGTCAGGACCCCTAGGGGAGTCACGAATGGGTTTTAGAGAGGTCATCATTCTTCTCAGCTGGCCTCTCTGCCAAGGGGAGAGCTGTTTCTGAGACTCCAAGTGGGGAAAGGGAGAGCAGTAGTGCTCAGTACATGGCAGTGTTGATGTGGTTCAAGGGGCTCTTTGATTGTAAGTGAACTATAACTCCCAGCAAGTACAACTCCCAAATGTCAAGGTCTATTTTCCACAAACTCCACCAGTATTTACATTTGAGCATATTAAGTATTCATTCCAAGTTCGGTCCAGATCCATCATTGTTTGAGTCCACTGTGCCTTCTGGTATTTTATGTTGGTCATGGGAGTTCTATGTGCCAGGTTTGGTTCAATTCCATCATTGATGGAGTTCAGAATGCTCTTGGATTGTAGGTGAACTATAAATCCCAGCAACTACAATTTCCAATTGACAGAATCAACCCTCTCATACCCACCAGTATTCAAATTTGGGCAAATACCCTGGATATCAGATATTTACATTACGATTCATAACAATACCAAAATTAAAGTAGCAACAAAAATACATTTATGGTAGGGGGTCACCACATATAGGAACTGTATGAAGGGGTCACTGCATCAGGAAAGTTGAGAACCACTGGTCTAGTTAGTTAATTAAGGGAAAGATGAGCATTTCAGTGTGGATAGGTTCCAGTACCTCAATCCTGGAGAAACCTCAAATATTGGACAACTCTATATATTTTAATATACTTGGGTTCTAAGCATACTATAGAATAGTGTTGGAGGACCTAGAGAGGCCCACAAATACTTGGGAAGAACATTTTTGGAGCATAGGTAAGTTTACCAAAGTACAGGTTCATTATTTTCCAAATGTGTAATTTTGTAAGTTTCCATGGCAAAAATAAACAGGAGTCCTGTTGCATTTTTAAAACTGCCTTAGTTATTTTAGCATAAATGTAGTTACTTTCTTAGGCAAAACTATAGTATTATTCTGACTGACAGTATGCAAATTCAGGGAACCCCAAACACTGAGACCAGTGGGAAATGCATATTCCATAGCTAAATGAAAAGAAAAATCAATGTAAGCCAGTGCTGTTACATGAGATAAACTTAATGAAACCAATGATAAATAGAACAATCTGCATCACAGTAATAGGTTTGACTTAAAATTTGTTATTGTCAGTCAAAACATATTTTTAAGGAAGTGAGTGTGACTAAATTAACAGTGTCTCCATGAGTGGGGAGAAAAGGATTCTGCTCTGATTCTTCAATTATCTATGTGAAAATTTTTATGTCAAAACAAGTAGTGCTGAGAAGGTAGCAGGTTCCACAGAGACAGACAGTGCTGCAGATGTCTGCCACTCGAAAAATTAGTTCCAGACCTGCAAAGCTAAATAAGTGTCATGATATGTGTGGTTTGGGGGTGGGGGGTTCATAGACTATTCCCCACTACCTCTTGGCAAAATCTAATTAAGTGTACCCACCCTATATACTCATGTAAAAGTCTAGAAATTTTGGTCACCACAAAAAACTGGATTGACTTGGCTATGGAACAACTTATTTAAAAAGGAAACATCCCTTCTCTGGGTGATGTGATGAAAGCCAAGAGCATCATCCTTGGAGAACCTAAAAGAAACACTAGCCCTCTCTATTCTCTCCATAGTGGTGCTGTTTCTGGGCTCTTTGAATGCCCAGGCAAGGAAATGGTGGCAGTGACCAGGGATGGCAGGCCCCCTGAGGTGGCATTGCTGCTTCCTCTCTCTGTCAAAATGACCCTCGTTTTATCCAAGGGTCATATAAAAATCTATGCTTTTAGCCCTAAAACCTGACCTTGAGGGACCGCCTTGCCCCGTACGTTCCCCCAAGATCACTATGTTCAGAAGAGCAAAATTTGCTATTGGTTCCATCGATCCGCTCCTGCCATCTATCCACAACTAGGCAGAGGGCCTTCTCCGTGGCGGCCCCAGTATGGTGGAACTCCTTGCCTGATGCTACCTGAGCGATTCCAGAGCTCGGCCCATTTCGAAGGGCTTGTAAAACTGCCCTCTTCAAACTGGCTTTTGACTAATTGATCTGCCCTGAGGGGTTCATGCCTGGAGTTTTAGAAACCGAATTTCTGTGGATTTTATTGTACAATGGTTTTATGTTTTTATGTTTTATGCTATGTATGGCTGCATGTTGTATGTGCAGCATGTTTTATTGTATGTTGTAATCCGCCCCGAGCCTGCAGGGAGGAGCGGAATATAAGATCGAATAATAAATAAATAAATAAATAAAGCTGACTTATACTTGAGTGAATATGATAGTTTCCTGTGCGGCTTACCTGTTCTCCCTCCAACAACAGTCAGTGATGTGGAATAACACATCATTTTGAAGTCACCATGCATAAGTGGTACATGAAGTAATGCATTGGACTGGAGGCCTCTCAATCCCTTATCTACTGCTCCTGTTCATCACAGGCAATGCTATGCTGCCATCGGCCATGAAAAATGCAAGGGACCACGAGCGGGATCCAGCATGCATCTCAAAAGCAAAAATGGGTTGTGTGTCCTGCAGCCTAAACCTCAGGCATTCTGGGTGTGCACCAGAATTTGTACATGTTCCCCTACATTTAACATTTTACATGTTCATCACAGCAGCAATTGTCATGAAATATTAGAATGAAGTCCCTGCATTGACAAGGACACCCCGCAGGATATGGGGCCTCCCTGAAGCATGTGGCCTGAGGAACCCCAACGTTGGCCATACTAACTATGGCAACCTTCCAGGTTTTCAGGCATAATGCTTTCTAACACTACCTGAGAACCTTGGCAAAGCATATGATAGACCACTGTACCACAAACTGAATGTCCCTGATACGGTTCAAAATCAGTCTCAAAGCTGAAATCTAAACCCTCAATCACCCCTGTAAATTCTGGAGCTGTCACAGATTTCTAGATCCACTGGAACACACTTGCTGTCATGCCTTCAGCTTTTAAGGACGCAAAGCATATTTCTTCACTGAAGTCAAACAAACCACCTTAGGCCTGCATTCGCCCTCTGTTTAGTGCCAGATGTTTCTCTGGAGGGGTCCCATCATCGGGATTTGCTCCCTTGTAGGTCTGCCAGAGCTTCAGGCTAGTCATTTTCAGGGTGTCATGTAAGCCGCATATTACAGGTTAGCTGTTAATTAGCAGTTTTATAGTGTCCTTGCATTGTGTATTTTAATCTTGGTATTTAAAGTTTCCAAGGCAAGAGGCACTTTAATTAAATTAGTAATAATGCATTGTGAAAGCCAAATTTGACCTGATTTACAAAATCACTTAATTCCCCCACATGATCACCAGGAACTTTGAAGAGCTGAGGATGCCTTGCAGAAAAACAAAACAAAAGAAACCAGAAAGAATGGGAATTTGTTTTGCTGTTCCTCTTCCTTTTATGTGGTGTAGCATACTTGGGAAGCATATATTTTCAGAAAAAAAGTTTCATTGAGAGTAGTGCATTTTATGTTTGTGTGTTCAAAGTGCCTGTTGACTCATTGTAACCCCATGCATTTCATAGAGGGTTTTTTTTGAGGCAAGGATTACTCAGAGGTAATTTTGCCAGTACTTTTCTCTGAAATAGGGTCTACCACACCTGGTAGACATTGGCTGTCTCTCTTCCAACTACTAACGCTGACCCTGTTTAGCTTCCAAGATTAGATGGGAAATGATGTCTTTAAGATAAAGTAGGTTTATTTCCCATTTGGTAGTTAGCATTGTGAATTTAGTCCACAAAATGCTCCAGAAAGATGTCTAGACTTCAAATATCATTTCTGAAAACTACTGTTCTTTGATCTCTCTGTGTAAGGTGTCATTTGTGTGCACTGAACAATTGTGTTTACATTTTTACTCTTTGCATTAATACAGAAGAGGAAATGCTCTTAACCCTGGTGCTGAGGACAAGCAGAAGGGCCAGGGGGAAGGAATCCTGCTAACATTATGCCAAAGCAGGTCTGAAACATTTCAGTAACACAACCACACACACAGTTAAGTGCCCCTGGGGTCTTCCATTCTAGAAAGCCAATATGAATGGTCCCCCATTAGGGACCAATTAGTTCCATCCACTTGGACAGAAATTCATGATTGCAGCATCTCTTTGTCAGGATCAGAGTGTTCTTTTGTGCCTTCCACTGGCCCTGGGAAAATCAATCCACAGGGTTGTATAGAGTTTGCCAGAATTAGTGTGCTGACAAATAAAAATAACCAGCCAACCAAGACCACTGTTCTCTCCAGGTCACTGTTGCATGTGAACAGTACAGAAGAGAAGTGATGAGTGCAAATGTGAAGACACGACACACTCCGTAGCACTTTCCAATTCCCCCTTTCCATGGAGTAACTCCTATACAGATCACTGGTAGTGACTAGAAGCTCAACTCATACATCTATGCATATTCAAATGTGTAGGCGATGACTTTAGATTCAGCAATTTGACCTTCAAGTTCTTAAACATCTCTTGCATAGAATTGGTGACTTAAAAAAAAAGAATTCAGTAAAGATCAGAACTTCTTTCTTGTCATTCCTGTTTGCCTCAACTCCCCAGACTCCCTGACTGGAAATACATCATTTCATCAACCGATGTCTATATTGGAGATAAAGGAAAACAATATATTTAGCTTCTCCTTATCTGTTTTAGTACTTTTAAAAAACTAACATTAATTTAACCCATTTGACATCTTTAACTCTATTGTTATTCAGTGGTCTAATGGCCTTTGTATCTGGTTTCCTGGATATTTCAGGGTTTTTAATTTGTTACTCTAGAACAGGGCTGTCCAACTGGCGGCCCGGGGGCCGCACACGGCCCCCCAGCCTGTTGGGCACGGCCCCTGCTATTCCCCCGGCCGCCATTTAAAAATTTTTTTTAAAAAAATTCTAATTTTTTTAAAAATGGCGGCCGAGGGGAGGGGAGGCGGGGCAGGGAGGAAAAAGTGAGCCAGCTCCTCCTCCCTGAACCGCCCCCTCCGTCCCTCTCTCCGCGCCGCAGATTGCATGGGCGCCGGTTAGAGAGGTACATGGGGTGGTAAAATAAGAAGTATGAGGGCTAGCTCCTCCCCCTGCACCGCCCTCTTCTTCCCTCTCTCGCTGGCGCCGATGCCTTGCAAGGGAGGGGGTCCCCGGCGGGGGCCTCCGTCCTTGCAAGGCATCCCGGCAGCAGCTGAAGCCAGCGCCGGCTTCAGCCACTGCTGCGATCCCTTGCAAGAGAGGGGGGTCCCCCGGCAGGGCCTCCATCCCTTGCAAGGCATCCCGGCAGCGGCTGAAGCCAGCGCCGGCTTCAGCCGCTGCTGCGATCCCTTGCAAAAGAGGGGGTCCCCGGCGGGGCCTCCGTGCCTGCAAGGGATGCAGCGGCTGAAGCCAGCTTCAGCCGCTCGCGAGCAGGGGGGGCGGCTGCCTCCGTCCCTTGCAAGGCATCCCGGCAGCGGCTGAAGCCAGCGCCGGCTTCAGCCGCTGCTGCGATCCCTTGCAAGGAGGGGTCCCCTGGCGGGGCCTCCGTCCCTGCAAGGCATCCCGGCAGCGGCTGAAGCCAGCATCCCGATCCCTGCAAGAGAGGGGGTCCCGGCGGGGGCCTCCGTGCTGCAAGGGCCAGCGGCGCCAGTGGCTTCAGCCGCTGCTGCAATCCCTGCAAGGGAGGGGTCCCCAGGGGGGCCTCCGTGCCTTGCAAGGGATCCTGGCAGCAGCTGAAGCCGGCGAAACCCCCAGCTTCATCTGCGGCTAGGATGCCTTGGAAGGAGGGGGTGCCGCGTGGCTCCTCCCTCTCTCCCAAAGCTTCCCGGCAGCCGGGGCGGGGCCGGGGCGGGGCCGGGGAGGGGGGCGGGGCGGGGGCGGGGGCGGGCGGCCCCCCAGGTCATCAGTGACCTGGAATCCAGCCCTTGGCCGGTTAGATGTTGGACAGCACTGCTCTAGAACAGGGGTCCTTAAACTTTTTAAATAGAGGACCAGGTCACAGTCCCTCAAACTGTTGGTTGACCCTGATCAAGGCCGGGTGAATGACCTTGGAGGGCTGTATGTGGGCCTTGGGCCTTAGTTTGGGGACTCCTGGTCTATAAGTTGATAGCAATGTTCTCTAAAAGTATAAGTATTCCTTGTCCAAAAAGCTTGGGACTAAAAGTGTTTTGGATTTAATAATATTTTGGATTTTGGAATTGCATGTAAGTATATAATGAGATATCTAGGAGATGACACCCCAATCTAAAACCAAAATTCATGAATGTTTCATATTACATACAGTACATATAAAGGTTGTGCATGAAAGCAAAGCTTGTGTACACTGAACCTTGACAAAACAAAGGTGTCACTATTTCAGTCACCCATGTGGACAACTTTGGATATTGAAGTATTTTGAAATTCAAGATGACAGATGGACTTCTGAAGGCATGAGACTAAGACCAACACCAAAGATTTCTGAGCAAAAAAAAGCAGTCATGAGATAAGATTTGTCCTCTTATAGATAAGAAACTGATTAAAGAATGGCAAGTGCAAATAAATGGCCATTTCTTGCAATATAAAAGGGTTTTGATGGTTCTCCTGGATGGTAAAATTGTCTTTGGCTACTAGACACGAAGAGTATTACTTTCAATATCAGAGAATATAAATGGGATGAGATGTTATTGTGTTCATGTCATACTTCCGGGCTTCCCATAGATATTTGAGGGGCTTCTGTGGATACAGAAACTAGTCCAGCTGGGCTCAATCTTGCAAGGCTGTTCTTATGTTCTTACATTACATTGCCAGGCCATCCTGAGAGCTCCCCACCCCCACCCCCGGTCTATTATGGCAGAAACATCCCAACCATCATATACTTGTACGTATACTTGCCATGTTAGAACTGTAGGTTCCATACCTCTTCAAAGGCTCACAGTTCAGAAATCAGTACTACAAGATTGTTACATCTTTGCCAAAGGCTGTATACCTCTATCATAGATAATGATTCTTCCTAATGTAATACGAAAAATGTTCTTCCATTCTTTCCTTTGCATGAAGAAATATATCAACAAGGTGGTCTTCTGCTACCTATTCTGAGGGTAATTTGATAGGGTTCAGTATTAATATACTGTAGCCACTTGATTGTTTAATCTGATGTGTAAGGGTGTCTGTGGAGTTTAGGGAAAGCAAATGTCTTCATTTTCAGGTGGTTTTGAGACTTTGTGGTCATTTTCAGGTAAAAGGATCCCAAAAAAGTGCCCCAAAACTGTATTTTGGGTGTTTCTGGGGGTTTCGCAGGGTTTCCAAGAATTGCATGTAGTTGTCCTAAGGGTTGCATTTAACTTCTGGGTTACACTTTACCCATCACTTGTGTAATGACTGTCATGACTAAAGCGTTAGGGCATGGATAAGGGTGTCATCTACTAGCCTGTTTCGTCTATGTTCAGCTGCAGTCCTCATAGTAGTTGGGAAGGGCAGTATCGTTAAGACTTCGGGCTTCACTAGAATTGTTTTGTTGATATGGATTGATTCAGCTGCCTGGACATTTGGATACTCCTTGTGGTTGTGGCTATGAGGACAGTGGTGATGAACATATGCACTCCCAATTTGACCACAGATCCTAATGATGTTTAAGCCTGAACCCAACCCTTCCCTTCCTCCCCTCTTAGCATCAGCATTTATTCAGCTGAGGAGCTGACATCTATTCTCAGGGGCAGACCATGAATTCAGCGGCTGCCTTTGCCTTTCTAAATTCTCAATTCCCCTTTACAGTTCCCCTGGGACAACCAGCCATAATATGACGCTGAGCACCTCACGGGCCGAAACCAGACTCAACTAAAAGGCCCTAATCATTCTTGACACCGCTTAAGCGAAAGCATGAAAGAAATATGTTGTGAGGTGTGTGTATAGCATGTGGGGATGTGTATGGTTTATAAGAAGAGCTAACCACTAGATAGGAATGTGATGAGAGGATCTGCCAGTCAATGCCTTCTCTCCATCTGTATCATTGGGTGTCTCGCAAGAAGAAGCTTCCTGCTGTGCCACTGTAGCATTCAAATAGTGAGGGACTGCCTGTTTTGCTATTTATAAACCTCACCCACTGTGGATGTTTGCCTATGGCTGGCAAAAGCCACCATAACATACAAAAACAACCACTTGCTGTTCCTGTTTTCTTGCTTCTTTTTTTCCTTTTTAATAAAAAAGCTACATGTTGAGGAAAAATCAGAGCAGGACATGAATATTCACCAGCGCCTAGCCCTTCATCGGTTGCCAGGGCCTGCATTTATTCAGAATGGCTGAGGCTCTCTGATTAAAATTACTCCTGGGTGGGTTTCAATGTTTCCAGCCAGCTTGGGCTCTCTTTGTATGTAGATTGAAAGGTGGGGAGGGTAGGAGGGTCATTCTCTTAACCATCTGCTTCCCTTTAATGTAGAACAGATTGCAAGTCTGGGCAAAAGGCCTGAGCTACAGCCAGGGTTGCACCGGAAATATTATTCATAATGTAACGCAGACAGAAAAACACACACACACAGACATTTGTAGTGGGTTCCTCTAGATGAGCACATTCATAGCTACATGTGTTGTTCATGTGCATTGTCTTTTTGATGATATATTACCCCCACAATTTGGAGGAAGCATTTAAAGGTTGCCAATTTGTACTGGTTAATATATAAGGCAAGACAAATCAATAAGGAGAATTTGCCACTAACGGTTTTGCTCAGATATGAATGTGCGGTAAATCAAATTGTCACGTCAAACTGAAAGGAGCTGTTTTCCTCCAGTAGCCATTTTTCATAGACAGAGAGCAAACATGGCATAGTGGTTTGAGTACTGGACTATGGCTCTGGAAGCCAGGGTTTGAATCTTTGCTCTATGTGACTTTGGGCAAATCACATTCTCTCAACATCACAGGAAGACAAAGGCAACCCCCCCCCCCCCGCCTCCAAGAAGATTGCCAGGAAAATCTTGTGGTAGGGTTACTTTGTGGTTGCCATAAATTGTAAATGATTTAAAAGCATACAGAAAAGGCATTATTTGTTCACTAGGTGATCCTAGAAGATGTTACTACCTTGTCAGTGTGATCTAATGCTTTCCATTGCAACCCTGCCCTTCTGCATTTTGAAGGCTAACTGATAGTAATATTGCTGACCTCACCCTGACTTATAAAGCCAACTTGTCCAAAATGGGTTTCCAAAGTGTTTCTCGTTTCTATTGGTTATTTAATTAATCACTTCCTGGCAGCTTCCAGTACCAACTGGCTATTGAATTAGTTGCTTCCTGTTTTCATTTGTATAGCCTGCTTTGCCATTTAAAAATTTCAGTTTGACTGGCCACAGTATTCACAATAAAAAGGAATGACCCACAATAATTAGGTCATATTATGATAAAATAAGCAATGGATAAAAATGTCAATCTCTGATTTTTATTTACCTGAACACTTTCCTTTCTATAACATTTCTGATTGCAGAACAGTAGTTTGACAGCCGTAAGATGCCCCAGTTTGCAAGCAGCCATTATCTACATGCTAAGCAAATGTAGTATAGTAAGCTAATATTTAATACATTACTACATCTACCCTTTGTATCTTACATAATGCTTGTTAGTTGCTTTGAGTTTTATATGTGACAACATGCTGGTGAATTGTACAGTACTGTGTGGATTGGAGATTGTGTGTGTGTGTTGGATAAATCTAAACTGCCTCCAGTGTTCGTATCACTTTGCAGTCAGGATCTGCTCTGCAGCTTATTTGCAGGATTGTTATTACAGTTCTCTGTATGAGGAGAAGAAACTGTATTGGAGCATCATGATATAAAGCCTCTGTATCAGTGTAATTATCCATTTAACACCATCTTCCTCTCTGCCCAGTAGCAGCTCTCCAAACCCAGGCAGGGGATTTTCCCTGCATAGATATCCAGTCTCCTTCAGTTGGCCACCCCAAGTCTGAAAAACTGGAGGCGTCCATGTGCAAAACATATGCTTTTTTCCTGAGTCATGGCCTCGTCCTGCACATGATTTATACACTTTTCCAGAAGCCATCACTGTGCTGGTGGACATGTGATCCCCAGTAATTGTGGTGTCTGTGACCTGCTGGGGCAAATCAATCTTTGATATCGATAAGCCGTGGGGTGGGCACTGCAACTGTCCTTTCCACACCTCCAGGAACAGTGATTCTAGGAAGTGGTGGGAAGATGAGACAGCCCGACCCTGGGGACAGCTGTCACACAAAAAGGCCACATACAGGGTCAGAGGTGAGTGTGGAGAAGCAGGATGTGAGATGCAGAATGAAACCAGGGGAAAGCAACCCTTTATTGCTTGGGAGCTGAGGAATACGAAGGGGCTTTATTAGATATTACAGCTACACAGGTAAAAGACGATCTGTGACTGCAGGTTGTTTTTCTTGGCATAATATTCAAAGACAGAAGCTGAGCATCAGTTTTATAGTGAGATGATGGAGCTGTGCCTGGCCAAGTGAATGGTCTTAAAGGGCCTGGTGCTGAGGGGGCCTCAGCCTGCTCAATTCTGTTTATAGAAACTCAGATAAGTCACTCTGAGCTACCGATGACACATAACATCTAGTGTCCATCTCTCTCAGTGTAGGAAAACAAGGTCCAGCTTCTCCCTTAAACCATCACATGCAGAACAGATGTGTTTGTCACTTGTATATCCTTTGTCACTGCCTCTCTTAAACACAAGGAAGCCACTCTGTTATCAGGTTCCAACAAAGAACCTGCAATTTCAGGACCATGGAGAGCTCCAAGTGAGTCTTCCACTCTGACAAGGGGCTCCTCCAGACAGGGATATGTTTCAGGAGGTTAAAATATTTGTTGCTGTAGTTTCCAGGACTTTTAAAAAAAAAAAAATCCAAACAATGTTTCTGTTGTCCTGGACTCTTTTTTTATGATGCCTGGTACCAAATGCAACATTTGTTCAGAGCTCTCTCAGAATAATACTGATTCCATTTCTGGGCACCGCAATTCAAGACAGATATTAAGCAAACTGGAACATGTCCAGAGAAGGGAAACAAAAATGGTAAAAAGTCTGGAAGCCAAGCCCTATGGGGAGCAGCTTAGGGAGTTTGGTATGTTTAGGTTGGAGAAGATACGGTTGAGATGTGATATGATAGCCATGTTTAAATATCTGAAAGGACGTCATGTTGAAAATGGAGCAGGCTTGTTATCCACAGCTCCAGACACTAGACATAAAGTAATTACTGGCATTGAATGTTCGTCTCTATTATGCTGGGAGTTTATCTAAGTCTCCCTGGGGAGATAGGATGGGCTACAAATAAAACGCCATCACCACCATCATCATCATGGATTCAAATGGCATGAATGGATACTTCACTTAAATATTAGGGGAAAACTTCCTGGCAATAAGAGTTTTTTGGCAGTAGAATATGCTGCCTCAGAATGTGATGTATTCTCCAGTTTTGGAGGCTTTTAAACAGAGGCTTGAATGGCCATCTGTCAGGAGTGCTTTGATTGTATGCTCCTGCATGGAGAAAGGGGTCGGACTGGATGGCCTTTGTGGTCTTGTCCAACCCAGTGATTCTATCAGGAAGCCCCTCAGATACTGGACCAGTGCCTGGCTGTTGTGATGGTCTGGATGAGGATGCAACAATGTGGGTGGAGCAAAGAAATTATACCAATCAATAGGTGATAAATGTTAAACAATCAATTTATATAACATACATCAACATTTAAGTGTATACAGCCAAAGGGGGAGCGGTAGCCTATCTGTAGTAACTAATAAAATATATACATGTGAGTCCTACTACAGGTAGTGCAAGTTCATTATATACTTAGCATGAGTGGCGATCATTGGGCTGAGAGTCTGTAGATCAAACATTCAAGGGCACTGAGAGTCCGTGCAAGGGATTCTTCCCTGGATTCTGGCTATGTCAAATACAGCCACTTGAGTGTATCCACACGATAGATGATTGAGGATACACTATGTTGTTGCATAGTCTCAAGGTACTGCAGCTTAACCCAGTGTTTTGTAGGGTCTGGATGAGGAGGAACAAGCTGAGGATCAATCCTGATAAGACAGAGGTCCTCCAGGTCAGTCATTCGTCTGACCGGGGTATTGGGTGGCAACCTGTGCTGGATGGGGTTACACTCCCCCTGAAGTCACAGGTCCGCAGTTTGGGGATCATCCTGGATTCAGTGCTGACGCTTGATGCACAGGTGTCGGCGATGGCCAGGAGGGCCTTCACTCAATTAAAACTTGTGCACCAACTGCGACCATACCTCGTGAAGTCTGACTTGACCATGGTGGTCCATGCCTTAGTTACCTCTGGATTGGATTACTGCAATGCACTCTATGTGGGGCTACCCTTGAAGATGGCCCAGCCTGCCTACCTTCGTGACCGAATCTCCCTCTATGAACCAGCTCGAACCCTCCACTCTTCTGGGGAGGCCCTCCTCTCGCCCTAGCCAGTCTCACAGACTCGTCTGGTGGGCACAAGGGAGAGAGCCTTCTCCTCTGTAGCCCCCCGACTCTGGAACTCCCTGCCTGGAGAGAATAGGAAAACCCCCACTCTGGAAACCTTAAAACTTGGCTTTTCCGCTGTGCCTTTGGAGAGTAGACATTTAGTTTGATATTCTCTCTCTCCTCAATGCCCTGTTTCGGAGCCCATTAATTCCCCCCCCCCATGTTTACATGTGTTCTCCTTTACAAAGAATTCTACCCCGTTTATCTCACCCGAGTTTTAACATTTCATATTTGTACATGCAACCCACCCTGTCATGTGTGATTTTAGATACTGTTTGTATATTGTTCTTTTACTTAGATATATGTAGTTTACTGTGTTAATTGTTGATGTATTGATTTTGTCTTTATTGTAATTTGTTGTTTGGGCTTGGCCCCATGTGAACCGCCCCGAGTCCCCATTGGAGAGATGGTGGCGGGTTATAAAGTTATTATTATTATTATTGATTTTATCTCAAGTGTATCTCTTCTTTATTTCAACATCTCAAAGCAAAACAAAAAAGTTTCCATATCTTTTACTTTTTTCTTTGAGTTGTAGTGCATCAGTGAAATGGCACTTTTCCTTTATAGGACTGGAACAAGTGTATGCAATGGCCATTGCTAAGTGCTGTTATGACAATCTTTTAAAAAAACTTGTTTTGTACTGTATGTACACTAAACAAAAAGAAATAAATGTTTAAACTATGTAAAGAAAGTTAATGCAGAACATTAATAAGGCTCAATCATGAATTAAGCATACCTACATTTGGACATGTATTATTTATTCCATTTGGACACTTTAGATGGGACATATTGCAGTCTCTTTCATAGTCTTTTCTCTTGATCTATTCTTCTCCTTTGCAGTGTGGAATCAGCAGGGCAGCAAAACGCAGGAAAGAACATATTTATTTATTTATTTCGGCTTCTATGCCGCCACTCCCGGTGGGCTCGGGGCGGCTCACAGCGCAATGAACAAGATAAAACAACAATACAAGATAAAAACAGCAAAAACATTAAGCATTAAAATGGCATTAAAATATCAGTGTACAACACTTAGGACGACCTAGTCAAGGCTAGGTTCCATAGGGTTATATACCAATAGCCTACAGGCATGAATAATACTAACAACCTTGTGTTCTTATTTGGAACCCCTCTCCAAATATCCAATTTCCATCTTAAACTTCATCCCGGGGTTCTGCATGCCAGCCTCCTACCCAACTGATAGTGGTAGTCTGAATAGTTATACCTTCGGTGCCTCATTTTTGTTTCTGGGCAGATAGCCAATATCCATTAAAGATAGTGGAGGGAGTTTCCAATTGAGTTGTATTATTTCTGGTTTTGTTTTCATATTTGTTTGAGACAAAATGGAAAAGGGACAAATGTATTCCTAGAATTCAGACTGAGCAAGGTGTTTGTATTATAGGGTTGGGGAAACTGGCAGAGAGTAAGCAGCAAAGTCTCAAGTGCATTTCTATTCTCTCATTCTAAGCAACAGGACAATAGTATACAGTGAAGCTAGCACAGGCATTCAAAACTATATTAAGCCATCAAAACAGGGAAGGGGAAGCAAATATGGGATGGTGATGACACGGGCTGTAGCCCATACTGTCAGAGGGAGGGGAGACCAGCAGAGCAGCTAATTCAACCTCTCCTCTTTCTCTTTTCACAACTGCCACTCAGTGGATGTCTTTCTTTCTTAGCTGCCTCTAGGAAACAGATCTTTTGATTCAAAGAGACAAAAAGATCCAACCAGTTATTTGAAATCTGCTCCTTTCCCATCTGAGTATGCCTAAGTTTGAGATCTCTCTTGGCCTCAACCATTTTAAACACCCATTTGGTGAAGACACTAAAAAAGTAAAGGTTTTCCCTTGGCATTAAGTCTAGTTGTGACCGACTCTGGGGTGTGTGTGTGTGTGTGTGCTCATCTCCATTTCTAAGATGAAGAGCCGGCATTGTCCGTAGACACCTCCAAGTTCATTTGGTCAGCATGACTGCACGGAGCGCCGTTACCGTCCCACTGAAGCAATACCTATTGATCTACTCAAATTTGCATGTTTTAAAACTGCTAGTTTGGCAGAAACTGGGGATAACAGCAGAATCTCACCCCGCTCTCTGGATTCGAACCACAACCTTTTGGTCAGCAAGTTCAGCAACTCACCGTTTCAACCTGGTGCTCCACTAGAGAGGGGCTATTGGTGAGTACACTAGAGAGGGACTATTGGTAGCATATTCTAAGCTGTGGAACTCTCTTTCACTGTAGACTAGTTTGGCCTAATCTGGGATTGAAATCCTGGGATTTGGGGTTTAAAGAAGGAATAGGATTCTTAGCCAGAGAATTCAAGTTCCTCCCTGAACTATAATCCCAGGGATTCTAAAGGATGCAGGCAGATTTAGTAGATTTAAAGAGGCAGGGGACCAGAAAACAAACAAAAGCACCCACCTGGAGAGGAGCTAGATCAGGGCTGTCCAACTTCTACCGGACCGGGGGCCTGAATTCCGGGTCACTGATCACCTGGGGGGCCTAAGGGTCTGCCCCCTCCCCAGCTCCGCCCCCTCCCCAGCTCCGCCCCTCCCTGGCTCTGCCCCCTTCCCAGCTCCGCCCCTCTTGGCTCCGCCCCTCCCCCAAGCTCCGCCCCGGCTCCGCCCCCCATACTCAATATGCCCAAATGTGAACACTGGTGGATTGGGGGGAAAATAGACCTTGACATTTGGGAGTTGTAGTTGCTGGGATTAGTAGTTCGCCTACAATCAAAGAGCATTCTAAACCCCACCAATGATGGAATTAACCAATCTTGGCACACAGAACTCCCATGACCAACAGGAAATACTGGAAGGCTTTGGTGGGCATTGACCTTGAGTTGTGGAGTTGTAGTTCACCTCCATCCAGAGAGCACTGTGGACTCAAATAATGATGGATCTGGACCAAACTTGGCATGAATACTCAATATGCCCAAATGTGAACACAGATGGAGTTGTGGGAAAATAGACCTTGACATTTGAAAGTTACAGTTTCTGGGATTTATAGTTAACACACAATGAAAGAGCATCCTGAACTAATGCAACAATGGAATTGAACCAAACTTGGCATATTGAACTTTCATTACCAACAGAAAGTACTGAAAGGGTTTGCTTGGGAACTGACCTTGAGTTTTGGAGTTGTAGATCACCTACATCCAGAGAGCACAATGTTGGATCTGGACCAAACTTGGCATGAATACTCAATATGCCCAAATATGAACAGGAGAAGGAAGGAAGGAGGGGAAGAAGAGAAGGATGGAGGGAGGGAGGAAAGGGAGGAGGGAAAGTGAGAAGGAAGAAAAGATAAAAGGGTGGCAGGAAAGAAAGAAAGGAAGGAGAAAGAGAGGAGGAAGAAGGGAGGGAGGGAGGGAGGGAGGAGGAAAGGGTGGGTGGATGGATGGATGGGTGGGTGGAAGGAAAGAAGGGAAAAGAGAGGGAGGGAGGAAAGAAGGAAGGAAGAAAAGAGGAAAGAGTGGAAGGAAAGGAAGGGAGGAAGGAGAAAGAGAGGGAAGGGGGAGGAAAGAAGGCCAGGCGGCAGTTGGGGCTGCTGAGGTGGTGGCGGGGGAGAAGGTGGGAGTGCCGCCGCGAACTGGGCCGTCACCACGAACTGGGCTTCCGCCACGAACTGGGCCTCCGCCACGAACTGGGCCTCCGCCATGGCCAGGCCTTCACCGCGGCCAGGCCTCCGCCGCGGCCAGGCCTCCGCCACCACGGCCAGGCCTCCTCCGCCGCGGCCAGGCCTCCTCCGCCGCGGCCAGGCCTCCTCCCGCCGGCGCAAGTGCGACCACCCACAAAAACAGAGCGCTGATTGGTGGGGGGGGGAGTAGGAGGAGGAGGAGCCTGCTCCTCCTCCCTGCCCCACCCAGCCCCGCCCCTCCGTGAAAAAAATTAAAATAATAATAATAAAAAATAATAAAAAATAAAAAAACAAAAAAAAACAGCCGATTTCTTTTTAAAAGGATAGGGGGCCAAAGGGAAGGGACTGGGGCTGTATACGGCCTGTGGGCTGCCAGTTGGACAGCCCTGAGCTAGATGAAGCACCAGGATCATATTGTGGGCCCTTGCTATTTGCTGGGTTTCATTCCAGGGCCTCCCATGGATATCAAAATCTGTGGATGATCAAATCCCATATACACTGGCATTGTAAAATAATGTTCCTTATATAAAATGGGAAAATCAAGGTTTGCTTTGGAGAATTTAAAAAGAAATATCTCCAAGCTGTGGAGAGTGGTACCTGTGGATGCTGAATCCATGGCTGGCTGTATTTTGCCCTCCCCTAGTTCAATTGTACTTGCCTCCCTGTTGGCATGTCAAGATTATGCAAATATGTGCACACATAGAGCCTTCCAGCCATATCCTTGAGGCAAAAAAGAGATGTATTTCTTAAGGACCTCCGGATGAAGAGCAGTATTTCCTGCTTATTTCCGCTGAAGAGACCAAAGGGAGAGAATGCAAAAGAGCAGAGTGTCTCCCTTGTTCTGCCCACCTGCACTGTGCATCCCTCCCTCCTCCATCCAGGAGATTAGCTCCCTTTTTATTACACTGAGTCGCTGTTTATTCTTTGAATTTCTCTCTCTCTCTCTCTCTCTCTTTCTCTCTCTGTTCTGCCTCCTCCCCACCTCCACTCTGTTGCTGTCTTATCTCGAGCACAGCAGGGTCAGTGGTGCTGGCACCTACGGCTTCTGCTGGAATTTTTCAGGGTTGCCAAGGAAAATATCACCTTATAAAAAAGACCAGAAAGGCACAGTGAAGGCGGTGACAGTGGCAAACAGAATCAAGAGATTTTTCAGTCATTAAATTCTCCTGAGCTGTTAACTTCAAACAAGAACAAGGAAAATCAAAGAGCTCGTGTCTGGGCATAGCAACTGCACAGGGAGGAGACAAGCAAACCTGGACTGTACGTGGGGAGCGTGGTGTATGGCAAGTTGGGGGGTTCCAGCAATTTTTTAATAACCACATTTCTTTTTTGAGAGACTGTTTCCATATTGAGCTTCAAAGAGTGTGAGACTAGGATGTTTTCAAAGTGTTGTCATGAACAGCCTTGCTTATTAGAACCATCTTTGCTCTTCAGTATCAATATACTTTGTGAACATGAGAAATCATGTGCTTGTTCCCAATCCCTTATAGTGATCATGCTGAAGCATGCTTCTCTCCCATCCATTAATAACAACACAAGAGAGTGAACACATTAAAAATGTATAGTGGGAAAACCAGTTTGTGTCTGAGGAGTGACAACAACAACAACAACAATCTTCTTCTTCTTTGTGGCTCACAGAAGCATCCCAAGTACAATGACATAAGTATAATCAACAACACATAAAAATCTCATTAATAAAATTATAATAACTTGAAAATTATAAAATTCCTAAAATAGTAGAACCTGCCGGTCAGCTATCTATCACAACAATCAATCAAAGTTTGGGCCAGTACTATCAATTATTCATCACATTGGCCATGGATTGCTTAGGATCAAAGGCCTGTCTGAAGAGCCATGTTTGAAGACTTTTTTTAGACAATGATACACTTCACACTTCGCAGGTATTTGGGAGCAGTGCTCCCTTAAGTGAGGCATTTGTTTTACATAGTACAGTACATGCTTTTGTTCACCTCTGCATGTTGTATATTAACTCTGTTTTGTGATCAGTCATTAGAAGGTAAACATGGGCTTACTTACTTTGTTAGATGAGGCAAGCGTATCTGGGCAAATCCAGTTGCAGGAAAGAGTATGCAAAGGAATGTGTGTTTCTGATAATAATTAGTTCAGGTCTGAGATTTGCAGCCTCAGAGGAAGGCAACAGCAATGACAAACCTCTTCTGAACAAACCTTGCCAACTGAGAGGTCAAAAAGTTCAGAAACTACTTGGGAGTGCATCTATACTATAGAATTAATGCAGTTTAACATCACTTTGACTGCCATGGCTCTCTGCTGTGGAATTCTGGGAGTAGTAGTTCAATGAGGCACATGCACTCTTTAGCAAAGAAGACCTTGTTAAACTACAGTTCCTGTGATTCCATAGCAATTGAGCCATGGCAGTTTAAGTGGTGTCTAGCTGCATTATTTCTACAGTGTAGATGCTCCATGTGTTCTCCATAAATGATCATACGAATTGGACTACCAGGACTTCTCGATAGTTTATTTATTTGTTTGATGTCTAAAGCATTGCATAAATGAGTATGAAACTGATAAAATAGAGGGAGCACAAGCTGCTAAATAATTTTTGACCAAAAATAGGCAACAGCATCTGTATTGTCTATGGCTTTAAGCGATTCTTCCTCTGTGCATGAGGCAGAGCATTGTGGGCAAGCATACAGATGCGGAGTTATTTGTTGTGCTCCACAGTCGCACAAGGTAGACAATTCTCCTAGGTAGTTCCATTTTGCCAGGTTTTCTTTTCATCTGCCCACTTCATTTCTGAGTCGTCTGTTCAGGTACTGACCATTCTTGGTTTGCCCCCGGATAAAGACCCCCATGTGGGGCCATCCAGTTGGGATTTCCTGGTTTAGCTGCCCAGAGGGATACTCTTGCTGTAGCTGGCGAAACATTAAGAGGAGTGGTGGTTCTCATGAAGCTTTTCCTTGATTTGAGTCTACTGAGAGGAGGCTGATAGCAATGCAGAGGATAGCTTTCACAGTGTGCAACCTTATTTCTCTCCACAGCAACTTCCCGTCACACATCGGAAGGGGGGTCAATACCAGCTACCTTATAGTTGAGGCTTTTCAAAAAATATCAATACAAAATGTATTAAATAATCAATATTTGCTATTATGGTATTCAAATTGTTATAACCCTCTGCTGGATGCTGAAGCTGATGACAATAATTTTTCTTGTAATGCAATGTGTTGCATTTCCATTTTTTTGTAACAGTTAGCCAGTGTTGTGTGCCCTTCCACCATAAAACCGGTTCTGATGTCTCCATGTGCCACAGTAGAGAAGTATCCCTCTCATGTTCTAGTCTGGCACATTGATCTCTACAGCATGCTGGCTTTGCTGCATATGATTATATCCACAAATTCACCTGTACATCTCTCAGAAATCCAGGTGACTTTGTTGCCTTTTGCAATTGTCAAGTGGGGTTATATCCTTCAATCTCCCCAGATTAACTTCTGGAACCTTACTCAGCTCGGCAGGGCGCTGTCCAGCATGACAAGGAGTCTTAGCCCCTTTTGCGCATCTCTCTGAACAGACAGACAGTGCCCATTTGTTGCCTGCTCTGCTTTGAAGCGGAGGTCATGTCAGCACCACAGGAGATGCCTGCCTGCCATTATCTGCCATTCCACATGGCCGACAGCTCATACATCCAGAGAGAGGTCTGAAGGAGAGCATCCTGTGCTGTGATTCCCCTGGAACAGAAGCCCCTCCCTCCCTCTGTCTTAACAGCTCATGACCCCCCAGGCCTTTCCTATCACAAGTCTATTGAGAAAGCAAGCTTAAGCAGCAAAGCCCAGAGCTTAGTTTTTGAGCCACCTTTCATAGTCAGCTTCAGTCCAGGGACGTCAGGAGTAGGAAGCTAATGCATGGGCTTTGACATGACTTGCTACAGAAACACGTTCCCTTGGCCTTTCTATTCACTGTTCCTTCCCTGCCCTGTTCCCAAATTTATTGCCATTGATTATGATGGGTAACAGCAGTGGATCTGCTCTGGATTTTAGTCTGAATTTGAAAGGAGTTAAACAGGACTTCAAAATCTACCCCCCAAAGGACCAGCATTTTGCGTAACTCTTAAAATTCATATTACCAGCCAGAGCCAAAACACTGTCCCCACTGATACAGCAGCCCACACCTAATAAACACTATCTTGTATTATTTACAAGTGCTTGGATTCAAGGAAACTGTATAAAAATACAATTAGCAGAGCCCTGTCTGCTGGCTTTCTCAACCAACCAATGCAATACAAGAAGTTCCCAACATACAAACAAGATAGGTTCTATAGGTTTGTTCTTAAGTTGAGTTTATATGCAAGTCAGAACAGCCACATTTTAAAGTGTAATTCCAGCCAAAAACAAACATAATTTTAGTTTTGGATAGCATAGGAAAGGGTGAACACTTGGTAATGTTTGTTTTGCTGTCTGTGCCCCTGTTCAGAAGATTTCATCCCACTTTCTGACCGTGTGATTGTTGGGTTTTCAAAATTTTGGCTTTTTGTGGAAACAAGGATTGATGATAAAGCTTCAGTGGAGATACCTTTCCCCCATGACAATTCTTTCAGGAGTGAATTTCTGTTCCTAGGGGTAGATTTCTCTCACTTCCTGTTGTCTCACCTCCAGTCATAACTATGAGTTGCTTGTAAGCTGGATGTTTGTAACTCTGGTTCTGCCTGTGCTCTGTGTGCTAGAATAAACTATCCTTTAAGGGAAGAGGGTCATCCCACAATCATAGAATCGTATAGTTGGAAGAAACCTTGTGAGCCATCCAGTCCAACCCTCTGCCAAGAAGCAGGAAGATCCCATTCAAAGCACCTCCTTACCATTCTTCACCTTACCAATATATAGAATGAAGCAGATGCAGCAGATTTGAGTGTCCAGAAAAAGCAAAACGAAGCAAGGAAGTTATTTGTTTAGTTTATTATTTTAATTTGACTACCCATGTGGAAAAGCAGTGCTTTCTCGATGTGACACAATGCCTTGTTTGGGTGTTTGTAGAATGCATTGTGACTTAGGGGGCGGTGAGAGTTGCCTGTCTTGCTTTGGGCAGGGAGAAGCCTTAGGACAATCCTGTGACTGCTTTGTTCAAAACCCATATTATTGTTCCTTGGGAGAACCTGTACTTGTGAGTCAGTTCCCCCGATTGTACACATGAGCTGTCTGTCCTGCAGCATACATAGGAATACTCAGTCAGATCTTCTGAGGTTAATCTTTATGTGTTTACTTGCTCACTTAGTCCCACCAATAGTACAGAATAGAAAAAATCAGGTCCCTGACCAAAGACAATTAAAACCTGAAATTCATCATAATATTTATTTATTGAAGTGAATCGAGGATACAGGTGTAATGTATTTAAAAAACAGAAAGCTTTGAAAAAAAACTTGGCATTATACTAAATGTCCTTTGACCAATAGGTGGCCACTTGGAGTGCCTCTGGTGTTGCTACAAGAAGGTCCTCCATTGTGCATGTGGCAAGGATCAGGTTACATTGTAGTAGGTTGTCTGTGGTTTGCTCTTCTCCACACTCGCTTGTTATTGACTCCAAATTGTGGCCCTATTTCTTATTTATTTATTTATTTATTTATTTATTTATATTTTGCCCTTCTCACCCCGAAGGGGACTCAGGGCAGATTACAGGTACACATACAAGCAAAGAATCCCTGCCATTTATCACAGTACAGTACATACACTTTGACATATTTCACACATATAAACGAACATATAAATGAACAGAGGCAAATCTGGCCACCAGGGGGAGCTGATGCACTCCTCATCTCTCAGCGTTTTCCAGCATCCCTCATTGTTCCTTCCGCATTCCTAGAGTTCTTTTTATGGCCTCATAATTCAGTCAAAATTTGCCTCCCCACTTAATGTGGTACCTTTATCTCCTACTTGACAGATGCAACTGTCTTTCGGGCTGCAAAGGTTGGCAGCAGGCTACACTTAAGGGTAGAGCACCAACCAAGACCCAGGCAGGCCTCGAACTCATGACCTACTGGTCAGAGAGATCTTATGCAGCTGACACTTAGCCAGCTGCGCCACATTCATTTCTTAAGATTGGCTCTGCATCTCGTGGTGCCGGAGTGCAATTTGTTTAGCACCTGCCAAGTCACCTGTGTCTTCTGGGTGCCCATCATAATGGAGACAATAACAGAAGAGGAGGAAAACAAAGCCAGGAATAAACAGAGACACACTATATGTCTTTATATTTCAATTCCAAGAGCTGATTCAAGAGTTGTCTTAGTGAACTATCAGAGCTGCAGATGAGAACAGGTATAAATTTTATCAGGCTGTTGTTGACATGTTAATTGGATTTTAATGTGAATCATTTATATGTTTTAGATAGATTGTATTCTTTAAAATTTGTAAGCCACTTTGAGCCCCAGGTTTTGGGGAAAGACAGGATATGTTGGAATATAACTGATCTTCATAACCTTCATCACAACCAGCAGCAACTATGCTCCCTCCAGATATGTTGGAATATAACTCCCATAATCCCTTGCCAGCATTTGTAGTGGGGACCGCCTTGGTGTGCATCTACACTGTAGAATGAATTCAGTTCGATACCACTTTAGCTGCCATGGGTCAATGCTATGGAATCCTGGGATTTGTAGTTTGCTGATGCACCAGCACTGTGGCAGAGAAAGTTTTAAAGATTTTGTAAAACTACAACTTCCATGATTCTATAACATAGGTTAAGTTAAAGTGGTGTCAAACTGCATTCATTCTACTGTGTAGATCAGGGCTGTCCAACTGGCGGCCCGGGGGCTGTACACGGTCCCCCAGCCTGTTGGACACGGCCCCGCTTTCCCCCCGGCTGCCATTTTTAATTTTTTTTAATTTTTTTAAAAATGGCGGCGGCGGGGGCAGGGAGGAGGAAGTGAGAGCCAGCTCCTCCTCTCCTTGCCCCCTCCGTCCCTCTCTCTGCCCCGCCGCTGCGATCCGGTTCGCAGCGGCGGGGGGGGGGAGGGAGGGGAGGAGGAGGAATCCTCCCTTCCTCCTCCTCCTCCTTCCCAGCGCTGCTGGTGTCTCGATCGCCATGGCGCCGAGGAAGGAGGAGGAATCCTCCTTCCTCCTTCTCCTTCCCGGCGGCGCGGCGATTGGGACACCGGCGGCGGCGGGAAGGGCGTGAGGGAGCAAGGGGGCAGGCCTTCCAGGGAGGCCTGCGGGAGAGTTTTCGCCTGGCTCTCGCATCCCTCTGACCAGAGGGACACGAGAGCCGGGCGAAAAACCCTCCTGCAAGCCTGGATGGCTCGCGGGGGAAGTGAGAACCGGGCGCTCGCTTCCCCCGTGAGCCATCCAGGCCTGCGGGCGAGGGGGCGGAGCCGCGGAGAGCTTCCTCGCAGCCGCCTCTCTCCCCAAAGTGTCACAACAGCTGTTGTGATGCTTTGGGCGAGAGGGCGGAGCCGCAGAAGGCTCCCCGTGGCTCCTCCTTCTCTCCCAAAGCATCACAACAGCCTCGGAAGCGGGCGAAATCGCCCACTTCCAAGGCTATTGTGACGCTTTGGGAGAGGGTGGAGCCGCGCGCCAGGGCGTGACAGGGGCGTGACCAGGGGCGTGGCCACTCGGCCCCCAGGTGATCACTCACCAGAAGTCCGGCCCTTGGGTCGGCAGGAGTTGGACAGCACTGGTGTAGATGCTCCCTTAAATAAAAAGAGACCATTTTTACTTTTCTCGTTGTTTTGTCATGTTTTGAAGTATGCCATATTCTGTTTTCGATATTTGTCTCAGAGTAGCTCAGATGAAGATATTTCACAGAATTTGTCATTGGACACTATGATGCCTGTTTGGGAGTGGAGTGTCAAGCTCTGACGGTTGTTGGCACTGTGATTCTTCTGAAGCATCTGTTCTTCATATGCTGCAGGAGTGCAGATTCATAAACCCATTTTGGCAAGAAGTTCTTAGATATGTTAATTTCATTTTAAGAATGATTTGTCTCACTAAACCTTTGAATATTATAACTGGAGATTTTCCAGTTGCATGAGTAACAACTGTGTTTGCAGAGAACTTTTTGGTTGCTTAAAAGGGGCCTATGCATTAGAATGAGAGGCTCAGAGAAAAGCAGAACACCCCTTTGTTCTTTCTTCAGAAATGACAAATTAGGGCAACCGCTTACACACACACATCTCCAAAAAGAGGAACTACATTATCAGAAAGCACAGATTTGCATGAAAATGTATGCCTGTAGATGCTAATCTAGGACTGATGATGATCAAATTGTAAACCCTTTTCTTTCTTCTTGTAGTTATTGGATATTTAGACTGAATCTGGAGGCCATCCTTTCTATAGAGGATTGTCTCCTGCAAAGAAGGACACTGACCTGTGTTCATGTTACTATAATTCTTAGAAATGTGATTGAAAATAAAAATGTAAAAGAAGCTGCTTTTGCACTTTTCAGTAGACTTGGGGTGATAATCAGCATTGTGCGTGCTACAATACTTCATTTGTTTTCATTATTAAGACTCTCGTTCATATAATTATGCATAAAAATCACATTTGCCTTGTTAGTAATTTGTTTGGATTTTCTTTGTGTTTTTCTGCTTTTCTGATTGTATTCATTTTCATTGTTTTTCTTTCTGCTCTTTCCAAACATGGCACAACTGCAAACAGTGGGAGGAACTAGCAGATATTAGCGAAAATCCTGCCTCAAGCTGGTAGTGTGTAAACCAGTGCTTCTCAACCTTCCCCTTAATACAGTTCCTCATGTTATGGTGATCCCCAACCATAAAATTATTTTCGTTGCTACTTCATAACTGTAATTTTGCTACTGTTAAGAATTGTAATGTAAATATCTGATATGCAGGGTGTATTTTCATTCCCTGGACCAAATTTGGCACAAATACCCGATACGCCCAAATTTGAATACTGGTGGGGTTGGGGGAGGGGTTGATTTTGTCATTTTGGGAGTTGTAGTTGCTGGGATTTATAGATCACCTACAATCAAAGAGGTTTCTGAACCAAATTTGGCACACCGAACTTCAAGAACCAACAGAAAATACTGGAAGGGTTTAGTGGGCATTGATCTTGAGTTTGTAGTTGTAGTTCACCTGCATCCGGAGAGCATAGTGATGGATCTGGACCAAACTTGGCACGGATACTCAATATGCCCAAATGTGAACACTGGTGGGGAAACAGACCTTGGCATTTGGAAGAAGTTGTTGCTGAGATTTATAATTCACCTATAATCAAAGAGGTTTCTGAACCCCACCAACGATAGAATTTGGCCAAACTTCCCACACAAAACCCCCATGACCAATAGAAAATACTGTGTTTTCTGATGGTCTTTTTGCGACTTCTCTGAAACCCCCTCATGATCCTCCCCAGGGGCCCCAACCTCTGTCCTTCCTGATGGTTGAAGTGACCAAATGTACAGCAGCATGAGAGGGCATTCATTTCAGTTTCCATTTGTGAATTGTTACTGGGTATGAGACACGAGAATCATAAAATAATAGCCATGCAGGAAAAACACAATCAAAGTGCCCCATCACAGAAAGTGTGTTCAACTCAGAAGGAGTATGTAGTTTATGGCATATTTGGAAAGAACAGAAAGAAAAGCAATGAAAATGAATGCAAGCAGGAAAGCACAAAGAAATTCTATATTGTCTTAAGGCAGCAATGGCCATCACAATTGAATGCTACTTCCTTTACCACAAAAGATCCCTGAAACAATACAAAATCTAGAGCACTGCTTCTTAAACTATGGATCCCAACCCCTAATGGGATTCTTTTAGCTCAATGTTGGGGTCACAACATTGGAAACAGCAAAAGTTTTCTGAATGTCACCTAGTGGCTGTCGTAAATTTATAGAGGTTTGCACAAATTTGTTGTGCGGTGTTTGCAGTAGAGTCTGCAGAAGGTGATTCAGCTGTACTTCATAAAAAGGAAATCAGCTTCTTTAGCAAGGCTTGCAAATGCTGATTTGTTATCATGTTAGATCTGTATACCTATTTTACATATCTATATACCCTGGGTCACATAAAAATGTCTCCGGCCAGAAGGGGTCACATGTGGAAAAGTTTAGTAAGCCTTGATCTAGCCTTGGCAACCCTAGCAAGCATAGCCAATGTTGGAGAACCTTGTAAGCTTTTGGGCCCTTCCAGACAGGCCCTATATTCCAGGATCTGATCTCAGGGTTTCTGCATTAAACTGAATTATATGAGTCCACACTGCCAGATAATCTGGGATAAACAGAAAACCTGGGATTAGATCCTGGGATATAGGGCCTGTCTGGAAGAGCCCTTAGTTCAGCAGCATGTGGGAATCTTGTCCACCCCAGGACAAGAGCATCCTGGAAAAAGAAAATGGCAGCTAGTACAGTTAGATTTCATCATCAGCTCTGCCAACTGCTAGCAGACAAATATACCCTTTCACACTGAATTGGTGATAAATGATAGAATATTGAAGAGAAAATGAGATCTGTTGTAGTGTGGCTTTTGAAATGAATGGAAACCAAATGAGCCTGATTCCATTATGTTCATCTCCCCTTACCCCAAATTGGACACTTCTGTTATATTTGTATCTTCTGCCTTGTCTCTAGTTTTCTCTCAATAGCAGACATTTCAGTCCCGTGAAGAAGTTTAGGGCAACAGCTAATGATTACACCATCAGATAATGGATTGATTATTTATAAAATCATTCAGGAAGTTCTTCCTAATGTTTATGTGGAATCTATTTTCCTGAAGTTTGAATCCATTGCTCAGCGTCTTAGTCCCTGGAGCAGCAGAAAATAAGCCCCCCCCCCCCCGGGGCCATATGATATCCTTTCAAATATTTAAATATGCCTATCATGTCACCTCTTAGCTTTCTCTTCTGTAGGCTAAATATACCCCAGCTCCCTATGATGTTCCTCATAGGGCTTGTCTTGTCACTACACTATGGATGCAGACAGCATGCTAATGTAAATTGGTCCATGATTGCATGGGATCCATGATTGCATGAGATCGCATGCTCTCTATAACCAGCCCCAGTCACAATCTAGCTACAGCACTTTGAGAACTAGGAAGCACTGCCACTTGAGTGTTATAACTGAAGGTCAGCTATTGTCAACAATACTGCAATAAACATGTTGTGAATTACAAAAAACAAAACAGTGCTGTGGATTTTGAGGAGGAACACATAGAGGGTGAAAGGGAGAAACATGTCAAACATGTCAAGAGGAAGATGTGTCAAGCAAACCCTTGTTGGGACTGCCTTCCATCTGGAAATGTATGTCCTCATGGTGAAAGACCATGAGGATCCAGAATAGGTTTCTACAGTCACTTAAGGACCCACTGACAAGACTCTACCCTTGGAAGATAATAATTCTTGGCCACAAGAGACAGCCTGTAACGATGACAGTTTTTAAAATTTGCTTCCATTTCTGAACAGTTTTCAGAGTAACTTAAAGTGTGTTAGAGTGTGTTACCAACAGCAATGTATTCAAGGCATGTGTTACCGTAGATAACTGAGAAATAAATACAGCTGGCACACTAATTTTAGCTGTAGAGATGCACTGCTGGCCACTGCTGAACTTGGGTGTCCAAGTTCAGGGAGGAATCCAAGAGTACACCTAAGCTTCAGACCTGAGAGTTCAGGGGGAATGTAACTCCATCTGATTGCCTTCCAACTGACCAGGATAACTTGTTTTATCTGTATTTAATTTGTTTGCACTCACCCAGTCCATTACTGACAACAGACACTGGTTTAGCACCAAGACAGTTTCATTTGGAGTTAGGTGAAAAGCAGCAATAGAGTCGAATATTGCCTGCATGTTGAGACATTGATCCCGCAATCTCTGAAGTTGCAGCTTAACAGCATCTAAGGACTCTACAATTTCCACTTCTGCC
Source organism: Anolis apletophallus (assembly GCA_030556195.1). Taxonomy (NCBI): domain Eukaryota; kingdom Metazoa; phylum Chordata; class Lepidosauria; order Squamata; family Anolidae; genus Anolis; species Anolis apletophallus. The sequence goes on along the minus strand of JARBWK010000001.1, from coordinate 39,255,116 downwards.
TTATTGAATCATTCCTTCTCCTTTCTCTCATCTTTAAGAATTTTCCTCTTAGAGGTCTGCTGTCTTTCTGCAAATAATGGTGTCCCTACTCCATGGGTGTCAAATTCATTTTCACCAAGGAGTACATCAGCCTTAAGTTGACTTCAAAGAGCTGTTGAATCCATGGACAGATAACCCGTAGATACAGGGGGCCAACTATAATTTGTTTACATAGTGGCCAGTGCTCTTTAGTGCTTACCCAATTTGGGTCCCCAGATGTTATTGAATGGTAACTCCCATCACTTTTGATTATCCACCATGCAGACAGGGGCTCTGCACTTGTGGTTCTGAGGTTGGAGAAAGGTTAAAGGACATTTTAAAGTCAGACATCAGATCCACAAGCTTTGTATCTAAATTCAAACTGCACTATCCTGACTAAACAGAACAAACTGCAGACTTCCAGATGTTACTGTATCACAACTCCATCAGCTCTAGTCATGATCTCTAATGATGAAGGATATAGAAGTTGTAATCCAGTATCTGGAGGTCCATATAAAATAACATGGTAGGCCGGATTTGGCCCATAGGCCTTGAGTTGAAACACATGCCCTAATCTTTGCTAATATTTCTCTCTCGTTCATGGATAGTGTCAGTTGATGGTTTTCATAACAGTTGGGCAATGAGGTCTGCTCTAGCTTTTAGTCCAAACCATAAAGGTCTGAAACTCTTTGTGGGATGGGAACTGGAGCATATTCGCTAAACTACTAACAGGGAGACCACCAGACACAAAGTGATGGCTCTGTTTTACTCGCCAACAGATCAACACTCATAAAATTGCTGATAGACTACAGAAACACCAAAAGTGTGGGTGTCTGTCAAAAAAGAGATTGTGGTAGCTGCATATCTGGAAGTATCACAAGGTGCTATACTGTAGCAGAAGGAAGCAAGTACTCTTGTTATAAATTGTCACAGTTGTATTTTTCCATTTTTCAGCTGCAGGGAAAAATATGAAATGTGTATAAATAAAAGCGCAAAGAGACCAAAGACATATGAGCTGGAACATAATGGCCTGACTTCTTATTTTTCAGAAATGCTTTTCCAGGAGGGGGTCCTTCCATTACAGACAGGCCATGCTGGGGCTATTTCTTTTGTTATTTCCAGTACTATGAACTATTAGAAACAGGGAGGAGGAGGCTGACTGATGGAACCATCCAGCAGTGCCATGTTCTTAAAGAGCTCTGTAGTGTAGCCCTGTAGGTAACAACCAAGAAAACTTTGTGATAGGTAAGCCTTAAGGTCACCATAAGTCAGAAACTATTTGAAGGCACACTGCTATTACTGTATTGCTGTATTACTGCTTACACTTTGCCAAAATAGAAAGGCAGGGAAGCAAGCATTGTTAAACAAAGGAACAAAAGAAGACACAGGTTTGCATGAAAATTGTCCGTGATGTTTTGCCTCCATAGATATTAGTACAGAAATTATTACTACCCTTTAAATAGAAATCCACCCAATACAATTCACCACAGTGAGCAATACTGTGAAATCTCTGTGTCTTCCCAGTCAAGTAATGACAACACTTGATGGATAACGTTTAAGCCACATATATCCATATTTATGGGGGGTATATGTTTAAATGAGACTGAGGCCCCATCTAAATGGCCATATAATGTAGTTCAGTGCAGTTAAATTACATTGTATGAGTCTACACTGGCCATATAATGCAGTTTCAAACTGTATTATATAGTGTAGATGGGACCATAAACTGGGCAACCCTCTAAAGCAGTGTCTCTCAAACTGTGCTCCTCCATGTGTTTGAACTTCAGCTCCAAAAAATCCCAGCTAGCTTACCAGCTGTTAGGAATTGTTGGAGCTGAAGTCCAAAACATCTGAAGGAGCACAGTTTGAGAAACTTTTCTCTAAAGAGAATGGAGTCCTGGAAATGTGAGTGCCAGCACTGAGGAAGAGGGCCCCCATTTTGATGGCCTGTAGGGAAAGAAGTCCAAGTTACCATGATACTGAACTGGCTTGGGAGGTGTTTGCAGGCTGTGTAACGTCTGCCCACCTCTCCACATGTTGCTTTCCAATTGCTACTATGTGAGCCACCCTACCACCTTCAGTGCAGTGTGGGCATCGCTGGTTGCTTCAGGACTGGGTAGCAATTATCTTTTTTTTACCTGTATCTTGGGACCTTGGACAAGTGGCTATGGGTGCTATCAATAAATAGGCTTCCATAGATCAGGCAATAAGGAGAGAAAAGTTATAGTGAATGCCTTGACACTCCTTTGGGTGTAGATTAGAGCTCTGGAACTCCCTCTCTAAGGTCCTTATCCCATGTGCAGTGGGAAAGTGGGAAAAATCTTAGGAAATCATCTTATCCTATTCCTTCCTGTCTTTCCCCATCTTCTGAGATAGCCAGCCATCCCACGTGCTTATCACACCTTTCCCCTGCCTTTCTCCCATTTTCTTTTGCTTTCTGCTGCTTGATTCCTGAAGATGGTTTCTAGGGTCAGTTTCCATGCAGAAATGGAGCCCCATGGAGCTCCACCGGAAGTGCCTTTACAGCATATGATGGCCTGCGTGGGACTCCTGTGGGACTCTATTTCCAAAGCACACAGAAATGGAGCCTAGAAGCTGTGGAATGAAGTCCTAAGTTCCCAAGTCCTGGGTGTGTGAAAGGCCTCTGCCCTTGAGGCATACCTGGGAGTTGCTCTCACTTACAAAATCCTTGAGTCAAAGCCCTCTGGGTAGCCTTCCAGTTGATGGTCAACCAAAAACATACCCAGCTACTGGATTGTACCAGAGGTCAGGTGCTTCACCCAATGGAAGGCTGGGGAGGTAGTCAAGGTGTGACACCTGGCCTCAGCTGCACCCACAACAGCTCTTGCCTTTTCCAGGCTGGTTGCAATGTAAATAGTGTTAGATTAATAAACTGAATTTGTGACTTCATTGCAACCTCACTCTACATGGAAAATTCTAACCAGCAAATCCCAGGCAAGGAAGTCTTTAGGAAAAGAATGTCTTTTTGTCTGTAAGGCAAAGTGACAAATAGCGTTTGAGTTAATATGTCTAAAGATGAGGGAGTATCCTGTTCAGCAGTGAAAGGCGATGCTTCTTATGGTTATTGTAAAACATTTCTATAGTGCTGTAAATGTTTTTAGTCTCTTACCGAGAATCAGTAAAACACACACTTGCCCTGAAGAGCTTACAGTTTAAAGATGCCTTACAAAGCAAAATATGGTAAGGGCCCCCAGAATTCTGGAATTGAATTATATTTTGCAGGATATTTTGAATTATATTTTGCAGGATTTCCTTCAAGCCTTCCTTGGAACAACAAGCACTTGGGGTCTAGTTTTCTCCTATGAGTCAAAACCCTAGAGGTTGGCTGCGTGGCAGCTGCTGTTAAGAGCAATGACTTGCCATCAATTTCCTTCTCCTTTCCCCAATGCCCACTTTCACATTACCAGGATACTTTGCCTGCATTTTAGGACTAGCTGTCCTCTGCCACATGTTGCCGTGGCCCAGTGTGTGTATATGTATTTTGTGTGTGCATATGTGTATATGGGTGTGTGTATTTGTGTATTTGTGTATATATGTGTATATGTATATTATGTATGTGTGTGCTTATGTATATCTATATATATAAAAAGAGAGTGATCGTGCAAAGGACTTTATGCACGGCCAAACTACGCCCCCCAGAAACAGACACATTCCCACAGACACATTCCCACAGACCACGAGGTATTACCATCACACAAAAAAACCCACCTTCCTACCTTCCAACCCCCCCAAAATCAGCCCCCAAAAACCGCCCATTGGCTCCCGTTCTGCGCTGGCCACGAGCGCAGAACAGAGGGAGAGCCATCGCGCAGGCGCACTCCAACCCCCCCCACCACAACGCAGGACAGAGGGAGAGCAAACACACTGCGCACACTGACTCCCCCCCAACCCATCCCGTCCCCCTCTCTCCCCACACACCAGCAACTTAACCGCCACACCAGCGTCGCCCAACCCACCTCCTCCGCCGCCTCACAGAGGGAGACCCGCAGCCGCTCTCCACCGCATCGGTCGCTTCTGGGGCTCTCCCGGGAAGCAACACTGAAAATACCCCAAAAAACTACAAAAAAACCATGGCGGCCGAACCGCTTCCGGTCCGGCCGAAAAGGCTCCGACGGAAGTCAATCCGTCAGGAAAAGGGTCCGGCCGGAAACTGACGCCCAAACAATGCAGACCGGAGGTCCCGCCCCCTCCTGGCCCGAAGTGCTGCCAGGAAAGATGGCGGCCGCCATGGAGCACCGGCTACCACACGGAGACCTCCTGGTTACTCCGAGAAGCTTCCGCGCCCCTGAGCCTGCCCTCCGGAGGACGGAGGGTGAAGTAGGACGAGGCGTGGGGACGCTGCCCTCGCCGCTACTGCCCTCCAGATGGCAGAGGGTGAAGAGGAAAGGACCGGGCCGCTGCTGCTGCCTTCTTTTCCCTCCTCAGCCCCCTTCTTTTCCTCCATCAGCCTCAGGACCTTTCCTTCTCCCCCCTCAGCCTATGGCCCCAACCCCCACACGTCAGCCCCAGGCTCCTTCTCTTCTCCCCTCACCCTCAGCCCCCTTCTTTTCTCCTCTCTCAGCCTCAGACCCCTTCTTCCCCCTTCCCCCCTCATATGTATGTACACATGCACACACATATACAGTACCATACACACGTATACATATATAAACATACATACACATATATACATATACACACACATATATACACTACATACACACATATACACATGCACACACCCACCAAGACCATAAGTAGCATCATTTCAAACCCTTACATACTCAGACTTTCCCGCATCTCCTAAATAGGGCACAGCAACGCGTGCCGGGTACAGCTAGTGTATATATGTATGTGTATATATGTATGTGTATATTTCTGTGTGCATATGTATATGTATATATTTTATTTATATTTATTTATAAATTCGATTTGGTAGACCGCTCTCTCTGGAGCCCAGAGCGGTTTACAACATAAAATCAATAAAAACATCAATATGTATATGTGTATATGGGTATATGTGTATGTATGTGTGTGTGCATGTGTGTGTGTTTTATGTATGTGTGTTGTTTATTTATTTATGTGTGTGTGTGTGTGTATATGTGTGTGTGTATATATATGTATTGGGAAAGAATGGACTGCAAACTTCTTGGTGGGCCAATGGGGGTCTCCAGGCAGGAAGGAGAGGCAGTGGAGGAGGGAGAGATCTTCCCTGGAGTTTAGTCCAGACCATTGTTCCATTCTTTCTTTCTTCAAGGGGAAGAAGGATCAAGGCTGAGTTCACGCTGTATTGGCTCCTTTAAAGTTTTGACTAAAACCCAGAGCAGGTGGCAGATTAATTGGGTGTCTCAGAACTGGTATTCATGGGAACAGCAGGAGCAACAGTGGGAATGGGTTCCTGAGTTTTCAAAGCAGGCCTTGTGGGCATCTTCCCAAAGGGAGGGAAGAAAAAGAGGGGAAGAGGGAAGGAGGGAGCCAGCCAGGCCAGGACTTCCGGTGGGCTTAGTAACCCTGGGTTCCTCCGCTTGGGAGGATGCAAATGCTTCTTTTCGGCCCTGGAGAGTTTTTTTCTCCTTTGCATCCCTGCCAGAGAAATGAGTATTTGGGGGCGGGAGAAAGAAGTTCCAAACATTAGGACAACCTTTCCCTTCCCACAAATTTAGATAGGAGATACCTTTTATTGTATGAAAAAAATATGTTTAACCTTCAATAAAAATATTTTTTTAAAAAAATAAAAAAACATTAGGAGAAGGGAGGGGGAAAAGTCAGGCCAAGCCAGAGGTGAAACAGAAAAGGGATACCAATCTCAAAATTTGTACATAAGGGCTTCTCTGGCTATGGCTGCATCTGCAACTGGGGTTCCTCTCAACAGTTGCTGCTGTGGACTTGCCCCCTTCGCCTCCCAAGTGGCGTAGCTGGGCTGCCCCTTCTCCACAGCGAGTGCTGCAAAGAGCCAGCCAAGTCCAGGCACTGCTTGCCTCCCTGCCTGGATTCCTTGCCACCCTCCTTGCCTCCTTCCACACACACACACACACACACACACACACACACACACACCCCTTGCTGGCACCAGGAAGGAAGAGGAATGAGTGGAGGTCCTCTGCCTGAGGGAAGATAGTTTCCTCATTCCTTTTTTGCCTCCCTCATCTCCTCTTTGGATTGTGTGCTGAGAGAGGATGCACGGTCATTGTAGCAGTTGGGTATGTGTGGCCATGTGCTTTCCCCTTGCACTGGAGGGGACGAGGCCAGGGCACTCTTTTTGCACATGCCTAGTAATTTATTTTCTATGTTGGGGTTTTTTAAAGTCAATTTCCGGTTGGTTTTTTTGGTGCTATTTTTAGGGGTGATGGTCACTCATTGGGTTGTTAGGTATATTGCATCCAAATTTGGTGTCAATTGCTCCAGGAGTTTTTGAGTTATGTTAATCCCACAAACGAACATTACATTTTTATTTATATAGATTGTCTTTGTCTCATCCTTTATGGGGGATATGTCCCTAGCCTTCATGTAGATATACAAAAATGCATATAATAGCAAACCCTATTGAAATGAAAGACTTCCAGTCTAAAAATACCATATAGTCATACTGAAAGACCTAGAAAATGCTTACAGAGGACATATTTTGACAGACAGGGTTAAATGAAACCACTGATACTGATCTCACAGATATGAGGGTCACATTGTATTTCAACATAGAAACTTTTCAGCACTATGAAAAAAGAAACTTAACACCCCACAACTGCATCAGTTTAGCAGATTGACTGGGGGCCCCTTCCACACATCTGAATAAAATCCCAGATTATCTGCTTTGAAGTGGAATATATGACAGTGTTGACTCAGATATCCTAGTTCAAAGCAGATATTGTGGGATTTTGTGCCTTGATATTCCGGATTATATGGCTGTATGGAAGGGGCCCCAGTCAATGTTCTGCTAGCCTGATTAATAATAGTAATAATAATACCAAAAATACCATCTGCCTGCGATAAAGAACTGGTAGGATCACAAGCTTGAAAAGGTTACAGAAAATGAACATGTCAAACTAATCTGGGACTTCCAAATTCAGATTGACAGAGTTTTGGAGCACAATATTCTTGACAACAGCCACCATAGTGATCTTGTTTGCTGTGTACTAATCTTGTTGTGTTTATAATAATAATTATAATATAATAATAATAATATCTCAGCCAGCATTTGGAAACAATAAATATTGACAAAATCACAATCTGTCAACTGCAAAAGGCCACCTTACTTGGATCTGCGCGCATAATTCGGAAATACATCTCACAATCCTAGAAACTTGGGAAGTGTTTGACTTGTGATTTTTTGATATGAAATCCAGCATATAGATCTCGTTTTCTGTGACATACTGTTATTTTTGTCAGTAAAATAATAATAGTAGTAGTAGTAATAAAAATTTCTAACCCGCATCGCTCTTTTAGAAGGGACTTGGTGGTTTTCACATTTGCTTCAAAAATGTCCCATTTTTTCTCTTTTTTTTCACCTTCCTTTTTGTCTCCATCATACTTTAGTATCTGCACACTGATTTTGAAGTGAAAAAGTAGTTTCAATTCATTTAACTCAACTGGAAAGAGAAAAGGGGATACAACCTGTTCTTCCCGGTAGGCTTATTTAGTTGAGAACCACTGGTCTAGGGAAATACTAGTGACTGGCAGAAGGGTTGAAATGTCATCTTGGAGGTGCCTAGGCCATGAAACTCACTGTGTGACCTTGGGCCAAGTACTATCTCTCATTCTGACTTACCTTGCAAAGTTGTAAGATCAAACTGGAAAGGAGGAGAATTGTGTGTTGAACGGACTGGAAGAATGCCTGTGTTTGTATGTGCTTTCAAGTTACTTGTTGACTTACAGAGATCTCATGAATTTTGTAGGGTTTTCTTAGGCAAGCAATACCCAGAGGTATTCATTAGTGGTCTCCCATCCAAAAGGTGACCCCACTTAGCTTCCAAGATCAGATGAGATCTGGTGCAATTATGGTATTTAAATGTCTAGGAGTGGTAGCGAATAAATACATACAAAGCTATTCCAAGAAAAATGACATAGTCTTCACGTATTTACTTCATCATGATGTTAGGGCCCATTCAGACAGTTGTTTCTGAGATAAAGCCTGTAGTGTGGGAGTGGAATATATGAACTTTACCATGTCAGAAGAAGCCCTTGAAAACTGAGAGAAGATTTTCTTTGACATGGTGACTTTGAAGATTTCCCGGCAGGAGCCCTTTCAAAGAAGTAAACAACAAAACATCTCATGTAAAGATTTTGCCTCATGAAACAACAAGAGTATCTCTGTACTTTCACTGTTTTTTCCTGAGGGAAATCCTGTGCCACATTTTTACATGCATTGTTTCTGAATAGTTGTAACAGAGTGTATGTATAGATGCAATATTTATTACATTATATTGCAATTCTTTTTATTTTATCAAAATGAGTTATTCGTAGGCTGGGCTTATCCACACGACTCTTTGCAGAGCTGAGTCCCACTAGCATTTTTTGTTTTGAGATTTTGTATTTGAAAGATTGTGAGCTGTTGTTTCATTTCAATAAGCTTTCTGCTCCGCAGGTTCCTAGTATCTGTGCAACTTCAAGCATACCGAAACTCAACACATTTCTGACCCTTCTCTTATTATTTTGGCATGCTTGTTTCCTCCAAACTGCACCATTGCTAACAGCTTATTTGACTTAAAGACCGTTCGCAAAACCAATTTCAGCTCACTTTGATGTGGTAAATTCAGCTGGAGCAGATCTCTCTTCAGTGTGAGCCAGTCTCTACATCATTGTTCAATCATAGTTCACTCATAGCCTTCAAAAGACCTGTGATCTGAAATCACATTGAAACCATCACATGCTTGCCATTTCCAAAGAGGCAGCCACATTTGTCTACTGCAACAGCATAAAAGCTAACCATTGTATATGATTGCTTTTTAAAGGTATTTATTAATAAGGAAATATTCAGTATCTTACATTCAGATGTATAAGTCTAGAAATTTTAGTCTAACCCTTCCCTACAGGTCAGGAATGTACACCTTTTTTGCCTTGTGCCTGTAGGGATTCAGAAACCACTGATTTCTAGGTGAAGGGGGATTTTCAAGGTGGGCGCATTGGCTGAAAAACATTACTTGATGGCACTACACTCCATTTGTTAAAATCAGTGCTTGTAAGGTTCAAAGGCGAGCTGGGAAAAGTGTGCAATTGAACCACTGGGGAAAGTGTGCAAATGAACAACTTGGAAAAACAACTTCCAACTAGAGAAATAAGAACATAAGAACATAAGAAGAGCCATGCTGAATCGGACCTCAGCCCATCTAGTCCAGCATTCTGTATCACACAGTGGCCCACCAGTTGTACACGGGGATCTCGAGCAGAAGGGAGGGCAAAACCCTGACCTGCTCCCGACCCCCACAACCAGTACCCAGGGAAATCCTGCCTACCTCAACCAACTCCGAGGTGGCACTTGAATGTCCTTTTCAGTAACTACCGATACACTTGGTATCCATGAATCTGTCTAATCCTGCCTTGAAGTTGTTCAGGCTGACAGCTGTCACAACCTCTTCTGGAAGTGAGTTCCATAACCCAATGACCCTCTGGGTGAAGAAATATTTCCCTTTATTAGTCCTAATTTTCCTACCTTGGAGCTTCAGGAGTGCCCTCTAGTCCTAGTGTTTTGTGACAAAGAAAACAGTTTTTCTTTATTCACCTTTTCTATCCCATGCATGATTTTATACACTTCGATCAAGTCACCTCTTAAACGCCGTCTTTCAAGGCTGAAAAGACCAAGGCGTTGCAACCTGGTTTCATAAGGGAGCCGCTCCATCCCTTGGATCATTCTTGTTGCCCTTTTCTGTACCTTTTCCAGTTCCGTTATATCCTTCTTAAGGTGCGGAGACCAGAATTGTACACAGTACTCCAAATGTGGCCTTACCATCGATTTGTAGAGAGGTAATACAACATTTGCTGACCTATTTTCGATTCCCTTTCTGATCATGCCTAGCATAGAATTTGCTTTTTCACTGCTGCTGCGCACTGGGTTGACATCTTCATTGAGCTGTCCACCAAGACCCCAAGATCCCTTTCCTGGTTTGTCTCGGAAAGCTTTGACCCCATCAATTGGTAGGTGTAGTTGGGGTTCTTTGCCCCGATGTGCATGACTTTACACTTGTTTAGGTTAAAATGCATTTGCCACTTTGTTGCCCATTCACTCAATTTCGAGAGATCTTTCTGGAGCTCTTTACAATCAGTTTCATTTTTAACTACCCTGAACAATTTAGTGTCGTCTGCAAACTTTGCTACCTCAGAATTTACTCCTACATCCAGATCATTAATGAATAAATTAAAAAGTAACGGACCCAAAACTGAACCTTGGGGTACACCACTTCTCCCCTCTTTCCACCCAGAGAAATGTCCGTTTATTACCACCCTTTGTTTCCTACAGTTTAGCCAGGTTCCAATCCAGGACAAGACCTGTCCCCTGATTCCATGGCTGAAGAGCTTATTTAGGAGCCTTTGGTGAGGGACTTTGTCAAAAGCCTTTTGAAAGTCAAGGTAAACAATATCAATTGGGTCCCCTTTATCTATGTGTTTATTTACACCCTCAAAGAATTCTAACAAGTTAGTAAGACATGATTTGCCTTTGCAGAAACCATGTTGATTTTCCTTCAGCAATGCCTGTTCTTCTATGTGCCTAGTAATATTTTCTTTAATAATGGTTTCCATCACTTTGCCTGGAACTGAGGTTAGACTAACTGGCCTATAATTTCCTGGATCACCCCTGGATCCTTTCTTGAAGATCGGAGTTACATTTGCCTCCCTCCAGTACTTCCCTGTATTTATTGTTCATCTAAATAACATGCTGTGAGTAACTGTGGTTATCATCACCCAGGGGGGTGGGGGTGCCTGTCATATTTGACATTTACTCATGGATCTTCCTATTTCAGGTTTTGAAATCCCAGGCCCTGGGACCTGGCAAATCTGAGACACCCAACACACTCCCCATCTCTACCATTCCACAGGGCTCAGAGTAAAGGGATAGTAAGGTTTAAACCTTTCTTCCATGATCAAGGAGATCAAGGGATTGCTGCCAAGACAAGAAGTAGAAGGGAAAGTTACTTTAATTCTATTCCCCAGTGAAGACCATCAAGTCTGGTTGTTTGTCCTCACTTCTAATAGTGAGAAACACAATTTTGGAAATATATTTGGGAGAAATGTTTGCTTCCCAAACAATGTGTCCTTACTTACCACTTCTAGCTGTGGTTAAATACTGATCTAAGAAGTTGTGAAATTATATCTGTGCACGTTTCATCTCACAGTCAACCTGGATTTGGTAAGGAGGATGTTGTACATGGCCAAGCTGACTAGGAAATTCTGATTGATGTTTTCCAAAAAACCCAAATGTTCCCTAAATTAGGAGAAATAAGCAGCTTTGTTTGCTTGATTTCTAGAGGTTTCCTTAAAACTCATTTGGGAAGTCATTATTCTAACATATCCTTTATTCATTTTGCAGATGGGATCCACAGCGTGACAGCCCAGTGTGTCCTGCGTGTCATCATTATTACCGAGGACATGTTAGCCAACAGTATAACAGTGCGTCTGGAGAACATGTGGCAGGAGCGCTTCCTTTCACCTATTCTGGCCAACTTCCTTGAGGGTGTGGCTACCGTGTTGGCCACTCCCAAGGAAGATGTTTTCATCTTCAACATCCAGAACGACACAGATGTTGGAGGCCAAGTGCTGAATGTTAGCTTCTCTGCCATGGCCCCCCGTAGCGGCCATTTCTTCAGTTCGGAGGAGCTTCAGGAGCAGCTGTACATGAAGCGTATGACCTTAACCTCAGTCTCCATGTTGGAGGTCCTGCCCTTTGATGACAATGTTTGCCTTCGAGAGCCTTGCCAGAACTACATGAAATGCATTTCTGTGCTCAAATTTGATAGCTCTGCGCCTTTCATTGCCTCCCTTTCTACTCTCTTCCGCCCCATCCACCCCATCACGGGCTTGCGCTGCCGTTGCCCTCAGGGCTTCACAGGTGACTACTGTGAAATGGAGATAAACCTCTGCTACTCCAACCCTTGCCATAATGGTGGTGTCTGTACTCGCAAGGAGGGTGGCTACACTTGCATCTGCCGCCAGCACTTCACAGGTAAGGTATTCAATGGCATCGTACTTCATCATAAGCAGAGATGAAGCTGTTTTTGTATGCCTACTGAAAAAGAGATTGGAAAGTTGCTTCTTAAATTGTAATTCCCAGAATCCACTGACCACTGAAAAGTTCTGGAAACATCAACATTTCCACTGGAAACACCAGCATTTCCAAGTTCTGTCCGATATTGGAAAGGGCTTGTGTAAAATCCAGTTTTTGTGTGAAGAGGACACTGAGATAAGTTTCCTCTTCACACAAAAGGACACTGTATGTTCAAGTACTTTCTGATTGGTACAAACCCTAAAGCAAATCTGTTATGAGGGGTATTTTTTGACATAATTTGTTGATAGTTGGTTTGACCTTCCTTTGAGGTTGAAAGAGTAAAAAGGTTGAAAGAGTGAGTTGTCCAAGTTCACCCTTTCATATGTAACTGCCACAATTGCCCATCTCTGCCTTTCACTGTTAGCACTTGCTATCCATATTGACTGTTGGTTCATATAGCCACTGGACAGAAAATCAAGAAACAAAGGAACTGCTGGTATATAAACGAAGAATAACTGAGTAACAGGCCAATCTTATAGCTTCCCCCCACCCCCAGCAGAAGTTGCTTGAGGTTGTAATTGACAGAAGTGAAAGACATGCCTGGTTGGCAAAGAGATAAGCTAAGTCAGTGATAATTAACCCTGAGTATCTGAAGTGTGAGCCCACATTAGGAGACGGGTTAATGGGCTTGCTCCCCTGTCACTCCTTGATATCTCTCCCTTTCTTTTGCACAAGTGGGTAGGAACAGAAAAATGGAGCAAAGAACCAGAGAAGCAATCTGAGGAAGGGAAGAGCCTTTTCCTCCTTCCCCCACATAACAGTCCATTAAAAAGTATAATGTGCTCAAGACACTACTTTATATATGATCAGGCTTCAGTGGAACCTTGGCATTCACTGGGATTTTGGTTTCACGACCCCCCTCCTCTGTGGATACCAAAATCTATTCTATTACTCTATTATGTAGAGTGGTGTGGCAAAGTGGTGTCCCTTATATAAATTGGGAAAAATCAAAGCTGTGTGTGGTCCAATCCATGGGCGCAGAATTTGTGGATATGGGGAAGTCAACAGCTTCACATTATCCCAGTAGCAGACACTTTGATTTTCAGATACTCACTCTGTAGGATTCAGAATTGCAACCAATCATTAGATAGACTGAGGCAGCCTCCTCAGACAGCTTATTTGGGGTGACATGAAAGATCAGCACATTATGAGTTATTTAATGTATATACAGCCAGGGAGATGTTCTTGTGGGATTTCCTGCATCAGATGCTAGATTAATTAAGCAACTTTGTTACAATGCTCTCTCAAATAGGCATTTGCTATTCCATCTCAGAAAGTACAAAGTCTGGAGCACAGTTGCCAACGTATCTGCCTTTACCGGGTACGTCATAACTAATGAGGCCAGAGATTGAATTCATAACCTTCCACATGCAAAATGCCAGTATTCTGCTACAGCTCTGCTGTGATAAGCGGAAATGATACTTCCCCATTAGATTCTCATTCTTCTATCAGTCTAGCTCTTAATGTATATATAAGCACACAGAGATATATATATATATATATATATATATATATATATATATATACCTTTGTTTAGTTCATTCTTGCAGGCAAGAACAAAGAATACTAACAAAACAGCTTAAAACATCCAAGGAGGATGTTTTTCTTTTTGTGCTTTTTCTACTTCTATTTTCATGTTGAATCCTTTGTTCAACTTCATGAAGTCTTTGAAGCCAAGAAACTCCCTCGATCCCTCCCTCTGCTATGTTCCTCTTGACGTTTGGAAAGTGAAGGGCATGATTCAATCTAACACCCATTCGATTAAAGTGAGCTAGCTGCACTACTTTAGGAAACCAGGAGTGTGTCTCAGCTCAGACATGCTATGATGCACAGAACACAAACCTTCCCAGCAAATGGAGGAATTAATTCCCAGCTGTGCCAAGGACCTGTAATGCTGTCACTGACACATCACTGAGAAAGAGAATTCCCTTTCCACCACTCTGCCTTCCTGTTCAGCCAGGGAGAAACTGTAGCAGCAAATCTGACATCTCCTGTATTAGGGAGGACAATGAAGAGTTTAGATTGTCAGAAGGATGGTGAAAATGAATTCAGATGGCTCTGCTTCAAGTTCCAAAGGCAATGAATAGTAGATAGTAACACCCAGTGGCTGTTTGAATAAACAACAATGTACTCAAGGTCGCTAAACTAAGAGGCATTCCATTTGGGGCCATTCAAAGCTTTCAACTACATTGACTTAGCCCTGCACCTATCATAGATACTATTTCAGAATACTAAAAGCATTCATATGCACCAATTGTTTGAAGATTTAACTGTTATTTATTATTATTTACTGAAACATTATCAACAATCCTTTGACTTTTAAAAGAATCTTAGCAATTTAGCTGAACAATTTGTGGTATGAGTCCAGGTTGAATATTCCTTATCCAAAAAGCTTGAGACCAAATGTTTTTGTTTTCAGATTATGACATATTTGCATAAACATAATGAGATTTGGAGGGGGGGGGGTGAAATCCAAGTCCAAACACAACATTATTTTATGTTTCATATGCTCCTTATTATACACATATTTATTAAATTATTTATAGTATTTATCTTCTGCCCTTCTCACCCTGAAGGGGACTCAGGGTGGTTTACAATGCACACATACACAGCAAACATTCAATTCTGTTTTTGACATACAAGACGTACAGACAGATAGAGGCAATTCAGCAGTTTTTCCACTTCCACTTCAGATCCAGGAGGTTGCTTGATTCTGGCCACAGGAGGAGCTGTCGCTTCATCCACTATGACGCTGAGCCTTTTGATCGTAGTATTTCCTCCTTGCTCTTTGGCATTTTTATGACATCATAAATTAACCTCCCCGCTTTAAGTGGTCCCTAATTTCTCTACTCATAGCACAGCTGTTTTCGAATTGCTTAGGTGAACAATAAGCTGGGCTATTTAACAATCAGGAGCTCAACCCCGACTCAGGCTTCAGACTTGCCACTTTTTGGTCAGCAGTGATTTATTGCTGCTAGTGATTAACCAGCAGTGCTTCCAGCCCGGCCACATAGCCTGGGGACATTTTTATACACAGTATTTTTTAAATGATTTTTGTGCATGAAGCAAAGTTTGTGTACACTGAACCATCAGAAAGCAAAAGTTTCACTACCTAAGTCATTCATGTGGACAGTTTGAGATTTTGTAGTATTTCGGATTTTGAAAATACACATAAGGCATATTTAACCTGAAAGGAAGCAGTGCAGGCTTCAGCTGCTCCTATTGATTTCTGCCTGAAGTGAAACTCTTCTCTTCACATAGTTCATAGTTCCTGCTAACACCAAGAGTTGGTGGGGTTTTTTTTGGGGGGGGGGGCTCTATAAAGAGGCATGCAGACAACAACAGTAGGTATCTTGTGGCATAGTCTTCTAAAGAAATGTTAGTTCTGGTTGCTGCTTAGAAGTCAGGCTATTTTAGGGCCCTTCCACACAATCCTATATCCCAGAATATCAAGGCAGAAAATCCCACAATATCTATTTTGAATTGGGGATTTTCTGCCTTGATATTCTGTGATATAGGGCTGTGTGGAAGGGCTCTTAGTCTCTGACCCAAATGGTTTTTCCCAATGTCTGGCCTCAATGAGTGAGACGCCTCGACTTATTTGGTCCTAAAGCAGTGGTTCTCAACCTTTCTAATTCCATGATCCTTTAATACAGTTCCTCTTGTTGTGGTGGCCCCCAACCATAACATTATTTTGTTGCTACTTCGTAACTGTAATTTTGCTATTGTTGTGAAGCATAAAGTAAATCTCTGATACGCAGGATGTATTTTCAGTCATTGGACCAAATTTGTCACAAATACCCAACACACCCAAATCTGAATACTGGTGGGGTTGAGGGGATCAATTTTGTCATTTGAGAGTTGTAGTTGCTGCGATTTATAGTTCACCTACAGTCAAAGAGCATTCTGAACTCCACTAACATTAGAATTGGGCCAAACTTCCCACACAGAACCCCCCATGGCCAACAGGAAATAGTGTGATGCTCTTTGGTGACCCCACTGACACCCTACTTGTGACCCCTAAAGCCTTACCACACTATGCAATTATAGCACTATGATCCTACTTTGCCATGGTTCCCTCCTATGGAATCCTGGGATTTGTAGTTTAGGGAGAACTAAACTAAAAGAACATTGAAAACTCTCAGTTAAGAGCTCTTCTGTCTTACCAGACTACAAACTGTAGGATTCCCTAAGGGCCCTTATATCCCAGAAAATCCCACAATATCTGCTTTGAACTGGGTTATCTGAGTCTACACTGTCATATATTCCAGTTCAAAGCAGATAATGTGGGATTTTATTCAGCTGCGTGGAAGGGGCCTTAGATGCAGCCATGGCAGTTTACATAGAATCATAGCATTATAACCATAATTGTGGAGACCAGCGATGACTCCAGTGCCTACCCTGACTGTACAGTCGATACCAAGCCATTTTAAACAAGCCAAATAGCTTTCTGACCCTCATTCTTTATCATCAGGAAGTTGGCAATGATGCCAACCTCAGCATTTCTGAGTAAAGTTGCTGACTTTGCTGTCCGGATTGATAATTTCAGTGTTTCATATACTGATCAGCTAAGAGTCCCCAGTTGGGGGATCCGGGGATGATTGCTTTTGGAAACAAATTCTTTATTTTGTGAAATGCCAAGAGCATTGCTGGCTCAGATCCCAAGCAGCTTTCACACACATCCTTAAAAACAATGCCTTTAGTATACTCGGGGGCTTGACTTGTTTGACAGAACCAGAGACATTTACCTCTTTATAATCCATTCCTGAAAGTCTGGGATGAAATGTCAAATGCTCTATGAGAAGAATTTTATTATTAGGCAGAAACATACAACAAACCAGGACCAGGGTACAAATAAGTCATTTCTTTATTCTCCTCCTCTTGTACTTCTCTTGCTCTAGCCTTGCAGTCAGATCTCTGGATCCTTTTTCCTTTTTCTGAAAGAAAAATAGATATAAACTGAAGGTGGGAACATGATGCAGACCTTGGGATATACACAAGTCGACCCCTTGTCATTTTTTTAGTCCTGCTCTCCCATATCCTTCCTTTGATTAATAGAAAATTGGAGGGAGGGGGAATATTACATCCACATTTCTGGAGTCTCTGGGGAAGATCGTTCTTTTAAACATGATGAATATTTTTAAAATTAAAAAATAACATTTTTACAAAAGTACACCTGAACTTCCAGCAAACCTCTACTTTATTTATTTATTTATTTCAGCTTATTAGTCGCCACTCCCGTCAGGCTCGGGGCGACTTACATACGCTAAAAACACGATAAAAACACGATAAAAACAACAGATTTACATCCACACATAAAACTATACAGTACACACACACGCCAAGATAGCTCCTATGGCCTACGTTACATAGTAGAAGGCCTAGAGTTGTTTACTGACCAAATGCCTGCACAAACAGAAAGGTCTTACAAGCCTTCCAGAAGGCTAGTAAGTTGGACAACGCGCGGATTGGGGGAGGTAGGGGTTTCCACAGTACTGGAGCAATGGCACTAAAGGCCCTCCTCTGCGTTGAGGTCAGGTGAAGGGTTTTACATCTCGGCACCACAAGAATGTTCAGAGACTCAGATCGCAGTGGTCTTGGGGGACTGTATTGGGAGAGGCGGTCCCTTAGGCCAGTGTTTCCCAACTAGTGTGCCACGGCACACTAGTGTGCCGTGAGCGATCATCAGGTGTGCCATGGGAAATTGGTGCTTACCCCCTCCTAGCAGCCCCCTCACAGGTTTCCAAGAAACAAAGTGACCCTCTCTGCTTGGAAATTTTTTTTGTTACTATTTTACTGGATTTTTTCAAGAGTCCCCCCCCCCCCAAGGAACTGTTTATAACAGCTTCATGACATCCATAGTTAACTGGAAGCACGATTCACCCAGGGTGAAATTTCACAAAGGTCTGGAGAACAAGCTCTATGACGAGCGGCTTGAAGAGCTGGGGATGTTTAACCTGAAGAAGAGAAGGCTGAGAGAAGACATGATAGCCATGTATAAATATGTGAGAGGAAGTCATATCTATGTTGTGTTCATCGAAACAGGCCCAGGTTTCACACTGAGTGTATAAATACATTTAAAAACATATTAACTATATGTATTACTGTGTTAGAGTGTCATTTTGTGTCATTTTGGTTGGTGGTGTGCCCCAGGATTTTGTAAATGTAAAAAATGTGCCGCGGCTCAAAAGAGGTTGAAAAACACTGCCTTAGGTACACTGGCCCCAGACCATTCAAGGCCTTAAAGGTCAAAACCAGCACTTTGAAGGTGATCCGGTGCTCTATTGGAAGCCAGTACTTTGGAGAGGCTTTTCAAACCACACACTTATAGCATTGTGATTTCTCTTTACCTGCTGCAGCTATATGCCTTAGAACCCCAGGACTTGTAGTTTGGGGTGGCACTAGAGCTCTCTGGGTGACAGTCCTATATGTCCTTTCCTAAAACACAAATCCCAGGATTCTGTACAACTTCACAATGACATTTAAGGTTGAAACAGAATTATAATCATGTTGTGTGGGTCCTTTTTTTAAGTCAGTGCATCTCCCAGTGCATTCTGTGGTCCTCTTCACACTACACAGTTTTAGCACTGTTTTTCACCACAATGGCAACATCCCACGGGACTCTAGGATTATCTGCAGTTAATGGAAGGGGATTTAGCCAGAGGAGTGTCTCAGCAGATTTCAAGTCCCAGGATTCCATAGTATGTCTCCATGACAGTTCTGTTTGTGTAATAGGTCCCATGTTCTTGCCAGCCCACACATAAATGGTGCCCCAAGGGGCATGTGGACAGCCTTGCAAGTCTTGGGATTCACTTCATTGAGTCATTGTTGAGTGCCTGCCCTCTGCTGTGAAATGAGATCATCATACTGTGAAATGAGATCATTATACTGCATGATCATCCTATTGCATGACATCACAGCTGTTGTTTAGTTCTAGATAATGTTTTATTCTCTTCAAGAAAAATTAAACAGAAGAGGAGGCAGTGTTTTCTTTTCCTTATCTTGAGGCCAAGGTAATTGTGCAGGTTCTAAAGTAATGACATACCCCACATGAATGAACAAACCTTCTCCATGAGCCCCCAATGTGTTAGATTACAGATACCACCCTTAGTCAACACCAAGCTCACAGGGAAAGATGGGGACTGTACTGTGACACATCTGGAGGACCCACAGGCTGGGGAGGCCTATTCGATCAAACAAATATAAGCTCAAACTCATACTTTGAAGGTGACAAAAATAGAATTCTCAATGCGGCTTTTGATACTATCGATCATGGTATCCTTCTGGGGTGGTTCTCCAGAATGGGTCTTTGGGGCACTGCTTTGCAGTGGCTCTGCTCCGTCCTGGAGGGTTGCACCCAGTCGGTGAAGCTGGGGGACACCTGCTCGGACCCCTGGCCTTTGACCTGTGGGTCCTGGAAGGTTCCATTCTATCCCCCATGCTTTTCAACATGTGCATGAAACTGCTGGGTGAGATCATCCAGAGTTTTTGAGTTCAGTGCCATCTCTATGCAGATTATACTCAACTCTACTATTCTTTCCCACCAAATTCCAAGGAAGCCCCCTGGATCCTGGTCCAGTGCTTGGCCACTGCGATGGACTGGATGAGGGCTAACAAGTTGAAGCTTAACCTGACAAAACAGAGGTCCTCCTGATTAGTTGTGTGGTCAATTGGAATATAGGGTGGCAACCTGTGCTCAATGGGTTTACACTCCCCCTGAGGACACAGGTTCACAGTCTGGGGGTCCTCCTGGATGCTTGATACTTAGGTGTTGGTGGTGGCCTGTCACGATGCAGGGTCTCGGCCCGGCCCCTTAATCACACACACAGAGACGGTAATCAGCTAACTATTGAATAATAAAAACCAGGTGAAAAGGGTAATTGTCCATAAAAAGTATCAAAATAGCAAGGAAGCAAAGAGTTCGTAGATAAATCCAAAAACAAGGCTTGACAAGGCTCCGCAAAACCAAGCGGATCAAAAACAGACTTGGTCCGTAGCAAAGGCAAACAAGGCAAGGTTCATGAACATAGACCCAAGAAACTTCTTGGCATGGTCCGAGCCCAAATCCTGGCTCCGTGGAACTTCGCTCGCTTCACTTCCTTCTGATCAGAAGTGGCCGAGCTACTGAGGATCCTTTCCCACGGATCCTATACTTAATTCCCTTGGCGCGGCCCCCGACGCTCTAGGCTGCGGCGCCAATCTGTGCTACGGGATCTAGCGCTTCTCTGGCGCTCTAGGCTGCGGTGCCAATCTCTCCTGCTGGACTCAATGCTCCGTCTCCTATCAAAGCTCCGTCCTTGCCTCCCAGCACCTGGGTCGCTATCTTCGTGAGAGCCGAACTCCCTTTCGGCTTCCATGGGCTCATCCTCCACTGTTTCCCTAATCCTTTCCTGCGACCCGAAACTACCTGGTTTCTCATACTGATCTGAGTCAGCACTCTCAGGGTCAGCTTGACTTTCCCAGCTATCATAGCCGTCAGGCCATTCATCATCCCAGGCCAAGCTCTCTGTGGGAGAGGAAGGCCCAGCTAACTCATCATCCCCTTCCTCCATGTCCTCATCAGCTGCAGCTGGCCCTAATGCAAGTGGGACCCCCGGTGCTGCCCCCTGCTCCCCAGGCATGAAAGGGAACTGGGTTGCTATATGGCTTGGAGCGCCTTTGCACAGTTAAAGCTCGTCGTTATTTTGGAAGTTGGAAATTTTTTTTACTACCACGGGTATTGGACTCAAGACCCTTTGTAGCTCCCGGACTTATTAGGACTGGCTGTTTCTATATGCTTTTCTTTATGTCTGTTACTTATTTTGTGAATAGCATATCCTGTGTTTAATTATACTATGAGAATTGTACTTTTACGACTGTGAATTTTGAAGTCTTCTCAACATAGTAATATAGCATGAAGTAATTTACTTTTGAGACAGTTTTCGAGTCACGCACATACACTGTTGTTTTGTTGGTTATTGCCATAGATATCTGTGCATTACACACTATTACCCACAAAGCCCTAAATGGCTCGGGTCCAACCTAGCTTTGCAAAGAATTATGTTTTAAATTATGTTTTATGACATTTGTGGTTTATGTATTTTATTGTGTTATATTTTAATTCTGTTGACTGGGCTTGGTCCCCATGTAAGCTGCCCCAGGTCCCTTTGGGAAGATGGTGGAAGGATACACAAAAATAACGTTATTAATGGAGGTTCTACAGCATAGCAGCTTAGGGGGCTTTCTCTACAGTCCTTGGCCTCATTGACACTTAATGGATTATTTGTGGAGGTTGGGAACTCAGTGAGCTATAGTATCTACAGTGCTGACATTGGAAACCCTTTAAGAACCGGTTCCTGGTCCAATCTCACCTTAAAGAAACCGCTTTGGGTGATATATCATTGTTAATTAATTCAATAGAATGCTTTATTCATAGCCCAGCTAATAAGGGACTAGTAGATTTCAGGATGATGTACACTTTGAGATACAGTTGAGTGGATGGAGAATATCATAGACCCTGGAAATGAGCATGGTTTGGGTTTTTGTTTTGTTTTTTGGATTACAACTTTCCAAATTTCCCAGTACTTGAAACACCTATAATCATGGTTTTGTGATTTTGCCTCTTTATATTTGCAATGAAGGAAGGAGAGTGGTGCTACTCGAAGGGATGTTTTTTTGGATCAGTTAACAAACAGCAACAACAATTTATTATGGTCTAAAATAAATAATCTGTAGGAATTGAATTAGATAAGATGTTGTGGGACATAATTGAGAAGGAGAGAGATGTCAAATTGAAGAATGTTTCAGCTTTCAAGAGCATCACAAACAAGGTTGAAAAGGAAATGGATGTGACATGTCCCTTGTCATGCTAGTATTTCCTGGGAATTTCAATTGGATATTTCTGCTCCGACTTTGCCTTTTTCATTCCTATCTTATAGCCTCAACTGATTACTTTGTTTGTTGTTGTTGTTGTTTTGTTTTTTTCCTTCCCCAATAGGCGACAACTGCGATGTGGATAGTCGGGCAGGACACTGTGTCCCTGGTGTGTGTAGGAATGGAGGCACCTGTACCAACTTGGCAGACGGGGGTTTCCAGTGCCAGTGTCCTCCTGGGGGCTTTGAGAAGCCTTACTGTGAAGTTTCTACACGCTCCTTTCCCCCAAAGTCTTTTGTCATGTTTCGAGGACTGCGCCAGAGATTCCACTTGACGTTCTCCCTCTCGTACGTTTCTAAGTGCAACAGCCATGTAATGACTGCTCCCAGATCGACCATAGAAGACACGGTCTTCCATCTTGGTGGGCTAGATAGTTCTCTACAGCCCAAAATAATTTTCCTTACTTTGCTAGGTTTTCCTTTCCTACTATTTAAAAGATTAGGATTAGTTTTTTTCTAGGTTCTACATTTTAATTTAACTTAGAAAACATAATATTTTTAGTATTGCAAATAACTGTTTACTTTTAACTCAAACAAGGGTTTATAAATGTATGATAAATCTCTCGGCATTACTTCGCGAACGAAGATTCAGGAAGGACTCATCCCACGCTTTTTACAAGCGCGTTGATGACTAAAAAGGCCAATCTGAGATAGGCAAGTTCGGTTGCAGAAAGCGCAGCAGAAAGTCTCCTTGGGTGATGTTTTTTCCAAGTTGCGGTTCTTTCTGCGTTGTCGTTTCTCTTCGAGACCCATTCGGCGTGTCTTCTCGAAAGAGGCCGCAGCATTGTGGATAGTGCTTCTCCATGCCTCCCGATGTGAGGCCAGGGTGGACCATTGTTGGTGATCAATCTGGCCAAGCCTGAGATGTTGTTTCAGGGAGTCCTTATATCTCTTTTCTTTTGCGCTGACCTGTGGCGAGTTCACCGTAGAGTAGTATCTTTGGGAGGCGGTGGTCCTCCATCCTAGAGACGTGCCCTGCCCAGCGCAGCTGTGTTCTCAATAGCATGGCCTCAATGCTGGTGATCCCTGCTTGCTCAAGGACAGCAACATTAGTCACATAGTCGGTCCAGTGTATATTTAGGATTGTGCGAAGACAGCGCTGATGAAAGCGCTCGAGGAGTCGTAGGTGTTGGCGATAGGTGACCCATGTTTCAGACCCATAGAGGAGAATGGACAGTATGATAGCTCTGTACACACTGATTTTGGTGCTTTGTCTCAGGTGCTTGTTGCTCCAGACTCTTTTGTGAAGCCTTCCGAATGCACTATATGCCTTTGATAATCTGTGATCTATCTCTTTGTCAATCTTGGCGTCTGAAGAGATGATGCTTCCCAGGTAGGTGAACTGCTGAACGGACTTAAGCACAGATGTGCCTATAGAAATTCAACAAATGTGTCTTTGCCGAATATGGGGTGCAATGAAAGCTTATTGATAATTGGTTTGTCATTTAAGGTAGTAGAAATTTGCTAGGAAGCAGAAAGAGGGCAACCCTACCTTCTGCCAATGGCTGGATCAAAAGGTAAATCCTTTTGTAGTATCAACACTCACTTGGCTGCATCAAATAAGTGAGTTGTAGTTAAATGTTGCACTAAAGGATTTACCATTAATCCCTGCTCTAGAGTAAACCTCATGTACTTAATCTGACAAAGTATATGTGAATATATTTATTCTTTCTCTGCTTTATCACTTTTGTTGCTTTTGTTAGATTTGCCACCATGGAGCGTAGTGGCCTCCTAATCTACAACGGACGCCTAAATGAGAAGCATGACTTCCTGGCTGTAGAGATTGTGGATGAGCAGGTTCAGCTGAAGTACTCCACAGGTGAATATGGTAGATACACAATATCCTTGGTGCTGGTGGTTATGGATGTGACTTGTCATATGAGATTACAGTAAGTCCTCTGTATCCATGTTCTCAACTGGATCATGGTTAGAGAGATATCTTCTCTAGGAATTTGCTACGTCCTTGAAGATTACAGCAGTGGTTACCACCCTTTGGTCCTCCGTGTGTTTTGGACTTCAGCTCCCAGAAATCCCAACTAGCTTGCCCACTTTTTGGAATTGTGGGAGCTGAAGTCCAAAACACCTGGGTGACCAAAGGTTAGGAACTACTGCTCTACAATAACTTTACATGGGAAGCTTAGTATGCTACGGGACTACAACTTCCAGAGGAAATGGGTGTAATTTTGGTTTACAAGGAAGGCCAAGTTAAAAATGGTAGCTTTCTGGTACTGCAAAATGTTTTATGGCACAATGAGATGAAATGAGGCCATTTATGTGGCTCTGTCTGCTATGATGTGTTTTATTGTAATGGAAATTGAGCAGAACAAAAGAAAGCAGGACTACAGAAAGGCGATACAGGTAAACATGTGGAGTAGGGGCAGGCATAAATCTGTTAGGTTCCAGTGACGCCTCTGTTTCAAGGTATCCTCTGTTTGGAGGGCTATGCACCAAGGTGAAGAACCAAAGAAAGGAGACTAGAGATACTGAAATGCACATTATGAGTTAATCTGGACATAACTTGTAATTTGGGTGAGATTTCTTTTTCAATTGTAGTAATAATTTACAAGTTTACATATATTTTTATATATTTGCAACTCACATAGAACAAACTCTCCTTTGTTCTCTCTCTTGGCAATGGAAAAATGGCCACACTCCTCTGAGGGCGTAAACAGGAGAAAATATGAAATTCTGTTTATATGTATGAGTGTATGCTATTTGTATGCTATTTGTATTTGTGTTCATGTTTCTGTGTATATGTGCGTTTACATAACTTCTTGAGCGTAAAGGTCGCAAACAGTCATATTAGATTATATCCCAAAGGGGTATTTATGCATGCTGTTAGTGTCTGAATGAATGATAGTGTTGCAACAGTACAAAAATATGTGCTGTTTTAAACTATGGTATTCAGAGCCATCCTGTCATGTGACATAACAAGACACACAGACTTCCCCTTCAGTACTCCTTATTCATCTGGTTCTGTCTAAACCCATAAAGCATTTTATGGCCTACTCAGCCTCATAAGTGATGTTCAGATGTAACGTGTCTTAAATATAGTTACTGTATTAAAGGAAATGGCTTTTGCTTCCTGGGTTCTAAATGTGTCTCAGCCAATAACCTGTCAAGTTAACGGCACTCCTAAAATAAGAATCCTGAGCACAGTTAAATAAAACCCACATAGGCCATATGGTGCTTTTTAAAATAAAAGCCATTATTCATGACCTATTTTTTAAATAATCTCAAACATGAACAATTGAATGCTAAATGTTTTTTTTCAATACCACGGGGTTACTTTTGTCACAAGCTGCCCAGCAAAGAAGTCAATGTATGGATAGACTGAATGATTAATAGTAGTCTTTGCTACGATTCCTAGCCAATGTGTTTGGAATTATTCATACAAATACTGATATGTGACTAGGAAGGATGTATGCCTTCTTCATATTATATTAGCGCCCCAGTTATTCTTTTAAAAGACACCATGTTATGTATCAAAGCAAGGTATCATTCACCTGTCACCCACCCCCATGTTTGTTTGCTCAATGTGTTTGAGATGTGTTCCAACAGGTGAGCGTTTTTGCATGTGATGAAGCCTGGAGGATGATTTCTCAAAACAGGATCTCTTGTCTTGATAGGATAGAAGAATGATGTTCCTACAGAGGACAAACGAGAATCTTCAACTTTGAATTATCTTATTTTGGTGGATCACTGCATAGATAGATAGAAATGGCAATGGGTGACTGTGGGTTTTCCAGGCTGTATGGCCATGTTCCAGAAGCATTATCTCCTGACATTTTGCCCACATCTATGGCAGGCATCCTCAGAGGTTGTGGGTGAAACATCAGGCGATAATGCTTCTGGAACATGGCCATACCCATCGGAAAACTCACCTCAACACAGTCATTCCGGCCATGAAAGCTTTCAACAACACACAAAAATGGCAATACCTAGAAAAATTAATGTATCTGCAGAAGGTAGTGTGTCCTTCATGCACTAGTATTCTGCATGCAGAGATTATTTGCTTAATTATTTTAATTATTTTGATAAAAATTGAAATAAATCATTCTGTCTCCACTCGACCAACTAGATAATGAATTGAAATGGAATCAGGAAACACATACTCTCTCCTGAAGGAATTATTTGGCTCATAATTAATGAAAGTTGGGAGAACAAATTAACTTTTTTGCTAAAGAGAAATGAAGGTAGATCAATAAAAGGAACAAATGGGGACCTCTTGATTGACTATGAAAAGGATAATAAAGGAAAAGACTAACGAAATAAAGTTAGGGGGGAAAGAGTAATATGAGTTATGAATTAAGAGAAGACACAACTTTGGAATGGAAGTCACTGTGTATTTGTATTATTATTATTATATTTTTTACTTTTTAATTTTTTTCTCTTTTTCTCTCTTTTACATCTTTTACTTCTTTTTTTCTAAGCTTTTCCTACTTTCCTATACGTAAATTGTTCCCCCTCTTTCCTTGATATTATATATGTTTCTGCTTTAAAGTAAAAATATTCTTTTTAAAAAGTTGGGGGAACATGAGTCTGGTGTTATACTGATGGCTCCTTGCTTGATCATTTCAATCCCAATTCGGTGTTCCCTATGTTCAGTGGAAGGAGCTTTCAAAATGCATTTTGTATATCTGTGTCTTGATTTTTTTTCATGATCCCCATGTGGCACATGGGGTTGCCATTTTCACTGCAGTTATAGTAAAGTCATAAAGGATTCACAGCCCCTCTTCTCCTAACTAACCATCTCCTTTTTTATTAGCAGTAGTGTAGCTATCCTAATATACTTTATATTCCACTCTATCTTCCCGAGGGGACTCAGGACAGATTACAGAACACATATACGGCAGACATTCAATGGCAATTATGCACTTAACAATACATAAACAGAGGTAACAGGCTTTTCCCATCTTTTCCATTTTCGGCATCTGAAGGCTGTAGTCGACTCCTGCCAAGGGGGTGAGGTTGCTGTAGCTCCATCTTGCTTGGCTTGCAGGGCTTGCAGCTCTGCAGAAATTGTTGGACTATCACTCCCAGCAGCCCTTGCTATTTGCTATGCTGGGTGTGGCTGCTAGCTGTTCCAGGTCAACATCTGTAGAGCTGCATGATCCCCCACCTTAAAAGTTAACAGTTTTATTTGTCATGGATTAATACTCATGTTCACTGAAAGATAGCAAATACGTTTATCAGCATTCACTTTCTTGCAGAGTGGGAAAACACATAATTAACTTGTGTGGCGAATAATAAATATTTTTAAATAGTTATACAGACACACAATATGATACAAATCATGAAAATCTAATTTTTAAGGGTGGAAGAAAATAAACAAACAATAAAACAGTGACCAGTCTTAAATGCCAGATAAATGCAAACGTTTTGGTGAAGTGTTGAAATGATTGCAAGGCTAGACTGAATTGCATAGTACCCCACATAACTCTTATTTTTTTGAGAGAGAAAATGTATATTCCATGCATTTCAAGTGTTGGGTATTATTATCATCATGTTATTTTTATTTATACCCCACGTTTTCTCCACAAGGAGACTCAAAAATGGCTCTAAATGTAGTTTGGCTCTAGATCTGTCTACCTGACAAGATATGATGTTACTCCCCTTTGCAGGTGAGTCAAGTACTGTTGTCACTCCATATGTGCCAGGCGGTGTGAGCGATGGGCAATGGCATACAGTGCAGCTTCACTATTACAACAAGGTAGGTGCTGACATTCTTTGATTTCTTAAAATATATTTTGAAATGTCAGTGATAATGACAGTGACACAAATTTGTCAGCATTCACTTGTATATTTCTAGAAACTTGGGGAATTTGAAGCAATAACAAAAGAGCTCTGAACTTTCTAGATTTTTCATGTGACTGTTTACATTGGGTATTCATGCCTTGAAAATGACAAGTACATTTAAGGAAGGACATCTCTAGCAGACTGAATTGTTTTTTATTGTGCTGCTCGTATATGTTATGATTCTGTGTTATGTGGGGGCAATCATGATCCTAATCCATTTAAGTGAATGGTTAAACACAAAAATTGAAAGTCTCTACATTTAAAAATTAATAAAAGCTACTTTTCTGCATGCATGGAATTTTTAAGGGGAAACCAGAAAGGAACTGAGTGAGCAATTCCTTACATCTACAGTCAAAACAGTTAGTGAGTCAGGAAAGTTATGTTCTGTTCCATTTCCTAATGTGAATTTTGGTTCCTAGTCCATGGAAGCAATATGGTTTCCATCTTTAGGTGATGCCTGCTTAGTTCTTGCTGTATCATTTCAGCCCAAGATCAGCTCCTTGGGCTCAGTGCAAGGACCTTCCAAAGAAAAAGTGGCCATCCTAATAGTGGACAAATGCGATGCATCCATGGCACTGCAGTTTGGAAGTGAGATTGGGAACTACTCCTGTGCAGCAGAGGGGGTGCAGTCCAGTTCCAAAAAGTGAGTCTTTTGTTGTTGCTGTTTGGCAGAAAAATCCTACCCAACTTCAAAGATGGGAAAAGAACCGATTTTGTCATTTTATTTTCCATGTCCAATTCGTGTATTAAGTTTGTATCAAAAAACAAGAAGGGTAGGCTTGGAACACAACCTCATAAGGGAACGGTGCCCTTCCACGACCCATTTGTTACCCAAATAAAACATGCACCTACATGAAGCCTATATAAGCATGTGCCTCTGGTCTTTTCTCTAGCTACAGAGGTTTGTAGATGAGTGCAGTTGCAGTTTTTGTTGGCTAGGTCTATACTCTTTTTCTTTAAGGTACAAATCCAGTCACAAACTTCCCATAGGTTACTGATGTTCTAAACAGCCTGTGCTCTAGGCGAAATGAAATTTCCTGTATTTGAGGGTTTATAATAGTTGGGAAAGATTCCCATATACACAAAACAGATGGTGTGTTATTCCAGGAAGTGTAACAGATCAAGTTGAAGACAGTGGGATGTTTAGACATTAGCCTCATCTACACAACATTCTAGAGGATTCTGTACTGCTCACATCGACAACACGTGACCCTAGATGCTTTTGGACTGCAACTCCCATCAACCAGTGATGAAATTGCAGTCCTTCAACATTCATAGGATTGTATACTTCGTAGTGTGGTGTATTCTAAATGTGTGCATCAAGCTGAGACTGAGTTTGTGGAAAGTCTGATGTCCCAAATCATTCTGGCTGCCCCCAGCTTGTCCTCAAGCCTGCATGCTGTCTAAGGGGAGAGTGTGAAGTGTGTGCTGCTTTCATGTCTAATCGCTTAAGCATGGAGCTTCTGCAATTCACTGCATTTAAGGCAAAGAGCCATTCCTAGCTTCACTGTAGCAGAATTCAGACCCTGTGCCTCATTTGCTGGGCTAAAATGCCAAGCAGGACAGCTTCCATAGATGCCACTTATGGGCTTTTTCTTCCTTCAGGTCATTGGACCTCACTGGGCCTTTGCTTCTTGGAGGGGTCCCCAATCTGCCTGAGAATTTCCCCGTGGAGCACAGGGAATTTGTGGGGTGCATGAGAGATCTGTACATTGACAGTAAACGCATTGACCTGGCTTCCTACATTGCAAACAATGGAACCTCCACAGGTAATGTCAGCTTCTTCACCATGGCTCTTGCAAAGGCATCCTCTCCCAGATCATCCCTCCCTTCAATTTGTGAAATTGGAAGAGCTTCATCACTGCTGGCTTGGTAGCTCAGGGTTCACAAATACCGTATAGACCCCAGCCTTACTCCTGAAATAAGAGAGGCTCCCTCCCATATTTCCTTCTGTCCTATGTGCTGTATAGTGAAATTGCATGCCCATTTTGCTGAAGATATGTTTGTACCCATAGCAGCACTCATGCTTTTCCACTCCTCATATAAGACATGAACTAAATTAGAGTACAGATCGAATGGGGAAAGGCTCTGTGCTCTACTTGCAACCCTTGGGATACTTGTTTCAAAAACGTCTTGTCTGTTGTGAATGTCTTGGAGGTGACCAAGTCAGAACTGCATTGATAGCCTGATGCTTAGATTTCTGGATGAGCTGGCCTTTCAGGAAAGGTTGGGTGTCTGCTGCAGCTTCTAGCCAATGTATTGTGTTGTACTTGCAAGTTGTTTCAAACTTACGGAAATATTTTTCTTGGCATAATTTGTTTAAAGTGAGGTTTCTTTTGCCTTCTTCTAAGACTGAGAAAGTTTGACTTGCCTAAGATCACCTCATAGGTTTCCATGGCTGAGATTCAAACTCTCATCTCCAGAGTCCTAGTCCATCATGCTCATTCTCTAGACTTAATTGGAGTTCAAGCAGGCCTACTCACATCGGTGGGGCCTAAAGTAATAATGATTTAGGTCCACTGATTTTAGCAAGTTTACTGTTAATATCTGTAAATCTGGATCTAATACAACAGGATCTAATGCTGCACCCAATAGAACTTAACACCACCAGAGAACTTACATCAGAAAACGTTTCTGCCGATTATTAGTCTAAAATGTTAATAGAGGGGTAGGCAGTCTAGGGCCATTCTGTTGTGGAATACAAATCCCATATTTTCTTACCATATCATGGCTGGGGCCAGTAGAGATTATACACCAAACTATCTGAAAAGCATCAGAGTGGCTATCCTTAGTTTAGAGCAGTGGTTCTCAACTGTGAGTCCCCAGATGTTTTGGCCTTCAACTCCCAGAAATCCTAACACCTGGTAAACTGACTGAGATTTCTGGGAGTTGTAGGCCAAAACACCTGGGGACCCACAGGTTGAGAACCACTGGTTTAGAGCCTGTTCTCATAGTTTGCAAAAGTCGAGGATTTGAGCCAAGTTAGAAACGACCTGGTTAACAGTTTGGTTCTTTGTCTCCATCCCTATGCCATTAATGTATCACATCCCCAGGTTGCCATGCCAAGCACTCCTACTGTGATTCAAACCCTTGCAAGAACAGTGGCACCTGCATTGCGGGCTGGTCATCCTTCACCTGCGAGTGCCCAATAGGCTTTGGAGGCAAGGACTGCAGACATGGTGAGTATGCAGTAGGACCCTTTTGTTGTAACAACACGGGGCAATATTGCTTAGATGAAGGAGCTGCTTTCATCCACATGCAATGACTTATTGCTACATTGCTCCCCCATCTTCCCCACCATGGTGAGTATAATACAGAGGAGAGTGGAAGTAAATGAACATTCAGGGAGAAGACCAAGAATGTTATGGAAAGCAAACCAGCAACAAATTGCACCATCTTGACTTTCTAAAGCAGGGGTGCTCATTAGGTAGCTCGCGAGCTACTAGTAGATCTTCAGCCCTCTTCCAGGTGATCTTCGGGCCTCACCAGTCGGATGGGGTGCTCCTTCCATGCACGCGCACACCCTGTGTGCACGTGCGCTCCTGCTGCTGGCTTCCGCTCTTGCAGTGCTTTTTTCGCCTGCGGGGCATTGCAGGAAGAAGGAAGCATGAGGCGGGGCCCCTGGAGGGAGCGCCCTGCCTCTCATCCAGTAGCAACTGTGCAGCCTCCATTGCCGGCGAGACAGGCAGGGCGGAGCGCTCCCTCTGGATGCCCTTATTTCTCCTTCCTGCAATGCCCCGCAGCCGGAAGAAGGGCTGTGCGGGCAGAAAACAGCAGCAGGAGCATGCGCAGTGGCGGGAGCGTGTGGCGGCGGGAGCGCGCGATGGCGGGGGCAGGTAGATCTTTTGGACTTGGTTGCTTTAAGAGTAGCTTGCATACTGAAAAAGTGTGAGCACCCCTGTTCTAAAGGGTCTGTTGGATGATTGGAGGGTGTAACGGAAAAACTACCATATTTTCTGGTGTACTAGATGACTTTTTAAGCCTGGAAAATCTTATGAAAACTTGGGGGTCATCTAGTACGCCAGAAAATATGGTATTTTTTCCGTTACACCCTCCAATCATCCAACAGACCCTCTAGTATGCCAGATATAAATTAAAATAATAACTAAAAGAAGGAATAAAATCTCCCTTAGTGGTGCGGCCTGAGGAGGGAGAGAGGAGGGAAGGGGAGGAGGAGGGAGGGAGGGCATGGGGAGGAGTGGCAGGCTGCGTTACCATGGAGACTGGCTGGGGGTGATGGCCTGCTGGACTTTCCTTGCAGCTCCCGCTCTCCATTCAAGGACCTCCTCTGCCCTCGCCGCTTACCTTCTCCAAAGGCTTAACTAGACCCAAGGAAGTGCCTTTGGACGCCAACTCCCAGCAGCGCTGGGCAGCAGTGTGCCTTGGATGTGCTCCCAGAGGCATTCTGGGAGCCAAAGGAGTCAGAGAACTACTGCTCCCAGAATTCCTTTGGGAGCACATCCAAGGCACACTGCCACCCAACGCTGCTGGGAGTCATCTTCCAGAGGCCCAAGGAAGCGTATCTGGATGACTCCCATCAGAGCTGGGTGGCGACGCGCCTTGGATGTGCTCCCAGAGGCATTCTGGGAGCAGTAGTTCCCTGACTTCACATCCAAGGCACGCCGCCACCCAGCGCTGCTGGGAGTCATCTGGAGGCGCTTCCTTGGGCCTCTAGAAGATGACTCCCAGCTGCCTGAGCTTCAACATGCCTTGGATGTACTCTTTGAAGCATTCTGGGAGCTAACGGAGTCAGGAAACTACTGCTCCCAGAATGCCTTTGGAAGCACATCCAAGGCACGCTGCCACCCAGTGCTGCTGGGAGTCAGCATCCGGAGACGCTTCCTTGGGTCTAGGCAAGCTCAGTGGCCTTCGGAGGAGGTAAGCAGCGAGGGCAGAGGAGGTCCTTGAATGGAGAGCAGCGTGGGCCACGGGGGCATCGTTTTGGAAGAGG
Organism: Anolis apletophallus; assembly: GCA_030556195.1. Lineage (NCBI taxonomy): Eukaryota > Metazoa > Chordata > Lepidosauria > Squamata > Anolidae > Anolis > Anolis apletophallus. Next base: position 39,222,187 of record JARBWK010000001.1, on the reverse strand, counting down.
GATAGTCTTAAACGCTGAGTATATCCCTAACTCTGTATTTTATCTTTAAAAGTTGGGGGGTCGTCTTATACCCCCAGTCGCCTTGTATGCTGGAAAAATATGGTAATTATAATGGAGGTTTTGTCTATGTTTATTTATGTTGATATTATGGCAAAGGCAGGCAGGAGTTGGCTACATACGATTGGTCAATGCCTCACTATGATTGCGTAGCCTCTGCAGTAGAAATGCATCCTTTTTAGAGTGGCTAGCAAGAAAAGGGGGCGGAGCTAGCTGAGTAGAAAAGAGGGAACATTTAAAAAATGAGTCTCTAGCCAAATTTTATGAAGTTTATTCTTCTCTCCCCCCTTTATCAGCATTATTGCCTAGTGCATACGTATACATATAGGTTTATGGATGGCAAAGGGTGGCATATTAAAAATTAAATTAAAAAGGGAAGTTCCCTTTCTGCCAAGAAAAAGATTTATTCTCCTCGCAGAGAGTATCTTACCCCAAGTAGTAAGCAAAGGTTTATTGTTTAAGTGGCTGAGTTTTGGAAAAACTCTGTTTATATTAGCAGAAATAAATCGGGAAGGATGAATTCTGAAAAGAAATATTTTTGAGCAATATGTCATTGGACACATTACTCAAAATCATGGATGGGCAATTACCAGCCCTCCAGGTGTTTTGGACTTCAACTCCCAGAAATCCTAACAGCTGGTAAACTGGCTAGGATTTCTGGGAGTTGAAGTCCAAAACACCTGGAGGGCTGGTAATTGCCCACCTTTGCTCAATATGTATACTTGGGGGTGCCCTTGAAAAGTGTTCAGAAGCTGCAGCTAGTGCAAAATCCAGTAGCCTGACTGGTATCAGGTGTACATTTTAGAAATATAATAGCAGTCCTGTAAGAACTACACTGACTTCCCAGATCAAATCAATGTGCTTGTGTTGACCTACAAAGCCCTAACAACTTGGGATCAAGATACCTGAAAGACCACATCCTTCCAGAAATGTGAGATCTTTAGGAGAGACTCTGTTTCATATTCCAACACTTCATGAAGCTAAAGTAGTGGGTAGCAGCACCTTGACTGTTTTAAATGTTTGAAATTGCCCTATTTTAGCCATTTAAAATTGATGTTTAGGATTATTTTAGACTGCTTTTAGTAGTTTTTAAAGAGTATTTTAATGTATTTAAAATGTTTGATATTTTTATTGTTTTAATGAGGTTTTTCATCATCTTAGGAGCCTTTGTGATCTGAGAGGTGACACAAAAATATCAGAGACAGGGAGACTTTTGTTTCAGGATGTCTGAGGCATGTTTTATGATCAATTCTGACCTTCCTTTTCTATCAAGAAAGTTGATAGACGTTTCAGAAATTAGAACTGTGTACACAAAGGATTTGAAACCCTTAGCTGTTTACATCCCAGGAGCAAACTGAGGTTATGGACAGGTCAGATACTTATTGAGCCCGAGACTCTAGTTTAGAACCAGCCTTTAGTGAATGTTTTGGGCAGGATAGGAGTTCTGATCTCTAATTACAAAACTTGGCTCTTAGTGGCCTCATAAAAAACAGCTTTTCTAGACTCTCATCTGAAACCCAATAAGTCTTATCTGACCTTTCGGTTCCACAGGGATCTCTTCAGATGTGTTCTGTCTTTTGTTACTGATGTTCAGGTGCAAAGCACACTAAATTATATTACAGAGGGGAAATATGTGTGTGTGCCTTCAAGTCCCCTGTCGACTTATGGCAACCCCATGAATTTTGTATAGTTCTCTTAGGCATGAATACTCAGGCGACTCAACATATCAAAATCCTGACTTTCTCTTTATAATCTGTGTGGCAATGAAGACATCGTTTTTGAGCATTGAAGAAGGAAGCACATTTAGGAGGTGATCAGTCCTAAAATCCACAATTTTATGTGCCTTTTGGTATGTTTTTAGAATTTAGAGGCACCATTTATCACAAAATTTAGAAATGTGTGATGGCTGGAGGGTAGATGCATTCCAGCCCAGACAGTTGTCTGGAAAGTTAAGATCACATTGCTTCCTTTTTGAAACCTTTGAGCATTCCTACTTCTGAAATTCTTTCTGCAAAGAATTTAAGCAAGATCAAACCTCTTAACACTTTTTTGCAGGCTCAGTTCAGGTATCTTTTCTTGTTGTGAAAGCAAAAGCAGAGAAGTTATAGCAATGAAAGAAAAGAGGCTGCTTAGTGACAAGCGTCTTCATATGGTTCTTACCTCCATTATCTTTGAAACTGTTTTCCCCCTCCAGCTATGCATCATCCCCATCATTTCCATGGCAACAGCATTCTTTTCTGGGATTTCAAGAACGAGCTGAAGATCTCCGCACCTTGGTATATGGGCCTGGCATTTCGGACACGCCAGCTGAACGGAGTGTTACTTCAGGCCCACGCCGGCCAATTCGTCACCATACGCTGCCAGGTATGGTGCTGGTACTTACAGGAGAAGTGCTTGCAAGTCCCCGCTTCTATCAAAGATTGTATCAAACATCCAAAGATGTTTCTCTTGAGCACTTAATTTGGAAGTGACAACTCCCACAGCAGGTGAAATTAGAACGGACTGTTGTAGCAAGGATCTCTCTGTAGCAAAGGAAGACTTATATCATTTTGTCATGCAGGATTTATAACAGGGAAAATGATGTTATAGCTGTGGGGATGTTCTGTGTTGTGGCTTCACGCTGACCTTGAAGATATATAGTCCTGTCTGAGCAGCTTTCTTAATGTGCAGTGTATCTGTGAATAATTAAAAGCAAGAAGTAAAGCTAGCCTGAGCTGTCACAGTCTTGCTTACAGGGTAGATTGTTTCTGTTCTAGCTTCAATGGTTCAAGATTATCACATGCCCTCAACTGGCAAATATCATTGGTGTGGGTTACAAATATTTTTTAAAAACCAAAATAGTCAATAAAAACACAATGAAAAGAAATTAGCCAAAAGGTTTATTATTATTAGAGGAAATGTGATAGCACTAGAGCTGAAAGAGTAAAGGCAATAAGAAGTGTTAACAATAATGATATACAGAGTGCTTGTCAAACACCAGAGTGCTGGTGTTTGAAAATTACCACATTCAGGGCATTTCACATGGAAAATGCTAAGAAGGTTCTTTCTTTGCTGCTTTACTGTTTCTTTAGCTGGACTCTGGGCTGCTCTCCTTTATGGTGAACAGAGGTTCTGGACGCACCACAAAACTCCTTATGGATCAAATGCAGCTCAATGATGGAGCATGGCATGACCTTCAATTGCAGCTCCAGGACATACGCAGTGGCCAAGATGCTCGTTATATTGTCACCCTCAACCTGGATTTTGGATCCTACCAGGTGAGTCCTGATAACAGTTGCATCTTATTCATCTCCACATTGGGAAACATATTACACACATTAGATCTGGAGTCCCTTAAGTGAATCTTGTCCTCCTCATCTGCCCCTACTGTGTTCAGCAGTCTGGTTCCCTTCACATTGAGACCTTATTTTCTTTGTGTCCATCTCCGTAAACATCAGGAAGGGGCAATCTGTGGCTTATTGCATGAGCAGATAGACTCCTCCTCCTAGATCAGGAATGGGGAATGTGTGACCATCCAAATGTTCTTCTTTCTTTCTCATTGACTGACTACCCTGACTAGGAATGATGGAAATCACTGTTCAAAATAATCTGGATCAGAATTCTCAATGGGTTGTTGTAGGTTTTTTGGGCTATATGGCCATGTTCTAGAAGCATTCTCTCCTGACATTTAACCGGCATCTATGGCAGGCATCCTCAGAGGTTGTGAGAAACCTTGATCTAGAAACTACAACTTGCCATTTCTGCTTTATATGATTAATATTAAAAGGCCCATCCTGATCTACAGTTTTCTCTTTGTTCCTTTAAGGAACATGTTACAAGCCCAGAGATTCCCACAAAGTAGTCTGTGAAGGTGAAATGGCAGCCTGCAGGCTTTGGTAAAGGATGTGAGTCATAGTGTACCTATTCCATTCTTATGAACTGGGCTTCTCTTCTCAGGACACTGTTGTGGTTGGCAATGAGCTGCATGGCCTGAAGGTGAAGCATCTCCATGTTGGGGGAATCTTAGAGTCTGGTAAAGTGCATCATGGTTTTACAGGCTGCATCCAGGTGAGTTCCAGCAGTTTCCCAAATTCCAGGTTTTCTCTTCTTATCCATGTTTTGATTCACAGATGGGCTGTAGTCACAAATGGGAAGTTAACTCACTTTCCACAAGCCAGATGCAGAAACCAAACCAGAGGACCTTCCTTTGGGTGCTGCCACTCTTTTGTAGTTATCTGAGTCAGGGACCTCAGGGTAGCTAGGACCCCCCAAATATTTGGTTGTAAGAAAAAGGAAAGCACGAGAATGCTTGACAAAGTCTGGATGTCTGATTGTCAGCACTGGAAAGATTAGCCAATTTCTACAGTACATAAATAACATGCAGTTCAAAAAATGGGGTTAGGGGAACTCTTGCTAATTTGGGTAAGGCTGAAGCTCATAAAAAATGCTTTGCACGTTGAATCTTTGAGCTTCAATCTCTGGCATTTCCAGATGAGGCTGGAAAAATATTTGCCTGAAAGTCAGGAGCATCTCTATCATTGAGCATCAATAGTACTGGGCTGTATGGACCATTGATGTAAGACAACTCCCTGTGTCCCCATGACAGGATTGTTTAAGATGCCCAAGATCTTTTCATTCAAGCCCAGCCCATTTGGTGGAAGACTGCAATGCCTTTTTTCACTTGACTTTCAGGGCGTGCGCTTGGGGGGCACAGCCACTGGGACTGCATTACCCAAGCCCAGCAGTACTTTGAACGTGGAGGCAGGATGCACAGTGCCCAACCCTTGTGACTCCAACCCTTGCCCTGCCAACAGTATATGTCAGGACAAGTGGCAAAGCCATTCCTGTGTATGCCAGCCAGGTAGGAGATATACAAGCAATGCAGGCTCGCACTCTTGTCCTTTTAACTTTTGGTTTGTGTTTCCTTTCTTCTTTATGTTTCTCCTTTGTTTTGGAAGATATTTTCCCCTTCTAGTGTTGGTGCATACAGGTAATGTATGTGCAGTGTTCATGTACACATATATTACTTGCACACTTTCTCTCTTGAGTCATTTTGTGCCTTCAGCAAAACAAAATGAACTATGTCCAAACTAAGGTTTTGCTTTTGTTTTTTTAAAAAAGAGAGAGAAGGGTGTGATGTTCCTCTTGAAAATAGCAATATGCATATATAGAGAGAGTGTAATTTAGGATATAGTTCCTTGCATATATCAGGACTCACAAAAGACGAAGCACCATGGGGCTGGTGTGGCATTCATTGTTCTCTCTTATTGTCCTTTTCCAGTTTCAGTCGTGAAAAGAAAAATAAATACTCATGTGAGCTAAATATATTGATGAAAGATATGGAAATCAAGCATATTTGCAACACCCTTATAATATTGTTCTGATCATAGCCTTAGTCTTTATTTCACAATGTCAATAGTGGGGGAAGAAAGGAGGTTTGGTTATGCAACTTGATTCCCATTAATGAACTACAAGTTCTGTTCCCCACTTTCAGAGAATTTCTTCTATGGAGTCCCAGATGTTTACATTGATATATGTTTTCCCAATACCACTATGTATTCATTCTTTCAGGGCACTATGGCAGGAGCTGTTCTGATGCCTGTCATCTGAACCCTTGCAAAAACAAGTCAGTGTGTCGGAAGAGGCCTAGTGCTCCCCATGGCTATGTCTGTGAGTGTGGTGAAAATCACTTTGGGCAGTATTGTGAACACAGGTGAGATCAAGAACCAGCCCTGTATTTTCCAACATCCCACCAGCCTGACTAAGGAATACTACTCCCCTCGTTGTAAGGTCACCTCAACTCTAGGAGCTTCTAATCATTAATGGTTAGATCACTATGAAGAAACTTGTACTCCAGTTTTTTACTACTGAGGTTTGCTTTCTGTATGTCAACTTATTCTGAGTTTAAAGGCTGGTTCACAATTTATGTTTCGGAATGAAGTGATTTCAGCTAATCAATTTCAAACAGACAGGTCTGGACATTTGTGCCACTCCACTCCCAAGATATGATTTATCCACATGCATACACAATCTACAATTTTTTTTTACTGTTTCAGCAAGACAGCAGAAACAAGTGGTTTATCAGGATTCTGAAAGATCAGAGCCAGGAAAAGTTACTTTTTCTGACTTAAAGTGTTTACAGAGGCTGATGGAGAATTCTAAGAGTTGTATTCTTCTAAAAATAATGTTTCGAAGATCCCTGAAAATTTGTTAATTTCTTGCAAACTCTGTTTAGCACATCAGACCCCACATTCTGAACATAGCTTGGACAGGCCTATTTCGTTGTGAAGCTATCAAATGGTGCTTTTTTGTAGGGCTGAAATTATTTCTTCATGAATCCCTTCGCTCTGCTAATATTTTCTCAGTCATCTGCAGCTGCTTTATCATTTAAGCTTATGGAGTGCTCCTCCTCAGGAACAATATTTCACTTCTATTAGAGATTGCATAGTGAGTGTATGAATGTTTTGACACCAGCCAGCCAATCAGATTGGTCTTTACGATGATGTCACAAAGTCAATTGGGAAGGAAAACAATGCTTTCATTCTTGAAAAATGTATTGCCTCCACCATGGAACCTCTATTGCTGCTACAAAGTTTCCCAGTAATGTATTGTAATAATTTATCATCTATCTATAGAATATTGTACTGAAAACCACAGAATAAATGTGGAAATCCAGGTCTTCAGTCAGTAAAATGGCCCAACTGCTCACATTCCAGGTTTCTGCATTTTCACTTGCTAAAAGTCTCCAAAGATGGCCGCGGTGAGCAGCAGCAGAAACGCTGAGCTCTGCCGGGTCTCTGAAGAAACCCCCCAGAGGATAGCTTTTTCTGCCTTTTCCACCTGGCCAGCTATCCCTGACGGGGAGGAGGTCCCCTGGAGCTCCAGGGGGCTCACCTGGTCCCCAAGAGACCCGTCGGCTGGTCACCTGCTGCCCTTAGAGGCCCTCCAGTTGGAGGCTGAGGCCGTCCTGGAGGTCGGCCTAGAGTCGACGACGGCGTCCAGGATCCGGGCGAGTCGGGAGTCTGAGGCGCTGAGGAGGCCCATCTGCAGAGCTCCTTTGGCTGGGTCCCCGGTCCCCTGGCCGGGCCTGGGGCCGGACAACCAGCTGTTGGATAACCAGCTGTGTGGACCGGCACTGGGGCCTCCTGCCCCCCCCCCACTAGCCATTCAATGGGAGGCCGCCACCTCCTCCCCCCGCAGAAGGACTGAGGACGCCCCTGGAGCTCAGGGCGAGCTGCAAGGGCTGCGGGACGCCATAGATGAACTCACCTCCTCCCTTGATGCCGTCGGACGATTGGTGAGGCGACTATCTAGCCGGTGGGGTCTGGCCTTGGGGCCTTCGCCCCGGTCCCCTGGCGAAGCTGAGGAGGGCCTGACCCGGCCTGCCTCCTCCCCTGCTTCCCTCCCTGGGGCTGCTGGAGGGACCCCCTCCTGGGCCGCGTGGGCCTGCGGCTCCCCTACCGGGGGCCCAGAAGTGGAGATCTGTCGCGTTTGCGGCGCTGACGGGAGACGCCCGGCTGGGCCTACCGCTCTGCGAAGGCCGCAACCGGGCGCTGGCGGGCCCCGAAGAGAGGACGATGAGAGCGCGACCGAAGAGAGTGCGGGGGCGTGCGATTCGGCGATGGACCCCTGGAGCGACCTTCCCCTGGCCACACATCTCCCCACCCTGTCAGTGGAGTCGCGGGAGGAGGCCTCAGCCAGGGAGGGATTGCCTGGTGAGAGCCACCCCGGCGGGGCTGGTGTGGAGCCGGGGAGGGCCCTGGGTGCCCACTCCCCCCTATCTCCAGCTGAAGGGGCGTTGGTGGCATACCCCAATATGGCGCCGAGCTCTCCTGGCTCGGCGTTTTTGGCTCCTCCCCCCCGGCCGTCGTCACCGGCCATAACCTCTCCCCGGCTGAACTGGAGCCTCCAACAGCTCCGCCTCCTGTTGTTTCATCCTCTGCTGCCCCAGGGTGGCCCGGCTCCCCGGGCATGACGCCAGGATCTCTGAACATCTCTCAGGTCCTGGCGAGGGCCCCGGGGGGACGGCCTGGACGCCGTGCCGGCCGCCTGCCCGCCGATCTGGCGGCTAAGCTCACCTCCCAGTGCCCCAAGCTACCGGGCGCTGGTCGGAAGAATCCACCGAAAAGCCACCTGGGCCAAGCGCGACGCCGACGGCTGAGGAAGAGACGCAGTCGAGCTGGCAGCCGCCTGCGCCAGCCCCCGCCGACTTTATCCATTCAGCCTGCTACTTTAGTAGCTGACACTAATTCGGACCTCACGATTGCCAGCAGCCCGAGGGGCCCCAATTGCGACCTGGGGTCCCAACAGCAGACTGTCCCTTCGCCCCCAGCTATAGCCCAGGCTAGCCCTGAGCCGGTCCGGGACTTACCAGCTATCCGAGATGTAAACCAGCCCCCTCGCAGAAGAGTGAGGGTCAGCACGATTCGGAAAAGATCCTTCCGAACACGGACCTTCTGGGGGGCCAGTTATTCTCGGAAGGAGAACCATTTAGCTCAGGCCCACGATCTGACCCGGGCCGATCAGCTTGTCACTCCATCATTGGACCTGAAGGGTGACCCCAATAACCAAACGGGCAAGCTGCCCACGGGGCTCCACCAGGGACATGGGTGTCGGGCCAAGGATCGGGTATCAGCTCCCTGTGATGGGAATGGGGGGTTGGAGGCGACGAATGTCCGAGACCCCTCGCAGGCTTCCCCTTTTTACGGGGTATGCCGAAAACTGAACCCCAAACCAGCTTTTGTCAAGTGGGTCCATTGAGTATTCCAGTGATCTCGGGGCAGGGTGAGCACGGTAGGCGCAGGCCCAATGCTAATGTTACGGCGAGAACCGGTTCGAGTCGCAGACTGACTCGACCCGGTTCTGACCTGCGTCCTATCCCCAGACACGCTGTTGGTAGACATCCAGCTCTCCCGCCTTCCACTCTGGTGCTGGTCAACGCACGCTCTGTCCGGAACAAGACCGCCACTGTCAGGGAGTTTTGCGAAGATCTTAAAGCGGACCTGTTCTGCATCACCGAGACCTGGTTGCAGGAGAGCGACACCATCTGCCTCCAAGAAGTGGTCCCCCCTGGCTACGTTACCACGCACCAGAATAGGAAGGAGGGACGGGGGGGGTGGCAATACTCTCCCGAGATGGATTACACCTTAGAGCGATCCCTGCACTTGTCACCTCGGGGCTGGAAAGTGTTGGCCTAGTGTGGGAGTCCCCGGAGAGCCTGGCGATCCTGCTGGTGTACCGTGCGCCTAGCGCACCGGCGGAGAGCCTGGCGCGGCTGCTGGAGACTGTGTAGGAGTGGGCATTGAGGTTCCCCAGACTTATTGTTCTGGGGACTTCAATGTCCACGCCCGATGCAGCCTCCATTCCATCTGCAGCCACGGACCTAATTTCGACCATGGCGACATTAGGCCTCTCCCTGTGTAACTCGGGACCCACACACTCGGCCGGACACACCCTCGACTTGGTGTTCAGTGCAGGGGTTCAAGTGGACCTAGCCTCCGTAATAGAGGTTCCATGGTCGGACCACTGTGCTCTAAGGATCCGGGTTGAGCAACCGCCTCCCCATGCAAGGGCGCCGAACAGATTTTCGTTCGCCCAAGGAGACTTATGGAACCTGATAGGTTCCTGAATGCTCTAAGGGATCTGGAGTCTACCAGCGACTCAGTCGAAGAGCTTGTCCAGACTTGGAACACCTCACTGGCCAGAGCTCTCGACGAGATTGCTCCTAGGCGCCCTCTCCGACCCCGCAGTCATCGGTCCCCCTGGTATACAGGGGACCTCAGGACCATGAAGCGGGAAAGGAGACGGCTTGAGCGCAAGTGGCGGAAGCTCCGTGACGAAGCCTCAGCATCAGCCTATAAGCTACTAAAGGAGACTTATGAGCATGCTGTCAAGGCAGCCAAAAATGTACACTTCTCTGCCTTGATAGCGTCTGCAGGCTCACGCCCGGCCCAATTGTTTAAGGTGATTCGGTCTCTGACGACGGTCCCTACCGTCCCAAAAAACAGCGATCAGGCCCTTACAGCCGGTGCTTTTCAGAGCTTTTTTGCAGACAAGATACTGAGCCTCCGCCGGGACCTCCCAGCCACAGTTGATACAGTAAGAGAGCTAGAGACCCCGTGGCCCTCCGCCGGGCCCACCCTCGACCGGTTTCGGCCACTGGACGCAGATGCTGTTGACAAGATAGTGACTGCAGCTCGCCCTACCACCTGCTCCCTCGACCCGTGCCCCTCCTGGCTTGTTAGATCTTGCCTGGAGGGGTTACGTGGGCCTCTGTTGAATATCATTAACAGCTCCCTTGAGCAAGGAGTTTTTCCAGAGTGCTTGAAAGAGGCGGTGGTGGCTCCATTACTGAAGAAACCATCATTGGACCCTGCGGTTCCCCTCCAACTACCGCCCGGTGTCGAATCTTTCGTACCTGGGCAAGGTGGTTGAGAGGGCAGTAATGGAGCAGTTGCAATCCTTCTTGGATGATGCAACATGGCTTGACCCCTTCCAGTCCGGCTTCCGCTCGGGGGGCACGGGACGGAGACGGTCCTGGTCTCCATCACAGACCAACTCCGCTGCCAGCTTGACCAAGGCGGGTCTGCGCTGCTCGTGTTATTGGACCTCACGGCAGCGTTTGACACGGTCGACCACAATCTCTTGATCCACCGCCTGGCCATGGCTGGAGTGAGGGGGACAGTCCTTAAATGGCTGGCCTCCTTCCTCCGCCAGCGGTCTCAGCGTGTGAGGAGGGGCGGGGTGGTCTCCGAGGGTTCCCCATTAGTGTGTGGGGTCCCTCAGGGGGCCATTCTCTCCCCTCTGTTATTTAACATCTACATGCAGCCGCTTGCACAGCTGGTGCGGAGTTATGGGCTGACCTGTCACCAATATGCTGATGACACTCAGCTCATTCTGAGGATGGGGGGCAGGCCGGAGTCCGTCCCGATAATTTCCAACACTGCCTTGAAGCCGTTACTGGATGGCTGCGAGCCAGTAGGTTGAGGGTGAATCCGGCGAAGACGGAGATCTTGTGGCTGGGCCACCCGGGCGGGATGGGTGCTCAGCTCCCGACCCTGGACGGTGCGGCACTTCAACCAGCGCCGTCAGTGAAAAGCCTGGGCGTCCACCTGGACTCCCAGCTGACCATGGAGGCCCAGGTCTCCATGGCCAGCAAGGCTGCCTTCTTTCACCTCCGCCAGGCGAGGAGGCTGGCCCCCTATCTCTCCCGGAATGACCTAGCCACGGTGATCCAAGCCACGGTCATCTCGAGGCTAGATTACTGTAATGCGCTCTACGTTGGCCTGCCTATGTCGTCGATCCGGAAGCTCAAGCTGGTGCAGAACACCGCCGCCCGGCTCCTGTCTGGGGCTCCAGCAGGTTGCCGAATAACTCCAATCTTGCGGGATCTGCACTGGCTGCCCATTGAGCACCGGGTCGCCTTCAAAGTGCTGGTTCTTACCTTTAAGGCCATTCACGGCCTGGGGCCAGCGTATCTGAGGGACCGTCTCGCCCTATATTGCCCACCGAGATCACTGCGGTCTGAAGAGGCCAACTTGCTCGCAGTTCCATCTGCTAAGCTGGCGCGCCTAACATCTACCCGCCGGAGGGCGTTCTCTGTGATAGCTCCCACGCTATGGAACGCCCTCCCGGCTGAGGCCCGAGCCCTGGGGGACCTACTCCCCTTCAGACGGGCCTGCAAAACATATTTGTTTAGGCAGGCCTTTGGGGAGTAGACCCTCACACACGCCCGGTTCTGATTTTTTGATTACCTGCTGTGTAATTGCTACTTTAACTGTTTTTAACTGTTTTAATCTGTATTGCTTGTACTGCTTTGTTTTATGTATCTCTGGCGCAATGCCAGTGCTTGTGAGCCGCCGCGAGCCTCCGGGAGTCGGCGGTGCAGAAATCACAATAATAAATAAATAATAAATAAATAAATATGGCCATCAATAAGGTAGTATTCTGAATTCAGAACATCAGGTATCCATCCACCTGACTTTTTTCCCTACAGGATGGATCAACAGTGTCCAAAGGGCTGGTGGGGGAATCCAACATGTGGGCCCTGCAACTGCAACACAGCCAAGGGATTTGACCCAGACTGTAATAAAGCCAACGGGCAATGTCACTGTAAGGTGAGTGGACAGGCAGCTTCTGGCTTTGCAGAATTACGTGATTCTTTGGATCTGAAATGGTACATGACTCATTTTGCCCTTGGTTTGCAATATTGCCTTTCACCTCTGTTCTTGGCTCTGCAACTTCATTGCTCTGCAACTTCATTGCACTCATACTTGGAAACAAAAAATCTCACCCTAATGCCCACTATTACACATTTTCTGTATTTCCCCCTTGGGATCACACACCAAAGCTTGACCCCAGCTTAATACCATGAGTTTAGGGTCAGTGTCTGAAAGTCCCTGGATTCTATAGATGGGAGGAAGACCCACAATAGTCAAAGAAAGCTGAAACCACTGTGGGAGCTCAGGAGGAGGAGAGTTTTCCATAATGGAGGAAGGGATTGTTTATGTTGTTTTATAATCTTCCTGACTGGATGTGTGGTGGGGGCTGCCATGATTTTCTGTTTACCTAATGCTGCTCCTTTCTTTGTCCCACCAGGCTACCCCACTTCTCCTGCTGTTTTGCTATGCTCCTTGTTTTGGCCCTGTCCCCTTGCCTGCAGTCTTGTCCACCCTTCACGTCTGCCACTCCTCTTCCTGTGACCCAGTTCTCTAACCGCCTACCCTGCCCCTTTCCCTTCTTTCCATAGGATTACCATTATCATCCCAAAGGGAGGGATTCTTGCCTTCCCTGCGACTGCTATCCCATTGGCTCCTCCTCGCGTTCCTGCGATCAGGAGACAGGCCAGTGTCACTGCAGACCAGGAGTCATTGGCCGACAGTGTAACAGTTGTGACAGTCCCTTTGCAGAGGTGACAGCCAGTGGCTGCCAAGGTGAGTACAGGCTGAAGGAGCATTGTCAGAACATCATTGGCAGCTCATGGCTCAATCAGGGAAGCACCTCTCTCCCCTTGGTTTAGGGGTGTGGAGCCCTTCCTCTGCCCAAAACAAAGCTTTTCCCAGGAGAAGGGTATGGATGCTATGGGCTGCTAAAAATACAGATAAATGGGTTCTAGAACAAATCACACCAGAGCTTCCCTAGAAGCAAAGATTACTAAATTGTGTTGTATATATCACAAGAAGACATTTATTATTTATTTATTTATTTATTAGTTCCACTTAATATACCGCTCTTTCTGGAGCCCAGAGTGGTTTACAGAGTTAAAAATAGCAATAAAACATAGCAACAAACATAAAAACACAGTAAAAACCAATATAAAACCCCAATTTAAATCCCATTCCCCACACTGCAACAAACAGCAGGAGTAGGATGCTGCATGACTCATTAGAAAAGACAACAATTCTTGGTAAGGTAGAAGGCAATAGGAAAGAAGAGGACTACATTCCAGGTGGAGAACTCAATCAAGGAAGCCACGGTCCTGAGTCTATAGTACCTAAGCAAGGCTGTTGATGATAGGGGTGACTTGGAAGTCTCTCATTCAGGGGACTATCACAAGTCAGAGTCAACTTGAAGGCATGTAATAATAACAAAGCCCTCCCTCTGCCCATACCAAAGCATTTCCCTGCAGAAATGGGTGTGTTTTTAAACCACTCGAGGCAAAATCCCCCTCTGTCCTTACTTCATCAGCCTATCCTTTCTCTGGAAGATGAAACTGTACTTCTAAAATTCTGAAGCAGTGGATATAATTACATGTCAAAAGAAATAATTATGGGAGATGGTAGCACTTTCACACTGTTTTGTAGAAGGAGCAGTCAGTGTCCAAGTTAGCATGGCATAGCAGCTTGAGCGTTGGACTATGACTGGCGATCAGGGTTTGCATCCCTTGAGCATGTTGCATTCTTTTCAATCTCCGAGGAAGGCAAAGGCAAACTTCTTCAGAACAAATCTTGCCACCCCCACCCCCCCTCCATGATTAGTTCTCTTCAGGGTTGACATAAGTCAGAAAAACTTGAAGGAGCATAGCACAAACAGTGCAGGTCTCCTCTTATTAAAAAATACTAATACCACAGATATATGAGTAAATGTAACAGGGTAGCTTGGACTGATTTTCATGCAAGAAGATGGCTCTGGTGGAAAATGGGAGTATTAAACCCTAATACTTCTTGATGCTCATGCCCTTGTTATTCTCTCTTATTAAATAGTAAATATAAACATTAAAATGCTCACAGTAAAGACAACATAATCTGTATTGAATCATTACTTATTATCCAGTCTACCCGTAGTTGCATGTTTAGTGACATAATTAATTATCTTGACGAGGACTCTGTGTCTCAACACACCCCTTTTGCTTTTGGCTCTATTTGTAAGACATTAATTACTTAGCCATAGAGTTCTTTATTTCTTCCATCCAGCTAATGTGCTCATTCTGGCCCCAGGAAACAAATGTGTATAAATTCCACATCAAATAATTCATTTATGCCCTGCATATGATTTGGAAGTAAAACTAATAGATCCCTTCAAAAGTTCACATCCAAATATTTATATCTTTAGTTGAATAATATCATCCAATATGTCAGGTGGTAGGTGCACAAAAACATCTGGTTCAATATATCTAGAATCTAGTATCAGTTTACTGTAATGTATCTGCTTTTAAATACCAGTGAAATTCAATTTTATGCAGACTTTCTTTCTAAATCACACTGATTAAATCTGAAAGTGCCTTTTCAGTGTTTTGAAGATCTCTCTGCCTGAGGGGAGAGGGACAGGACCACAGGACTCCAGGTGACTTTGTTTTTGTGCTTGGTGTTACAGTGCTCTATGATGCATGTCCCAAGTCCCTGAAAGCTGGAGTATGGTGGCCTCAGACCAAGTTTGGCTTGCCAGTTGCAGTGCCTTGCCCTAAAGGTTCACTGGGTAAGTGTCTTCCCATGACCAGAAGATGTGTTTATGAACAGCATGTTAATATCTATCTTCTTTGATTTCAGCAGACTCAAAAAGCCGAGAAAAACTCTTCTGCTAAGGTGTTCCATGTCTTTATGACTTCTCCTTCTAGCCCTAATCTGGCTGACCTTTGAAGCCATTGTTATCAATATGATTCCAAAGAAACTAGAACTGCTTTGAATCCTAACCCAGGGGAAAGAAAGGTGGGGTATTAAACAAACAAATGAATAAAAAGAGCCATAGAAGTCCATGCAACTAAAGGATAGAACAGTTATGGCATTAAACAGGATCTGTGTTAATCAGGCAACCAAGACTCTGAAGTAGCTAGCTTAGAGTATGAGCATCTAAGTGGCCGTAGTCTGAACCTTGGGACATTGTAACTGATCAGGAATTTAATTAAAGCCAAAGGTGTTGGCCATTTTCCCCACTGCCAGCTAAAGGTGATGGCTTCTTAGGATATGCATGAGAAAAGGGCAACCTGTGGCGCCAAGTCCCTTTTTATATTCCCCCAGACCCCCATAAGTCCTCACGCCAAATAAATAAATATATTTCACTCATTTTTAACATAAAATATTTTAAAAGGCACAAAGTTGCCTCCAGGTGGTGATTTTGCTAGTTTCATCCTTTCACTATTCCTTATTCCCATCGCTGGGAAGAAAAAACAGTTCCAAATAGGCCAAAACTAGAAGCAACATTTCATTGTCAAAAATGCCCCCATGTGGCCACTTGGAAGGTGCTGAATCAAAAACATTACACCTCAGGACAGTTGCCACCTCATATCAGAGGACGAACTATAAGCCTCTTGGTATTCCAGACTGCATCACTGGGATCATGATCTCAGAATGGGTTTGGCTTTTGAAAGGAGCTAATTGTGGCTCATTCCAAATTCATTCATTTTATGGATGGACCCATTCCAAACCAAGCCCAACGAAACATGGTTGCCATCTTTTTCTTGGCAATTAAATGGGCGGTGTGTGTATATTTAGTGCAGTTCCTCTGATGTCTCTATGAATTCATGCATCCCGCTGATTGACTCTTAGCATGGCATTTGGAAAGCTTGCCCTAATAACCTCACCAAAATTGTAGCCATTGTGCATCTGCATGTTTACCAGTAAGATAAAGTACACAAAGGATGCATCTGTGTTTTTGAATTAATGCAGTTTGACGCTATTTTAACTTCCATGGCTCAAAGCTGTGGAATCCTGGAATTTGCCATTTGTTGAGGCACCAGCACTCTTTGGCAGGGAAGACTAAAGTCCTGGCAAAATTGCAACTCCCAGGATTCCATAGCATTGAGCCAAGGTAGGTATCAAGTTTCATTAATTCTGCAGTGCAGATGCACCTGGGACCTTTCTTGAATTCAGATATTCTTATTTATTCTTATTTATTTATGGCATTTGTAGCCCACCTTTCTTGACTCAAGGCAGCTTACAGAAATTGGCAGAATTTGATGTCATACATTCATAAAGCAAAATTAAAAACATTCAACCTAATATTATAAAAACCATATAAAACATTAAAACATTAAAAACATATCATTACTAAATCTTGGCATCTAGTGCTATCTGAAGAGTCTGTATTATTGCATCAACACAAGAAAGACTTGCACAGGGAAGAGGGAGCAAGCTTGTTTTCTGCTGCCTTGGAAACTAGGACGCAGAACAATGGCTTCAAACTACAGGAAAGGAGATTCTACCTGAATATTAGGAAGAACTTCCTAACTGTGAGAGCTGTTCAGCAGTGGAACTTTCTGCTATGGAGTGTGGTGTGGATAATCTTTTTAAAGAGATTTTTAAAGTGAGGCTGGATGGCCATCTGCCAGGAGTGCTTTGAATATGATTTTCCTGCTTCTTGGTAGGGGGTTGGACTGGATGACCCATGAGGTCTCTTCCAACTTTATGTCTCTATGATTCTGCAAAGATCCCAGCCCCTCCCCAGGATACATGTGAAAGCCTCCACTGCGTTAAAGCTTTTAATCATGTCTTTTCTCTACATTCTTCTCTTCTTCCAACTCAGGTTTGCGAGGTGCAGGTAAGGCCCATTGCTTTCCGTTCCTCCCTCCTGCTTTGTCAGGGCTGTTTTGTGTGGCTTATCCATTCCCTGCTTCCTGCTTGAGGCTCCACCAGACCCCACGCTTTCTCCTGATGTTGCAAGGGCTGCTGGTTCTATTAAAACGCCTTCCCCGACTCCTGGTTCCTTCCTTGTTGTCCTGTCTGACCTTCAGCCACTTTACGTTTTCACCAAACACTAACCTGCAGAAATCACTCACTATCACATATACCCTGCTTATGCTTGTTGCCTTCATGCTTCTTTGTGGATTTGATGTAACTTAATAGACCGAAGAGTTTTGGAGCTCCAACCCAATGGATGTTGTATTCTGCACAGAGCTTGGAAGTAATGTGTTACAAGTAAGAATGTTACCTGCAACACATTGCTTTTTGGATAGTGACAATACCAAAGTTGTTAATTTTAAAAAGTGACACCACAGTTGGTATCAGTGTTACCTTTTTCTTTCTTTTTTCTTGTTGTAATGGACATTTACTTGTTATTTCTAAAATTTGCTTTTGGGGGTCATTTGAAGGGATTTGAGACCTTTTTGTATTTTTGATATGTTTATATTTTTTTAATGCGACATGCTACCGTAGTAACGCATTGTTCTTCTAATAATGATCGACAACTCATGTCAGTAAGTTACTTTGAAAAACAATGAGGAAGGTGCATCAAATTACTTTTTAAAAATAACATTCCAAGCTCTGGTTTTGCTTTTGTGTGGGATGTGCATTGTTTCCTTTCTCAGTTGTGAGCATTTGTCAAAATATGATAATGGAGCATATATATTTTATTTGGTGCATAAAACTAGTGAGAACATGAAAGGGGAACTAACGGCTGTCTGGTGTATTCTTCTTTTCCTTTCAGTTGGATAGGGTAGCAGGGTTTGTCTTTTGGCTGTTTCATGTGTTTCAGCATGTGTGCAATCAACAAGGAACTATAATCAGTACTCGCTTATTGGATAAGTCCATTTAAATGTTTGCATCTCACATGGCATTTAATTTGCATGCTTTAGCAGTGTTGGTGTAGGCCTTACAGTACAATCTCAGTATTTGTGATAGATATATGTTGCGAAATACCTAAAACCAGATATAATAGCAAACTATACTTTGGCTGGAAGCATACTACAGAATTACATTTTTGAGGGTGGGGGGAAGGTGGGGGGTAGATAAAACCAGACACAATTTTAGCAGGGAATATTTTTTAGAGTGTGGATAAGTAAAACCATGGGTATCAACTCTGTGGATAAGAAGAGTCAAACTGTAATTGTAAAGAAACACTTTATGGGATGGAAAGAAAAAGAAGGCAATTGAATCATAAAGAGCTCTGGGTTGTACCAATGATAAGACTTAATTAACTAAATGTGTAATGACACTGGCCCTGGCAGAATGTCACCCTTTCTCATTCAAGGGCAGCGATAATGACCTACTATGCCTGAAATGATACGGGATCACAGCTGTTATTACAGTGCTCATGTCTTTCCCATTCAGGTCATTGCTGAACGCACTTCTAGGCCTTCTGGTGAGGATGTTCTAGTTCATGCTGACCATAGTGCTGGTGGTGTTTGTGATACTGATAGTAGCATTAAGGATGTGTTAATGTTCCCACTGGATATCTATACAGCTTTTGTATAGATATTGAGAGTGCGAATCTGTTGGCTTTGGTGATCTTGGTGACCTTCCAATGCATGGCAATGATTGTTTCACAAATGGCAGAATCGTGTGCTATAGTGCTGTGTTCTGTGTTTTAAGCACACTTGATGGCTATTTTATATAAGTAGATAATGTGAAACTTGTTAAATCTCTAGCCCTTAGGATAATTCTATACATATATGCCTACATCCATGCTGAAGTGTGCCTGGTGTTGCTTGGATCATAGTACAGCTTAAGAGAACCAGGCGCCTCCTGTGTTAATGCCCTTTGATATGAAGACCCTTCAATTTTTTTGTCTCTTTTAAAATCTTACGAATTTTAATTTCTGTGGCTTGGCCTCCTCCTGTGTGCCAAAAACCTAAATGCCTAAGGCAGCCATAAAAAAGTCCTGATGTGTTATTGTAGGCCTGAGTTTTACTTCTAGTTTTTTAAATAAAAAAACACCTTCTGTTTTTTTAAACTTTGACTTAAAAGTAGCCCATTGGAAATTAGATTGACAATGAAACATTGTCAAATTTTGAGGCATCTAGAGTTATTTTTAAGAGTTTAGACAACCTCTTTTTCTGATAGTGTTTATTGTATTTTGCAATTTCATTTTGAAATTGATCCCAGAAGCTTGGACAATAACCAAAAAGTATCATTACTTTTTGAGGTATCAACTATTATTTCCTGATGAATTATAGCTGACCACTTCTTTTTGACACTACTAGCCCTCAAGGGAAATTTCAACTTGAAATCTAGCACTGAAGATAGGACAACAATCCAAAAAACTCTTTTAGGTGTGTCATTTGATGTCTCAGGGTGCTGCAACTGCCACAGAAATATACACATTCCCATTTATTAATCTGAGTGTGCCAACATAACTCAACAAACAAAGTCGCTGGCAAGGTATACCTAAGAGAAAAGGGGAACATATAAGCTTACCTCACCTGCTGTTCCCAGCATGCTAAAATGCATAATCTTTAAGTCAGGACATCAACATGAAAATAATTTTTAAAACATGAGGCTGGTGAAATAAAAAGACATCCTTGGGTGCCTTTTGGAAGATGCCTTTACATGGTCTCTATAGTGTTTTTCTTTACTATGCCAGGCTTACTCCACCTGTTTGTTCACACATGCCTATCATTTAGTTTTGAATAAAACATTGCTGAAACATCTCAAACTGTTCTTTTGACTGGGGTAGAAATCCATGCCCTATTCATTCCATGTTATTTCTGCCTCCAGTACAACTTTGTTAAAGAAGTAATGCTCGGGAATACAGCAACTTCTTTAACTGAAATAAACCTGTGTATTCAAAATATGAATGTAGTATTGGGGGTAATGTACATATAAATCCTTTCTTCTCACACTGGTATTCTGGTTCAGATTTCAAATACACACACACACCAGTGCTGCATGCAATTTCTAGCTACAATAACTCTTCAAATCTAAGAGTTTTGGTAAGGGGTCCCCAGTGCTTTTAGGGAAGGGGTCTTTTTGTCCTGTACACATCATCATCCCTTTCACTAACCACCTCTCAATTTTGTCCATTTGTTGGTACATACACATCTCCCTGTAAAGGCCTTCCTCTTGAATAAATACTGTAATATAGGCCTTTCCACCTATATAAACATGTAATGCAGATTATGTAGATGAAGCTAATAGGGAAATAAAATGGACAAATATTACCCATCCAAACAACATTAGATATGGTTGTGACCCATGCAAGTTAGTAAATATTCTGATGACTGTTTAGACTGCAGTCAGTTTTGTCCCCTCTAAATAATATATTTTCGAATCCCATTGACACTTGACATATCATTGTCAGGATTAAAGACCACTACTTTCTATGTTATGGGTTCAACAGCTACACAGTGAAAGACAGTGAAATGGTAGCATTCATCCATAGCTAGAAGAGTTCATGAATTTGAGCATAGTTTCACATAACGTGCATTGGCTATTCTCTTTTTATTCATTCACTCATGGAGCAATTATTATGCCATGTGACAAGCCAGACGCATTACAGAGAATCTGTGACTAATGAATTTCTTCCTACATGACTTTCGTAGCTTAGAAATAATTAATCATAGCACTTGGGGGAACTTGTACAAAACTCAAATTAGTGGAGATGGAATCAGGACAGTTAGCACAGCAAATTGCTTGTAGTTGCTAATGAAAGTATGGTGCCTCCTCTGAACCTCTTCCCTCACTGGTGATGGCCTTCAGTGTCAGTGATTTTGCCCAAGCTTTGTCTGATTTGGCATGGTGCTCTTATCCTGGCAGCCTTCTCCTGGGCAGCAGCAATAGGGAAATGTCCATTTTAGACTCTTCTGACCTGGACATTTTTCCCCATCAGGTGCAGCCGTTCGACGGTGTAATGAGGAAAGAGGCTGGCTGGAACCAGATCTGTTCAACTGCACTTCACCAGCCTTCAAGGAGCTCTCAACTTTGGTAAGCCTTTCTCCGTGTGTCCAAAGGGCATTTCTGTGTGGCTGTTGTGGTGCTTCCAAAGTATACCTAGTATGTAATAATAATAATAATAATAATAAATTTATGCATTACCCACCTTGCTTAATGGCCTGGAGCAGGGCACAATGAAGTCAAAACATATGAACTTAAAATACATACAATAAAATACATAGATCAAAACACACCATTATGAAAGACATACACCAAACACTGTGTACAAAAATCAATATATAGCAGGAATAGAATGCAGATCTATATAATTAGAGATAGATATGCAGATTCTGTACTCACCACACTGAAAAGTGTATAATGATCAACTTTGTGTCTACATATCAGCACATGCGAGGACAGACTGAACAGTGAGTGGCTTTAGCACATGGCATCTCTCACAAGTTCCTTTCTTAGGTCTTCTAAATTTGTGCTAAACTGTAATATTTTGTATTTGTATTAAACTTTCAACATGTCAAGACAAAATCTGTGGGGAGAGTAAAATCTTACAGATAAGAGATACTCAACCTGAACTGGGTCCAGACCTGTCTATTCATTACCTAATGCACCGGACACATTGGTATTAGAGATCAAAAAAGTAATTGCTGCTGATGGTTGTTGTTGTTATTGTTATTTGGTACATTGCCTAGAATTTTCCAGTCTTGGATAGCTGACTTATTGATTTGCCAGAAAAACACAACGGAGTTCATTAGTTTCAATATCCACTGACCTCTTTTGGAAATATGACTCTAACATGAGATGAAGAGTTAAGCCTCTGAAGACCTATGGAGAAGGAGTATGTAGAAACAGTGAACATCTTCCTACAAAAGATTGCATAATCTCTGTTAGTTTGATTCTCTTGACTCACATTAGCTACAACACTGCATACTGTTGTACAGTTTGTGAAAACTACAACTTCTGACGTGTGAAGTATGTTGGTGTCTGAGAACAATTGATGAAAATGGCTCGCCCAGTCAGTAGAAAGCTTCCCAAGAGGATTGTAACTGAAGTACAGTGTCCCATAATAGCAAAATAAAATTCATCGCTGTTATGTTACATAGCAATGGAAGAGGCAGCAACCAGGAAATTATAAAAACGGAGAGCATGGCTTTTCCCCAACTCCATTCTGTGAGGAAGCTATTCATGCCTGTACTTCTATACAGTAAATTCCCCCCAACTACAGAATTCATATTCATAGTTTCATTTACCCATGGAAAATGGGAGAAATGATCAGTTCAACTGCTCATTGGGTGGAATGATATTAGAGGCAAAGATGAAGTACTTTGGCCACATAATGAGAAGACATGAAAGCTTGGAGAAGACAATTATGCCGGGGGAAATGGAAGGAAAAAGGAAGAGGGGCCGACCAAGGGCAAGATGGATGGATGGTATCTTTGAAATGACTGGCTTGACCTTGAAAGAACTGGGGTTGGCCATGGCCAACAGGGAGCTCTGGCGTGGGCTGGTCCATGAGGTCACAAAGAGTCAGAAACGACTGAATGAATAAACAACAACCAGGGTCTTTCATAATACTATGCTATGCTTCTCCTGGAAGTTACCAAGAGTTGTGCTGGAGGACCTAACAAATGCCTAGATAGGTTGTCTCGTATTTATTTATTTAATTAATGTAATTTTTATCCCACCTTTTTCCGATATAAGGACTTAAATATGACACAATGCAAATTAAAACCATATACTGTACATGCATTAAAATATGAGTATAAAAATTAAAAACAATTAAACTTTTATATAATTGAACTATTAGACATAAAAGTATGAAAATGCATTTAAAAACTACACAGTCACTCCAAAATCCCAATCACACCAGCAGCAGGAGTCTCGCTTTTCCAGTGAAACCATACTGCGGAAATAGAAGTCATTTATTTTAATGGTGTTCAGAATTATTTGTGTTTCCGGTAACCATCGTCGATGTGGAAACACATTCCCCTTGACGTACTGTACAAGTAAACAAACACAAAGGATCAGTGTTGCCCTAACAGTAAGGGAGAACATGTTCTCATATGAAAGCATTGTTTATATGCATTCCTCAAATGTTTAATGCTAGCATTACTCACATCATTTGTCAGCCCATCAAAATATATTCAAATGAAAAGTACAAACTGAAGGGGAAGAGTACACAATAATAGTATGCACTGTTAGTAGGTCTGCCTTATATTTGTGTGGCTTCTTCAAACACCAATATTGATAGGGAGTGATGGGGGAGGAGGATGTGAAGTTAAATTCAGATAACTATTTGGGGACTATATAGGCAAGACAGGCTGTTAAAGCTATTTCAGAACTGCCATTCACGTTAGTTAGCTGTAGCAAGAGAACATTGTTTTAACCAATAATCATTTGGAGGAATGCAGATAGATTAAATCTCAGAAGCATCTGTTGACCAGATGCTACTTTCCTCATGGGTGAAGAAAATGCATAGATTTGATTTCCTGATTAATAGAGTAAATGCTAGCTCTTGACTATTGACGCAATGTGACTTCCCTGTCAGTAACAGTTTTGCTCTGCATTCCCTTCCACCAATGTTTTATATTGAAGTCCAGTTTTCTAATATCAACCATACTTTGCTACTTTCATCAAATAGCTAATCAAGTTTCTCTCTATTTATTTGTGTCTCTGAAAATTTCCATTCTGGCATGTGTTACCTGATCAAACTTTATATCTTCTGTGCTGGTAGCTGGAGGGTCTGGAAAGAAATGAGACAGAACTGAACACCATAGAAGCCAAAAAGCTGGCCCACCAGCTGCGGGCAGTGACTGATCAGATGGAGCGTTATTTTGGCAATGATGTTCACATCACCTATCGCCTGCTTACCCACTTGATGGCCTTTGAGAGCAAGCAACATGGCTTTGGTCTGACAGCCACCCAGGATGCTCATTTCAACGAGGTGAGGGCAATTTCTTCTCTCTTTTTTGGACAGAACATACTGTGAAAATGGATAAAAGTTAGGTTACTGGAAAGCCAGCTTCGTATTGGATTACGACTCTGGAGACCATCGTTTGATTCTCCACTCAGCCACTGGGACATCCACTGGGTGACATTGGGCAAGTCACACACCCAGAAAACCCCAATTTAGGGTTGCCTTAAGTCAGAAACAACGTGGAGGCACACAATAACAACAAAAAGCTTGTGATCCTCACCTGCCAGCGTGTAGTATACTTCTTCTGGAACTATTTATTTATTTATTTTCATGTCAGAAAAGAATGGAGAATACAGTCATAATGTATAAAAAAAACACGCAAACAAAGTGAAAAACTTTGCATTATACTAAATTTCCTTTGACCAGAAGCTGACCGCTTCAAGTTCCTCTGGTGTCATTGTGAGAAGGTCCTCCATTGTACATGTGGCAGTTGCATTGTAGTCAGTGATCTGCGATTTGCTCTTCTCCGCACTTGCATGTCGTGGACTCCTCTTTGGAGCCCCATTTCTTAAGGTTAATCCTGCATCTCGTATTGCCAGAGTGCAGTCTATTCATCACTTTCCAAGTCATCCAGTCTTCTTTGTGCCATGGGGGAGTTTCTCATCTGATATCAGCCACTGATTGAGGATCCGGGTTTTAACCTGCCACTTTTGGCTCTCACTTGCTGAGGTGTACCACAACACCAGGATTCTGCTGTAATTTCTGGTAGAGGTGAATCAAACAAACACCCAGTTTGTGTTAAACAATTTAATTAAAATAGCACTTACTTTGTGGCTGTTTTAATAGTCCAAAATATTAAACATAAAGATAGCACTCAGCCAGAAAATCAACAAAAACTGATAGCAAACACTACACCGTAGTCAAAGGATCCAGTCCAGTGGTCAAATGCCGAGAGTTGAGTAAGTGAAGTCCAGGGATCAAGAGTCTATACCGTAGTCAAAAGCCAGTCCAGAGGTTCAAGGTTCCAAGATTACAGAAAACAGGTCAGGATATCAAAAATCCAACAAACCTGGGAGAAAACCGGAAGCATCCACCACCAAAATAATACAGATACTTTTCTCCCAAAGATCAGTCTCAAGGTTAGCTCCTTATATGCAGGAACACCCAGCTGCAAGCTATCTCTTGCATGCCTTCACCCATAAACACTTAGAGATTACTGAACCTTTTAGAACTAAAACTTACATTAACCCTTCCATCACCAACTGCTAGACCTACCACCACCAGCAATTACAGAACATAATACAATAATAATAATAATAATACACTTTATTTATATTCCACTCTTCTCACCCCAAAGGAGACTCAGAGCGGATTACAGGTACACATACTTAGCAGACAATCCCTGCCGTTTCCACATACACACATATAGACGAACAGAGGCAAACTCTGGCCACCAGGGGGAGCTGACACACTCCTCATCTCTCAGCATTCCTTGTTGTTCCTTCCGCATTCCTGGAGTTTTTTAATGGCCTCATAATTACAGTATCTCTGTAGATCTTAGGAAGCTATTTCTTTATTATAGGAGAATGATGCCAATCATGTTGGACTAGAACTCTCATGCTCCCTGATATCAGCTATGCTTGCAGGGGTTGATGGGAGTTTTCACTCCAATAACACCTGAAAAGTGGAAGATTCTGTTCTAGGAAGAGACACAGTGCTGTATGAGTTGTAAAGTGTTGTTCGAACTGTCACCATTGGCAGTTGTGCTATAGGATTTTTAAAATGTCCAATGAACCCTTAAGCAAAGATTTTACAGTGGAACCCATATAGCAGTCTTTCAAGATACTGAACATTTGCCTGATCAAATCTGGCGCTTTGTATAGCTTCAAGTCTTCTGAAGTTCTTCTTCTGACATTTGTAGAACTTGTTGCGGGCTGGTAGCTCGGTGCTGGCCTTGGAGAACCATGAGCACTGGGACACATTGCTGCAGAACAGCCATGGCAGTGCAGGTCTGATGGAACAGCTTAGAGAATACACAAGCACCCTGGCCAGCAACATGAAACTCACCTACCTCAATCCAGTTGGTGTTGTGACCCCCAATATTGGTAAGTGTAAGCATTACTAGAAATGGAAGTTTTGTTGAATAGCTTTTAAATTGTAAATTATATACAGTGTTCCCTCACTTATTGCTAGGGTTACGTTCCAGGATATCCTGCAATAAGTGAAAAGCCACGATGTCTGGATGCTCTATTTATTTTAATATTTATACATTATTTTAGTAGTTATACCCTATTTTAAGTCATTATAAACTTAAAATAAAGTGAAGGAAAGGATGGAAAAGCCCTTCAAGGCTTGAGGGAGGACTGAGGAGGGAAACCGCCTTGGAGAGTGGCGGCGGCGGCAAAACCCCACAAAACAGCAAAATACCATGATATATATTTTAAATTAATATTTTTTGAAATCCACAAAACTGTGAGTCCGCAATAAGCGAACCGCGAAGTAGCTAAGGAATACTGTATTTGATTTTTAATGCTTGCTTTACAGTGAGCTTATGAAGGCCAAGACTGTATTGTATTGTTGGTGGGTTTGGGGTGGAGAGAATATTTATTTATTTATTTATTTATTACTTAGGCTTCTATGCCGCCACTCCCAGGGGGGCTCGGGGCGGCTCACAAGCGCCGTACAAACACAGTAAAAACACAGTAACAATTAAAAAACAATGGCAGATTAAAACACAATATCACATAATGGATTAAAAACTAGTGTACAGATACGACACAACATGTGGTGGATAAAGGCATGGTGGGTTGCTCGCGGGCAAGACCTATAGGTTAAAAGCCTGCTGAAAAAGGTAGGTCTTGCAGGCCCGTCTAAAGGGGAGCAAGTCCCGAATAGCACATGTTTCCGCCGGGAGGGAGTTCCATAGCGTGGGCGCAATAACGGAGAACGCCCTCCTGCGGGTTGCTGTCAGTCTCGCGAGCTTCGCCGAGGGGGCGTCCAGGAAGTTGGCACCCTCCGACCGCAGTGATCTCATTGGGCAATATGGGGAGAGACAGTCCCTCAGGTACGCTGGCCCCAGGCCGTGCAAGGCCTTAAAGGTAAGAACCAACACTTTGAAGGTGATCCGGTGCTCGATTGGGAGCCAGTGCAGGTCCTGCAAGGTAGGTGTTATGTGACTACCAGCTGGTGTCCCAGACAGGAGTTGGGTGGCAGAATTCTGCACTAGCTTGAGCTTCCGGGTCATCGACAAAGGAAGGCCAACATAGAGTGCGTTACAGTAGTCCAGTCTCGAGATGACCGTGGCTTGGATCACCGTAGCCAGGTCGCTCCGGGATAGATAGGGGGCAGCCTCCTCGACTGTCTAAGATGGAAAAAAGCAGACTTGCTGACCATGGAGACCTGGGTCTCCATGGTCAGCTGGGAGTCCAAGTGGACTCCCAAGCTCTTTACTGAAGGCGATGGGCATAACGCCACACCGTCCAGGGTTGGAAGTTGGATTTCTAGGATTTAGAGTGTGAGTTATGGCATAATATCCAGTGTACAGCACATACTCTGGAATTCAAGCATATAGTAAGGTAAGTGGTGGCTCTAAGAGAAGGTTGGAGTGCATTCTGCCCTTGCTGTGTCAAGTGCTTGGTCCCAAATGATGTATTTCTCTGTATTGTTACTGAAAGATCAACTCTCAAACCTCAAACCTGTGTTCTCTATTTCCTGTTTCTTCACACAGTGCTCAGCATTGATCGTATGGAGAACCGCACCCACTTCAGAAGGCGCTACCCTCGCTATCACAGTACCCTCTTCCGTGGCCAGGCCATGTGGGACCCACACACCCATGTAGTGCTCCCCCTCTCAGTCCTTAAACCCCACAAAATAGGAGGTAAGTCACTCTTTTTGAGCACCGCCAGAACAACCTGCAAGGAATCAGCTGTCATTCCAGCCTAGATCTTCTGTTTCTTCTTTTTCTTTCTCTACATTTGATAGTACAAGACTGCCACCAGAGTGCAAAAACCATGAATAAAGAAACCTCTTTTTTATCCTGAGAGAACACTTCTCTAGGAATCTCTAGGTGACCATCACAATTGTACTGGAGGAACAAGAGATTTCTGTGTCTATCTATATATGTTGTATGTCTACTTGGCATTGAATGTTTGCCATGTACTGTATATGTGCATTGTAATCCTCCCTGAATCCCCTGTGAGGTGAGAAAGGCAGAATATAAATACTATAAATAAATAAATAAATAAATATAAAATCTTTGGATTATGATATAGGGACAGCCCTAAATATTTCTGTCTTCCTTGTCCCTTACTCATTATGGTGCAAGACATCAGTGTTTCTTCCTACTATGTTTCTCCACCTCCAGCTCCTACCATGGCAGCTCCAGTACCAGCAAACAGTGAAACCAATGACACTGTGGAAAGTTCTCCTCAAAAGCACTCCCTTCCAGAGCCTGAGCCTGCAGTAACCATCCTTATCCTCATCATTTACCGCACCCTTGGAGGACTTCTGCCTGCTCACTATCAGGTGGATCGGCGCAACCTCAGGTACTACTCATTGCTCACATGTTTCCTGGGCTGTTTGCCAATATGCCAAGCATTGCCAACTCCACTGAGCCCCCTTGAGATGACTGCTGTTTAAAATGGATAAGAAACATCTTGTTTAGGGGTCGTTGGCAAGAGCTAATGCTCTGCTGCTAATGTGACACGTGAAACATTCTGTGATTGATTGTGTTGCCAAGTGGCATTGGTTAAGAAGGTTTATTTGGTTATTGCAGGTTGCCCAAAAATCCTGTTATGAATTCCCCCATAGTGAGTGTATCAGTGTTCAGTAACCACACGTTTCTCCAGAGCACATTGGAGATGCCATTAGTGCTGGAGTTCCGCCTACTTGAGACGGCCAACCGCAGCAAGCCCCTCTGCGTTCAGTGGAATCATTCCAGCCAGTAAGTTGCTTTCCTGCCTGCACCGTAGCTTGACTGCCAACTCCCCGGAGGCTGCATGCCATCTGTGGAGTTCAGATGTTAATGTTCATCCTCTGATGACTGCATCACCAAGGGTGACTGGCCCATGTGAAACAACCATCATATATCAAATATGAAAGAATGTTTGTGTCAGTTCACTCCATGCTCCATATTTCTAACTGGAAAAAGTCCACACATTAAGCCATCATTCACAAGCCAGTATATGATACAAACAAATATAAGTCAGTGCTCAGTTTTCTTCCCACACTGGATAAAGATCCTTATTTTTGTTTACTTCACTTAAAGTATTTATATCTAACTGTACAGCCCATTGAGGTTCACAAAATCACAATCATATGTGACATCAAGAATGAAGATGACTTGGAGATTATGTAGTTCTGGGAGTGTCTTATTGATGGTCCTCTGCAGAGCATCTATTATGAATTTCCTGTTGGTTGAATATTGAGTTCATAAGATTCAGTCATTTGTGCTACTTCAGATAAAAATTGAGGCCTAAATCCAAATGTTAATTCCAAGTAATGTAAATCCATTCAATCAATGGGAATGTCATAAATCAACAATAATACAGTCTTCATTGTTTCAGTGAGATTATTCTAGATCAGCGGTTCTCAACCTGTGGGTCCTCAGGTGTTTTGGCCTACAACTTCCAGAAATCCCAGCCAGTTTACCAGCTATTAGGATTTCTGGGAGTTGAAGGCTAGAACATCTGGGGACCCACAGGTTGAGAACCACTGTATCTAGATGGAAAGAACAATTGGATTGAGATCTAAATAATTCTCTTCCTAACCCTTGGAAGAGATACTTAACCTATCTCATGAAAAACAAGACTGGCCCAAACAAGTCTATCTAGCAAATTTCCATGACTGTAGAATCCCGTTAAGTTTTCAATTCGTGTCCCTTCATGCATGCATCTAAAACAAAATGTTTCCTTGAAAACACTTTTCTTTGAGGATTTTTCTGGATATTTTTTTGACTGTAGGATTGAACCCACTGGCTTCTGGACTGCACGGGATTGTGATCTTGTGTACCGAAACACTACACATGTCCGCTGCCACTGCTCCCAGTTTGGCACGTTTGGGGTCCTCATGGACAGCTCCCACAGAGAGGTAACTCTGACTGTATAGCAAGACATGGACAAGGAGAAGAAAGAGGGAATACTGATTTTGATGAGGGTTGGTGGGAGAAGACATGTTTTGCCACATATGAACATCAGAACAGTTGAGTTGTGGTTATAGGTAAGAGCCAAATTACTTGTGACAGAGAGTCATAAAGGTAGTTCTGATTTCTATAACCAGAAAAAGGCAGAATTTTGAACTTTAAGATTATTCAATTGTATTTTTATAAACAGATTATTGAAAGGTTTAAAAAGGATTAAAAATAATTTTGAATTACTGTTGTGTACAAATGATGAATATGCAATTTGTGAATGTGTAAAATGTTGTTGAAAACTGGGATGAAGGAAGAACAAGTAAAATATTGTATGGTAAAATGGGACAAAATGGACATAGTATTCCGATTGATCGATTGGAGAAAGTGTGATCAAAGGGATTGAAATTTACTTTATGTTATGATCTTAAGGGTTTTTTAAAATTAAAAATGTACCATTGGTTTTAAACTCCACATAAATTGGCTAAAGTACATAAAAGGGTTTCAAACATATGTTAGAAATGTAACAACAAGAGAGAAAATGTATCCTACATTGTGGACTTGTGATAGGCAAAAATATCCTGGAAGGAGATACATTGTTTGATTCAGAAGATATTCAAGATCAAAATTCAACTAAAACAGAACTATTTCTGTTGGAACTGAGGGATAAATAGAGAACCAACATGAGACAACTCTACAACATGTGGCCACAGCAGCAAAATTGCTGTATGTAAGAATCCGGAAGGGTACAAAAATCCCAACACATGACGATTGAATATTGAAAATTTTTAAGTGACCAAGAGTGAAATTAACAAATTATCTGCACTAATAAGAGCAAATCATTGCAGATTGGGAATTTATTTATTTATTTATTTACGTTATTTCTATCCTGCTCATATCAGCCTGAAGGCGACTCAGGGCAGCGTACAAAGTCGGCACAATTCGATGCCATATATAAAATACATACATTGATAAAAGCAAAAAACAGTTACAGTACATTTAAAACCATAAAAACAAATTTGAGAGAGAATATATGAATATATTAATTTGAGAAAGAAGATATTAAATGCAGGATTTGAGAATTAGTAGCTATTTAAAAAATAGAACAGCAAAGGAGCTTGAATAAGGGGAAGTAGGGTTTACTGTTATATATACCATCATTTGGAAAGTTAGAAGCCAATATTTAATTGATTCCTTCTTTGTTTCATAGTTTTGTAGTGTATTTTTGTTATGTATGCATTCTTTTTCATTGTTGTTTTAGTAATATGCAGTTTACAGATTACCAGTAGTTGGTAGTATATGAATTTTTGCATCTTATATATTGCTTTCTCTCTTTAAAAAAATAGAATAAAAATTAAAGAGCAAAGTTCAATGTTTTGAACTCATTCTTTCCACCCTGAGGAAATTTTCTCCTCCAAAATCACTGACTTCTAGAATAGATACCAGGTTTGGGGGAAAATATTCATATATAGTTCAGAGTGTGAATGCCTGGGTCAGGCATGTAGCCAGGGGGGGCTAAGGGGGCTTCAGCCCCCCCCCCCAAATTCTCAGGGTGGTCCACGAAAAGGCCTTACTGGTACATTATTTAAACTGTTATGTTTATTCATATCATAATCTGATCACCATGCTCATTATATCCCACATTCATGGGGTTATTGGGATAACAATACAAAAGGTTTGCTAGGGTAGACCCTCTTCCACCCAGTCTCAGCCCCCCCCCCCAACCAAACTCACCCCCCCCTGAAACAAAATCCTGGCTACGGCCCTGGCCTGGGTTCAGTTTTGTTGCAAAATTGAAGAACTCTCCTCAGCCCCATTTTATATGTAAGTTAATCTGACAGTAACCAATACAAAGATGGCTGGCCCATCACATCTGGTTTGGCCTTAGCAATTAGCAGAAACCATGACTGATTGGGCCAGAGGCAGATGGTTATTTGAAAAAGTGCAAAACTTCAATGCATCATCTGTTCAGCAATGCTGAGCAAGCAAACCCATGACGGGAGTATGGTGAAAACAGCACCATGTGCTTCTCCCTTACAGTTTTGCACTAGAGGAAGCAAATATGCTCATTGAAAGCTCTTTGGTTTGGCAAAAGACTATCCCTTGCTTTCCTCTTTTGACATTTTGCTGCTGTTTTCCATAATAAAAATGTAATAGCAACTGTGAGTTCACAGCTGCAGTCTTGGAAGTTGCCATTACATTTTTATTTATATAGATTACTAGCTGTACCCTGCCATGCATTGCCATGGCCCAGTCTGTGTATATGTGTTTATGTGTTTTGTGTGTGTGTGTGTTTATGTATATGTGGTTTGGCACATGCATTGTGATGTAATTTTTTTTGGCTTTTTAAGTCTCTTCTACTGTGTTTTTCAGTGATTTTATGAGTGATGGTCACTCGTTGGCCTGATAGGTGTATTGTGTCCAAATTTGGTATCAATTCACCCAGTGGTTTTTGAGTTATGTTAATCCCACAAACAAACATTACATTTTTATTTATATAGATTATTAGTCCCAGACTTCCATAGCATTGAGCCATGGCAACTAAAAGTAGGGTCAAACTGCTTTACTTCTAAAGTAAATAATAATAATAATAACAACAACTACTACTACTACTTTATTTTATACCCCTCCTCCATCTCCCTGAAAGGACTCAAGGCAGCTCACAAGGGGGCATGCCCAACAGTACAGGTTAAAACAAGCATAAAAATACAATCAACAACAAAAAAAATCAATGAAAACATCATAATCAACATCATGGCTGAACAACAAATGATGGGTTCAGGATCATGGTTCCTAAGTGCAACAAATTCCTACATAGAGCCGAGGAAAATCAAGTTGAAAAGATCATAATAGCTCCTACTGCAGCCTTTTGTCCACACAGGGCTTCTTTCTTGGCGAGGCTAGGAGGCTAATGCCCTTAAACCATTAAAATGTTATAAGAGCTGGAAAAGGGGCCAAGCTAAAGTGTAGGAGCTTAGATAAGATTAGGAAAAATTCTCCGGTGAACTGCGTAATTAAAGGCACAACAGAACAACCAAGTTTTTAATTCCTTGCAGAAAATGGACAGAGTGGGGTCCTGTCCCTAGGGAGAGAGTTTCAGAGTCAAGAGACCACCACAGAGAAGGCCCTTTCTCCCGTCCCCACCAACTGTGCTTGTGATGGTGGTAGGAGCAAGAGAAGAGTACCCAGGGAGACAACACAACCTTTTTAAAGAGTCCTATTATATATTCATGTTCACTTACTGTCAGCCACTTTAGAGGTCTGTTGCCAAGCAGAAAGGCAGAACATGAATATTTTAAGTAAACAGAATAATAAAGACCCAGATCTTTAGTATGCTATGTTTTGTGTTTATATCTTTTTCTTTTCTTTTTTCTTTCTTTTTTTCTTTTCTTTTTTCTCTTTTGCTTTTTATGCTTTTTTGATAGTTTTTTTAGACATAGCAGTGGGCTAAAATATTATTATAATGCAGACTTCTTTCATGCTTTGACATCTCCTTTTCCCTTTGGTTTCTCCCTGCAGCAGCTGGAAGGTGACCTGGAGACCTTGGCCATTGTCACCTATTCCCTGGTGTCCCTTTCCCTGCTTTGCTTGCTGCTGACATTTTCCTTCCTGATCTGCCTGAAGGGTCTCAAATCCAACACTCGAGGCATCCACTGCAACATCTCTGCCACACTCTTCTTTTCTGAGCTGCTGTTCCTCCTGGGTATCAACCACACTGAAAATCAGGTGAGAGGAGAAAGGGCAGCATTAAAAGCAGGCGAGAAGAGGAAGGTCCATGTCCTGAAAGCAAGCAAGGAATTTTAATCCCTGATGGAATTTGTGTGCTAGAACGTTTAAAACATTGGATAATAATATTGCAGAACGAGTGAAGGTTTTTTGGATTTTAAAAATATTTTCAAGCCATGGACAACTAAATTGGTACTTTAGAACTTCTACACAGATTTGCTAACAGCATAGGTCAGAAGGGGGTATGCAACTACATGATCATGAATAGTTTAGGTATGCTGTTTCAGAGGACTTCTTTGATCGGTATATTGATTTTTCCTCTTTTTTCAGTTCCTTTGCACTGTGATCGCTATCTTGCTCCACTATTTCTTCCTATCAACTTTTGCGTGGCTCTTTGTTCAAGGCCTCCATATTTACCGCATGCAGACTGAAGCTCGCAACATCAACTATGGGGCTATGAGGTTCTATTATGCCATTGGTTGGGGGGTCCCTGCCATCATCACAGGTAAATGAAGGGATGTTTAGTCAATGAATACCAGGTGCTGTAAGTTAGATTTCAATAGAAGGAACTGAACAACTATTTTTGAGTATCTCTTACCTAAGAAAATCCTGTAATATTAATGAGACTGCCGTAAATTGTCAGGCAGCTTGAAGGCACTTACACACACATTTAGGAAGCCAGGATTTATTTTTTAAATGAATCTTTACCTGCCAACTGATATGCCATCTTGTATAATTTGGAACAAAGCTATAAAGCTTCCTTCACTGATCTGCTATGCTTCAGATGTGAAGGACTAAAATTCAATTCATCCCAGTCAGCCTTGCTTGCCAGTATGGAATATTGGAGAAGGTTGCTATAGAGGCATAAATCTACCAGATGTTTGTTCATTGTTAGTGTAACATGCTATTAAACATGCTTGAATGTCACATGATGTGCTTTGCTGAAATTGGGTTTTATTGTTACATTCAAATCAACCTCTGCTAAGAAGCCATAGTTTGTCAACAAACCACATTGATTGCTGTTGACTTCCGAATGAACTCTGGCTTGTTTAAACCATGCCTTGGTGTCCCTGACTTGTTTACTCAACTTCCTGCCCTGAAATAAGACGTGATAAAAGGGTTGCTAAAGAAAGAAAAAACAGAAAGAGAAGACAGAGTGTGATTTGTTTGGTCATCTACTATGTGTTTTGCAATTTAAGTAATAAATGGGCTTTTTGTTTTTGTTTTTGTTGTTTTTATTGGGTTTTTTTGTTTTGAATAGCAGACTAACACACCTACCCATCTCAAAGATACTTTAGGAAGTCCAGGGGGACTTATCAGGAGCAGTACTTCTGATCAGGATCTCTCATTTGTGTTATAACAGACCTCCATGACTGTCATCCTCAAAGCAAGTTTTCTAGAGACCTCTGCCTGCAACTTTTGCTCTGACCCTCATTTTAGAGAGAAGGAAGGAGCAGATTTGGACCAGAATATAAGATCTGGCCCAGAATTTATATTCCCAAAGGATTTGGGAAATTTATTACACATCTGACCTTCTCCTTCCTTTTTGGGCAGGGTTGTCAGTTGGCTTGGATCCAGAGGGCTATGGAAACCCAGATTTCTGCTGGATTTCCATCCATGATAAGCTGATCTGGAGTTTTGCAGGGCCTATTGTTATTGTCATTGTGGTAAGCATGTCTCATATTTATTCAGTCTTTGCACCAGGATTCTCTAGCCTTTCCGTTTTCATTGCTCAGCATATCTTCTCCCTGTTCTGCTGGTCTTTTGCTTCCTTTCCCTGTCACGAATGTTTAAAATTAGATGACATCCTTCCTTCCTATCCCAACCTACCCACCCCATTTGGCCTACTTTCTCCTTTTCCTGCAACTCTTCTCTTCTGTCCCTGGAGATCTGTAAGCCTCATCACAATGCTTTGCTTGAGGATTTGTAAACATTTGACTATTGTAAAGTCTTTGTTTCTGGCCTTCTTTCCTGTTACACTTTGCTGTGAGTTTGAATATAAGAGAAAATGATACTTTGGCGCAGAATTTGACCATGTTAGTTATTCCTCTGATAGCTGAGAAATAACTATCTTGCTTGTCACTGATCTAGCACCATTCACTGGGAACAGTGTGGGGAGGGCAGAACTAAGGAGAAGGCTATGCTGATCTGTCTCTAACCTGCCAATCTGCTTCTAGATAAATGGGGTGATGTTTCTGCTGGTGGCAAAGATGCTGTGCTCACCAGGCCAGAAAGAAGCCAAGAGGAAATCTGTTCTGTGAGTATTTACTAGTTACAATGATCAGCTCAAGCCAAAACCATCTTTTGGGGGTTTTTTGGCAAAAATCTGAACATCACATCTTGTGCTCTCAACATGCCTTTCTATTTTCTTCACAGTTATGAACTTTTCGTGCATGCACACACTCATTGTTTTCTGTCCATCAGTCTTGTGATTCTCTCTTCTAGATGTTCATTGGGGTTGTCTCCCTTCATGGCTGATGTTTTCTCAAGGGATTTTGTCCACCCTGAGCTAGTACTGATCTGTACTCCTGGGTTATAGCAAGAAAAGTCCCCTTCTTTGTTTTGTGCACTGGCACAGGAGAGTTGGGCCAGTTCCTAGCAAGTGCATCTGAATTGTGGAGAGTAGGCTAAGGTAGCAGTGTCTCCTGAGTTGATGCTCATCTGACCTTAGATGCTAACCTCTATATCTGTCCTTCTTGGTGGCTCTTTCTTCCCTGTCTCTCTCCAGTATGACACTGCGAAGCTCCTTCGTTCTGCTTCTAGTTATTAGTGCTGCTTGGCTCTTTGGCCTCTTGGCTATCAACAACAGTGTCCTGGCTTTCCACTACCTCTACACTGTCCTCTGCAGCCTTCAGGTAACACTCTCTACTATCATGAAGATGGTTAGGCAGAGAGAAAATGACTAGCTTCTGGTAGGAAATAACTTGCAGGGCTGCTAAAGATGAGCTATGTAATGTTGGTGTTGCTGTTTAGGAAACATAAGTCTGTACCTTACTTATTTATACACAGGGTTGGCTCCACCATTAGGCAAAATGAGGCAAATACTTTAAGCAGCAATTACTAAGATGTTGTTATCCTAGCTATTTCTGTTCATCCCCCTGGCCATTCCCCTCAATCCTGGAAGACAGAGCTGTTTGTGCTGTACAGCCCATTCTGCATCCCCTGCTGCTCTTTGGTGTGCTGGAGGAACCTATCAAATTGTGGGACTAAGAGTAAGGTGTCACCTGACATCTTTGGTTCCAGGAATGGAGGGGAGGGGCAGACCATGTTTTCTTACATCAAACTATAAAATGTCTTGTGCCAGCCCTCCATAACCAGAACTACTTACAAAGCTTTTTTATCTTCCTCAACCCACTGTCTCTACAGACTCTTCATTATGTAAAAATCTACTTTGCAAACATAGTTGGCATATTTATAGATGCTTGCAAAGAGTATGCTGCAAATTTTGCAGACTGGAAAAGTATAAGTTCTCCAAATGACAGGCATGTGACAAAACAGCATATCAAGCAAATGCTAGAGGATTGTCTCCTTGCTGAGAGAAAGAGTATATGTTAATTTAAATACATTTTATCGAAAGCATTTAAGAAACAATCTGCCCAAAAAAACAACACCCCCTATGGGGAAACAGAATGAATAAATAGGATATTAGAGGCAAATATGAAGTACTTTGGCCACATAATGAGAAGACAAGAAAGCTTGGAGAAGACAATGATGCTGGGTAAAATGGAAGGAAAAAGGAAGAGGGGCTGACTAAAGACAAGATGGATGGATGGTTTCCTTGAAGTGACTGACTTGACTTTGAAGGAGCTGGGGGTGGCCACAGCCAACAGGGAGTTCAGTCACAATCATTTAGTGACTGATGTAGAGTATGGGACATGTCACCAGATTTTTCTGAACCAGTCAGTGATCCCGAACCTCCTAAGGCAGATGGTTCCCCTTTGTGCACAGTCAGACACTCCCCGTTGAACTGTCCCTGGATAGTCAAGGGTTATGGTTATGGGGGAGTGGGGCCAGTAGCAGAATGAAATGAATGAGAGGCGTAGAAACAGACCTACATTTGACATTATGCTCTGCCAGTGCTTTCCAGGATTTCAGCTAGTGTTGAGGATGCAAATGCAGATTGAAAATTGTCTGTCCAGAGTTTTGCCAGCCTTGAATCCATGAATAGACCAATCTTGCCCTCTAGTGGAAAGTGGAAGTTTTCATTCAAGCAATAAGATTTCTTATATAAAAATTAGCAATAACACTTTTTATAATATGATTTCAAGCATGTTGTGTAACAAAAAGGAAGAATGTGGATGGTTACATTATATATGACATAGTCAGGCAAACAGTAGATTGAAACTTGTAGTTAGATCAGCAAGGAGTTCTAACTGCCAGTGGTTGAACAAAAGCAAAAATAAGCCCATATTGGGATACTGAGATAAAAAAAAGTTGGGGTGGAAACATATGTGAGTGGGAAAAAGTCAAGCTACATACTGGTACCAAAAACAAGCTCCTGGGCCAAAAAGGGTCTCAAAACGTTGGTGGACACTGGGACTATAATGAAAACCAAAGTTGATCCCATAAGCCTGAAGTCTACTCATCCCTGTTGTCTGATCCATCTAAATAGTTTTGGGAGATCAGATTTTGGGAAGGTCCATAGTTTAACCACAAAGCACATGTTCTCTGTTTCAGTACCTGAAATTTACAGATAATGCTTAGAGATACTCCTCTCTGATGCTACCAGTCTAGAGTTGATGACAATGAGCTGAATGGACCAAAGGCCCCATTCAGCATAAGGCAGCATCCTGTATTAAAACGCTCTCTCCCTCTTCTCCGCAGGGCTTGGCAGTGCTAGCTTTGTTCTGTGTGCTGAACAAAGAGGTACAGGAAGCCTGGAAAGTGGCCTGCCTTGGCAAGAAAGGACAGAGCGAGGAAGCCACCAGAAGTGGTCCGGTGAGCGCTGGCATTCTTACACTTTGGGTGAAAGATGAGAGCTTGGCTTAAGGCTGCAGCCTTTGCTTTAATACTCTCCCCTTCTGTGGTGCTGTAAAACTGTTCATAGTCACAGAGTCCTGCCTTCTTATGTTGCTATATCAGCGTTATCGAATGAACGCTTCCTAAATAAATGGAAAAATCTCAGATTAGCTTTCTTCTTTTTACTTTTTCACCTTAGGGCCCAAATGCCTACAACAACACAGCCCTTTTTGAGGAGAGTGGTCTCATCCGCATCACTCTAGGAGCTTCCACCATCTCCTCTGTCAGCAGTGTGCGCTCAGGCCGCACGCATTCCAGCCAGCGGGGATACCTCAGGTAAAAATCTTCCTCCTCTTCTTAACATGCCCAAGAACATCCAGCTAATGAAGAAGCATGTGTGTGTTTATCTGGCAGACGAAGCAATCTTTTGGCCTTCAGTTGTGACACTTCTGCTTGTGAACAAGAGTCTGCAACAGGGCTAGCCCTAAACATATTTCTGCCTAAGGCTATCAAAAAGCTTCCACTCCTGGCCCATGTCATCTACCAAGAGTGACATTGCTGCATCCAGTACCCATTGCTTGAAGCAGTTGCTTCACTTTAGCTAATAGTAGGACCTGGCATGGTTGGAAGACAGTTGAATGATAATGTGGACATTGCTTCCACTATCATCCACAAGAGTTTTGCTCCTCTTTTCCTGTTATGTGCTCATTCACGGGTTCACAGAGGACTCATAATTATGGTGAGTGGACTAGGTGATAGTTTACACAGGAACTATATTTGGCAGAAAACAAAAAAGATTGTAACTCCGACTTTGTAAATTTAAAAAATGACTGCTCTCTGCACCAACCTTTATCCTAATCTCCCATCATGGCCAAGTAGGTGCTCATATGAAATGCACACTGATGATATGAGGGCAGTAGCTCTCTCTTATTTTCTGCCATGATAACAAACTCTAAGAACAATATCAATTCATAACAAATGCTTTTATGCTGGTTAAAAA
This sequence comes from Anolis apletophallus, assembly GCA_030556195.1. NCBI lineage: Eukaryota > Metazoa > Chordata > Lepidosauria > Squamata > Anolidae > Anolis > Anolis apletophallus. Next base: position 39,182,387 of record JARBWK010000001.1, on the reverse strand, counting down.
CAACAATCTTTAGCCTGAATACCATTTATCTAAATGACACCCAATCTTGGGGACTCAACCAGGTCCAATAGCCCAATAGCCTCTATTTCACTCCCTATTTACAGTCCTTCACTTGATGTGCAAGGTTGTTCACTGACTATTTTCTCTGTTGTGGGTTTCAGGGAAAACTTGATGGCACATCAGGGCTCAGCTCTGGATCACAACTTGCTGAATCATGCTGGTCCCACTGATCTTGACGTAGCCATGTTCCATCGTGATGCAGGGCCAGGTAAGCCATGTTTTCAATGTGGCAGTGGTGTGTATGGAAGGCAGTGCATCTTCTTCCCTTGCAAGAGCAAGTCCCAACATGAGAAATCTTTTTGATGTTCTCTAGTACCTTGCTCTATGTTTTATACATACGTTAAGCACTTAACAATCCTTTTGCTGCAATAACAGCAACTTTGTAATTGTGCTCAAATATTTCTAGGGAAAGAGGTAATAAGACAATAATATGTGCTGGGAAGCTATTAGCCATCATGTCCCAGAATGAAATGGCTATTCCCTAAGCCCTCTCTTTATTCTCAAATGCTGTTTATCTTGCTCAGATCAAGACTCTGACTCAGACAGCGACCTCTCCTTGGATGAGGAACGCAGCCTCTCAATTCCATCATCGGAGAGTGAGGAAAATGTGCAGCTCCGGGGAAGGTTTCAACGCCAATTCAAAAGGGCAGCACACAGTGAGAGACTTCTCACCAATCCTTCCAATACTACCCCCAAAGGCAAGTATTGCTGAACAAAGAACATCTTAAGTCCATGAGATGAGCCCGTTGGGTCAGCCTGAACAATACAGGCCAGAATCACCATGTGCAATAATCCCCATATCTGCAAAACCATAGTAATAATAACAATAAATAATAATAATAAGGTCCCAGTGGTGATCCACACACTGGGTGCAGTGCCTGAAGACCTTGGCCTGCACTTAAACATAATCGGTACTGACAAAATTACCCTCTGTCAGCTGCATAAGGCTACTCTACTGGGATCTGAACACATTATTTGCCGATACATCACAGAGTCCTAAACACTTGGGAAGTGTTGGACGTGTGATCCAATACAACAACCGGCATACGTAGTGATCTTGCTTGCTGTGTACTAATCTTGTTGTGTTTCAAATAAAAATAATAATAATTATTATTATTTCTTGCCTGCCTCTCCTCACAGCTCAAGGTGGATTACAACATTGCTAAAACACACATTCATCTAAAAACACTCTTTAAAATATACATATTAAAACATATTTCAACAAAATACATATTAAAATACACAAACAAAGATTAAACATAAGACGCAAGTTTAATATTCATCATTAAAACATATATACACCATTTCACTTATCCACAGTTCCATTTAATCACTGAGGGTGTCCTGTATAAGTTACACCTTCTTCTTAGTACTCTGTCATTTGTCCCATTGAAAGTAACAGGGTTAATTGTTGCTCAGAGTTTCACATATCCACACAAAGTTCAGGAATATATCCCATGCAGATATGGGGGGTCATACTGTATCAAGACAAATTACAAAATATGAAGGAAACACCTTACTTATTGTGTGGCTTGCAAAAATAGTTTACTAAGAGTTGATGGTATATATATATATATAGTTAAAGACCATATGTACTTAAATAGTGTTTACTGATAGAAGTTCTTTTGCTTGGCTCAAGGACTTCCATTTTGTTGCAAAGAAAAACAGTGCATACAGATTAAGTGAATCTATGAATGAATGGCTGTTTCCTTCTATACATCTGTATGATCACTTCCCATTAATGAAGCTGCACTAAGATCAGTGCAGATATCCCAATGAGTTCAGCTGGTGACTGACATATTAACCGGCTGTAGCTCAAGCAGTGGCAACTTGGTGTTGACTGTGCTTAGCTTAGCAGTGCTGTAGTAACTTACTAATGGAATTAAGAAAACTGCCACTAGTTGTTCTGCACCATCTCCTGACCAGGATAAGGTTATAAGACATAATTTAACACTTAGCAAATGTCATGGCAAAATCATGCATTAATTGTGCTTGATATACTCCAAATATACCTGCCATTCTGCAATGTCTTTCCTCAGATGTAGATGGTAATGACCTGATGTCTTATTGGCCTGCACTGGGTGAATGCGAAGTTCATCCTTGCTCCCTACAAAAATGGGGCTCAGAGCGGAAACTTGGATTTGATGTTAATAAGGATGCTGCCAACAACAACCAGCCAGACCTGGCCTTGACCAGTGGGGATGAGAATTCCCTTACCCAATCCCAGCGACAGAGGAAAGGTAAAAAGACTGGAAGCAAAGCCAACATGGTGCAAGTGTAAAATGAATTTCCTTGATTCACTTGCCATTTTTTTAATCTAACCCACTACTGTGTACTATGACTGACAATTCTGCAAGGTCTCAGACAAAGTTTCAGCAATCACTCTTGTCCATGAGTGAAGACTGGGATCGCTTTGGAAGATGAGCAGGGTGAGCAGGACTCTCTTTCCCAGCATGCCCCATAACTCTAATGACCCTGAGGAGATAAGGTGGTCATGAGACCCTCTAGTCTCAGTGCCAGACACTTGAACTTCCAGTTGGTCCTCCCTGGCCCCTCCCACACCCACCATCCCTAGGGTGGTAGGAATGGATGTGATGGGATAACAGACGGCACCTTCAGAACCACTAATAAAATTATTTTTAGCTACTTGTTAGAGATAAGAATAGGACATTCATGAAAGCACTTGCCTAGACTAGGACCTGGCTGAGCATCAAGGAAGGTGATTCTTCAGTATGGAGGAAATTCAATCTTTTGTTGAACTATTCAGAGCTTGGTATCATTACTTTAAAAATGAACAATAATTTTGCTTGTTAGTTAGCTTTTGCAAACAGTACGTTGTTCATTATTCATTTCAACAACAAAAAATAAAGCAGGCTTTTCTAACCTGACATCATCCAGGTGTTGGACTACTTCTCCCACCATTGCTAACAGGCATATCTATTTGTTACAAAGACTGGAAGCAAAGCCAACATGGTGCAAGTGTAAAATGAATTTGTTATTATCTAAACATCTGGAGCGCATTAGATTGAAGAAATGTGTATCACAGAGTTGGTGAGATTGCCTAAAAAGAAGTGTGACATGATCATGGAGATAAAACAAGAATGTAAGAGCTACCGTATAACTGAGTCAGATTTATTGGTAATCTTTGACTGACACCAGTTCTCCAAAGTGTCAGGTAGGATTCTTTCCTAGAACTTACCTAGAAATCCCTGGTTTCCCATGCAAGTAACAAGACCTAATCCATCTTAGTTTCTGAAATCAAACAAGACCAAGTACATTCTGTGTGATGGTAAATGCGAAAATGGTATGTTTAGTAAGGATGGCAAACCTCTGGAATCCATTCTTCCTTTTTCTTCCCTTTGTTTCCTGTGATGTAGGCATCCTAAAGAACCGTCTCCAGTATCCTCCAGCTTTGCAAGGCCTGTCATCTGTGGGGAGAATGACCAACGACCTTTCCTGGTACAAAACTTCCACCTTGGGTCACAGGGCTGTTCCTGCTGCTTCTTATGGCAGGATCTATTCAGGCACAGGCAGCCTCTCTCAACCAGCAAGTCGCTACTCTTCCCGGGAACAACTTGACATGCTAATGAGAAGGCAGATGTCTAGAGAACAGTTGAGTCGAAATGATTCTGGCGAGTGTCTAGAAGTTATAGGCAGTCACCATGGGTCCCGGGAACAACTGGACACTATTCTGAACAGGCCAAGATCAAGGGAGCACTTGGACACAATCCTCAGTCGGCATGGATCTAGAGAGCACCTTGCAAGCATACCCAGTAGACATGGGTCTACAGAAAACCTAGACGAAATAGCTACTGGACACAATCAGAGAGATCACTGGAACACTCTACCCAGGAGGCAAGGATCTAGAGATCATCTAGATGCTTTGCCATGCAGATTTGGGTCCCGAGAACATCTAGACTGTGGTGGGACAGTCACAGAGATCTCCAGAGAATGGCTAAACACTATGCCTAACAGACAAGCTTCTAGAGATCGCATTGATGCTTTGTCAAGTCGAGACACTTCTCGGGAACAGTTGGATCTGCTTTCTAGAAGGCAGCCTTCAAGGGACCAACTAGCATCAGCTAGACAAACATCAAGAGAGCAGCTGGACTTGTTTTCCAGAAGATCAAATTCCAGAGAGCACCTGGACATAGTGCCTGGCAGGCAAGCTCTCCAGGAAAATCTAGAGCCTCTTTCTAGGCAGCAGCCTTCTAGAGAAAACCTTGAACTTCTCTCCAGAAGGCCCCCTTCTAGAGAAAATCTAGAAGCAGCCCCCAGCCGTCACCCCTCTACAGAGCAATTAGACATCCTTTCTTCCATCCTAGCCTCTTTTAACTCCTCTGTTTTATCTTCTGTGCAATCATCCAGTACTCCCTCAGGCCCACAGACCACACCCACACCCTCTATGGCACAGATGTCCTCCACACCTTCCATGCCCTCCATGCCGTGCCCTTCACCACCTCGCTCTACTACTTCCCACAGTATTTCCGAGCTGTCTCCAGACTCAGAGTAAGTATCTCTTCCTCCATTTTACCATTTCAGTCTTTGGTCCAGTTCAGACTGCGGCCTATCCAATAAGGTGACCATGTTGAAATTGTGAATCTCTTTAAGAGAAACAAGGTGAGCTACATAAAAGTTTACTTCAAGGATCTGGCCATAACAGTGACAGAACGCTGTGGTTTTCTTATAAAACTTTGTTCTATTTTCTGTTTGCTGGCTGCACTTGAGGTGCACTTCCCTATGCTATCCAAAACTTTTTTTAAATTACTGTAATTCGTTACACTTAAAAATTTCCTTATATGCAAATTCAACTTAAAAATGAACCTTCCAGAACCTATCTTGTTCATAACCCAGGGATGGCATGTATAATTATCATGACTTCTGGTTTTTGATTTAACCATCTTCTTTCAACCCCAATCCCAATTCTTTGGGAACAATCAACATAATGGGGGTGGTAGAGTTCCACTAATATATTCAGCTGATTTTGAATTTAGTCTTCATTTTAAAGAAGATAATCTTAATTATGTTTCCCCCCCCCTCTCCTTGCCTCCTCTGAGAAGAATTACAAGAAGTGAGGGTCATTCCTGAGGAGCCAAACAACTGCTGTGAGAGCCAAGGAAGACACAGGAATGATTGCCAGGCCAGACACTTCCACAGAGGACTGAGATCCCCCCCCGGGCACCTACAAGGAAAGGACTGGGTCTGAATGGAGGTCTGAATCAACTGCGCCTCCCTCAGCACTCAGGAGTGGAGAACTTGAGCAGTGAGAGTCAGGCAAAATGCACAGACCTGGCTGTGGAGTTAAGGTGTCTCTTGGTACCTCTGTGTCACGCTGGCCACTCTCCACATTCAGAGAGAGAACCCCAAATTGGGAGGGGGTTAACCACACCATGGGTAAACCCCTTAGTTACATATCCAAAACAGATCAATTGAAATATTCCTTTCTGAAACCTTTCTAGACTCTGTGCAAACATGAAAGGGTGGGGTGACTGCAGAGGGAGGGTCAGGGGAAGGGTTTTATACATTTTTGTATCTTTGTAATCAGAGAAAAGAGAAATTTCTATGGTTATTTTTACGGTTCTTCTGTTCCCATTGCTGTGGTGCCGGATTCATTTGTCTTGGCAGTGATATGTCCAAACAGTGGCAAAAGGCTATGCAGGCTTCTTCCCAGTAGGCTTTGGGGGCAGAGGAATGAGGCAAGAGATACTTTGCCAACCCTACTCAGTGTGTCCTTTAGGCATATTCTGTTGTATGCTTGTCTTGTTTCCTGGCAACTAACTCATTGAGGAAGGGGAAGAGTCAAACACACACACAAACACAGAGATAACTCAAGCCGACCAGCCTTAAACAGGGCCCTGAACTCCATGGGCTTTGCCACTTTCCCCACACTAACCTGACCTCCACCCAGAATAAATCTCTATGAATGCTTCCACATTCTGACACAGCCTTACTGTTTCAATTGGAGAGTTCGCATATTTATCTATGCTTCCCGTATAAACATTTCTTAGTTTTTGTGGACTGTAGGACAAAATTGGTTGTTCTTCATAGTTTGAATTTAACTTGGTTTTTTTCTTTCCTCGCCAAAAAACTAAAGCTGTGCTCTGTCTTAGGCCAGCTGTGGGGAACATGGATTTTTGTAAGTTTTTCGGGCTGTATGGCCATGTTCCAAAAGCATTCTCTCCTGACATTTCACCTGTATCTATGGCAGACATCCCCAGAGGTTGTGAGAGTCTCACAACCTCTGGAACATGTCCATACAGCCTGAAAAACTAACAACAACCCAGTGATCCCAGCTATGAAAGCCTTCGACAATACATTGTGGGGCACATACAGCTTCCCTGTAATGGAGCATCGCTTGCCACCTATGTAGCAGTGTGTTGCTGATGTAATCACCTCTTTTATTTGTTTGTTTATTTGTTTATTTTATCTGTTCATTCATTAGGATATGTATATCTGAGGATCCCAGATCAGCAAATAGTAAAATTGAAGATGATAAACAATCATTTTAAAAAACCAAAACTACATTAAATTGTTTTTCACTGAAAAACGGGCAATGTAAAACCAATTAAAATGAATTAAAAATAATGCCAATTATAGCTCATGTGCAAGATAGATAAAATCAATAGGTCCCAAAGGCATTAATTAGAAGCCACATTTTGACTTGGCATTGGAATGACACCAGTATTGGTACAAATAAGGCCTTCAAAGGACGGGTATTTCATAGGTACCACAGTTAAGAAGGCCCTCTTCCATGTCATCCAACAATGTATTGCCCACACTGGTAGGACACAGAGAAGAAGCGCTCCCTTAGGTATCAAGGAGCCAAACATTTAGGGCTTTGAATGTTATCACAATTGGTTATGGTTAAGAATCTTAATTACTCGGACAATGTGGTGTTGTGGTTTGAGCATTGGACTCAGACTCTGAAGGCTAGAGTTTGAGTTTCTCCTTGTGCATAGAAATTTAATTAGTGACCTTGATCACTCATCTACTCTTGGGCCTAAAATAACCCCATGCTTTAGGTTGCCATAAACATCAACATACCATAAATTAACTCAATGCTTACCTCAGTAGAAATGTTATCCCAAGTTGGCACAGGACACACTGTCACCACTTTACCATTCTTTCTGAATCACTATCCTGGACTTCTGCTAACTTGACAACCTTTCCTTGTAAACAACACAAGTTTAAAGTTCTCAGTACAATTCTATGGTATGCTTGTGGCCAAAGTATAGTCAATTTTATATTCACTATTATACACAGATTTGGATACCCACTGTGAGTCTTGGCCGTTATCCCCTGTGAAGACAGGAGTCATCATGTACTTATTTGCATAGGCATATGCATCTTTCCATCAATTGTGCATTGCCACCTACTTCACTTTAAGAAATGCCATTTGGCTAAATGTGCTCTTTTTCTGTTTCTTTTTTCAAAAAATAGGCAGAAAACATTATTTGCAATTGAAATCCTGAGTTGTTCATACCATATTGTTGTATTTGGGAAGTAGAAAAATGAATCACGACATTCTTAAGATTTGCATTTAGTCAAACAAATCGAAATGTAGGTGATTTTCCCCCCAAAAAACCTACATACATAGAGACAACTGGCAATTTTATATGTGTTTTTCACATATTTGTTTCCCCACAACAACTTGGGTGCTCATGTATTGTTTTCTGTATAATTAAGAGAAGTGATATCATAGGCAGCCAACAGAGTTACATTTTGGGCCTTATTGCACAAATTCTTACTATGTTTTTAAGCCTGGTGGCACAATGCTGGTGATCTTTAATCACTGTTGGGAGTTGACAGAGCTAAGCCTAATAAAGTTAATATCATCACTGAGAGATAATGGTCAAGTATGGGAAACATCCACCCCACCCCCACGCCCGGCATGTACCAAAAGCTAGAATAAGGTATACTTCAGACAGTATTGGAATAATGTTATGTACAATATACATGGTACTTTAGGAAATAACTTGCAGCCATCCATAAGGTGATGAACTTCAGCTCCCATCATGCATTATCATTAGTTGTACTGGTGGGGACTGAAGGGAATTGAAGTGCAACATCACCTGGAAGGCTAGACGTTCTGTATCCTTGTTGTACAAACTCAGACCTCATAGGTCAGTGGTTCTCAACCTGTGGGTCCCCAGATGTTTCTGCCTTCAACTCCCAGAAATCCTAACAGCTGGTAAACTGGCTGGGATTTCTGAGAGTTGTAGGCCAAAACACCTGGGGACCCACAGGTTGAGAACCACTGTCATAGATATTATTACCATCTTTAGTACTGCTTTCTGCAAACTGGAATGCCTAAAACCACATCATAATAGAAGATACATTACTGATGGAAAACATGTTGTGCATCCATTTTTCACTAGAAGTGTAAGTAAATGCCAAGACATTGCTGGGTCCATTTGATTCCACTGTGCATAATACAGAACATATAAAGCCCTTGGTGTGAAATGTTGTCTGTTCTTGACACCTTCTCCTTCCCTTGCCCACTTTTAGATCTGAGAAGACATGTGAGTGTTCATAAAGATACATGGTACCGCCCTTTCATGTCAGCCATTGCCTCAGATTGCTCATCTGTTTGAAAGTATGGCTTCTCACAAACAGTCTCCATGTCTAAAGTATTACATTTTCCAAATACAGGGTGATTTTGTGATAAGGTTTGGGATCCCCCACTTCCCCATGTATTCTGAAGTGTTACAGTCTTGCAGAAGACTATGCCACATACCTGTCTGAATGTTTGACCGGGCTGCCAGGTCTGTTGGTGGAGAGAGCTGTGCTTAATCTGGAAATGACTGGTTCTGTGATGCTATATCTGTCTCCAAACTCAGACTCCCTTCATATGTTTGTGTGTCTTGCTCACCTAGAGTGGTGAAAATGTTCCATTTACTGCCTTATTAGCACAGAACACTGTAGCTTAATTGTTAAACTAAATAGACTTAATGTTTACACTGACGAGCTTTCTTCCTGCAACCAAAAGAGGTGGCTGGCAGTTGCCTGGTAGACGCCCCTTTCCAATGCTTGGCCCAGAAGCCTTTCAATTGGTTTCATTTCAAGTAAGAAAGGAGGAAGATTTTAATTATTCTCCAGTACATTCCACTGCTTGTAGTTCTGAGAGGGAAAGGGCTCCATTAAGCCTCCTGATCTTTCACATTTTGATATCTGAGCAAAGGTAGAACTGCCGCAGCCTTTGCTCAGAGCTGCCTTTTGGCTTCCATCCTCCTTTCATAGGGATGGAAGATACTGTTCCATGCCCAGGATGGGTGGCAACCCACATCTCCTGCCAGGCAAAGGCCATGCTGCATTGAAGCCCCTTATTGACATGGAAAGTGAGAGATTGGGCCAAGATGTCTTCAGAACAGCTTGATGTGTTTACAAGAATCTAGCTAACGAATCATGAGGCTGAAAAGCCAACACGGGCCAAGGCATAGTTTTGTGCAAAAAAGAAGAGGGGGTGATAAATAAAAGGAAACCTCTTTCTCTTGTGAAAGTGCAGCTCATTTTTCTGAATGCAAAGTCCTTTGTCTGCTCATCATTCTCTTAATATGATGTATTACTCTTTTAAAAAAGAGCTTGTTTACACTATTTATTTCCAATTTATATATGTGTATATATATATCTTGCCAAACCAGGGTCCAGATTTTCTATTTGTCACATGGATTTTTACAAAGACTTGTCTCCTTCTTTCTATCAATACTGTTTATAGACGTTCCACCTCCTTTGTGACTCAATGGATGTCTGTACTATTTATTAATCACAAAAATAGCTGGTTTGTTGGTTGGGCAATTTTTGGGTTTTCTGTTCTTGTTTTTAGATGGGTTTATATTGGAACCAGGCTTTAAAAAATATTAACAGGCTTGCTTTCATTTGGATTTGGTCCAATGTAGAAGAGGGTTTGCCGTCAGAGGAAAGCCTTGTATTCTCTCTCTCTCTCTCTCTCTCTCTCTCTCTCTCTCTCTCTCTCTCTCTCTCTCTCTCTCACTCACACACACACACACACACACACCCCTCATACTTTTAATAGTAATGTCACAACAAACCATCATGTGATTTATTGAACGGATTGGTTATGAAGTCCAAATCAACCTCTGCTAACAAGATTATGCACGTTAGCTAGTCTCAAAACACAACATGCATAATCTTGAATCCATGATTGGGAGTTGGCTTACAAAATCCTGAGATATGTCCCTGTCAATTCATGGTATAAACAACAAATCATGGTTCATCCAAACCATGATTTCCCTTGCTGTTCTTCTCAGCTTAATTACACAGAAAGTTTCTCTTCCCTCCAAAAATGTTGTGTTGTGCATAAAAAATAAATAAAAGGAATACACAAAATTGTGTACAGATCTCCCTGGTCAATGAAATCAGTCTTGTAATGTTTCACCAGTGTGTAAGTTTGGTGAAGAAGGCAAGTTCCATGCCTGGAGGCATTTCTACCTGCCTCTTTGAGCGAGGAAAGAATCCATCAAATTCCCAAACACTCAATAAGGATTGTGTGCCAAAAGAAGAAAGACACCGAGTAAATGGAGTGAAGTGTCAGTCTCTCTCATGCCTTCCCAGAGTCTGCTGAATTGCTGCTGTTGACAGCAAGCACTCAGCACTGCCTTGAAGCTCAGAATGTTTCTGGAAAGATGAGTCTTCGTCTCTTTCCTAAAAGTGGTAGTTATCTTGCAAATCTGCATAGCAGTTCTTTGATTGTACATGTGGTGGCCTAGGCTCTGGAGAGCATTTGTTTTGGTTGGTTAATAAAACTTTTGTCCCTTCCCCCCTGGTTTGTTGGTGGAAGACAGAGAGGTCTGTGGGCTTCCTCCCTAGCCATGTAAAATTGTATCATGAAAGCGACACGTTTGGAAATAAAATATAAAACACAGCAAAGCTGCCTTGGATGTCAATCTGACTACTTTCCCTTTCACGTCTCTTGTTCTTTCTGTCTTCAGTAACATCAAAGTACAAAACGGGTGTCTGTGTGATGAACCTATTTCACAGGGCTTGACATTTTTGCTTGGAGATAATGGAAGTCACATATGGGAATGTATCAAGAAAACAGGAATGCTAATAAAAGAGTGAAATCAGATTAGGAGAGAGGAGATAAGACTGAAAAGTCACAGAGTTCCTCCCCACAATAGCTACTTTTATAACTTAATTGAGAGATTGTGTCTCATTTATTTAAGGGTAAAATCAGCCTTGAATGTGCAGAACAAGCAGATAAGAAAATTAATGGTTCAGTGCAGGCCCGTAGCCAGGATTTTGATTCAGGGGGTGGGGGGCTGAGAGAGGATCTACCCTAGCAAACCCTTTTGTATCATTATCCCATATATTGAGCATGGTGATCAGATCATGATATGAATAAACATAACAGTTTAAATAATCTACCAGTAAAGCCTTCTCGCGGACCACCCTGAGAATTTCAGGGGGGGGGCTGAAGCCCCTCAAGTCCCCCCCCCCCCTCCAGCTACATGCCTGGTTCAGTGAGAATCAAATAGCAAACCCGGGACTGCCAGATAAGAGGAATGAGAGAACAAAGCCTAAAGCTTTTTCTTTGGTAGAGTGAAGAACCCCAGGGCCATGGAAATGAATCTGGGACTATAAAGATCCAATCACATGGAAGACCCTAAATTACGACACCCCTTCTTTATTACAGTTGCCTTGATAGTTTTCCAAAATTGTTTTCCCATTAAAAATGGTTGAAATGTGTTTAATTAATTATCAGTTAAGCTGTGGAACTAAAACAGTCCAGAGTTATTGTGAGGCTTTCGGAAGAGAAACAAAGAAAAAGCCCTCTAATGTTAAATTTTAATGAACCGGAGCCAAAGATTCCACTGTGCTCTCCCCTTGCAAAAAGGTCCGATACACCTTGAAATTTTATCCTTGCTCCCCACTTCTCCTACTTCTGCCTGAATTGACCAACTGCTGCAGGCCACATTTCAGCATCATGACTGCAAACAGAAATGTAACAGTCGCACCCTTCTACCACAGGTTAGTTTGAGACATAGAGAAAGAAAACGTGTAGATGTGGAACACCCGCTGTTGGAGTTGGAGATTGTGGATTCCTCTCACTACTGTGCTGTAGTGCTGTGTGACTTCCCTCTATAAGGCTTAGGATATTATCCCACGAACCCTCACCCCGTTTCTTCTAAACAAACTTCTTAAACATTTGAAAAAATAGCTAATTTGAGCCCATCACATGATGCAGAGAGACACCCCCTAACCCCTGCATGTCCATCATGCTCAGTTACTGAAGTGTTTTGAAAATGTTAAGAAACAGGAGGGGGAGCTAGAAGATGGGCAGAAATCATCTCTTATGCTCAGGAATCACTATGAAATGGGAGAAAACGTCAAAAGGACACATGGGATAGGAGCTCTCTAATTTACCTGTATTTAATTGATTTGGTGACATGGGTAAATGTGTGTAACTATAGGTGGTGTTGTGCAAAGCAGTGATGCGCCGGTAGTCTCAAATTGAGGAGTTTGGTTCTTGCGTAGTATATTTTTTAAATTTTACATATTCAATAGAAATTGCACTACTTCAGGAGATCCCTAACTTCAGCACCTCAAAGTTCAAAAACCCGCAAACCCGTGAGATTTCATTTTTTCACGAATTCAAAGATCTCAGGGTAGTTTTATTTAAAGTGTGATAAATCTGAAAATGGATAATTTTGGAGCACAGGGTCAGAAACAACAATGTTTGATGTGGAATGAGAAACTACGTTTTGTTTTCTAATGCTACAGAACATAATGCAATGGGAATGTGTTGCTTCCCCCACCTCATGGGATGAATTCCTTAGACTCAGAACTTCTTTGGGCAATGCAAAATCTTTATGGGGACCACATGCAGCCCCTGGACTGTATGTTGTGCAGGTCTGATCTAGATTGAGGAAGCTGCTTCTTTAGGCAGTTGTGACCTTCACTTATCTCAAGAAATCATATAGACCACCAGATGTTGTTGGACCTGCACCAACAGCATTCTTCACCATGGATCATGTTGATCAAGTTCGCTGAGTCCAAAGACCTCTGACCAGCTGCATAATTCCCATCCCTGACTTCCTGCGGCATACATAACACAAAAATGTACATTGCTGATCTTAGGTGATATGTGTAGGTCACCTGTATATGGGACAGCACTTAACACACTGTGATATTTTATGGCTATGCTTTGTAAAACTAAGGTTAGAATTTATAAAACTAAGGCTGGAATTGTAATTTGTTACGCATTCATGATTGCGTCATATTCATGACCCCTATGTATTCCCTAGTTTTAAGAGGTGATGTCCCCCAATCCTATTCTGAACAATTGGGTCTGTTCCTCTTTCAGTCAGGAAGGAGAAAATAGATGTTTCCACCAACCTGTTTGTGTGACTGGGATGCACTTCTGGCTCCTGCATCCTCTTAGGAGAGGATGGAAATATCAGCTGCTTCCCAATTGAGGAAGAAATTAGATTTGAAATAAATGTCTCCAAAATCTGAAAGTAGCATGCATAAAGATATACACACAGCACCAAGTTAAGGTTTGCAGATTAAAGAGCATGCTGATCTTGCTTACATTTCAGCTTTATTGCCATGACAATCTGTGTGTGTGTGTGTGTGTGTGTGTGTGTGTGTGTACACATACATACCTGCCAATGACATAACTTTTTAAACCAAACCATGTGATAGCATAAATTTGCTATTCCATAATGAAATAACTTTTTAAACCAAACCATGTGATAGCATAAATTTGTTATTCCATAATGAATTTATGCTATCGTGAGATAAAGCGTGACCTGTGGCCTTCCAAATATTATTGCAGTGAAGCTCCCATCAGTCCCCTCCAGTATAGCTAGTGGGATGGAATGATGGGAGTTGCAGGCCAACCAAAGTCTAGATAACCACCATATTTCTGGAATTGATCACATGTCTCCTTGAATTGATTCAAATATCCCAGTTTTTAAAATATATTTCTAATGGCAGAAACTGGGGTTTTCTTGAATTTATTTGATGGGCAAATAATGCGATTATTCACCTTGGTTTCACTATGTCATGTTTTGATGGCACACACTATTTGTTCTTGTTTCTGCAATACAAGCTTTTTGTGATTTATTCTGCATTCAAGAGTCTGGAAATAGCAAAGAAAAGTATCTCCTTAGACCTTGATGCAGCATCGAAGAACTCAATGAGTCACAAAAGCAAAACCTCACATTTAATCTTTACATTATCACAGTGCTTAAGTATACAACAGGTTTAATTGTCCTCCATGACCTATAATTCTAAAATATGATAAGCAAGCTCAGTAGACCATTAAAAGCATTCATTTGATAATAACATGTACCACAATCCCACAGGAAACAGCACACCTTGTTCTACTGGTACTTGCCAACACTGACATTTGCCAACAAATATTGATTCCGACACGCATCTAGCAGTGGCATTCATTTCTTGCCACTGTGCATTTCCCTTTGTGTAAAATCTAGGAATATATGTGCAAAACTCTCAAAGTTTGGTTCTGCCCCTAGTTCATTGTTTCCAAAAAAAATGACTCACATTTTCTCAGAAAAAATCTGCTTCAACTGCATCCATGTCAATGTATGAAAATCCAAAATTTAATGCCTGCCTGGGAATGTCATAGAAAATAAAAATTAAAAAAACAAAAACACTGTAGCTTTAGTTCTCTCTGTAAGTTCCTCATCCAGAACAGTCTGCTCCACTCTGTCCAAGAAAAACAATCATGCTGAAAAGTAGCTATATGGGCCTGAAATTGCTGGACCTTCTCATCTAACAGGGCAACCAATTTGTACTTGCTGCAGATGTAGCTGCCCACATCCTCAAGCACGATTACAAGCATACCAATGGTTGTGGGTGAATGCAGCAGCTTCCTCACTGCCCATAATTAAAAGTCTTAAGTGGGCATTGAAACAGAACCCCAGGCCTCTTCCTTCAAACACCCCCTAACTGCCCACCCAAACCACCTGTTGGACTGTCTACCTGCCAGGCTCCTTTTATCCAAGCTCCAGGAATGGAGACAGATGCTATAAAGAGAGTTTGTGGCTGCTTGCTCTTTCCCTAACCAAGTCTCTGACTATCAGTGCAAAAGGAACCTTTCCATTTGAGGCATCTTAAAATGGGTGTGCTTAATCTCCCTATGTTCTTTAATCACAATTGCTATGGAAATGACAGGCAGCATAGAGGTGTTCCTAAGTAACATATCTGCAAACTGTCATAAAGGTAGCTGCAGTAGTTTCTCTGAAAGGAAAGTTCTAAAACAATTTGGGAGGCAAATTATTCACTTTCCCTTCTCTCATTTTCTCCAAGCAAAGTGAATGAAGAAATATCTCCAAGTCAGAAAGGTGATACATCTCTGAAGGATGGGTTCAAGGTATAGTTGTGCTGCCAGAAACCATATAACACTGAAAGCCACATCTCTTCCCCAAAACCCAGTGAAGCACGGTGAAAACAAAACTAATTTATGTTATGCTGATGCCAGGAATCTGTATACTTCACTGTACCTATGTTGGTGAACATCACTACCCTCCCGCCAAAAAAAAAATCTATAGTTTAGGTATCTATAGTTTGCCAGTGACATCTGTCAGAAATGGTATAAAAGGGTAGGGTCTTGGTTACGCTATGACAGGACTAGCAGCAGCGTGGACTCCCTTTCTCTCTGTCTATATCTATACACATCTTATCTGATTTTATATATTTTATAGCATAAATGGACAATATTCACTGGATAATGGAGAAAGGCAGGGAATTTCAGAAAAACATCTATTTCTGTTTTATTGAGTATTTTAAAGTCTTTGACTGTGTGGATTATAATAAATTGTGGCAAGTTCTTGGTGGTATGGGGATACCAAATCACCTTGTCTCTCTCCTGAGGAATCTGTATAAGGACCAAGGAGCAACAGTAAGAACCGACCATGGAACAACAGACTGGTTCAAGATTGGGAAAGGCATACAGCAGGGTTTTATACTCTCACCCAACCTATTCAACTTGTAGCAGAACACATCATGCGATGTGCGGGGCTTGACGAATGCAAGGCTGGGGTTAAAATTGCTGGAAGAAACATTAACAGCCTTAGATATGCAGATGATACCACTTTGATGGCCGAAAGCAAGGAGGAACTGAGGAGCTTTCTAATCAATGTGAAAGACGAAAGGGCAAAAGCTGGGTTGCAGTTAAACATTAAAAAAAACAAGATTATAGCAACCAGACTGATTCATAACTGGAAAATAGAGGGAGAAAATGTGGAGGCAGCGACAGACTTTATATTTCTAGGAGCAAATATTATTGCAGTCGCAGACTTCAGCCAGGAAATCAGAAGATGCTTACCTCTTGGGAGGAGAGCAATGACCAATCTCAACAAAATAGTGAAGAGTAGAGACATCACACTGGCAACAAAGATCTGCATAGTCAAAGCAATGGTATTCCCCATAGTAACCTATGGATGTGAGAGCTGGACCATAAGGAAGGCTGAGCAAAGGAATAGGTGCTTTTGAACTGTGGTGTTGGAGGAAAGTTCAGAAAATGTCTTGGACTGCGAAAAGACTCAACCAGTCCATACTTCAGGAAATAAAGCCCGACTGCTCATTGGAGGGAAAGATATTAGAGGCAAAGATGAAGTACTTTGGCCACATAATGAGAAGACAGGAAAGCTTAGAGAAGAAAATTATGGTGGGGAAAATGGAAGGAAAAAGGAAGAGGGCCTGAAGCAGCCAAATCAAGGAGTTATGGAACTCCGAGTATCAAGTTAACTTTACCAAAGCTACCTGAACGTGCGGGCACAAGGATGAGGGAAAACTCACGACAACTGTGAAGTAGGTGAAATCAAACAGGTTTATTTCTGGCACCAGCTGGTGGGCTTCTGCCAGCAGAACACGCTGCAATCAGGGGCAAAAGACCCCGTCACTCTCAATACAAAAACATTTATACCCCAATGGAGGCATTTTAGTTAAGCCCGCCCCTTCTTCATGGATCTTGTACAATCATAATTGGCTGGTGCTTTCTGGTGTTTTCATGACATCTCATTAATCCAATAAACATTGCATTTCCATTTGCATCACATCCCAAAGTTCCACCTATGCATGAAAACAATAGTCATTTCTTATGTTAGTCTTTCTCACAGTACAGCTATCAGTGCTAAGTCTCTTGTGTCCTTAGTTTGAAACATTTGCTTCCAGGCTCCGTGCCAGCAACGGAGGGGGCTA
Source organism: Anolis apletophallus (assembly GCA_030556195.1). Taxonomy (NCBI): domain Eukaryota; kingdom Metazoa; phylum Chordata; class Lepidosauria; order Squamata; family Anolidae; genus Anolis; species Anolis apletophallus. The sequence goes on along the minus strand of JARBWK010000001.1, from coordinate 39,165,137 downwards.
AACTCTCCACTCATGCGCAGTTCTTTCCCTTCTAGCACTAAGGTTTTCATAGCACATTCTGTACTGTTCCATCATCTAAGCCTATGTTATCTCACATTAGGCACAGAGTGCCTCAAATAGCATGAATCACAGTGCTATTTTCACAGTGCAAGTGCTTGTCTGATTCTTGGCACAGGAACCCACTTTTCAAAGCTCTACACGTGTACAGCATCACTCTCTGACTGTACTCCTGCACGGAAAGTACCAAAACCCGCTTTAGGCCGAGCAAAGGCAAGATGGATGGATGGATGGTATCCTTGAAGTGACTGGCTTGACTTTGAAGAAGCTGGGGGTAGTGACGGCCGACAGGGAACTCTGGCGTGGGATGGTCCATGAGGTCACAAAGAGTCGGAAGTGACTGAACGAATAAACAACAATAAAAATGGACAGGAAACAAATATGCTGGAATCCATGTTACAAGAGACATTGACCTTTGCTTGGCCTAAGCTAACAGCTAAACATCCCTGCTATTGTGAACCCTGGCCTCCCATCGGGAGGCATGGAGATGCACTATCCACAATGCTGCGGCCTCTTTCAAGAAGACATGCCAAATGGGTCTCGAAGAGAAACGACAACGCAGAAAGAACCGCAACTTGCAAACATCACCCAAGGAGACTTTCTTTGTGCTTTCTGCAACCGAATTTGCCTATCTCAGATTGGCCTTTTTAGTCATCAACGCGCTTGTAAAAAGCGTGGGATGAGTCCTTCCTAAGAATCTTCATTCGCAAAGTAATGCCGAGAGATTGTGAACCAGTCCCAGGCAATGACTCACAAACAAAGGAATTCCAAGGCCTTTTGTCTACCTGGGGTGACAGCCAACCAAAAAACAGCTGCTGTATTTCATTTCTGCATAATATACTTGTTGCACTTATTTCCCAAATCCAAAATATATAAACTGTTTTTGGACCCAAAGAGTTAGGCAATCACTCAGCAAAGAGAGAGGTGCATTATGTTTATTTCCTTGCCCAAGCCAGAACTGGTTTGGCAAGCCAAGCTTCCTCCTGATCAGGTCCCCCACTGTCCTCAGGAATGTGGATCCCATAGTTCCATCATCCCCTGCTGGGTACATGGCAGCCTCCCCTCTATTGACTCCTCACCACTGCCAAGAGCCTGGGCCAGGGAGGGAGGATTCAAATTACAACAATGAAGCAGAGTCTATTTAGCTCCTAACAGAGCACATGTTACTCAGACTTGTCCTTCAGGTTGATACGAGCCCACAAGTCTCCATCTCTGATCAGGATGAACAATAAAACACCTCTGTCCTTGTTTTCGCCGGCTTTGGTAAGTTAATTTTAATCTGCAGACTTTGCCTATTAATCGCTAGCATTCGTTGCCAAGCAGAATTCTCAGAATTATTGCGGAAATATGTATTTTAAAAAATCCAAAGAGTAAAGTTTGATCATGCAATTTTATACAAGGGGTGCCATTTTACTACACCACTTTATATAATGGGACTTGAGCATCGACAGATTTTGGTATCCACAGGAGGTTCTGGAATTACACCAAGGGCCCAGTATCCATGGCAACTACCATGACAACTTATAGAATTCTAGAATTTGGAGGTTAGTGAAATTCTAAATATTCCCTCTTCCTTGAACTACAGCACTGAAAGTCTTTGTATTAGATATTTATAATTACTTTATACATCTACAAATCCCTGGATCCCATAGCAGAGAACCACGGTATTTAAAGTAATATCAATGTGCTACAATTGTGTGATGTGGCTATAAACTAGCTTACAGGGTTTTAAGGGGTTGGTGGGTTAGACAAACTAATGAGAAGGGGAAGTCTAGAAATGACTATTAAGCCCTGTCTACATTCCCATATAATTCAGTTTGAAACCGCAATTATATGGTGCAATTATATGGTGAAGAATCTTATTTTCAATTGTATGAAGAACCTGCTTGACTAAGTGCATCTAAACTATAGAAGTAATGCAGCTTGACACCACTAACCACTATGACTCAAGCTATGGAATTGTGCGAGTTGTAGTTTTACAAGATTTTCAGCCATATTTATTTATGGCATAAGTTTAGGGCATAGTCTTATTTATTTATTTACAACATTTCAACCCCGCCCTTCTCAACCCCCTAGGGGAGGACTCAGAGTGGCTAACACTGGCAACAATTCGATGCCGGAATAACACAATGTAACAATATAAAACCATAAATACACAATAGATTAAAAACAATAATAATAATTATACAGTCAAGTAGCCTTTTCCATTATCATAACAATCCCATGGTCCAATTCAGTGTCCAAAGTGTTGTGGTGCCTGCTAGCTGAAAGCCTCGTTCCAAAACCATGATTTCAGTTTTTTCCTAAGTTTCTTTGCCAAATAATACGGGTGCCTACAATTCCCACAAGCCCATAGCATTGAGTCATGACAGTTATAGTGGTGCCAAGTTGCATTGATTCTACAGTGTAGATGTAACCTAGAAAGGCCTTTGTAATAATTCAGCAGGACACTTTTCAGTTCATACTCTACTTGATTCCACGAACCAACTTAAATTTGCTTTCTCCATCCTTTTCTATTTTAAGTTGACTCCAAAAATAAAAACCTGCAAGAGTCATTGCTGTGCTAAATCAGACCAACATCCACCTATACAGTCTTGCCAACAGAAGACAGCCAAATGTTCTGTATGCCTTCAAGCAAGAGAAGAAGAGGAAGGCCTTCATCCACTCCATGTTTCAAAAGGTTGTATTTAGAGATCATGACCAGTGGTTGTTCATAGTCAAAACAGCAAGAAGATTACATGGAAGTATAAGCTTATATAAAGCTCTTCTGCACAGCTGTATAACATCCAGATTATCTGCTTTGAACTGGCAGTGTAGAATCAGATAATCCAGTTCAAAGCAGATTAATGTGGACTTGGCCACCGTTGTCCATGCCTTAGTTACATCAATATTGGATTACTTTAATGCATTCTATGTGGGGCTGGCTTTGAAGACAGCTTAGAAACTGCAATGGGTGCAAATTGGTGCAAAGATCCAACAAATAAACAACAAGTAAGGAAAAGGTCTAAATGGCTAAAGTGCAAAATGAGTTCAGGCTTACCAGAGAGATCAAGAACAATAAAAGGGGGTTATTTGGTTATGTCAGTAGATAAAGGAAGAAAAATGAAATGGTAGAGCCTCTGCATGAAGGTGGTGAAATGCTACAGGGCATAGAAAAAAGGCAGAGCTGCTCAACACCTTCTTTGCCTCAGCCCTCTCCCAAAAGGAAATTGGTGTTCAGCCTGAGCAATATGGAGCGGAAGAGTTAATAGCGGAAATGCAACACAAAATAGGTAAATAATTAGTCCAGGAATCACTGGTGGCTACGCTAAATGAATTCAAGTCTCCAGGGCTAGATGAACTACATTCAAGAGTATGAAAGGACCCTAGCAGAAGTAATTTCAGAACCACTGACAACGATTTTTGAGAATTCTCGGAGAACAGGAGAAGTTTCAGCAGACTGGAGGAAGGCCAATGTTGTCCCTGTCTTCAAGAAGGGGAAAAAAGAGGACACTAACCATTACCATCCAGTCAGCCTGACATTGATACCAGGAATTATCCTGGAGCAGGTCATTAAGAAAGCAATCTGAATCACTTAGAAAAGAATTCTGTGATCACTAAAAGTCAATATGGATTTTTCAAAAACAAGTCATGCCAGACTAATCTTATCTCCTTTTTTGGTAGTTACAAGATTGTACGGAATGTTCTGGATGTAGCATATCTTGATTTCAGTAAGGCCTTCAGCAAGGTCCCTCATGATCTTCTTGGAAACAAACTAGTACGTGTGCTAGATTGACAATACTACTGTCAAGTGGATTTGTAATTGGTTAAGCGACCAAACCCAAAGTGTGCTCATCAACTGTTCATCTTCATCCTGGAAAGAAGTGTCTAGTGGGGTGCCACAGGGTTCTCTATTAGGCCCGGTGCTGTTCAACATCTTTATTAATGACTTGGATGAAGGTTTAGAGGGCGTGCTTATCAAGTTTGCAGATGCCGCCAAATTAGGAGGGATAGCTAATATTCCAGAACACAGGATAAGAATTGAAAATGATCTCACCAGATTAGAGAGTTGGGACAAAACTAACAAAATGAATTTCAACCAGGAGAAATGTAGGATATTTCACTTTGGCAGAAAAAATGAAAGGCACAGATACAGGATGGGTGAAGCCTGGCTCAACAATAGTACATGTGTAAAAGATCTTGGGAGTCTTCATAGACCACAAGTTGAACATGAGCCAGCAGTGTGATGCAGCAGCTTAAAAAGCCAGTGGGAAATGAATATAGTGTCTAGATCAATGTTTCCCAACCTTTTTTTTAAACCAGGAACTACTTGACAAGGGAGACTTTGACCGGGGACCACTCTCCAACATTAGTACCAAATCAGTTTTTGGTCAACTTTAGATTCAGTTTGGTTATTTGGGGTGCTGATTCAGAAAATTGGATAGGCCACATCAGCTCTAGTTTCTGATACAGAATATATGCCATCCAGTAGTTGCCATCTGCTTTCCCAAAGACAACCATATTTAATAAGTCTCATCACTCTGATAGGGTTTCATGTTGCAATGGCCACAGACCATATTTTAGTTCTTGTGGACCACTGGTGATCCACGGATCACAGGTTGGGAACCACGGGTCTAGATCAAGGGAAGTCATGGAACCTCTCTATTCTGCTTTGGTCAGATCTCCCCTGGAATACTGTGTCTAATTCTGGGCACCGCAATTCAAGAGAGATATTGGAAAGCTGAAAGGTGTCCAGAGGAGGGCAACTAAAATGATAAATGATCTGGAGACCATTCCCTATGAGGAGTGTCTTAAATAGCTGGTTATGTTTAGTCTGAATAAGAGAAAGTTGAGAGGAGACATGATAGCCATGTTTAAATATGTGAAAGAATGTCATAAGGGAGAGTGAGTAGGCTTGTTTTCTGCCACCCTGGAGACTAAGACTCGGAGTATTGGGTTCAAATTCTATTAGTCTCCCTTGGCAATACTTTCTTTTAAAGCTTAAACTGATTGTAAAGAGCTCCAGAAAGATCTCTTGAAATTGAGTGAATGGGCAACCAAGTGGCAAATGCATTTTAACCTAAACAAGTGTAAAGTCATGCACATCGGGGCAAAGAACCCCAACTACACCTACCAATTGATGGGGTCAAAGCTTTCCGAGACAAACCAGGAAAGGGATCTTGGGGTTTTGGTGGACAGCTCAATGAAGATGTCAACCCAGTGCGCAGCAGCAGCGAAAAAAGCAAATTCTATGCTTGGCATGATCAGGAAGGGAATCGAAAATAGGTCGGCAAATGTTGTATTGCCTCTCTACAAATCTATGGTAAGGCCACATTTGGAGTACTGTGTACAATTCTGGTCTTGGGTTTGGTTGCTTAACCAACTTAAGAAGGATATAACGGAACTGGAAAAGGTACAAAGAAGGGCAACAAAAATGATCCAAGGGATGGAGCAGCTCCCTTATGAAACCAGGTTGCAACGCCTTGGTCTTTTCAGCCTTGAAAGATGGCGTTTAAGAGGTGACTTGATCGAAGTGTATAAAATCATGCATGGGATAGAAAAGGTGAATAAAGAAAAAATATTTTCTCTGTCACCCAACACTAGGACTAGGGGGCACTCCCTAAAGCTCCAAGGTAGGAAAGTTAGGACTAATAAAGGGAAATATTTCTTCACCCAGAGGGTCATTGGGTTATGGAACTCACTTCCAGAGGAGGTTGTGACAGCGGTCAGCCTGGACAGCTTCAAGGCAGGATTAGACAGATTCATGGATACCAAGGGAATCAGTAGCTACTGAAATGGACATCCAAGTGCCACCTCTGTGTTGATGGAGGCAGGCAGGATTTTCCCCGGGTACTGGTTGTGGGGGGTCGGGAGCAGGTGAGGGTTTTGCCCTCCTTTCTGCTAGAGATCCCCGTGTACAACTAGTGGGCCACTGTGTGACACAGAATGCTGGACTAGATGGGCTGAGGCCCGATTCAGCATGGCTCTTCTTATGTTCTTATGTTCTTATGTTCTTATGTTCTTAACTGAGAGCTATTATTAGCTGTGATGGCTAAATAAAACTACCATATACCTCTTAATAGGTAATGGTGGGGAAAATGTGACCTTCCAAAGATTGAAGTCCTTCTCCCATCATGCCATACTATGGATAATGGCAGACACTATTTAAGTAAATAACTTCCACTGAAAGTTATTGAAGTGTCACTCTAGAGAACCTAGAACATTCCTAGAGGTTTTGCATAAATATACCTTATGTAGATAGCTATGTGTATATTGTCTTTGTCTTTATTCTTTGTGCATAGAATAAAACATTCAGACATCCTTTGTGTGTGTAGATAGATGATTGATAGGTAGACACACAGAGACAAAGTGATACATTATTATTCTCATACAAACATAATCCTGTTCACTAGGACTCATTATTGAAGGACAGCTTCAAGGTCCCTAATATCTTCTTGTGGTTCCTTATGTTGAGACCAGACCTTCAAAGAGTGGACCATTATCTGACAAAAAAACTGTCCTCTATAAAGCAAGACACAGAGACTTTTTTATTTCATGTCAAAAGCATTGCATAAATAAGTATAAAACTGATAAAATAAATGCAGCATAAGTGGCTAAATAATTTTAGACCAAAAATGAGCAATATTGACCTTATTATCTTGTAGCTTTAAATAATTCTTCCTCTGTGCATGAGGCAGGGCATTATGGACAAGCATATAGACGCAGAGTTGCTCCACAGTCACGCAAGACATAGGGACACCCTATCTATACACGTGGACAGACAATGACCAAGTGAAATAAATTTCCTCCATTGAAATATTTTTTATAATTACCAGATTTACTCTTGATAACTTCTGCATTGTGAAACTAGGATGTACATCAAAAAAAATAAAAATAAAAATCAGATCACAGGGGATACAAATTTGCATAAAATATAGGTATGTGTATACTTTGTGTATGTTTGTGTGTATATATATGTGTGTGTGTGTATATATATATATATAGAGAGAGAGAGAGGACAGAGAGACAGAGACAGAGATAGTAATAGAAGTAAAATTGTATTTATTTATTTATTTACAGCATTTTTATCCCATTCTTTTCAGCCCAAAGGCGACTCAGGGTGGCGTACAGATTGGCAACAATGAGATGCCACAGCATACATATATACATATCAATTAAAACATTTGATATCATATAATAAAAATCCATTTAAAGCCACTTAAAACTATAATAATCAATGTCTTCCAGTTCAACTCCTTATCCATTGACATTGTCTAGGCCGTTCTGTGTTTGTTATTTCATCATACTGCTGTGTTTGTCCAATTATGCCATGTTTCTGAAGGCTTGCTCGAAGAGCCATAGTAGGGAGGTCTATGATTGAGTGGTGTTTGCTCAATCTCCTATCTGTAGAATCACTGTTGATGGACAGCCTCAAGGTCCCTGGTCTCTTTTCTTCCTCTGACAGTTGGTCAAACAGGAGACTGTCCTCCATAGAAAAAAAACATACAGACATCCTCCATACAGGTGATGTTGGAATTTGCAGCTTATACTACATAGTAGTCACACATGGACCAAGTACAAACTGCTACCATCATTTCTAAATTTACATTATAAATTTAGAACTTTTTGCCTCAATTTCCCAGAAGGTCAAATCCACTTGTGATTAATAATGTGTCGGAATGCAAGCAAACGGTTTCTGTTGTAAATAAATAGCTCAGCTCTTTGTACTTCTCCCTTGAGGCTTTACATCTTCTCTCTCTGTAACTTGGCAGCTTACTTTACCCACTGCTGTTTGAATGCCTTCTGACAGATTCCCGTAACAGATATACGCCTCAGTAGTTAGGATGAAAGTTTTGTTGGCACCGAAACAGGCATGGCACCTTGGAAAGCTGCATGGGATGTGAGCAGAACAACCCTGCCTCCTTTCCATCAAGCTCCAACCAATGCAACGTCAACTGCACAAATATAAAGTCTTCTCAGAGGCATTATAATAGCCATCCTCTCCCAGTGCCCCTTCACATATGGAAAACACATCCAGCATGGAGGGGACCCGGTTGGAGAAGTTTGTTTTACAATGGTGTGGTGGGGGGAGTGGGGGCAAATCCCACAACCTCCAATTAACGCATTAGAAATATGATTGTGCACAAACATGATGTTCTTAATAGGTTAGTCTCATTTTTCCCATTACAACCATGAGCATGCAACCTAGGTCAAACTCTTGTAAATTATATGAGACTCCCAGATCTCAGGTCTTGGCCCAGAGTTTTCAGGTCTCACCCCTCTTCGCCTGTCAAGGGGGCAAGGGGAAGAAATGTGAGAGTGATGGTGCGTGAGGGTATTCCTCAGTTGTTTGGCTAATGTTTTTTATTTATTTTATTTGAATAACTTAATGGTTCAAGCTTTGCAACATCATGAGAAGGTTGCCCCTTGCAGCATCCCTCTCATGACATCATCAGAGCCTGTCTTCTGTGACATTGTGAGTGCTCATTCCTAGTTCTCAGGTTTTGGACCTGAAATAGCCCTAATGGACAACCCTAAAGCACCCTGTTCTCTACCTCATGCTTGTGTCATGGTTGTTGAGGTCAGTATAGATGTGGTGCATGCAGTCAATGGCTACTTCTATCTATTACCTACAGGTAGCTTCTACTAGGTTTATGCCAGCCTAATCATGAACATATGCCCCCAGATCATCTTCTGCAGCTCAGTAGTGGGTATTATATACACTCTGTGTGTACATGAGGGTGGGAGCCCCATCACATTATGTTGTTATAGCATTATTGTTCCATTTTAACTGCCCTGACAACATCATATGGGATCCTAGGGATGATAATATAAGGAGGACCATTTATAACCTTATCACATGAGCCAGGGAAAGCTTCCTGATTCACCGCCAAATTGAGAGACAGCAGGGTGAATCTGCCACCCAGCATGCTCCTCCTATATAGCAACACTTTTCCCAGATGTGGAAAGTGTCACCCGTGCCGCAAGGATCCATGCTGGCTCCATTGGCGCCAACACAACATGGGCAGTCTCTTGTGTTGAGAGAAAAGTGTTATACAATGTGCCCACTCCAGTTGTGGGTGGAGCCTCCATCAGAAGTCCAGTATTGTCATTGAATGGGCAGTGTATCCTTCCATAGCTGGACTGATAGGGAAGCATCCTAGGACAATTCCCAAGCCCCATCTGATGAAGTCCTTTGACTCTTTAGCAAAAGGCTCTTGGACCTTTGCCTAAACTGAAAACCCTAGAATATCACTTTTCTTATTGTACCATGTAGTCTTTAGATATAGAGCAAGATAGAAATAATTAAGTGAATAGTCCCATATCAATGATTTAAAGATTTGTATTTTGTTGTTTGTTAATCGGTCTTTCACATATATACCCCAAAGCTGCTTTAATCCTGTTAATCAAAGCAAGGCACATACTTTGTAGTACAGGTTCAACATGTACCATGTAGTCTTTAGATATAGAGCAAGATAGAAATAATTAAGCTTGGTGAATACCTTTAGGCTATATCAAAGATCTAAAATTTGTATTTTGTTGTTTGTTAATCAGTCTTTCATCCCATGTATGTAGTATGTGCCCCAAAGCTGTCTTTAATCCTGTTAATTTCTGGTCTTTAAAAACCTTTACCTGGTTTTTCTTCTTACGTGAACTAATACCTGCTGGGTAGAAGTAGATTGAAAAGTAGAGAAAAATCATAGAGGAAAAGCTTATACAACCATTCACTGTGCAACAAAATTAAAAGCCCTATGACTAGTGTAAAGGAAGAACAAATAAGCGTAGCCACTGTTAACACCCACATAAAGTCCAGACTCTCAATCAGAGTTAATGAGTCAAAGACTTTGCTAATCCAGGGGCCACACTCCAAGACGCCCAGCAACTAAAGCTCATTACAATTGTTTTTGGAAAACCCAGTGACCCAAGAAGCCAACTTAATCAGGAAGGCAGGTGAAGAGGGAGTGGTGTCTCAAAGATCACAGTCAGGTATTAATAGTGAGCAAAGGGGATCAAAGTGTTATAAAGTTGTCCACCCTACAGCATACATTGCCGGTTCAGCTCCTCTGTGCTACGTTTCAGGTAAGAAAGCGTGATTCCTGGGATTTCCCTTTTAAGCCTTCTCCTTGGGTGGTAAAATGCCATGGAGAGAGGGAAGAACTCCAACCTAGAGCCAGAGAGAACATAGATACCAAGCATAGACACCAAGGAAGGGACATTTGCTTCTACCGGTAGGTCACCAATGCTGCATTTGTTTAAAAAGTATAAATAGAACAAACATGAAATTCAACTTTATTGGGTTATATTTTGTAACGTGGAATCTGTATCAAAAAGTTCTAGTATGAAGTGCCCCTGTTTAGGATGCTAGCTGGCCAATGAACCATGTGCCCCTTTGGGGATACTCCATTGCATTCCCAGTTTTCTTTCTTTTCCCCTAAATTCTGCCCTTTCTGATGTCCTCCAGTATACTTAAGTGGCCCCAATTGCTGCAAAAGGGTTTGCTTTGGCTTTTTTGTCCCATTTTCCCTGTAGAGTTTCTGTGGGGTACCTCTGCCAATCCTAAATTTTCTATCGGCTTTGAGTTTACACCTGGATTGTGCCATTTCGCTTCAGAAGGCTACAGCTAGAATACCTCAGCACCTGCAATTCAGTAGCCTACAATATTTAGTTTTCTCTAGAATGGAACCAAACCATTTAAAACTGTTGTCAAACTGCTATAAATGTGCAATCTAGAGAGGCTCTAAATAAAGTGTTTAGGGAAAGGTGGGCTTTTGTCAGACTGCAAGTCCCATCAGTCTTACTCAACATAGCCTCTGGTAAGGACTGCTGGGAGTTGCAGTCCAACAACATTTACAAGGGCACACTAATCCACCTTGTTTGTAGGAAATGAGCCCATCTCTAATTATTCAAGCTGAGGAGGTCAGAGGCCTTATTACCACTAACAGAATGACAGCATACGTAATTTGGATGTAGGAGGAATGCAATGTGTTAGGCCCACCCAATGAGCACGCAAAAGTATACATTTTTTCAAGATTTCCAGTTCTTTCAAACCAGGCATTATTTTATTACCATATTTAACTTATGTGTAATTGAATCAATTTTCAAAACCCTGAAACCAAAAAAAGTATTTACTGCTGAATCAGGCATGTAGCCAGCTGGGCTAAGGGGAATCAGTAGCTACTGAAATGGTCCGCGAGAAGGCCACTGGTACATTCTTTAAACTGTTATGTTTATCCATATCATGATTTCACCATACTGGTTATCCCACATTAATGGGGTTAGGTGGGATTCAATACAAAAGGTTTGGTAGGAAGACCCTCTTCCACCCAGTCTCAGCCACCTGAACCAAACTCAGCCCCCTGGACAAAATGGGCTGGCTACGGCCCTGTGCTGAATCTTATGTTCTTATGTTGGAAAAACTGCACTTTTTGTAATTCAGAGCATCAAAACTTCCAGCAATTGAAAATAAAACCTTGGGGTGCATCTATGCTGTTGAATGAATCCACTTGTAGAATGAATCCACTTTAATTGCATTCATTCAATGCTATGGAATCCTGGGGGCTGTAAGTCTTCTAAGGTCTTGAGCCTTCTTTGCCAAATAATGCTGATGCGATAAAAAAAGCCCTGCAAATCCCAGGTAGGCATAGCATTAAGCGATAACATTTAAATTACAGGTGACATCTCTCAAATAGGAGCTCCAGGCTCTCCTGAAGTAGCTTCTCCTTTTGTTTTGGCTCAGCAATAAGATTACTGCATTATGCGAATCTCATGCACCCCTTAATTACAGCAAGGTAATTTAGCCAAAAAGGTGAGTATTAGATTTCAGTAAATAAGGTATTTTAATCCTCCCACTGTTTTAATTAGATAACTTACTCAATTATTTTGCATTGGCTAGGATCCTGTATTACCTATTTCACTAAGTACAGTAGAGTCTCGCTTATCCAACATAAACGGGCCAGCAGAACGTTGGATAATCAAAAAAATTGGATAATAAGGAGAGATTAAGGAAAAGCCTATTAAACATCAAATTACATTATGATTTTACAAATTAAGCACCAAAACATCATGTTTTACAACAAATGGACAGAAAAAGCAGTTCAATGCACAGTAACATTATGTAGTAATTACTGTATTTACAAATTTAGCACCAAAGCATCACAATGTATTAAAACAGCTGTGGATCCAGGTGGGAGGCAGACTGTGTTGGATAACACAGAATGTTGGATGAGCAAAGGTTGGATAAGCGAGACTCTACCATATACTTAACTAAGAAATCTCCCCAATCTAATCAACAGCAGAATGGATCTCCTTTTTTTATTAATCAAATGCCTGGTAAAGTAGGATTGGGGAAAGAGTTACAGTCATAGCAATAGTGTTACTATCATGACAACATTATAACTGTGAATATGGAACAATTAAAATGAGTAAATCTTGGTAACTATTCATATACACAACTGTCACATAGGGGATTGTCCTATGCAGGCAAATCACAATTCTGGCAGAACAATAGTATCTATAGTCTCTCAAAATCTGCAAAATAGTCTAGGTTCTAATGGCACAATACATGTATAGAGACATGCTTTCTCCTTTTAATCTACAGTTTGCAATTGGTTGTGTTTTGAGTAGGAAAAGGAGTCACATTGGCTTGTGATCGTGCATGCATGTCCAAGTACATCTGAGATAACTGGTACTTGAAAGCCATCAAAGGGCAGGTGTCCTGGGAAAACGCATTTTCTGAAGAGAATTAAAATTCCTGTTTCTTCATCTGGTGGGGAAAGTGCAGAATGTGCTGGATACTCATTTTCTGAGTAACTGCTGTGAAAGCATGGGAAGGGGGAAAATCCTCAGTGTTCCACAACCACCTACCTCCTTCTCTATCTGACATTATGACTTGTCTGCAAGATGGTTCAGACCAGACACCCACATCATGGTGTACTCCAGATGTCCAGATGTGCATCTTCCATAAGTGGCAATGCTATCTGACATTGATGGGAATTGTGATCTAGTAGAGCTGAATGGTGCCACCAAGCTGGGAAAGGTATGTATACCAGTAAAGGCACCACAATAATTTGAGGCTACTCAACCAGGAACCTGAGAGTGGTTTGGAAACAATTCATCTTAAGTCAGTGAAATATGGTAGGTTTGATAGCTGCCAGAGTGACAGACCCAATGGGAACCCTGAGGAAACGGCTCCAACCTGTGTGTTTGTGGGGGGGGGGGGGGTGAAAAACAGGAGTGGTGCTTTTTAATGCAGCAATTCATCAACAGCAATGTCCAGGGTAAACGAGAATCAATCAAATAAAATCAGAGATGCATAATCAATAGACAGATCTGGTGGGATCATGAGCCCTATTTAGGATTGAGATCAACTTGTGGAATTCTCTGCTTTCTCCCACCACTATAGTTAATACACTGTGCAAAAACATGGGAGAGGGTCTTCTCAGCTGTCAGACCCTGATACATATGGGATTCTGGAATCCCATGCTACTTGGGCATATTGGAAGTTAACATTCAAAAAGAAAGCTTTTCCCAAATGCTAGATATATATGTTACAGTCCTACATAGTATTTAGGACACAGTATTTTTTAGGAAAAGAAAAAAGTGAGTTTGGAAACTAATTAATCATGGCAGTGCAGATGGAATTGAAGCCCTGCATCCCATATTGTGGTCCCAAAGAAGGTTTATGCTTTGAAGGTGATACTTGCAGGATTTCCCTACCAAGGAAGTGGATGTTCTTTGTACATGTTTTTAAAAACCCTTTTAGATACAGAAATGCCTTTATCATCATAGCTAATTTACCCCCAAAAAAACAGAACAGGGAATTGTTACTCGGATTTCTCTAATATATATTTACTAGCTGTACTACTTCGTTGTGTTTTCATCTCTCTTCAAGTGTTCAGGAAAGTTGTTAAAATGGCACATGCCAAGAGTCCAAAGTCTAAGAGTTCGAGTGCATATCAGGTTCTGCATATCCATTCATTTATCCCATGGGCCCAACTAAGATATGTCCTCAGATGGCACCTAGTTATCAATGTGGCCTGGCCTCAGTCTTCTAATTTTGGGGGCCCTTTCACAATAGCACCATGAGTGCACTATAACTGCCTTGACAACACCTGACAGACTCCTAGAATTTGAAGTTTCATGAGACCCAAGAACTCTCTGGTTGGAATTTTTAAATAAACAATAGAAAGTAATATAGAATCCTGAACTGCAAATTTTAGGATATACAGGATGTTGCCATGGCAGTTAAAAGTGGAATTATAATGCTATATTTGTGTAGTAGGAAGAGGCCCTGAAGGAAAAAGAAAAATCAATAAGCAGCAGAGTGAATATTAGCTTGTCCCACAATCCTGCCTTCCAATATGAACTCCGGCACTGCTCACAGAGAAAGAATTTTCCCCAGACAATAATACTGTCATAGGGTTGGATTTCTCTCTCTATTTTTCAGGCCAAGCAAAATTCAGTGCAATCACAAGTAAGTCATGTCAGTCAGTGTATCTTTACAGAGCAGTTATAAATGAAATAATGTTGCAGCAGAGTACATGTGCAAATCTTTTTAAAATATCCAACATAATATTATCAAGTGTTAAGATCGGTTCTTATAGTAGCAGGAGAATGCATTAGGCTTCCTTAGCTACAATTTCGAATCCCACTGTTACAAGGCATATTTGGGGATTCTGTATGTCACAAAACATAGCTGAGTGATTTTGAAAGAAAAGTGGGGAACCAAGATCAATCATCTAAAGAAGCAATGTGTAAACACACACGTATCTCCAGGAACAAAGCAGTTGTTTGCCATCAAGTTGTCTTGAATGTATAACAATCCTATGAAAAATAAATTTATAGGAGCCCTGATCATCAGCTTCCCTACACATATCTTGCAAACACAGGGCACTTCCAGACAGCCCTTTAACCCGGGATGATTCACGTTTTAAAAATGTGAATGTTCCCGGGTTCTCATTCACACACATCCTAGAAAGCGTGTGCTTTCTCAGGTGGGTGTCCAGATGTCCTCCTGGAATTTTCCAGGAGAATACCCAGACGCTCTAATCCCCCTCCCCCAGCCCCCCCCCCCCTTTTTAAAGTAAATGAACTTACCCAGCCTCCATTAGAGTGGTGCCAGAGCTCTCCTGGTGCATAGAAATGACACACCAGGAGAAGGGAGAGGAGGAGGAAAATTGTTCCTCCCTTCCCTTGCTGTCCTGGCGTATCATTTCTATGTGCCAGGAAAGCTCCAACACCACTCTAATGGAGATTGAGTAAGTTATTTGACTTTAAAGGGGTTTGAGGGGAGGGTTTGGGGAAGGGGTTGGTGTACTTGCAGTTTTCTGGGCTAGTTTAGCCCAGAAAACCACAGGATTACTGTCTGGACTGCCCCTTCAAAAGCCCAAAACTTTTGAGGGAGCAGTCTAGACAGTAGAAGTAGTGGGTTTATCCCGCTTCTTCCACGGAGGCATGGAATAAACCCATTAACAAATTTATTTGCCACAAACCAGGGTTTTTCCTGGTTTGTGATTAATTAATTCATGTTTCTCTGGGCCATCATCTGGACAGTCCCCTTTTAATTGCCTGAACTCCTGCATTAAAGGGGCTGTCAGGAATGGTCTCTCAAGCCTTAACTATGTAGTTCAATGGATCTGTAATGCTGCCTTCTTTGTTCTTATTTCACTGGGCATCATTCTATTTTCTAATGAATCATGTTGCCTCATGCTATGTCCAAACTATAACAACCTCTGTTTACTCATTTTGGCTTTTAGGGAGAGTTCAGGGTTGATTTGCTCTCAGAGTTGTTGGCAATCCCAAGTATCTTTGGACTTGTCTACACACTAGGAAAAAGAACCATACTCACTATAAATCCAGTACTGGCAGTATTCACAGCACACAGGGACTTCCAGTAAGTATCCCGAGTTTTTTTTGTTTTTAAAGCCAACTTTGCTCCATAGCAAGAAAAGTTGCAGGAAACTTCAGAATATCTACAGGCTTTGTGGCCATTAGGACAGATGGGTTGGGTTAGTTTCAACCCAATTCATTGTCTACATGGAGAGTGCTACCATCATCCTTTCGCACTCTACCCCATCCTTGTCTGTAGTTGGCAGGGAGGAACATAAAGGACAAGGAAATGGCTCATCAAAGCCGATGTGGTCTCAACCTGGTTTGACACCAACACTGTGCTGCAGAGAGTTCACTCCCATGCTGGCCACCATTATAATTGATGCAGGACCAGCTTGTTGGTCAGAGCTGTCCAACAGGCAGCCCGGGGCCCGTACACGGCCCCCGAGCCCCTTCCCTACGGCCCCCTAACCCCCTGCAATTTAAAAAAAATTGGAAAAAAATTCCCCAAAAATTTCGTCCTCGGGGGGGGGGGGGGCAAGGAGGGGCTGGGGCGGCGCGAGTGAGGAGGAGGCGGAGGAAAGCCACGTCAGATGCCCTAGGGGCAGGACTTCCCCCCGCCTGTTCCTCGCTCACGCAGGGCCGCTCGAGGGCTTGCGCGCCAGGGCGGGATCGGCGAGCCGCCCTCCGCCGTGTCCCTAGCTCTTACAGCGGCCAAGCCTGAAGGAAGGTAAGCTCCCGGGCTTACCTTCCTTCAGGCGCGGCCGCTGCAAGAGCTAGGGTCATGGCAGAGGGCGGCTCGCCGATCCCGGCCCGCCTCCCCGCCCTGGCTCGCAAGCCCGGCATCTTGCGCGACCCGCCCCTTTTCGGCAGGGTGGCATCAGGTGCCGAAAAGGGGTGGGTCGTGCAAGATGCCAGGCATGCGCGCCAGGGCAGGAGGCGGGCCGGGGGATCAGCGAGCCGCCCTCCGGCGTCTTCCTAGCTCTTGCAGCAGCGCGCTGAAGGAAGGTAAGCCCGGGAGCTTACCTTCCTTCAGGCTCGGCCGCTGCAAGAGCTAGGGACACAGCGGAAGGTGGCTCGCCAATCCCATCCTGGCACGCAAGCCCGGTATCTTGCGCGACCCGCCCTTTTTCGGCGGGGCTGGGTGACGTCAGGCGTGCCGCTTGACGTCACCCCGCCGAAAAGGGGCGGGCCACGCAGGACGCTGGGCATGCATGCCAGGGCGGGAGCGGCCCCTCCCCCGCAAGCGGACATGCCCCCGCTGCGGCCATGCCCCCACAAGCAGCCACGCCCTCCGCTCCGGCCCTCAAGGTGATCCGTCACCTGAATTCCGGCCCTTGGGCCCAAAGAAGTTGGACAGCCCTGGCCTAGGTCATAATGGCCTGGATTAAGCAGCTACTGTCTACATGGCATTTTAGCTCAGCTGCTGGGAAACATAAAAAGGTGATATTGTGCTGCTATCCTACCTCTAAGCTTCTCAGGGCCCTTCCACACAGCCATATAACCCAGAATATCAAGGCAGAATAACCCACAATATCAGCTTTGAAGAGGAATATCTGAGTCCACACTGCCATATATCCCAGTTCAAAGCAGATGTGGGATTTTATTCAGATGTGTGGAATGGGCCCCAGAATCACCTAGTTGCTTTGGCAAAGTGAAAACACTATGCTGCATTAGATACACCTTAGGGCTAATCCAGTAGAGTTCAAAAGTAGGATAATGTCCCTTGTTGCTCACATCAGTTTTGATATAATCTAACATTCTTGTTAACTTTCTCCAATGATGATATTTCTCAGTGTGCCACACATAAGACCTAACTGTAACTCAGTCTCCTCCAGATATACTGCTTTACAAATTGCCTTCATCCTGCTCTATAATCAGTGGGTATGTTAACTGTGGGTGATGGTTAATTGTAGTTTGGTGCATCTGGAGGAAACCTCCTTTGGGCAATGTGAGTTTATTTATCTTTTCTGAAATATTTAGTTCTTATTTGTTTTAAGCGCTCTATTCACAAAGTCCAAAGTGCAAGGTAGAATCCAATGGTGTATATTTCAACTCTCTCTGATTAGCAGCAGTTGGTATTTATGACTTTCTTCTTCTTTTCCTAGTAGCAAAACCAAACCACATACCACACAGCATCCTTGTTGAAGGGATGGGAGAAGATGAAGTGTCAGGTCGCTCTAAAGCAGAGCCTGCTGTGCTGAGTGAGGCTGAACTAGAGAAGATTGGTGTAAGGAAACAGATTCCACCCACTTCCATTTGTGCCAAGGCCCAGAAGATAAGGTATGGTGTTTCTTTAGCTCACTAAACTGTGGTCTTATACGCAGTTACTAAAACATGTGCCATGGAGCTCACAAAGTCTGGAAAGAATGAGTGGACAGACTCACAATGGAAACTGTTGTGAGAATTGATGCAAAGATTTCCTGATTCTCTTATGTTTGGATACTTTGTGTCTTGGTACTTCCACCAAAGGGTTTTAACATTTTTTGCTCCAAGGACCCCTTTGCCAGTCAGGTGAAAACCATAGACACCTTCTTAAAATATAACAGCAGATAGTTTTATAACACTCAGGATCAACATGTCTTTAAATTAAAATTTAGGATTATTCATAATATGTTTCACAAAGTTTAGGGACTTTATCACAATGCCTAATGGATTCATCACACATTCTTTGGAATCCTTTTGCTTCTGGAGATTCTGCTTCCTCCTGTCGAGCCTTTGCAGATTTCTTCTTCTTTCTTTATGTATCGTTTGCAGATTCCTTCCTCTTTCAATTTGTCTTTGCTTTGCCTATTCCTAACTTGGTGGATGTCACCTGAAGAGAAGGAAACATCAACACACGGAGACTTTAATGCAGGCAGCCCCATTCTTCTGGTGTGAGCAGAATTCTGGGAAAAGTAGTTTGGGAAGGTGGGGACCTCTGCAGCAGAGGCTCCGCCCTAAACTACATTTCCTAGAATTCTGCTTGCACCAGAAGAACAGGGATACCTGCGTTAAAGCCTCAGTGTGATGAGGCATCTGGTGAGACACAACATGACCTCAGTGTTATCTTACAGGCTATTCAAAATAAAAGGTTCCATATGCTTAGAGTGAAAAGTGTCAAACTTGTAGCTCAGCATGTGCAAAAACAATCTATGTGCAACAGGGCAGATGTGAACATGACTTCTGCCTGCCACTCTCTTGGGAGATGAAAGCAAGGAGTTGCAACACATGGGACAAAGCCAAAATAGTTTGGACATTTGGTGTCTTTCAAATGCAAACAGGACTACTACCCGACCTTTGGAAGCTGAAATTTTTTTTGGGGGGGGGGGGTAAGCAAAGTTAGTTTGGCAACTCCATGTAAACAAGATAGTTTAACACTGATTGCTCTCTTGAATGTAACAGCAAGAGAATTTTGAAGGGAAATTCCAGCCTGTACTTTAAAAAATGACTGCTCCAAGATGGTGAGACATCCAGGATATGACATTTTACAACGTCCTAATGCACCATACAGTGTTCATAATTTAGAAAGAGGCATCTCCCTGCCTAAGCTCTTGCTTGCTAGTCATATTTATTGAGCATAATACCACTGTCTCACATCCCTAGACCCCAATATAAATGGATCCCTCTGAACTCTCCATAGGGCAGATCCAGCCTGGCAAGAGTTGTGGAGTGTGTCAAGACAGATCATCACAGGCAGTCACTGATAGTGGCTGATAGTGCCAGCCTTTAATCCACATGAGAAGTCTATTTTCCACTCTTTTTCAGCATAGGTTGCAGCAGAAATATGTGGAGTTTAATCTGGCCTGTTCTGGTACACAACAAAATGGGGGGAAACCTTTGCATAAAATGGAAACAACAAGGTTCAACTTCTTCTTAGCAAAAAGAGACTGGTTCTCCTTAGAATTTTCAAATAATAACTTCATGGTCAGGAACTGTTTAATCACTCCTCAAAACAAAAGCAGGAATTACAAGATGTCACAAACTTTGTCAACATTTGCCCTGTTTATATCCACCCTCCGATATGCATTTCCATGCCTCTTTCCTAGATGCTCAGCTTCAACTGCAAAGTCCTTGCTGTTCCGGTTCATCCCCATCCTGAACTGGCTGCCACGATACCCAGTCAAAGAATGGCTGCTAGGAGACATCATTTCAGGATTCAGTGTTGGCATCATGCATCTCCCACAGGGTAAGCTATCTCAGTGTAGGTTTTAGAAGATGTATAAATGTAAAGAGACCAGAGACAAATGCCTGCATTGCAACAGTATCTGTGAATACTGTATGATGACCTTCCCTTTTATTTCTCACCTAGGTTTAGCCTACTCACTTCTTGCAGGGCTGCCTCCTGTCGTCGGCTTGTATTCAGCCTTTTACCCCGTCCTGGTGTATTTCTTCTTTGGGACATCCAGACATATTTCTGTGGGTAAGCAAAGGGACGCAGAGTCAAGAGGCATTCCTCTTGCATCCTTCCTGGCATGCTTAGGGAATGCCCTGAACTGCTTAGCCTTGGGAATAGCCTTCTCTTATTCACTTCATCGCTCCTTGAAATGTTATGCAGTGCATATCCATTCTCTTGAATGTTCTCTTATGAACTGAGAGGTAAAAGAGTTTAAGTCTTCTTTCTCCAAATGCCTACAAAGTCAGGAAGCTGAAATGAATTGCTCCTGACATGTTTTAGAGAAAGAGCTATATTTGGAATATAGCTACCAGAATCTTGAACTAGCATACCTGTGGGTTTCTGGGAGTTGTAATCCAAAAGTGTCACTTTTCTAGGATCTTGCCATGAGATTCATCCTTAGACATAATCTGAATCATAGAGCTGGAAGATGCCCGAGGGGTCATCATGTGCTACCCCGTACACTCCTTTACAAATTACAAACAGCTCAGTTCTGCCACTCTGAAGTGAATGGACAACTAAAGCCTGCTGCACCCTGTGAGAAAGAAAGGCGTCTCTTAAGGTCAGACTGGGAGTTGGTCTCTTGGCTCAAGCCTCTCTCTCCTTCCTACCACAGGCCCCTTTGCAGTCATCTCAGTGATGATTGGGAGCATAACAGATTCACTGGAACCAAGTGGGAAGTTTATGGAAGCTGCAAATGGTACCAATGTTACCATTTTGAATGAGACCCGGAGGGATGCTGCCAGAGTGCAGCTAGCGGCTTCACTCGCCTTACTGGTGGGCATATTCCAGGTGAGTGAGAGATCCAAAACTCTGCCAGGAGGAGGAGGGTGCATTTCTTCTGGAGAAACTGGATCAATGACCAAACTGTGCAGATGAAGAACACTGGTTTCCCTCCCTTGACTCTAAGAATGGGCATGTGTTCCTGTTCATTCCCTTCAGAACATCCTAACAGGCTTGTGTACCCATTCAGGTCCTGAGTACAAAAGTGCTCCATTTAAAGAGCTTGAGAAAGTTACTTTTTTACATCAGTTCCCAGCCAGCATTGCCACTGACATACACTCGCAAAGGTTAGGTCAGAACATAGAGGCACTAAATCTTTTTCAAGATCTAGGAACAAACTACTTCTAGAGAAGTGGGTATGTTTAATTTAGAGAATAGAAGAATAAGAGGTGATTATATACTGGATGGGATTTTTTTTTGTCTGTCAGGAGCAACTTGAGAAACTGCAAGTCACTTCTGGTGTAAAAGAATTGGCCGTCTGCAAGGATGTTGCCCAGGGGATGCCCAGATGTTTTGATGTTTTTACCATCCTTGTGAGAGGCTTCTCTCATGTCTCCACATGGGGAGCTGGAGCTGACAGACGGAGCTCATCTGTGCTCTCCCCAGATTTGAACCTCCAACCTGTCGGTCTTTAGTCCTGCCAGCACAAGGCTTTAACCCACTGCACCACCGGGGGCTCCACCTGATAGGATGCCATGTAGAAAATAGAGCAAACTTATTTTCTGTTGCTTCAAACAACATTGATACATTCACATTACAGAATAAAAGCATAATAATAACACCAACAGGAAAATTTTCCTGAAGGCAAGCTAATTTGAAAGTGGAAGAGACTGCCTTAGAGGATGGTGTACTCTTGTTGGACGGCCAGCTCTTGGGAGAACTTTAGTTGTGTATTGTTGCATGTGCGAGGGTTAGACTAGATTGTGCCTTGTGGTCCCTTCTTGCTCTTTGAATTCTGAGAGATTTACATTGATACACATGACGCTGTGTATGTACTTCCTAATATCTACTGTTTTGGTAGGAGCAAAAACCTGAAAGAAAGATTACAAGGCATGACGTAGTTAAAAAATAAGTAAGGGGTTGTGGCTTAGGAGACAGTCTAATATGGAACAGCTTCAGACAAAAGCTATGAAAAGCATCTCATCTCACAGCAATATTGAATTATCTTCAGGGGCTGAAATAACCTTCTCTTGAATTGCATAGAGATTCCCTTTAGGCTAAGAGTTAAGCCCCTTCTGATGGGGAAAGAGCTGCAGACAGACTCATAATTTCCACAATATAGATAGAAGCTGACTTATACAATCTGCCTGCCAATGTTAGGTGTGACTCCTAGGAATGATTACAACAAAGAGTACCAGTTAACTGTGCTGCAACAAAAAACATCCAGTTCTAGTTCCATGCTCCCACCCATATCACCTCTCCAAAGTCTCCAAAGTTTCTCTTTCATGTCACCTGTATGAGAGTTTTTAAAGAAAAAATAAGCATGCCAAATGTTTTTATAATAATAATAATAATAACACTTTATTTATATTCTGCCCTTCTCCCTGAAGGGACTCAGAATGGATTACAAAATATAAACAGGCACAGGCAAAAATTCAATGCCATGTTACAGTGAAATGCAATGAGACACGGATACGAAGACAAAGGCAAAGGCTTCTCCTTTCATTTCTGGCTCTGAAGGTGGTGCTCATCTCCAGCTTTGAGGGAGATGCTCCTATCCATTTCCATACCAAGAAGCCTGCATTGTCCATAGACACCTCCTGGTCATGACGGCTTGAAACGTCTTTTCCCTTTTCCCGCTGAAGCGGTACCTATCGATCTACTCACATGTACATGTTTTGTAAAGGTTAGACTGGCAGGAGCTCACTCTGTCCCATGGATTCAAACTGTCATCCTTCAGGTCAGCAGTTCAACAGTGGAAGGGTTTAACCCGTGGCCCCAACCTTATAAATTTTAAATAGAATTTATAAGGTGCTCCAAATTAAAGATTCTGGAGAGACACAACATACACGTCTCTAAAGCAGGATCATTGACAAAGACGAAGAACAAAGGTCCATGCCTAATTTCATTTGGAAGGGCATCCAATAGGATGTAAAAGGATCCTCATGGATCTTAGACCTATGTGGAATTGCCTTTTACATTTCTTCCTTAGATATGGCTTCTCTCATGAACACAGAATGAACTAAGCATGTTTCCGTTCTCTGTCTTTTACCTCTGAGAAATAATCCTCAGGCTAAATATCTCTGCTGTCTGTCTGGATATCCCATTCAGTCCAGAGATATGGTATGGACAGTCCTGAAAAGGGAACCCTTGGAGATAATCCATAGCTGAAGTTGGTGTCCTCTTGACTGGTCTCTATTTAGATTGCCCTTGGCCTGTTGCAGTTTGGCTTTCTGGCCACCTACCTTTCGGAGCCCTTGGTGCGGGGCTACACCACAGCGGCTGCTATCCAGGTGCTGATCTCCCAACTGAAGTACGTCATTGGGGTGGAACTGGAAGAGTATGCAGGGCCATTGGCTTTGATCTATGTAAGTACAGTTGGAAACGGGATAGCATGGGGAAGAGTGAGGAAAAGTGGAGGGTGCTTTGTGACCCTTTCACTGCTTATCTGAGGCCCCGGCTAGGCATTGCTAATTGCATGAAGGCACACTTTTAAAAATGTAAATATAGCTGTGTATATAGAGAAAGGCTATACAGAAGAGGAGCTGCAAGTGCATTGTGACTCTTCCATTCATCCAACAAGCTTTCCCCAGAAGAGGGGAATGTGGCAGGGAAGAGGTGGAGAAGAATATCATTTGTGTTTCCCAAACACACTGTCTCTGTTTCTATTGGAAATAGCAACTTTCCAAGCCTCCACTAACTGTTTGTAAATGTGTATAGCCTATATTGTATGTACATTTTCGTTTGCCAGTTTGACTGTACCTCTTTGGTGTGGGAGGGGCTTCAGACACAGGACTCCGTTTTTTGTTATACCCCTCTCTCTCTCAGCATTACTTCATGAACGAAGATTCTTAGGAAGGACTCACCCCACGCTTTTTACAAGTGCGTTGATGACTAAAAAGGCCAATCTGAGATAGGCAAGTTCAGTTGCAGAAAGCACAGCAGAAAGTTTCCTTGGGTGATGTCGTTTCCAAGTTGCAGTTCTGTCTGCGTTGTCGTTTCTGGTTCTTTCTGCGTTGTTATACACTACACTTTAAAACCTCAATGGAGGTGGATGCAGTTTGTCTCCTTTCAGACTTCAGTGAGTACAGTTATACAGTTTGGACTATACCTATATGCTTAAAGACATTGGACTATGGACTAGTATGCTGAATATATACAAGAAGTTTGTTAGTAAACCTGAGATGTTATTTTTAAAGAAGACTGCTTTGTTTTGTCTCTTGAGTGCATGTTTTAAACACGAGGTTTTTAAGGGAGAACAGATGGCAACTTCAACTTCAAAGAAACAACCATCATCTGCTAACCAAATATATATTTGTAATGGCATGTCTTTATCCTTGGCAGTTTAAAGATATGGTTCTTCGGTTTAACAGCTGAGTTACCTGCGTGCCATTACAGTAATGCTTGTGAATACCACTTGTTCAAAGGGTTGACTTCTAACAAGGTCATGCTTTTCTTGACTAGTGGTTTTCAAAAGGTGGTCTCCATATGTTCATGGAGATTCACATTTGCCAAACAGATGTGACATCATTTTTATCTTTTCAATAAGATTATGGTGCAGTTAATTCCAATAGGTTATGGAATTTCCAATTTTTCTCTCTCTTATTACATCTTCTGCCTTGTTTATTCTCTACAGACCTTTCTGGAGCTTTGTTCTAAATTGCCAAAGACCAACGTGGGCACTTTGGTCACTTCCCTGATTGCCATTGTTTCCATTCTCATTGTCAAGAAGATCAGCGACAAACTAGGAAAAAGGATTCCAGTCCCTATTCCTACTGAGCTTCTCACGGTAATTTGTTGTATTTTCTTTGAGGAGTGCTACTCTGTCTGTCTTTAAAACCATTGAAGTGGCTTGAAGATGTTGCAAGACCAATTAAGGCAACAACACAAGAGCCATTAATTCCATTCTGGAAGAAAAGTGGGGTATAAATCCAAATAAATAAATAGACAGAGCATAGAGAGAACATCAAATGGAAAAGCAAAGTTTTCTTTAAAAAGAAAAGACAAACTTCAAAAATAGTATTTTGGGAAGGCTTCCTGGAAATATTTTTTTCCACTGCCTATCTAAACCTGAACAATCAATAGGCCAGACTTACCTCTCCTGGGAGACTGCTTTAGATTTCGATTGCCACAATCCCCAAAGAATCTGCCTGAAATGCCCACCTGTCCATATATTCAGTAACAGAAATAACCAAACAATTAAACCCTTTGCAGGCCAAGTGTCATGTCCCTGGACTTCTTCTTTGTTGTTGTCTATGTAGGGCAGCCTTCCCTAACTGAATGTATTCCAGATGTGTTGGATTGTAAGTGCCATTGCCCCAATCTGTATGAGAAAGTTTATCTCATAGATAAAGATCGGAGATAGAGATGAAAGTGTCATCTCCCAACAGATTTGGGGAGGGTCCGTTGAGTAGAATTTGATGTTATATAGTCCACAGCTCACTCTTTAGGAGAATTTGCTACTAAACAAAGAGTCCTTTTACTACTTTAGTCAACTGTACTATTTGAAAATAGCCTTGGGGGGGGGGGAGGTATTTGCAAATGGCTCCTCCCCCCCCGCCTCCCCCGGTCCACCCCAATTAGACAGAACCATGTTCTGGATGATTTTATGTTTTCAATACAGGAACACAAGCTTTTCAGGATCCAATTTGATTGTCTTTTACGTTAGAGGTTCATTTAGCGTAACATTTCTAAATACTTGCAGTTATTTTGATTGGAGAGTCTCCAACCTGTGAAACACAGTTAGGAAAGATGGCAATTGATGACCCCCAGCTTTTCTTGTCTCCTTTATGACATATCTGGTAATTCTGGAGACACCAGAAGTTTGGGGGATGGTGTTAGTAATCCATCACTCCCCCTTTGCCCAGAGGAGCACCACTGTTTTGGCAGAGCCAAAATATAGATTCAGGTAAAATAATACGAGACTGAAGGTTGTGATATCTGAAGAAACTAGAGACACATCTTTCTCTAACAAAACTGATGCGGACACTTTAATAGGTGCAAATATAACCAAAGCCTGATCAAATTCAGAGCCAGCAGGCTGCTTTTACAGGCTACATGTAACACTAATCCATTTATTATTGCTGATGTTACCCATGTCAGATGGCAGATGACCCATTTTCTCCGGGCTTTCCCCCACTGAGTGCAGAAGGCTTAGAGATTATCAACTCCCATGCCTACAACTTAATTTTTGAGGGACACACCGATTCCCCTTAATTTCTGCTCCTCTGCGGTTGTTTCACAAATGAAAAGAAGGAATTTTATTCACAAGGACCTATGCCTTGCCTCACTGTGCCACCTCTTTTCAGATTATTATTGCCACAGGGATCTCCTATGGTGCCAAACTGAATGAACAGTTCGGGATTAGTGTTGTGGGTGAAATCCCTAGTGGGTAAGTGTTTCCCATAAGCCCATGTTAGACATGTCATTTGCCAAGTAAATTTGTTTCAAGGCTGACTAGAATCTCTTCTAGCCTTGCTTCAGCCCAAGGCTGCTACCCTGATCCTCCACCATTCTCAATGGGGGAAGAATAAACCAGGAGAACCATATAATTCCTCATGTTTATTGCTCCATGTGCCAGGAATTTTTCATTATGGTTGTGTTCTTTATTGCAGGTTGGTCCCCCCAAAAGTCCCTGTTGCCAGTTACTTTGGACAGGTGATAGGAAACGCTTTTGCCATTGCTGTGGTTAGTTATGTCATTTGTGTCTCTCTTGGCAAGATCTTTGCATTCAAGCATGGTTACAAAGTGGATAGCAACCAGGTAAGTGGCAATTTCCTATTCTTGTTGCTACTGAACTTCTTTGTTTTTCTTCCCATAACTTTTCCTTGGCTCTGCCTTCCCATATTTGGCATCTTCTTTATTGCCATGATGGAAAAAGGACTTCCCTGACAGTATGGCATAGTGGTCTGGGTGTTGGACCAAGATTCTGGAGACCAAGGTTTGAATCCTGGCTCATCTGTGGAAACCCTCTGGGTGATCTTAGGCCAGTCACACAGGAACACAATTGTTCTTTTCCATTTCCCAACATCTTACAGTGCCATGCTCCTTTTTTCTCAATATTTTAATTTGATTGGATTTTTAAAAGGATTCTATACTGTATGACTTTTTTGAAATATGTTTACAACAAAAGAAATATATATATTTTAAAAATAGTACATGCACTAGATAAGTGACTTGCCTACTTGATTTTTCTAGTTAGTTCTAAACCTGTTCTTTGATTATTATTTTTCTGAACCCTTTTATATCTATGACAAAACACTGCAAGATTGAGGAACAGCCCCTCCCAGTTTCTCTCCTGATGTTTAAAGAAGCTCATTAGATTCATTTGGGTGCTTCCAGCTAGATGGTTCCTAGTTCCAATGAACAAAGCATTGTGTGCAGCAATTCAGCATTTTCTTCCAGAAAGTTATTTAGGGGAGGAGGGAGAAAAACAGAAGATATTTTTGAAAATAAAGGGGGGCTGTAAGTAAAAGGAAAATTGTTTAGAACCTGGTAACATTTTATGAATGCACCAGGACAACTGCATCATGAAAGCTTTATGACTGAGTAGCATTGTCAAGCCATCAAATGCTAATCAAGGTGGCCAACTGAAACATTCACACCTAGCTCCAACAGACAAGAGTTCTTTCTCCCACCTTGGATTTTTCACAGATATATAAACCCATTTTCCTAGTTTCCAACAGACCTCACAACTTCTGAGGATGCCTGCCATAGATGCAGGTGAAATGTCAGGAGAGAATACTTCTGGAACATGGCCATACAGCCCAAAAAACCTAGAACAACCCAGTAGCATTATTTCCAGTCTGTGTTTCTTAAAAGAGAAGCATTTTGACCACCTTCCAACCTGCTTCCTATGGCATACCGACATGTTTCTGGTTGTACTAATCCATTCAGTTTTCATGGCAAGAATACTGGGGCGGGTTGCCATTACCTTCCCCAGGGATCGTATTTGGTCTGACCTCTCTGCCTTGACCTTCCCATCTTGGGTGTCCCTTCACAGTTTCACTTGAGGCGTCATTGAGGAACTCAAACTCCAGCACCGCAACAAGGTAACGGTCCTTTGCTGGAGATTGAAAGAGAAGGAAGCTGTTAAATCAATATGCTCTATTGTCCTTAGGAAACCACAGCATTAGGAAAATACGGTCTAATTTGAAATAGATCATAACATTTTCAGGGCCTTCTGTAAAATTACAAGGCTGTAGCAGGATAGTTGTACAATAAAAGCTTAATTTAACACAAAGTCCAAAATTGGATACTTTCCATCCTTTTTCTACATCATTCTTTATAAGAATGGGATTGCAAAACTGCAAAAGACAAGCAGATACAAGCTTAAAGCTTAAGAAGGTTATGGTAAAGAAGAGGTGGACAGCGTGCAACCTGTGGCCTCTGTTCACTTCCTTTGCCCCACTTTTGCGGCCCATGAACCAGCCACAAATTCTCCAACCCTCTCCCATTTTTTTTCAGTGTGACTTTCAAGCATGTTTATCTGAAAACAGTGCTGAAAATCTGTCAAATTCAAGAAAACACTCGAAACAACTCCACAGTTTTCCTTTGTAGTCCTTCCCAAAAAGATCACAATTTTTAAAATAAATCAAAGGTATTTGGGCTTGCTGTATAGGGAAAACTGGCCCTCAGAAGACTAGGGGGATTGGGAAGTTGCATGGGGCATTTGTCCTGTGAATTTGTTGCATAAGGATACTGCTTCCTATGTATCCCAGGATGTACTTTGATCAGGGCTACAATTATCCACAGCTTGCATATAATGGTAATAAACTGAAACAGATTCTGCTGAGTAATTGAGTCAGTCAGTCCAACATGCAAGTTCAGCCAGTGAAATAATAGTACGTTTCAAAGAATAGTACTTTGATAGTTCTTGGCCTTATTTATTTTATTTATTTATGTTCAAACTTACTATACCGCTCTATCCCGAGGGCTCAGAGCGGTTCACAGTTAGACATAGAAATACAAAGCATACACAAATAGAACATACAGAGCATACACAAGGTAAAAAAATCTACAGGGGGGGACCACAGCCATAGGGGAGGGAAGCCAAGCTCATGCCCAAAAGGCAGAGCCATCCGGTCAGAGCTATCAAGCACGTCCATCGAAAGGGGGAGCCGAGGAAGGTCCCACAGATCGAAGAGCGTCCCTTAAAGACTCAAGGTCCATGCAGTGGCGAGCGTTGCTGGCATGTGGGTTAGGTCTCATCATCGGCAGCTTGTCAACTTGTCAACGGGGGAGGGGGAGGTCGGGGGAGAAAATGTATTGTAACTAAAGCAATGTAAAGTAAGAGTAAATGTATTATAACAATACAATAAAAAATCTTCAAAAAAAATCATCGGCAGCTTGTCCACCCTCCTGGATTGTAGGTTAGCCGACGGAGGAGTGTAATCACGGCATTGCTTTGTCAAGTAAATCTAATTCATTATGGACTGAGTCGTTCTATTCTTCCGTGGTGGCTGGCGGCTCCCACATTAGTGCTCTAGGATATCATCTGAAGTTTAAAAGAACTGTCTCATGTACTGAACCTATTTTGGGGACAGAATTTAGCATTTGGATATCTCCTTTAAAATCAGACTATTTCAAATCTTACTTACATGAAGGACACAACTGCTTCTTCATGACACATATGCTCATATCAAGTAATTTGTTAATGTCTGCTTCCGTTATGCACTTGTGAGTTATTTACATTGTGATTTTATTTTATTGGTTTGTTTCATTATTTTATACTCAACTGTTTATTATGTAAATTGCTTTTTGGTCAGGGGAGTAACCTGTTAATTCCAGGAAGTACCACGGCCTATGAAACAGAAGATTAGTTAGTGAATTCGTCAGTGCGCATAATTCTCAGAGCGGCTTGCAAAATAGAAGCATTTTTAAAATACAGTCGTCGTCCCCCCTCCACACCCACACAAACACACACATTTGCAGGTTTTTCTTTTCATGAATAAGATTTTGTTTATGGGTTTGTAGATATGGCTTAACGGACAACCTCTTTGCTCCCCTCTTTCTGCTGCCCTTCTGCCTGTCGTCTTATGTTCTGCTAAAAGCACCAGCTCCTCATTCTTTTTACCACCTTCTTACCACAAAGATTCAACCTTTTTAAACTCTCCCCAAGGTTTCACTTCTACACTTCTACACTTCTCTTCTTTTGCTTCCAGATATTTAACTCCTTCCATTCATGTGGAACTCAGACTTTTTTCAATTTGCTTCTTATGCCCATCGGTTTTCTCCTTTGGATCCCCTCAAGGCACCAGATCCCATCTGATCTTGGAAGCTAAGCAGGGCCAGCCCTGGTTAGTTCTTGGAAACCACAATGAACTACAGATGCTGTAGGCACGCAGGTAGCCGGGGGGCTTGGGGGCTTCAGCCCCC
This sequence comes from Anolis apletophallus, assembly GCA_030556195.1. NCBI lineage: Eukaryota > Metazoa > Chordata > Lepidosauria > Squamata > Anolidae > Anolis > Anolis apletophallus. Next base: position 39,134,578 of record JARBWK010000001.1, on the reverse strand, counting down.
CAAATTCTCAGGGTGGTCCGCGATAAGGCCTTACTGGTACATTATTTAACCTGTTATGTGTATTTATATCATGATCCGATCATCATGCTCAATATATCCCATATGCATAGAGGTATTGGGATAACAATACAAAAGGTTTGCTAGGGTAGACCCTCTCCCACTCAGATTCAGCCCCCCACTCAAACTCAGCCCCTCCCAAATCAAAATCTTGGCTACGGCCCTGGCTGTAGGCTATGTTTCAGAAGAAGGAATGGGCAAAACCACCTCTGAGTGTTCCTTGTCTAAGACATCCATTTAAAATCTATGGGGTCACCAGAAGTCAAAGAGAGACGTGTAGACAAATACCCTAGTCTGCACAGAGCCACTATTTTGAATCTTTCATACCATCTTCACAAGTAGTTCAACAGGGCATGTTGTGATACTTTAACCTCAAGGTGACTACTGTATGTCTAACTGAGGTCACATTCCCATAATCCAAATAAGATAGACATCAATCGCCTATATATTTATCTTGGCCTTTTTCTGCTATTTCTCTCTTGCAGGAGTTGATTGCCTTGGGGCTCAGTAATTTTGTGGGTGGTTTTTTCGAATGTTACAGCATTGGTTGCTCCATGTCTCGCTCTCTGGTGCAGGAGAGCACAGGGGGGCACAGTCAGGTAAGTCCCTCCTGATCAGAGTAAGTGCAAGGCTTTATAAAACTTCAGAAAACTCCCCTTTTTGTGTTAGAACTTCCCTTATATCCCAGCCAACATGATCACGTCGCAGAAGTTGAAGTCCATTACATTGGAAGGACAGCAGGCTGGGGGACACTAGTTTAGGATTTTTCATAACCAAAACCAATGAAATGTCCTTTCCATCTCACAGTTTTCCCCAGACAGAAAAAAGAGGGGGCTGTGTGTTTTATTTTCCTGCCTCTTTCAATCGGTCATGTTCTGTAAAGCTCTAAATGTTTCTAGCCCAGTTTACCTCTATGAGCCATCTAGGACCTTAAGATCATCCGGGGAGACCCTGCTCTCGGTCCCACCACCATCACAATCGCGTTTGTTGGGGATGAAAGACAGGGCCTTCTCCATGGTGGCCCCTCAGCCGTGGAACTCCCTCCCTAATGAGGTTAGATCAGGCCTGGGCAAACTTCGGCCCTCCAGGTGTTTTGGACTACAACTCCCACAATTCCTAACAGCCGGTAGGCTGTTAGGAATTGTGGGAGTTGTAGTCCAAAACACCTGGAGGGCCGAAGTTTGCCCAGGCCTGGGTTAGATCCACCCCTTCCCTTGTGACCTTCCAGAAGATACTTAAATCCTGGTTATAGGATCAAGCGTTCACAGAATAGTTGTTATACTGAGAAGACAAGATTTTATTGGACTGTACTTGGACTGTTTTGGACAACGTTTTTAAGATGGTGATTTTAATCTGGCGAACTATATATATTTTAAACTATACCTGTGTATAGTTAAACAATATATATTTTAAACTATTTTAATGCATATGGATGCATTTATTATGTCTTTTATATCATGTTTGGCATTGAATTGTTGCCTGCTTGGAAGCCATTCTGAGTCCCTCCTCGGAGGTTGAGAAGGACAGGGTATAAATGCTTGAAATAAATAAATAATTCTGTTCTACAGGTATCTGCAGCAGTGTCCTGCCTCCTCCTCTTAGTAACCATCTTAAAAATTAGTGAACTTTTCAGAGAGCTGCCAAAGGTATGTTCAAAATGAATCTATTTCCATTTTTAGAATGCAATTTCTTTATATTAAGTTCCAAAGAACTCAATGAAATTTAATGTCCAGCATCTTCCCCTAAGACCAAGGAAGTGGGACTTCACAAGGTCACCTGGTAAGATCTCCATGACTTGATAGTGATTTAAGCATTGGTCTTCCAGACTCCAGCATTGGAACCACTGTGACATACTGGTTAATATCTATCTCACCATTGGTTGAGACGTGATTAGTCCCACCCCACAAAGGCTTTGTAGGTACAGAACCCTGGGCAACCCCACAAGAAAAGATCAGAAATATTTGGGTCCAAAATGTCCTTGCTGGGGGTGGGAGGCATTTCTGCCATGTGTCTAACGACCCCAGGCTTTTTAGGTCCAGGCAATGCCTTTTAAAGAACATAAGGTGTGTGTTGCTAAAGTCACTGAACTGCCTGCTTTAGAGAAAGGCCTGAAATGGCTTGGGACAGCCAAAAAGCAGTACTGCCTTGCCCCCATCCCAGGGTTTAGATCAGTGGTTCTCAACCTGTGGGTCCCCAGGTGTTTTGACCTACAACTCCCAGAATTCCAGCCAGTTTACCAGCTGTTAGGATTTCTGAGGGTTGAAGGCCAAAACATCTGGGGACCCACACGTTGGGAACCACTGGTTTAGATGGTTGATTGTTTAGAACTTTGGTTGCTTCCAGTGACAAGATTGCTATGATATCACTATTCTCTAAACCAGGGGTACTCAACTAGTCGATCGCGATCAAGTAGTCGATCTTCGGCCCTCATCCAGTCGATCTTCGGGCCTCACCAGCTAGATGGGGTGCTCCTGCCATGCACGCGCAGACTTTTGCCATGCGCGCACATGCACGCATCTTCCTATGCAGGCCCAGCCTTCCTCTCCGCCGTCCCTCTCTCGCCCGGCTCCATGGATCCGGGGAACCAGGTGAGAGAGAGGTGAGGCCTGCAGAGGTGCTCCGCTTGCCCTCTCGCCCGGCTCCATGGCGGAACCAGGTGAGAGAGAGGTGAGAGGAGTGCCTTGCCTCCCCTGTAGGCCTGTCCATCGCCACCGGAGCCCCGCCCGGATTGGCGCGGCGGGGCTCCGGCAGCAATGGAGAGGCCTACGTGGGGGGGGGGCGAGGCCTGGTGCAACTCCCTTTCCGATCTGGGCGGCGGGGGAAGGGAACCGTGCCAGGCCTTGCCTCCCCTGCAGGCCTCTCCATCACCGCCAGAGCCCCGCCGCGCCGATCCGGGCAGGGCTCCGGCGGCAATGGAGAAGCCTGCAGGGGAGGCAGGGCACTCCTCCCACCTCTCTCTTGCCCGGATCCGCCATGGAGCTGGGCGAGAGAGGGGTGGCGGAGAGGAAGGTTGGGCCTCCGCAGGCCCCACCTGGCGCTCCTCCCACATCTCTCTCGCCTGGATCCACCATGGAGTCGGGCGGAGAGGAAGGCTGGGCCAGCGGAGGAAGGTGCGTGCGTGCATGCATACGCGCGCTCGTGCAAGATGCGCTGCACGGAAGCCGCATGTGCTGTGTGCATAAGGTAGGTGATCTTTTTGACTTGGTTAATTTGCAAGTAGCTCACATGCTGGAAAAGTGTGAGCACCCCTGCTCTAAACCCTTATGTTACCTCTATGCACTTTCTTTTTCAGGCCATCTTAGCCGCCATTATTCTTGTCAACCTGAAGGGCATGTTCAAGCAATTTAAAGATATCCGCACCCTTTGGATAACCAACTTTGTTGACCTGGTAAGGAAAGGAAGTATATTTGAGCCAAGAACAGTTTCAAAGCAGACTCCTATCACACCATTCCCCTGTTTCTCCTCCAGCATTTTCGTTTATTAACATAATGGAAGTGCATTCAAAAATTCCTCCTGTTCTACTCAGGAAACAGTTTATTCATAGAGCAGTATTTTCATGTCATATGCTGAGTGTCTGATTTTGTTATTCTGCTGTGTCATTTGTCTACATTCCTGGATAGCAAAGTAGAGCAGTGAAGGCTTTTGCTTTGGCCATTTGTTTATTTCATATATTTATATGCTACCTTTTTGTCATTGAATTCAAGTTGGAATATCTGACTTCCTCCTTCCTATATTAACTGAAGCGATCTGTCTGTCATCAGCATGAGGTAAAATTAGTCTGAAAGAGTGACAGACTGATCCAAGGCCACCTAAAGACTGGCCATCAGTATGAGGTAAAATTAGTCTGAAAGAGTGACAGACTGATCCAAGGCCACCCGTTATCCTGCTGCTAGCCTGCCACTGAACTGCAGCTTGGTCTGCAATTTGTTTAGTCGGGGGATTGGAATTGTTTTAATGTATTTTAATGTATTTTAATGTATTTTAATGTTTTTATGTGTTTATGTTTTTTCGCTATTCTTGTGAACCGCTCTGGGCTCCAGAGAGAGCGGTATACCAAATCGAACCTAATAAATAAATAATAAATAATAATAAAGAGTTTTTCAACTCAATAAGGATTTCAACATGGATCAGATTGGAAATTGGTCATTTATATTATTTGCTGAAGGAGTAGGTAAATCAAACACCAAGATACCAAAATCAGACAACAAGCAAGTGCCTTGAAAATGTATAGACTCTGCTACTGGATGGGTTTTGTTCTTGGTGATTATGAAGATAGTTGAAGTAAGTTTCTTCATTGCGTACCTCAACTATTATGTTCTTTTCACCAGTGATCCGTTGACTACATTATATGTTCTGTTACGGAAAATGTTCTACATAAGCCCCTTTGTGTTTCTTCTATAAAGAGGCAGGATAAAAATGAACTAACCTCATAATAATGCCCACTAGGAGCATCCAGAACCCCACTGTCTTCTCTAGATTGTGCAGCCTTAGGCACCCCATTTCTTGCATGCTGGATAATTTCACAGGTTGGGTTAGTAGGACCAAATCTGTTGTTCAGACCTCGGCCTCAAGTGTCAGGGCACGTCTAATAACTGAAGACAACAAACAATTCTCAAGCAAGAACAACTTGCTCCAGAAATTCAATAATCTTCTGCTTAACCTTATTTCTAAATAATGTTTTTTAAAAATATATATATTATGGCAACACTATTGATGCCTTCTCTTTTTCCGTTTTCACTTGCCCCATCTCCATCTCCAGCTGATCTGGCTTGTGACCTTTGTAGCTACCATTTTGCTGAACCTTGACATGGGACTTGGCGTGGCTGTGGTCTTTTCACTTCTCACAGTCATCTTCCGGACTCAGATGTGAGTATTGCTCTGGGATGAGAGGAAAGAAAAAGTGGATGGTTTAAGGCAGGGGTTCTCCAGGGAACCCTTGGGGCTCTTTGCAGTATACTGAAGGGCTCTGTGATTCCCTCCCACTCCAAGCTTTCCCCTCTCTTTCCTGCTCCCCTCTCTGCCCCTCCCTCCCTCGCCTGCAAAAGCCCTTTCACCTTGCCTTCCTTGCTTCCAAAACCCTATTTCGTTCTCACTGCTCAGAGGGTGCTTTGATTGTGCTTTTACTCCATGGCAGAAAGGAGCTGAACTGGATGGCCCCTGAGATGATGATGATGATGATTACAAAGGCTGGGTGGGCATCAGTTAGGCGTGCGTTGATTGCGCTTTTCCTACATGATAATGCAATATACAGTATAAACATCAAAACCTACAAGTCATGATGGCTATTATAACCTCATGTTTCATAAGAAATATGCCTTATAATACCAGTTGTGAAAATCAGCAAGTGGATTCATTTGCACTCAGATACTGCTTATGAGCCTCCTTTAGGCATCTGTTTAGCCACCGTGTAAACAAACTACTGATCTAAATAAGTTAGATAGTCTTATGTACTGACTTGCTAATATGGCTGATTGGAGCTTTTGCTAATCTCTTTGTCTGTTCTCATTTTCTCTAAGGCCCCATTATTCCATTTTGGGGCAAGTGCCTGAGACAGGAATTTACAAAGATGTGGCTGAGTATCAGAAGGTAAGTGTATTATGGAAATAACTAGAGGAGTTGGCTGAGATGGGGATTGTGTAGTAAATGGGCCTGGCATTTGCAAAATGAAGTGCTGGGCCTCATTAAAGCCCAAATCCACATGTGATCAGAAACAGCTAGGAGGATATAGTTGATGAATGGCTACGGCAACTCCAACAGCTTGCTTGCATATTTACTTATTTATTTATTCCTGTAGATATCTAAGATTTCTCCCAAGGTTGGCCTGTAAACCAATGTAGCCTTCTCAAACTGCATTTTAATGTATTCTGTCAAGCACTATCTCTTTTGGGTATACGTCTTTTATCTGTTTATTGATGTTTTATTGATTTTATGCTGTAAACCGCTCTGGGCTCCAGAGAGAGCGGTCTACCAAATCGAATTTATAAATAAATAAATAAATAAATAAAATCTATAATCTTTGTCATATAAAAATGTACCCTGGATAAGAGTTTCCCATTAAAGTCAATATATGTCTACATGTACCTACCTGGGGAATGACATCTGTTAGATTAGATCCCCCAGTATAAGGCTCTTCCAGAAAAAAAAGAATTTTGGGATATTGAACTTATGGATGAGGAGAGCCAACTAAATTCACTTCACTTGCATGCTCCCCTGATATGTTTTGATTTCATCATGAACATCACCATCATGAACACCACCATCACATTTGTGTCCTGCCATTTCTGCTCAAAGGTCATGGTATCAAACCTGAGATCATTTGATTATTTCCACATAACTGCTTCCAAAGATGGTTAAACTGAAAAGGAGCAATTTGTCTGCATCCATCCCATTATCTAAATACAGCATTTTATTTATCTATCTCACCCACGGGTTTTTTAAAAAATCACTCCTTGCACATGGCCTAGCTTGCCTTGTCTTGTTTTGTATTGTTTTTATACTCTGTATTATTATGTTTTGTTACTATTTTTTGTTTTATTGTGTTATTGTATAAACATTTTTACTTGATGTTGTCATGTGTCTTGTATGTATTTTATTTTCCTTTATTGTAATTGTTTGGGCTTGGCCCCATGTTAGCCACCCCGAGTCCCCTTGAGGAGATAGAGGCGGGGTACAAATAAAGTTGTTGTTATTATTATTATTATATTTACAGGCTGTTCGGTACTATGCCACATCCACTCTTTCTTTGTTTCTCGTCTCCAGGCTGAGGAGATCCCAGGTGTGAAGATTTTTCGCTCATCTGCTACTATCTATTTTGCGAACGCTGCTCTGTATGAAGAGGCTCTAAAGAAAAAGGTAAGGGTTTCGAAGGGCTTTTCATGTCTTGTCACATGGTTTCCATACCAGCTTCACTTCACTTCAAAGGAATTTATACCCAAACACCCCTGATTGATTGATGACATTTACATTTAAAGCCTGTGTTTCTCCAAAGCAGCATACATGGCTTACCTGCTTTCCACTTTGTCCTCATAATAGCCCTGCAAAGTTGGTCATGCTGAGGAAGGCTGATAGACCATCTTTACCACAATTTACATCCACAATTTACTAAGATCTCATATTCCAAGTCACAGACAATTAACTGAATCACTGTACCATACTCACTCTCAAAAATTCAAATATATTACAATATATTTGAATATATCCTGTCTCTTTTGCAGAGTGGCATTGATGTAGACCGCCTCATTGAAAAGAAAAAGAAAGCACTGAAGAAGAAGCAAAACAAAGACAAAAAGGAAGAGAAGAAAACAAAGGTGTGTCTTTCTGTTTAAAAGCCTGTCTTCTTCAAAATTACAAATCCATGATTTTTCTGATAAGTTTCCTATAAATAGTCAATCCATGAACACCCAAAAAGGAAGAAAAAAATAGGTCTAAGCCAGTCTCTCCCAGCCTGCTATCTTCGGCATATTGAACTACAGCCACAATTATCTCTAGTCCGCATAGCCAGTAACCCACATTTGGGAGCCAGCGTCTACATCAAGATGAGGGTCATGTAGGCTTCAAAATAGTGTGGAATTAGTATTTTAATTATTCTTCAATACTGGCTATTCTCGGTAGGCTTGATGGAGAATGCATTTCAATGTCAACAACTTCTGTAGGGCCACATGTTCTATATCATGATTTGTTCATGCTTAGGCTCTTCAGATGTTTGTGTGCAGCTGTCAGCCTTGGTTAACAGAAGATGGGAGGCCTAAATCCTAATTTATATGTGAGAAATTGAAACTGCTTTTACATATGGTGTGGGAGAAACTTCCCACTTTTTTTCTCTGAGCAAGATACAGAACTGGAAGAATAACGGGGGGGCTGTGTGTGTGTGTCAGGAGCGACTTGAGAAACTGCAAGTCACTTCTGGTGTGAGAGAATTGGCTGTCTGCAAGGACATTGCCCAGGGGATGTCCGGATGTTTGATGTATTACCATCCTTGTGGGAGGCTTCTCACATGTCCCTGCATGGAGAGTTGGAGCTCAACCCGCTCTCTCCATATTCGAATCGCTGACCTCTCGGTCATCAGAGCTCCTGGCACAAGGGTTTAACCCATCACGCCACCGGGGGCTCTTAGGCTAAAGTTAGAAGCACATTTCACCCATTCTTCTCCTGTTTTCCCTTCATTTCAAAAGTCTTATCTGAAGTTCTGAAAAAAATGGCAAAAAAACACAATTGTTGTAAACTCACTGTGATTTCTATTCTGCTTTTGTTCTTTTTTAAAAACAGAAAATGGCTTCTAAGATCGGAAAGACACACGATCCTAGTATCAGTAACCTTGCATTTGTAGATATAGATATGGAAGCAAAGTCACAGGTATTTATCAATTTGGATTTCTAAAAAGTTGTTCAATAGTTTTACCTTGAACTGTCTGTACCATTGACAAAGATACACAGTGTAAAGCATTTGTACCAGCCATGAGAGGAGGAGAAAGAGAAGGATGCAACACATACTTGATCTGTCCGTTTCCTTACTTTATCAGATTTTTTGAATTTAACAGCTATGCATTTCCCCTACTATTATTAATTGCAGTGACACCTTGCATGTTGGCTCAGCTGGCAAATACATGGCAGCTAGAAGGATATAGCTAAGGAATGGCTACAAGAGCTTGCTTGCAAGCGGAGTTTCAAAATACAATTTTCTTCTGGGCCATGCCATTTAATGACATTTATTTATTTATTTATTTGGACTTATCCGTCGCCACTCCCTTCCGGCTCAGGGCGACTCACAACATTAAAAACAGTGTTAAAACAGCATATATAAACACAATAAAATCATAAAACAATACATCGACCCTATACACAGGAAGCAAGTTGCACGGCCTTCTTTATCCATGATATGGTGCCTGCAGATTAAAGGCCAAATGCCTGTTTGAATAGCAAAGTACATGAGTATTTGATAAGGGAGATCTTTAGAAGAAGCACCATCCCCAAATGCATCATCTGGGAAACTCTGTGTCATCCGTTCAACAATGTGAAAACCCTAAGACCCTAAAACCCTAAGACCAATAAACAGTTCTATAGCAAAAGACGACTCTCCATTTGTTTCTCACAGGAACCAAGAGGTGACACAACAGTGAATGGGCCTAATGGAAACGTGGATGACCAGCGATCCCAAAACCTCAAGCAGCCACAGTCTTCTGAGCAACCTGGATTAATGGCCCTGGGACTACAAAAGCCTCCCTTTCACTCTATTATATTGGATTTCAGTCCTGTCAACTTTGTGGACACTGTCTCTATAAAGACCCTTAAAAATGTAAGGGTGGGCTTATACAAAACAAAGAGCTACTCAAGAAATCCTTTCTGGCCAGTCAAAAAAAACAATTACTTACCATTATTTTTCTTGATTTTGGCAGATATTTAAAGATTTCCAGGAGATTGAAGTGAATGTATTTGTCGTGGGATGCAATGGTAAGGAGGCTTCGGGTTGATATGGTCATCCAGGTTGCACTAAACAAGAATAACTTTACAGAGGTTGTGCCTTGAACTAGAGACTTATTTTTTTCTCCGCTTTTTTTCTGAGTCTGGGTCTACTCTGCCAAATAATGCAGTTTGGAACTTCATTTATATGATCAGCGTAGACCCATATAATGCATTATATGGGAGTAGATCCAGCCCCTTCTTGTCTATTGAAGTTCTTTTGTTGTAGAATTTTTCAGTCCTCAGGACTTAAAATGTCCTTCTAAGTCCACCAGAAGACAGTAAATATGATGGAGACAAGTATAAGTCCCAAAAGGCAATGGGAGGCATAAATATTCATGTGACATCCCCAAACTTGGAAAAATCCATTACTTTAACTAAACACCATAAATGTAAACTCTCTCTCCAAAAATTATGTGATATTAACAAGGATAAATTCCCTATGGGATAAATAATGCCAACTGGAGATGATTAAATTCAAAATTTGATGTGGTGGTAGAGTGGTTTGAACATTGGGACTATGACTCTGGAGAAAAAGGTTCAAATTCCTGCTTGACCATTAAAACCTGCATGAGTGAGTCCCACTCTCCCAGCATCAGGAGGAGACAAAGCCAAACCGCCTTTGAAAATATCTTGCCAAGAAAACTCCATGATAGAGTCATGATATGAAATGACTTGAAGCACATGAAGCTGAGTTAAATTAAGGGTTTATTGGCTACTCCCAGCATGGCAATTTACAATCTTCAAAATTGATGCAATAAAAGGAGAGGGGAGATCCTCATTGTATCTAACTTGGCTCTAAATCTGGTTTGGCTAACTTGTGCCCTGTCTGCAATGTTGGCGGCAACCCCCATCAGCCTTAGCCAACATAACCAATGATGAGGGCTGATGGGAGTCACAGCCCACCAACTTTTACAGGGCTACACCTTACCCATCCTTGCCATAAATGATACAGAAGAAGATCTGCATGTGTCATTCATTTCATATACTTAAGGGATGGATATGTGTGTCCCCCTCAAGTGATTGGCTGCAACTCCTGGGAGTCAGCATGATGAGATCATGGAAATTAGAAGTGGAAAAACACAATTGACCACCTCTGATTTAATGTATGCCCCATGCTCAAGGTGTTCAAGGCAACCGTGCAGCCTGCAGTTGGGAAGCAGAGCTTTGATCTGATTCAGCCAAGAAATTTGTATATTTTTTTACTCTAGAAAATTTATTCAAATGATGGATTAGGGTGCTAGCAGGCTGTGGGGTCACTCAAAATGGTCAATTTAGTTGAGAATGTAATACAATACTCTTGTGTAACTGCTGTTCCTTATTTCTTTTCTGTGTAGCTTCTGTCATTTCCCAGCTGGAAAAAGGCAACTTTTTCAGCCAAAACATCACCAAGCACCACCTTTTTGCATCACTGCACCATGCTGTTACTTATATCACCAGAAGCCAGGAAGAAGAGTTACCACCAACTGACAGAGTAAGCAATTGGTCTCTTTGCTCTTTGCCATGAAAATCCTATTTTTAGATATATCATTGGACTCATCCACATATGTATGCAGATCCTGTTACTATTTGTACCAAAGGTATGCCCTCTGAATCCATAGGCTTGCGCTCTTTATGAAATGTAAAGATAGCTATATCAATATCATTGTAGTCATGCCACTCACCAGTATACTGGGACCCTGATATTTACTGAGCTGAACACAATGTTTGGATGCTGAGCTTATGTCTATTGAAGGAAGTAACCCTCTAATCATACCAGAAAAAGAAAGAAAAAGCAAGTTTAACTTTGTTGTTTCTCTTGAGGGGTGTATCAAAAGGAAAATCCTACACTGGTATCTTATCGCATACATCATTTAAAAAAATTCCTGGAGCTGTTTTCATGGTTGTGAATGTGTTGGCAGCCATTATGGAGATATTTGGCTCCTGCTTTGAAATAAAGGACAAGAAATAACCTTTTGTGGGGAAGAAGCAGAATGGAAGTAAAGCCTAAGAATTTCATGGGGAGATGCCCGAGTCTCAATAGCTACCTTTCTCTCTATAAAGCCCATTGGTTCAGATTTGGTGTTCAACCTCCAACACAGTATCTGTGGCTTTTTTTAACAAAAATACAGTAAACAGTAAAGAGGTGACATACCTACAGATAATACTGTAAAGATAGGGGAGTCACATTTATAACACTTAAATGTTGCTTACATTAGTCATGCTGCTGGTATCTGATTGAGAGATAGAAGTGTGATGGAAAAAAAGACTTTGGAAGATTCAGTATCTCGCTCTCTCAGAGAAATAGGCACCTTGGGTAGCAAACAAGAAATCCAAGAAATATATTGAGCCAATCTGAGGTGCTCCCAGAAGAAACCAATGCTAATGTGTGTATCTTTCACCTTCATAGGTCAAACCTAGCACAAAACTGTAACTGATGGAATTGTCTACTCCTTTGTTTCTCGGAGAAGAACAGGAAACATCCCTGCATATTTTCAGAAGACGGACAGAATAATCTTTTGTGATTGTTGGTACTATTACATAATGCAGGGTTTCCCACCATTGTGAATCCACTGGAGCAAGGAAAACTAGACTGCAGAGAAACTAAGAATGTATAATTACTGAGAGCATGTTATTCCATGTGTTTATGAGCACAGATTACTCATGCCCTCCTGTGAACAGACTGTGGGGCACCAATCTTTCCGGCAATGGAATAATTCATTTCAGACATTGGATATATCTCATTTGCTCCTGCAACATCTTCTCAGAAGAGGATTTCCCACTCACCACACTTCTATTTGATTAGAGAAAATTACGATCAACATTCTCTGCCTATGGGGAAAGTCCCCTTCAGTGTGGAAAGGCAGGAGAACCAGATTATGTCCTCCTGAGAACATCCACTCTACATTTATTTCTTATGCTGAAATTTTCCAATATTTGAACTGTTAAGGGAGTCTATGGACCTCATCAGATGGGCCAAATTGCCTATCCTATGATGGTCGTACTCTCCTTGCTCGACAGAGCCTGCCGGCTCCCATCCCATGACGTCAAACTTCCGGCAGAGCTCTGTGGCGCAAGTAGAGTAAGAAAGTCGTATGTCGCTTCCGCGGCAACACAGGAGGCTACCTGTGTTGTATAGCCAACAACTGGGGGAAGCGGGACATGGGACTGGGTAAAGGAGAAGCCAGGTGATGTGGGGCAATGGGTTCCGTACACCCCATGTTGGATTTTCCATAGGTAATGTGATGCGGTCATAAGAAGAACATCATACTGGATTAGCTTGACAAATTATCAAATCCAACAGTGCACCCTTCATCTTGCACTGTCCAGTAATTAAAGTCCCATCTACACTGACTGTTTAATGTAGTTCTTAGCAGCTTCAGACTGGCACCCAAACAACAAACTCCCACAAAGCTCATGAATGAAAGGCCTTAATGTACCTCAGTTTTCTGTGTTTTGTTTACTCACTACCCAGGCCTCAAACTGTTTCCAGATTTCCAATGAACTCATCTGCACAGAGAAACCCTTTCTTCGATATTGTTTTAAAACTGCATTAAATGGTCAGTGTAGATGGAGCCTTAAGAGTGGGATTTTAGAACTTTGAAATGTAAAGCAGTCTATTCACACTCCAGAGTAGTTTTCTGGATACAGAAAAACATGGATTTGCACTCAGAGTCCCTAATGCAATCTCTGGCATCTCACTGAAATATTGCAAAAATAAAAACAAGATGCATAATATTTTTTTCTTTAAAATGTATATAGGTATTGAAATCATAAATGAATAGAACCCTGATGCAAAAAAGACTTCATGAGCAAGTATCCCATTAAAAATGGTGGGCTGTGAATTTGTTTAGACACGTAGAATTCTATACATCAGACATTCTTGTCCGTTCTGCATGCTGTGTAAATTAAACTGTGTGCGACTAGCATCTGGCACATATTTGAATTTAATTCAGCTTTGGGAATTGCCACAGCTTTAAAACAGACATCCTGAGACTGTGGCCCTCCAGCTGTTTGGGCCTCCCACTCCCAGAATTCCTGACCATTGAACAAACTGCCAAGGACTTCTGGAATTTGGAGGCCCAAACAGCTGGAGGGCTGCAGTTTGAGGATATCGATGATTGTAGAGTCATGATCCTGAAAGTCAAGGCAAGAGTTGTAAATATCAACAGGTATTATGCAGTTAAACAAAGAAATGTGAAATACTGTCTTATATTATTATTTATTGCCAGTAAAATTATGTTTTAATCATAGACCTGTTCTACATGTTCTGTGATCTGCCTTATATCCCATGTTGGGAGAAAGGCAGAAAATAAATAAAACAAAATTTTAATTCTGCAGATGGGTAACTCTCAACTGTGCAACCTAATAAATATTTTGCTTACTTTTCAAGTTATTTCTGAGACAATAATTAACAGAATAATAAACTTCTTAGATATTAAAATACTGAGTCCTCTTATATGAATCATTCTTTCAATTTAGAATGGCAGATTGCTTTAAACTTCTAATTACACATTGGTACCTGTGTTATCAAACAGAAGTGGAACCAACTGGCACTCAAAACTCACCTGCACGTTGTATAAAAGGTAGCATTAGACCCATACATGAATTTAAAGTAAAGGTAAATCATGACATTAAATCTAGTTGAGTCTAACCCTGGGAGTTGGTGTTCATCTCAATTTTTTAAGCTGAAGTACCAGCATTGTCCGTAGACGCCTTCTAGGTAATGTGGCCAGCATGACTACATGGAGCGACATTATCTTCCTGCCAAAGTGGTGCCTATTAATCTTCTCACATTTGCATGTTTACGAACTGCTAAGTTGGCAGAAACTGGGGCTAACAACAGCTCACCCCGTTCTGCGGATTCGAACTGCCAACCTTCCGGTCAGCAAGTTCTGCAGTTTAGTGGTTTAACCCGCTGTGCAACCGTGGCCCCAATTTTAAATATTGGTAAAAATTTGGTTTATCAAACTGTGATCTGGGTAATTCTTTTGTTACTTTCTCTCATGTAAAGGGCTTCCTGTAAAAAGATGCACAACCAGGGGGTCGGCTATCCTAAATTGCAATATGTAACACGATTTTTGTTTCTGGATTATAAATGTCATTTCCTAATTGGTTCTATAATAAAAACATGGGGAAAGAGTATTAAACTGCAAAAGCTTTGCTTTTGAAGGGCATCAGGCAGAACATTTTGCTACAGTTTTCAATGAATATCTCATAGTCTCAACCAAATGCAACGTAGTTTGTGGTGGCCACAAAAACAAAGGTTCTGGAGCATAACAACTACTTTCAAAGTAAGTACCACACAACTAATCATTAACACTTTCAAACCAGGAAAAGAAAAAACATCAAATGTTACTACATAGTGTTTTTCCTAGTTGCTTGGTTGAAGTAGTGCCTGTCGCCTTATGAATTTCATTGGATTTTCATGAATTTCATTAGATTTTCATGAATTTCTTTGGATTGTAATGAATTTCTTTGGACTTTCATGAACTTACTTGGATTTTCATGAATAAAACAAATCTGAAACTATCAAACTGCTCTGTAACCAAATAGTCAACAAAAACAGAATTATAAAAATATAACTTTTCAGATTATAGGAAAAAACACTGTCTATCCAAGTGCCAAAAAATTACCATTGTGTCAACAATTATTACAAGTTTTTTTCTCTTACAGTTACAAAAGCCAAAATGTTTTGCATGGTGGTTATCATAGCCTTAGAAGTAGGGTTGGGGGAAGAAAGCATACTAGCCATATTTTCATCTTTAATATATACATATACTGAATGTGTGGGTAGAAGACAGGGACTGATGCATACCTCTGGGTCCTGTCACCTGCTTTGTATCCAGCAGGTGGTGCGAATTGACCCAGGATCTGTACAGTTAAGGCACACAAAATTTATTTTACACAACTGTGAACCTTACTGTGCAATACTCCTATACGCACATGTGAATCGTAGATATGAAGAACCCTATAGAGCTGATTCAAAGACATTCAGAGCAGTGTCAGCTGGCATAATCCTTCTTCTTGCTCTGTTTCTTACATGCATACACAGGGGTGGTCCAAGGTATTTTCCAATGGTAGGCGAACATTATTTTGGCACCCAAACATTATTTTGGTGCCTCCCAAAAAAACATTTTTTGAAGCGGTACCTGGCGTGTGCGCTCCTTCCTCTCCTCCCGGGCGCAGCTGTCGCCGCTCCCGTAGGGCATTGCAGAGCGAGGAGGGGCCTTCGAAGGCCCCTCCTCACGCTTCCTGGTTCCCCCTGCCAGCCCCTCCCATGGGGCGTTGCAGAGGGCAGGGGAGCGCTCTCTCTTGCCCTGTGAAACGCCCCGTGGGAGGGCCCGCAGCGGGCACCAGAAGCGTGAGGAGGGGCCTTCAAAGGCTCCTCCTCGCTCTGTAATGCCCTGCGGGAGCAGCGGTGCACGGGAGCAGCAGCGCCCAGCAGGCGGGAATTCGCCCCACTTACAAGATGGCGCCCTAGGCAGCGGCCTAGTTGGCCTATATCTGTGCATACACTAATGGATTGTAAGTGAAAACAGTTACAGAGTGACTCTAATTCAGTGCACAGTTCTTGAGCTAGCTTCAGGTGTTGTTGTATTTCATCTCCCATAAGGTACAACCAGCACTGCTGGTGTTAAGGAATTATGGGAATTGTAGTCAGGTCAATATCCAGAAGGCTACAGGTTCCCCAGCTCTGCGCTGAGAGAATATTGTCTATAACAGGTAACCACCTTGTCTGTCTTGCTTCCAGTTGAGGAAGAAGATACATAAGAAGAAGAGAACCTGTCTATCAATAAGCAAAAATCTCAAGATCATTTTATGATTAATAGACTTATGCTGAAATACGTGTATATTTTCAGTGCAGCTTCCCTTTAGGACTGTGGTGATTTACATTTAAAATGTAACAACTTCTCTTGTTGGCTTTACATTGTTGGATGTAACTGTGTCCAAATGCAACATTATTGAGCAACTATAGACTCAAATGAAAGTTTCTCTTTAAAATGCACTGCCAGAGGCTCCGAATTATGTCCAACAACGCTAACTTTTTCTGACCGAGAGTTATGTATTTTGGCAGATTATTTGGGATTTTCATGGATTTCTTTGGATTTTCATGGATTTCATTGGATTTTCATGAATTTCATTGGATTTTCATGAATTTTATTTAATTTTCTTGGACAAGGAATACACAGTGATGGTTTGACTGGTTCCTTCTGAAATATAGCCTTGAGTATCTGCAATTCTTTGGTGGTCTCCCATCCAAATAGTAACCAGGAATGACCCAGCTTAGATTATAAGACTCCTATGGGGATCCATAAAACGAGCCGGGTACAGAGTAAATAAAGGAAGGAAGGAAGTAAAAAAGTGTAGTCAAAAGAAAGAAAGAAATCGGAGCCTCTCATCACGGACATTTTACCATGCAAAATACATTGAGCGCACCGCTGTCAGAAATTTATTTATTTATTTATTTAATAATATTTATATGCCGCCCTTCTCAACCCCGAAGGGGACTCAGAGCAGCTTACAGCAAACTGCAAATACAACAAACTATATTACTGCCATAGCACAATATCAGTACTATACATCACATTGAACTATAACATTATACCGCAATATTATTACTAATATTGCATGTAAAACAAATATACAATTATAATATCGCAATATCATTACTATTATATTGTATCAATGTATATACAATATTTTATATGCCATCTGTATGCAGATGATGTCCAACTCTGTCACTCTTTCCCACCTGTTACTAAGGAGGCAGTTCAAGTCCTGAACTGGTGCTTGGCCGCTGTAATGGACTGGATGAGGGCGAACAAACTGAAACTTAATCCATCCAAGACAGAGGTACTCCTGGTCAGTCGCAAGGCCGAACAGGGCATATGGTTACAGCCTGTGTTGGATGGGGTTACACTCCCCCTGAAGGCGTAGGTTCGCAGTTTGGGAGTGATCCTGGACTCATCGCTGAGCCTGGAGCCCCATGTCTCGGCGGTGGCTGGGAGAGCTTCTGCACAGTTAAAGCTTGTGCGCCAGCTGCGCCTGTACCTTGGGAAGTCTGACTTGGTCACGATAGTCCATGCTCTGGTTACATCCTGAATAGACTACTGCAACGCTCTTTACGTGGGGTTGCCTCT
This sequence comes from Anolis apletophallus, assembly GCA_030556195.1. Classification (NCBI taxonomy): domain Eukaryota; kingdom Metazoa; phylum Chordata; class Lepidosauria; order Squamata; family Anolidae; genus Anolis; species Anolis apletophallus. The sequence continues at coordinate 39,116,943 of JARBWK010000001.1, read as the reverse complement.
GAAGATTGCTCGGAAACTGCAATTAGTCCAACACTTGGCAGACAGGTTACTAACAGGAGCGGGATACAGGGAGCATACAACCCCCTTGCTGCGCCAGCTCCACTGGCTGCCAATTAGTTTCCAAGCACAATTCAAAGTGCTGGTTTTAACCTACAAAACCCTATACGGTTCCGGCCCAGTTTACTTGTCTGAACAAATACTCCCCTATGAACCATCAAGGACATTAAGATCCTCCGGAGAGGCCCTGGTCTCGATCCCGCCTTTTTCGCAAGCGCGTCTGGTAGGGATGAGGGACAGGGCCTTCTCTGTTGTGGCCCCTCGGCTGTGGAACTCCCTCCCAAGCGATGTTAGATCTGCCCCCTCCCTGTTGTCCTTCAGGAGGCGGGTGAAGACTTGGATGTGGAATGAGGCCTTCCCAGAATAGGCTGTGATTGATTTCAATCTGAAATGAGTGACCACTTTTATAGACCGAGTTGAATGTGGTTTTAATGGCAATGTGGTTTTTATGTACCTCTGGTTTTATGTATTTTAATATGCTGTTTTAAGATGTTTTAAATTTGTATGGCATTGAATTTTGCTGTAAGCCAGTCTGAGTCCCTCCTTGGAGGTGAGAAGGTCGGGGTACAAAAATTTTAAATAAATATATACATACTAGCTGTACCCGGCACGCGTTGCTGTGCCCTTTTTAGGAGATGCGAGAAAGTTCAATCATCCACGGTGTGCCCTCCTCTAAACTGCAGTTGGATGGAGTGTGGGTCATGGGGGCATGGTGTGCCAAGTTGGGTCTTTATTGGTCTTGGTTCTGGGCCACAGTGGTCTGTGGGGAATGATGGGTTTTGAAGTACTACAAATCCCGTTTTCCATGGTGGTACTTCAAGTCCCATCATGCATGGTCGGGGCTCTGTGTGCCAAGGTAGGTTACTGTAAATTCAGGCCATACACAATGTCCCATGAGCTGAGGCCTAGTTAGGAACAGCAAGTTAATGAAGCCTTACTGTCAATTCAGGCCATACACAATGTGCAATGAGCTGAGGCCTAGTCGGGAGAATCAAGTTAATGAAGCCTTACTGTCAATTCAGAGCGTAAACAGCTTCCCAGTAAGTGAGGGCTAGTTAGGGAAATCAAGTTAATGAAGTCTTACTGTCAATTTAGAGCGTAAACAGCTTCCCAGTAAGTGAGGGCTAGTTAGGGAAATCAAGTTAATGAAGCCTTACTGTCAATTTTGGGCGTGGTCTGTGTTTTTTGGGGTGTAAATTTTTCGGTTGGAAGTGATTTGGGTGTTTGTGTTGGGGATTGGCTCAGGCCTTTTCCTTATTCTGTTTTGGCAGTTTATTATGGATCGAATTTTCATGTTGGCTGGCCAGTGCAGCAGTTATGCCAAATCCGCCCTTATTGGCAGCCAATCATGTTGTTCAGAATGTAGAGGCTGGGTGAGTCTTTGGTTGCCCGGAGGATGCTGGTAAATGTAGTTTTATTTTTACTCGTTGTTTTGGGGGCCTTTTATGTTTTGGGGGGGAAAGTTTCTTTGCTACAAACGTACCTTGCTTGAGGCCTATTTCTGTTGGCAAGTATTGTGTTTCTGCGTTGTATGGTTTCTTTGTTTGAGGTATACACATGATGTGAACCCATTTATATAATAGATTTATATTGCAATATCATTAGCAATATTGCAAGTAAAACAAATATACAATTATAATATCACAATATCATTAGTATTATATTATATATTATATTATAGTATATATTATATTATATCATAATTATATTATACATTACAATATAATTATTATATTATAATAGATTGACATTAAGCAACATATGGCGAATGTCAGTAGGTTGCTGTGAGTTTCCCGGGCTATATAGTGAATGCCAGCTTTCCAATGTTACCGGAAGTGTAGTCACCGCACTAGTCGCGCTTATCTCTATGTAGGGCTATGCGAACAAGGCTCATAGTTGCCTTGCTCTTTCAAACCTCTAGGGACGCCTGCTTCTGCTTCTTGCGCATGCGCCTCTCCGGCCAGGGCTCCCCCCCCCCCCGGCGCTCTCCTTGCGGCGCATGCGCTGTGCTACTTCCTCCCGTCCAGGCAAGATGGCTGCGTCCTCTGTCTGCCGGGTCGCGGGTGGCGTGGCCAAAAGGGGCCTTTTGCGCGGGCCTCGCGCGCCGGTGAGTGGGTGTCTGCGCGGGGGAGGAGCGGGAGGCGGCCGCTGGGCGGGAACGGGAAGGTGGCGACGTCTGTAGGGGATAATCTGAGGAGGTGGGAGGGCCGCGCCGCCCGCGAAGGTCACGGCGAAGGAGGTTGGGCCCAGCCGCCGCCAGGCAGGGCAGCGACTCAAGGCGGAAACCAGAAATAGTCACTCGGGGGCTAAATCCGGAGAATAGGGCGGATGAGGGAGCAATTCGTATCTGTATTCATAGATTACTGCCATGGAAACTGTACATATGTGCACCCTTGCATTGGTCCAAAAGAACTTTTTCTTTTAATTCTCATTAAATCGACCCAATAAGTTGGCATAATATTCGCCATTGATTGTTTTACCCTTTTGAAGGTAGTCAATGTGGATTATACCGCGTGCATCCCAAAAAACGGTCGCCATGACTTTATTGGCTGACAAACCCACCTTGGCCTTCTTTGGCGCCGATTCACCCCGAGACACCCACTGGTTTTGACTGCTGTTTCGTCTCTGGTGTGTTGTGGTGGGTCCACGTTTCGTCCACGGTTTCGACCTCAACTCAGCGTCCAGAACATTCGGCATCTTCTGTGCTTGTACGGCCACAACAAAATTCAGTAAACCACTTTTTTTTACCATTGAAATTGACGGTGCAGAGTTCCCATAGTATTTGTCAAGCTTAGACTTGTTTTGAGTGGTTTTTTCCCGCAAAATTAATGCTTAATGAGCACACAAAATTCACTTTTTTCCATTTTCTCCTCAAATTATGCGTTAGTCTGCTATCAATGGCTGTCAAACACAAACTAAATGATGCAGCTTGTTCAAATTTTGACAGGAGTCAACTGACAGATGCCTGTTGACAGGAGCAGTGTTGCCCTTTCAGTTAAGAGGCGGGAAATTCAAAAAGTCACGGACTTATTGACCCGCCCTCGTAAGTTGAACTCCGGTAATCCAGAGACTCAAGCTGGTGCAGAACGCTGCAGCGCGACTCCTGGCGGGGGTCCCGATTGGCCACCACATCACGCCAATCCTGCGTGAACTGCACTGGCTCCCAATTGAATGCCGGATTGCCTTCAAAGTGTTAGTCCTGACTTTTAAGGCCTTACATGGTCTGGGGCCAGTGTACCTGCAGGATCGCCTTGTCCCATACCATCCCACCAGATCACTGCGCTCCGAAGAGCTAAACCTCCTGGTCATCCCAAATGTGAGGACCTACCATCTGTCCGCAACCCGCCGCCGGGCTTTCTCTGTTGCAGCCCCTACCATGTGGAACGCACTGCCCGCCGGCATCCGTGCCACCCAGGGCCTCCTCCCGTTCAGGAGAGCAGTTAAGACATTGCTGTTCCAACAAGCCTTCGGAGTTAGCTTAACTGTAGCTCACACCGCCTAGCCATCTATCCGTAACCAGGCAAAGAGCCTTTTCTGTGGCAGCTCCGGTGCTATGGAACTCCCTCCCAGACAGCACCCGCGCCATCTCGGAGCTTGCCCCTTTCCGAAGGGCGTGTAAGACCGCCCTCTTTGGTCTAGCCTTTAACTAACCACATTGACCCAGGAAATGTGTGTGTATGTCATCTTATACCTCGTCGATGTAATGTGCTTTTAATATGTTTTTATGTTTTTATTGTAGGGCTGCATGACTGAAACATGCTGCCTGTTTACATTGTTGTTATCCGCCCCGAGCCTGCAGGGAGGAGCGGAATATAAGACTGAACAATAAATAAATAAAATAAATAAATATGTAATAAAATAATAATATTTTTTTATTTATATTCTGCTTTTCTCCCCCAAAAAGGGACCCAAAGCAGCTTAAAACATATTAAATACGCTATGAAATCAACTGCAATTAAATACATATATGGACATTGATGGACACATATGTAGCATAAATAAACTTTTTTTTAAAAAAATGTAAATCGGAACAGGTACATTTTCCAAGTGTAACTCCAGCCAAATCTGTGTGTGTGTGTATGTGTGTGTCTCTGTGTGTGTGTGTGTGTGTGTGTGTATATATATATATATACTAGCTGAACCCGGCACGCGTTGCTGTGCCCTATTTAGGAGATGTTTGTATGTATGTGTTTCTGTATGTATGTGTGTATGTACACTCCCCCCTGTCTCTCTGAGTATGTATGTGTATGTATGTGTATGTATGTGTTTCTGTATGTATGTGTGTATGTACACTCCCCCCTGTCTCTCTGAGTATGTATGTGTCTGTGTGTCTGTATGTATGTGTATGTATGGGTTTCTGTATGTATGTGTATATGTACACTCCCCCCTGTCTTTCTGAGTATGTATGTGTCTGTGTGTCTGTCTGTATGTGTATGTATGTGTTTCTGTATGTATGTGTGTATGTACACTCCCCCCTGTCTCTCTGAGTATGTATGTGTCTGTGTGTCTGTCTGTATGTGTATGTATGTGTTTCTGTATGTATGTGTATATGTACATTCCCCCCTGTCTCTCTGAGTATGTATGTGTCTGTGTGTCTGTATGTATGTGTATGTATGTATTTCTGTATGTATGTGTATGTATGTGTGTGTCTGAGTATGTATGTGTCTGTGTGTCTGTATGTATGTGTATGTATGTGTTTCTGTATGTATGTGTGTATGTACACTCCCCCCTGTCTCTCTGAGTATGTATGTGTCTGTGTGTCTGTATGTATGTGTATGTATGTTTTTCTGTATGTATGTGTATATGTACATTCCGCCCTGTCTCTCTGAGTATGTATGTGTCTGTGTGTCTGTATGTATGTGTATGTATGTATTTCTGTATGTATGTGTGTATGTAAACTCCCCCCTGTCTCTCTGAGTATGTATGTGTCTGTGTGTCTGTTGGTATGTGTATGTATGTATTTCTGTATGTATGTGTGTATGTACACTCCCCCCTGTCTATTTGAGTATGTATGTGTCTGTGTGTCTGTCTGTATGTGTATGTATGTGTTTCTGTATGTATGTGTATATGTACACTCCCCCCTGTCTCTCTGAGTATGTATGTGTCTGTGTGTCTGTAGGTATGTGTATGTATGTATTTCTGTATGTATGTGTGTATGTACACTCCCCCTGTCTCTCTGTGTATGGATGTGTGTGTGTGTATGTATGTATGTGTATGTATGTTTTTCTGTATGTATGTGTGTATGTACACTCCCCCCTGTCTCTGAGTATGTATGTGTCTGTGTGTCTGTATGTATGTGTATGTATGTATTTCTGTATGTATGTGTGTATGTACACTCCCCCCTGTATCTCTGAGTATGTATGTGTCTGTGTGTCTGTCTGTATGTGTATGTGTTTCTGTATGTATGTGTGTATGTACACTCCCCCCTGTATCTCTGAGTATGTATGTGTCTGTGTGTCTGTCTGTATGTGTATGTGTTTCTGTATGTATGTGTGTATGTACACTCCCCCCCTCTCTCTGTTTCACTTTCCCATCTCTCTCTCTCTCCCTCCTCTCTCTCGCTGCCTGATTTCCCCCTTCCCCCCCTTTCTTTCGGTGTGACTTTCCCCTCTCTGTCCTGCCCTGTCTCTCTCTGTGTCATTCACCCCTCTCTTTCCTCCCCCCTTTCTCTCTCAGGCCTCCCTCTCTGTCTCATTACCTGTCTTAGTGTTCCCAGCGGTTGCGGCGACGCTCCTGAAGGAAGGTAAGGGGGGCACGTTCTTTCTGGCGCGGACGCTTGCAACCGTGGCACGCGCCCGGAGGCGGAAGGCAGGAGCCGGAGATCGGCGCTCGGCCTCCCGCCGTGTCCTCCGCATTTGCGGTGGCCGCGCCTGAAAGAAGGTAAGCTCGGGAGCTTACCGTCTTTCTGGGGATTTCCGCGGCAACGGGGAGGAGCGCCGAGCTCTCGGCCCCTGCCTCCGTCCTGCAGCGCGCATGGGCAGCGTCGTCGCCCGCCCCTTGTTTTGTGTGCTTGGTGCTTTTGGACTACACTTCCCAGAAACCCGGCATGGCCACTTTCGGTTTATGCGGAGGTTTCTGGGAAGTGTAGCGGCGGCCCTAGAGCTGTTTTGGGACCGGGGGCGTGTGTTGAAGAGCGAGGATGGCGAGGAGGTGGTGATTGGAGTCGCCCGGTGTGGCTGCAAAGGTCCCGGTGAGTGGGGAGAGAGGGTGACGGGATGGGTTGGGGTTTTGGGGGGTGTTGCTGTGCGCACGCGCGGTCGGTCTCCCTCTCCGTAGCGTTCGCGAGCAGCGCTGAACGGGAGTCAATGGGCGGTTTTTGGGGGCTGTTGTGGGGGGGTTGCAAGTTAGTGAGGTGGGTTTTTTTGTGTTATGTCTGTACCTCGTGGTCTGGGGGAATGTGTGTCGTGGGTTTTGTGTTTGGGGGGGTTATGGTTTGGCCGTGCATATACGACATCCCACGACCGTGTCTCCTTTATATATATATATATATATATATATATATATATATATATATATAATCTATATAAAAAGGAAGGATTATGTGGTGTTTGTTTTGCTGACTGTGCCCCCTTCACTTTCTATTCCAATGAGAATCTGATTTTTAAAAAAATGTGGCTTGTAGAACAAGGATTAGTGGTACAGCTTCAGTGGAGATGATAATAATAATAATAATCTTTATTTATAACTTATCTCCCTGAAGGGACTCAGGACTGTTTCCAAACAAAAAAGTGGCAAACATTCAATGCCATAATGAAAACAAACACCAAATCAGACCAATAAATAAACAACATCAATATAAACTTGTAATGACTAGTCAATAAATAAATAAATAAGAAATAAAATAAAATAATTAGTTAAAAAGCATAATAACATATCACCAAACACATTTAAATCTGACCACTAAAGTGCATTGAAGTATAAAATGGTTTACATCCATCAACAGATTACTCTTCCAGGAGTGAATTTCCCTTCCAAGGGGTAGATTTCTTTCACTTCTTGTTGTCTCTCCCCCATTCTTATCTAGTCATATGTAAGTTGGCTGGCTTTAACTTGAGAATTGCCTGTACTACTGTGCAAATACTTGGAGACAGTATAGTAAAATAATACAACTTTATTTATATCTCACACCTATCTCCCCAAGGGGTCTCAAGATGGTTTCCAACAAAAGAATGGCAAACAAATAAACAACCCAATCAAATCCCAGAAACAAATCCACATATAACATAAAATTATAACACATAACCTCTCAGTTGGCGCCCCATTGTTGTGGGGGAGAGTCTTGCGTACCCTAATGAAGTTGTGAGCTATGCTGGCGGTGGCATAATAGCCACCAGTAAGGCCTCCCATGCCAGACAGGTCACAACCGAAGGGTCTGACAAAGAGTGTCAGTGGGCAGGATGGGCTCTCTAGCTTTTTGGCAACCATCCTAAGAGAAGGAAAACTCTGATCTCAAACCTGGGCAGATGATGCTCGTCTAATCCTGTAAGGTCAACCATCTAGAGAAGGAAACTCGAACCAAACCTACGACCTGAGGACCTCGCTGCCACCGTCCCAGCTTGCTAGGCCCCGGCAGACAAACCTTTGGTTTAAAGGGTGAGGCCAGTTTTGTGCACACTGCGCTCCACCAGAAGAGTCCATTGCACAGGCTCGAAGGACACATCCAACCTCCGAATCATCAATGTGCTTGTAGAAAACGTGGGATGAGTCCCTTCTGAATCTTCGTTCACGAAGAAAAGCCAAGAATAACACATAATCAAAAATTAAATAATAAACATAACCATTACTTCACATCTAACATTAAAACACAACACAAATCTAACCAAATATAAAAAATACATTAAAATTATTAAAATTTTATTCAGCTAACAATATGTTATTGAATTCCCTAAATATTCCAACCACACAGCTACTTGCTAAGAGTTGCAGTCTCCCACCTAAGAAATTTCCCCAAACATTGGATACACCTATTGTGGCTGTAAATTCTACCTTTGAGCATTTCAAAATATTATTGGACTCTGATCCTCAAATACTACTAGACAAAATGATAGCCTTGCATGTCAAGGATCTCTTGTCTTGAATTTTGAACTTTCAAACACTTCAAATAATGTAAATGATGTTCAATAACTCAGTGATGGAAACATTTGAAGACAAGTGGCCAATGTATATCCACAGTTGTTTTCTTTTTGATTTTTTAAACAAATGGTTTCAAATCAGAATGTGGAGCATATTATGAAAGCTACAAATACTTTATCAAACTCTGTGGCCCACAGGTAATATGTGGTTGTACAACGCCAATGCAATGAAACCTCTGTCAGTCATCTCTGTAGCAATCAATACTCCTCCTGTGGGGCACTTCTCAGTTTGGTTTCAGGGATGACTGGAGTCTGCATTGTGGACAGTAGATTGCATTTTCCCATTTGCATTGAATAGTACTGCTTCATCAATGTAGGATACTTTCCTATAGATGGTTTCAGTATTATCTAACATTACGGATGGATGTTCTTGTTTGTGCATCTCAGACTGCTCTGGCAATTCATATTTTTTACAGTTTCAGAGCATGTTTTTAATTCAGTTACATTTTAAGATTTATATGTAGTGGGCTTTAGAGTTAGCATCTTGACAATGTTGTCATGTTGTTTTTTATTTCTTGTGCATGTATGTTTTGCCCAGCAGAGACAAATTACAGATTCTTCTTGAAGACCGTTTGGGGGGTCTGTCTTGAAAATTAAAATTTGAACATTTATATAAGATTGACCATTGCTGTCCATCACATGGTGACTGTAATGTCTTACATTTTTATGAATATTTTATTTATTAATTAGCCCTTGTTATCTTATGAAATTGTTTATATACAAGTATATTGGTACAGCTTTTAGGAGGATACATTTTGTGCATCTGTATTGTTTTACCAACTATGGTTTGTCAATGGGTATTTCTTTAGCCAACCTTATGGAGTTTGACAAGAAGTGGAAGTACTGCATCGTATGCCCAGGTTCTGCATAGCCTTCCCGAAACACAAGTCACTACCTTAGACAATGGTCTCCGCATAGCGTCTGAACACTCCGACCAGCCAACTTGTACAGTGAGTTTAATGCGATTTGTTAAGTGTTTCAGTTCTCTATCTCACATGGCTCTATCTTAATCTAATATTCTGATTCAAATATACAGCCTACCATAGTTTCAAGGTAGAAAATAATGTTTAAAACAGAGAGAAAACATCCTAACATATAATTAGCTCATCAAGGCTTCCTTAATAAGAGGACCAAAATGGGAGGCTAATTTTGTTGAAAGGTCCATCATTAATTATCTCTACTTCCAGTATAAAGTTGACTGAATTATAAGATTCATTTACAATTTAGGGAAGGCCGTAAGAGGCCCAGCAGGACAGGAGAGTGTCCCATGTCATCCTTTGTACATCTGAAAACATGGTCTCAAATCTTCTGTAATGCATAGAACCTTTTCAGTAGATAAGGCACTGTGGGAGAGCCCCCCCCCCCCTCTATACAGAGTGCCTGAAAAACACTAAGGTATCTATCCATCTATTAAAATGAAATATAGAAAGGGATCTTGCAGACCCCTTGAATGTGTTCAAAATTTATGGATAGCAATTCAGATTCTGAAGTATATTGAGCTTTTGACACCCTGTTTGAAGGTTGAATAGCATGAGCAGCCCTTTCATTAGAATGTAGAATCATAGAGTTGGAAGAGACCTCATGGGCCATCCAGTCCAACCGCCTGCCAAGAAGCAGGAAAAATGTGTTATAATGTGTTATAATAGTATCTCTTCAGAGAATAAGAGTGCATACTGAAGCAGACATAACCAAAAATGAAAATAATATTCCCTAAACGTTCTCATAAATACCCCGAGTCAATCCTAAGGAACAGAGTAAATAACAAATCAGACCAAAAGGCAAAAAAATAACATTTTGCTACACCTCAACAATTTAGCAATTTTTATTTCTTTGTGAATGCCAATTGTTTCTTCTTTTTATGTATTATAAAAGAGTGACTGAATTTCAAGATGTATAACAGATTTTATTACTCAAAATGTTTTTCAGTCTAGGAATAGGAGCCCCCAGTGGCACAACAGGTTAAACCCTTGTGCCAGCAGGACTTGAGACCGACAGGTCTGCGGTTTGAATCCTGGGATAGCGTGGATGGGCTCCTTCTGTCAGTTCCAGCTCCCCATGCGGGGACCTGAGAGAAGCCTCCCACAAGGATGGTAAAACATCCGGGTGTCCCCTGGGCAACATCCTTGCAGACAGCCATTTCCCTCACACCAGAAGCGATTTGCAGTTTCTCAAGTTGCTCCTGACACACAGAAAAAAAGCCTGGAAATAGCTATCTAGCCTTTTTCAGGAGAAAGCACGATAAACAAATTACCTTACAGTGTCCCTATAGCTTATGCCTTGCTATCATATAATGGAAGGTCCATACGACCTCTTGTATTGCTTTTATACATTTTAATATTTTCCATTAAAATGTTCAAACATTTATTTCATATGTCTTTCTTTTTGTCAGGTAGGGGTATGGATTGGGGTAGGAAGTCGCTATGAAAATGAAAAGAATAATGGCACGTGCAACTTTGTGGACCATATGGCTTTCAAGGTGGGGCAACAAGCTATTTCCTTCTTGATGTAACTGACATATCACTATTTCTGTGTCACTTTATTAATTTATTACAGCAGCAAAAATCAAAGGTTTCTTGTTTTTTTATTTAAACTATAGGTATTTTGTGTGTGTGTGTGTGTGTGTGTGTGTGTGTTCTCCCCACAGTGGAAAATTCAACAGTAAGGGGAAGGTGCCAGGGATGACAACAAAAAAAAGGGGGGGGGGCAAAAATGGTTGGAAAAGGCATATGCAGTCTTATGGACTGGTTGTTGCCCATATCTGATGTGGCATGTTTATTTCTTGTATGGGTTAGTGAGCCGTTTTCACTTTCCTTTTACAAAAGTTCAGTGAAAACTGAGCATAAGCCAAATGAGAGAGTAGAGGTGATGTAACTATTGTTTTTGCCTTGTCTTTCATGAGCTAAATATTTTCACAGACAGTTACATAGGAGCAGCTAATATTCATGTTGGAGTCATGTTTTAAATTAATATATATTAGAAACAGCTGTTTTATTACATTTTGATTTCTAAAGTTTAACACTTAGTGACAGTTTTGTGGAAGTGGAATAGATGGGCAAATGAACAGTTTTTCATACAATCTGAGAAGAGTCACACGTAGCACTGTTTTTGTTTTTTGTTAGCCACCTTGAGTCCTGATAGGGAGAAAAGTGGAATCTAATGAAGTCAATAAATAATAAATATTAGGGTGAGCAAATATTTAGTATGCTCCTTGGTACCCATCTATTTGTTTCTCAATATTTCTCTAGGGCACAAAGAAACGCCCCGGTGCTGAATTTGAAAAAGAAGTGGAAAGCATGGGTGCACATCTCAATAGCTACACCTCTCGTGAACAGACAGCCTTCTTCATGAAAGCTTTAGCAAAAGATTTGCCCAAAGGTAGTGTCCCTGGGGTGTGTTCCTAACATTTATATATTTGTTAGAGGAGGGATTGGGCTCTCTGCATGCCTGTATAACTTTAATATGGGATAAAATTGCAACCCAGATGGGTGTTTGTCAAAGATAACATTTTACTGTATATTGACATGAAATGATGCCCTAAGGTGAAGCCAGTTTTCTCTGTTAGGAAGCAATTTTCCACTTAATAGCAGTGCATTATATTCTTGAATGGTATTTGACTAACTGTTTTATAACTTTTGCCAAAGTTGCTTTCTCTGTTAATTTATTTGTAAATGTTTTAAAATGTTTTTGATTGTGTTTGATTTTGACGGCATTGAATGTTTGCCATGTTTTTGCATTATATTTGGAAGCCGCCCTGAGTCCCTTCGGGGAGAGAGGTGCGGGTTAGAAATAATTTAATTATTAGTGTTGTTGTTGCTGTTAATATTATTAATGCTTTGAGCTCTTCTGGGAAGAGGCAGTTGCTTTCCGATGACCAAAACTGGGGAAAATTATTTTATTATCACATTTTATGCTGCTGTAACAAGAGTCACATAGGATGGTCAGTCACTCTTCCAGAATGCTGAGATGATGATTGGGGGGGAAATCATTTTGGGAAACGATGGTGGCGTAGGCTACAGTGATGGTTGTTTTTATAATTTTTATGTGATATTGTTTTATACTCGTGTACCATTTATGTTATGCTGCACCTTGGAGTGCCTTGCAAGCTTCCCAAAGTCCCTTTTGGGAGGTGGTGGTGGGGTATACATAAAATGTATTATTTTAAAGTTGTTATTACAATAGCCACAAAAGGAGACAGGGGAAAGGGAGGTAAGAGGAGAGATGCATTTTTGTGGAAAAAAGGGATACAGACCCATTGTGGTCATTTACAGAAAAAGAAGACTGAAGAAAACAAGTAGCCAATCCCTTCAATGATAACTTGTGGTGAATGGAGTTGTCCTTTATTCAGAAGTGTCCTTAGAAAACTGGCTTCTAAAAATACCTGTTTAGTAGTTCTCTGGATGCTCCAAGAAGCCTTCTAAAAGGCCAGCATTGGAGAAATCAAATACTTATCTCTCAATCCCAGCAACATCCTTCAGGGTACTAAAAAACGATTAAAGTACAATCTGCCTTTTGGAAAACTTCCTTCAAGCTGTGTTCTTTCCCTTACAAAGATCCAAATACCAGCATCTTTGTTTTTGCTGTCACGATCACGGACTTAGCGGGCCCCTTAAGCACACACACAGAGACGTACTGAAGGCTAACTACTTTATTGAGTATAAAGACAGTTCCAAAGAAGATATAGTCCAATAATAAGCAATTGTTCAAAAGGTAGTAAGCAAGATTGTCCAAAGTAACGTAGCAAATAGGCTTGAAGCTTGGCAAGGCTCCGCAATCCAATGCGGTTCAGGAAAACAATGCAAGGCTCCACAATCCCATGTGGATCGAGGAACAAGACAAAGCAAATGCAAGGCAAGGCTTGATGACCACAGCTTAGCTTGTGGTCCCACTCCGCTTCACGCCTATCCAAGGAAAGACGTGGCCGGAGAACTGAGGATGCGTTCCCACGGACCCTATACTTAATCCTTCGGCCGAGGTCCGCGACGCTCTAGGCTTCTCCGTCTCCAATCTCTGCTCACGGACCTCGGTCGGTCTAGGACCCTAGACCAAGCCCTCCTGGTAGACTCAATGTCCCGTCTCCTATCGAAGGAGCGACCTTGCCTCTCAGCAGCTGTGTCGCTATCTTCCTGAGAACTTTCCTCCCTAGCACTTTCCCATTCGGCTTTGTCCATGTTTACACTTTCAAACTCTTGGAAATTCCTCCCCCCGGGGTGTTCATAACTCCCTTCGCTGCTTCCCATCTCCACCTGGTGATCGGAATCTATGCTGGGCCCAAACATCATCTCATCCCATGCCAAGCTCTCTGCAGGCGAACGAGGCCCATCCGAAGGGCCCTGTGCTTCACCCCAATCATCTAGCCCATCCTCTTAATCCACCTCTGCTGCTGCAGGCCCTAAAGCTAATGGAACCCCAGGACCTATTCCCTGCCCTCCAGGCACGAACGAGAACTGCTGTGCTACATTTGCGCATTGCTGTGTCTCAGATAGAGGACATGTGCAAAGCCAAAACTTTTAAGCATTCAATTTCTTCATATTAAAACACTTCACGTGCAAACCACAAAGATGTGGGGTGCAGAGATAGTAAAGGGAGAAAATTGCAGCACAGGATATACAGTATAAGACCAACAAAGGAATGAGGAGAATGAGAGTGATAGGAACATGAATTATATGGAATCATAGAGACCTCATGGGCTATCCAATCCAACCTCCTGCCAAAAAGAAAGACAATCACATTCAAAGCACCCCCAACAGAGGCCATCCAGCCTTTGCTTAAAAGCCTCCAAAGAAGGAGCCTCCATCACACTCTGGTCTCATGGGAAAATAGGAATGAAGTTGGCTGCATAGCTGTGTTGTGATTTCCCCAGTGGTGTTTCTTTATGGGGTGGAAGTTTCTTTTTTACCCAGCAATATCAAGTTAATTTCTCCAAGTTATATGAATGAGAAAAAAGTCCTATAAAGCCTGCCTTCTTTTCTTTTTTTTAGCCATTGAGATTTTGGCTGATGTAGTACAGAATTGGAGTCTGGAAGAATCTCAGATTGAGAAGGAGAGGAACGTCATCCTTCAGGAAATGAAAGAAATGGATGCCTGCTTGTCTGATGTTGTTTTCGATTACCTTCACGCTACGGCTTACCAAGGCACTGCTTTGAGTCGAACTGTTGAAGGAACATCAGCAAATGCAAAGTAAGATTGGAATTTCTGTGTTGTGAAGCACAGCTGGAATTGTTTTTTCAATATATTTTACCAAGATGTTATATTCAAATATATAATTTGAATTATATTTGCATGTGTGTATTGTTAGATAACATATAAAAGGCTTTGACAGAGGTGCCAAACAAATAAGAACAACAAAGTCTTTATTTGCATGGTAAGCATTATTTTACATCCGATGTTACAGCACAGAATATACACTGGAAAAATACTGCTTTTCCTATATACTTTTGTTTCTGAACAAATGTTTATTTTTAAAAAATGCCTGAACAAAGATGTTATTTTAATCTGCTTCTTAGGAAACTAATCTGTAGCAAATTTGACTCATACTAATCAAGAAGGTTCAAGTAAATCGTATCTAATATTTAAGAAAAGTTGACAAACAGAAGGACAATTCATTGTTTGTATTCAGAAATGGAATCAAAAGATTTTATAGTAAATGGTTGAAAGGTAATTACTAAATTTAGCAAAAATGTTTGCAGCTAGCAGCAATTCACTGCTACAATATTACCAAAATCTTGCTGTTTAAAATGTATTTATTTACTTACATGGTGGCCTTTATTTGGTCATAGTATCTGTTTCCAATTGGGTACTGAAGGTAAAGAATATTAGCTTGTCAAATATTGCCCTCCTATCCTGTTGGCTACTTAGTGATCCAAATTGTTGTCTGTCAAGCTCAAAGCCAACACACTTGTTCTCATGTTTTTTCTTCAAAGGAATTGAACACATGACACTTGATTTCAGCAAGGACATTTTAAAAAAGATTATTGGTGAGCTAGCAGGCTGCTTAACATAAGTTCTAGAATGCTCTTCATGTTTGCAGTAGTGAAATGATTTCTGTTTGGGCACACTAGCCCAAAGCTATGTCATAAATTACCATCAACTATTCCAGAAGATACAGTGAGGCAGACCTAGTTTGGACTTGGATGGGAGTCCACTAGGGAAAGCTAGGAACAAGCCCTGCAAAACAGCTGCTTGTCAGAGTTGACATCGCTTGGACAGAGAGACTAGTGGTCTGATTCAGTACAAAACTGCTTGCTATGTTCCTGTTTGTAGTTGAGCTGAGGTCCAAATGGGAAATGATCCCAATGCTGTTGGATCATTCCAACTTCTGTTTAAATCCTTAAGAGAGGGAATTGCTGTGACAAGAAGCTAACAAGGCTGAATTTGTTTTGTTCGTATTAAAATATGTGGAGACTCTTGTTAATGACTTCTCAAGGAGCTGCTTGATTACCTGTCATGCTACAAAACTCATTCCGTCCTTTTCTTATATTGTTGATTTTTATTACCATTTTTATTTTACTTCTTTAGATGCTTGACGCGTACAAACCTAGTGGAATTCATTGAGACTCATTTCAAAGCTCCTCGCATGGTCCTGGCAGCTGCTGGAGGTTGGTATTAATTTAATGGTAAAAGTAAGTCATCCTTCTTAGTTTGGGATTTTTTTGTGTGGGGGGCAGGAATTGATATTAGATGATAGTGTGCCCATGACCATATGATCTTTGCAGATGGCAAAACCTTTTGAGTTAGATCATCAGATTAAAAGTGGCTGTCCGCAGGGAGAAACAAATAACGTCTTCTAAGGGCACTTTTAGTTATTTTATTCTACTGATCTTGTTTATTGCTTCTCTGTCCTATACGTTAATTGAAACAGATCTAAGAATAAACACTCAAGTATTAATGAAGACTTAAACTGATTTGAGGAAGCTCTACCTTGGAAATAGACCTGTGTTTTAGTGTCCGTAGTGCTACATTTGGACCAATTTGTTTTTGCATTTTTTCCTGCTAGCTTATTGAGGAGAAAGCAAAATCAGGGAGTCCAAATAGGCCTGTTTTCAGAGTATATACATAGTGTCCAAAAAGTATCCAGGCATAGGGAAAGTGGGAAATTGTAGCTAAATGTACTTTTATTTGCAAAATATTCATTAAATGTTTTTAAAAATACGATATGTTCTCTAAATTTTGACCACCTCTTTCTAAACACAGAGTCCACTCATAGAGAACACATTTCAAGATATCTGTCATTATGCAAGTTATTGCATTTTGAATATGTTCCTTCAAATGTTCAGTGTTTCTGATCTTTTCCTTGTTCCTTTTAAGTGGCCCCAAGTCAAGATGGAAAGGAACAGGGGTTCTCGCAGGCCATTCCACAGGGCTGTGGTGATCAATCCATATGTACAGAGACTTTTGGGACACCCTGTATTTTTTTAGTGGATAATTGGCCCAGGCCCAGCATTAAGCGGAAAAATAGATAAAATGTAGATGGAAAAAACATGTGAGGACAGAACCTGATTAAAACATTTCCTTTTATGTTAGATCCCATGTCAAAAGAAGAGGAAAGTGTACATTAATTAAACAAAGTAGTGCTGAAAGCTTGTGATCCACTGTATAAGATTATAGAGGTTGTGAACTTCTGTTGAACTATTCAAGTCTTAAAATTACTTAGAGAATAAGATTCTCATGCAATTACTGTGTTTCCTGCTGTGTTGTATTGATGTTACTTCTTCTTGTTTCTTTATTAGGTGTTAGTCACAAAGAGGTTGTAGACATTGCCAAGCAGCATTTTGGCAATGTTCCTTTTGAGTACAAGGAAGATACAATACCCATTCTTCCGAAATGCCGCTTTACTGGCAGTGAGGTAGCATTTCATTTTTCTTTGCATCCTTTGGAGAAAGAATTATAATCTTGGAAATTGTCCATAGGTTCCACAAGGCAGTTTTAAATTATAATAAGTCAATTCCTGAGACTTTGTGTATAGTCCTTGTGTGTTTAATGTAGAATTTTTCTCTGAGAGAATGCCGCTTTTACCAGAAAGCTTATTCTGTTTGAACAAAATATTGTAAGAAGCTACTAGATATTAAATGTATTTAAAAGTCTTATGATGTGTAGTATTGATACCCAGGTTTAACATTAGGAGCAGAACAAGGAAATCATACATTTATGTTCTCTGATTCTTCCTTCTCTTGATTAAAACCATGTTGCTCTTTCCCATACTATTTCAACAGTATTTAGGATGATTTCATGACCTACCTTTGAGCCCTGAACTTAAATTTCAAACACCTTGATTGTTTAAAATACAGAATAAAACTATTTTAATTTTATTTAAAATATAAACTGGTTAAACCTGAATGTAATAGACAAACAGGAAACCTTTATCTCTGCAGAAAAGCTCTGAATGTATTCTTCTTCTGCTATTTTCTTAAAGATCCGTGTCAGAGATGATGCTTTGCCATTAGCTCATGTTGCTATTGCTGTGGAGGGACCAGGTTGGGCTGATCCAGACAATATTCCTCTCCTGGTTGGTAATGCAGTGATTGGGAACTACGATCTTACCTTTGGGGGTGGGAAGGTAAGACTTGAGACTGGAATATTAATTTCTGATTGCTTCATATTATGTCGAGCTAAGGATTACCAGCTGCTGTAAGCTATATTTCAGAGGAAGGAAATGGCAAACCACCTCTGAGTATTTCTTACCTAAGAAAACCATATAAAATTCATGGGAGTCACCCAAACTCATCAGGTAACTTCAAGGCAAATGCACACACCAGCAAAAACCTAGAAGAGGTTGAAACTATGAAGGGCAATATTGTGAAGTGTACCACCAATTTTGGTGTACTTTCTGAGTAATTTAGTTTTGAAACATTTTAACTTGTCTAGAGCAAAGGTTTGTGGCAGATACAAAAGAATGTTAACTTCCTGGAAAGATGGGGACCCTTACAGAAACACCACATAAACTGGTCCATGATAGTTCTATTCTATCCTCATTCAGGAAGAGGGAAATAATGATGGCAGCAAGAAAACTGCCAGCTCCAAGCCAGCTGTTCTTCCTCACAGCCAAGGCGGAGTACAAGAGGTGGGGATAAAACTTGGACAATAATCAGTTCTTTTTTCCCACTGCTGCTGCTGCATTTGCTGTTTATATCGTGCTGCTGCCATCGTAGCTGTGCCAGCAGAGACTCTAGGATAAACTTTGGCCTTCCAAGTGTTTTGAACTTCAACTCACACAATTCCTAACACTAAAACACCTAAAGGGCCAAAGTTTACCCATCCTGCTCTAGGATCTTGGTTACAGCTATCTGTGCTTTCCTCAAGTTTCTGGAAAATGGTTTAAGATGAGAACCAAACCTCAACTATATATTGAATGATGATTGACATCACAAAGCTAGTCTTGAAAATGACGTTTCGCCTGCATCCATGGCTGGCATCCTCAGAGGTTGTGAGGTCTGTCTGTCAACCCAGTGATTCCAGCCATGAAAGCCTTTGACAATACATTGACCCTTGTGGCAGCTGGCTACAGGGACTGTACCTCCCTGATCCAAGCCTTGCATTTTCAAAAACCCAAGTTCAATCCTGGATGTTTTCCCTTAAAATACGTTTCGGTATTAAAGTTGGGAAAACATATTTTCTTAAGATCTCAGAAAGCTGCTCCCAGTCACCTGGTCAGCAGTGGGACAGAAGGGCCAGTGTTTGATTCATTGTAAAGTCCTTCATTGTATTTAATCTTCTTTCTTCTATGCATGATATCACTGACACCATTTTGCAACATGGCAGTCAGCTGCGCCCGTACTTGAAAAGCCAGATCTGGCCATGGTGGTGCACGCCTAGGTTACATCCAGATTAGACTACTGTAACACACTCTACGTAGGGCTGCACCAGAAGAGTGTTTGGAAAGTCCAACTGGTTCAAAGATCAGCTGCCAGATTGTTTACAGGAGCTGGGTCTAGGAAATGAACCACACACACACCCCTTAAAACAACTGCACTGGCTACCGGTTTGTTTCCGGACAAAATTCTAGGTGCTGGCCTTAGCCTATAAAGCTCTAAATGGTTTGGGCCCAGCCTATGTAACTGGCCAGATCTCCTCCTATGAACCCACACGAACCCTGATGTCATCAGGAGAGGCCCCACTCTTGGTCCCACCATTGTCCCAAGTGCGATTGGTGGTAACGAGAGAGAGGGCCTTATAATAATAACAACAATGAGCTTAAGGTTCTGACATGCCAAATTTGAGCTACTATTTAAATGACCTGGCTCACCCCTCTTTGTTTGTAGGATTATATTTTCATACTCAAAGAAATAGCTATGTTATTCAGTGGCATCTGAAGAAGCTGATTGATATCTACAAACGTTTCTGCTAAAATAGATGAGTTAGTCTTAAAGATGCTGTTGGTTTCTTCTCCCTTTCCCTATACAAATGAGGAAGTCCTTGCCAAATATTATGGATATAGTTATCTGTTGACTCTAATAGCAATGGATTGTGATGGCTGGTTTTTCTTTTTCAATTGTAACTGGTGAATTTAAATTTGGTCTTCTAAGGTGACTTGAATACCATACATTAGCTACCTAAATTAACTGAAATAATTGTGGTGTAATTAGTCATAATATTTCATAATTCTTTATTTACAGAACCAATCTAGTAGACTGGCTTCGATTGTTGCTCAGTCAAATATGTGCCAGAGTTTCCGAGCCTTCAACACCTGCTACTCTGACACGGGGCTCTTCGGTTTTTATTTTGTTAGTGATGGCTTGCATATTGAAGATACAATGCATTTTGCCCAGGCTGAATGGTGAGCATAATTTCCTTTACAATTCTCACCTTCCAGGAAGTGGGTTAGTACATATGGCTAGTTGTGTACATTTTGAATCTCCACAACACTGCAGAAGGCTTGAAAACACATCACTGCTCTCTGTGGCCTTTCTGTTTCCTTGTAAATTTCCCGGGAGCATTGTCATTGAATGGATTGTTCTGTTGACAAGAAAATTTCCTATAATTTCATTATGAGATTAATCATAATGAAATGAAATTGTTCTTTGCTTAATCTATACCGATTTATCGTCGTGGAATTCCAGCAGGGAGCAATTTTCTATTTCTCTTTGCATATTCAGTTGTGATTTTTTAAAATTATTGTTGTACTTAGTTAAATCCCATCTACAGATTTGGGTAGTATCTGATATAATGAAATTGTTATTAGCATAGTGTAATGTTTATGTAATATCTTACATAATAAAATAAGATTGCATGTACAGTAATTTATAGTCTCTAGGAACTGCTCTCAGTGGTTGACCTGTAGTCTATGCCATAAATGATCTACAGGTGGTGTCCTTGAAAAATAAAAAGGAAAAAAAATGTTTGATAATGGAACAATTAGGAAAAATTCCTCAGTCCTGTTGTTGCAGATATATGCTAGATCCAAATTACATATGCTATCTTGAGAATAAGGGGTGAAATGATCATTGAGGTCACCTGTAAATGAGCATTAAGAGTATTTATTATTCTGTTTACCACATTTTTCTGACTCTGCTGTCTCCTACTTCAATTCTGATACAGTTAGTAGGCCTCGGTTCCATCCTTATTGTGTGTGTGTTAAAGATATATAAGATATTATATATAAATATATAAGAGATTATAAAAACCTATTTCCAGATTATTTTTAAATTCTCAATGTGTGTTATACGTAGTGTCAATGAGCCATCCTGATATTTAATTTTGAGACTAGAAAGGTCAAAAGAGATTCGGTGTCATGTAAAAGTGGTTGGTATTTGCTTAAGATTCCACATTCCCACCCTATTCAGGATGAGTCTCTGCACCAGTGTGACTGACAGTGATGTGAAGAGAGCTAAAAACATCCTTCGAAATTCCTTGGTGGCTCAACTGGATGGTATGTTCCCTTTGTTAGGCAACACTTACTTGCCATGTTCTGAGCATGATTTTATGTATTTCCCCCATCTGAGAATTACAGTGAAAGTGCTGTTTCTCCTGACTCCCTTTTGGGGACGAAAGACCAAATGATGTGGTATACATAAATTCCTGTAAGGCTTGTCCTACACTAAAAGTTTGCTATCTATCCACTCGGCACCATCTTAGAACAGGAAGCTTGCTTTATTTGTACACTGACTTTGCTACTCAGAATTTTGCCGTCCTGCAGATTACATTGTGAGGTTTTTGTAATCATAGCTTGTTGCCTCCCCTTTATCTTCTTATGGTCATTTTTTCATACTACTTGTCCTTATCATTTAGTTCAGATTCGAGGCTTTCTGGAGGACACCTATTGTTTCTGTTTGAGAAAATAAATACAGCTGTTTTTCAGTGTAAAAATAAATTATGTATCAGGAGCTTCTTCTTGTCCTTAATTAATTAATCATCAAATTAAACATTGTAGGACTAAAAACGGGGCCCTATATTCTTCCCAGAGATATGCACATCTTACTATGTGGTTCAGGAGCAATTGAGGATCTAACACATTACTTACTACATTGCCCTCTGTATAAGGATCCCAGAAAGAAGATTCTAGGAGGGCTTCTGGAGGACAGGGTGGCTTGGCAGCAGACAGCAGTGATTAAGGATTTGCTAGTAGACTACTCTAAAGATATAACAATAAAGGTTGCCACTTTTGTAGTGGCAGCTTAAAATATCCGTGCGAAACTAGTAAAATCCTTAGTGAAGGATGGGAAATAGCACAGGATGATACAGTGCGTTGTAGACATGACTGGAATTTAAAGAGTCAGTTTTAATGAGTTTTAATATTTGTATTGAAGTTTTATATTGTGATGTGTACTCACTAATATGTGCGCTTAATTTGTCATGGCCCATGGCTAGAACAATAAAACTTATTCACATTGATGTGGAAACTACTAGTGATACTTAAGTGGAGTAAAATCCTAAGTTCATAAATATATGTCATTTCAATTAGTATTCCAGTTTTATACCATTAAATAAAGCTTACTTTAAGCCATATAAAAATGTACTTTAATCATTATGAATTGTTAACATTTCAAAATGAGAGAGAATCTTAGATGCTTCAGTGACCTAGTTCATAAGTGTATGTGCCATTAAAATAATTGTGGCCCTACCAGTGGCCCTTCTCAAATACTGTATATACAAATGAAAACAGTAAGACCAAAAATGGTGTATTCAGGTAAGCTGAATCTCCTGAAAGTCAAATCAAAGTTTTGTTGGAGCTTTCTTGAATGAAGTACCAAAGGCACACATGCCTAGAAGGGCCTGTTAAACATTTATCAACACTGTTTGCATCTGCAGTTTTAGAAGGTGTTTCATACCAGTAAATGCTACTTCAGATTTCTACTGTCAACTAACTCATATTTCCCAGGCACTACTCCTGTCTGTGAGAATATTGGAAGTCAGTTGCTGAACTATGGACGGCGGATATCTCTGGCAGAATGGGATGCCAGAATTTCTGTATGTAATATCAATTCATGGAGCGGGCAGTTGGGGAATAATAATGCTGCTATTGACATCTGTGGCTTTTGTATATTACAACCAAAGCTAGGGGATTGGTTTAAATACCTATAAATATAAGCATTGTCACATCAGCAGGTAGTGTTTTGAAAAACAAAAAACCCTCAGGTTCTCAAATCAAACCTTTGAGCATGTCAGTTTTCCACAGATTCAGAGCCCATTTTGCAAGATACAGAAATATTTAGGGCTGGAGGGAAATAACTTAGTCTTTGAAGTTTCACACATCCATCATATTATACTTGTTGGACAGTAGCTAAAAAGAAAGGCAATGAGTGAAGCTGCCCTTAAGGTTTTTGGAGATAAATGTTATAGATCAGGCATGGACAAACTTAATATTAATAATTATTATTATTATTATTTATATCTCGTCACCATCTCGAAGGGACTCTGGGCAACGTACAAAGCACTCCAGGGGGCACATATAGCATACAACCGGTAAAACACTACAAAAGTATAAAGCAAGTCACAGAAAATTATAACAACCCCTGTCAACACATGTTAAAATGGAAACAATACAATTTTAAAACAACAGTAGATAAAACTAACTGCTGTCAATTCACAGGTGGCAACTGTCAAGGTGATACGGACACATTCAACCTACTCAAGGTCAAAGGCCTGTCTGAACATCCATGTTTTCAGGCTGTTCCTACTGGCTGTTAGGAAATGTGGGAGTTGAAGCCCAAAACACCCGGAGGGCCAAAGTTTGCCCATGCCTGTTATAGATGCTGGGAGTTGCTTTAGAAGGCTCTGTGCCAAATAAGGCCCATTTCACTAACCCAGATACACCTTTTTCCTGGTAGCTTACTTTGCCCTGGCAAATTGAAGCCTGTAGCTTTATTCTGTATATTGAAATGTAATACTGCTTTTACCTTGCATGTTTTCTAGGAGGTTGATGCCCAAACTGTGCGCGAGGTGTGCAGTAAATACCTTTATGACAAATGCCCAGCGGTTGCAGGAGTAGGTAAGTGGCTATGCCTTAGGTGAGCTCTGCTACTTCGAAGCTGAGAAGGCAGTGGGTGTAAATAGGTCACAGCTTCATTAGAGATCTGCCAGGCTTATCTAAAGCTTTCATAAAGCAACGTGTCTTTTTGGGGTTTTCTTTGCCTCTGCTCTCAGTGGGCTGCTTCAGTTTGACTGTGTCAAAATAAACATTGACTGTGACCTGAGTTGAGACAAACTATGGAGGCAGCAACAACACTGCATGCCACCCTTATCATCCCATTGGAGCAGGGCTACAAATATAAGGGAGCAGGGCTTACAAAATGCTCTTTTGGGGAAAGATTATTTTATGTTACACTACCTGGCTGGCTGGCTGGCTCTCTGCAGCAACACTACTGCAATCTCTTGTCTGTCAGCCAAGAAAATCCTTACTTCAGGAAACCTGCCTGAACAGCTCGATTTCTTAAACTAGCTGGTGTTTCCCCTCCTCACTCTTGCAATCATTAAGACAGAGGCTAAGCCTTCAAAGCCAAGCTCTTTAGATGGGCTGGGGTTTCCTGACAAGATGCAAAGTCTACAGAATCCCCCCAAACACTATATTCTCTGAAACTATTCAGGCTTGGATTTTGTCATTATCAGATCAAGAATTTGGACTCCTAAGAAGCAGGGAACAGAGGTATATTGTTAAGAATTGAGCTTAAATGCATGTATGGGGTAGTCCAGCAAGATTTCTGTGTAGCTCTCCTGTAGTTTTTTCAGACCTTGATAGTTTTAGACAGTATTACAGTGGATTGGGACAAAACGATGCCAGAAGTTTCTTTGCAGTCTTTCAAATGACCCCCCTCTCTTCTCTCTCAGGTCCTATTGAACAACTTCCGGATTACAACCGTGTCCGCAGCGCTATGTACTGGCTGCGTTTCTAGCCTGTGTTGTGCAGAATAGAAATATGGCCATGCAGCCAAGGCAAGGTGCCTCCTCCAGGTCTATTCTTGTGGCTTCCTTGAGTGCCAGTGGCAAGTCGGGTTCCCTAATTCCTGTACAATACAATACTCTTATTTGAAGTTATGTGAGTGGCATATTCAAGAAAATGAAATAAATTAAACTTATATGACATTGGCGTCCAGTGTTTATGATTAGACAGTAATGAAAGTGAATTGGGCTGAGGGCGTCATCCCATCTTTATGAGAAAGTTTTGCTTTTTATCTTAAGTCTTATTTACACTTGTGTTACCATTTTGCTCATATAGAAAAATGCTGTGATAAATGTTTTACCACTTTGATTTGACCTTCTTCAACAGTTAATTCAAAGTGATGAAGAAATACTGAGAAAACATACGTTCCTTGGGGGGGGGGGGGTGTTTTTGTTTTGTTTTTGGCTTCATGGATTACTTTGATACTTTGTTCCCTTCTTCTGTATCAAATAGTCATAAGTCTTTCCACTAAGCAGGAAATACTTTTTAACTGGCGGTCAGGTGGTTGAGGTATGTTTAAAAATAGTCCAATATAATTCACACACACACACCCTGCCCAAAAAACTGCATTAGAGTTATGAATTCAATGATGCAGGTTTGCATTATGAGACAACTTAATAAAGCCGACTTGAAGGAGAATTTAGTTCCTAGTGTGAAATTTTCTTCTGGCATTATTGGAATCCCTATGGCCCTTGGTCACAATTTTCTTCCATGAACAGAAATGTCTTGGGAGTATATCAAAACAAAACAAAAGCTACTGTTGTGCTCTCATGATTGATTACCTGGGAAGGAATCCCACTGGAACATTGCAGCACACCCAAATACCTGGGAGTTACCCTGGACTGTCCTCTGGCCTACAAAAAGCACTTCCTGAATATCAAGCAAAAAGTCAGCACAAGAAACAATATCAAACGAAAGCACGGGGTCTCTGCGTCCTACACCACTGGAGAAATTACACTGTTTTGCCGGTATTGCACCAGCTGACATCCGCCAGAAAGTAGCAACCAATAGTGAAAGGACCAAGGCAGTGATATCTCTGGCCCATCCCCTGTTTGGATATCAGCCAGCACGCCAATGCCTTAAATCAAGAAATAGTTTTCTAAGATCTACAGAGACACTCATTGGAACACCTCAGCAAGCGAGAGTCCAAAAGTGGCAGACTAAAACCCAGAACCTCAATCAATGACGGTACCAAATGAGAGACTCCCTCCTGGGCACACAGAAAACTGGGCGACTTGGAAGGCGCTGAACAGACTGTGCTCTGGCACCATGAGTTGCAGAGCCAACCTTAAGAAATGGGGCCACAAAGTGGAAACCATGGCATGCGAGTATGGAGAAGAGCAAACCACAAGACCACCTGCTACAATGGAACCTGAGCCCTGCCACATGGAGGACCTTATAGCAACACCAAAAACACTCCCAAGTGGCAACTACTGGTCAAAGGACATTTAATAGAATGCCATGTTTGCAAACTTTGTGTGTGTGTGCCAAAAACTATTGTAGCCATCAGAAAAGGGTTTAGTTTGTTGGGTAACTAAGCTTAAATCCATAAATTTGGTTCAGGTTAATAAATCGTTCAATTGTTTGATCTAGCCAGACTGCTTGAAATCGATATATGGGTCAATTTGATAGCCAAGCTTTTCTCATGCCTTCTAAAACGCATAGTGTGACTGTGGCAGAGATTCCCCACAGGATGGCAGTAGTTTGTCACCTTTAAGCTCCTTAAAAGTCATTGTTATTGTTCTATTTTTGTGTGACGTCTTGAAGTTCCATTTCATTTCTAAATGTTGTCCTTACAAATGAATTTAGAAATAATGTCTGAACTTCCAGAACTTAGTCATAAGACTTGACACAAGTCCAGCAAACATGCCATGTGGGCTGAATTTGGATTCATACTGGCAGTTGGAGTGTGAACTCAGACTGTCTTAGGCAAGTTTGAAATTGTTAAGAGCTCTTGCTGTAATTTGCACTGATACTGCCATTGCAAGCTGTGGCTCGTTGAATCTGCCACTGAACACCCAGAAGCAAACTTACTGTTTCCTGAAGTTTGGGCTTATAAACGACTGTATTATACCTTAGTTTATAAGTGTTGTTTCATCCTGATCTTCCCTCTGCCTCCTCCTGTCACATTGATGACAATATCTCCCTTGTACAAAGGCAGGTAAACAAAGAAGAAGAAGTTTATTTTTCTGTCCCGCCTCCATCTCCCCAAAGGGACTCTGGACGGCTTACATGGCGCTAAGCTCCAAAAACATACAATTAAAGCAAGGCAAATAAAAATTTAAACAGTGTACAACCAACATAATAAACAATAATAAAACAGTAGGCCTGTTTATCACGGAAAAAACGGCTTCAAAACTCGCTTCGGATGTAGGGGGCGCTGGTGCCTCGTATCTGATAGACTTCCGAAGTTTTCAGCAGTTTTTTCGAAATTGATTTGGATGTACTTCCGAAATTCAGAATGGTGTCCGCGATTGCGCAATGCGTGGAAACCTGCAGAAGGGACAGTCAAAATTTGGGGGATTCCCTTACCCTCCATTTTTGACCGCTGCTACAGACAAAACTAGCCACACTGGTACAAAATACTGAACACATTTAACGCATTAATAAACATTTTAAATGCAATGGGACAAAAATAGAGAAGGGCAGAAATGACATACGAGCCATATCCGAATATGGCAATAGAGACTTCGAAATGGCAAATCCACTTCCTGTTTCCTTAACTCTCTTCGTAGTCGCTTCAAAAGTCAAAAACATCCGAATTACATCCGAATTTCGGATGTATCCGACATTCAAAAACAGGCCTATAAAACAGACATCATAAACAACAACAAGAAATACTTCTAAATATAATGTCTTCCCATGCCTGCATTCCCATATACTTGGTTACAGGGAGGAGGAATGACCGGTCATTTTAGTGCTGGCAGGGTACCTTTTCTGTTCCCTGGAGTTTATATCTTTAAATAAAATGTGCTGTGTAGTAATGTGTCATAAAAAAAACTACTTCATAGCATGTCAAATTGCTTGAATCAGCCCATATATAACTAGACTTGTAAATCTGTAAAATCAGATGGTAGATTGGCAAGATTTACATCAAATAGTTATTACTTAGAATTTCAAGATATTTACAAATGCAGAGAAGTAGGAAAACAGGATGAGTTCTGATCCATTATAGGCCAGTGTCAAATATTCCCTTCTTGACTAAGTTCCTTTAATGGGATCACAGTTCCAGGGATTTCTAGATTAATTAGATTATCTAAATCCATTTCAATCTGGAATGAGATCTGGTCATGGGATAGGCAGCCTTAATCATCTGGAAGGATGACTTACATGGCAACTGGACAGGACGATGGCGTGTATATGTGTATCTGAGTATTCCTTGTCTAAGAAAATAATTTGAAATTAATGCAGATGAAATCCAAATTGGGAGGGATAGCCAATACTCCAGAGGACAGGAGCAGAATTCAAAATTATCTTAACATATTAGAGAGATGGGCCAAAACTAACAAAATGAAGTTCAACAGTGACAAATGCAAGATACTCCACTTAGGCAGAACAAAGGAAATACAAAGATACAGAATGGGAGACAGGTGGCTTGAGAGCAGTACGTGTGAAAAAGATCTGAAAGAGTCTTCGTGGAAAACAAGTTAAACATGAGCCAACAATGTGATGCAGCAGCTTAAAAAGCCAATGGAATGTTGGTCTGCATCAATAGTATTGTGTCTAGAATCCAGGGAAGTCGTGCTACCCCTGTACTCTGCCTTTGTAAGATCACATTTGGAATACTGTGTCTAATCCTGAGCACCACAATTGAAGAGAGATGTTGACAAGCTGGAATGTGTCCAGAGGAGAGCAACTAAAATGATCAAGGGTCTGGAGAACAAGCCCTATGAGGAGCGGCTTAAAGAGCTGGGTATGTTAAGGCTGCAGAAGAGAAGGCTGAGAGAAGACGTTATAGCCATGTATAAATATGCAAGGGGAAGTCATAGGGAGGAGGGAGCAGGCTTGTTTTCAGCTGTCCTGGAGATTAGGACACGAAACAATGGCTTCAAATGACAGAAAGGACATTCCATCCGAACATGAAGAAGAACTTCCTAACTGAGAGCCATTCAGCAGCGGAACTCTCTGCCTCAGAGCGTGGTAGAGGCTCCTTCATTGGAGGCTTTTAAACAGGCTGGATGGCTGTGTGTTGGGGGTGCTTTGAATGTGATTTTCCTCCTTGGCAGGGGGCTGGACTGCATTTCCCATGAAGTCTTTTCCAACTCTATGATGCTATAATTCTATAATGGGGTCACCATAAGTTGATTGGTGACTTGAAGGCACACGCACCATAGTAGTAGTAGTTCTTCCTATCAGCTAATAGCAATGTACAAAATATTTATTGACCATTAGTTTTTAATATTCTGTAGAGAGAGAGTCACAATTGTTCAATGTTTCAAAAGCAGGTAATGGTTATATCATGCTTTAAAAAGTTGTTAAAATACATCATAAATAATGACTTCTTGTCCAGAGCATGTCAGCTTGATGTGTCAAAAAAATTACAGAACACCAACCATAGAAGTAGTACTATTTGTGTTTACTAGCCAGCAATCTATATATATATATTTCTAAGGTCCGTGGAATGTCGTATATAGACAACGAAACTATACATTGCAGAACCACCAAACTCGACCACAGAATGGACCATACCACGAGGTACATACAGCCCCAAAAAACCAGGCCCTACGTACCTCCCAACACCCCAAAAAACTGGCAACGGAACTCCCACCCCGGCCTCTCCGCTGCCAGCGTGAACGTTTATAACGTTTGCACATGGCAGCCAGAGCGCCTCCTCCGCCTCCTCCTTCGATCAGGAAGAGCGGGGGGGGGGGGCGTGGAAGGAGGAGGGGACACGCCTTCCCTCCCCCAGCCCCTCCCACCTCCTTCCGTGCCCCCCCTGCTGCCCCGGTCAGGAAGAGTGGGGGGGCGTGGAAGGAGGAGGGGACACGCTCCCTCCCCAGCCCCGCCCACCTCCTTCCGCGTCCCCCCGCCGCTCCGGTCAGGAAGAGCGGTGGAGGGCGTGGAAGGAGGAGGGGACACGCCTCCCTTCCCCCAGCCCCTCCCACCTCCTTCCGTGCCCCCCACCCCGGTCAGGAAGAACGGCGGGGGGGGCGTGGAAGGAGGAGGGGACACGCCTCCCCTCCCCCCAGCCCCTCCAACCTCCTTCCGCGCCCCCCCCACTGCCCCGGTCAGGAAGAGCGGCGGGGGGGCGTGGAAGGAGGAGGGGACATGCCTCCCCCAGCCCCTCCCACCTCCTTCCGCGCCCCACCGCCCCAGTCAGGAAGAGCGGTGGGGGGCGTGGAAGGAGGAGGGGACACTCCTCCCCTCCCCCCAGCCCCTCCCACCTCCTTCTGCACCCCCCCCCCCGCCACCCCAGTCAGGAAGAGCGTGGGGGGGGCATGGAAGGCGGAGGGGACACCGGCGGGGGTGGAGGATGGAGGGGGGGAAGGCTGAGGAGGAGCAAGCGATCTGGCTACTCCTTAGCCCCTCCTCCTCCGCTTCCTCCTTCCGCCACCCCCTTCGGTGTTCCCGAACGCCGGCAGGGGATGGAGGGAGGGAGGGGGCTGGGCCACCGAGGAGGATGAACGGGAGGAGGGAGGAGACGGAGGCTGGCCTGGAGGCGGAGGAGGCATAGAAGGAGGAAGAACCGGGCGGGGAAGGCAGCCGCCATCGGTAAGGGAGGGGAGGGGGAGGGAGGAAGGAAGGAAATAAGGGGCAAGAAAGAGAGAGAAAGGGGGGGGGGAGAGGGAGATATACAAAGAGAGAGAGACAGACAGAGATAAAGAGAGAGAGAAAGATAGAGATATAAAGAGAGAGAAACACACAGAGAGCGAAACAGACAGAAAGAGATACAGAAAGAGAGAAAAAACATACACAAACATATACATATATACACACAAACATCACCACACACATACACATATACATGAAAACATGCACACATACACACATGTACATGCACATATACATAAGAACACACACATAAACATACACATGTACACACATATCAGCACACACACACATACATACAGACATGCACACATGCACACATACATACACACATATAAATATGCACATATACATAAGAACACAAACATACACATAGACATATATACACACATCAACACACACATACATAAAGACATGCACACAAACACATATACATGCACATATACATAAGAACACAAACATACACAAAATACACATACACATATACACACAAACATCAGCACACATATATACACACACACCATGTGGGTAAAAGGGGATAGCCACAGACGATGGCACAGCAACGCGTGCAGGGTACAGCTACCGGTAGTTCTTTATATAACCCACTCTGAATCCGTAAGTGAGGGGGGATGCAGTGGTTGCTACTCAGTGTGCACAGACGTGAAAATATAAGACTTCTATTGTTTTGGGAAAGAATCTTGCCTGGAGCTTTCCAGGGGCTTGCATTTGGACCATCCCTTGGTGGGTTGTTGGATCCCTGGGTCGCCATGTACTTGCTGTTGCTGGCTCAAGAATTCAGTGCCCGAGGAGATGAAACTTTAAACTAGCTGGCACAAAGCCAGTGTTAAATGAGCCACCCAGATCAGCTTTCCTGTTCATTCAGCTTTTATCTGAACAAATCTTGGATTTGGAGAAAGGCACATTCAAAACTTTGCATAACTGCATTATTATGCACAATTTTTTTTCACTGCTGCTTGAAAAACATCAGGCCGCCCCTGCTTTCTTCTGCAGATCTCCCTCTCCCAGCTTCTCTGGAACTGCAGAAAAGGGATTTAAAAATGAAAAAAATATTTTTTGGGGAAAGAAGATCATTTTGATTGAAATTGGAGATTGTGTCTCATTGACCTGTTTGATCTGTCTGCCAGACAATGTGGGATTGTTCTGTGCTGAAATTTTGTAGCTCTTTGAACTTAGCTGCCTCCCGCCCCCGATTTTAGTTCTTTTGCCTGAATAATGGCATCCTGATAGTATCTTCACACAAGCTAAAAAAAATTTAAAACATTGAGTTAGCAAACTTAATACTATATTGTAAAAATAATTCAGGTTCATGAAATAATGTTTTTTCTAATCTGTACACATTTAATAGATCAGTTTATTGCACCACTTCCACATCATGTTTGTTCCTTGTTGCATTCCTATGTATTTATATGACAGACATCAGATTTTGTAGCAACCCAGTTCCCTTCCGTGCCTGGGGGGCAGGGGGCAGCCCCGGGGGTTCCACTTGCATTAGGGCCAATTGCAGCTGATGTGGACATGGAGGAAGGGGATGATGAGGTAGCGGGGCCTTCCTCTCCTACAGAAAGCTTAGCATGGGATGATGGCTGGCCGGACGGCTATGATAGCTGGGAAAGTCAGGCCGACACTGAAAGTGCTGATTCAGATAATCTGTATGAGAAACCAGGTGGTTTCGGGTTGCAGGAAAGGGTCAGGGAGATAGCGGAGGATGAGTCCATGGAAGCTGAAAGGGAGTCTGGCTCTCATGAAGATAGCGACCCAGGTGCTGGGAGGCAAGGACGGAGCTTTGATAGGAGACAGAGCATCGAGTCCAGCAGGAGAGAATGGCACCAGAGCCTAGAGCGACAGAGGAGCACTAGATCCCGTAGCACAGATTCGCGCCGTAGCCTAGAGCGTCGGGGGGTCTCACCATGGGAATAAGGTATAGGATCCATGGGAACGGATCCTCAGTAGCTCGGCCACTTCTGATCTGAAGGGAGTGAAGCGAGCGAAGATCCACGGAGCCAGGTTGTCGGCTCGTGCCTTGCCAAGAAGTTTCTTGGGCCTTGATTCCTTGAACTTTGCCTTGTTCCTTTGCCACAGACCAAGTCCTTGATCCGCAGTGTTTTGCGGAACTTTTGCCAAGCTTTTTGCCTTTGGATTTATTTACAGACTCTTTACCTTTTTGATTGAACTTTTTGATACTTTTATGGACAATTATCCTTTTCACCTGTTTTTTATTATTCAATAAATAGTTAGCTGATTACCGTCTCTGTGTGTGTGATTAAGGGGCTGGGCCGAGACCTTGTATCGTGACAGATTTGCAGACTTTAATTTGGGTTTTGCTATATAATGCCAAGATCTAATATCCACAACCTGATGCTACAGAGATATACCATATTTTCCGGCGTATAAGACGACTGGGCATATAAGACGA
Organism: Anolis apletophallus; assembly: GCA_030556195.1. Lineage (NCBI taxonomy): Eukaryota > Metazoa > Chordata > Lepidosauria > Squamata > Anolidae > Anolis > Anolis apletophallus. The sequence continues at coordinate 39,084,182 of JARBWK010000001.1, read as the reverse complement.
CCCTCAATTTCTCCAGTTAAAATACAGAGTTTGGGATATACTTGCCGTATATGACTACCCCTTTTCCAATGCACACCAAATAAAAAAATTTAAAGCATCAGATTTGATTTCAATATAGTAAATTTCTTATTTCTGTACCTCCTTCTCTGCCTCTCAGATCTCACACATGCGCACCTGCACCGCTTCACTGCAGTCTTCAGGAGCGAGATCTGAGAGGCAGAGGAGGAGGTACGGTAATAGGATACAAGGGCAGACCAGACAGGTAAAAGATGTGTGTTTTTCTGGGCCCAGAGCCACTCTTTCTCTTTTTTCCATACCCCGGGCGCCTGCAGCTTGCTCCGCCCTTCACTTACACCTTCCCAGTGAGGCGCCCCTTCACCTCACCATCAGGACTGCATTAAGTCCACGAATCCTGATGAATGGATTTTCTTCTATCGTACTTGTACAGCATCGCCCTTAATGCTTTCATACAGTAGGGATGCGGCTATTGCATTTTTAAGCTCCCCCCACCATATGTGGCAACCACAGATTCTCCAATCCAGATTGTAAGTTTCAGCACTCGCTGTATAAGACGACTCCTGGCATATAAGATGACTCCTGACTTTTGAGAAGATATTCTTGGGTTAAAAAGTAGTCTTATATGCCAGAAAATATGGTACCTTAGAATTAAAGAATACAAAAACAAAGGAATATGCTTTATCACACATAAATCTCCTGGTTACCACCTAATTTCTTGGAAAAATAATTAGGATCTGTTTGGGGCTCACTTTGTTGCTGGTCATGTGGAACACTTGATTTATTGCCACTCATAGATACAGATCTATGGCTGCCCCTGCTCCAGGCTTACATCACTTTTGGGACATCTTGCAAAAGATCCCTTCAGAACAGGCAGGAGTGCATACACTGGTAAAAATGAAAACATCACAGAAAGTAACTGTGGTTTTGTTTGCTTGCTGGGGAACTCCCACAACAGAGTTTGGCTCATTGTTTCAACTTGTTTAAAGGGTGAATGATTTTTATAAGATTGTAATTGAAATATTTTCAGCTCCCAGCCCTGCATTGGGAGTTGCAGAGTATGGAAATACAGACAGCCTTTTACCCTCGGAACAAGCTGCTCCTTTGATATGGGAGAAGTGCCTATTTGGAATTCTGATCTCTTGCCAATTGTCTCTAATTGCCTCACCTGAATGAAATTACTGCCCCCTCCCCACTTTGGAATGGCTGTTGATACTAATCATAGCTACAAAGCGGTGCTTGTCCTCAGAGAACCCTTCAACTCCAAAGAGCTGCTTGCAGAGGAAAGAGATGGAAGTGTTCGCCATCGCTCTGCTACTGGTGGGTGCCATGGAGCCCCTCTGTCTTTTGGCAGTTGTGTAAACTCACAACCACAGGAAGCCAGGGAGTCTGCTGGTTTGTTTATACAGTAACACTAAAATCATGCAAAATCCTGATGCTGTCAGTTCTGATTTAAGCTTTAAAACTATGTTAATGTAATGAGCATTCCTTGAATCCTGGATATCTCCTAAGCATTGGCATCTTAAATGGAGTGCTTGTCTTGTAGGATGAAAGTTCTGAGTTATTGTGGATCACCTGACTTCCTTGAACACACTTGATCTTATCTGATTTTAGGAAGCTAAGGATTGTCAGACTAGGGTAGTACTTGGATGGTAAACCACCAAAGATTCTTCAAGCAGAGCACCAAAAAAATCCTGTAGCAAACTGGGTTATTGTAGGTTTTTCGGGCTATATGGCCATGTTCTAGAAGCATTCTCTCCTGACATTTCACCTGCAACTATGGCAGGCATCCTCAGGCGAAACATAGATGCAGGCAAAACATCGGGAGAGAATGCTTCTAGAACATGGCCATATAGCCCGAAAAACCTATAACAATCCCGTGGGAAACCTTGGGGATTCCTTGCTGAAAATCAGAGCTGACAGTATTGGAGTAACTATACCATAGCTTCTTGAGCTTTGGTCCTTCAGACAGTTTTGGCTTCACCTTTCGGAGATTCAAGCCAATATGGCCAATGCACAGGAATTCTGGGGACCTGGAGTCCCAAATATGTTGAGAATTACTGGTCAAGATGGATTAATAATCTAATTTAGTATGAGGCAAATAGTGGTAGATGAGATGAACTTCTACTTGCTATGAGATGAACTTCTACCTGCTATTCGGAGAGGGCTGTACTGGTTAGATAAAGTGAGGGTTGATAAAGAACTGTTGTGTGTTGTGGAATAAGGTGAGCATTCTGTGAACAACATGCCCTTGTGAGACTGGTGATGTACCTGTACATATGGAACCCAAACCAATATCAGAACTCTTGGGCAACACTATCTCATGTCGCCCTTCCTTGCTGTTCTTTTCTTCAGCAACTGCTAACGGGGGATGCCTTTATATTGCCAGTATAGGCAGATGGTTGTTTACTGAATATCACATCACCCATCCATTCTTATCAGTATTTGAAAATAGTTAACTGTAAAGTGAAAAGGCCAGGGTGGCAGATTGCTCTGTGCGCAGTACTATTTTTAAGAACACAGATCTTCCCTGTCAAATTTCCATTTTGTAAAAATTGTACAAATTAAGTACAACTCATTATTTCTGGAATCACTCCCTCCATTAGCAAAAGCAGATGGTGAGCACTGAGAGAAACTGAGTAAAAAGGGCCATGCTGAAAAATGAGGGGGACATATTTGTTTGTTTTGAAAATGTATAGAGACTGTGAAGCTCCACAAAACAGTTACTAGAAAGGCTGCTCAGTGCCTTGTGGCATTTTTTCCAGATACTGCTGATACACGTTTTTCCCCCTGGCCATTAATGATGAGAAACCGTTCTGTTTTAAAGGGAGATGGGGTGTTGAGATTTCAGAACACTGTTTCGCATTTCCATATCATTTTCTGTGCTTCTACGGTGCTATTGTGAAACTGAAATATATCCAGTGGGTTAAACCACTGGACATATTTCACACTGACCCACTGTGTCCACATTTTAGTTGGGCCCTCTGGTGGCACAGTGGGTTAAACCACTGAGCTGCCGAACTTGCTGACCCAAAGGTTGGCAGTTTGAATCCGGGGAGCAGAGTGAGCTCCTGCTGTTAGGCCCAGCTTCTGCTAACCTAGCAGTTTGAAAACATGCAAATGTGTGTGGATCAATAGGTACTGCTTCTGTAAGAAGGTAACAGTGCTCCATGCAGTCATGCTGGCCACATGATCTTGGAGATGTCTATGTACAATGCTGGCTCTTTGGCTTAGAAATCAAGATGAGCACCACTCCCCAGAGTCGGACACAACTAAAGACTTGACTTTACTTTAGTTGTAGATTAGACATTTGAACAAATTCCTTTCATCTTGAGGAAAAGATGGAAAACGATAGATCTGGAAACACCCATTTACAGACAGTTTATGGCTTGGGAAACTCTATGCTCCCCACTATGCTCCCCACTTTTTATGGCTACTGGAATGATCACCTGTTCCCACTTGTATCTGCTTGCACACTTTGATCATAGTTCGATGCATTTCTCTGGGTGCCCTCCATTTGAGGCATGACAGATCTGAAAAGAGGACTGACTTCTTGATGGCACCCCCTGGAAAACTCTCTCTAATGAGCTTCCCATTTCAGTATCAAGTAAAGAGTTGTTTATTTTTCCAAGTGGTTGAAAGACTATTTGTTTCACCTATGCAAATGGGTTTGGAAAACCTTCTTCTTTAAGGAATTGTTCATTGTTTTAATTGGTGTGTCTAGATATTTCTTCAGTGGGTGGGTAATTATTTCTCTTATTTAGCTCAGCATGAAGGCTTTTTGCTCTGTCTTTTATTAGGGATAAGAAATGAGATGCATGCCCCCAAAATATGAGCAGAGCAAAACTAGAAAAACGTAGCTTCGTTTTAACTGTTCAGGATGCACTGAAAATTAAGGCTTTTGAATTTCTGGTACATAATCTATCTTTTGAAGGTCCATGTGCTGCTTGTGAAAAGCATTTGTTACTACCAGATTCCCACCATCCAAAACTAACAGAAGAAAGAGCAGCCTGGACATCTTCATGGCGCATTATAGCAGCCAGGTTCACGTTATAGCAGCCAGGGTCATCTCTTGCCTGGTGTGTATACATAGACTCCAGATGTGTGTGGTTTGGAAGTGATATTTATTGCATCTAAACATTTTCCAGCATAACTGTGTGTGCATTTTTAAATGACTGAGAGGGGGGCTGCAAAACCGGATCTAACTATAGGAATGCAGGTTGTGATGCCAGCCCTTTTCCAGCTAGGATCAGTGTTTGAATGGGAAGATTTTAAAAAGATTTTAAAACTGGCATATGGAAACAGAAAGAGAAGGTATGAATGAAAGCTTCACTGTGACAAGACCCATTTGCCTTCTGGCCACACAACCAGATGTGCTGCCATAGGAAGAAGTGAGCAGCCTGGCACATGGTGCTAGTTCTTGGGGCAAGATGAGGTCATCTCAAATGGGCTTTATATGGGAAGAGTTCCCATGGTGACAGACGGTGGCTCACCTTGGAAGGGGCAGGGCGGGTATACCTGTCCTTTTTCTTTTGTAGAGCAGGTATTCATCCAAAACACTGGAAAATCAACAGAACCCGTTTTCAAAGGCAGAACATTTGAGACAAGCTGTATCATGCCAGTTCTATGAAGAAAGGCTGCCTGGTCCCACCACAAGCATGTACACACATTTGACTACCCTTGCTGTTTGAAGAAGATGTCTCTCCCTGAATTATATGCATTCTTTTCCTTTGGAACATGCAGTTAATTGGGAGGCCATTGTGATATGAAGGTGCCTGATGATGTGAAAATTGTGATAGCAACACTGCGAGCCAACATGTTCTTAAGGAGTGTAAAGTGGGGAGCATAGAGTTTGCAAATTTGTTGGCATATAGTTGCCTTGAGAGAGCTGTGCACTTGGACACAGGATTTGAATCCTCACTCAGTCATGGCAACCCACTTGGTAACCTGGGGCAAATTACATTAAGAGAAAGTGGTAAACCTCTTCTGAACAAATATTGATAAGAAAAGCACAGGCTGGCTAGGCTAGGATTGGATTGTTTAGGGAGAACAGGCCTTACATACTGTGCTGGATTTTCTGTTTTCTTTTTAATAGTTTTATGTTTTTAACAGGTTTTAATTCTTTGATAATTAAATCACATGTGAATTGTTTGCAGTGTTTGTTTTTAGTATTGTAAGCCATCTTGAGTCCTGAAGTAACTGGGTGAGTAGATGGGTAGACAGGGTGGCCATATATCAGAGTTGACTTGAAAGCATATGACAGAAACCTGCCTTGCAGCAAAAGGATGTGAGTCAGTGTTATGCTTATCTTTCTTAAAGTAAAACTACTGGCTGCACCGTATCCCTGGCACATACAGGTTTTGCCAAGAAAGGACACATGTTGTCAATTGGGCCATTTCACCACTTGGATTATTCTCCCTCTGCATCAAATTGAAAAGACTAATCTCTTGCTGTAAATACATCCATGTTGTCTTATACTGATGGAATTCCCATGTATGTTGTATTCTTTGCAATATGGATGGTGCAAAGTTGGAGTAAACGAGCAAGTGGCTCAATGGCTTGCCTGGACCCACACTGTAATCTATCTTCTCAGCACACACTGCCTATACAACATTGCATACCATAATTTCAAAGTGAGAATATATGAAGGTGGGTCAAAATGTTTCGCCTCCCGTATCATAAAAACGTTATGAATGAACATATAACAGCATGCGTTTCTACAGATTATAGCCTGAACTGTCCTTTACACAAAACTACTGTTCAACATAGTCACATTCATTTGTACACATTTGCGCCATCATTTAACCCAGGCATCAAAACCATTTTGGAAAAATACAGGGTTTTGCTTCATGACCCCATGATTTTAATGTTGTTTTAACACCATTCAGGTCATCGAATCTGAAACTTTAAAATTTCTTTACACAACACCACCCATTGCTGACGTTCATTACAGTGTCCCATAAACATTCTTCTTGCAATTATGGATTTCTTTAGATGCACAACCTTATTTTGCCGGAAATTCAATGACGACTCTTTCTTTTAGCTTCAGATTCATGGTTCTAATCAGTCAATTGGAAAAATAAAATACTATATCAGTAGATTAAGGTTACCTCTATCATATCATGCATATCAATCCAGTAGCTGTGAAAGAAGTAAACGATAGAGCGATGGAGGCATTACTTTTTGACCCACCCTCGTATTATGCTAAACTGAAGATACATATTTCTACTTTCATATTTCAGACTTAAGAATTAAAACTTTCTTCCATGTTGAGATAAATTTTGGATCCTGATCAAATAAAACAATGCATAGCTTACCTGTTTTATAAAAGCAACTTAATAAACACATTAAAATAAGAGTCTGTCTACATGAAAACTGCTGTCTCAGCAAAAAATGGCCAGATATTATTTTTGAAATTATTGCTACCCCTACTTGCCTCCACAAATTATTTATATATATATATATATATATATATATTATTTTCCAAATTTTTTACCATCCATACAAACATATACATAAAAACACAGTGCCCTGTGCATGTGACCCTCCCCCCCCCCCACAAACATCCACACCCCTCACCCCTGCTGAAGATTGCGTCTTCTTTTTCTTCTTTTCTCTTCTGCAAGCTTTCCGGACATTTTACATTTCATTACATCTTAAACAACAACTCCAACTTATTTCTAATGGTTTGATCCCAGGTTCTCCAAACAATATATCCTCTCACCCGATCCCATCGTCCCAACAGCTCTCGCACTTTATCCTCCTGTAATTGATTAACCCTCATTTCCATAATTTCAAATTGAATGTGTTCTACCAAGTACCGCAGCCAGTTCTCAATTGTCCATTTCGTGGAGTCCTTCCAGCCTAGAACCACCACCGCCTGGGCGCTTTCTATCATCGCTACCTTCATTTCCGGATGTTCCCCCATCTTGTTCTTTTACCAACACCGCCTTCTCTTTTGTGATGGTCCAATTTATATTCAATACTCTATTGATCTCCCCTTCTACCTCTTTCCAAAAATTTTTTGGACCACCTCGCATTCCCATAATAGGTGTATATACACTCCTTTGTCTCGGCATCCATGCCAACACCGTGTACCCATATTTTGGGAAAGATAGGTCAATTGGGCCGGGGTGCGGTGCCACTTGTGCAGTATTTTCCTCCTTGTCTCCCTGACTCTTGTGTTTTTAGTCTTAGCAATCTCCCCCACTATCCTCTCCATCTCTGCTCCTGAGATCTGCAACTTCCTCTCCCACATTGTGGTTAACTCTTCTACCGTACTTCCTCCTGATTTTACTAATATTTTGTATATCCTTCCAACCTGGACCCTTTTCCCTTCCTTTTCCCTGATTATCTTCTCAAATTCCGTGTCCTCTCTTTGCAAGGCCTCTCTCACCTCCCTCTGCCTAAGGTAGTTGCATATTGCCCTGATTTGCAGCCACCGCCTTCCTCCCAACCAGTTCTCCAGCCTCTCTCTCCTGATTCTGCCCCCTTCGTCCACTAGTTGCTCCAGTCTCATCACCCCGCCTCCAGAAATTATTGATATCCTTCCCACAGTAATAATATTTGTCTGAATATATTTCTCTCTCATATACCAGAGTTAACCTTTAGTATGGAAGCAAAGTTTAATTAGTTCAAGATCTAGGTTATTCATTTCCAGAAATATTTGTGGCAGGATGTGGATTATGTTTGGCTCAACTTTCTTTGAGTCATTATATCGGTTGAGTCATCCTACACATAAGTGGGGTAAATATTAAGAAAACAATGTTTGAATACAAGCAAAGAGAATGAGGGCCAACCATTTGTTTGGAACCATTCGAGACAATGTGTTGCACTGTTGTCCAGACCTCAGGTTGCATGATGCACAAAAAGCTGTCCTGAGTGGTCAGCTTGAATTGGTGTGTTGGCCTTGAGAAGAACTTTGTTGCTGGTACACTGAAATTGTTTCTGTCCTCCTGGTTAATTTTCTTCTATCTGATGTAGAACTGGCCTGCAATACCACGTACCTTGTTTAGATCTCAAGCCCACATCTATCTGATCATTCTCTAATAAATCAGCTTGCTCAGTTTGCCAGATCTTCCTCATCAATATCAAATTGATCTTTCTAGAACAGTGGTTCCCAACCTGTGGTCTGTGGACCATCAGTGGTCTGTAAGAACTAAAATATTATGTGCGACCTCACCATTACTACACCATTGCAATGAGAGCGACTGGTCTTGCGAAACCCTCTTATAGTGCCGATGCTTATTAAACATGGTTTTCTGTGAGTGAGCAGATGGCGACTACTGGATGTCATATGTTCTGTATCAGAAACTAGAGCTGATGTGGTCTATCCAATGCAATTTTCTGAATCAGTACCCCAAATAACCAAACCAAATCCAAAGTTGACCAAAAACTGATTTGTAACCCTTTTGGTACTGATGCTGGAGAATGATCCCTGGTCAAGTGGTCCCTGGTCAAAAAAGGTTTGGAACCTACGTGGGGTTGCCTTTGAAGACTGTTTGGAAGCTGCAACTAGTCCAACGGACAGCAGCCAGGTTGATAACAGGAGCGCCATTCAGAGAGCGTACAACTCCTCTGTTGTGCCAGCTCCACTGGCTGCCAGTTTGCTACCGGGCACAATTCAAAGTGCTGGGTTTAGCCTTTAAAGCCCTAAACGGTTCAGGTCCAACTTACCTGTGCGAACGCATCTCTCCCTATGAACCATCGAGATGTTTAAGATCATCTGGAGGCCCTGCTCTCGGTCCCGCCTTCTTCGCAGGCACGACTGGCGGGGACGAGAGACAGGGCCTTTTCAGTGGTGGCTCCTCGGCTTTGGAACGCCCTCCCTAAAGACATCAGATCGGCCCCCTCCCTCCTGACATTTTGCAAGAAAGTCAAGACCTGTCTATTTGAGCAGGAGTTTGCTGATGAAATATAAGGCTTAATGAGATATATGGAATGACGACGATGCGATGGATACTGATTTCAGCATGACGCTGAGGCTGCAATTGTATGTTTTTAATTGTTAAATTGTTATTATTTTCGGGGGGGTTGACTTGTTGCTGTGTTGTATTGAGGGCAGAGACTGCCTGTGTAAACCGTCCCGAGTCGCCTTCGGGCTGAGAGGGGCGGTATAGAAACGTGACAAATAAATAAATAAATAAACCCCCTGTTTTAGAAGAAAAATAACTTGAAGACAATGCCTGATCTTAAAATCAGTTGAACTTTCAGTGTTTTATTTTCATATTTAATAACAGTTTAGTTTTTCGTGAATAAACAGAATGGATATTCCTAATGTAAGATGATAGTGGTGATATTGCTAAGATAGATTTGTGTTACACATGATTAAAATTACTGCTGATCTTAAAGAGACATAATGCCATTTGGCTGGAGAATCTTATAAGACAGTAGTTCTCGACCTGTGGGTCCCCAGGTGTTTTGGTCTGCAACTCCCAGAAATCCCAGTCAGTTTACCAGCTGTTAGGATTTCTGGGAGTTGAAGGCAAATCATCTGGGGACCCACAGGTTGAGAACCACTGTTATAAGAGATCCCCAACTGGCACCCAATATAAAACCATCAACAGGGACAGAAAAAAAAACCATCCAGTTAAAGCCTAGACATCGTCTACTTGAGGCTGAAATGTCATCAGTTCAGTCCCAAGTGAGTATTTCTCAGCCTTTAATGGTAAGATTTTTGTCTCTGTTTTAAAAAATTCAAAGTTATACAGAAAAATTATTTATATTATTTACGTTAAAGTTCTCACAGACTCAGGAATACACATACCCCTGTCTAGAATAAATTCCACTGAACTCAAACGTCTCAGTGGACGTGCACAGGATAGTGCATGTTTCGTTGCTTTTAACCTTTCAAGACTTTTAAACTGAATTTTATATGTGTCTTGAAATCTGCTCCAGGAAAAACTTTTGAAAGATGGGATAGTAATGTCTAGAATTTGATAAGAAACCTAATGAGATCAGAGTGTGGTGTTACCTGAAATAAACAGATCCAAACTAATAGCAGTACATACCTTTGAGCTTGAAGGTACTTTGGTTTTTAAAAAAAATGGGAAGAGAAGGCATAACCTTTTCTTTTTCCCTCCCTAAAAGTGGGGATGATAGAGGTGCACATATGGCATCTGACTTCTCCTCGTAGCATCTGAAGAATGTCTGTGTAATACATGGAGAATATATGATATCAGACACTTATAAAATGCCATGTGGGATCTAGAGATCAGTAAGCAACTCTGTAAAGACAGGGTCATGGGTCTGCATTTTCCCCACAGCTGTTTACAATCTTGCTGCTCAAAAGCAGTGTCTGAAGAAACAACATTCATTCGGAGGTAGACACTAGGCCTGTTTCCAAACTGAAAAATGCTTTTCGGAAGTCATTTTGTTTGTTAATTTTGCTTCAGTTTCGGATGTGATAGACTTCCAATTTGGGGGGGGGGGGGGAATTCGGAATTGATTCAGAAGTATTTCTGAAATTCGGAAGTCTTCAAAAATGTCGCCCGCCTTCAAAAATGGGCAAAAAAAATCAGCAGAAGCGGAGTCAGCTGTTATCCATCAGCCAATGAGCAATCAGCAAGAAAATTCGGAAATGACATCTGAAATTCGGAATTCCAAAATTCAGAATTCAGATTTCGGAATTTCTTTTGAAAGGGCTGCTCTCAAAATTGCTTCAAACTTCAGAAATATCTGAAAAACATCTGAAATTCTGAAGTATCCAAAATTCGGAAACAGCCCTAGTAGACACCTAAATAGCATTATCACATTTAACTTACTATGCACTATGGCAAATACATGGCATGTGTGTAAAAGGATTGCATGGATTCAGGTGGGCATCCAAGTACCTCACTGCCAAACATCTCAGTTGGACAGGGCCAGCCTATTTTGTCATACAAGACGAAGTTCAGATGCTAGGTCAGTGGTTCTCAACCTGTGGGTTCCCAGGTGTTTTGGCCTACAACTCCCAGAAATCCCAGCCAGTTTACCAGCTGTTAGGATTTCTGGGAGTTGAAGGCCAAAGCTTCTGGAGACCCACAGGTTGAGAACCACTGTTATAGCGTAGCCAGGATTTTGATTTGGGAAGGGGGGTGGTGAGTTTGATTTGGGGAGAGGGGTTGAGTCTGAGTAGAGAGAGGACCCTAGCAACCCTTTAGCATTACCCCAATATCCCCATGCATTTGGGATATATTGAGCATTGTGATCAGATCCCCATGAATAAACATAACAGGATATATTGAGGCATTCTTGATCAGATCCTGAGGATTTAAGGGGAAGGCTGACACCCCCGGCTACATGCCTGAAGCTGGAGAAATGGTTAAATCTTTCTGCGGAACTTCTGATGAAACAACATACTCCAACATATTTGAGGGTAGTAACCTAGCTGAGGGATGGCAATCCAGGTGACATGGTCCACACATCTTGATTCTATCTTCAGCATATTGTCACTGCTGTACATCTTTGAAGTGGCTTGCTTTATTCTGCTTTGTGGTATGGCTGAGTTCCTGAAATGTGCTTTCCCACAGCACTGTTGGGAAAAACGCAGAGGGAAATTGTGCCCTGGCTATAAATAATGGCTCCCGGTGTCAGCTGTAGCAAGCACCAGTTCAAACCTGGGGATGTGCCAGGATTTTGTTGTGGCATCTGAAAAGCATGCTGGTGTCATGGCACTGGGCATGTTTGGCTAGGAATTGTTTTGCTCAAATAAGGTAATCGGTTCACACAGAGCAGGATCCCAGGAACAGCTCCAGGTTCCCAGGCTCAGAACCAAGGAGAAAGATGAAAGGCTCTGGAGATCCCATTGAGCAGTCTGCACTCTATCTGCCTCCCCTCCTGTTCTCTCCACTGCTCCTCCACTTTTGAGTGTAGTACCCCTTTGTCTTCCTCTCAAAAGGTGTTCTCATTCATTCTCTCATCCCATTAATTCTTTCCTCCTCCTCCTCCTCTCTCATGCTCATCCTGGATTTCTTTTGCCCATCCAGGAATTTCAATGTGGAACCAACAGGGTGAAGCTAATAAATAAAAACTTCATCCATGTGACCAATTCAAATACCTGCCAACAGGGAGCACTGTAGCTTGATATGAGCAACACTTGGCTTGTTAAAATATTGCCCTGGAGAATATCCTTAGATTCCTATCTTGTGCTCCCTCTCTAGTTTGGACTTCATTTGCAAATATTTAAAAAAAAGAATCAAGTTAACAAGCAACAAACCACTGACTAACAGCTGATATTAGTGGTATCTGATGTCAGTATGCTTTACTAGAGAAAGGGTGGCCTTAAAACATTCCCAAACTAAAGCTACAAGAAAATCTGTATGTGTTCAAACATGCAGAGCCATGTACAGTATGCCATACAGTCTCCCCGCTAGTCACTTCCCCTGCCACTCTGAATTTAAATACAGTTCTATGGTAATTGTGGTGAACTATTCAGTGGGCCCTCTGTATGGCTTGAGATTTGGTTGCAGGACACACACGCACAGACCTTGTGGATACCAAAATCCACTCCATTATATGTAATACACTCCAAAATCCACTCCATTTACAGTGTAGTAAAATGGATATTGGCTTTTCTTTGCGAACGAAGATTCAGGAAGGACTCATCCCACGCTTTCTGCAAGTGCATTGATGATTCGGCAGTTGGATGTGTCCTTCGAGCCTGTGCAATGGATTTTTTTGATGGAGTGCAGCGTGCACAGAACTGGCCTCACCCTTTAAACCAAAGGTTCATCTGCCAGGGCCTAGCAAGCTGGGGTGGTGGCAGCAAGGTCCTCAGGTCGTAGGTTTGGTTCGAGTTTCCTTCTCTTAGATGGTTGACTTTACAGGGTTAAACGAGCCTCTCCCCCACAACAAGGGGGCGCTAACGGAGAGGATGGTACCCCTTATATAAAAAGACAAAATAAAAGTCATATATACACACACATATACTTACTTAGGTGATCCCTTGTAGCCCGAGGATGATGGTCTGCCAAGTCCAATCGGTGAATGTGGAGTCCTATTCCTGATCCACTTGTTCCTCCACAGTGAAGGCATTGGCTTCCAGGTGGAAGATGGTCCTGGTCAGGGTTGTCTTGATGCACCTTCCTCTTGGCACATTTCTCCCTTTCACCCTCCATTCATGCCTCTTCGAATTCTGCAGCACTGCTGGTCACAGCTGACCTCTAGTCAGCGTGCTCAAGGGCCAGGGCTTCCCAGTTCTCTGTGTCTATGCCACAGTTTTTAAGGTTGCCCGTAAGCCCATCTCTGAATCTCTTTTCCTGTCCACTGTGGTCACTCCAGTGGAGTTGATGGTGTAGGAGCATCGCTTCAATGCTGGTGGTCTTTGCTTCTTCCAGCACACTGACATTTGTCTGCCTGTCTTCCCAAGAGATTGCCAGATTTTTCAGAGGCAATGCTGATGGAATCGTTCTAGGAGTTGAGCGTGACGTCTGTAGACAGTCCACGTTTCACAGGTATATAGCAGGGATGGGAACACAATAGCTTTATAAACAAGCACCTTGGTATCTCTACGGATGTCCCGATCCTCAAACACCCTCTGCTTCATTTGGAAAAATCCTGCACTCACAGAGCTCAGGCGGTGTTGTATTTCAGTGTCAATGTTGACTTTTCTGGAGAGGTGGCTGCCAAGGTGGTGGAAATGGTCAACATTTTCTAATGTTACACCATTAAGCTGTATTTCTGACATTGCAGAAGGATTGGCTGATGACTGCTGGAAATATATATATGGATGGTTGAATCTGAGGATATGGAGGGTCAACTATTATCACTCTTGACCTGTCCTTATTCAAAAATGGAACCTATTAGTACAGACAAGTTACCAGTTATGTATAGATACATCATAAATCCCTGTGTGGTAATGTCCTAGCCTTTACTCCACCATTGCCCAATCCCTTGTCTGCCAAAATTGTGGAAATAGAATCATAGAGACCGCAAGCCCAGCCCCCTGCCATGTAGGAACAAACAATCTAAGCACTCCCAACAGATAGCATTCCAGTCTCTGTTTACAAGCCTCCAGAGAATAAGACTTCACCACACATCAAGGCAGCATATTTCACTGCTGAACAGCTCTGTCAGGAAGTTCTTCCTTATGTTTTGATCGCCCTTGTTTGAACCTCTAGAAGAGGCAGCTTGTATCCTTCCAGATATACCACCAACTCTTATCTTCCCAGGTCCAGTAGGGCCAATGTTCAGGGAAGGTGGGAGTGTAAGCCCTCAACTTCTGGAGATGACTCTTGGCTTCAATCCCCAATTAGATGAAGACTATATTAGAAAGCAGGATGCCAGGAGAGGCAGGAGCCAATGAGCACCCAAGCAGAGGTGGGTGGGGGCACTTCCATCCAAGTGTCTCCATTCCTCCGCTTGGGACAGCCCTCTTCTGCTTGACTTCAGCTGCAGTTGGGTTTTTAGCCTCACCATATGGCTAAGTGTTCCTGGAGGCAGTGGGAGGCTGGTTTGGCTCACGCAGAAGTAAATACAAGGCTGACCTGCTGCTCATATAACTTTCAAAGGCGAATCTTTCAGCCTGTCACCGGCCAGATGCTGAGTGCCTTTCTCCTGCTCTGTTCAAAGAGATTTTTGTGGAACTGCTTGCCAAGGTCTTCTTAACCCATCAGCCCCCTCAGCTAGATGCTTGAGTGAAATGGAGCAGCAGTCCTCTTCCTGGCTCACATGACTTAGTCTTAGCTGCTTTCTTCATTAAGGGCCATTTCGTTCTCCATTCATCAGCAGCCCTCTCCCCTCTCTCAGACTGGATATGAACACTCTGCCAAATACAACATCCAGTTGGCCAGCTTTAACTATTATTTATTTATTTACTGTATTTCATGACTGGCTAATGCAATGGGAAGGATGATCATTTTCTTCCATTATTATTCTTGAAGCTGAGGTATAGGAAGGAAAAAACTAAACACATCCTTTAGAAAGAATTATCAGAAGGGGCAGTGCTGGATTCTGATGCTTTAGTAGTGACTACCATATGCGACTTATCTATTCCACCAAACCAGCTACAATTCAGATGATTCAGCCACAGAGGTGATATGGGATTCACTTTGCCGGTGTCACATCTACCCTTTAATATATTATGCTGAAATTGTATTGTTACCCACACCACAAATTCAAATCAAGATTGTGTGTGGTTAATCTAAACCAGTGGTTCTCAGCCCTCCTAATGCCGCAAACCCTTAATACATTTCTTCATGTCGTGGTGACCCCCAATCATAAAATTATTTTCGTTGCTACTTCATAATTGTAATTTTACTGCTGTTATGAATCGGAATGTAAATATCTGATATGCAGGATGTATTTTCCTTTACTGGACCAAATTTAGCACAAATACCTGATATGCCCAATTTCAATACTGGTGGGGTTGGGGAAGGGGTTGATTTTGTCATTTGGGAGTTGTAGTTCCTGGGATTTGTAATTCACCTATAATCAAAAAGCGTTCTGAACTCCATCAATGATGGAATTCAACCAAACTTGGCACACAGAACTCCCATGACCAACAGAAAATACTGGAAGCATTGGCATTGACCTTGAGTTTTGGAGTTGTAGTTAACCTATATCCAGAGAGCACTGTGTACTCAAACAATGATGAATCTGGACCAAACTTGGCGCGAATTCTCAATATGCCCAAATGTGAACACTGGTGGAGTTTGGGGAAAATAGACCTTGACATTTGGGACTTGTAGTTGCTGAGATTTATAGTTCACCTACAATCAAAGAGCATTCTGAACCCCACCAATGATAGAATTGGGCCAAACTTCCCACACAGAACCCCCATGACTAACAGAAAATACGGTGTTTTCTGATGGTCTTTGATGACCCCTCTGACACCCCCTTGCAAACCCCCAGGGGTCCCAACCCTCAGGCTGAGAAACACTGATATTAACCATGGTTATTAAGGACAAGCCAGAAACCATGGTTCCTCTCACCATAGTTCAGGTCTGTCATGTTCAGACAGCAAAGCAAACAGTGGCGAAATAACAAAAAGCAAAGCATCATTAGTTAGTTACTCCTAGGCAGCACCAATGGAAGAAATACATGTCAAGAGCATGGAATAATATCATTCTAATTATAGATCGTTATGGGTTTTTCGGGCTGTATGGCCATGTTCTAGAAGCATTCTCTTCTGATGTTTTGCCTGCCATAGATGCAGGTGAAACACTGGGAGAGAATGCTTCTAGAACATGGCCATACAGCCCGAAAAACCTACAACATCCCAGTGATTCTGGCCATTAAAGCCTTCAACAAAACATTCTAGTTCTGTTTCAGTTTAGTACCTTTTTGATCATGTCAGATGCAACTTGAAAAACTGCAAGTCACTTCTGGTGTGAGACAATTGCTCAGGGGATGCCTGTGAGAAACTTCTCTCATGTTCCAGTTTAGATGCTAAAGTCTTGCTTAATAAGAGATCCAAAGCTGGCCAAAGTTTGTGTCATGGCATTTAGAGCAAGACTGGATTCAGTACACAGAACTTGGAAACATTTTTTTGGACTACAACCTCCAGAATCTCACAGCCCATATGATGGATTCTGGGTGTTATAAGTAACTTTTCTAATCTCTTTTAATGGATTCCAAAGAATGAACAATGATGCATGTTTTTGGCTCTTAGAAATCTGTTCCATCAGTTCTGCTGGCCTGTTCCTAAGTGGGACGCACTGGTCCTGTGACTCAAATCCGAAGAGGCTGTTGAGTCATGAGCCACAGCCCACTCAGATCTGAAGGATCCCTCCAGGGATTTAGTCTGGAAAAGTAGCAAGGAAGTCTGATGCAGACAATTTAATGTGGACTCAAGGCATATCTTTTCTGCTCTTCTTGCCATTGTCCTCCTCTGTGTTGCTTTTTCTATGGAATGGTGTTCACATGCGATGGGTACATAAACAATTTTCCTCCAACTGGTACCTTCCAGGTGTATTGGAGTAGAAATCTCATCACCTTGTAGCCAGTCTAACATATTTGGATGGTACTGGATTAGGGGAAAGATTGACACCTGGGCACTGGTTGCAGGCTCTTCAGAAGCATTCCTGAATAAGTGTGTAAAGGAGAAATGTTAAACGGGAGCAAATATTAAGCAAATTCATCTTCCTAAGGCCATTTGTTTTAGTTTTTTTTAAAAGCTGCCCTATCACTACTATTTTCTCTTCAAATTGTTCTAGCGCAGTACTGGAGGTTGCATTCCATGCTGTCCTAACCACTCCAAATGGCTTTCTATCATACTTTTGTATTTTCATTCTGTTTCTGAGAACACAACATGCACGTTTCATGTCTGTTTATGAGAGGAAATCAGATGGATAAATCATCGGATTTTCCTCCCAAAATGTTTGCGCTGTCCATTTACTTCAAATTGTGTATCCCAGAGCTTAACTCATAAACCAGGCATCAAGCAGCTTACTAGCAATTAGGATACAATAAAGGCCGACACATGCCATGGACAATTAGACTGTTCATCTTCAGTAGCTGGTTTTTTGCCAATTATGATACACCTCAAAGGCCCCTCTAGACATACAGACTTTACTGGTCTACAAACAGCAAGCAACTCACTGATGTGTCTCCTGCAAAAAGGAAAATCCCACAAAATGGGTCCGGGAGGGAGGGGGGGGGTCATCTTATATCCTTTTCTGCTTTATTTTCTATTGTATAGTTCTCCTTTTGGAAAATGTGCCTTCTTTCCCAGTCTTGCCATCCTAACTAGCCAAAAAGAAACATTTGCACCTTCTCATGTACTTTCTTTGGATTATGCCTCCTTTTTTGGCTAATCTTTGCAGGCAGTTTTCGGAGGCAACCCATGTAAATTTTATTGCAGTAAAACTAGTCCGGAAATATTCCAGTCACTAAATGTGTGTGTGCATGTGTGGCAAGCACCCCTATCCCAATCCATTCTTGTATGGCCTTGCAGATTAAAAGCCTCAATGTGTATACAGTTCATTTCTGTAGATCTCTGCTTGTGCCACAATTGACAAAAAAAAAAGAGCCATAGGGTTGCACAAATTTCGAATTCATAACACCTGAATTGCATGTTCCACTCTTTATAAGCTTCATCTTAGCACTCTTATTGTCTCTACTGTTGTAAACGTCAATTCTTATTTTGTGATTTATGTGCCTGTTTGCAAAGTAAATTCTGCAGCAGGTCTGTAATATGCTGCATTTGTGATGACCAGTGGCTTCAAAAGACACTCTGACTTGATGGATCCCAAGGGAGAAACATACCTTTTACCAATGTTGTAAATGTGTCCTGTCCATAGAATCGCAAAATTGGAAGAGACCACCAAGGCCATCCAGTCCAACCCCATCTTGCCATGCAGGAACACCTAATCAAGGCAGTCCTGGCACTTGGCCATCCATCCTCTGTTTTAAAGCCTCCAGAGAAGGAGATTCCATCACACTTCAAGGCAGCAAAATCCACTATTGAACTATCTTAGCCGATGGTTTGTTGACCGAAATAAAGGCTACTGACTGACTGACTGACTATTGAACTACTTTAAACATCAGGAAGTTTTTCCTAATGTCTCAGTGGAACATCTTTCCTTGCAATTTGAATTCATTGCTCCATGTCCTACTCTCGAGAACGGCAGAGAACAAGCCTACTCCCTCCTCAATGTGACATTATTTCCAATATTTAAACATGCCCATCATGTCTCCTCTCAGTCTTCTTATTTCCAAGCAAAACATACCCAGCTCCCTCAGCTGCTTCCACATCTTTCAGCCTTCTCTTCCTCATCAGAGGTGGACTTTGTGGGGGGATGTCTAGGGCCCCACTCTGAAAAATAAGCAGAAGGAGCCTCACATGCAAGACAGCCCTGTACAGTTTGAGATAAGTCATACAGGGTCAGAAGAACAAGATGGTACCACCTTCCCTATCACAATTGCAGAAACTGGACTGGGCTGCTAGTCGAATATGGGCAGCAGGATAATCTCTTTCACTATTTAAACCAGGAGTGGACAAACTTTGGCTCCCCAAGTGTTTTGGACTTCAACTCCCAGAAATCCCAGCCAGCTTACCAACTGTTAGGAATTGTGGGAGTTGAAGTCCAAAACACCAGGAGGGTTAAAGTTTGCCCATGCCTGATTTAGACCAATAGCGCAGGCCTTGAAGTACACCCACAACTTGGCCCTACAGCAGTGGATGATGACTGGGAGCAGAGTCCGAGAAGGAACAGTAGGGAACTGTTGCTACTGTGCCTTTGCTTGGACCTGTCCCAAATAGCACTGAAAGCAATAGGAGGCAACTTGTAACCTTCCAGATGTTGTTGAGCTCCTGTTATTTCCTCATTTGGCTATTCTAGCTACAGCTCCTGGAGGATCAGAAATTGCCGGGCCCTGATAGAAAGTCAACGTCTCCCCTCCTGAGTTGAAAATTGCCCAACTGCAAGGCTGCCTGTGCTTGTGCCCTGGCTTTGGAGGCAGAGGCTTGGCACCTCCTGCCTGCCTGCCTGCAATGCAGCTCTGTCGAGAGGCCCAGCTCAGAAGACAGGTTCTGTCTAGGCAGTCCTTTTAATTCAAAGTGTGCCAAAGTGCCCTCCAGGGCCTGGTAATTAAACTGCCTTTCCGAAGAGACATGGAGCTTCCTTGTTATGGTTTGGTAAGTAGGTGTGAGTCATATTTTGTTAGATCTGGGCCAAATGGAATCCACTGCGGTTGAGCCCAGCTGCTCTGCCCTCCAGACACAGCACAAGGGAGCTGCCTGCCTGCCTACTTGCCTGCCTCTCCCACCCTCTGGAGATGTGACCCCACCTGGGGAGGCTGAGCCACCTGTCTGGTACAGCACGTAGCACACATGAGCAGCACAATGTTAGCCAGAGAAAAGTAGTGGCAAGTTGTGGTTTCTCAGCCTTTGCAGACTATTATGAGCATAAAGGGCAAAGGAGGGCTGTCCTCCTTCCTCTGGGCAAGGAAGGAGGATATATCCAAATTGGGGTGTTATGGCAGTTTGAGATGACTCCAACTGTTATTGATCCCATGCTATGGAATCCCAGGACCTGCACTTTGGTAAGATACATAGAATTGTCTTCCAAAGGGCTGTAGTGCTAAAGTTCAGAGGAATCGACTATAGCCCAATGGCAGAGAATCCTAAATATTTCTCCAAATCGGAAATCCCAGAATTCCTCATAATCAAGCTATGAGAATGAAAGTGATATCAACTGCTCTAAATCCTTGTTGTGATCACACCCCATGATCCATTCAGAGAATCAAGTAGACCTCCCCAGGTGTTTTGGCCTACAACTCCCAGAAATCCCAGTCAGTTTACTAACTGTTAGGATTTCTGGGAGTTGAAGGGCTTCTGAAAGCTATATGGGCTGTCAAAACTGCAAAGCAAGAACAATGTGGAAATGTTTGGAAGTCCACTTCTGATTTATAAAAACAAATAATTTGCCAGGCTAGTGAGAACCAAGAGAGCTTGGATCGAAAGGCTCCCAGTAACATATACCCACGTGGAGAAGAATGGCCGGAGTGACAACTTTTATGTTCCTCAGATGGACTGAAGACTTCTTCCAACATGTGCACCGGGGAAATCCAACTCCAGCTCGTCAAGCAGCCTCCGGATGGGCTGGTTTCTCTTGCCATTTGCAATAAGCTTGTGCCTGTCACAGGGCTCCCTGGGAAGAAGACATGGAGCCAGGCACAGGAATTGGTGGCACCCTTCACTTCTGCCCTCCAAAAGCCAGGAAAGGATGCTCTCAGTGAGCCACAGTTTGTATATTAAATGGAAGAAGATGGGGAGGTTGCAACATCATGGCACTTGATCCTTTCTTCTTGGCCAGATAGTTTGGAGGTTGAGGGCCACAATAACAGTCTTGTGACCTACCATGTTGGAGCCCCTGGTGATGCAATGGGTTAAACCCCTGTGCTGACAGGACTGAAGACCGACAGGTTGAAGTTTCAAATCCAGGGAGAGCACAGATAAGCTCCCTCTGTCAGCTCCAGCTCCTCATGCAGGGACATGAGAAGCTTCCCACATCCAGGTGTCCCCTGGCCAATTCTCTCACTCCAGAAGTGACTTACACTTTCTCAAGTCACTTCTGACACACACACACACACACAAACCTACCACGTTCTCACACCAGGATTTACCACGTTCACACACGAGCAGCCCTTAATTTCTGTCACCTGCAGAATTCTGGGAAATGTAGTTTGGGAAGGCGAGGACATCAGTAGCTGAAAATTCCAAAGGCCCCACTCTAAACTACATTTCCCAGAATTCTGCAGGTGTCAGAAATGCAGGGCTGCCTCCTTTAAAGCCCTGATGTGATAATGTAATCAGAGTTTGCCTACTCTTTCGTATCATATCGTTCCATGTTGGGGAGTCTGTTCTGTTTCAGACATACAATTTTTTCCCTAACAAAGCCATTACTGCTGTGCCCTTCACACTGATGTATGATCCAGGTATTAATAACAAATAATAACACAGAGGTATAAAACCACATCAATCTTTGGGCTGCTCCCCAAATGATACACCAAGTCTTCCAAGAGAAGGTTGGCTGTGACTCCTGTGCTCATAGCTCTTTATGGATTTTGAGCCTAGGTTCAAATATGTGCGAAATGTCAGGGACCAGGGACTAGTGGCTTCCTTCAGCATCAACTGTCATCCCTCTCCAGAGTAGACATAAAGGCTGCACTTGTTACCTTGCAAGTCCGGTTCTGATATCTCACATGAACCTTTTCTTCTGTCCTTCCTTCTGCTCTCTGTGTCACTGTCCTTTTCCCTGCTGTTTTACAATGGGGGGGGGGGGTGCTTCCCTCCTCAGCCAGGAACAGCTGCTGAAAACAACATTTGACACATTTTCCCCAGCCCTCCTTCCCTTCCTCCTCCTAAGAAGAAAGTTGGAGCAGTGGTGAGTTGTGGTGGAAAGAGGAGAACACAGGTCTTGTGCTCTCTTTGTTATTATACATAGGATTCCTTGGGGTTGAGGCATACTCATCTCTACTGTGTGGGTGGTCACTCAGCCTGCGTCTTCCTCACAGTCGGGAAGCAGAGGAGGCCACGTCAGCTGCAGGGGGCTCCCAAATGCAACCTGCTCTGCGGAGGCCTTTTGGCTTCTAGTCCCTTGGGGAACTCACCCTCCCTCGTGTTTCCTTCAGCAGACTCTGGCATGCAAGGCCTCCTCCTGAGCTGCTTCAGAAGCAGCCATGGATGGCAAACGATGACATCACACAGCAAAGAGATCAAAAGATGAATGGAAAGAAGCTGAAAATCCCTTTTGCCTGGAACTGTTTCAGCGCCATGATTGTGTCTGCAAATTGTACCCAAGGCTCTCAATTAAGGACTTTAGTTCCCTGTGTGTTGCACAGAATAATTAGGAAAGTGTAGCTAAGATCCAGTAAGTACACTGGCAAACCTCCATCACTGTATCTACACACACACACACACACACACACACACACACACACTGAGTGCACAACTGCAGTTGGGGAAATGGAACAACCACTGCATGGAGAAGATGGCAAAATGCTAACGGGACAGAAACAAGGCAGAATGACAAAACACATTCCTTTCCTTGGTCTTCTCCCAAAAGGAAAACAGTTCTGGTAGCTCTTGTGCCAGTGGCATGGTGAATCATGCAATGAGTAAGGGTTGGACTAGATGGCTCTTCCAGCACTAATTACTTGAAATTTCTCTGAAACAGTTATATCCCAAAAATGAAGGCACCATTGATTTAGAGACAACAAAAAGGTCTTATGGAGTTTTTAAATGATTCTACCTAAAAGTCATGCTTTTGTAAAATACATAGTCCAATGGGATTGTTATCAGGGTAGACTCCTTTATGGCGCCTATTGTTTTGGGTTTTAAAAAAAGCTTTAAACTAAAATTGAAATGGATGATTCTTTACATGGATGAGGTCTTTGGAAGAATGTCTGTGGGAAAATTCATGGTAGACTGTTGTGGGAATAGAAAGCTGAATTAGATACACCTTTGGTCTGAATCTGATCCAATAGTTTTTCTTGTGTTCTTGTGCTCTCTGGTAGACTTTAAAATAGAAGATTGTTCTATGTAACGTAAGGGACACGGTCATCCTAGTTCAGCACCCATTCTGAACTGTTTGACAGATTGTAATATGATGCTGAAGCCAATCTGTGGTTCCCAAATCCTGTTTTTGTTTCCATGTGAAAAGCCAAGTTGGTTTATGAGGAATGGGGTTGCTCCACCAGACCTCTGGGAGCAGAACAGTTCCATGGCTCATCACCATTTTTTTTGGTGTTCCATCAAAAAAAAAACACACACAGAGAGAGAGAAAATTGTGAGACCTCACACATCTCAAGCAACCCAAACCCAGCAAAGAGCTAAACACTTAGTGGTTTTAAATGGCTTTGTGATTGCTGATACTCAAATAAGCCTTGCATAACTGTACAAAGCCATTTCAGATGTAATTGCATCTGTTGTGGAGGAGGAAGAGGAGAAAACTGGGCAATGATGGTGCAAAAGATTTTTATTTATGTGTCAAGGGGCCGAGTGGGCCAGGAACTGTTGTGGGACCATTTTTTTACTCCATCTGAGATCATGGTTTGGAAACAAGAGAGTCTGCAAAGAAGAGAAATGCTATGTTGTGGAAACTTCTAGCCTACTGCCATGTTCAAAGGCATGACCTTCATCTGAAATGCTGCCAAGGCTTCCAAAACCACTAGGAAATGCCTCCTTTGCAATGTCCATCATGGCCTCCCTTCTTTTAACACAAAACATCCCCGAGGATGTGGGAGAGGGGCAAGGGGGAGAGGAAAAGCCAGAGACATCAACTCTCCCTTTAAGATTAGCCTCTCCTTAAAATTTTAGATGTTCAGAGAAATCTGGAGAAGCATTTGGGGCATTGTTGCAACTCTGGAAAGGTTGACAGACATCACGAGGGACAAGGCACTGTGTTTGTCTTCTGCTCTTCCAGTTTCATGTACAGAAGTTACAGAGATTATTGGCTGAACTTTAACAACTATTCACCCTTGCATAACTTATAGTTAACCTGGAGGCCATTTCTGGGCGCCCCGGGTTGTACTTTCTATTCTGTTTATCTTGTTTTACGTTTCTATTTTCTTTTATTCTGTATTTTAATGTTGTAAAAATTGATTTAAAAAAAAAAAAAAAATACAACGAGATGGGGATGTTTTCCTAATGGTCCCCATAAGGAAATATGTTTTGGGGACCATAGTCCCCATAAACCTCTGACGTGGCCACACCAACTACAGGTTCCTGGGATCTATAGTTCTCCCATGCAACTTTTCCCTAGCTCTGTTCACATAATGTATTTCTTTACCTGATGCGGGACCTTCCAAAACCTACTTCTTTCCTCTGATGTTTGTATCTAAAGAAACAACCAGCTGAAACACAAAAATATGCGATGAAAGCTTGAAGCAGCAGGGTAGCAAGCAAACCGATAAATGTGATGGAATTATTATTTAAGGCCTTCTTGATTAATATGGGCCATGGCATTGCTGGGCGATACAAGATTTGGGAAAGATCTGTGGTTTTATAATATTTGTAAGGTGGTGCCTACAGAAGTGTAGCTATCAGGTGACAAATTTTGTAGCTTTGCAGTAACTCAAAACTTGAGAAGAGTGTTTGGAGATAGGTATCCAAAGAAAAGGGACAGGCAGAGTGAGCAAGGGGATGCAAATATAGACGATATAACAGAAGTGGCATTATTGGGGGTTGTGTCACTCAGTGCAGTAAATAATGGTGTCATCCTCATGGACCACCTCATGGACCAGATTATACCACAACATTGTAGCTAAAATACCATAAAAATTGATAAAATCAGTAAGTATAAAAAAACAGCAAAAAAACCACAGCCCATGCTTGTAGTGCATGCAGTTGAATCCACGTGATTCAATTGTCATTGGAACTGGTTCTGGCCCAGTTTATCTGTCCAAATGTATCTCCCTCTAGGAACCACCTCGGAGATTAAGATCTTCTGGGGAGACCCTGCTATCCCTCCCACCTTCTTCGCAAGTGTGACTGGTAGGGACGAGGGATAGGGCCTTCTCAGTGGTGGCCCCTCAGCTGTAGAACTCCCTTCCGAGCTACATTCGATCTGCCTCCTCCCTCCTAGCCTTCAGAAGGAGAGTAAAAACTTGGCTCTGGCACCAGGCCTTCAGAGAATCAGTGCAATAATATAACATAACTGTAATATGTATAGTGACTATGGAACTGCCTCAGACTATGATTTTTGGATGGTGTAATTTTAATATTGAATGTAATTTTTAAAAATGTAAATATGTATTAATTTTAATTCAGTTGATTTTAATCTTAATGTTGTATGTGTTTAAGGCATTGAATAATTGCCATACAGTATGTACGCTGCCTTGTCCCCCTTGGGGTAGGGAAAGATGGGGTATAAATAGGATAAATAAATAAATGAATCCATTGGAATTGGGCAGTAATGACAGCTCTGATCAGACCACAAGTGCGTTAGAAGATTTACCAAGTTAATAAGCACAGTTTTAACTTTGTAGGCATATTGATACAGTACATGTAAGCTCAACTTACAAAACGTTTTTGTGGTTACATCTAACGAAAGGGATTTTTAAAATGCTGAAATACTGTTCAAATATTTTATAGACAGTAATTTTGGTGTTACCTTTTCTGATGGTGTCACCTAATACGATTTGCACCCCTCACACATACACCTCCCTAGTGGCACCACTGTATAAGAGTTCTAGCAGTCAGGGGCAGATCTAAGTGTAAGCAAAGTAAGCGACCGCCTCCGGGCGCCACGTGGTCAGGGGCGCATCCGGCTGTGGCCGCCGGGTTCGGCGCATCATGCCTTGCCATTGATGCGGGCCTGCGTGCGGGCGTGAGTCAGGAGGCTCCGCCCCAGCTGCAAAATGTTCCCCCATCCTTTTCATCCCTCTTGGGAGTGTGTTTAGTAACTCCGTCCACCAGAAGCGCTCTGTCCCAATGGCGCTTCTGGTGGAGGGGAGTTGCTAAACGCGCTCCC
Organism: Anolis apletophallus; assembly: GCA_030556195.1. NCBI lineage: Eukaryota > Metazoa > Chordata > Lepidosauria > Squamata > Anolidae > Anolis > Anolis apletophallus. The sequence continues at coordinate 39,058,269 of JARBWK010000001.1, read as the reverse complement.
AAGAGGCCGAAAAGTATAGGGGAATATTTTGCAGCCGGAGGCAGGAGGCTCCGTGCAGGCTGGGGGCATTGCGCGACTCGCCGCCATGCGTGGGGCCGAGGAGGAGGAGCGTTCTGCAGATGGAGGCAGAGCAGGGCACCAGCAGCTCCAGGCAGCCGGGCCCGCCCCGCGGCAATGGCGCACGCACTGAAGCCAGTGCAGAAGCCTGCATTGCGGGGCCGGGGGAAGGAGCTTTTTGCAGCCAGAGGCACTCTGCCTCTGGCCGCTTCCAAAACGCCCCTCCCTCCAAAATGCTCCTCCCTCCAAAACGCTCCTTCTCCAGAACGCTCCTCCAGCGGAAAACTAGCTGGCTGCGCACACCAGGCTGGAGAGCAAGGGGGTGCCAAAATAAGGTTGGCTTACTAGTTTTCATTACCTTCGTCCGGTCCTGCTAGCGGTGAACCACTTTCAATGTCTCGCTCTCTACTATGCTCAAAATTTAGGAACTGAAGGAAAAATTCATAAAGAGGGAAACAGAATTTTTATTTACAAGTGCAATGCTTTAATTTTGCTCCTTCCTCCCATTGCTACTCCACTGAATGCCTGTGGTTTTAAAGCCCACTACCACCACTGTCTGTTTCCCATTGTAAAGGATGTGGTTATGTACAGGTGGTTGATCGTGTGTTGGAGCGGCAACATGCTGATGTTGTAAGGGAGGTTAAGGAGTCCATTCCCCTCCAGGGAAGATGTTCTGCTTGGTGTCCTCTCTGGGACTTACTCATCCATATTGCCTGAGTTGATGTCTCAGCAATGTTTGCCTAACGGCGGGAATCCAACAGTAAGTGATGGTGGAGGCTACATTGCTACAGTAGCAGCTTCCATTTGGGATCCGACATCCTGGCGTGAGTCACCACACCAGGCCCCAGCCAGCACCTCTGGGCATGGGTAAGTGCTTTGGACTTTCAAAGAAGAAAACCGCAGGCTGACTGGCGGTGTCTGATATATCAGCACCTGGCCGGCGTTTTCTTCCCTTATGACTTTCCTTGTAATGGTGGAGCATGCCAGGAAGTGGAATTGATCCCTTGCCCAGGGGTATGTAGTGGGTATAATCAGTCAGTGTGCAACTACACTGGAGAATTGATGCAGTTTGACACCACTTTAACTATGACAGCTCAGTGTTATGGAATCCTGGAATTTGCACTTTGGTGAAGCACCTGCAGCACTCTTTGGCAGAGAAGGCTAAAGACTTTGAAAAACTTCAGTTCCTGTGATTCCATAACACTGAATGATGGCAATTTAGGTAGGGTCAAACTGCACTAATTCTACAGTGTAGATGTATCCTCCAAGATGGTTTGCTGCCTTTATTCCTTTCAAACATCTGGGAGCAACTGCAGGTGCCCTGCTATAAGACAGAGTGATAACAAATCCCTCGGGGAGATGCTGAGGCAACAATGGCAGTCAAATCCCTTCTTCTTTGGTTCTCAATCCAGCCATTTCCCTATCTTGTAAGTCAAAATCACTGTGCACCTTCCTGTTTCTCCTGAACTACTAAAGCATCCTGCTCTGTTGGAGAATACTACTGAGTTACAAGTCCATTCAGCTGCCAGTCCAGTTTGCCTCTGTAATTGAAATCAAATGTGAAATGAGAGTGGCAGTTTCTTCAAACTTTTATTGAAAAATTGACCCCCATCTTGATTGAAACCCAGACAAACAGAAATGAATTAACTATGTATTTATTTTATTTTTCCTTTTTTATCAGTTTTGCATTGCAATTTCAAAATGCTGCTCTGTCTCAGCTGTGGAGAGATCTGGCCAGTTGTATCTCCTCCTGTGTATGAAATCCACTTTTAATGAAATCAAAAGTATAATTGAAACTGCAAATATATAAAATTGGCTTGCTGAATCTCATGCCATAGGACAGGAAGCTGTCTAAACCAGCTAATATATGCAAGCTTGGAGCTGAAGTCTCATTGATGGGATACCTATTGTGCTTATATATAAACCACAATTCCCTTCCATTGTCAAACCTCTTCCCCACTGATAAATCCACTTACGTGTGCTGGGAAGCTTCCTGGCTTCTACGGATGGGATTGGAACAGACTCTCTGTTGGCAAAACCAGCCCTTGTTTCATCAAGTAATCTCCATCACCCTTTTTGTGTTTTCTGGACTATTTCTTTCTGTTTACCTGGACTGGACATTAAGTCAATCATGAGACTATTTGCATTTTACATCAACACATTCCTGGACACACATCCGTCATGAGAAGGGATCTTTACATGGACTTGAATGTTCAATCTACCCAACCAAAGCCAGATGTCAGGAGGATTCCCCAGTCCCAGGAGCCTGGATCCAAAGTGGGCTCATTTTTCCATCAATCAGGAAAGGGAGTGGGTATTTTGAATGGTTATTAAAGTGAATAAAATGCTTTGTACTTCTCTGTAAGCTTTATATCAGTTCTTTTTAGTGCAGATTGTGTACTGACATCCTTTCTGGGCAGATTGAATAAACTTCAAACCCAGTTTGTGTCTTGATCTGGTCAAGTAGAAGTAGTAGAGCATGCTGGGCCACAAATCCTCATTTCACAGTTAGCTGAAATCATAGAACCATAGAACCATAGAGTTGGATTCATAGAGTTCATAGAGTTTATTGTATTCTTTTGCTCTGTGGTAATTTGTTGGGCTTGGCCTCATGTTAGCCACCCCGAGTCCCCTTAGGGAGATAGAGGTGGGGTATAAATAAATAAATAATAATGATGAGGATGATTATTATTATTATTATTGGAAGAGACCACATGGGCCATTTAGTCCAACCCCATGCCATGCATGAAAAGCACAATCAAAGTACTCCTGACATATGGCCTTCCAGCCTCTGTTTAAAAGCTTCCATCAAAACTGTCTTAGGCCAGCACTGTTGGATGCATTATTACCAACTTTCAGATTTTCTCTTTCAGTGACCTCAGAACTGAACAACAATTGTGAAATAATGGAATCCTGCTTGAACCAAAAGTGTCACCTTGAAACAGATGTAATGCTAGGCTTCTGTGCATGTGCTTTTGCTGGAATGAAACATGTGCAGACTGAACTGTGCATTTCTTATTGTTTTCACTCATTCACCGGCAGAAAGAGCTTATTCTCTCACCTCATTCCAAAGGAATATAGTAAATCACATAGCAATTTTAATGAATGTTTTGTATACAGATGGAGAAAGGGCTGATGAAAAAAGTGAAACATTGCCAAGTGTTGAGTTCCATATAGCTTGTTATTTATGACCTTTCTCTATCATAATGATGGTTTTTAGGTAGTTTTAATTCCACAAGGAAGCACCATATTACTTTTTAGTGAGGATCTCTTTTCCTGGGCTTTCCTTGTTGAACTGCTTTCTGTTATGCTTTTGATAAAGGCATATGTGTTTAGTAAAGAGAAAGAAAGCGAATGGCACACCAGAAGGGAGAAAGTACCAGCTAACTGGGTATGTATATGTGTGTGTGTGTGTATATATATATATATATATATATATATATATATATATATATGTACCATTCAATATTTCTCAGTGGTATGTATATATATATATATATATATATATACACACACACACACACACACACACACACACACACACACCACTGAGAAATATTGAATGGTACTAATTAAGTTAGGGTGGTTCCAGACAGGATTTAAATGCATGAAGAGCCCATAATCATTTGTTTAAACAATACTCTTTAATGACCCATGCCTTCAATCTGGAGTGCTTGTTATCTATCCTGGCTGATCTAGTTTGGCGGAAGCTCACTAGGCCCAAACCTCCTTATCCACGGTCCTAAATACAATCACTACACTATCAATATCCTTTGCTCATCTGTGGTTTTCTTTCCCTCACTTGGCCCTGAGTCTGACTGAGGGTGCATCTACACTGTTGATATCATGTAGTCTGACATCACTTTAATGGCCATGGCTCAGTGCTATGTAATCCTGTGCGTTGCAGTTTGGTGAGACACCACCACTCTCTGGCTGAGAAGACTACAGACCTTGTAAAAGTAGAACTTCTATCTCATTTCTTGTAAATTGTATGTGCTGGTTCAGATCCTTTGGAGAAGCAGGAAACAAGTTTACATGGCACCTTCTACATGGCAGCCCTTCATATATTTAAATGATGCCATATCTTCTTATCTCCTCCAGGATAAATGTATCTAACTCCCTTCACTATTTCTCATAATACATTATTTTTGGATTCTATTGTTTTGGTTGTCCTTCTCTGGATAGAGCCATCAAGTCAAGGCCTGATCAAGTGGAACAGATGGGAACCACTGCTTCCCTTGATGTAGACACAGATTTGTGCTCATACAGACTAGAATTGCACTAACATTTTTTCTGCAACAACACTGCTGGTTCCTGTTTAGTTCGTTATATATTAAGATCTCCAGATTGTTTTCACATCTACTGCTTCCAAGCCAAGGGACATGCATCTCATATTTGTACATCTGATTTTACATTTATCCTTGTTGGAATTCATTTTGCTTGTTTTGACTCATTTATTTGTTTCAAAGTCAATTTGTTTGTTGGAATTAATTTTATGTGTTGAGGTCATTCTGAATCCCCATTTTTTTCTTTTTTGTTTTAAAATATTTTTATTGTTTTATCATTATCAACACAATATTATACAATGTCTATTTACAGCAGATTCATGTTATTCATTTCTAGGTACAATACTTCAATCTTTAGCATCTGCCATTATGTTTTTCTTATACATTTTGTATCCCTCACCGCTGTGCTCCCCTCCCCCCTCCCCAAGCCATTGCTTTTACATATCATTCGTCCAAAATTTCATTTCTTCTTGTGGAGGTAACCTTCCTTCTTCCTTTTCTAATCCTTTTTCAATAAATGTTCTCCATACCTCATAAAAATCACTTTGTTTCCATATACCTCTTTTTACTTTTAATCTTCATGTTAACTTGTCATTTATTGCCAGTTTCCATACTTCCTTGTACCATTCCTCTATTTGTATATTTATTTCTTTTTTCCAATTCCTTGCTATAAGCAGTCTTGCTATTGTTAATAGGTTTGTTATCGCATCTTTATCCTTTTTTCCCAATTGTATACTATTATATAATGATAATAAAGCTATACTAGGACTTCTTTCTATTTTAATATTCATTATATCTTCTATTTCTTTAAATACTTTCGCCCAAAATTTGCTTACATATTTACATTGCCACCACATATGTATGTATGTTCCTGTTTCTTGGCATCCTCTCCAACAGTTTTTCGAGTAGTTTTTATTTATATTTGCCATTCTTACTGGTGTAAGGTACCATTTCCATATTAATTTATAATAATTTTCTTTAATCCTTATTGATAAATTTTTAAGATGTCTTTGTCTCCACAATTGTTGCCACTCTGTTTCCTTTATTTTTATCCCTAAGTCTTCTTCCCAGATCTCCTTAAGGGTGTTATTTTTTGTTTTTCCTTCCTTTATTTCAATTATTATCTTATATATTTTACTAGTTATTCCTTTCAAGTTTTCGTGCTCTTCTACATCCCTCCCATTTTGTATTATTTGTTCAAATTGGTTGACCTTACTTCCTTTTTTATTGTTTTTAGCCAATTTTTAAACCATTGTTCTAATTGTATACAATGGAACCATGTCAATTTTATTTCTCTAAATTCTTCCATAATCATTTCCTTCTTTGTTCCTACTTTTATCCAATCCCCCATTTTATCTAAAAAAAATTCCCTTAACTTTTTATCCATTATTTGTTTTAAATTCTTTGGAAATTTCTTTTCCATTATGATTGGGGTTATTACTGATCCATCCGTTATTAACATTCTCCTGTATTTATTCCATACTTCTAATATATTACTCAACATTGATTTCTAATTTCCCTAATTTCTTTCCTCGTGAATTGTTTAAAAAATATATTCCATATTTCTTCTTCCACTTTTCCTGAGTAATTTCTTAGCCATTCTTAGCCATTCTACCCCATCTTTTTTTAATCATTCCTTCTATAACCAGTCTCAATCTACTCGCTTCATAATATTTTTAATGTTAGGGAGTGCTAAACCTCCTTCTTTTGCGATTTATACCATAACTGTTTGTTTAGTCTATTTCTTTTACTACCATTGCAATATTTATTTATCATTTGTTGCCATCTGTTTAGTTCTTCCTCTGAAATTTGAAGTGGCAGCATTCTAAATACAGAAGTTTATCTTTGGGAGTATTTTCATTTTTACTAATGCTATCTTTCCAAACCAAGATAGATGTATACTGTCGTACTCTGTTAATTTTTTTTGAACCTCTTTTCTCAATGCTACTACATTTACCTCTTCCATTTCTTTTAAATCTTTTGTTATTATTACTCCACTGAATCCCCATTCTGTCTTCTGGTATATCTGCTACTTCTCCCAGTTTGGTGTCATCTGCAAATCTGGCAACCATCTCTTCTACTCTTTCATCCGAGTCTTTTATAAAGATGTTGATCAAAGCTGGGTTTAAGAGAAAACCCTGCAGCACCCCACTTATTATTTTTATCTACGATGGCAAGGAACCATTGATGAGTATTTGGAGGATGATAATTTTTCATATGTGTTTTTGTTTCTTTTAATTATTATTATTATTTTATTGCCTGCCTCTTACTGCAGTTTTAATGATGTTTAATACAACATTATTAAAACAAGACATAAAACACTATTAAGACATACAAGAAAATACATAGAGTTAAAATACTGGGTAAAATCCTCTGATAAAGTGCAGATCAAATGTATCTGAATGTATAGTAAGAGTCCTATTACCATGGAACCGATATCTGCAATTTCACTTACCTTCACTGGGAGAAATTTGCCAAATCCTCCAGGAGCTTCTTTGGAATGCTTCCCCTGAAAATTACTTGGAATTATGTTGGAGGATAGAGCAAATCTGAGTAATGAAAATAAGCTTTCTATGATATACAGTGTTCCCTCGCTACTTCGCGGTTCGCTTATTGCGGACTTGCTGTTTCGCGGATTTCAAAAATTATTAATTTAAAATATATAACATGGTATTTTTACTGTTTTGTGAGGGTTTTGCTGCCACCGTTCTCCAAGGCACTTTCCCTCCTCAGTCCTCCGTCCTTCCCTCCAGCCTTGAAGGACCTTTCCTTCCTTTCCTTCACTTTATTTTAAGTTTATAAAGACTTAAAATAGTGTATAACTACTAAAATAATGTATAAATATTAAAATAAATAGAACATCCCTACATCATGGTTTTTCACTTATTGTGGGAGGTCCTGGAACGTAACCCCAGCAATAAGTGAGGGAACACTGTACCTCTTTAGGAATCTCTAGATCTTTAAATGCAACATTATGGTATACTGGGACTGGAGGTCAGGAAATGTAACCATGTTTGGTCAATTCACAGTGTGGTCCAGTTAAGAATTTGTCCCATGTATACATGGAGATCACACTGTATCTTTTAATTCTTTCTTTCCAAATTTTAGCTTGGTGCAAGGCCAGAATCTATGGAATGCTCCCCCTGAAAATTACCATTGAATTGTGTTGGAGGACATAGCAAATTTGAGTAATGAAAATAAGTTTTCGAGGATATACCTCTTTAGGAATTTCTAGATCTTTCAACACAACATTATGGTATACTGAAACTGGAGGTCAGGTAATGTAACGGTGTTTGGTCGATCCACAGTGTGATCCAGGTGAGAATGTGTCCCCCATGGACATGGAGATCATACTGTATCCTTTGATTCTTTCTTTCCAAATTTTAGCCTGTTGTAAGGCCAGGATCTGAACTGGACAGATGATTTTTATAAAATTCACATAAATGAGACAAATCTGATTTGTTCATTCTCATGATCTTGCCAAGGTTTTTTTTTTAAAGTTATAACAACACAACCAAGGTATCTCACTATGAAATCACCTAGCACAAAATCGCTAATGCCATGAAACTAATTAAAGGACTGGATCAATATGTGCCATTAAGGTAAAAATCACATGAGTTCACTTATTAGTACAAATGTATCAAATAATTATGTATTACTCAAGTAATAAACAAGTAACATTCTGTCTATACAGTAGCCAAGCGCTTACATTCATGCGCATTATATCATAGCACTATACATTCATCATGAGATAGCACCATACAGATCCCCATAAGTCCTTCTATTCTGAGTCTGGAGTGAGTGCACTCACGGGTTACTGGAACACAGTCCTGACGGCAAGCCGCTGGAACAAGACTGGAAAGGCCAGTGTGATCTCCATGTATACAGGGGACAAATTCTTAACTGGACCACACTGTGAATTGACCAATACATAATTATTTGATACATTTGTACTAATAAGTGAACTCATGTGATTTTTACCCTAATGGCACATATTGATCCAGTCCTTTAATTAGTTTCATGGCATTCGTGATTTTGTGTTAGGTTTTTTAAAAGTTACTCTTTTCAGCCAGAATGCCAAGAGTATCTTAACTGGCTGGAAGATTCTGACAGCCATGGCCTACAAGAGAGAACTTTCTAAATTCTGCTTTTCTGCTATGGTTTTTCACATTCTGAAGCTTACCTGGTGAGCACAGTGCCAAAAACCTATTCTCAGACTTGTGGGGTTCCATCTGCCAACATGCCTCTTGGGAGCTGACTGAGAGACAGAAGGAAAGGGGGGGGGGTGCTCCTCAGAGATATAATTAGGGGAGCCATCTTTATAAGAGGGCGCCAGTGTCTGTGATGCTCCCTTTAATTTTGCTGTGCTGCTCCTGAATGTAATTAGTGCCGCTGAGACTTTGCTGGTGGCACTACTATGGAGCTTTCTCTGGGCTCTTTGCATTCTATGCCCACGACCTCCCTTCGCCACCTTCTCTGCTGTGCTGCTTGTCGCCATGGGGGATTTAGTCCTTGCTTAGGAGTTCTTTGTATTTAAAGGCTTAGCACAGAGTCGCCCAGTCTCATCCAATTGAAAGCAGAGCACTGTGCATGCCTGCCTTGAAAGCAGCCCCCTGAAAACATTGCCTGTTCTCTTAACTTAGAAAGAAAGGCACAATGGGAAGGTCCCACGCAGGCTACCCTTACCTCGTACTCAAGGGATTAAGCCTTGTCATTACAGGATTAAGACAAATATGGAGAGCTCTACAGAGCGTGTGTGCACACGGGCATATGTACCACAGCTTGGCAAAGTTCCTTTTGAGGGGACTACAGCTTGCAGAATAAAATCAGTATGTGCATGTTAAGTTATACCTCCTACCAGAAGATGTTTCAATTCTCCATAAGAACAGTGTTGCCATCTCTGTAAATTAGGCCATTTTGCGATCTTAGTACAAATTCACCCCACTTTTTCACTTCACTCAATCCAAACTGAATTTGTAGCTGACACTGTCTCTTTACTTCACCAAAACCCATATCACCCGCATATCACTTAGTCCAGGCTCAGTATTGTGACCAGACCCACCTGGGACAAAGGATGAAATTATTCTTCCCTCACAAAGTTCCATAATATATAGAAGCTCAAGGGAATAGTCGCTCAAACCTTACTTAAACACTGGTAGTGACATTGGGTTTTCCACCCTATTTGAGAACAGCTTTATTTCACTGTTTATTTTGTTTTGTGTGTTTTCTACATTTTACCCGAAATTGGGATTAAGGAAGCTTACAAAAAATAAGTACAAGGAACAATACATCGAGATACAAACAGTAGTGTTTCACATACTATCAAATGTGTATGGAACAAAAAATATCCTTTAACAAAGCAAAAGTGGCGCATCACAGGTGGCCAAGGTAGACAGTGCAAGGCAATATGGTACACATACATTTTTGTCCTCCAAGAGGTGGGGCTTAGTAGGAACAACAAGGAAAAAGGAAGCTCTTGTTTCATCCTTTGGCATCTGGTACCTAAGATATTGCCGCATGATGTCTCATGGCTACCAATATGATGATTTTTAGACAATGATGATTTCTAGTTTACTCTAATGAATGTGTGGACAGTTCTGGAAGGTTACTCTTCCAAAACAAAGTAATCAAAACTTATTTTAGGCTCAAATGGCCCCAGGCACCCTGGAGGTGGTTTTCAACATGTTTTGGGCCATTTTAGACCCAGGAGAGGACTTTTTTTAAGAAAAGGGAGTGAGCATTTTGGAGGGGAAAGTTCATGTGGAAGCACCTCATGACCATTAGTTATACACATAAATGTTTGGCCAATGCTGACTGAAAACATAGCCCAGCTTTAAAAGCAAAAGATGAAATTGTTGTATGAATTGTTTCATCTTCGTTTTCCTTTGCTATGCTACCCTGGAAGAAAACTGCTTTGGTAAGCCATTTGGCAGAGGAATGGGCTGCATTCTGCATCTTCTGCTCAGAAATCATGGCACAGTAGTAGCCTGGATATCCACCTAGTAGCCAGTCAGTCAGTCAGTCAGTAGCCTTTATTTCGGTCAACAAACCATCGGCTAAGTCAGGTGAAAGTAGAACAATAGAATACAACATTTAAGAAATTAATAACATCACATTTGGGTTATGATTAATAAGAACAAGTGTCACAGTTCACTATCGGTTGAATGACTGTCTTTATCATTTAAAACAGGAACTGATTGCCAATTAATAATAAGTGTTCTGAGTACTCTTTGTTACACTCTTAGTGTTTACAGGTTATTAATGAAGCACTTGCGGCTTTTGCCGCTGCAAAGAGAAATTTGGCCACCTGTTCCGTTACCCTTTTGTCAAGATCAGACAGTAAATAAGTACAGTACCAATTTAGGGTTCTTCCTGGCCATTTGGTGAGTAGAGGGGATATTAACCTTTGGAGGGGAAAGTTCATGTGGAAGCACCTCATGACCATTAGTTATACACATAAATGTTTGGCCAATGCTGACTGAAAACATAGTCCAGCTTTAAAAGCAAAAGATGAAATTGTTGTGTGAACTGTTTCATCTTCGTTTTCCTTTGCTATGCTACCCTGGAAGGAAACTGCTTTGGTAAGCCATTTGGCAGAGGAATGGGCTGCATTCTGCATTTTCTGCTCAGAAATCATGGCACAGTAGTAGCCTGGATATCCACCTAGTAGCAGATAATGCTAAGTAAAAAGAACGGAACGGAAATCCTTCTGGAAGCTCTCTGCAGCTGCTTTGTGTGGCTGCTGCCAAGTCTTGATGTTATTTCCATTTTGCTTGAAGAGAACAGAGGTTGAAGCAGAAAATTAAGCAGCATCCCAGGAGGCGCTCTGACAACTTGGAAAAGTTACTTTTTTGAACTTCAGCTGCCAGAAATCCCCAGCTAGCTGCTGTGCCCATGCCAGTTTAAGTCATTATAGACATAATAGCTCATATTAATTACTTTTCCAAGGTTTGAGTTCACCATGCTCCTTTGGACTGATGGGAGTACAAGAAAGATCATCACTCCTGTCTCCCATTTTTCTTCTTCTTCATTAGTTTGAACTGAAAATATCTGTACTACAAGTATCAACCTCGTGGCTATAGTTAGCCACGAAGAACAAAGAGGCACAGAGAAGGGATTTGCAGAAGGTTGGGTGCGCTGTGTATGTGTGAAGGGAGGAATAATCACATTCCTTTGTTATTTGGTAGGTGACCAGCCTACCAAATAACAAAGTGCTCAAATGATCTGGTATCCCTCTCATCCAACACTTCCACTGGGAAATAAAATTCCTTTCTGGCTCACACCACCAGATTGCTTCTGTAGAAAGATGGACCTCTGCTTCCCACTTCTTATAATACTTGTCCCTCCTTATTACCTGTTCCAGGCTCTTGTCCTTTTCTATAAATTGTTCCCTTTCTCAAATATCATTCCCTGTCTTTCCTGCCAAATTTCCCCCTCCCCCAGTGAAATATGATAGGGGAAGTATACTGTAATTCCTGATCTTCACCTCTGCCATGAATGATGCCTAGCCAGTTAGGACAAGAACAAAAGAAAGAGAATGCATGACTAGCAGCCAAAGGCAAACGAATTCAAGATGAGGGGTATCAGAATAGGATGAATACATGAAGAAAACAGGAATTAGGGAACAGAAGATCACAACCTCACATGCAGGCTGGAACTACACTGTCCTTTATCCCAAGATCTGATCTCCGATTATCTGATTATCCCAGATTATCTGGTAGTGTAGACTCATATAATCCAGTTCAAAGGGGATAATCTGGAATAAGATCCTGGGATATAGGGCACTATAGATTCAGCCTAAGACATTTCAGCATATTGCAATTCATATATTTATTTATGTCGATGGACAGCATATTCTTGATTTGATACATTTAAGAAGAAAATCAATCACTTTTTGATTTAAAGCTCATATTTGCAAACACAATTAAAGATGTGGTTTGTGACAGAAACTGATTACTGGGCAGATGGTGTCTTTAAACTTTGTTGGCACAGACTTTCACAGGTGGACGAAAGAAAAGAGACTGGGCACACAATGTATTTAGATTGTGAGAGTTTCCATGTCAGACCAGATTATCCAACAAATATTTGTTCAGCTACATGGTCCACTTGGGCGGAGAGATTGCAGACCATGGAAACTGAGGCTTAGAGTATGTACATTTATTTAACCTTTTTATTTGAAGCCCAACCCTTGATTGCCAAGATCATCGGCTTTTGTCTCCAGAAACCCGCACCTTTGTCAAAGTTTGGAATCAAAGACTCATTAGCATTCCTTTGACAATTGTTTCCACAAAGAAACATTTTGCCCATGCGTATTTTTACTGTTATCCGCCCCGAGCCTGCAGGGAGGAGCGGAATACAAAACTGAAGAAATAAATAAATAAATAAATAAAAGAATCCCCCCCCCCGGGGCCAGGAAATCCCAGACTGTCCTTTCCCTGCAAAAGGGAATCCCTGCCTGAAAGCTGCAACATCAGTGGTCCCCTCAACCAATGAGATCGGGACCCCTCTCAGCCAATCAGAAAGGAGAGTGGGAGTTTTGAATAGGTGTCATGTTGTATGAATAATCCTTTTTTTCTCTGTATGTTAAGCTTGTACATTTTGAAGCATTTGCTTATATTTGCATCCCTTTTGGTTGGATTGAAGAAACCTACGTGGCTTATCTTCAACCTGGTGAGTGTTTCTCTGTTTTGGCCCATTCGTTTTAGCTTGTACTCACCAGGCAAAGGTATCTTTATCCATAGTCCTAGTTATCCATGACACTCTTGTAATTTTGTGCATAAAAATAATTTAGCTAAGCAAGTTTATTTTACTGAAGTGATTGAAAAATTTGCATTGACAAAGCTAGAAAATATAAATTTGGATAATATAATATTGTACATTTTATAATGTACACACACACACACACACATATATATATAACTTTTTGTCAACATTTATATTGATTTCTTTTATCTGAAATTGCAGTGGTTCTCAACCATTGGTTCTCCAGGTGTTTTGGACTTCAGCACCTGCAATTACTAACTGCTTGGATTTCTGGAAGTTGAAGTCCAAAACAATTGGATGGCCAAAGGTTGAGAATCACTGCAGAGTATCACACTGCTTATAATCTTATCAGTAGGGGAGGGCTACCAAGATCTTGGCATGGTGACTTCCTTTGGGATGTGGGAGCTATGTATCTCAGGGCCATTTTTATGCTGGAAACTACTATGAGGCAAGCCTGTCTCAAAAACACTGCCTGAACACTGGAAGCATGTGAGTTGCCTGCAGCTTCAGATTCCAGAAGTTCCTCTCACAGAGAAGTTCCTGACAGAAAGCGTGTTTCCTCTTGGAAAGAGGGAGGGGGCTGACTGCTGTTCGATGACACCAGTGCCTTCCCTGACCTTGTCTTGCCTTTGGGATGAATGAGAATGGGGGAAGGGCTTGCACTAAATGCCTTATTTACCCCTGGCATGCTTTCGCTCTATTGACGGTACTTGCTCCGCCTGGAGGCAGGATGGAGTGTTCTTTTCTAAGCAAATGTGCAATGATTTTCACATTAGCCTGCTTCTAATTGCTAATCACAGCTAGCATCCATAAAATAAAAAACTGCATTATTTAAACCAACACTTGTGTAAATTCCATTGATCATTGAGTCTACTGAAGGTGGAGCGAAGAGTTGGATTTAGTCCATTGATTTCCCTTGGATGGGAAGCCTAGTCTTCTGTTCTTCCATTCAAAATCACCTACCAATTTCCAAGAAAGGTGAGATATAAATTAATAAAACAACAGCTACAAGAGCCCTGGCCAGAATTTGTAAAAGTTGGCATTGTTGCTCCCAGCCCATGCAAAGCTCTACATTTTGTTCCTTAACAGCAAAATGAAGATCCTCCAGTCAAGCAGTGGTTTAAGTGATAAGTAATTCTTTGTTGCAACACTAGTCTCTTGCCCACAATTGTGGCTCTCCAAAACCATAAGTGCTGAAGTATGGTTAGCCTACAAAGTGCTGGAAAGCAGCCAGATACAAATTGATGGATGCAAAGGCATGAGACTGCATCTAGAACAAAGTTGATGTCTTTTCCCACTAATTTCCAGAATAGCGTTATGATCAGGCATGACCACAACAGATTTTAGTTTTAATCTGGCAGGCCTTTGACAATGACTAGGCGTCAGCTAAACTAGAGGACCAGACAAATTGATATTTAGCTCTTTAATATTAATAATTTGGCTGTCACTGCAATGTTTAACGTGGTTGTATGGCCCATTTTAATAGTCAGCTATTGCTGTGTTTTATTGAATATTTTATTTAAACTGAGTTGGGCTTTTATCTCTTGTAAGTGTTATGTCAATTGTTATGATATTGTTATAAATGCTGATGTAATTTATTTGTATTTTACAGTATGTGTTTCACAGCATTATTATGTGCTTTCCGTAAGCTGCCCTGAGTCCCAATTGGGACATGGTGGTGGGATATAAATAAAGTTGTTGTTGTTGTTGTCGTCATCCTAACACTCCAAACTGCTTTTATCACATTAGATCAGACTTTTGTAAAATTCATATAGGGAGCCATTTACTTTGTTCAGGTAGCCATTCACACAATTCCCTCAGTTTATTTCCTTCTAGCCAGTGCCCCTGTATTGAGAGAAAGGCACAATAAAAATAAAGTAAATAAATAACTAGATCACTTCATTCAAAGTCTATAGATTTTGGCTGACTTTGACAGCTTCTCAGACATTTGTAATCACCACTTCCCTTGGCCCTGTCTTGTCTCTCTAACCAGCAGAATGAACATATTTAGTATTGTGGCTCTGTGCATGAATTCTGCAGATTTGACTTCTTTTTCATTCTCCCCAAATTTGCTTTGAGTTCAGATTTATATGATAAAAGAAAGCTTTTATTGCAAGCACAAATTACCAGTAAGAATTGTATCTGTCTGGGATCAGGGCCACAACCGGGTGAAAGTTTTGCCTTGATTCTTTCTCTGAAAATCAAGATTTAGAACAGATTCCAATCTTCCAAAGTTAGTCAAACCCAGCCACCAGTCATACTGGATTGCAGGGGGATTCTAGGAGTTGTAGTTGTCATTGTGATTTCAAACTATTTCTGACATATGCCAAAACTAAGGCAAGCCTATCGTAAAGGGTTTCCTTTTTACAAGATTTGTGCAGTGTCTCTACCTTCCTCTGAGGTTGTGAAGACATGATTTGCTAAGGCCACACCCAATGCACTTCCATGACCAAGTAGGCATTCAAACCCTGATCTCCAGAGTCATAACGCAATGCTCAAACCAATAGATCACAGTGTTCTTTTGAACAGCTATAGTCCACGAGAGACCGGAAAGATAGCACAGCGGTAACAACAGCTGTGCTTGCAATCAGAAGGTTGCATGTTCGATTCCCGGGCTAGTCTGGACACCCAGCTGTGAGCCCTGTCCACTGTTCACCTAACAGTTTGAAAACAGCACAGCTGTGAATGGATGAAATAGGGACCACTAAACGGGAAAGGATTTTTACAAAAAAGGACTTTACAATGCCTGAATAAAAGGAAAAACCGGCTGTCGGAAGGTGGTATGCGAAAACAGAGGCTCTCCGTCATGAGGATGAAGCAACAGCACCCCTTCTGACGTAATGACGTGATGGAGCAACCGCACCCTGTGACGCAGCCAGAAGAAGAAGAAATCCTTCTAAATTGTACTTGTTGTATTGTAATTGTATGTCAACCGCCAGGGATTGTCTGCCGTATATGTAATGTAATCCGCTCTGAGTCCCCTTCAGGGTGAGAAGAGCGGAATATAAATAAAGTGTATTATTATTATTAGCATTAGCATTATTATTATGTAAGTATTTTTTAATTTAATACATTAATTTACTTTATTCAACAGCTGTATTTACACAATATCTGCAGGGAAATCCCTTTTAGGCATCCAAAGATGAGTCACAGTAGCTAAGGAAATGCAAACCTATCAAATATAATGGTTCTCAATGTAAAGGAATTTCAGTATATCTCTTTCTCTACCATGCTAGAAATTTGGGAACCAAAGGAAAATGTCTACTGGGAGGTCAAAACCTTTGATAAGAAGGGACAATGTTCACAATCCCCACTTCCACCATTGTTACACCCAGATCTATACCATCTTTGCCTGCCTGCTGTTTGTTAAAGTGCAGGTCTGAAAGAAGAAGCAGATGTATCAAAGCCCTTTCTGTCAGATTTGTATCTGATGGCTTGGGACATGATTTGCTCTCCCAAAGAATCAAATGCTCCCTCCAACTCTAGGCCTGAGGCCAGATCCAAAACTCTTGGCAGTCTCACCCATTCCTTGTTTAATGAACTCCATTCATTTAATTGGGACAGGCTGCCCTTCCTTGGTTAATCATGCTTTTGAGCAGTGCACTGTTTCAGTCGGGGTGACCGGTCGGAGGAAGGTGAAGGGGTCGGTTTGGTTATAGAACTGAGTATGGCATGTGCATGTGTGTGCTCTTATTTGTGCGGCTTTGTATACATATGTTTAATTGGCAATCTATGCTGTAAACAACTCTAAGCCTAGAATGCTGTAGAATAGGATTCTTCGCTGATGTAAAAGATGGGCAGTAGTCCTAAACAACCAAGAGCTAATGAGGCACTTGGTGATGCTTTAAGTAAAGTGTTTTTAAGCATGCTTTGGCCCCTCCCTTGCTTTTGCAATGAGAAAGTGGAAGCTCTTCTGGAGACTGATCAAGTTACTTTGAGGAGCATCTCTGAACTTACTAGAAGGTTGTGTGCAAACAACAGTGTCCAGCGAGAGTCACCTGGATGCTCTTCCCACAAGAATCATCCTTCAACCATCTGCCTTGAGACGTCAGTTATTGTTTCCAGATAAGGACTCTAAAATTCAACAACAGGTAAACCATGTACTTTGGGACACTGTTTCTCTATTTGCATGCTGTTGACTAGGAGAAGGAATTAAATGTAGACAGACAGATAGTAGCAAAATGTTGGCACCACTAGACCTGCTCACTAGGAAGCATTGCAGAAGTCCGAGTAAGCATTATTTGTTTTTCAGTGTAATTCTCCAAAAATTAAAGGACGCAGCTCTAAAGCTGTGGTTTGTTTAATTAAGGTATTCCTAGCACATATTTCAATAATTTCAGGTTGACTCATTAAAAATGCATGCAATATAATGCTTCTTAACATTATAAACAGTGGGCATTTTTAGAAGAGAGAATCTTTTTTTCCTAACGAAAGAGTGAATTATGATCTTGGTGGCAGGTGCCTCCAGATTAAGGTAGCTCTCTGGGAAATGTTTCACATCATAACTTCATGCACCTCTCTGCACAGTTTTCTTGCCAATCTCAGTTGCTTGTGTCAGCACTAAATTTGCTTTCCCTTGAATGTAAAACTGCTGGATACTTTAAGGGACAATCATTCAGGCTGCCTAATTGAAATGGATTTGTGCCCCTTTAAAATGTACTTTATTCATTTATGTAATGTAATTGATTTCCAATCTCTCTCCCTACATGAGACCTAAATCAACTCACAATTCAAGTTAAAACAAGATGCAATTTTGGATAACATAAAAGTTTTTTAACATAGTATACTCCAATTGAAAGACCTCTGCAACAAACAGTAAACAAAAATATCCTTTCCAACCAGCAGACAGAAAGCCAACAGAAAGGTCAGTCTAGCTTCTAATGGAAAAGAGAGCAGTCAGGAGGGTCTGTCTAGCTTCTTATGGGGGAGAATTCTATAGTTAGGAGCAACCACCAAGAAGGCTTTCCCCCCTAACCTCACCAAACATGACTGTTTTGGCAGTGAAACCAACAGAAAGCCCTCCCCGAAGATCCATAAATTTGAGGAACATCATAATGGGAGATAATGATCTATCTTATTTTACTTTATCTAAGATGACCCAGTTGTCTTGATACTTCTTTGTAAAAAAAAATAAAAGAAACCTTAGCTGTGTATTATCACAACACCCATCTCTTCCTCAGTAGTGGAGTTAAAGATATTCTCCATTGTATAAATACAAAGCTAAGCTTTGAGAATCATAGCGTTGAAATTGCCCATAAGGGTCATCCAGTTCAAACTTAGTCCATTTCTCATTGCATATTTGTTTTCTAGACTAACCAAACTAAGATGTTTCCAGGACTTGTAAGGAATAAACCTGAGTATGGGTGAGTTCTCATATATCACATTCAAAGGCTAATTCTATAAGGCTAATCACTGATTTAAAAAATCTGGTGGTTTTAGAGCTCATATGGCAGTCTCAGGTGGTGTTTTTTCATCCTGGTTGAATGTAGAATCTGGAAGACTTATTGAATCTTAACTGTAGAGTCTTATTTTCATGTCTTGAGAGAAAGCAATTTCCTAACCCCCTTGATCTCACTGAAAGACCAGAACGCGATTGCTTAAGTGCTTTAAAACATTTATTTATTTTATTTATTTATTTCTTCGATTTTGTATTCCGCTCCTCCCCACAGGCTTGGGGCGGATAACAACAATATATATGGGCAACATGTCACGGACATGCAGCCCTACAATAAAAGCATAAAAACACATTAAAACACAATATAATGCATCACGAGGTGCAGGGTGACATACAGAATGTTTCTTGGGGCACATTCCTTCTGTGCCTAGTTGAAGGCTAGTCTGAAGAGGGCGGTCTTGCAGGCCCTTCTAAATGGAGCAAGCTCCGAGATGGCTCGAGCATTGTCCGGCAGGGAGTTCCACAGCGCCGGAGCTGCTGCAGAAAAGGCTCTCTGTCTAGTCACAGACAGGTGACAGGAGCGGATTGATGGTGGGAAGGATGTTGGAGTTATCTGAATACATGAGTGTTAGAATCATAAAGTTAGAAGATACTCTATGGGCCATCTGGTTCAAATTCCTGCCATGCAGAAATACACAACTAAACCACTATTGAGAAAAAACTAACCAACTTCTGTTTGAAAGCCTGCAAAGATGATAAGTCCATCATATTCCAAGGCAGTCTATTCCACTGCTGAATATCTATTACACTCCTTAGGCTTAGGTAGAATCTCTTCTTCTCATTGAAATGCGTTGGTTGGCATACATGTTTCTGGAGCAGTAGAAAACACATGTACTTCATCTTTCACATGACATCTCTTCAGATATTAAAGGATGGCTGTCAAGTTGTCTTCCTATCTTCTCTTCTCCAGACCCAACATACCGACGCCTTGAGCTTTTCCTCATTATGCTTGATTCACAGACCTTTTACCCATTATGTTCATTCTCCTCTGGACATACTCCAGCTTGTCAATATCCATCTTGAACTTTGGTGCCCTGGACTGGACACAGGATTCAAGATGAGGCCTGAACAAATCAGAATAGAGTGGGACTTTTATTTCCTTCAAGTCTGCACACTGTATTCCTCTTGATGAAGCCTAGAATTGCATTGGTTTTTATTGGCCACCACATCACATGTCTACTCGAGTTTCCATTGTGTTCCATTGTACTTTTCCGCCCATCCTATATATTTTCCTTTCTAAATGTATCTTATCTTTATCCCAGTTGAAATTCCATTTAGTTTTGATCCAGCTGTCCAATCTGCTGCAGTCTTTTTGAATCCTGACCTGTCCTCTGGGATATTAGCTACCCCGCATAGTTTGATGTGATTTATAAATTTGATAAGCATGCCATCTAGCTGTAAATATGAACTCTTGTGTAAAGAGCCCCCTTTTAAACCCATTGCTGTTGTTGTAGACTAAAGCATGGCACGCTCTTGGATTAAGATGCATTTAAAGCTGTTGTAAGAGCAAAACTGTTACACCTTCACTCCACAATTATTTTAAGTGCTAAAAATTCCAGAGTTTCAAGGGTTACTTGAGATCTGTCTCCTTTGGATGAGTTTCATGATGACAAATAATGATGTCTAATAAATAAAAAGGCTGGCAGATTTTGGCTTGAAGGTGAGGCCTTTTTCAGTGGGATATAGAGAATATAAATAACAGCATATGGATACATGCATATAAGCATCTACTCATATGATAGAAATATTTAGCTTTTCATTTTTGGTTTCAAATCATCAGTAAATAATGTTGGAAATCTTTTAACTGAAAAAACCTTCCTGGGATTCCCTGGACCTTAATAATTGCAGATCAGTGTCTAACCTCCCTTTTTTGGGCAAGGTGATTGAGAAGGCAGTTGCCATCCAACTCCAGGCAGTCTTGAATGATGCACACTTCCTTGACTCATTTCAAACTGGCTTCTGAGCAGGATAAGGAGTTGAAACTGCTGTGGTTGCTTTAGTGGATGATCTCCATCTTAGCATTGACAAGGGGTGTGGGTCTCTGCTGGTACTTCTTGAACTCTCAGTGCCTTCAATACCATTGACCACTGTATCCTTCTGGAACGCCTGGAGAGACTAGGAATCAGAGGCACTGTGTTGCAGTGGTTCCAGTCATACCTCTCAGGTAGGTTCCAGATGGTGGTGCTTGGGGATACCTACTCTATTTTTAAAAAGGAACTATTATATGGCATCCCACAAGGAGTCATTCTATCACTCATGCTTTCTAACATTTATATGAAACCACTGGGAGATATCATCCATAGGCACGGGGAGGAACTTATGAATATGCTGATGACACTCAAATATATTTCTCCATATCTTCAAAAACAGCTTCAACTAAGGATAGCATGTCTCCTCTGAATGAATGCCTGGATGAGGTAATGGGCTGGATGAGGAAAATCAAATTGAAACTGAATCCAGAAAAAACAGAGGTGCTTGCCATCAATGGAGCAGCTGAGTCCTACCTAGATGATGCAACTTGGCTTGACCCCTTCCAATCCGGCTTCCGTTCAGGGCATGAGACTGAGATGGTGCTGGTCGCCATCACAGATAAGCTGCGTCGCCAACTAGATCAAGGTGGATCGGTGCTGCTCGTGTTATTGGACCTCACGGCAGCATTCGATACTGTTGATCATGATCTTTTGACCCACCGACTGGCCAGGGTGAGGGGGTCAGCCCTTAGTTGGCTGTCCTCCTTCCTCCGGAACTGATCTCAGTGAGCGAGAAGGAGCGAGGTTGTCTCTGAGGGCACCCCACTTCCTTGTGGGGTGCGTCAGGGGGCAATTCTCTCCCCTTTGTTATTCAACATCTATGTCTGACCACTTGCCCGGTTGGCGCGCAGCTTCGGGCTGGAGTGTCACCAATACGCGGATGACACCCAGCTCATTCTGGGGATGGAAGGCCAGCCTGACTCCGTACCCAATAATTTCCATCGTTGCCTTGAAGCCATCACTGGATGGCTGCGAGCCAGTAGGTTGAAGGTGAATCCGGCTAAGACGGAGATCCTGTGGCTGGGTCGTCTGGGTACGGGAGAGATCCGGCTTCCAACCCTGGACGGGGCGACACTTCGCCCGTCTCCATCTGTAAAAAGCTTAGGAGTCACGCTTGACTCCGAGCTGTCAATGGAGAAACATATCTCCATTGTCAGCGGAGTGGCCTTTTACCATCTCCGACAGGCAAGGAGGCTGGCTCCCTACCTGTCCCGTCATGACCTAGCCACAGTGGTCCAAGCCACGGTAGTCCAATCATCTCAAGATTGGACTACTGTAATGCCCTCTACATCAGCCTTCCCTTGTCGGTGATCCGGAAGCTTAAGCTGGTGCAGAACGTTGCAGCACGGCTGGTGGCAGGCCTTCCATCTCGCTGCCACATCACGCCTGTGCTGCGCGAACTGCACTGGCTTCCAATAGAGTACCGGATCACCTTCAAGGTGCTGGTTCTGACCTTTAAGGCCTTGAATGGTCTGGGGCCAGTGTAGTTGAGGGACCGCCTGTCCCATTATAGTCCTCTTCGACCACTGTGATCCGAATCCCAGAATCTCCTGGTGGTGCCCAGCCGCCAATCTATTCACCTGGGTTCAACACAGAGGAGGGCATTCAGTGCCGCTGCGCCGGACTTGTGGAATGCCCTCCCTCCCACAATTAGAGCACAGACTCATCTGTTAACATTTCGCAGGGCCTGCAAGACCCTCCTTTTTACCCAAGCGTTCGGTTCATAGATTTGTGAACATGTAACTTTTGAACATGTAACTTTGCATGCCTGGCTGCTGCAATTTTAACAGATGGATTTGTTTTTACTGTGTTTTATGGGTTTTTACGTATATGAATGTGAGTCGCCCTGAGCCCACGGGAAAGGGCGACTAATAAATCAAAGTAATAAATAAATAAATAAAGGGTACTAAGCTAGGAATGGAGGTGTATCAACCAGTTCTGAATGGGGTTACTCTCCCTCTGAAGGACTGTGTTCACAGCTTGGGAGTACTCTTGGATCCATCTCTTCAAAGGTCAGCCCATGTAGATGAGACAGTCAGAAGTGCTGCTTACTATTATCAGATTCGGCTGATCCACCAGCTGTGCCCCTTCCCAGGTTTGGAGGACCTTAAGATGGTAGTGCACGCACTGGTAACCTCAAGGTTGGACTTCTGCAATGCACTTTACATTGGGATATCAAGTCCAGAAACTCCAGTTTGTTCAAAATACAGCAGTCAGATTGGCTATGGGAACACTTAGAAGTGAGCATATTACACCTATTCTAAAGTCACTCCACTGGATGCCAATTAGTTTCCAGGCAAAGTACAAAGCGTTGGTTTTGACCTTTACAGCCCTTAGCATGCTACAAGTGTTGGGCATTTTAGCAATTTGACATCATGTCTCAGCATCTTGAGGTATGCCCCCTTTTTGTGTTTTCTGTTTCTGTTTCTCTCTCTTTGAAATGAGATCACTGAATGTTTAGGTCATTTTGAAATGTATTATTAATTGTGATATATGATATATTATTGACACACAGATCTGAGAATCAATGGAGGCTACAGCATTCACAGACCGATAATCCATGAGCTTCTACTTTCTGGGAATGGAAAGAAATTGTCATTTAGGATCATTACAGAGCACAATGCAGATCTCTCTTTCAGCTCCACCCCAACATTGTAGACTTGTTCCTGCAGACTTTTTGCTTGCCGACAATGGTATTCCTCTTCTTATTGTTTAGTATGAAGGGATTAATATCACATCACTGATTTCCCCCTAGTGTGTTTGATCTCTCTTATTCTTTGTCAGGTCTTAAAAGCATCGCTTCAGAGAAATGCTTGTCAAAATGTCTACCCAAAAAATCTTAAAAGCACCACAGAGCTGGAATTGGACCTAAGGTATCATTCAAACTGATCCTACATCTCATTGTACTCATTGCCCCGATAATGCAATGGGTTAAATCCTTATGCCAGCAGGATTGCTGACCAAAAGGTCAGCGGTTCGAATCCAGGGAAAGTGGGTTGAGCTCTCTCTGTCAGCTTCCCATGCAGGAACATGAGAGGAGTCTCTCACAAGGATGGTAAAACATCAAACATCCAGGTGTCCCCTGGGCAACGTCCTTCCAGATGGCCAATTCTCTCATATCAGAAGTGACTTGCAGTTTTTCAAGACACTCCTGACACACACAAAAATTGAACTGTCTTTCAATGCTTACACTATATATCTACCCTCTGAAGCTGATATCATGCTCTCCCCTTTCACATGGGTGCAGCATTCTCTGTATCTTTTCTTTCTACACAGTTATCACCCTAAAATGTTTTGTGCCACAGCATCTTGTGCACCACAAAAAAGACAACATTCCTAATCCATCTAAAATATAAATAAAAATGTATACATATAATAAACATGCCAACTTATGACAACAATTGACAAAACTGTCTGACTTCATATGATTTTTTCCTGTAACATCAAAGTTTAGAGGCTTCTGGATGCAAAAGCTGAGATGATTTAAAAAATAAATTTAATCAGATCCAAATGATACTAATCTCTCTCTCTCTCTCTCTCTCTCTCTCTCTCTCATTTGGGCTTTAGTGTTATCATATCTTGTTCCACAGTGCATGAGGATGTGTTTTTTTTCTTGTAATTTTTCCATAATTAGCTGTTTGCTCATTCTCCTACTGGAGAATGTGGCAAGGAAAAAGAAACCCCTAGTTTCCTCCCCTTTGTACACATTGCATTCTTTCAAGTCACATTGCAAACCAAAGCATTCCAAGAATCTTCATGTCATGTCCTCCTGTTTGTGTATGTGTTTCCCTGGTGGCTGGCTTGGGATCATTTCCTTTGTATTTGTTTACTGAAGACATTTCCTTGGTCTCTGACTTTTTAACATATTTCACGGTGAAATGTGACCTTGGCATACTGCAATTGTTACATGAGAAAAACAGCCACAGACCCTTGGGATGCCTAGTTTACCTGGGCCAGGCTGTTGCCCACTGAAGATTCTCTCTCTCTCTCTCTCTCTCCTCTAGCACCTGCCGGAGCACAACCCAAAGGGGAAGCCCCACTTCTGGGGCTTCGAACAGCAAAATGTGTGCTTTGGCTCCCTGTGCCTTGTTTGCCACCAAGCTCCCATTGATGGGGATGACTTTATCCTCTCTGCATTAAAAGGGGTGGTGGATTTTTCTCTCTTGCAGGGCCCCCCGGGCCCCAATTCTTTTGAAACCTTAGCTTAGTTGATCATTCATCCCTCTCCCCAGTTTCTCCTAGTATTTACACAGGACCTCTGGCTACGGAAGGAAACCTGATTGTCTTTTTTCTAAGCCCATTTCCTCTGCCATTTGCATGATTGTACCAATATGTCCTGTTTTGAATACCATGATCCGGGGCTACTGCCAGTGGTTTGGCCCCCTGATGGAGCGCAGCCATGACCATTCTGCACAAAGTAAGCTTTTCCTGGGTAGGGCGAAGTACCCTCAATAATTTTTATTATTTTTCCCTGTTGAATAAAGGGAAACCCATTCACTGCCACTCAACGCCCTTTGTCTCTTCACATGCTGATTACTCAGTCAAGCCCCCTTTCTGTAATTGGTCAGAACTGAGAGGTCGGCTCTTGCGAGATATCATCGTCCAATGGGCTTCGCTACAGCTAATGTTGCTGGGGCAGGAAATTTGAAATTATTGTGTATAAAACAGGCTGCATTTCTGTGTTCTGGCATTCCAGCTTCTTTGTGAGAGATCACGAACTAGCATCTTATTCACGTGAATATACTCTTAATTGGCTGAACTTCACTTCTGCTTAAAGGGCTGATTTACTTCATTGGGTGTTTTCTATGCTCACCAAACAGAATTTCTCAACTTCTGGGGCAGCCTGGTGCTGAAAGGGCTGTTATCGCCGTAGCTGATCACTCCAGCCCGGGTTTTTGCCAATAGCACCTCCATGGCCCCACTGCCAAGAGCTGCTTCCAAATTATGGTAACACAAGTCCCCAGATCCCATCACAAAATGCATGGGGACCAGCTAGGCAAGCAGGGCCAGTCTCCTTTTGGCCATTTTCATCTCAGTTTTTTGACATTCTCTTTTCATAGTTATGAATGTGTAGTCAAGAACAAATGGCAGGGAAAAAATGTAATCTGTCCAGCTCTGTTTGTATCTCTGTTCCACAACTCATTTAATTTCTATCCAGATTTCCACTATCAAGACAACTATTTCATGTGACAGCCATAAGCAGTTCCCTTCTTGTAGCAACCCAGTTCTCTTTTGTGCCTGGGGGGCAGCACCGGGGGTCCCACTTGCATTAGAACCAGCCGCAGCTGAGGAAGAAATGGAGGAAGGGATTAATGAGCTAGCTGGACCTTCCTCTCCCACAGAGAGCTTGGCCTGGGATGAAGGATGGCCGGATGGCTATGAGAACTGGGAAGGTCAGGCTGATCCTGAAAGTGCTGATAGCGATGATTGTTATGAGAAACCGGGTTGGTACAGATCACAGAAGAGAATTTGGGAAAACATGGGCGATGAGGCCATGGAAGCTGAAGGGGAGTTAGACTCTCATGAAGATAGTGAGCCAGGTGCTGGGAGGCAAGGTCGGAGCTTTGATAGGAGACGGAGCATCGACTCCAGCAGGAGGGATTGGCACCACAGCCTAGAGCGCCAGAGAAGCGCGAGATCCCGTAGCATAGACTACCGCCGAAGCCTAGAGCGTCGGGGGTCCCGTCGTGAGGTTTAAGTATAGGATCCGTGGGAACGGATCCTCAGTAGCTCGGCCACTTCTAACCTAGGGAAGTGTAGCGAGCAAAGGACCACGGAGCCAAGTTGCGGCTCGTACCTTGCCAAGAAGTTTCTTGGGGCCTTGATTGAACTTTGCCTTGTTCCTTGATCCGCTTGGATTTGCGGAGCTTTTGCCAAGTCTTTTGCCAAGACCTTTGCCTTTGGATTTTGCTACGGACTCTTTACTTTTGGACAGAACTTTCAATATCTCATGGACAATTGCCTTATTATATGTTCTTTATTCTTCAATAAATAGTTAGCTGATTACCGTCTCTGTGTGTGTGATTAAGGGGCCGGCCGAGTCCTAGCATCGTGACACTTCTACATCCACAAATACCACATTTATTAGGATCCTGTCTCATAACAGATTCTTACACTGCTCCCAGAGGTCATAGAATATATTGGATATTTTCTCTGTAAAGTGGATATAAATAATAATGTTTGGAGAGAGAAATCTTGAGTTTGAGAATTTCTCCCCCTTCAATGGTTGGAGAAACCTCCAAAGTCAGTCTTTCTCCTCCAATGAAATCACGTGATGTCAGAAGAAAAGGAAAGGAGATATGCTGAAAGATGCATCTACAGTAGGGGTGCTCACACTTTTTCAGCATGCGAGCTACTCTTATAGCAACCAAGTGCAAAAGATCTACCTGCCCCCGCCGTCGCGTGCTCCCGTGCGATCCCGCCACCGCACGCTCTTGCCACCGCATGTGCTCCCGCCGCTGTTTTCCGCCCGCGCAGCGCTTCTTCCGCCTGCGGGGCATTGCAGGAAGGAGAAAGCACGAGGCGGGGCATCCAGAGTGAGCGCTCCGCCCTGCCTGTCTCGCCGGCAACGGAGGCTGCACAGCTGCTTCTAGACGAGAGAGAGGCAGGGCGCTCCCTCCAGAGGCCCCGCCTCGTGCTTCCTTCTTCCTGCAATGCCCCGCAGGTGAAAGAATCACAGTGAGAGCGGAAGCCAGCAGCAGGAGCGTGCGTGCGTGCGTGCAGGGTGTGCGCACGCATGGCAGGAGCGCCCCATCTGGCTGGTGAGTCCCGAAGATCACCTGGAAGAGGGCCGAAAATCTACTAGTAGCTCCCGAGCTACCTAATGAGCACCCCTGATCTACAGGGAGAATCCACAGCCCTATTTTCCTCTTCATGGCCACCTAGCAGAAGTTCATCTATGCCATGCCTGGAGCTGATATGGATTAATTCCCTCCCATTGGTTTCAGAAGGAGGGAGGGAAGGAAGGAAATCACAGAGGGAAAACTCATTCCTTACATCAATCCTGATCTTCTCACATCACACTATACAACATGATTTTTGTTCCTGGGTTATGACTAGCATTTCTTAATTGGTTCTATCATAAATACATGGAAGAAATTTATTAAACTGCAAAAACTTTTGTTCTGGAGGGATATAATGCAGCTTTTTTTCGCTATAGTTTTTTAGTGAATATCTCATGGAGTCTCAACCAATTCAACATAGTTTGTGACGGCCACAAAAACCAAGTTTGTGGAGTATGACAACTATTTTCAAAGTTAGTACCACACAATAACACTTTCAAACCAAGAACATAGAATTTTTTAAATTTTGTTACATAGTGTCATCAGTCAGCACTCAGCACCCATTCAGATTGCTTAGAATACACCCACTGCAACCTATGAAACTTAAGCTTCCCTTGGGAGACTTAAGCCTCATTTATGTCAATGGGTCTAGACCAGGGGTGCTCACACTTTTTCAGCATGGGAGCTACTGATTAAAAAACCAAGTCCCAAAGATCACCTACCCAGAAATGTAAAACGTATAACTATTTTCTTATTTATTTATTTATATTTATTATTCATTTTTATGTACCGCTCCTTCCAGCAGGCTCGGGGCAGTTTACATAAAATGAAGTTACTGTATAAAACATCAACATTTCAATTCAATAACAATATAAAACAGAGTATAAAAATACATCCAACCACCCCATTTCTCCCACACTGCCATATTACCACACATATTATCAGCCAGAAAGTAAGAAGAGAGGCTTTTGAACTGCAAGGCCATTTAATACTCAGCAAGGTAAACAAAGGGGCATGCAAAAATACATCCAACCACCCCATTTCTCTCACATTTCCATATTCCCCAACATATATTTCTCAAGGAACAAAGCAAGCAGAGAGGCTTTGGAGCTAAAAAGGCCATTTTAAACATTAAAAATAAACAAAGAGACATGCCACAGAACAATCAAGCACCCACCCCAAAGGGAAAAGACCGACCTTTGAGATGCGGTAAAGAAATGACCCCAAAGCGTCCTTCTCCTCCTCCTCCGTCATTGCTCCTATTTCCACACCGCCAGCATGCGTGCCGCCTCCAAGAGCTCACGAGAAGTCCGAGAGGCAGAATGGGCGCTTCTGCGCATGCACGCGGGGCCAGCCATGCATTGCGTCATCCAGGCCCGCCCCCTTTGGTCTCCTACGCCTCTTGAGTGGCTGGAGAAGGATGGAGGGAGGAGGAGGAATCCAAAAGAGGGGGCCCATTCTGCCTCTTGGACTCTGGAGCTTTTGGAGGCAGCGCGAGCAGGGAGCGGGGAGGAGCAACGACGGAGGACTTCTTTGCAGCGTGCAGGGGCGCGTGAAGAGGACCAACTGCAAAAAACCTGGTCAGGGGCCTCAAGATCACCAGGATGAGGCCCAAAGATCACCCTGGTGATCCCGATCACCATTCTGAGCACCCCTGGTCTAGACCATGACTAAGTCTGAGTCTTATCCATTCTTCACAATGCATGGTGACTGACTCAGAAAGCAGACACCACTTGTTTCCAGATACAAAGTTGGCCAGGTGTATCAGTCAAAGTGTGTGTGTGTGTGTGTGTGTGTGTGTGTGTGCCTTCAAGTTACACGTCAACTTATGGTGACCCTATTAATTTCATAGAATTTTCTTAGGCAAGGAATACTTAGACGTGGGTTTGCCAGTTCCTTTCTCTGAATATTCCTTCAAGTATCCACTGTGATTTCGTTCCAGGACTCCCTGTGGTTGCAGAAATCCATAAATACTCAAGTCTCATGATCCCCAAAATGGCATCCCTTATATAAAATAACAAAATCAAGGTGGTTTTTTTTTTTGGCAATATTTGGGCAGGGAGAAAAATATTTTCAATCTGTAGAAGATGGGATTCCTTGGATGCAGAATCTGTGGATATAGAGGGCCAACAGTAATCAAAAAGTGTATTGAAAACATTAACAGCTGGAATAATCACATATTTCCAAGTTAACATCAAAACAGTGCAATATGACTTTCATATATATTGTTTTGTTATGATTTGTTTTTTTCCTTGTTTTTTATGTTTGTGTTGTATTGTTTTTGGGCTTGGCCTCTTGTTAGCCACCCCGAGTCCCCTTTGGGGAAATGGTGGTGGGTTATAAATAAAGATTATTATTATTATGATTTGTGGGTTGTGCTGGGAAGTTCACAAATTATGCAGGGATGAGTTAGATGTCTTGCAAATATTACTCTCTTTGTTGGAAAGCAATTCTCACAATCCCTCTATAGCAATGTTTCTCAATTTGTGGGTCCCCAGGTGTTTTGGCCTACAACTCTCAGAAATCCCAGCCAGTTTACCAGCTGTTTAAATTTCTGGGAGTTGAAGGCCAAAATATCTGGGGAACCGAAGGTTGAAAACCACTGCCCTATAGGAACTGTAAGCTTCACTGCTTACAAAGTAGGTTTTAGGGGAAAACATTGAGACATGTAGCAACAGAGGCAGAGCTTTGTGATACACATGTTTTGAGATAAACATACAGTATATCTCCAGGATTCCAACCCATATGTAACACCCACACAAACACACACACACACTGCACTGCCCATTCATCAGACATAATTGTTGCCTCACATCATCATTGTGAATGATCCCTCTATTTATCTATTGATCAATCAATCAATCAGTTTAGTCACCTATCCACCACTGTACCTATAATTATTCATATATACTGATCCACTAATTATAACATTGTTCTATCCTTTGTCCCAAAAAAATTCTTTTGATTAGCTTTGTCTGGCACCATCTCACTTTGATTTTACCAGATGAGGACTAAAGGATTCAGTTCCAAATTTTAGAGGAATCCAACACAGATATCAAAAGCTCATTTAACTCATTTTGTCTTCAACAGCAATCTAAGAAAGATTCAGACTGGGGTAGAATGGTTGTAATGAAAGGGCTGCACAGAAATGCCTAATTTACTGTACACTTGGCATGCCAAGACAAAATTCTTTTTTTTCCCTTTGAATTGCCTTGGCAACAAGATAAACCTTTACTTACTTCCCTTCCCATGTCAAAGCTCTGTCACTCTTCCCTTAGCCATTTTCAAATGCAGATGCGCTGCACACTTTCTCGCTACAAAAGCATCTAGGAGTATAACTCAGACATTTCAGCAATTGAAATAAATCTATATCTAAAAGGAGCAAATAGATGAGAATATTTCCTTTGTTATTTCTGACAGAACTGAAGGCCAGTGTAAACCTAATTTAAGCAGAGCACTGGTTCAGCAAAAGTGAGATAAGAGACCAGAGAATAATGCAAAGTGTTTAACTGTAGTTCAATAACTGAGCAAGCTGGGGCTTTTAGAGGGATATGTTTTCTGTCATCACAGAATCATGGAGGCAAAGGGCCCCCGAATAGACTATTAGACCCACCCCACTGCTCAATACAAAATCTCTAGCTAGAGTGCCTCAGAAGTTAACTCTCTAGCATCTTTTGAAAGACATCCAGAAAAGAAGACCTCACCACCTCCTTAAGCAATTGGTTCATATCACCCCTCTGCCTTCGCTTTACCAAACTGAACGTGCCCATCTTCTTCAATCTCCCCATGTATGTTTTGTTCTCCATACCTCTTCTTATTTTCAAAGCCTCCAAACTTGTTCTAACGTCATAAAACGAGGCATTCAGAACTGAACGCAGTACTCCAGATGAGGCCTGACTAGTACAGAACATAGTGAGGCTATTACTTCCATTAACTTGAAAATGAGGCTTCTATTAATGCAGGCGAAGATAGCATTTGCCTTCTTTGCTGCAACATCACACTGCTGGCTCTCATACAGTTTATGATCAACAATCAACCTAAGGTCCTTTTCACATATATTATTACTTGTGTGGTGGTGCAATGGGTTAAACCACTGAGCAGCCAAACTTGCTGATCAGAAGGTCGGCAGTTTGAATCCATGGGGTGGGGTGAGCCCCCATGTTAGCCCCAGCTTCTGCCATCCTAGCAGTTCAAATGCATACAAGTGAGAGTAGATCAATAGGTACCACCCTGGCATGAAGGTAATGGTGCTCCATGCAGTCATGATGGCCACATGCCCTAGGAGGCATCTAAGGACAACGCCGGATCTTTCACTTAAAATTGGAGATGAGCGCCACCACCCCCTAGAGCAGGGGTGCTCAGAATGGTGATCGGGATCACCAGGGTGATCTTTGGGCCTCATCCTGGTGATCTTGAGGCCCCTGACCAGGTTTTTGCAGTTGGTCCTCTTCACGCGCCCTGCACTCTGCTAAGAAGTGCTCCGTCGTTGCTCCTCCGCGCTCCCTGCTCGCGCGCTGCCTCCAAAAGCTCCAGAGTCCAAGAGGCAGAATGGGCCCCCTCTTTTGGATTCCTCCTCCTCCCTCCATCCTTCTCCAGCCACTCAAGAGGCGTAGGAGACCAAAGGGGGCGGGCCTGGATGACGCAATGCATGGCTGGCCCCGCGTGCATGCGCAGAAGCGCCCATTCTGCCTCTCGGACTTCTCGTGAGCTCTTGGAGCGGCACGCATGCTGGCGGTGTGGAAATAGAGCAATGACGGAGGAGGAGGAGAAGGACGCTTTGGGGTCATTTCTTTACCGCATCTCAAAGGTCGGTCTTTTCCCTTTGGGGTGGGTGCTTGATTGTTCTGTGGCATGTCTCTTTGTTTATTTTTAATGTTTAAAAATGGCCTTTTAGCTCCAAAGCCTCTCTGCTTGCTTTGTTCCTTGAGAAATATATGTTGGGGAATATGGAAATGTGAGAGAAATGGGGTGGTTGGATGTATTTTTGCATGCCCCTTTGTTTACCTTGCTGAGTATTAAATGGCCTTGCAGTTCAAAAGCCTCTCTTCTTACTTTCTGGCTGATAATATGTGTGGTAATATGGCAGTGTGGGAGAAATGGGGTGGTTGGATGTATTTTTATACTCTGTTTTATATTGTTATTGAATTGAAATGTTGATGTTTTATACAGTAACTTCATTTTATGTAAACTGCCCCGAGCCTGCTGGAAGGAGCGGTACATAAAAATGAATAATAAATATAAATAAATAAATAAGAAAATAGTTATACGTTTTACATTTCTGGGTAGGTGATCTTTGGGACTTGGTTTTTTAATCAGTAGCTCCCATGCTGAAAAAGTGTGAGCACCCCTGCCCTAGAGTGAGACATGGCCAGACTTAATGTCAAGGGGAAACCTTTACCTTTACTTTATCGCTGAAGCATGTATTACCCCTCTTAGACTTGTGCATTTGGTTTTTGAAGCATAAATGCACTATTTTGAATAACATGCAATTTGTTTCACCACTCTTTTCTAGTTTATCAAAATCCTTTTGAATTCTGTTCCTATCTTCTAATGTGTTGGCCTGAAAAGGCTTTTTACAGTCCTTTATCAAGACTAAACAAACTGGAGATCTCATGCGGAATGGCAGGCTAACACTCTTCTATATTTTATCAATGTTTTTTAGATCATGGGGTAGAGGGAATCTTTATCACATTTACAGATGATACAAAACTGTGAGGGGTGGCCAACACATTAGAAGATAGGAACAGAATCAGATTCTATGGCAGTGTGGACTCAGAAAACCCGGTTCAAAGCAGATATTGTGTTATATGTTTCACATTTTTGTAGTGGGTAGGTAGTGCATTTTGACTTGGTTGTTTTAGAAGTAGCTGGCATGCTGAAAAAGTGTGAGCACCCCTGGTCTAGTTCGAGGCACTTAATCTGCATTCTGGGACAAAGCAAGCCTCCCATCAAGCTGGAAGGAAAGGAAAGGAAGGCTCTCTGGAAGTCCCGGGTGTGGCTGCCTCCTTGGCGGCGCCCCGGTTTCCCCACCTGAGCGGCCCATTGGCTGCAAGGCGAGCGGGAGGGGCGGCCTCCCTCCTCCTCCTTCTTCTCCTCCTGGCTTGCTTTCGGTGGGCCTCCCCACAGAGAAGGCTCCCTCCTCGGCTGCATTTGGGGGAAGGCACAGCCCTCCCACCTCCCTCTCTCGGCCTCTGTGGCGTGTGGGAGCTGCAGTATCAAGAAGGGACAGAGGACAGCTCCGAAAAGCCAGCCTCGCCGATTATGCCCTCCCGCTGCAACAGGTAGGCTAACTACTCACTCACTCACTCACTCACTCACTCACTCACTCCCGCCTTGCGACGGAGAGAGCCGGGCCCTGCTGCCTGCCCACTCCTCCTCCCCTCTCGCTTCTTTTCTTCTCCAAAGCCCCGCCAGGCTCTGTGCAAGGGAGCGGGATCCACACTGCACACTTACATGCGGCTTGACACCGCGATAGCCCAATGCATTGGGAGCCTGGGCTCTGTGGTTTGGCGGGCCGCGCTTGGACACAGGAGGCTCCAGATCTTGTTAAAGCGGTGTCAAACTGCACTCAGTCCACTACAGCAGGATGTGGCTGAACTGCAGCTCCCATGACACCACACTGGTGCAAGGCAGGGGCCCGTGGGAGCTGCAGTATCAAGAAGTGGCCAATCCCCGGGTTGCCAACAGTTTGGGAGTCAACATGCCTCAGGGTGCCTCTTAATCAGGCCTGGGCAAACTTCGGCCCTCCGGGTGTTTTGGACTACAACTCCCACAATTCCTAACAGCCGATAGGCTGTTAGGAATTGTGGGAGTTGTAGTCCAAAACACCCGGAGGGCCGAAGTTTGCCCAGGCCTGCTCTAAATGCAGCTTGACATGACTTGAATTGTCCTGGCTCAATCCTGGGAGTTGTGATTTTATAAGATCCTTAGCCAAAAAGTGCTGGTGCTTCCCCAAACTAGAGATCTCCTGATTCCATAGCCTTGAGCCATGGCAGTGAAAGTGGTGTGAAACTGCATCCTTTTGACACTCTGGAAGGGTGCACCCAAAGCTTGTGCAGCGGGCGCTATGAGTGGGATTCTGGAATATGGCCATATAGCCCAAAAACACCCTACAACAACCCAGTGATTCCAGCCATGAAAGCTTTCTGTCGACAACATGGGTGGGATTGTTTAGCTGCCTCCTTTCAGCAGAAGAGGAAATCGACCTGCAGCCACTGGTTCAGTGGAGTGAATGGAAAGCTCCTCTGCAAATGTTCCCACCATTTCTGTCTTGGTCCTGATGACAGAGGCTTCCCAGCTGATGCTCCCGCAAACTCAAAGGAACTTTTGCTTTCACCCGCCATCTTTCCTAAGCTGCTTCTAAGTTTAGTCTGGTTTTATTCTCACTTGTTTTTTGGGTTAGTGTTAGGACCTCATCACACTACATCAGTGTTTTTCAACCTTTTTTGAGCCACGGCACATTTTTTACATTTACAAAATCCTGGGGCACACCACCAACCAAAATGACACAAAATGACACTCTAACACGGTAATACATATAGTTAATATGTTTTTAAATGTATTTATACACTCAGTGTGAAACCTGGGCCTGTTTCGATGAACACAGCATAGATATCCTGGCAGGAATGGCAGAAAGACACAAACTTCCCACACAGAACTCCCATAACCAAGAGAAAATACTATAAGAGTTTGGTGGGCATTGACCTTGAGTTTTGGAGTTGTAGTTCACCTATATCCAGAGGGCACTGTGGACTCAAACAATGTTTGATCAGGACCAAACTTGGCATGAATACTCAATATGCCCAAATGTGAACACAGATGGAGTTTGGGGAAAATAGACCTTGACATTTGGGAGTTACAGTTTCTGGGATTTATAGGTAACACGCAATCAAAGAGCATCCTGAACTCTTGTAGCAATTGAATTGAACCAAACTTGGCATATTGAACTCTCATTACCAACAGAAAGTACTGAAAGGGTTTGCTTGGGAATTGACTTTGAGTTTGGAAGTTGTAGTTCACCTACACCCAGAGAGCACTGGGGACTCAAACAATGTTATGTTATGTTGTTGTTTGTTTTCTATCCAGAATCACAATGTTGGAAGGAGGCTCACCACTTTTTAAAAAAAACAGGCATGGGAAAACTTCGGCCCTCTGGGTGCTTTGGACTTCAACTCCCACCATTCCTAACAGCCTGAGGCCCTTTCCTGCTTAAATGGCTGAGGGGGGAAAGGAAAAGGGCCCGAGGCTGTTAGGAATGGTGGGAGTTGGAGTCCAAAACACCTGGAAAGTCCAAGTTTGCCCATGCCAGCTTTCAACAGAGACCTCTTCCTTCCCCTTCGTGCCCTTTCTTCCCCCTCCTGCCGAACACGTACTTTTTTTTCTACTTCCACTTCTGCTGCCATTTTGATCCGAGAGGGCAGCGTGAGCGTGTTCAGGAGGGGAGGCGGAGGGAGGGAGGCGTGACCCATGCGGGCGCTACTGCGCAGACTCGCCCCAGAGCAAAGTGAGCAAAGCGAGCAGAGCGAGGCTAGGAAGAAGGGAGCCCGAGTGGAGAAGAAAAAGTGTTTGGCAGGAGGGGGAAGAAAGGGTATTGGAGGTTCCAATTTCCCACGGCACACCTGATGGTCGCTCACGGCACACTAGTGTGCCATGGCATACTGATTGGGAAACACTGCACTAGAGAATGAATCCTCTTTAAATCTGGTTGCTGGCTCCTGCAGAATTCTGCCTCTCCATTGGCACCCCCTTGTCGTGGGGGAGAGGCTTGCGTACCCTAATGAAGTTGTCAGCTATCCTGGCGGTAGCATAATAGTCACCGGTAGGGCCTCCCATGCCAGACAGGTCACAACCGAAGGGTCTGACAAAGAGCGTCAAAGGGCAGGATGGGCTTCTTAGCCTTTGACAACCATCCTAAGAGAAGGAAAACTCTAAATTCTAACCCAGGCAGATGGTGCTCGTCTAACCCTGTACGGTCATCCATCTAAGAGAAGGTAACTCTAATCAAACCTACGACCTGAGGAACTTGCTGCCACCGTCCAAGCTTGCTAGGCCCCGGCAGATGAACCTTTGGTTTAAAGGGTGAGACCAGTTCTGTGCACGCTGCTCTCCACCATAAAAATCAATTGCACAGGCTCGAAGGACACATCCAACCTGTCATCAACATGCTTGTACAAAGTGTGGGATGAGTCCTTCCTGAATTTTCATTCGCAAAGAAAAGCCAAGAGAAGAAGAGTATGGCGAGGAGCCTTCTTTAACAGCCTCACTCACCTACAAACCCCGGAATTCTGCAGGAGCCAGCAACCCAATTAAAATGGATTCATTTAGTGTGATGAAGCGTTTAGTGTATTCACATCTTCATGCAACCAAGGAAGGGGCCAAACTCTCCAGGTTATAGAGCAGTTTGTCTGCCTCCTGGATTCCTCACAGTGGTTGGAAGGTTGCTGGCCAGCGGCTGAGAAGTGGAGGAAATGGAGCCGAGCTTCTCCCGCCCTCTGCTCCCTGGACATGCTGTTTGTGACTTCATTTCCAGACAGGCTGTCCCCATGGCCAGAGGAAACAGAACTGGATTATTTGCACTGGGATTGCTTATACAACATAAATTACCATTACTATGTTGTAAACTGCCTTCAGCCCCCCCCCCTCCCCGGAGTGAGAAAGGACGGCAATATATAAATAAATACAGTAAATAGAAAAATAAATAAATTATGGATTAAGAAAGTATTTCTGAAATCTGAAGATCCATTTCCATGTATGTTGTGAGACTTCTAGATGTCCATCACACCTCAATGCTCACTGCCACCTTATATAATGAGAACTGTCCTCTTCTTTTGCCTATAGTGTTCCCTCACTTATTGCTGGGGTTACGTAACGTTCCAGGACCTCCCGCCATAAGTGAAAAACCATGATGTTGGGAGGCTCTATTTTAATATTTATACATTATTTTATTAGTTATAGACTATTTTAAGTCTTTATAAACTTAAAACAAAGTGAAGGAAAGGAAGGAAAGGCCCTTCAAGGCTGGAGGAAGGAGGGAAGACTGAGGAGGCAACGCGCCTTGGTGAGCGGCAGCGGCAAAACCCCACAAAACAGCAAAAATGCCATGATATATATTTTAAATTAATATTTTTTGAAATCCGCAAAACAGCAAGTCCCCAATAAGCGAACAGCGAAGTAGCGAGGGAACACTGTAATTTATTTATTTATTTATTCATTCATTCTACTTAAGAACATAAGAACATAAGAAGAGCCATGCTGAATCGGACCTCAGCCCATCTAGTCCAGCATTCTGTATCACACAGTGGCCCACCAGTTGTACACGGGGATCTCGAGCAGAAGGGAGGGCAAAACCCTGACCTGCTCCCGACCCCCACAACCAGTACCCGGGGAAATCCTGCCTACCTCAACCAACTCCGAGGTGGCACTTGAATGTCCTTTTCAGTAACTACCGATACACTTGGTATCCATGAATCTGTCTAATCCTGCCTTGAAGTTGTCCAGGCTGACAGCTGTCACAACCTCTTCTGGAAGTGAGTTCCATAACCCAATGACCCTCTGGGTGAAGAAATATTTCCCTTTGTTAGTCCTAATTTTCCTACCTTGGAGCTTCAGGGAGTGCCCTCTAGTCCTAGTGTTTTGTGACAAAGAAAACAGTTTTTCTTTATTTACCTTTTCTATCCCATGCATGATTTTATACACTTCGATCAAGTCACCTCTTAAACGCCGTCTTTCAAGGCTGAAAAGACCAAGGCGTTGCAACCTGGTTTCATAAGGGAGATATGAACCTGGTTTCATACTTGTACACTGCCACTCCCAGAGGCTCAGGGCGGTTTACAGATTTCAATTTGTATCCTCTTTCCTTGGTTTGTAGGATTTCTGCCTCTGTCATCCACACTTGCTGCTTTGTGGTGAGATTTTGCAGCCCCAAGATGGCCGTCACAGGACTTCTCCCAGAAATTTCAGCTTTTTTAAAAAAACAAAACTTTAGATGCGAACATGCGAAAATGCAAATCACTGTATAAGTTCAGTTCCTGGGTTATATAAGATGCAGGGTCATCTGTGCTGACAGGGTGTTGTTCCTGGGTTTATACATGTCTGTTCCTGATGGCTCTTATTGTGAAAAGATGCACAACGTTGACTAGGGGGCCACAACTTTGTCCTGGCAAGAGAAAATGTGCCCTGCACATGTTTCATGAAGTTTCTGGCACACAAACAAAGTTTTTGTCTTCTACTCAACTGTCACCTTCTTTTCAGAAACAGACATCTAAAACCTGGGAACAAACCCAGATAAAAAAATCCCATGATTTCCGAGTGCAGGGACATACATCTGGGATTTTCCTGCACCTGAAAATCCGTTTGTAACTATTGCTTCTGCGTTTACAGGGAGCAGCAGTTGGCCATCCTCCTGTTTACTGTGGGAGCTCCTGGGGAAAAGGTAGTGTCTGGTCAGGGCCTTATATCCAATGATCTGATCCCAGGTTTTCTGCTTTAAACTGGATTATATGAGTCCACACTGCCAGATAATCTGGTATAAACAAAAAACCTGGGATAAGATTCTGGGATATAGGGCCTGTCTGGAAGGGTCCCCAGAGGGGCTTTCAGGATTTTATAAAATAATTTTGATATTCCCTCAACCTTTGGCTTCCAATCTGCAAAACAGAGATAAACCTCCACAGAGGAACTCCTAAGAAAGACTATAGTATGCTACATAAAGGGATGATCATGACAGGTGAGATTGCCATATTTAGAATGTATGTTCTAACTGTAGAAGCGCTATGCACAGTCTTCAGATAACTAATTCAAGCCATTTACAACTCCTTTATCCATTGATTTGTGGTTTCACTTACTCACACTGCAAAACACGCGCGCGCGCGCACACACACACACACACACACCGGAAGTGTTTGTGGGACTTTCTAGGTCTTTCAGTATTATAGAGGTATGCTTCTGGCCCTAGTACAGTCAAAATGTAGCGTTCACTATTGTCCACAGTTTCACATATCTCTTGCATGGCAGTTGTTGCTTTAGAACATACTCCCCATGAATATGGGAACCATGCTGTATTTTAAAGGAAAAGGATGAGATTGAAGTGGGAAGTAAATTGATGGGTGGGATTAGGAATATATTTATTCAGGTAGCCTATTATTGTCTACTCTGATTGGCATTCGCTCAGGAAGTGACCTTTCTTTCTACCCACTCCCCAACTTTCAATGAGGCTGCTGGGTACTTTCCCATTTCAAGATTGGACATGGGGTTTCAGCATGCAATGTCTGTACTGCTCTGCAGCTGATCTGTGGTCTTATCCCCCTTGCTCTTAGCGTAGGGAGCAATTTGGACAGTGTTGCATATGGTAAAATGAGTACATACAAAAGTGGGTGTTTATCTGAGGAAATGCAATATTTATGTAGCAAAATCATTCACTGGAAAACTCTGTGCATCCTATCCCCAATGCCAGCAACGGTTGCCTTCCGGAAGGGACCCGAATAGGTAGAAACCTGCCCAGAGAATCTAAGGCATTTCTGTTGTAATTGGGATTTTAATCGTAATCTTTGGTATGAAATAACACATAAAACATCAAACGCACATTGTCCCCGAGTCACCACAAGGTTTGCAGGAACATGAGCTTTCTAGCAGCAGCCTGGGTTAGCTATC
This sequence comes from Anolis apletophallus, assembly GCA_030556195.1. Lineage (NCBI taxonomy): Eukaryota > Metazoa > Chordata > Lepidosauria > Squamata > Anolidae > Anolis > Anolis apletophallus. The sequence goes on along the minus strand of JARBWK010000001.1, from coordinate 39,018,248 downwards.
ATTCATGCAGTGGAGGTGGATAGATTCTCAGGAGATGATCTGAAAATATGTGGGAATGTTCTGGAAGCTTTGATTCACTTGGACAAGTCTTCATTCAACCCAGAAAGTCTCTCAGCATTGAATGCCAGACTCCCTGCCTTCTTTGAAGACAGCAGCAAAACCAAAGCAGCATCCCTGAAACACGAACTAGCAAATGTTTACATAACATAATGTAGATTAGGCAGGGAAGCTTTAGATGTCAGCTAAAAACATCCAGATAACTTTTTTTGTGTATGTCAGGAGCGACTTGAGAAACTGTAAGTCGCTTCTGGTGTAAGAGAATTGGCCGTCTGCAAGGATGTTGTCCAAGGGGATACCGGATGTTTTGATGTTTTACCATCCTGTGGGATGCTTCCCTCATGTCCCCACATGGAGAGCTAGAGCTCACAGAGGGAGCTCATTCACACTCTCCCTGGATTCGAACCTCCGATCTATCGGTCTTCATTCATGCCAGCACAAGGGATTATCCCATAGCACCACTGGGGGGTTCTATCTAGAGAACTAAAGGCCTCACAAAACAAAGAAAAAAGAACACCCAAGTAACCAGATAATCCTGGCACTTTGGTCTGGAAGTGAGAGTGAGAAAAAGAAGAGGAGAAAATGAATAGCTGCAGGAGAGGAACTGTGTTGGGTTGGGCAGCATTGCTTGGGATGGTGGATTTTACTGCTTGTACACACCTTCTGCCCTTAGGCAGAAAACTTTTCTCCATAGCTCATTCTTCTTGCCAAGCTCTTTAAAGACTCTCTTACCCAGACTATGTTTGTCTTTTATGGGGGCTGCAAGAAGCGACTCTGGATAACTTGCACCCTCAGAAAAATAGAAAATGTACACAAGAGGCTGCTTCAGGGGACATGGGGGGTAATAGTTCCTCAAACAAAGAGCTCCCTCCTCCCAAGTGACCTTGTTTTTTTCCTGAGTACTTTCAGAAAAGGAGTAGGAAATAATACTTGGCCTGCTTGTTTACCTCTGCATAAATATATGGACTCAATCCTTACTGTGCATATATACATCATCTTTTAAATAAGGAGGAAGACATCCTTTGGCTCTCCAAAAGTTTTGGATAACACTTCCTGGGTCTTTCCATATTGGGCATGTTGACTGGGGCCAAGGATTCCCCACTCTTGATTTGCATTGTTTCATGTAACCCATCTCCAGATGCACCATTTTATTTATTTACCGTATTTATTATTCACTTTTATATACCACTACTCCCTGCAGGCTCAGGGCGGTTTACATAAAACAATAAAATACACATAAAACAGTTTGGATATGTAAAAACACAAGGATATGGACAGGATTATCAGGAGGCGCCTAGATTAAAAGCCTGCCTAAAGAGGAACGTCTTGCAGGCCCTCCGGACTCTGTGATAGCACGAGTTCCATCTGGTAACTCATTCCATAGAGTTGGCGCCACCACAGAAAAGGCTCTTTGTCTTGTTGTTGAAAGGTGGCAGGAACAGATTAATGGAATCACCAGGAGATTTTCTTCTGAATGCAACGATCTCGGGGGAATGTATGGGGTGAGGCGGTCCCTCAGGTACACTGGCCCCAGACCATACAAGGCCTTAAAGATCAAAACCAGCACCTTGAAGACAATCCAGTACTCTACTGGTAGCCAGTGCAATTGCTGTAAAATTGGTGTAATGTGCTCTCTTGTTGATGCTCCCACCAGCAATCGAGCAGCAGCATTTTGCACCAGCTTTAGTTTCTGGGTTGTCGATAAGGGAAGGCCGATGTAGAGGGCGTTACAGTAGTCCGGCCTCAAGATGACCATCGCCTGGATCACCGTAGCTAGGTCATCTGGTATGATTAAAATTATATATACCATAGTAGGTCTCATAAAGATTCTCTTAGCACAGCTGAAATACATTGTGGAAGAAAATGGTGTTTGTTGTGTGATTAGTGTTTCTTGTTTTTGGCTCTGATAAGGTAGAGCTGATGTGATATAAGGGGTTAATCTTTCAGCATGACAGCAATACTTGACAGGATGACGCAGTTCCAAGAGTGTATAATTCAGCTTTTGCTTTTTCCCAGAGACTAGTATGGGTCAGTGTGTATTGGATATTATTGTTATTGGGGTAGTGGCTTGGACCATTGGACCAAGGACTAATTAGAAAATGTAAGTTTCGCTTCTTTCAGAAGCTTCTTTTAACTTCTATTATATTCCTTTTGTTAAGGCAACAATATCCTGTCTTTTGAAATATATTTTATACTGATTGCAGCCCGGGAGATAACTCACAAGAGCGATCTGTATTGAAACGCGGAAACGCGAAAACTCTCGTTTCGACTTTGAGTCTAAATTGGTCTACTACAATACTGGGGAGGAGAGGTCAGAAGTGATCAGCGCCCTGAGGAAGCGGTTACGCGAAACGGCCATCTTGGCGTCGTCAGCTTACCTCCAGCCATTGGCGCCTGCCTACCATAGCAGCCACCAGCCCTGCCACCTACCAAGGTTCCCCTATTGACTCAGTCGCAGGTCCATGGGTCATCATACCCAGGACTTCACTAAGGGTTACTCAGTGCCTAGTGGAATACTCCTTTGCCCAACCATGTATATGGGCTTGTGATTTATGCTCATACTGCGTATTAATCACATGATTGATTATTTGCATTACATTGTACTGTTTGTAATATTGTTCTGCTATTGAGCATATACTGCCATACAATATAGTGGTTTTTATCTATATATGCTATGTCTTGGTATTCCTTTGACACTGCCCCTTTAAACATGGTGGTTTAGCAGTGTGTATAGAAGTTACTCCTTTTGTTCCCATTCAATCCATGACCAGGAATAGTGGTTCCTAAACTTTGGTTATTCAAATCTTTTGGACTTAAGCTCCCAGAATTTGTGATGGTTGGCTAAGCTGAAGGACCACAATTTGGGAATCGCTGCCCTAAAGACACGTGATCTATCTCTTAATCTACAAATGTTTCCTCAATCATAGATAAATGTTTCTCCTTGACATTAAGTCTAGTCATGTCTAACTCGGAGAGGTGGTGCTCATCTCCATTTCTAAGCCGAAGAGCCGGCGTTGTCCATGAACACCCCCAAGGTCATGTGGCCAGCATGAATGCATGGAGTGCCCTTACCTTCCTGCAGAAGGGGTATCTATGATATCTTCACATTTGCATGCTTTTGAACTGCAAAGTTGGCAGAAGCTGGGGCTAAAAGCGGGAGCTTACCCCACTCCTCAGATTCAAACTGCCAACCCTTTCAATCAGTAAGTTCAGCGGCTCAGTGGTTGAACCCATTACGCCACCATACCTCAAAGCAAAAATATGGATGCTGTGAATCCAGCACCATCACTTTTCTTCTACACATGCTTTTTTAAAGCAGCTTTTTGCAGTTGAAGTTTCAAAATGTTGCATGATGGATTTCGTACCTTTTGATTAGCTTAATAAAGGTAACATTGTGAAATTCTATATTCCAGCAGAATAAAGTCAGACAAATAATTATAGAAGGGGTGATGATTTGTCTGTCCCAAGCTCATACTGTATCTGCTGTAATTATCTTTTTTCCCCTTTTCTCACATGAATTACTCTCAGATGTGTTACTCTGTGCCTGCATTGTCTCCTACTCAGGCTCGACATCAACTTCAAATTTCTGGCCAATTGTTCTTAAAGCTCTCCACTTTCACGCTTCACAAAGGATGAATTCAGTCTTCCAAGAGCAGCCCATGGCTTGTCTAAAACCTGTTCACTGGATCACAGCAACTACAGGGAGATCTAGTTGTAATGAACAGCCACACTGGGAAAACATAATCATGCCTCATGTATTCAGTCAGTTGTAAGGTGCAGTAAAGTTTGTATTATTGTGTGGTTAGAATCTACAAATGACCACCTGTGCATACATTTGTGTAGTCACCATAGGGTGAACCAGTGTAGTGAATTGAATTCATTTGGGGATTTGAGAATTTTTACATTAATGGTTTATTTTAAAGGCTGATAAAAGATTATACTTTAAATTTGAGGAAGGTAGCCCCTGGTATTCCCCAAATGCTTTCAATTACAATTTTCATCTGCCCTCATCAGAATGCTAAGGAGTCATAGCATCTAGTGGAAATTGGGTTGCTTTCTCTTACTTTAATGGAGGTATTTACATATTTGATTATTATCCAAATACCATATATACTCGAGTATAAGCCGACCCGAATATAAGCCGAGGCACCTAATTTTACCACAAAAAACTGGGTAAATGGATTGACTCGAGTATAAGCTGAGGGTGGAAAATGCAGCAGCTAATAGTAAATTTTAAAATAAAAATAGATACCAATACAATTACATTAATTGAGGCATCATTAGGTTACATGTTTTAGAATATTTACATAAAACTGTAATTTCAGATAGGACTGTTTAGCAGGCTTGTTTGATCAAGGGAAAATGGTTCAAAACTCGTTTCAGATGTAGGGCACTGGCGATACGATTTGGAAATGATTTCTGAAATTTTCCCAAAAAAGTCGGAATTTTACGAATATTCTGAATTGCTTCTTTAATGGCGGGCACGATTGCGCAATATTAAAAAGCCTGCAAATGGGACAGGCAAAACTTGGGGGATTCCCTTTCCCTCATTTTTAGACCGCTACTGACAAAACTTGCCACCGTAGTAGAAAACATTCTCCTCTGTCAGCATACTAACTTTCAATGTGTTTAGAAGATCCCTGGTCCTTGACAATTTTAAGGTAATTTCAGTAATCTAATAAGGAATATTACAAGAAGAAGAAATGTGCTGCCGCTAGGATTTTTTGGGAAAATGTAAATCTATCTCTCTGTTTTGCATATTTGTCTTGAGCACACCTCTCTGAATATGAGAAAATGGAATTTATCTCATAACATTAAATTAATTTATTACATATGCTTGTTTCCAAGATAAGCGGAGGCCAGGCCACTGTTCAACCCTGCCCCCATCCTCCCAGATCAGGAGGGAGGAATCCCCAGAGGAACGATTCCTTGACTGTCCTGTGGATGACAGCATCCCACCCCGGCCCTCCAAGTTGTGGCTGCCCACCATTGGCCAGTGTTCCACCCCACCGCCCCAACTTGTATTCACTGCTTCAGGAAGGGAATTATTAGCAGATAAGGGGATTTCTTGTTTTCCTAAGTACAGAAGTCAAATCCCAGGAGAGGAAAGGGTCTTAAAACTTGTATTCACTGCTTCAGGAAGGGAATTATTAGCAGATAAGGGGATTTCCAAAGTCCAAAGGGACTTTCTGGGATCCCAAAATCCAAACTGTAACCCAAAGGGGATTGAGGTGTTTTGAAAGTTTAATTCACTGCTTCTAAAAGGGAAATTGGCAGTGGCAGGCAAGAGAAGAACACTTGTCCCAGCTGCCCTTATGTACTGCCCTGCCCTTCTTCCTTCCCCACACACAAGCAAGCCTCGCAGGCAAGGGGCCTGCTACCAGCCATTCCCCCTAATTTGTTCCCTTCCCTAACCCTTCCAAAGCGGTGGCACCTTTCCCACCCAAGCTCCCTTCCCGTTCGCTTCCCCGGCTCGCAATAAGCCCATGAGCCACGCGCAGCCCTTTTAAAAGTGCAATGGCTGCTGTGCTGAAAGCCCACCCCTCCCCACATGGTTTCCCCTCATTGGCTGGAGGCAAGCATCTCAGCATGCAAGCTACTGCTTGCCTTCAAACGCTGAGTCATTTCCGATTCACTTCCTGAGTCAGAACAAAGATGGCGACAGCGGCTTCGAAATGGCAAGGATACTTCTGGGTTCCCAAATTGCTTCGAAATCACTTCAAAAAGGAATTTGATCCGAATTTAATCCGAATTACAAAGATTCCGACTGGACCTAACCATGCCTACTGTCCAGCTCTGATTAAACCATTATTCTAACTTTTTTCAATGTAAATGTGCTTATGTATCCTTCCAAAAATAATATAGTAAAATAATAAATGTAATAATAATAGAGTAAAATAATGAAAATGTAATAATAACAGAAATAATAGAGTAAAATAATAAATATAATAATAACAATAATAAATAGAGTAAAACAATAAATGTAATAATGATAATAACAGTGTAAACTAATAAATAACCTTGACTCGAGTATAAGCCAAGGGGGACTTTTTCAGCCTAAAAAAGGGCTGAAAAACTAGGCTTATACTGAATTATATAAAATATATGTATTTATATCATTATTTATTTAAGTATATCAAGTCCTATATCAAAAGACTTCTAAACTGCATCTCCAAACAAGTTCTCCAGCTGGTTCTTACATTGTGCAATAAAGTATAAATATCTAAAGAGCTGTTGATTTACTTGATATCCCCTTGGACCATATCTGTACCATAGATATTGGCTGTTTTCCAAGTCATTACTTCAGTGCCTGTTTTCCAAGTCATTACTTCAGTGCCTGAGAACCTCACCACAACAACCCCACTGGCCCAGTGATTTATAGTTCTCCAAGAACTCCAGGATAAAGATACAATTTTTATTTGATGAAACCTATGCAATTCCAGCTGAGAACAATACAGGTGGACAGACCAGCAACCTCTACACTCTCCTAAAGACTATTTTTGGTTAAATTCCTGCAAATACGGATCTGCATCAATGAATCTCATTCAAAGACTTCAACCCTTTAATATTTTTTCTTATAACTTTCTGTCTACCTTGTATCCTTTACTCTCTATCCTACTCTTATATGTATCAAATATGTATCAAGTTTTTGCCCAGGCAAGCCACAGGGGGCTTTGCCTCCTTACTGACCCGACTGAGGAATTCCCTGGACATATGGGACTGGGCACATTCCCCCAGCTACCTAGACAAAGATGACAATTGGGACTTGTTGTGTACATACATGGATCAGCAGGCAGTTTCTGCTCCCAATCTGATAGCTCCAGCCGATATTTGTCCATCTGATTCTCTCAATTACATTGAGAGATTGCTGGCTGCGGAAACAGAGACTCCAAGTATGTGCACTCATTAAAAGCCTTTATTTAACATCCAAGCCTTGAATGAAGGAAGATCATCACCTTTTGTTCCAAGATCCCTCTCCCTTATTTTTCCCAGGACACTTTCTCATCACCAGAAACAATTAAACTAAATCAAGAACTCATTAGCATTTCCCAATATGGACATGAACTTTCTGGGGCTTTCCTCCTCCCGGGAGAGCAACCTCTCTACAGCTGATTGGCTCTCCCCAATCCAATCTCCAATCATCTCCTCCCTGCAAGGGAATCCCCACCTGGAAGAAGCAACATCACCAGAGTGCCAGCCAATCAGGGCACAGATTCAGATTGGCCTCTCTTCTGGCCAATCAGGAAAGAGAGTGGGCAGAGTGGGAAGTTTGAATAGCTGTCATGTGTATAAAACTTCATGTCTCTGTATTTTGTGTTATGCTTGTATATTTTGGCATTAGCCGTACATGCATCCTTTCTGGCTGGATTGAAATAAACCTCTGTGGCTTGTGTTCACCTGGTGAGTGTGTTCTCTGATCTGGATACACTCGCCGGCACAGATCTTCCTTATCTGCAATCCTAGCTTAAATTTTACCTCAACCAGACTGGCAGCAAAGTCTGTGTTGACATGGATAGTGGGACAGCTTCCTCCCACACATCTGAAGTCAACTAACCAGCTAAACTGAGGGAATATAGGTTTCCTAGAGCATACAATTTTCTTCTCTGGGAAATAGGAGCAGTTTCAGACTCCTCATTGCTGACTCTTCCCTTCTGGGCTTCTTCCTAACACTGCCTAAAAGTAGGGATTCTTGCTAAGGATCCTTGTTTGGATGTATCTTCCATTGAACTCAGTGGTGAATGTGGGCAGGATCAACTTTTGAAGTAATTAAGTAGATGTTTCATTCCAACTGATGGTGGCTATGCTTAGAAATGCTTATAAAGTGAGATTTAGAATTGAAATGGGCAGGGCTGAGTTAGAAATATCTGATTTTTGTGTAGCTGGAAACTATACCCATTTCCTTTTCCAGTTTTGGTATTATAATATTTTTGCATTCTCTCCTTTAGATATTATTTAAAATGTGAGTATTTGATAACAGAACTCAATGTTGTTGAACATTATAGTGTTACCTTGCACTTGAAAGTGTCTGCTTATTTACTATCCAGTTCAGTCATGGGTTGAAAGTGATTCTTTTGAAGCAACTTAACAGTAATCTTCTTCTGAAATTCAGGTCTCTTTTTGCCTCAGCTGAACCAGCCATTTTCTCTTGTTTTCTCTTGCAGACACTCACAATGAGAGGGGACGTGCTGTTCCTCACTGCGCTCCATGCCACGCTTCTTGCTTCAGCCCAAGTTGCAGCTCAGAAAAGAGGGAGATGTAGGTGGATTCTTATTGATATAACGTTATGGGATCGCCTGTCATTCAGAACAAATGCTTTGCACACTTAAGATTGTGAAACACATTTGGTTGAATAGATCTGAGATGCTGTTGGAGAGAAACCTCTGCTTGGGAAAATGTCTACAGTCTTGGGACCATCTACAGTCTTGGGATCATCTACAGTCTTGGGACCATATGAAGCTTCCTGGAGCATACCATACTCATAACACCGGTGCATGCATAACCGGAAAAAGTTATTTGGGGAGGACTACAGTTCTCAGAACCCCCCAGTTAGCATAATCATAGTGACTGGGGGTTCCGGGGATTGCAGTCCTAAAAGGTAATCTTTACCAGCTCTGTCCACGTAGTTCAGTGTTTTCAGCACTGGCCTAGAGTGGTTCTTTTAAGAAGGGGCTTTCTGAACCTTACCTGGACAGTCCAGCCACTGTTCCTCCAACTATCTGGATACAAAACCCATATTCCATCACCAAAGGTGCCTGGTCTGATGCTGAATGAAAATTTGAACTGGTTTGTGATACTTAATGAAGTGGGGTTGAAATGCACACTTATCAGCCAGGTTCCTGCCCCAAAGGAATATAATCTAATTATCAAAAGGAAAGGCATAGCTGACAAACACAGAGAGTGGGAAGGAAGGGAGAATACTAGGAGGAACTTGTTACACTACTTGGAAGTTCATGTAAGGACATGAGAATTGGTTTTGCTCTAATTAACTAATGGAAGGAGCATGTGGCCATTCACTCTCACTATCCCTTGCTATCCCTATTTTTCAATCTATTTATTTCATATTCACGTCTCCAAATTTATCCTTTTAGGGGGGGGGGGATGGTGGGAATGATTAACTGCAATATTGGTAGTGTGCTTGTCTAGGCATTTGTTTGTCAGATATTGCCCTGTGCATACTGTTACTAGAAGTTTAATTTCTCTGGGTTGAGGGAGGAGTGGCACTTCTGATTTTAGTGCATATATTTATATATACACAGACACTCACACACACAGACATACACACACACACAAGCACATTTAGGTATGCAAGTATCAGTGTCCTGCTTCCTTTCCATACAAAAATCACTTGCACAGACTGTAAATACTACCCAAAGTGTCTGGAAACAAGTATTCCACAAGAAGCAATACTGTACTGATCATTTTGATGTGGACACACATTTGTAACAGTTTTCATAATGCCCATTATTTTTAAAGAGATTTAAAACACTTTAAGAGCTTTTAAAAATAGTCATGCTATAGCACTTAAATGAAAAGGCATGACGATAATAATGATAGTAATAGTAATAATAATACTTTATTGATAACCCGCTCTATCTCCCTGAGGATTGCAGTGATCTTTTTTTAAAAGTAATAACCTCCTTGTTGCCTTTTTAGTTACAAGTCAACTCACATCTAGCTTTTTTTTAAAAAAAAAAGAAAATACAATTTCTGAGTTTCTGAGAAATGAATTTTTTAGTGCAAAATAAAAAAATTTAAATTCTTTGTATATGTGTTACTGTAATAGTTATTCAGGTGAAATGCCCATTCCTGTCCTACACAGTTTCCCACCATTCCAAAATGCAGACAGATACTCTGAAAAATCAATTGCAATTTCATTAGTAAAAGAGGAGTAACTGGCAAACATGATGTTGCCCATCAGGGTGAACCTAGAAACTAAAGAAAAAAATGCTTGCTGTAGGTTTTCTGCATTTATGTTTATATTTTGCTGGGAAAAGCCACTGCAGTTAGTCATCTTCTCTGCCCCCATTGCATTTTTAAAAGTGTCTTCTCTAGCCCATGTGTTTCCAGACCAAATTCAGTATGATATCAGGAGTCCCATTGTTTCTTCATGTTTCCTGCAGTATCTCATTGTTACAGACAGAGCCACTTTTTTCTCTAGAAGGGGAAAGCCCATGACTTGATTTATTTGTTTCCTTGTAGCAGTAAAATCTCTTGTAGCTCCACTGAGATAGGGTGGGCAACCTCAGTGCATCTGGATCCCATCCCAATTTCTGCCTCTCAGATCTCACCATGGACAGTGCATGCTTGACAATACACATTGCCGAACTTCAGTGCCAAACAACGATTTCCACATTTTCTGAGTAAAACAACACATGTGCGGAATAAATGCATTGTTATGCGGTGCTACTCCAAGGTTTCTGCCAGTGGTAGTTCATGAGATGAGGTCAGTGGAGAGGTGAATCTGCTCTAGATGATACTCTGAATGTTAAAGGAACTGTCCAAGGTTCTGAACTGTATTTCTAATATATATTCAGCACCTTGAATAGATTCTTAAATAGAGCCTTTAAAATGTTGGCTAAGATCCAAAACCACATGGAAGCCACGAGACCTCATTGCTTTTGGCATTGTGGTTCTAGTTAAAACAAGGTATGTGTCTCTTGTTTTACCAAGAAAATGTCTTTTTAGTGAAATTTGATGATGCAGCATTGAATTTTTAGTGGTAGCAAATGTATTGTGGGCCAAAATAATGACTCCCACTGAGATATTGATATTAGATATCAAGATTTTTGAATTTTTGGAGAGGCCTGCACTTCACTATAGGACTGGTAAAGGGAAATCTTTAATGTCTATGTGTAAATGAAGTCTCCCTCTCACTGAAGAACACAATTTCCCTATCCATTATTTTGTCTGTAATAAAATATTTTAAGGAAAGTGGGACATCTCTTACTGTAGCGCGCCTTCTAATTTTTTCTGTTAGCTCAGATCTCAGTAATTCTTCACAGTGCAGATGTTTTCATCTTCAAGGTTGCTTACTAATCCAGGGCTCCTATCTTTTCTAAATGGTGGAGACTGGGGGTCAAACTATAGATCTGATATGTGATAATTGGGAAGGAGCCCAGGTAGCCTGTTGGAACGGAAATGTTTCTCCTAATCTCAGTTAGAGTTGGAGCCCCAAGCTAGCTCTTTCTGATTATTTAACTCCAAAGGAATGTAATGTGAATGAGGCACAGAAGACATCTTACTTTAAGGATATCTCAATGACATATGTACATATTCCTGTCTCTTTTTTTTGTGTAACTGAAAACAGAATCGGAGAATGTCACATCAGTCTGAGCATATACTCATTTGATTAAAAGAACATATGAGATAGAATGTAAGCCCTGGTACATGGCATAAGTTGTGGTGATTACTCTTGGTTGTTTCTTTGCAGCAATATGCACCAATGTTTACTTGGCTGACATGGTATTCCTGGTGGATGGATCCTCTAGCATTGGAAGAGCAAACTTCCGCATGGTCCGGTCCTTCATGGAAGGGCTGGTTGTTCCTTTTGTCAATGTGGTGGGTGAGAATAGGGTGCGTTTCGGAGCTGTGCAGTACAGTGATGACCCCAGGTGAGTCCCATTTTCTTTTGCCTACAATGCTAATCATTATAGAAAAATCTAGAGGGAAAACTTCTGCCTCATATTCTGGAGAGGAACCATCAATGTCAACAATCATAAGATAGATGGAGTTGATATATAGCAGATTCCTATGATCCAACTGTTGCTATATGGGCTACTCATGGGGTACAGTATTTATTTATTTATTTATTATTTGCATTTGTATTCCGCCTCTTCCCGAGGGCTAGTGGCGGGTTGCCCAAAATGTCTAGAATGAAAACAATGTCTAGGACATAAAACCTTTTTAGAGCTGGCAGGCAGCTGGGCTTTGGGGCTTCTTGTTAAGTACCACAAACTGGGTCCCAAGGGAGTGTGATGTGTTTATTTTCAGGTCCAAGTCCTCTAGAAAATTGACATTATTCTTTAAAAAGAAATTCACAAAATAGCCTCTTTTAACATGCCAGAGATCTGACTGTTCCTTTAATAATGTAAGAAAATTCCTCAAGACTCTCCACAATTTATTTATCATGTCAGAAGTGAATTATAATGTTTTTTTTAGAAAACACAAAGTTCAAAACTTGGCCTTATACTAGATTTCCTTTGACCCGAAGCTGGCTACTTGGAATGCCTCTGGTATTGCTGTAAGAAGGTCCTCCATTGTGGATGTGGCAGGGCTCAGACTGCATTGTAGTAAGTGGTCTGTGGTTTGCTTTTCTCCACATTCAGATGTCATGGACTCCACTTTGTAGCTCCATTTCTTAAGATTGGCTCTGCATCTCATGGTGCCAAAGTGCCATCTGTTCTGCATCTTCCAAGTCCTCCACTGAGAATGCACCTTTATGAGGAAGTCATCCTGTAGCTATTAGAAATCAGGCTATAAGATGATGTCATCTTGTAAATACTGAAGCTGAGATAGATTTTCTGGTTCAATTTCCCTTTCATCTCATTTTATTTTGATCTCAGGACGGAGTTCATGTTTTCTGACTTCCTCAATGGGACAGATGTAATGAGAGCTGTTCGAGAGATGGCCTACAAGGGTGGAAATACGCGTACTGGTGCGGGCCTCCGTTTTGTGGCGGACAACTTTTTTGGAACCAATCAGCTGAGACCAGAGGTTCCAAAGGTACCATCAGAGAATCATCTTCAGGCACATCAGAGACAGATAGGTGTTATCAAGGACATGAGCTTACAGGATTTCTCAGTTCTGTGGGTCTCTGTCAGACACCAGCGGTGCTGCAGAAGGCACTTACTAACTTTATTTGTTTGTTTGTTTGTTGTTTATTTATTTAATGATATAGGGATTCAAGATGGCCAATGTAATGAAGTCAAAGTATTCACTGTCACTATTTTTGGGTCGTTTGAAAAAGAGGAAACTCTAAAATTGTCAAGATCTAAGTGCTCTCTATGCAATATCCCAGTGCTGTCCAACTTCTAACCGGCAAGGGCCGAATTCCAGGTCACTGATGACCTGGGGGGGCGCCCGCCCCCGGCCCCACCCCTGGTCACGCCCCCGGCCCCGCCCCCGGCTGCCGGGAAGCTTTGGGAGAGAGGGAGGAGCCACGCGGCACCCCCTCCCTTCCAAGGCATCCTAGCCACAGATGAAGCTGGTGGTTTCGCCGGCTTCAGCTGCTGCCGGGATGCCTTGGAAGGGAGAGAGGCGCCGCCGGGGACCCCCTCCTTGCCAAGCATCCCGGCAGCCGCAGAAGCCGGCTGGCTTCAGCCGCTGCTGCGATGCTTTGCAAGGGAGGTGGGTGCCGCCGCGCGGACCCTCCCTCCCTGCCAAGCATCCCGCAGCCGCAGGAAGCCGGCGCTGGCTTCAGCCGCTGCTGTGATGCTTTGCAAGGGAGGTGGGTGCCGCCGGGGGCCCCCTCCCTTGCCAAGCATCCCGGCAGCCGCAGAAGCCGGCGCTGGCTTCAGCCGCTGCTGCGATGCTTTGCAAGGGAGGGGGGTGCCGCCGGGGGACCCCCCTCCCTTGCCAAGCATCCCGGCAGCCGCAGAAGCCGGCGCTGGCTTCAGCCGCTGCTGTGATGCTTTGCAAGGGAGGTGGGTGCCGCGGGACCCTCCCTCCCTTGCCAAGCATCCCGGTAGCTGCAGAAGCCGGCGCTGGCTTCAGCCGCTGCTGCGATGCTTTGCAAGGGAGGGGGTGCCGCCGGGGGACCCCCCTCCGTTGCCAAGCATCCCGGCAGCCGCAGAAGCCGGCGCTGGCTTCAGCCGCTGCTGCGTGCTTTGCAAGGGGGGGTGCCGCGGGACCCTCCCTTGCAAGGCATCGGCGCCGGCGAGAGAGCGAAGAAGAGGGCGGTGCAGGGAGGAGGAGCTAGCCCTCTTCCTCCTTCTTGTACCACCCCTTGTCCCTCTCACTGGCGCCGATGCAATCGGGCGGCGCAGAGAGAGGGACGGAGGGGGGCGGTGCAGGGAGGGAGGAGCTAGCTCTCTTCCTCCTCCCTGCACCGCCCCCCCCTCCCCCCCAACCGCCATTTTTAAAAAAAATAGATTTTTTTTTTAAAAATTAAAAATGGCGGCTGGGGGCATAGCTGGGGCCGTGCCCAACAGGCTGGGGGGGCGGATCCGGCCCCAGGGCCGCCAGTTGGACAGCCCTGCAATATCCTGTTCAGACACTGTCGTGCTCAGTCAGGCAACACTCAATAAACATGGGGAGACTAAATATTACTCTTCATTAATCTGGCATCCTCTAGATATTTTGGGAGCCATCCCTATTCAGAATACCTCTCAAAACATCCTTAATTAGCAGGATAATTGGCCAATTTTCTCCTGATAGTGTCTTAAATTGAACAAGAATCATTATCCAGAGAAAAACCCATGGGATTGTTATTATTATTATTATTATTATTATTATGCACAAAACCTCCTGTTTTCTCCACTAGTTGAATATAGGAGCAGAGAGAGTACTGTTAAGGAGAGAGAAGAGTACTTTAATGGCTTGCATGAGAGAACAAAACAATTAAGGATGTTCATCCCTAATTGTCAAACTGTCTTTTCAAGTTAGCATACAAGCAACTTCTGCTGTTGAAGGGCCCTTCCACACAGCCCTATACCCCAAAATATCAAGGGAGAAAATCCCACAATATCTGCTTTGAACTGGGTTATCTGAGTCCACACTCAGATAATGTGGGATTTTCTGCCTTGATATTCTGGGATATAGGGCTGTGTGGAAGGGCCCATAAATTCAGACCCCTTCCACACAGCTGAATAAAATCCCACATTTTCTGCTTTGAACTGGAATATATGGCAGAGTGGACTCTCATAACCCAGATCAAAACAGGTATTGTGGGATATTCTTCCTTGATATTCTGGGTTATATAACTGGGTGGAAGAGCCCTCAAAAAGAGGGACTAGGTGTGTTGGATGTGATTTTTGAGGTGCCTCCACATCTTACCTTTTTGTTTTTTTACCCTTCAGATATGTATCCTTATAACAGATGGAAAGTCTCAGGATGAAGTTGACCAGGCAGCATTGAAGCTGAAGAATCAAGGGATTAAAGTCTTTGCTGTGGGTAAGTAACCTCTGCATTCAGTATTGGGACCCAGCTAGACTTGCTAGGTCAGGACTATTCAGACCCTGAGGATTTAAAGGAACAAACCTGAGATCCAGGAATATCGGACAACCATAGATCCAGAGTCCTTCCACACAACCATATAACTCAGAATATCAAGGCAGAAAATCCTACAATATCTGTTTTGAACTGGACTATCTGAGTCCACATTGCCATGTATTCCAGTTGAAAGCAGATGTGGGATTTTATTCAGCTGTGTGGAAGGGGCCCCAGCCAAGAACAATATTCTCAAGGCCTTTCCCTTCTGTGCACCTCTGATATGGGCATATCTTCCCTCAGTCCCTCCTTTCTACCACTTCTACCCTCATTCTGTTGTTGATGTTGTCCTGAGAGAAAACAGAGCTGAATGGGTGGAACAGATTCATGTCTGCACCAGTCCCTGCTTGCCACAATAGAGCTAGGTGGGGAATGGGAAGATTGAGAGCTTGTGATGGGCCTACTATGTTAGTTAATTCTGGAAATCTTCCTCTCTCATAAGTTTGTGCCCTAGAGCAAAGCAGTGGAAATGTACAGCTGAAAATGTGGGTCGGCTGTGGTGCAGCTCTAATGAAGATCTTTGTAGGAAAAGCCCACAGTAACTTCTCTAATGCATTTCATAAAGTGTGTTTGATGCACACCAGATGGACTGATCCTTTTCCAAGACCACTCTCACAGTTTTTGAAACCGTTACTTACAGATATCATTAATGATAAAACCTTAGCAGCAACCAGATTTCTTCAGCTGTACGCAAATGCTATACATAAAAGAGTAATTGATAGTTGACATCTGGCGTTGTAGGACAAATGTGGAACTATCTCTTCCTTAACAATGAAAGGCTTTCAGTGCTGGCTACAGCATCATGAAATGAGAGAGAAGGACAATACCTCATAAGAATACAAGAAGACCATACTGTATCCGATTTGTCAATTCCAGTATTTGGTCCACATGGTTGTCCATGGCAATCCCAGGAGCCTGAAAAGGGTCCTGTAGCTTCCTGTTTGTGTTTTCCATACATTGACAGAATTATATTGTCTCTGCAACCATATCCATTGTGATTAGTAGCTTTTTATTATCTTATAGCAGTAATATCACCTAACATGAGATTTGGTTTGGTGCCATATGACCTTTACACTAGAATTGTTGTAACAGCCTTATGGGACTTTTAGTTTGTTTGGATCCATGATGCGGGTGGAGTATCCCTTATTTGAAATGCTTGGTGCCTGCGGTGTTCTGTATTTTGGATTTTTTTTGCAGATTTTGGAATATTGCATGTACATAATGGAGGTGGAACCAAGTTTTTCTTATGTATTTATTTATTTATTTGCGGTATTTCTATCCTGCCTTTCTCAAATCCGAAGGTGACTCAAGGTGGCTTACAATCCGGCAGCCATTTGATGTCTAAATTCATTTATTTTATTTATACCAAATGCACATATCCTGAAGCTAATTTGATATTTGTAACTATTTTGTGCATGAAACAAAGTGTTACTGTCTTAGCCATCTATTTGGACAATTCGGGAGTATTCTGAATTAGTGATATAGCTTTTTAATTGGCTTGCAGCCATCATGTACCAATATTGCTCAATGGAATCACCTAGGTTGCAAGAAGGTTTATTTTAGCTAGTAAATGGCACCATTTTCCACCCAGATTTGAGTGAAGAAGATCCGACACATGATTATATTTCCTTCAGGAATGGCATGTGTGTTGACAACAGCCCCCCCCTTCTTTTCTTCTCTTCTCTCTCCAACTTAGGCATCAAGAATGCAGACCGCAAGGAGATTGACAGAGTGGCCTCCACACCCACAGAAGATTATTCCTTCTATGTCAATGATTTTAAAATCCTGTCCACTCTGTTGCCATTGGTGTCCCGGAAGGTGTGTGCCAGTACAGGGGGCATACTCCAGATTCCAGGTAAAAGGCATTGGAGAGAGACAATTTGCATTTGTTTAAACATGGCTTAGCTTTTTGGTTGCTCCCTCTGGCAGTCGCCAGGGAAGGGTTCAGCCCTGCCTGGCTCTGTTTCCATGGAAATCTCTCGACCCTGAGCGGTCCTAGGAGAAACTCTTGATCTAATCAGTGTTGATACTCCAGGAAGATTTGACCTAACCTCACTGTTGGTTTAACCTTGCTCTGCGGGTTGGGTGGTCAGCATTCAATCCCATTCTTTTTCAGGGGTTGTTGCTAGAGTCACCACTCTTCACGCCCTTTCAGCTTTCTGAAAATTTGAGGCTTTGTCCTCTCACCGTGTCAGGCCTGTGGTGAGCTGTCAATTAGGAGCCTAATTTCCCCCTCTCTGTTTTGGTTTTTCCTCTTAAGGCACACAGGCCTATGTTGGCCCTTCCAACCTGGTCTTTTTGGATCAACGCCCCGACATGCTGAGAATCCGCTGGACTGCAGCCGGGGGCCCTGTCACAGGCTACAAGGTCCAGTATGTCCCTCTCACGGGCCTGGGGCAAGAAGTCATGGCCGAAAGGCAGGAGGTGAGCCCTTTTCCTATCACGCAGTTTTCTGAGGGTTTACTCAAATAGGATGGAAAAGAGTTAACCCAAGTTACAATTCTTGCTGAAAATATCCCCTTTTCCATCTCCTTGTCCTTGGAAGATTTGTTCATTTTGAGGTTTATTTTGGAGAATTAAGATCTGCACAAGTCCAAATGATACAAACTAAAAATAAAATGAGAATGAAAATAGGCTTCAGAAAAATTGAGGAAAGGTCAGTCATTTTTTGTTGCTCTGGATAACCCAGAGTGGCCAGCTTCTGCATCTGCCTCATATTCACCCTCAATATACCCCTCCCTCCTTTTATATGAATGTTCTTTCCTTTATACAACCTCCCTTTGAAAGAGTTTTCTCCCTCACAAATAATTTGCCTCACATCTATCTCACCCCCTTGTTTTTATCATTGTTTTAATCTGTACATGAGGCCCGCTCATTATCCTGCGTCTGAAATGGTTTTATTGTACTGTAATTGTATATTGATTGTAGTATCTTGTAGTTCAGGGGTGCTCACACTTTTTCAGCATGCGAGCTACTCTTAAAGTAACCATGTCCAAAAGATCTACCTGCCCCTGCGTGCTCTTGCCACCGTGCGTGCTCCTGCTGCTGTTTTCCACCCGTGCAGCGCTTCTTTCACCTGCGGGGCATTGCAGGAAGGAGAAAACACGAGGCGGGGCATCCAGAGGGAGCGCTCCGCCCTGCCTGTCTCACCGGCAACTGAGGCTACACAGCTGCTTCTGGACGAGAGAGAGGCAGGGCACTCCCTCCAGAGGCCCCGCCTCGTGCTTCCTTCTTCCTGCAATGCCCCGCAGGGGAAAGAAGCACCGCGAAAGTGGAAACCAGCAGCAGGAGTGCACGTGCGTGCGCATGGCAGGAGCGCCCCATCCGGCTGGTGAGACCTGAAGAGCACCTGGAAGAGGGCCGAAGATCTACTAGTAGCTCCCGAGCTACCTAATGAGCACCCCTGTTGTAGTTTATGTTATATGTAATTGATTCTGTTGATTTTTGATTGATTTTATTGTGTTGTTCTGTTGATGGGCTTGGCCTCATGTAAGCCACCCCGAGTCCCCGTTGGGGAGATGGTGGCGGAGTACAAATAAAGATTATTAGTAGTAGTAGTATTAGTATTATGTGTATGAACATTAGCAAACATTCATACTTCTGAATAGGCTTGTGTGACCTCTCATGTATCATACACTAGCTTCTCTTGTGTCTCCTGACTTTGGAAATGAATTGGTAATGAAAACAAAATCAATGCATGTTGGGTAGTCATGATCTTTTTTGACAGTGGTATAGACCAGACATCCTCAAACTGCAACCCTCCTTCAACTCCCAGAATTCCTGACAATTGAACAAGCTCATTAGGGCTTCTGGGAGTTGGAGGCTCACACAGCTGGAGGGCCACAGTTTGAGGATGCCTGGTCTAGACTGTCATGAGAGCTGTTGAGCTCTTTATTGGAGGTATTTAAGCAGAGATTAGATTATGATCTATTAGTAATGCTGTTGTTTGCATTGAATAAGGAGGCAGACTAGTTGAACTCCAAGGTACCTACAATGTTCTTTGATCCTATATCAAGACCCTTTGAAATAGCTCTTCTGTCTTTATATCGAAAGCATCCCTTTGGTGCAAATTAGGGAGAGAAGGCAACACTGTTTGTTAAGTGAGATTTTTACCTTTCTTAATTTGAACTTTTGAAAGTTATGGCGAGAGGGGCTTGTTTTTGCTCTTCAACTTGCACTCCACCTTTCTAATAAAAGACGCTGTATATAGAGGTTAGAGTGTTAAATTTGGAAAGTCCCTATGCATGCCCCCACATAACCATTACATTTACTGAGCTCCCAAAACTAATTTGTTATTGTTAGCATGAGTGCTTGTTATGTAAATATAATGGAAATTGTTACTTTTTAAAGCAATCAAGAGTGGTCTGAAAATTAGGGTTGCTGTTTCGTGTAAAACCTCCCAGGCCTGCAAAACAGAGATAATTTCAGTGCAAATCCTTACTAGGCTTTAAAACAGGCATGGGAAAACTTCGGCCCTCCAGGTGTTTTGGACTTCAGCTCCCTAACAGCCTTAGGTCCTTAAGCTTAAGCGGTTGAGGGGGGAAAGAAAGGGGTTAGGAATTGTGGGAGCAGAAGTCCAAAACATCTGGAGGGCCGAAGTTTGTCCATGCCTGTTTGTCCAACCCCCCATGCCTACTATTAATGATCTCTTATCACTGATTGAAGGTAAAGGTATAAGTGTAATGAAAAAGTGACTGAATAGTTACTTAGTACCTGTATTGGGCCAAAAAGTTTATGAAAAATCTAAAATAATTTCATTCTTCCAATTGTTGCTTCCTCTCATGTTTCATTGTTGTTGTTTGCCTTCATGTCACTTCTGCCTTATGATGACCCCAAGGAACTCCTATCATAGCGTTTTCTGGGACTGTGTATGGCTCACCCCAGATGAGTGGGAAATCAAACCCTGGTCTCTCTGTCATATATGTGCATAACATGGATACCTGTGCAGCTGGAGTAGGAGTTTTAATTGTAATATCTGAATGAAAAAACAGATTTCATTTTTCTCTTGAACAGATTAGTTTGGGATCCGATGAGACTAGTACTGTGCTCAGTGGTTTGAGGGCAGGGACAGATTACCAGGTCACTGTTATTGCCCAGTATACCAACATCATTGGAGAATCAGTTACTGGGAAAGGACGCACACGTGAGTAATAACAAATTTTTAACAACACTATTTGGAACTTGTTTGAAACTACCTGATATGCCTGCATCTGGAGACACCACACAAAAGTCTAATTTAGCCTGCCCTGTTGGAGTGCTCTCTTTTTGGTATAGACTACAAGTACTATCACGCACAGACAGCATGGGCAATAGACACGTTAGCCAGGGATGATGAGGTTGTCTGTCTATTGCTACTGCCCTAGATTTTGTAGCTAGACTGTAGCGATGATTGATTTGTGTGTCCACTGGAACTCCTAGTTCTTGTTACAAGTGATGGTATAGTAGCATAAATATTCCTCTTTACAGTGTTCATCATTTTACCAAGGCTGGGAAACCTTTGTCTCTTCAGATGTTTTGGACTTCAGCTTCCATAATTCTCCATTGGCCATGTTGTCTGAGGCTGCCTGTGAGCTTAAATATTTGGGTGGCCAAAAGCCGCATATGCCACTTTATAGATTATATGAGCAGTGAAAGTGTAATCTGTTTTGGATTATTTGATTGTTAACAATCCCAATGCTATTTGCCAGGTGGGCACTATATAAATCCAATAAATACTTAGCTTTCCTTCAGCTTTTTATTACTATTTGTTTCATTAGTATTTTATATGAGAAGGAGAAAGTTTCCCGGAAGGGAAGGAGAAAGAGAAGAGGCAGTAGCTAAGAGTAGTTTAAAGATGGGCTTGTACTGGTATATGTTTGTATGTGCCTAAATGGATGGGAAGTGAGTCCCCTTGGTGCAGTTTGGGATTACAGAATAATTCTAGTTTAGAAAAACTTGGTCACTGGTCTGCAAAACAGATCTGAAATCAAAAGGGTAGCACTCATGCAAAACATATTAAAATATTTCTTTCCAGAGCAATGCATTCCCAATAGCTCATTCCTGTTCTGACATCTTTATGCCTTCTGTGAGTCTCCTATTGAAATTCTGGGATAATCTGAAGAAGTTTAAAATAATCTGAGACAAGAGCAGTGGTGACTGTGATAAGCAAAATGCATTGAAACATCCCCACTATTTTTCTTTCCATTCCTACTTTTTTTCTTTACAGAGTTACTATCTGGACTGACAAATTTTCGGGTGTTAGAAGCAGGACCATCCTTCCTTCGACTGTCTTGGGCAGGTGATCTGGGCGCCATACAGGGCTACAGGCTCACATACGCAGCAAGAGGTTAGTGAAGAGATAGTAAGGGTGAAATGTTGAATTTAGAAAATGCTGCGCATGGAAGAAGCCCCTGATGCCTAGTCCCCCGTTTCCTGCAATAACTGGATCCTGTTATCAAGAAAGCAAGCAATCTTTCAAGATTCCCATGCCATTTCCTGTGCTGTGCCTGTTTTGAATTGGCACCTGGAGCTGCCCCTCCCCAGCCTGCAGTCATCCCAGTGCTTATTGCCCTGGCAGCTCTCCCAGAGCCTCACCCTCTGCCTGGCCGCACCTGCTGCCATGACAAGAGAATGTGGGCCCCTGGGCACCAAAAGGGTGCTGAGCTCAGCAGAACCAACTACCACTCTCTGATGCTTTCCTCTTTGTGACTTTAAAAATTGCAGTACTAGCCACAGCATAGCCTATGTCAATTGTCATATCCAACATCCCATCCCATCCATTTTGCCTGCCTACCAGTTAGCCAATTAGCACCGTGCTCATTCTGAGAGTAACTGAAATAAGCTACGTTTCTGCTTGCAGTGATTTGGCTTCTTACTATGCAAATGCCTTGGTCTCAGATATACCCAGTGAGGCATTTTTGGAAAATACCTACATGGGCAAATGGGAGACATGCAGTAGCCTCCTCTGCTTTCTTCTAAGAACACAAACATATACTGTCTTTTACACATGCATATACTCATAGGCAAGGAATTATGAGAATTGTTCAAACTATTTGGAAGGTTCCCCACCACTGTCCCAAGTGACTTTTGATCTTTGAATACCAACCATTCTTCTACAGAGCCAGGTTATTGACTTCTGACACAAGATGCAGACGCCCCTGGGAAACTGTTGAAAAACTACATGGATAGGTTCACTAAAAAATATTTTGTGTTATATTATGAAGTTTGGACATGCACCCTGTGAGGTGTCAAAGACTCTGACATAAAAGACTGGGCTATTAAAATAAATATTTTCTGGTAGCAGAAGGCAAATTAATCCACCACGAGAAGGTCCTGAAATATTTACTGAAAGCTACATTGTTTTAGGCCTTCAGTCTGAGGTCAGAAGCATTTCCCTTCCTGTTTTAGGGGTTCTAATTCTTAGGCTTTCCCCTGTTTTGACCACCCTTGATTCATTAGTTGCAAAACTGAAAACTTCAGAAATTCCTGTGATGTTTCAAAATAAGAGACATCCTTTATAACCATCAGTTTACTCATATAGCAGAGGTGGGGGAGACTCATATACCCATCACAGTTCTGTTATCTGTGTCTCTGAAAACCTTTTAAAAATTTCTCTTTCAAGGTGAAGCGCAAGCAGAAGAGGTGAATCTGGGCGCAAGAGTTACATCATTCTTGCTCAGCAAGTCCTTCAGAGCCTGGAGATTTAGAAAGTTTGCCCTGGCTCAAACACTGACTATACAGTGATCACTGACCCTTTTTGCAAAAAGGCCATCCTCTCTGAGGACCCCAAATGATCAGACGATGGCACCTGCTGTCTAATAGTTAGTGGCCGAAAGTAAGACATGTCCCAAAAGTCTCATTTTGAGTTAAGGCAGAGCCTGGAGATGTAGAAAGTTTGCCCTGGCTCAGAAGTGACTGCACTCATCTAGATTTAGCAATAGTACAGTAGTTCTAAATGAACAACTAATGATAGCTTGTGACCACTTTGCAAAAGACCAGCTACTCTTTTTTTCAGCTTTGAGCACCCTCTTCAAAAGATATGGTTCACTCAAGTGGTTTAACACATGCACCATGCTTGGGCCTGTCTAATAGTACATAGTAAATTGTACATAGTGTAAAATTAAGCAAAAGTGATGCACAATTGGAGGAACTGGCATCCAGTTTCATTTGAACACTGATACAGAGTAATGGCTGTAAACAGGTGAAATTATTTGACATTCAAGGCTTTCTACAGCCCATAATGAAACTATCACTGGCAGTGAGAGACCTATCCCTTGTGATATTGCAGTTGGATTACATAGTTGTGTATAAGGCAGACACGGCTTCTCAGATAGTATCGTAACTTTGCTTAAAAGGTAATGTACCAAAAAAAGATCTTTGAACAATTATGGAATTTAAATAAACCACTGCACTAGATCATATCTTGCAGTTTGATGTAAGCAGAAACAGTCAATATTTGTTGCCTTTCTAACGTAAGGGAATGGCAGGCAGTATATACTTTCTGCCGTTAAATGTTATCCTGTAGGAAATCATTCATTCTTTCTCTCGCTCATCTCTGGTTTGAGAGAGAGCACCATTGGCTTTGGCTTAATCCAAGAAGACCCAAGTTATGAACCATGTATTTCCTATCAAGCTTGCCTTTCCTCCAAACTCCCCCAACAATCCTTTTATTGGTTTCCAGAAGCAAAGATTTGCCATTTAGTTAAGCTTCTGGGACACTCCTGTTTCTTTTGAACATGGAAAAAAGCCCTTATTTTTCAAAATACAGAAATTGCTTTTATCCAGTTCCAAGTTGTTGGGGTTTTTCAGCATTATTGCCAGTTTGTGCAGCCCTAGGAGCTAAAATCTGAAGTTACCTATACCGGCTTAATATTGCTATGAGTCTCAGTTCAATGCATGTTTTTTTGGCAGTAAGTCATTCTGAGTTCAGTGAGATTTACTTCCAAGTCAGAGTCCACAAGACAGCTTCAGTGCTGGGAACAAATAGCTTATTTGGAGGAAAGTCAGGGTGCTGGGCTTGTTTTATTTTCCAGTTATTATGAACATTTATAGCATATGTGATCTTTGACTCTTATCATCATACTTTGCTATTTTAAAAGTATTTAAGGGGCCTGTTTTGCAATAAATAAAGAGTAAAAAAATATCAAAGGAAAAAATAGAGGATTTAAAATCTTACTAAAATTAGAGATGACATACAATAATTTGTTTAGCCTGGAAAATAGCAAGAAATTTAAGTAAACCCATGATTAACTGTTATTTGGATAAACGCAGATACATTTCCAATGAAGAAAATGAAAAGGAACTACTGAATGAAGATAAAATGAATAATTTGATTCCCCCCCCCACTTTACAACAATAATGTTTATCTTTGCCCTTCTAGACTTTATCAGAACCCCCATTTGGTATCATCAATGCTCTGGGATTATAGGCATGGGAGTGCTAAATATTATAAAGCACTGCTTTAAAGGAGAGGTGGGGATTGTGTGACCAGCCACCTACATATGTGCTTACTGGGCTGCATGCAGTCTTCCAAGGTTCAAGGCTCCTACTGCCCACGTCTCCTCAAGGTTTTCATTCAAGTAACAGTTATACCCTTAAAATCCTGCAGAAGACACATTGGCCATGTAAAGTCTATTTCTCTTCCAAATCTAGAAATAGATTTGGTTTTCAAAAGTGACTTAAGATCTATGGAGAGTGAAAATTGGACAGGTGTGGGACCCTTGATAGCCACCCATTCCTGTCTTAGGGAATCAAATCTTATGTCTTATTTCCCCTCTCCATTATTGTTTCCTTCAGACTGATGTTCTGGGATACCAGGACAGCCATGTGTAGAGGAAATTAGATATCCAGAGTTCTGCTACATGAAACCAGGCTGCATTTAAGCTAGGGAGATAAGATCTCAGGGAAGTTCATTCAGATCATCTTTGAAAACACAGGCAGCTTGAGTTCATTCATTCTGTTATTCAGCTATGTTGAAGTACCTCCTTTGTCAGCTCCCTCCATCAGTGTCAGATGTATGATTAGACGAAAGTTAAGGAACATGCTTATTGTCTTTTCTTTATACAGCCTCTGGATAACTAGAGTCTGTATTGAATTTGTGGATTGTTTCACATCTCTTCTGCACAACCTCCATTTTTAAGATTGTTCTTGATCTTTGTCTTTAGTAACAAGTATTTCAGTTTAAATAAGGGACCATTCAGTTGACGCAAGTTACCTACAAGTTTTAATCCTTAATGTTCCACTGTGTCTATACTGTTGGATTATCAAAGAATGACACATTACATGGATGTAGACGATCGTCTTAAATATCATTTGTTTTGACTGTCACCTTTGTTTCCTCAGCGGGTCTGACAGGGGTGCAACAACTGTCTGCCCAGAACATCTCCTCCCAGGGCATGCTGGTGACCTGGCACGGTGTGAGTGGGGCAACAGGATACCGTATTACCTGGGGACTCCTCTCAGGTAAGTGTGTTCACTGATCAGTTTTCTTCCGTGGATCTAGCATCAAGATGGTAGAGCAAGTGTGGCCACTTTGGTTAACATGATATTTTAGACCACTTGACTGACCCACAGCAGCGTCTAGATACACTTTTTATATAACCAATGCCCTTGTATCTTCAGAATAGTGAATAGAATTTTTAATTCCCAATTTGTGTACATTGTAGATGCTTTGTGAGATATCTGAGCTTTGGTCAGATAGGAAGGAAGACAAAAAAGGAAGACAAATCTTTATTTATATTTGAAGGTTTTTCTTAATGCAATGATAAGAAGAGGGGCGTAAAAGATGGGGCTTTGAACTCACCCTTAGCCAACAAGAACTTGATTCCAAATTATTGACCCAATCTAAATGAAGTGAAAGCAAATATATCGCCCAGAACACAGGATAGACTTGCATAAAAATGCACTTAGCATACATCAAAAACAATTAAAATACTAAACTGTTAAAGAAAGATCATGGACTATATAATAAATTAGGACAAAAGCTATTTGAAAGAACTGATAATTCTGTTATGCAAAAAGTCTTACTGTTTTAAAGATCATATTGCTGTCAGATTTAAAGATCCTACTATGTTATTGATTCAGCAAATGATCAAAGCCAGATGATCAGATTGGCCTTTATTTGATTTGGTGGGAAGCTAGTCTGTTCAACTGAGATAATCCTGCAAAGTATTCCATTTTTCAATAACCAGTCATAACTTTGCAAATTCTCTGTTCTAAAAAGCTATCAAAATCAGCCCCTGCTGCTAGTAAAATAAAACATATTTTATGTTAGTATCTTTTAAAGGGGTAATAAATAAGTGATCTGAAGCAAGGAATGAGTGTGTGTGCAAAAAAAAATCACGACTACTCTGTAATTTCAGTGAAGAATAATGCAGTCATGATTATAGGATCTTACGTCTGAACTGACAGTTCAGTAGTTATTCAGTCTGCACATTGACAGTAGACATTCCATCTTCTATGAGAGCCATTGTGATTTAGCTGACAGAGTATTGCCATAGAACCCGTCAGACTTCCTCACTAAATGCATTCATTCATTCATTCATTCATTCATTCATTTCCTATTTGAATGTAATAGAAGATGTGTGCAGTTGGGAACCCTGTTTTAATAAATAATTTTATAAATTTTCTGGATAAGATTACAAACATTTGTGTACAGTTTTGAAGAATTCGATGTTTTCCATTAATAATAATAATAATAATAATAATACACTTTATTTATATTCCACTCTTCTCACCCCGAAGGGGACTTAGAGCGGATTACAGGTACACATACTTAGCAGACGATCCCTGCTGTTTCCACATACATACATATAGATGAACAGAAGCAAACTCTGGCCACCAGGGGGAGCAGACGAACTCCTCATCTCTCAGCGTTCCCAGCGTCCCTTGTTGTTCCTTCCTCATTCCTCCGCTTTCCTGGAGTTCTTTAATGGCCTCATAATTCAGTCAAAATTTGCCTCCCCACTTAATGTGGTACCTTTATCTCCTATTTGACAGATGCAGCTGTCTTTCAGGCTGCAAAGGTCGGCAGCAGGCTACACTTAAAGGTCGAGCATCTACCTCAACCCAGGCAGGCCTCAAACTCATGACCTACTGGTCAGAGAGATCTTATGCAGCTGACACTTAGCCAGCTGCGCCACATTCCTGGTTTATTTGCAGGGGGGGAAACTTGGTTTCAACACCCCAAAATTTCATAAAACATATTTTTTCTGTGCATAAAATACAGTGTTTTGTGCTAATGTTTGTGTGTGTGGGTTGTAAGTTTCTTTTGTTCTCCAAAAAAACAAGTTTTTGCAAATGAATTTTCCCAAAAAGTTACATAATCATAATAATACAGAGTGGATTACAGCATTTACAAACATAAGCAAACATTCAATGCCTTTACAATTACTGTCTGTATATACAATGAGACACACAAACACAATCAAAGGCAGAGGCTTCTCCTTTAATTCCCGGCTTCTTTAATTCCCATCTCTGGCTCTGGGAGGTCCTTTTCTCCATTTTCAAGATGAGGAGCCTGTGTTGTTCCCTCCAGGTCATGTGGCTGGCAAGATTGTTTGGGGTGTCTCCTTGCCTTTTCCCACCAAAGTGGTACCTATTTATCAACCCATATTTGCATATTTTCAAACTGCTAGGTTGGCAGGAACTGGAGCTGTCTGAACCAGATGTATGTAGTGTACAGACCATTATAAAGCATCCACAGTCCCATAGTGAGCATGTATTTGTCCATAATATATATTTTTGTTACCCATTTTAAAATATTTTATGTTTTCTTAGGTCAGGATATTCAAACAGCTGATGTGGACCCTAACAAAAATTCTTACTTATTGACTGGACTGCAGCCCAACACTGATTACCTGGTGACTGTTGCTCCACTCTATGGACAAGTGGAAGGGCCAAAATCTTCCATTCGAAGGAGAACTGGTATGTTCCCAATGCAGTTGCTGTTGTCATTAGAAGCAGCAGAATTAGACATACTAGTAGCAGCAGAATCAGACGTACTTTGTAATAGTTGTACAGTACAATTCTGGATAATAATGAACCTTAGTGAAATTATTTACTTCTTCAAGAAGTTATCCTAAAGTAACCCTGAGCAACCTAAAACATTTCTAGAGATAACATTTTGTTGAATGTTGAATGTGAGACTCTCATTTGCTCTCATTGGGCAAAATGAGACTATCAATCAATTCAGCATTCTATGTATCTGTAACCTGATTTGCAGTGTGATAACTTACAGGTAGTCAGGCATGTAGCCAGGGGGGGCTAAGGGGGCTTCAGCCCCCCCCCCCCGAAATTCTCAGGGTGGTCCGCGAGAAGGCCTTACTGATACATTATTTAAACTGTTATGTTTATTCATATCATGATCTGATCACCATGCTCATTATATCCCATATTAATGGGGTTATTGGGATAACAATACAAAAGGTTTGCTAGGGTAGACCCTCTTCCACCCAGTCTCAGCCCCCGTGAACCAAACTCAGCCCCGAATCAAAATCCTGGCTACGGCCCTGCAGGTAGTTAAACATTGAGATATAAGGATGAAATTTGAGGTGTATTTTCAGGACACAGTTCTGTGTTTCATGGCCAAAGGCTAACACATCCCCCCCCCACTGTATTCTCGGGGGGGGGGGGAATGCAGAATAGAAAGCAATGGTAATGAGGGAGCAACTGTGCTTCTCGTGATAGAATTGGCCACTGAATGGAAATCATTTACCCCATAAATGTTCTTCACCAATACTCAATTCTGATGTGTATTTATGAGTGGTTGTCAGAGCCTTTTCTAGGAATCAAAATGTTGCTGATCCCTTGTCTTTATTTTGTGTAGAAATAGTCCAGACTTTAAGAACAGTCACTATTGACCCAACATCAATTCGGGTGGCCTGGAATATCATCCCTAACGCTCGAGGCTATCGGCTGGAGTGGAAAAAAGCAACAGGTAGGCTGGTCAACATATTTGAAATGTGGTGCTGCAGATACCCTATACTGCTAAAAACAAAAAGAATAAAATCTAGACTTTCAGTTAAAACCAAAATTCCTAATACAGGATGTTTGGAAAAAAAGACCCAATTTGAAATCCCTATATCTCTGCAACCGTGAGCCACCCAAGGATAAAATTCTTACCACCTGAAAAAATGGGGCATAGAGTTTCCAGTGATTACCACAAGAGCCCTCTCCCAGTGCACAAACAGCCCCTAGCCTCAGTTGTTTGCAAGATGGTAACCACACAACTTAAGGACTAATGAGATATAAGGATGAAGATAGTTCAGAAGCTTCAAATGGTCCAGAGATCAGCAGCCAGGTTACTAACAGGAGTGTTGTTCAGAGAGAGAACCACTCCTGTGTTGCAGCAGCTCCACTGGCTGCCAGTCTGCTTCTGAGCTAAATACAAAGTGCTGGTTCTTACCCTTAAAGCCCTAAATGGCCCAGGTCCAGACTATTTGACTAACCACATCTCTCACTATAGACCAACTCAGACACTGCGATCATCAGAGGAGGTCCTCCTCTCAGTTCCACCCCTGTCCCAAGAATGAGTGGTGGGAACAAGAGAAAGGGTCTTCTCCGTGACTGCTCCCCACCTCTGGAATGTCCTCCCTAAGGAGTTAAAGATGGCCCCTCCCTCCCTCCCTGCTTTCAAGAAACATCTGAATTTGCTCACTGGCTTATGAGGAGTCGGAGTCAGTAATACTACCATTATACCTGATTAATAGTTATCATCCATATCCGTGCCCTGCTTGCCCCACCAGCTCAATAGATAACTCGAGCAATGATCAATCTATTTGTCCCAAGAAACTGGGAAATTGTTGTTTCTATTCTATGTTTGATGTTTTGTCTTATGTCTTTTATAGCAGGCTGTGTTTTTTTATTTAATTTTAGTTGTTAAGTCATAATTCTTGTTTATATGTTGGATTGTTTAAATTTTGTTAACATGAATGTATTGATGTTGTAGTCAGGCATTTAATGTTTGCCTTTTATGATTGGAATCCGCCCTGTCCCTCTGGGGAGATAGAGCAGAATATAAATAAATTATTATTATTATTAGATATTATCTATTTGCAGGATTGTTTTTTTAGATTTGCTTCTGGCTCAAAATGATTAATAAAATGTATAACTCATTTCATTGTCAGTAATTTTAGGTGTAATTTTAACATGTTGTCATTGAGAGATATACCTCTTTGAAATTGGGACCATCATTTTGAAACACCTGGTACTTTAAACATATTCAAAGAGGTAACTCCCTAGAAAAAAAAATCAAGGCAATAAAATAAATAGATGACCACATTAGTGGTGGATAGATTTTTGCAGGGCTGTTGATATCCAAGTAACTTGGAGGTTTCTCATTTATAGTGTCACCATGTCAAAATTGACTTGATGGCAATTAACAACTACAAAGGCTGGTCAGATTTCTGCACTGAATGGAAGCAGACATTAGAAACATTTTTTAAAACCCACTAGAATATATAAAGATGTGTCAAATGTATGTGAGAAGTATTATGAGCATGAAAGGATATTTTATCATATGTGATAGGCATGAGAAAAGCTAGAAAGTTTTGGGTTCAAATATATAACTAAATACAGAAAATTCTGGAGGTTATATTCAATTGACACCTGAATTTTTTCTCTTTGGACTGATGGATGAATAATTGAGAAGGAAGTATAGACGATTACAGTGGTATATGATCTCAGCAGCAAGATGGATATACATGCCGTGATGGAAGCCTACCACAATACCCTCTGGAGATGACAGCTGTTGCAATTGAGGGAATTGGTTGAAATGAACTATCAACTTTAACAAGAGAAAATAATTGGAATAATGTTTGAACAACTAGGAATTCCTAATTATCTTTTTGGAGACAGAAGAAAATGACATAATGTTGGATTTTTATGTTGCACACTCCTCATTGTTGTCTTCCCCTTGTGCTGAACTTCAGGTGTGGAGCCCCCCAAGACTGTGTCCCTTCCTACCAATGAGAACAGCTATACTCTGACAGGCCTGCAGCCAGGCACTGAATATTACATCACCCTCTATACCTTGTATGACGGCAAGGAAGTGGCCACTCCAGTTACCATCTCACAGACTGGTGAGTAAGAGATTTATGCCTAGTGCTATTCGCTGCAAGAAATGTGAAGATTTCTGTCACTGGGGGGAAATTTGGAACAAAACATTTTCCGATTTTTATTAAAGCTACTAAAAATACTTAGAAAAAAGATTAATAAAATATTTAAGATGAGATGTTTTTATATTTACTGCCCCTCTACAGCATTTCTAAAAGCTAGGCAGCGAGTAGACTTGTATAAGACTATGAACAGTAGCACATACCCTCACTATTCCTGGTTTTAGTTTCTTTTTCTCCATTCTTTTTTGTGTGAAAGGGTGATTTATGTCTGCTTGGCACTTTGGAGAATGAAAGAAGCCAAAAATAATTTTCTTTATTTTGCTAGTCTTTGTGGTTTTTTCTCTTTTTGTTGTTGTTGTTTTGCCTGCTTCTCATAAACTGTCTTGGCACTTTGAAGGGCTAGAGGAGCCAAAATAATTTGCTTTGCTAGCCTTGATTGCTTCTTGTTTTTCACTGTGTTTGGTTTTTGCCTGTTTTTCAGAAGCGAAGAGGTATTATATAGTACATATGAATCTTAAAGTTCAGAATGTTGTAGATCCATTTGTAACAATAACATTTTTAAAAGTAAGTAAAATTTGTAAATATTTTCTGAATCAACAATACTTCTAATTTGTCAATTGTGCATCTTTTAATCTAAGAGAAACAATACACAATGCAATTTGTGTTCTAAAGTAACAAAATGATGTAAAAAGAGTTAGTATTGCATTTGTTTTCAATTTTTGCAAAATTCTCATTTTTTTCTGAAACAAAACAGGAAAGACAATCTGTTTTCTTCCCCATTGATTCAAACTTTCTAGAAATATTACATCACTACTTTCCAGAAGTTTAACCCTTGTGTAAAGGGTGACCTTGTCTAGATAATGCATGCGCGTTTTTTTTATAACTGGAGAGATTGAAGGACGTAAGCTGAACAGATGTCAAGTTTAGAAAATTAGGGCATAGATGAATCCTATCCTCTTCTGAATCTTATAGGATTTTTGGTGAAGTGCTTTTCTTTAAGGCAAATTCACATTCTTGGAAACAAGTTGATTTTTCCAGCAGTGAATACCTGAACATTTTGAGATGAGTTGCTCCTCCCTTCCTGACTGGAAGGAATGATACAGACCTTTAAGAAGAGGCCTCTAGTGAGCGACTCCTGGTAAAGCCAGTCTTTATTCCTGCCTCGGAGCTCCCGGTGGCGCAATGAGTGAAACCCTTGTGCAGGCAGGACTGCTGACGGAGAGGTCAGCGGTTTGAATCCGGGGAGAGCAGGTTGAGCTCCTTCTGTAAGCTCCAACTCCCCATGCTGGGACATGAGAGAAGTCCCCCACAAGGATGGTAAAACATCAAACATCTGGGTGTCCTTGCAGGCAGTCAATTCTCTCACACTAGAAGCGACTTGCAGTTTCTCAAGTCGCTCTTGACACGAAAAGAAATTCCGCCTATATCTCACAACAACCACAGAAACAACTATAGCCCCATCCATATACATTGAACATTTAATGCAGTTTTAAACCAGTAGTGAAGAAAGTGGATTTGCCGTTCAGATCATTACATAGAAATTTTTTGGAACTAGTTTGAGGACAGATCGTGAATACACAAACCACAGAGTATTGATACACATCAAGGTCTTTCTTTCATGCTCTTTTGTGGGAGTTTATTGTCTTGCTGCCACAGTTTGAAGCTAGCTTTGAACTGCATCAAGTGTTCCGTATAGATGGGGCCTTAGTCTATAAAAACCTATGCTACCAACTTCATTTTCTAAATTATTTCCTAATAATAACTTGCATGCTCCTATTCCAGGCTAACATAATGTCTTTGAATTCATTTTCAGGAAAGTCAGAAATCAAATGTTCATTTCTTCAGCTCCCATTCTTTGCTGTTCTTTCTCAATTTCTCTCTCCATCTCAATATCTCTCTCTTTTTTCTTTTTATATATTATTTCTTTTTTTAAACTGTAATCTGCACTATTTAAAATGATGAGATAGATGGATGGATGGATGGATGGATGTCAAAGTTTCTCTCTATATATACTGTCCATGTTTATGTGTGTGCGCGCTTTGATATAGGCCTAAACACAAATACACTGTGTAAAGAAACCTCAGAATTAGCCTCCATCCTGACCAAACAAAAAATCAGTTTCCTTCCACCCACACATAAAGAGAATTTTGGGAGACATTTCCCTCATTGGCCCTCCAATTTTTTTTAATCTTTCTCTCACCTGGGATCTCCATACATTGCTTAAACCCCTCACAAAACCACCTTTTGAACCCTTACATATGCTTTCCAGCAAGGTTTTTTTCCTCATTGTATCCCTTATCTCAGGGAGCAAGTGTCTGAATTAACAGCTTCATTGATGGCCCTTTTCTGCTGCAGATTTGATATAGATTAAGTTTCTTTTTGTCTTTTTTGTCCAGTGTAAGCACACTATTCACAATTCACAACCTATCACTCTACCATCATATTGTCCATGTTCTGTTTATCCACTTTGAAAAC
Source organism: Anolis apletophallus (assembly GCA_030556195.1). Lineage (NCBI taxonomy): Eukaryota > Metazoa > Chordata > Lepidosauria > Squamata > Anolidae > Anolis > Anolis apletophallus. The sequence goes on along the minus strand of JARBWK010000001.1, from coordinate 38,984,415 downwards.
AGTGGCACAAGCTAGATGTTAGAAAGGCACTCAAGATATATATTATATACACCAAACCTCAGGTTGGTCAGAGAGTCTGTTCATACCTTTCCTGCCTACCAGGTTAGACGGAAAAATCCTCCTCCACCAAGTACACTGTGGCTTACATCTTCTTAGCCAATGAAACCCTTAGGGTTTCCCAAATCTCAAAATGTCACAACCAAATCGGCAGCCTCATCAGCATTAGAGGAAATCTGCAAATCTATAGCCTTTACTATTGCTAAACACAAAAAAATAGAAACCCCATATATACTCGAGTATAAGCCGACCCGAATATAAGCCGAGGCACCTAATTTTACCACAAAAACTGTGGAAACTTATTGATTCAAGTATAAGCCTAGGGTAGGAAATGCAGCAGCAACTGGTAAATTTAAAACTAAAAATAAAAACCAATAAAATTACATTAATTGAGGCATGAAGCTTCTCCTCTCCACTCGGCACAGCAACCCAGGTGGGTTGCTGTGCCAAGAGGAGAGACCGCACACCTCCTCTCCTCCTTGAGTATAAGCCGAGGGGGGCTTTTTTGGTATAAAAATGTGCTGAAAAACTAGGCTTATATTCAAGTATATACAGTAAATGTGTTTCAGCAAAAATCTCTTTTGACCACAGGGTTCTAAAACAAGTCCTTACAACATAATGTTTTCACTTACTACCTTTTCACCCAGTTCATGTTTTTCTGCTAGTGGTTCTCAACCTGTGGGTCCCCAGGTGTTTTGGCCTTCAACTCCCAAAAATCCTAACAGCTGGTAAACTGGCTTGGATTTCTGGGACTTGTAGGCCAAAACACCTGGGGACCACAGGTTGAGAACCGTTGTGCTAGAGTAAGACTCCTTCTCTTCAGCTAGAATGGACCATCATGTTTAAATCCTCCAATATGCCAGTTTTTGAGTGTTTTCCCCCTTCCCCCGTGGGCCAGAGTTCAATACCCTGCCATGCTTTCCATCAATTAAACCAGTATACTCAAAGTGGTGTCCATGGGAAAGTGCCAGGCTGTAAACCATCAGTAGCTTAGTCGTATGATATTTTCCAGGAAAGGAAGTTGTAGCCAATGGGCACAAATGTGATACCGGTCTCTGGCCTTTGTGACCAGGAACCACTTGACCAGGGACCACTTTCCAACATTAGTACCAAAAGGGGCGGGACTGGTCAGCTCTGTGGAGCAGAAATAAAATAAATAAAAATATAATAAATAAAAAGGAAATAAGTGGGGAGATAGCCTAAGAAGCATGTCCTTGCTTTTGCAACCCTTTCCCTGAACTATAGCTGATTCTGTTACTTGGCATCCCCAGGACTGGTATCTTTGCTCCCCTTATTAGGCTCACTTTGTGCTGCCATTTGTTTTCCAGAGGTGGGAACTGTGGGCAGTGTCTCTGACTTAAGGATCCTTGAGACCTCAGGAAACAGAGTCCAATTGGCATGGACAGGTGTTCCAGGAGCCACAGGGTATAAGATTGTGCTACGCAATACCCAGGGTGAGTACCTGAAAGTGAGAAAACAAGTGTTTGGAGCTAGCTTAAGTATGTGGGCCAGATGAAATCCAGATGCATTCACAGTTATTAGAGTCTAAGATATGAGAAAATATCCATGTAGGAAAAATGAAGCCTTGTACATTGACAATAAATAGCACTGCCATACCCAGATATAATTAATCAGTTGGCTCTAGAAATTCTATGGTATTTCTAGGCTGAGCTGTACTCCTCAGATGCACAATATAAGAACTAGGAACTTTCCCTTTTAAAAATGGAAGATTCTTGATTGTATACCCTCAAAATAAAACCAAAAGCAACAGCAACAATAACACAAATGTCTTACCTACCTCTCCTCACAACTCAAGGCAGGGTACAACACAGTCAAAACACATCGACATCAAATACATATAACAAATACATATATTAAGATGCACCACTATAAAATAAATGCATCAAAACACATGGTAAAAAGATCAAAATGCAGCTTTAATAGAATGCAGATCCAAAACTTATGGTTCAAAGATAACTAAGTAGGCCTGTCAGCTCATTCTGACAGCTCATTTAGCTGTCAGAGCTCTTCCAGTAGGTCACTCCATCGTCTTGGGGCAGCTGATGAATAGTAATAATTATTTTAAATCTTTATTTATATCCTGCTTTTCTCCCACACGGGCCCCAAAGCAGCTTGCAAAATACTAAAATCATGTAAATAACAATCCAATTACATTGATTATAGGTATAAGCATAAAAATTAAACAATAATATACATTCACATTCTTGTTGCATCATGTCAAATCATATTGCACTTTATTTCAGTCCATAAACATTATGGTGTTTCTTATCACTCCAGCTTAGTTCTCATCCAGGTCCTCTGGGTAATGGTTGCCAGTCACTTTTGGGCTGGTTGAAGTAAATGCTTCCCAGCGGACCTTAGTGTCCTAAGGGGCAGATTATATGGAAGAGGGCAATCCTTTAGGTAATAACCTACTTACAACCTTGTGCGTGCACATATAATTCCTAGGGTTTCTGTTACAGATGGCACAGAGAAGGTTCGACGTATCCCAGGCTCCCAGACAACTGAGGACCTACTTGATCTGAGAGAGGATGTCTCCTATGTGGTGCGTGTCTCAGCTCTTATTGGCAGTCGTGAGGGCAGTGCTGTTCCTCTCACCATTCGAATCCGTAAGTGTCAACTGGGCAGGTTAATCTGTAGCAGCATTATTATTGCCATTTATTTATGCATTAATGTTGCATTTATATTCCTGTACATCTCTTTAGGCTTAATATTACTTTAAATAGGTAGAGCTGAGACAAAGTCAGTAAACTGAGCAAATGAGTTTGATGTTTGGCAATTCAATCAAGCTGTATTGTGAATCAAAAGAGAATAAAATTTACTTCTGATCATAGCTTCTTTTTGATTGGAGGATTTTGGGAATTATATTCTCAAAAGTATTTTTTTCTCTGGGTCATAACAATTTCAGATAGGGAGTAGGGATGAAGAAAGTGGAATTCCTTTTATCAGGGCATTATTTATTTTGTTTACAGTGTCTTCTTCTTGCAGTCCCTGACCAGCTCCTCTGCTGGAGCAAAGCAAATTATTACTTAACCAGGGGTTTAAATAACTTATTAACTATTATTAATTAATTATCACATTAATTAGATTTGCCTGTTTAAATTACATTGGGTTTCCTTCAACTGGGGCTTCCTAGCTGGTATCTATGTCTTATTCTGGCTTTATATCCCTGCTCTTAATCTCATTTTCTTATTGTGTCTTAATATTAATTTTTTCTCATTTTGAACAATAATCCGCATAGGCTTTTAATGAAACGGAGGAAAGAAATTTTAAGTTAACATGAAGCAATCTAAATGAATGGAAATGAAGAAAAATCTTGTTTTAAGTAAAAATTGAAACTAAGTTAATAGAGTATACTGTTCATTGGCAGTCCGTTTCCTTTAAAATATATTTTGATACTTCTAAGATGTATTTCTGTAAATTTTGGCAGAAGCACTCAGGAGACACCCTTCCATGATGAAACTTGACTTTTTTCCTCTGTTCAGAAGTATTCAGGGCTTTCTTGCAATCTTTCTAGGCTTTTGACATAATTATGTGGCTTTCCTTCCTTCCTTCCTTTTGGCAGGCCCATCAGTCATAGGCAGCGTGTCTAACTTGCGCATGGTTCCAGGGGGACCAGGTCGTGTCCGACTGCTGTGGACCCCCATTCCCAGGGCCACTGGTTACAGAATAGTGATTGTCAACACTCAGGGTAAGGATTCTTGTTTGTGCATGTGGGTTTGTGGTTTTCAGGAATAAAATAATAGATTATTTAGAAAAATACTGTAATTTGCTTCAACTAATTGTTGGACTTTTAAAGGAGTGTTATATCTGAAATTGCATTTAAACAGTTTAAAACTATGCAGTGATTTTATATATATAGTGTCTGTTCTGACACACACACAGACAAATAATTGTTGAAGTAAGTCAAATACCAGGGGAATAATATTTCACATCCCAAAGTGCCACTTATATTAAATGCCCAGTTCTGAATGACTTTAAGGTGGACCTCCAAAACATGTGGCACCGCTCCGATACTGAGATCTTATGTTGTCTTATGAAATTAACCCCTAAACCTGTCCCAGTTACAAATAGACAGGCAGTAGAATTCCTTTACAGATGTATGATGAACTGTTGGTAAGTCACCACACTAGGGAGTCGAAATGAAACATTTTCAGCACCTACCGACACTTGTAAACCAGCCTTATGTGCAGGCCCAGCTAGAGAATAAAGCTATAGCCCCATCTGAAGATTAGCAATATCTGGACCAGTATGATCCTGTCTACACTGCCATATAATTATACTGTATTGTCTGAGGTTATATTGACCACATAATGCAATTTCAAACTGCATTATATGGCAGTGTAGATGGGGCCTGTGACAGCTATTTCACTTGTAATGTTTCATATTTATGAACATGAATGAAAATGGACGAGTCTTGTGGGGAAAAGTACTGAGAATAGGCAGGAATGTTCTAATGTTTTAAAAATCATACCAGTATAAAACAATCCAGATGTTTGAGGTGTAGAAGTTTTTTTTTAACATCTAACTAATCTAAAGAGACAAGGATATTGTATACTAATTAAGTAAAGTTACGAGATTTATTTTGTTTCTTTTGCACACTTCTCCAGATGGCTCTGAGATGATCAGACAAATCTCTGGTGACCAAAATTCTTTGGATCTACAAGATCTGAAGGATGGCATTGTTTACTCGATACGAATGACAACACTATCAGGCAGCCAAGAGAGCACCCCTGCCACCATCCGTTTCCAAGTGGGTATGTTCTTTTTGAGGGCCAAGGCCACTCTTTCCTTCCTGATCTTTTGGGCTAGGTCAAAAGTATCTCTATCCTTGTCATTTTTACTCTTTGCTACCATTCTGTTTAATCCACTGTTGAATTTTTCGACATGTGTTTTTTCCTGCCCATGTGGAGAGCATTGAGATGGGGGAGGAAAATAAACTCAGCTGGTGACTTTAGACAGGTCAATATATCTCAACTTTAGCACTCCATCTAGTGTGCAAGCAATCCACACCTTAGATTCATTATCTAGAAAGATTTTAAATGAAAAACCCAGGTTTCCAGAGGTAGTACATATGAGCACTGCCCTGCTCGGTTCAATGCAATACCAGTGCTTTATGATGAAAATGATTTCTTTGTTTTAAAACATTTTTATGATCTTCACTCCCAATATCACCCTTTATAGAGCCTCCATCTGTCGGCAACATCACCAATGTGGAGGCAACTGCAGTAGGACCCAGTCAATTGCGAGTGACGTGGAATCCAGTTACTGGAGCAACAGGCTATAAAGTGACATGGCGAACGAGAGATGGTACGACTTTGGTTTGGCACAAAAATAATGTATTTTGACTCTGAAATTTAACAAAACTTTAGCTTGGATTTTTATTTTGTTGAAAAATGAGAGTACTAGTGAGCGACACAGCTCTGACCTCATAAAGAGTGTGTGTGCATACTATACATACTATAATCAATGACCTGATTATAGTATGTGACAATCACTGGAACACTATAGATGAAATAATATTTTGTATAATTGTTGTTATAGTGACCAGCAGGTCTTGTGACCCTGAAAATATTGAAATGTCAATAGCAAAACAGCAACAATAGCAGCAAAAGATTAGCTGGGTGAGAAAGCCAGACCATTTTTGTGTTTCACAGTAGTAGCTATCATTTAGATACCTGTGGCCTTAAGATGCCCTTTTTATAAGGTTCTCTCTGAGAATTTCCTTTGAAGATGGTCAAAGCCTTGTAATTTATGCAGCATCTGAAACCTGCTTTCAGAAAGAGTTTACTAAGATGGTGTAAAACGGGTATGGGGCATCTTTAGTCTTCTAGATGTTTTACACTTAGTTGTCATGAATACTAGACTACTGTGGCCAATGATATAGAATTACAGGAACTGCAGTCTGAAACACCTGAAGGACAAAAGCTTCTTCATGTAGATTATAGTTTTAGTTATAATTTGGAAAAGCCAAACTAGTTGCCCATGACAAAGTGTCAATAATACAAAATCTTGGGTCTGTAAGCAATCTTTTTCTTGTTAGGCTACCATTACCCAATTCTTTATTTACATGTAGGAGCAGATTAGTGGAGAGAGCCCACCTGTATGTATTAATTTAAATTACAGAATAATAGACAAAGTGTTGGATATTCCATTATATATATATATTCCTCTGCCTTCCCAATATGATGAAATACAATCTGTATCATTTCCCATCAATGGCACAGCACAATGGGTTGGAGAAGGCTATTCTAGAAGGACAGTCCTCCTCCCTCTTAGAGAAGAACAGCTCACCTTTAGCTTGAAATCAATGTATATCATTTGCATTCGACTTCTTTCTCTCATAGGTTGTGCAATAGGTGTTTTGAAATATTCTGTGTTCTTAAAGTGTAATTGATATCCCTCCTTTTTCATAATCTACTAGCCGTCCCCTGCCACAGTCTGCGTATATGTGTTATGTGTGTGTGTGTGTATGTGATTTTGCACATGTGTTGTGATGGGTTTTTTTTTGCTTTTGAAATCTCTTCTGCTGTATTTTTCAGTGTTTTTATGAGTGATGGTCACTCATTGGCCTGATAGGTGTATTGTGTCCAAATTTGGTGTCAATTTGTCCAGTGGTTTTTGAGTTATGTTAATCCCACAAACTAACATTACATTTTTATTTATATAGATCTGAATCCTTTTCCAAGCAGTTAGTAACTAAGCAAAATCTATTCTTTGCTTCCTACTCATAAAGCTCCAGTCAAAGAACTTAAGGTTATATGTAGTTTAGTTTGTCTTTATCTTTTAGAAAAGCATGACCTTTTAGAGATCATAACCTTTTAGAGAAGAGCCAAAAACCTGCTTGAATATAATCTTCTCAAGTGGTATACAACCAAATATAAATATGCAAGGCAATTGGCTTCAGCTCTTAGAGTAATGCCACTGCATAAATATAGCAGTTCTTTGGAAGTGTTTTAGTGCCCAAAAATATATCTACTCTCCCATAAAAAATTGTTTTATATTATGCACTTAAGAGACAAAATAAAGTAGACTTTGGTAAACATAACATATTTGGTTTACTCCCAACCTTCATGTTTTCAGCATGTGTTCAGTTCATTCACAATTTATCAGTCAGTTACAGATATGCTTCAGATTGGTTCCGTACCATCCAGTCAGAATATCTCTCTTACAGTAAACAGCAGGCAAGTGTTTGCAAGCCTGCAATCTGAGCAGTCCCAAAGTTCACTCTTCTCAGGAAAACATAGAGCAAATAAAGAAAGCTGAATATCAGATAAAACATACAATAAGTAAGACACAGGATTACAGATAAACAAATTACTAGAGGAGGCTTGAAGAAGATTGTAATTTCCAACATTATCTCTAGGTGAAATCTAGATACAGTGTTCCCTCATTTATTGCTGGGGTTACATTCCAGGACCTCCCGCAATAAGTGAAAAACCACGATGTCGGGGCGCTCTATTTATTTTAATATTTATACATTATTTTAGTAGTTATACACTATTTTAAATCTTTATAAACTTAAAATAAAGTGTAGGAAAGGCCCTTCAAGGCTGGAGGGAGGGAGGGAGGACTGAGAAGGGAAAAGGTTTTGTAGAGTGGTGGCGGCCAAACCCCCACAAAACAGTGAAAATACCATAATATATATTTTAGATTAATATTTTTTGAAATCCGCAAAACGGCAAGTCCACAATAAGTAAACCATGAAGTAGCAAGGGAACACTGTAAAAACTAATTATAATATGTAGTGTAATTTCAGACAGTATTTTATTATTTAAAACATTTATATTCTGCCCTTCTCACCCTTCAGGGGACTCAGGGTGGAGCACAACATATATATGGCAAACATTCAATGTCGGGACATAAAACCATAAATATATACAAACATTAAAATCACTTATATGCCCTCAGAAGCACTTTAACTACCTGTTGGGTTGATCTCCCTCCTGCTAGATACATCCTACCTCTGTTCACATCCGGTGTTTATTTATTTTAAATTTTAATATACAGTATTACATCTGGCCCGGCCATTATGATTTTAAACTTTGTATGTTATATTGATTGTATTGTCTTATTATTTGCTGCTGTGTTGTTTTACTGTTGTGTTATTGAGCTTGGCCTCATGTAAGCCACCCCGAGTCCCTTCGGGGAGATGGTGGTGGGGTATAAATAAAGTTTTTATCCACTTTAAAATCGGTTGCTTAAAAACCATCTCAGGACTTGGTATGGCTTGGTTCAATATTTTATCACCCAGAGCCTTATTCTGTCAGCAGTCATTGTGTTAAAATCTCTGAGATGATTTTTGTCAGCTAGCAGGACAACAGCTTTAACATTTTAAATACACAGTTCAATGCCCTTGAATTAGAAAAGTGAAATGCAAGATCTGAAAGCTGACATTCATGATATCTAAAGGGTAACCTCCAAGTCATCCTGACCACATCCTATAACCCAGTGAGAAATCTTTCTCTGTGTCCTGATGTAGGCCATAGGGTGAAGGAGAGGAGATACCAATTCACCACATGTTTTCCTTCCTAATTATTCCTCTCCCCATTTCTTTTTCTGAAGATTCGCTTATTCACAATCATTGACATGATGTACTATAACATGTGCTTCCAATGTCCTGTGTTACAATATGTGTTCCTCAAATGTAACTAATGAAATCTATGGAACAGTAAGCTAATTACCGGTCATACACCCACATTTTGTGGTAATTTGACTCATAATGTATTGTTGAGTCTATGAGCAATATGATTCATCTGTTCCCCAGCAGAGAAAACATTGTGGTCTGGAAAAAGTAGTTGTACTTCCATTCCCTGGGGACATGGCATGCAAGCATACTCCTCCCCTAAATGCTCACCCGTTTTTTATTCACATGTCTTCTCCCTTCAGTATTTTTCTGGTTTGCCATTTGCATTTCTTGGGACAAAAATGTCTTCTCCCCATTTCCCCAGCCCAGTGCTTTTCAAACTGTGTGTTGCGACACATTCATGTGTTGGCTGTAGTGTGTAGGTGTGTCACACAAAAGTAACAAGAAATCTATGTGAAATAAGCAATAAATCATGTATTTTTAAAAAATAAATGAAGGGTTTTCATGAGACATTTATGTATGTATCTGTATCTCTTATACGGTTTAACCTCTGGTTTGCTAATAAAACTGAATTACTGTTTCGCAAAATAATGTATGTCTTAAAAGTGTGTCACCAACATGAAATATTTGAAAAGCTCTGCTCCAGGCAGACTCGGTCTTGTAAAATATGTTGTTGCTCTTGTGGAAGTCTGTGTCTTAGAATAATACAATCATTTATATGGCATAGAGTTAACTTGTAGTATGTATGGAGGCAATTACTTGATTGAAGATACAGCTTATGGACTCTCACTTGATGTCTGAAGTAAAAAAGAGCTATGCAAAGCTGTTCTCTGGTAGCTCTAAACTGTAAAATGCTTTGCTGTCATTGCTCTTTTTGTTTTCAACTCCGCTTTTGAAATCTACTGTTTCCCATTTGCTGTATTGATTCCCAACCCCTCCACCCTCAGGTCAAGAGATCTATCGAGTCCGTCCTGCTGATGTCAACTCCTACACTATTGAGGGCCTGATGCCTGGGGTGGTCTATATTGTTGGGGTCTCAGCCTTGGTTGGCAGCAGGGAAGGGAATCCAGTCACCACCACAGCTGCAACAGGTGAGACCAGATCTAACTACTAGGCACGAATTATCTCCACTGTAAAACCATCTTGACAACAAGGTCTTTTTATTACCTTTGCATTGCAGCTTCTGCTCAAGTTGGTATGGTCACCAGCCTTAGAGTCCTTGAGTCCCAAAACAATGTGGTACGAGTCACGTGGGTCGGTGTGCCTGGAGTTACAGCATACAGAGTGGTTTGGAGCCGGCGTGATGGTAAAGTTGCGCCATCTTTCTATGAACATTGAATTATGTTGCTGGAAAACCCCTGTGATTGCGGTAGAATATTCTCTTTGCAACCCCGCCCCCCAGAAATGTATAGAATATGCTAAGAGGGTGATTTTTGTGTAACTAGTAAAATTATCAAAATGCCTGGGTAAGTTTGACACACACTTTTAGGTTTCCGCAATCTGCAGTTTCCGAAGTAAGACTTTTAGCAGATGCCTAGAGAAGATGCTGTTTGTTAAGATTGGGGTTTTGGCAATGTCTAAGTCCTAGCAAAGAATAATAGATGCAGGATAGTTCTCATGAGGATGTTCATTAGACCTAATAATACAAAAAAGTATTATTTTAGGGATGGAATCATATGACTTCTAGGATGCTTTGTCGTCCTCTTCCTCCTTCAAGAGGAGAAATTTAGACTCATAGTTGGAAGGGATTGCAAGCAGGGCCATAGGATTCTAACCCTAACCCTAACCCCCCCCCCCAAAAGGTTCTAACCCCTCCCCCAAAACATGGTTTACTCAAGAATTTTAACTGATTAACCAAGTTATGAGTAAAGCAGGTTTCTTTTTTAACCTGACACATTTCAGAATAGGGCTAAACTTTTATTCCAACCCCATGACATGCAGAAGTATACAAGTAAAGTACTCCTGACAGAGGGCCATTCCACCATTTAAAGACCTCTGAGGGCGCATTCAGACAGCTCGCAAATTGCACCAACTCCCACGTTTTTACCTGAGGCATCCAAATGACGCCTCAGGTAAAAGCGAATTAATTCGGCACAAAACAAGAAAATCCTGCTTTGTGCCAAATGAATTTGATACCTGGAAAGGCCCGTGTCTTTCAGAAGATCAACATGAACAGTTTTTCTCTGTACCTTGGGGTATGTCTTTTTCCCCCTGTTTTAGGCATTTTTTAAAAACTTGGAAGGTAACAATCTCTTCCTTTGAAGGTGGTCCTGAAAACAGCCAGATGGTCTCAGGAAACACAAATTCTTTTGACCTTGTGAACCTGGAAGGAGGAGTTAGCTACACAGTGAAGGTCACGGCATTGATTGGCAACCGTGAAGGGGACCCTGTCTCCATCATTGTCACCACACGTAAGATCAATATATTTGTGTCTATCATGTGTCACATCTATATCCCACTCCTTTTTCAAGGAGTCCTGGGTGGTTTTTCAACCTCAATACAGGTCTGTGAGCTAGCATGGGTGAAGATGAAGAGATTATAAACATTATTTCTGTGGCCTACAATTTTCAAATGCTGGCTAAGGGGTTTTGAGTGTAATCATTATAAATAAACAGTATTTTTTGAGCTTTGACAGCCTGAAAGGTGATGGTTTTCCCAAGGCTACCAGTCAGTGTCTTAGACAAGTGAACTGAGCTTTGAACGTATACTTCTGGCTCTTTTTTGGGGCATTTGGTTTCTTGAATTGGGAAGGTGGATATTAAGTGGTTTATCACTATGTGATAGAAATTGTGAAAATGGCAGTGTGAAATAGTTGCAGTTTGCATTAATGAAAGGTTTACTGGCATTAAAGGAGCCCCTTGTGGCGCAGTGGGTTAAACATCTCTTCAGATGCCAAGATTGTCAAAGAGATAGATCACAGATTAGCAAAGGCATATAGTGCATTTGGAAGGCTTCACAAAAGAGTCTGGAGCAACAAGAACCTGAGGCAAAGTACCAAAATCAGTGTGTACAGAGCTATCATACTGTCTATCCTCCTCTATGGGTCTGAAACATGGGTCACCTATCGCCAACACATACGACTCCTCGAACGCTTTCATCAGCGCTGTCTTCGCACAATCCTAAATATACACTGGACTATGTGATGAATGTTGCTGTCCTTGAGCAAGCAGGGATCACCAGCATTGAGGCCATGAGAACACAGCTGCGCTGGGCAGGACACGTCTCTAGGATGGAGGACCACCGCCTTCCAAAGATACTACTCTATGGTGAACTCGCCACGGGTCAGCGCAAGAGAGGTGCCCCCAAAAAGAGATATAAGGACTCCCTGAAACAACATCTCAGGCTCGGCCAGATTGATCACCAACAATGGTCCACCCTGGCCTCACATCGGGAGGCATGAAGATGCACTATCCACAATGCTGCAGCCTCTTTCGAGGAGACACGCTGAATGAGTCTCGAAGAGAAACGACAACGCAGAAAGAACCGCAACTTGAAAACAACATCACCCAAGGAGACTTTCTGCTGTGCTTTCTGCAACCGAACTTGCCTATCTCAGATTGGCCTTTTTAGTCATCAACGCGCTTGTAAAAAGCGTGGGATGAGTCCTTCCTGAATCTTCGTTCGCGAAGTAATGCCGAGAGAGACTGGCATTAAAGGAGCCCCTTGTGGCGCAGTGGTTAATCCGCTGAGCTGCTGAACTTGATGACCAAAAGGTCAGCGGTTTGAATTCAGGGAGCAGGACAAGCTTCCGCTGTTAGCCCCAACTTCTGCCAACCTAGCTATTTGAAAACATGCAGATGTGAGTAGATCAATAGCTACTGCTTCGGTGGGAAGGTAATGGTGTTCCATGCAGTCATCCCAACCACATGACCTTGGAGGCATCTACAGACATCTTTGGCTTAGAAATGGAGAAGAGCACCACCCTTTAGAGTTTGACACGACTAGACTTAATGTCAAGGGGAAACCTTTACCTACCTTACTTTCGTAGATGAAATCTCTAAAGTATTAAGGATACAGGAATGGTCTTGACTTGCTTTATGGGATGAATCTAGATGTCTCCTTAGTCACCCTCAGTAAAGTCCATGCCCCTCATCCAGGTTGATTCATAGAAATAGTTACTCCTGCAGTGCCTTCTCCTACTGAGCTATGAGCAGAGATCCTGTGCTCTTGTTCTTTGCTAATACTCCCAGCTTTCCTTTTAGCAACAGTCCCAGTTCAGCCAGTTGGGAATCTACGTGTGACTGACTCCTCAGAAAGGCGTATCCGACTAGAATGGAGCCCAGCACCTGGTAGCACAGGCTATCGGCTCACCTGGAGGCTAGCTGGTGGTGAGTATCTCTCAAACCTTCTCCTTGTATTTCTCTTTCATCAACAACAGAGAAGATTAACTTCTTATCCACATGATGCAGGTGGACCAGAGAGTAGCCAGCTACTGCCAGCCAACATCAACACCTATGACATTGAAGACTTGCAGCCAGGAGGGCGATACGAAATCCGCATCACAAGCTTGACAGGAAACAGGGAGAGTGAAGCTGTGGCTATTGTTGCCAACACAGGTACTTTAGTCAAAGCTCCTTATCTAAGGTGGGCCTGGTTTTCCCAAACATAACACCCAATGGGATTGAAGTCCCTTGAATGTCAGCTGTTCGTGCAGAGAATATGTTTTATTAAGCCCATCAGAAACCAGCACTCTTATTGTTTCTACTGGTATCATCCAATGGACCATTAGGTTTACTCTACCTTGGTTCTATATGAATGTTAAGAGCCAGTTCAAACATACATATTCTGCTTACATGGTTATATATCCTTTCTGTCCTTTTCACATCTACACACACACACACACACACACACACCCAGATATGGTGGTTTTCTTTTCAGCTTCCCCTAACATACACATTTGTATGCATGTTTTGTATGGTAAACAATAAGACAAGTGAATTTTTATTTGGGAATAGAAATTAGTTAAGCTTCATCCAGATGTTTGACATAAAAATGTAAAAATATTTATCAGCGATGCTTGAATTTGCCTCAAAGTAAGATCTGCTTGGTGCAAAGATGCCACCTACTGGTAAGAGCATCAAACTGCATTTCCTGGGACCTGAAAGCCTTAGTATAGTGTTTTGTTGGTGTTCTTGTCCCCGGTTGTATGCTTAACCACCAGAGAGGTAAATTAGAATAATTGTAATTTAATCTATCATGTGGTAGTAACATTATATTCCTATGATGTTACCACATATATTCCTATGGCATCCCCCTTCAATTTTCCCCATATGTTTTTCAGCTGCATTTTAAAATAATTTTACATCTATATTTACAATTACATGTTATCTGTGTATCCCTAGCATTGTTTACATATACTTATTTATTGTACATATGTCTGGGTTGCATTTACAGAATATAGAGCTCAAGTTGTGATATATGACTGCAATAAGGCACAAGAGGCCAATTGTGTATTTGTTGCTGTTGTTCTGCTCACAGTTGTATCTTTGTAATTTAAAAAATCTCGCTTGTACTTTGATAACAGTCTTTGTAACATGTGCTAATTATCCCCACACAACATTAGCTAGTAAATACTTTCCAGGAGAGGATAGATCCCACATACTGTAATGACTGGCAGTGGTCATGGTTGCTTCTTGAAATGGAGGCAGAGTTTGGTCTTCAGTCTCAAGGAACAAAAGATCAATCTCATCTTTACCTCTTCCTTCCCAGGTGCCACAGGCCGTGTATCCAATTTCAGGTCGACAGACACCCAAAAGGATTCTGTGACCTTGTCTTGGACTCCAGTTCCTGGGGTCTCTGGGTATCTCCTCACATGGAAGTCTCTAAGAGGTAATGGATCTATAGCCAATGCAGAAGGAGTAAGTTGGAATGTTGAAGATTTGGGAAGTATTGTGGACATGCCATAGACCAGGGGTGCTCACACTTTTTCAGCATGGGAGCTACTGATTAAAAAACCAAGTCCCAAAGATCACCTGCCCAGAAATGTAAAACGTATAACTATTTTCTTATTTATTTATTTATATTTATTATTCATTTTTATGTACCGCTCCTTCCAGCGGGCTCGGGGCAGTTTACATAAAATGAAGTTATAAAACATCAACATTTCAATTTAATAACAATATAAAACAGAGCATAAAAATACATCCAACCACCCTATTTCTCCCACACTGCCATATTACCACACATATTATCAACCAGAAAATAAGAAGAGAGGCTTTTGAACTGCAAGGCCATTTAATACTCAGCAAGTTAAACAAAGGGGCATGCAAAAATACATCCAACCACCCAATTTCTCCCACATTTCCATATTCCCCAACATATATTTCTCAAGGAACAAAGCAAACAGAGAGGCTTTGGAGCTAAAAGGCCATTTTTAAACATTAAAAATAAACAAACAGACATGCCACAGAGCAATCAAGCACCCATCCCAAAGTAAAAAGACCGACCTTTGAGATGCAGTAAGAAAATGACCCCAAAGCGTCCTTCTTCTCCTCCACTGTCGTTGCTCCTATTTCCACGCCGCCAGCATGCGTGCCGCCTCCAAGAACTCACAAGAAGTCCGAGAGGCAGAATGGGTGCTTCTGCGCATGCGCACGGGGCCAGCCACGCATCGCGTCCATCCAGGCCCGCCCCCTTTGGTCTCCTACGACTCTGAGTGGCTGGAGAAGGACGGAGGGAGGAGGAGGAATCCAAAAGAGAGGGCCCATTCTGCCTCTTGGACTCTGGAGCTTTTGGAGGCGGCGGGCGAGCAGGGAACGGGGAGGAGCAACGACGGAGGACTTCTTTGCAGCATGCAGGGGCACGTGAAGAGGACCAACAGCAAAAAACCTGGTCAGGGGCCTGAAGATCACCAGGATGAGGCCCAAAGATCACCCTAGTGATCCCGATCACCATTCTGAGCACCCCTGCCATAGACCTTTGAGGCCTAGCTTTTGTGCAGATGAAGACAGGAATGAGGAAATGCAGTCTTCACTTAACAGGGACAATCCCCATTTTATTTATAGATTCAAATTTTATGCTGCTTTTCTCTCAGAGTGGGACCCAGGGCAGCTGCCAAAAAGAATCGGTTTTTTAAAAGCCTTCACAATATAATTTAAAACTATTAAAATCACCTCATTTTGTTTGCCAACATTGTATTTATAAGTTAGCTGTCCATGTTGCACAGGGCAGCATACATAGTTCCCCTTCCTATCACCACCATGATATCCTAACAATAACCCATTCAGTAGATTAGGCTGGACGATATTGACTAGGCCAAAGACACCCAAGGAGTTTTCCCATGGAAGAGTGAGGAGTTGAATAATACAATAATAGAATTGGAAGAGACCACATGGGCTATCAATTCCAACGTCTTGCCATGCAGGAAAAGCACAATCCAAGCAACCTCGACAGATGACCATCCAGCCTCTGTTTAAAAGCTTCCAAGGAAGGAGCTTTCACCACACTCCAAGGCAGAGAGTTTCACTGCTGAACAGCTCTTACAGTCAGGAAGTTCTTCCTAATGTTCAGGTGGAATTCCCCTTCCTGTAATTTGCTCTGAGTCCTAGTCTCCAGGGCAGCAGAAAACAAGCTTGCTCACTCTTCCTTATGACATCCTTTGACATAGTCAAAGATCAAGTTTAATTCTCTTAGCATTTAACCATGATAGCTGTATGTGTTGCTCAGCAAGCAGAATTAATATTTGCTGTGCTGGTATGACCTCTGCTGTTTGACAAGAACAGTTGGGTGATGCTGCACCCTATATGGCATATCTCTGGTCACCACACAGCTTGTGACTTCCGCTAGGTTTGAGATGTGGTGCAGAGTGGGCTTCAGTATCTGCACTGGATCTCTCTCTCTCTCTCTCTCTCTCTCTCTCTCTCTCTCTCTCTCTCTCTCTCTCTCTAAAATTACTTTTGTAAGTGCCATTCATATTTCTCCTATGTTTCAGATGGAAGAGAGGCACAAAGGACACTTCCAGGGACAGCAACATCCCACCAAGTGTCTGGGCTGCGTCTTGGTGAGAGATACACCTTTACTATCCGCCCGCTGTTTGGGAGCGTTACAGGTGCTGAAGCTTCTCTTACTGACCGCACAGGTGAGGTTTTGCTTGTGAGAAGGATATATGAGGTCTCTCTTCTTTTAGTGCGCAGGGTCTCTACATATCATCACCCATATGAGTTATCTTGGCCATGGGATGTGTAGCATAGGTGGACTGGAACTGCTTTTTTCCCCACTTTCCTGACCCATTGCCAAGGATATCATGTAGAGCTACCTTGTGTTCAGTTTTGCTCAGAATAGTTTCTGCTAAACATTGTCTTTCCAAACTCTGAATCAGATCTATTTGGGCTTAACAGCAGAACTAGGCACACATACCAGTTGGATTTTTCATCATGTATCTGTCTGTATTTGAAGCTGACTGGAGGGTATGTATTTTGTGTTGTGTCACCTGCATTATGCAGGCAATTCCAATTCATTTTGATTCTTTCTGCAGTTTGCCGAGACGGCCGCAGTGACATCGTTTTTCTTGTACATGCAACTCGAGACAATGCCTACAATGCAGAGGCTGTGCGAAGTTTCCTCTCCAACACTGTCTCTGCAATGGGCCAACTGGGCCCTGGGGGCAGCCAGGTAAGAAGTGGCCTTTGGAGTCTGCCCTAATTTGCAAGTGCTGTGTGCATGGCTGCAAAGAATACTAAAGATGCTCATTTTGGCAAGCCATCATGGTGAAATTTCTTGCATCTTATTCCTTGTAATATTCACAATACTTGTGTAAAACCTGGTTTTATTTGGCTTATAGTAGTGGGGTCAAAAATATATGAAATGGCAGGGGAAACTACTGTGAAATGATTTCTATTTTGTGTTCCTTCTGTGTTGTTCTGCTTCAAATGCTGACCCGATTGTGCCATGTGCCGATTAAATCCTGTATCTGAGTTTCTAATTGTCAGCGAAATGAAGTCTTTATTTCACATATTTCCTGTCTTGCTTCTCTACTTCCTCAGATGTACCTTCCTTTTTCTAATAGCAAATTTACCGTGTTTCTCCAGGTAGGCATTGTGCTTTACAGCTACAGAGCCCTCCCACTTCTTCTGCTCAACCGCTCTAGTGACTTAGAAACTGTCCTGCAGAATATCCGCTCTTTCCGCTACGAGGAACCAAGTGGCAATAATATTGGTAAGATGACACTGAACATAGAGACAGTGGTTAAATTTGAGAAATAAAAAGAGAAAATGTTGTTTGTGTTGTAAGAATATGGAATGTGTTCTCCCATTGAAATCCTTCATGTGTACATGGAGCTGGGCAGGCACACTTACTCACTTTGAGTAAGGCTCAAAGTGAGCAATAGGCAAGTTCACAAAGGCTGTTGCTACTGCTTGTGTAATAACCCTCTTCACTTTTTGTCCATGTTTCTGTTTCTCTTCATTGTGCCTTTGTACTTTATTTGTGCTCTGCAGGAGCTGCCATTAATTTTGCCAGGACCTACATGCTGAGTGCCAGTGCAGGACACAGGCCTGGTGTACCAGGAACCCTGGTGATATTGGCAGATGGGCCATCTGGTGATGATGCCATTGGACCAGCCAGAGAGATTAAGGCAGCTGGTAAGGCACAAGACATTGGAAACAAGAGTGGGAACAACAAGGATGGATGGCATGTTTTTATATAGAATATAATGTTTTTAATGTTTAATATATTTTTAATTTTAATCTAATTTAATTTTAATTGCTTTTAATTTTATGTGTTTTAAGGCATTGAATAATTACCTCTATGTAAGCCACCTTGAGTCCCCTTTGGAACAGAAAAAGGCAGGGTATATATAGAGTAAATAAATATGAGAGGACCCGCTCTGAGTACTAGTTTTGGGCTCTTCTATAATTTTATTTCTGTCTCTTTCCAGCCAGGAGGTATCAAAGCACCAAACAACATGCACTGTAACTTTGAGTGGACTGGGAACACTACCAGCTATCCGCCTTTTTGACTTCTTGGAGTCAACTGAAGCAATGTTTGTTGACTGAGCAGTTTTATTGAGTAGCTTCAACTGAAGTTTGCCTTCAAAGAATTGAATTGAGCTGCCCATATCCTGAATCTCTTTCTGTTAGTTGTCATGCTCCATTCTCAGGGAGCAATCTGCATGAAACCCCTTGATTTGCTTGCCTCCTCTGCCTTTTGCAGGGATCCAGGTGCTGGCAGTGGGCATGGATGGGGCCAATCGTGAGCAGCTGCACCGCCTGGTAACCAGTGAAGATCCACGCAATGTTTTCTTTGTGAGAGACTCAAGGAGTTTGCCAGAGGTGGAAGAGGGGCTTGCCAGTGCCCTCTGCAGGTTATCTGGCACTGAAGGGGTAAGGGACTACTTGTGGGTGCATGAAAAGAGTTACCTGGATTTTTAAAGTGATGGAGGGAAATGAATGAGGCAATGATTATAGAACAGTGCTTTCTTCATGTATTTAGTAGCACCTGTGCAGCAGGAAGTAATGCAAAGGGTCAAGGGGACACTGCTTCTCTAATTCAGACTGGCCTGAATTGCTCATAGAATGGGATGAAAACATACGGTCAGTCATCAAGTGGGAACATCCTAGAGTATGGATATATGACTGTGTGGAAAGGCAAATCATCTGTCACATTCTAGTGATGAGAACTTTCTGACGCCATTAGATTTCTATTCATGTGCCTGTGGTAAATTCTCCTCACTTCTTGGCACAGTATCACAAACAATTAGCTTACTTAGTGGTTACACAAGCACTATAATAAATTGCCATTTGGCACAGTTTGCACAATGTCTGTCTTGGATAGCAGTGTTGTAGCTATTTTAATGATGACCTTTTTTTTTCTCTTTGTCTTCTCTTCCCAGCCTAGACCAGAGCCATGTGTAGTGCAGTGTCCAAGGGTAAGTCACTGACATCCACCTCTGCTGTAATAAAAGTTTCCCCTCCTAATGAGTAACAGTTGTTCCCTCAGGCCACCCTCTAGATGTCATTGGTCAAAACTTCCGTTATACCCCAATCATTCCAAGTGGGGCTGAAACAGGCTGTATTCTTAACACAAAAAGTGGGTGCCAAATTAAAAAGGTTGGATTAGGCGATTATGAGAGACAACGGTTTTGCTTGTCAAAGTTTCTCCCTACTTTTAATGCTCAAGGATTTAAACATGACTAGAAATTTGATGAGGTTTCATGTCTTGGTGAGTTCCAACATCACAAACAAAAACTGAATCAATTTAATATCTGGGCAAATTGCTAATAGCTTTATTAAACTTATATTTTAGATTCATGCTTCAGACAGTAGAAGAGAACCTTAGAGTTTGGATTCTGAAGAGGTTCACATGTCATGTTGCATGCCAATAAATTGCTTGAAAGAGTTATGGTGACTCTTGCTCTTCTTCCATCATCTGAACATCCAGGTGATATGGGAAAATATTTTGAATATATTTTTACGTATGACATTGTGAAGGTGAAGCCTGAATCAACCAGGATAACCTATCCCTCTACACAGATACATTAGCATCCAAAATTTAGACAGGTTTCCACTGAATCCCTGGTTGTTATAGATGTGCCTACAGTGCACATGAAACGTCGGAGTTGAGACTAGCTTCTATGATCCCAGCAAGATTTTTTTCAATGTGAAAAGAAGTTCTCACATTGGGAATACTGAGATCTTAAACTCCATTTTAGCACACAGAGACACCATGAAACTTTGGACTATTAAGAGCAAACTCATGTTGCTGTTGATTTTAAGAAAGATGCCCTGTGTTATCAGCACAGAGAAACTACTTCAAATCCTATCTGTAACTGGACTGACAAGCTACTGTATGTACATGTATGCTGAATACATAAAGGTTATGAGTAAACTGGATATGTTACTTTTAACAAAGTCTACTTTATTTTTGTCTCTTGAGAGCATGATATAGAAACAAGATGTTTTATGGGAGAGTAGATTTTTGGGGCACTGAAAAGAACACTTCTGAAGAACTGCTATATTTTGTGCATTGGCATAATCTCTGTTCCTAACAGATCAGAGACAACCAGGTTATCAGCCTAACAGCTGAAAACCAAATTGCCTTGCATAAGTACACTTGGTTATATATAACTGAATAGAAGATTTTACTCAAACGAGTTTTTGCCCCTCCTCTGAAAGATTATACTTTTACAAAAGGTTATCATTTTCAAATTGTTGTGAATGCCATTTTCTCCAAAAGGTTATGGAGATTTTGGTTTTCCAAAAGGTTATGGTATCTAAAAGATCATGCTTTTCCAAAAGAAGTGGATGATATAACTTCAATTAAGTACGAAACAAATTGAATAAAAAGCTAGCAATGAGAAGAGTTATAAGAGGATTGACTTTTTGTTTCCATGCTGGCTGGCTTTCTTATCTGTGGCAATAAATCTAAAATGATATAGAATAACATATGTGCAAAGGTTCAATATGAAGAGGAGTTTTGGATACTACCTATCATTCATACAGTTTCGTAACTCAGTGTTACTCAAAAGTGGTGGTCCATGAAACAGTGCCAGTTTGCAAGCCTCTGGCCTGCAGCATGTTTCCAAGAAAGAAACAATTGTAGCCAGTGATCACATATTGGAGGAAAAATACTCCACCAGTCCCCCACACAAGCAGCTTTACTAGCTCTTTCATAAAGGACGAGGACTTTGGTGGGAATTGGGGAACAAGAGTAACTTTCTGTGTTGGCTCAGTGCCACCATCATCTCTGTAGCTGTAAGACAAACCAATACTACCTTTACATTTACTTAGAAAAATAGTGATGATTAATTTCCCAAGATATAACAGGTTATGCAGAAAGATGCTTGCTGTAACTGTCACGACTCCCACAGATGGCAAAGACAACGCCAAGCTAGTAAAAATATATACAGTTTATTTTAACAAAACATAGCCTCAGTCCGGCGTTCAAAAAACCCACACCCAAAACCGAAAGCAAAATAGATAAGCCGTCCGTCTTCAGAAGAATCTTGAGCTGTAAATCGGCTTGTAGTCTGTGATGCGAAGACCCGTCCAGAGAAGGAAAGAAGGAGTGCTTCACATTCCAGGAGCTGAGTATGCAAACAAACACATGAAAACCCCGCAACCCACAGCAAACTCCCTTCACCCTCTATACAATACCAGACACTCACAGCAACACAGGAAATGTTCAAACAGGACGCGGCAGACACTAAACATAAAAGCACACATTAAAGTCCCAACCCCCAACATGCAACAATGTCAGCTAGAGCTGCCATAACAGCTCCCCCAGAACCCAGCATGAACACAGCCCAAATACTCACAGCTTGCTGGGAATCAAGAACCAGAACACGAACCCACAAAATCACAATATACAGGAACCAGCAACCCACAGCAACACCTTGGCCGACCGCAGATTCCCAAATCCCCAAGCCTTACTGTTATACCCTTACAAATCAGAGTCATCAGACTCCACACCCAAATCTGCCCTAGTGCCCTCAGCTGCAGCCCTGGGTGTGTTCCTCCAATTGTCCCATCTTTGCTCTGCAGTTAAAGGGCCCCAGTCCAATTCCACATTCCCACTAGGCCAACTATTATCACTGGAAAAACCAAAAAATGAACTTTCGCTGGACTCAGCATTTAACACATTCCTGACATCCTGCACCAGTGCTGAGTCCAGCTCAGTATCACTGTCTTCTGAGGGTAACTCCACGTCAAACCCCTCAAAGGTCTCATCACTGGTAGGCTCCCTAAGTATTTGTCGGACCTTCCTCCTATGTTCTGCCTCTTCCAAATGCTCATCACTTGCAGCCCTCTTTCTCCCAGCTGCAGGAGGCCCGCCCAAACCTCCCTCTTCCAAGGACATATCTGACAAACTCTCCTCTTCCCAATTACTACCTGTAGCAACTACAGGCTCAGGTTGCTCAACCACAACAGTAACTTTTGCTGCTTACAAACCAGGCTGTCATCCAATTATTTTTCATTTTTGCTGCAGGGCGAGAAAGGCGAGCCTGGACAGACAGTGAGTATCTGAAGTTTAATAAGGAAAAAGATCTCAGTTGAGTTACTTTCAGGGTTATTGTGGGGTGTTGCCATGGAAAGGCTGTTTAAACTCTCTGGTCATTTTTACAGGGACAGAGAGGACTCCCAGGGCTTTCTGGCTCTCCTGGAAATCCGGTAATGTGTACTCTTCTTATGGCTTGGAATAGAATTGATTTTGCTTGTTAAGTCCCATTGGTTTGATTTGAGGCTTTTCTTTTCAATTAATTTGTGTCAGACCCCTTTACAGCAATTCTGTATTTTAGACAGACTACTGTTCTCAATAACAGAAACTCCCTTTTTTGCAAAATGTGCAAATATTTTCTAAATATACAATTAACATAGCCATTTATTACCTTCTCTAGCTTCAGCTTTTTATAGAGTGGGATTGAAGGAAACAAACAATTGCAGATGACAATACTACTTATCAAATACTTATCAGAAATATCAGTAATGCCTATAATACACAGCTTGGCAAAAAATATGACTGGATTCTTTCCAAGATTCACTGTTTCCAGATGGTGCTTGTTGATTTTTACTCTTTGTTTTTTCCTATTCCATTTAAATAACTTTATATATCCACACCTCTACTTTTCATAACATTCCTCTAATTTATACACCCAATAGTTGAAATTTGCCCCCATCTTTGCTGTAAAAAAGTGATAAACAAGTCCCAGTCTTTCTTAAGATTGGTCAAGGATTGCTCTAATTAACATCATCAGCTTGTCCATCTCAGCTAGTTCACAAATTTCATCAGCCAGTCCATCAGCTATGGAAGGATGACTAGTTCTTTCCATATTTGTGCATAGATGCTTTAAGAACTAAACTTTAATTTTGTTGCCAGATGCTCTATGTAGTGAGGACATATGTACATCATTTTGACCATATGCCTTCTGCAGAAAGACACTGGATATATCTTTGATATTGGCTAAACCGCCCTCAGAGGATCATGTTCAAAGAGAATTATTCTATTGTGGAGGTAGTCATTAAGCATTTGCCTCTTTTTAAGGGTTGGATGATTTGAGGACTGATTCGTTGGTGAAATAAAAAATTATTCTGAGATGAATATGGCAGAAAATCTTAACTTCCCTTTTCACAGTGGCCATTTTGCTACCAATAAAGCATATGAGGACTTTGTTAAAAACTTGTAGAGAATTTTGCTGCAAGTACTTCAGTCATTTGATTAGGAAGAAAATGAGATCATGCTACACAAAGCAAACTACATGTTAAGAGGTTGTTGTATGGCTTTCACTATCCTGCTGCCCACCCTTGGAAATTTTTTGAACTTGCTATATATCATTTTTCTACTTTGTAGGAGGCTATATTATTCAAGAGTGATGTGGATGTTTTGGAGGAAAAAGAAGATGATCCTGGTACTAAACAATAAATTAACCAGTATGTTTTTTCTTATTTTGGTTAGGGACGCAATGGGCTCCCAGGTGCTCCAGGCCCAGTGGGACCTCGTGGGCCTCCTGGTGAGCTCACTGATGGGCAGGCTGAAAAGGGAGAAAGGGTGAGTACTCCCAACATTTTATGAACTCTTGAATACTTTATTACGGAGAAAAGCAAGCATTGGATTTCACAGAGCTTCACTGAGAAGCATCTCTGCTCTTCTACAGTGACCTATTTAGGTTTTACATCATAGACATTTTTATTTGTTTTAAAATAGATCTCCCAGTTTCTCTAGTCTCCATAACATAAATTCTTTATTGATTAATCTATTTTGACCATATCAAATCATACAGAACATACACATACATACAGTAAATGCCAATGTGAATACAAAACATACCTACATACCATCGTGCAGTTTCTCTAGTCATTATGTCAGTGGCCTCTCCATTAGCACCCCCATGTTGTGGGGGAGAGGTTTGCGTACCCTAATGAAGTTGTGAGCTATGCTGGTGGTGGCATAATAGCCACCAGTAGGGCCTCCCATGCCAGATAGGTCACAACCGAAGGGACCGACAAAGAGCGTCAAAGGGCAGGATGGGCTCTCTTGCCTTTTGGCAACCATCCTAGGAGAAGGAAAACTCTGATTTCAAACCCGGGCAGATGGTGCTCATTTAACCCTGTACGGTCAGCCATCTAGAGAAGGAAACTCAAACCAAACCTATGACTTGAGGACCTCGCTGCCACCATCCTAAGCTTGCTAGGCCCCAGCAGACGAACCTTTGGTTTAAAGGGTGAGGCCAGTTCTGTGCATGCTGTACTCCACCAGAAAAATCCATTGCACAGGCTCAAAGGACACATCCGACCTCCGAATCATCAATGCGCTTGTAGAAAGTGTGGGACGAGTCCTTCCTGAATCTTCATTCGCGAAGAAAAGCCAAGAAAAAATAAACCAAGAAGAATGTCAGTGGCCAAGGATGTTGAGACCTGTATTGTAAAGCAAATGCAGGTACTAGCTTGGGGAAGATTGCTTTAGAAAATCAAGTACTCATTTAAAAGCAAATAACATAACTATATAGAGAGATGCTATTCATTTTGTCTGGAAGCCTAAATGATGAAACTGAAGCTATCATATTTTGTATATGTACTGAGAAGACATGGCTCATTGAAAAAGACAAAGCAGAAGGTTATAGGAGAAGAGGAAGACCACATGACTAGTCGGTTGATTCAATCAAGAAAGCCATTACCCTGAATTTGCAAGGCCTGAGCAGGGCTGTTCTTTACTAGGCTAAAAGACATATTTCTTCATAAAATTACCATCACTTGAGCCAATATAACTATGGTGTATTTCGTGGTGAGATCAACTTCCTTTAAAAAAAGAAGACATTGCAAGCTTCAAGCTTTTTTTCTGGAATATGTGACTTAGCTCTTCTGCCTGAGTTGAGGCTAACCCACTGATAAGGAAATAGGTTACGTTTTGAAGCTGTCATATATAGTTTCATGCCATCACACTTGCAAATAACGACATTTTCTCCCAAAATGAGGGACTAAATGTCAGCTTTTACCTATGTGGAATATTTAAGTATCCCATAAGCAAATTGTTCATTGTAGGAAGCCCATGTGAGGAAGCCCATTTATTGTTGGAAGCCCATGAGATAGGAAATTCATGTCTGTATCATGTTTTGAATTACAAATAAGACTCAATCAAAACAAAAAAAACACGTCATGTAAAAAGATACTGTCTCAATTCAAGCTAGAGGCAAGCAAAGTACAGCCTGAGAACCACTTGCAGTCCTGCAGGCCCCAGGCTCCCAAATACTCTCAGGATTTAAAAAAAAATTCTAGTTTAATTTTTTTTTTTTGAAAAGCAGCCTCACTCCTTTGGGGATGGGGGACCAAATCTGCCATTTGCTGCCTCCCTAAGAATTGGTTGGGGAAAAGGCCTCTTCTTGACCTAGAATAGATCAGATTCTACTTGTAGTATCCTGACTGCCCACTCAAAGAAACTGTCACATCACTGAAAGCCTGGAACCAGTTTATACACTCTGAACTAGTTCCAGCATAGCAGTCCTATCATACTGCCAAATCCAAATTAAGGAGGCCTTTGAATGTGGATTCATTCATACAGATACATCACCTGATCTCATTAGTTGATTAATTCAGCTCTGTATGACTCTTGGCCAAACTTGTTAAATGGCTCCACAAAAAGTAATCCATTTTTGAGTTGACAGTGGGTTACAAGAAAGCAGTGCTGATTATTTTTGTGATGATTAGTCCATGTGTGAAATAATGAGTCACAATATTCAAGCAAAAAATGTGTGAATGATCTCTGTGAAAATCCTGATTCTCGCTACTTGGTAATCTAGATAATGGAGGTAATAGTCATACAATTAGTCAAGGAGCAGATCCTGTGTGAAGAAAGATTTGGTCAAAGACTCTTCCAAGGGCTTCCATAAGTGAATGGTTATCAACTGCCACATTGATGTGAGTAGATGTGATCTGATGCATCCAGTAGTAGATTAAATCTCACCGCTACCGGGAGAGGCAGGGATCGCGTGACCAGGCAGAGATCTCCATCATGACATGTTGATGACCCTTCTCTAGGTTGTGCTTCACACAAAAAAATGCTACTTCTGATTTAACATATTTGATTAATTATGTATGTGCTTTTACAATTCTTCAATATTAAATGCATCTTCCCAAAAGCTGTTCTGAATTTCTTCCTTTTCTTTCAGGGATTACCAGGAGCAAATGGCTTACCAGGGAATCCTGGCCGAACTGGTCCTCCTGGTCCTCCTGGGCAACCTGTAATTAGCACCTTTATTACCTTGCTACCTATAGTTGCACACAGAAGCATTAATATCTCCCACAATGGTGTGCTGTATTATATTATTCAATTGTATCTGCGAGGACCCTTCCAGACAGGCCCTTTATTCCAGGATCTGATCCCAAGTTTTCTGTTTATCCCAGATTATCTGGCAGTGTGGACTCATATAATCCATTTTAAAGCAGAAAACCTTGGATCAGATCCTGGGATATGGGGCCTTTCTGGAAAGGCCCTGTATTGAACTCAGAACAAAGAAGGTGTCTTCCTAGTTAAATTTGCTAACCGTTCCTTGAATCATGTACTAACTAAATCCATAGTCTTACCATCCTGACCTACTCTGAAACATTTAGGGCTTTATTTTCTCATACTATTCACTAAATATTGTGATTTTCATCTGAACTGAAAAATAAAAACAAAACAATACCAATTGTTGTCTTAATGTTTTTTTTCCTACAGGGTGGCCCTGGCCTTCCTGGTCTCAGAGGAATCCCGGTAAGTAAAAAAGAATTACCTCTATAGTTCCTTGACTGCCAGCTAAAGAGATTATATCTTGTTCATTCTTAAATTTGTCTTCTAGGGAGAGCGTGGGTTAATTGGCCCAATTGGTCCAAGGGGAGAGAAGGGTGAACCGGTAAGTGGACAGATTTTTTTTATTTAGCTTTGAATGGTCTTTGAAAAGTTGAGCTAGGAAAACAAAGTTCTGATGGTGGTGATAATGAAATCCTGTGTCGAGAACAGTGTTTCCCACAGTTAGACTGATTTTTAAGAACTGATTAAGATGTGCCTCATAGTGCCAAGTAGGTTTGTTTGATTTTTTAAAATGGTTCAAAACTCGTTTCGGATGTAGGGGGCGCTGGTAGTTTGGATCTAATTCAATTCCGATTTTCACAGAAAAAAAAGTTTCAAACTTTTCAAAACTTCAGAGACTTCCAAATCCTTTGTTAATGGTTTCAAAGTGTTATGTCCTGTTTCATTGAGTGGTCTTTACTTTGAAAGTAGTTGTTTTACTCTGGAAGAGGGGGAGAAGCAAAGGGAGGAAATTCATCCACTGGGTTTTAAACCGCTTCCCAGGCTCATGCCGGGAGACGGGAGGGAGGAAAGCCATCCACTGGGTTTTAAATCGCTTCTCAGGCTCATGCCGGGAGACGGGAGGGAGGAAAGCCATCCACTGGGTTTTAAATCACTTCTCAGGCTCATGTGGGGAGACGGGAGGGAGGAAAGCCATCCACTGGGTTTTAAACCGCTTCCCAGGCTCATGCAAGGAGACGGGAGGGAGGAAAGCCATCCACTGGGTTTTAAACCGCTTCCCAGGCTTGAGCCGAGGCCAGGGACCAGATGTGAGGAAACGTTGAATCCTTTCTGACTCACCCACTGCTTCATAACAGAAATGGCAGAAAAAGCTTCGGAAGGGCAACGGGACTTTCGGTTTCCTTAAAAACTTCAAAATTGCTTCAAAAAGCAAATATTTCCAAATTTATTCCGAATTACGAAGATTCTGAATGAACCTAACCATGCCTAGTGCCACTATTATTGGGGCCTGTCAACCAGTTTATCAATGCTAAACAAACAGCAGTTGAGGGACAGGCAGCAGTAGCATTTTGAACCAGTGCTTAAAATTTCTGGGAATTTTCTTATGAAATATGACCGGAAGTACAGCTGAGCATCTTGACCCAATCCCACATTGAGCATCAGAACTAATAGACCTTGCCAGGACTCTGTGGTTTTGATAACTGTGGTATAACCTAATGTACTCCTTCCATACCTTGTTCTTTCTTAAAGCACTTAAAAATCCAGATTGATGCTGGATCACTATTTTATTGACTTTTTATTTGGTGGTATTTAAGACGTTATTATGCTGCACTTTCTGTCTTGTGCTTTCTTTTAACTTTTTCCTGTCGAAAAAATAGCTGTGCTTCTATCCAAAGACAATGAGGCAGTCTCCCATTCAATCCCTGAACTGTAATATGTTAAGTGACTTTGAGCCTTTTGTTTTGGGCAGGGGGATCCTGGAGAGATTGTTGGTGGAGGAGATGGGATTCCTGGCCGGAAGGGAGAGCCTGGCAGCCCAGTAAGTCGGATCTTTAGTTCATAAATAAATAGCAAGAAAAAAAATTGAAAGGGGAAGGAGCCTTATAAGAGGGCCACTAAGTTTGTATTATATACTCTGACTCTCATGCATGCCTAAAGCTTTGTACCAACTGCTCAGACTTGTGGATGTTATTTAAGAGTAAATCCAGGAGACTTAGTTCTATGTAGATGTGTGTGGCATTTTAGTCCCTAGCTGTGTAATTTATACACTGCTGACTAAGAGGGCTCATTGAGTTCTTTTTTTTTTTTTGAGAATTAAAACTTTATTAGTGTATTCACATATTAGGCAAATGCAACACGCATGGAAGCTTATCTCTTAGGTTCACAAGTTCTACCAATATATTAGGCTACTGGTAAAACTACACAAATTGGTAACTGCTTTTCCAATTCTTTTAAACTGCTTGACCCATTTTGAGCCCCCACCACAGGTTTGATTTTTGGTATTGCTCCTAGAGCCCTATTTTTTCTTTATGGCATAAAAATATCCATCATAATCATTAATTCAGTCAGCTGATTACAAAGTTTAACACTGGCCACATTTGTTCTCAAAGCTGAAGTTGTCATTGGGTGTACTTACAAAGTACAGTACTAGTGAAAATGAACCATTGGGGCTCATTGAGTTCTTGAGGGCATCTGCTGGAGTGTGTCCTCTTTCAACCAGATATACCTTTCTGTCTGTCTCAAGGGAAACCCTGGACCTCCTGGAAATCCAGGGCCTAGGGGACCATTTGGTGATCCTGGCCCCCCTGGACCTGTGGGACCCCCTGGGGCAAGCGGACCTCCTGGAGAGTTTGTCAAGGTATGCTCTCCTTTGGGAGATTTTATGTTTGAAATGTCCTTTATCAAATACTTCAAAATGCTTTTTTTTCTTTTTGTCCACTGCTGAATTTATAGATAAGCTTTACAGCAATATATGTGTCCATGCATGTACATACATATGCACATAGACCCTTTCTCATATGCTTCCAAGCACACAAATATTCATTTCCCTAGCCCTGTACGATGGGCCTTGCTACTAATTTCTCACCTTCCTCCTTCTTGCAGTGATATTTCTTCCAGACACATACATCATTCCTTTTATCATACTCATATCACTAAAAATATGTGTGAGGTTAGCCAGGCAGGAAAAGAAATGCAAGTGGCAATATGGTTTAGAAACAGCCGTAAAACAGTAAGCAGTGCACTATAAAAGGTATGCCCCAACATCCCTTCCAATACATGTCTCTAATAGTATAGTTCTTTGAAGACATAAGCCCTAGAAGTATGCTTCTATGTCCTTGTGTTCACTGTGAGCCCTGTAATCCCATGTTGTCAATGATTATTTGGTCCAACTGTTGCTGTCTCTCCCTTTTCTGCAAAGTGTGTGTGTGTATGTGCACATGCATCTCTGCATGCACATGTGTTTCATTCCTATTTTGTCTGTGTTTAACGGCAGAAGCACTTCAACATACTGATTAGAAACATTTCTTGACATGTGGGTAATTCTTTTTACAGGGTGAGAAGGGCGAGCGAGGTGAGCGAGTAAGTGATCCTTCTTTTTCCTTGGCTGTTCTCTTTTCTCATAACACATTTCAACCTGAGAGATCAATCACTGATTGTCCAACAGCTGATTTGTGGGGTTTGGGGAAATCTAGAAGCAATCACCTCCCTATCTCTGTGCAGGTACAGAAGATACTCTGTCTGTCAGTCTAGTGGGACACAAATTGTAGTGCAGTTTTACAAATCATTAATCACTCAGTGTACGGAGTTGAGTAATATTGTGGTTTCACACAGTCCATTTTTACAGATTCAGCTAACATGTTTAATATAAACCATTTACACTGTAAAGTGTAAACAGTTGTAGATGAGGTTGCATTTGCAGTCTTACATTATACTTATACATTTACTTGGATTCTGGCTGTGACTGTGAAACTGTGTTGAGTGTGCTGCCAGAAAGATGTAGAAAAAACCTTTTAGGATACTCATCCCAGAAAGCTCATCCCAGTTATCCCTCTGCTTGGCCCTGGTTATGAACATCAATGGTGTTATCATAGTATTTTCCCAGAAGCCTGGGTGATTAACATTGGTTGCTCAATGGGCTCATAGGATATATGAGGCAATAACCTTTTGCATGGGAACCTTAATCGATCACGAAATACCCCCAGGTCCCCATGTGATTTATTGTCATTTAATCACTTTGCTTTGTGGCTTCCTATGGCTTTCAAAGCTTCTTGTACGTATAATAATAAATCTGTTGAACATAATAAGCATTGAAATCTAATTCTTCTTTACAATTCTTTGCCTCAGTTTTATGATAAAATTAAATGGAAAATTAAATTTATGATAAAAATTAAATGGAAAAGGATGCAAAGCCAGCAGCTTCTGGTTAGGTTGCCAAAGACATGGGCTATTTGCTGCTGTAAGTAGCTCATACCTACTCCTACTACTGCACACAAACTAGCCTGTAGGATTTTTACTTACTGGTTTTTTGTCTTAGTTTTAATTTTGCTTTTTTGTTTTGCTGCCACCCCACCCCCTTCCCCATTTGTGTTAATACCTGGAATTAATAGGACTGCTGGGTGCATCTCAGTTTTGAAGACTATTACATTTGCCTGCTCATCAAGCATATTGGCTGAACATATTCTTGGATATTTATGAAGTGTATATTTTTTCCACTTGGTTAGCTACAACTTATCCCATTATAAAACTAACTAAAAGTCAATTGGAGAAAGAAATTCTGGCTCCTAGGGTTATAAATTATTTAAGACATTTATTTGTTCTAACACTTTAAACCATAATTGTCATTAATTCCTAAATATTAGTGGATGGACATCTTATTGATACGAAGTAATAGGTATAGATATAGATAGATAGATACACACACACATGCCCAATTTTTCCCATCTTTTAAGGAGTGGCATCACAACATGTATTTACAAAATATAGCTGTCTCTTCCAGTCCTATGTTCAGCTCTTATTTCTGTTCTTTGTATAATCTCATGATGGATATAGTTTTTTCCCTACGGCAGAAGTACCCCCATCCCTTTTGCTACAGATAAAATTAGTTTGACACTTAGGAGAAGGCTGGACATTGACAAAAATGGGCTGAGTGCAGCACTGCCATAGATTCACAAATCTGGTCCAAGCTATCTTTTACTTTATTTTATAATAGAATACAGTGTAGCAATGAATACTAAAGTAATTCTTTCTTTCATCCATTACAATTTGAAGCCTCTTCTTAATACCCTTGTCCAAAATTGGTGGAGGTGTCCTTGCCTTTGTTATGTACAGAATAATGATCATCATGAAGTACAATGATCAGCCAAACTCCATGTATTGGGATGAAATTAACATTACTGATTGTTATGACTATGTTCATTCTTCTAAGTCAGATTTTAGAACATGCTGTCTGTTCCTAATATAGCATTGTGCTACATATAAAAGAGTGCCAGAGTTGACATTGACTGTCTCTTTAGGGCCCTCCTGGACCAGGTGATGGGTCTGCGGTTGGAGGAGAACCAGGAGAACCAGTGAGTACATGCTCTGCCATGCTTTGCTTGAGAAGCTGCAGAGGGGACTGGAATGCATAGTCACTGCAATATATCTATGGCATTGGAATTGTTTGAGAAACACTGGGATGGGGTGTGAAATGTATATAAATGTGAAAATAATGATGCCTGGCAGTACTGGCACAATTACCTCTATCCAATAACATTGTTAAAAAATAATATGCAACTTGATTATAAGGGCTAAGACTGAAGAAAAAAATGTGATTGGACAGCTGGGGAAATGTAGTACTTTATGGAAAAAGCACCTGAATTTCTTACACCGGGAATGTGGCGCAGCTGGCTGGGTGTCAGCTGCATAAGATCTCTGTTGACCAAAAGGTCGTGAGTTCAAGGCCTGCCTGGGTCGGGGTGAGCTCTCGACCAATTGTGTAGCTCGTTGTCTGTCTATATTATGTTGTATGTCTATGGCATTGAATGTTTGCCTGTATATGTGCGTTGTGATCCATCCTGAGTCCCCTGCGGGGTGAGAAGGGCGGAATATAAATGAAGCAAATAAATAAATAAATAAATAAGATGTTCAATAATGGTAGATGATCTCTACCTAGCCAAAGCCTGAGTGGCAACCACCACCACTCAGAGGACATTATCATTGGTTACTCCATGACTGTGGAATGACCTGCCAGTAGAGCTCTGATAGTTGGATTAGCTGTTGGAATTTAAGATACAAGTGAAGACCTATCTTTTCCAGCAGGCCTACTCAGACATGTTTTATGATGAATTTTAAACTCCACTGTATGCCTAAGTTTTGTTTTGTGTATTTAAATATGTATTTTATGTAAATATCCTTTAATATATGTATTTACTGGAGTGTTTTTATAATGATTATGTGTTTGTTTATGTTTTAGTAATGTTGTAACCTGCCTAGAGCCATGAGGAGAGGCGGGCAAGAAATAAAACTATGATGGTGATGATAGTGATGATCTATTCAACTGTAAAGAACCCAAACTCTCCATGTTGTGTTGATTCTGTTTTCTCTATTTTAATCTTTAGGGTTTGGCTGGAGATCCTGGGCCCAGAGGACCAGTTGGTCCACCAGGACCGAAAGGTGACAAGGTAAGACATGGATTTGTCCATACAAAGTACATTACATTTAAGACTAATCTGAGACCAAATTAACCGGTGTTTGAAGGTACTAGTGCAGTTTTACTTCTGCTTTTAGTCACAGGACTAACTGCCCTCTACTTTAATTCTTAACTTTCACTTTGCTTTGAATCCAAAGGGGGAAGGGGAAGAAGGCTTTCCTGGACCACCTGGACGTACTGGAGACCCAGGAGATAGGGTGAGTCTTTAAGAAGGTAGTCCCCACTCTTCTCTCATCTGTCCTAGTGCGATTTAGAGTCTATACTAATCTAGGCCAGTTTTGTTCTCATTGCAAGTAAATGTCCACAGTCTTTCTCTGTCTATTTATTTTTTGTCAATTGAATTTTTCCTTGGTAATTCGCTGTGAAATATCACAAAATTTCTCAACTAAACACAATGTGCTTATTGTTGTATTCAGGGCCCTAGAGGACCTCCAGGTGAACAAGGAAGCAAGGTAGGTACTGGGTTGTTGTAGGTTTTTTCGGGCTAAGGTAGGTACTACTGAATTGCTAAATCTAGTGTGGCTAAATAGATTTCATCCTATAAATTATAGCCTTGATATGGCAGTCAGAACATCTTCAATATTAACTTTTTAGTACCTTTTATGAACAGGTTTTTTTTTCTCCACTCAAACACAGAATGTAGCAGTCAATTGATGAAGTGTTTTTCCAGTCCTTTGTAAAATCTAGTATTTTGCGGGGTGTTTTACCTATATATGATTCATGTGCATGGAAAAGATGCTATGCTTGTAGTCCTTATGATGAGTCTAAAATGTTCTATAGACATCCTGCCTACTTTTGAATCTTGATTGCATAAGGTTCTAAATCTTGGGACAGGGCTACATACATAGATCAGGTGCCCTGTTTCAGATCTATTCATTGATTCTCTCTCTCTCTCTCTCTCTCTCTCTCTCTCTCTCTCTCTCACTCACTCACTCACTCACTCACTCACAGACGCACAAACCATGAAAGATTATGGGGGTTAACAAGGATGTGATGATGAGAGTAGAAGTCTCAAGTTGATCCATTCTTATTTGTAGTACTGTAATAATTAAAACAACCTTAGTGGGCCTGGATACCGTGCATATAATTCTCAGTTGTTCCAAAGCTTAATAGTAAGGGAAGGTGTTTTGTAGCCTTTTGGAGCACCATGGAACACAGTCCCCTTTAGCAGATGTGGTCTTAAGGAAATTTTGAGAGGAGTCTTCAGACCTGGAAACCCGTGAGGAGATATAGCCCCTTCTGCACTGCCATTTGAACTAGATTATATAACAGTGTAGACTCATATACTCCAGTTCAAAGTAGATAATGTGGATTTTCTACTTTGATAATCTGGATTATATGGCAGTGTAGAATGGGCCTCAGTGAGCAAAGAGAGTGAGCAATGAGTTAGAACAGCCATTCAGCGGAGAGAATATCCATTTCCTTTTGCCCTCTCATAGCAGTTGTCCAGCATTGCTTCATAGCTACGCAGATAATGAGACTAGAGCCATCATCTAGTCCACCACTTTGTAGCTAAGCACGAATTTAAGAAACAATTTCTCACCTGTAGAATAACTAAACTTCATCCCCACCTACTTTATTGCGCAGAGACTTTCATCTGAGGCCCCTTCCACACAGCCAAATCAAATCCCACATTATCTACTTTGAACTGGGATATATGACAGTGTGGACTCAGATATTCCAGTTCAAAGCAGATATTGTGGATCATTCTGCCTTGATATTCTGGGTTATATGTTTGTGTGGAAGGACCCTAATTTTTTTAAAATTAAGATGAACCCTGTTTTTTTCCTGTTTTCACAAATGTGAGGAGGACAGGAATAAAGAACTGTAGGCACCAGTCACTATTTTGGAGCCTCAGTTCCTCACTCTGTCCATCTGCCCCATGTCTGTTTTCACTCGCGTCTTGTGGTTCTCTCTAAAAAGAGAAAGGAAAGTGGGATTATATGTTATTTTTAAAGTAAGAACAATTCTTTATATGCCACTAATTCTGTGTTACTCAGAAGTGTTACACAGTGCTAGCCTGTTCTTGCAAATGCCCTACTTATCTACAAAGGGCAAATGTATTAATTGGATATTTCTGTTTGCTGCCATCCATTTTGGGAAAAGCATCTACAGAAGACCCAGCCTTGTCCCTTGATATGTAAGGGATTATTCCCCTTCACTGAGAATCCTAACTCAATCCCATTGTTCATTGGTAGAGATTAGAAGGTTTTTTAATCTTCTTTGTGATTATTATTATTGCGATGGCTCCTCCCATCTACCCTTATATCTTTATACCCTGATGAATCACGCTTCTAACATATCTGGGTTTTTTTGTGACAGGGAGACCGTGGGCAGCCCGGTGAAGTTGGGCCATCAGCAGAGAAGGTGAGATCTGACAGGAAGAGACACTTATATCAAACAGATCAGAGACAAAGTCTTGTTGATCCTCCCTTTATATATTTATTTATTTGCTTTTGTGAAAGACAGTCCACTGGCATGAGCCAGGTCACCAACTGTTTCAACCATCTGTATACTACATTACTTGATGTCTTATAACTTAATATGACTTGAGAACTGAATTATGAATCTCCTTTCAAATTGAATCTTTTTCGTGTCAGAACAACTTGAGAAACTGCAAGTGACTTCTGGTGTGAGAGAATTGACTGTCTATAAGGATGTTGCCCAGGGGATGCCCAAATGTTTGATGTTTTACCTTCCTTGTGGGAGGCTTCTTTCATGTCCCTGCACGGGTGCTGGAGCTGACAGAGGGAGCTCAACCTGTTTTCCCCAGATTGGAACTGCTGACCTATTGATCAGAAGTCCTGCTGGCACAAGGACCCATTGTGCCACTGAGGGTTTCTTCAAATGGCATGATATGACCTCAGTCTTCATGGTGTATATGATTTGCAGTGCCCCTTTCACATATATGTATCGTCCCTTAGTGCCTTTGAAACCAGGAAGGAGCAGCCTTCAGCCAGCAGTTTCTGCCTTTGCACTGTGGTTGTAGGGGGGGAGGGCAAGAAGGGTTGATGATGAAAGAGGCAGGAAGAGTAAGCAACCCCCAGAGGACCACAGAGAGGGTGGTGACATCCCATCTCCCCTCCCTGGTCCCTTGCCACCCCTTAAATGATCCTGGAGATATTCACAGATTTTCCAGATTCTCTGTCTTATGTGTTATAAATTTATAATTTTATTATTTTTTAAACTGAGTTTAATATTATGGTTTAGTAAATGATAAGGAACCTGAAATAAGTGAGCAATAGATGGATCAAGAGATAATAGATCTGGTTCCAGTAAATAGTCCTGGCAATACTTTCTCATGGGCAGTCACCGTTTTTTCTCCAAAACAGGAGATATGTGACATGTGGGTAAAACTGTAAGTGTTTTCTGGAAGCACTTCCTATAGAAGTCCCTGGCACAGCTTTTCCCAACTTGGCCTCCTCCTAAGGTGTTAGGCTATAGCTTCCACAACCCAAGAAGTGGGGAAGTCTGTTCTCTTACGTTATTTATGTTCAATCCTCTGATTCATTTTCAATGTGCAGAGACTTGGACTTGGGTTGAATATTCTTCTTAACCAGGAACATTCTCAGTTTTGTTCTGTTTCTCTTGTGTTTCTAAGTGAAAACAAAATATATAACATTTCTTGGTTCTTATGGAAAATATTCCAGAAATATAAATTGATATTGGCTTGTGTCAGGAGAAAAATATTTAGAACACAATACATTTTTTCCATTTTCCATGTAGGGAGAGCGTGGATCACCTGGACCTGAAGGAGAGAAGGTACATTCATATCAGCCTAAACCAGTTATATCTAAAGCAGTGGTTCTCAACCTGTAGATCCCCAAATGTCTTGGCCTACAACTCCCAGAAATCCCAGTCAGTTTACCAGATGTTAGGATTTCTGGGAATTGAAGGCCAAAACATCTGGGGACCCACAGGTTGAGAACCACTGATCTAAAGGACTAAGAGCAGGGCCTCCCTGAGAGAGCAATGTGGTGTAGTTGATAAAGTGTTGGACTTGGACCAAGGAAATGTGGGTTCAAAAACTTATTAAATCAATATCCATAGCTGAGCAATACCTTTACTAGGGTCAAATCTTATGCTGCAGAACTATACAACTTTTCAATTGCTCTACTACTTATTGGGGTAAGTGGAACAAAACCCCAAACTCTGACCAAGCATTGTAGCTATGAAATTTGGTGATTTTCTGATGGGTATTGGCAGACATCAGATTATACCAGAGATACATTCTTGGATTTAAAAGCAATGTTCTTATTTCAATTTCTGAGAAGATAGACACTTACTGTAATGGAAACTAATCTATATAATGGGCAAAATTTGCTGGGGGTTTTTAAAAATAAAAAAAACTATGTGTAGCATCCTGGGCAACAGATAAAAATGAGTTGTGTGGTTCTATTCTTAGCTCTCAGTAGTGTATATGTTCATACCCAGACACTCTTCTTGGTTCTGCTAAACTTGTAATGTTTCTTTTTGTTCTAGGGAGAACAAGGACCTGCAGGCCGTACTGGTCCAGCAGCCAGAGATGTGAGT
The DNA here is from genome assembly GCA_030556195.1 of Anolis apletophallus. Classification (NCBI taxonomy): domain Eukaryota; kingdom Metazoa; phylum Chordata; class Lepidosauria; order Squamata; family Anolidae; genus Anolis; species Anolis apletophallus. The sequence goes on along the minus strand of JARBWK010000001.1, from coordinate 38,946,313 downwards.
GTGGAATTTCACTTCGGTCAAATGTGTAGTGTTGCTCAAAAAGCTAAATAACAATGAACTGCAACTCCTGCAAGATCTGTATAGACAGCATGTTTACTGGTTGCGAACAACATGCCCACTTCTTTTAATTTGAACAGCCCAGAAGATTTTTCGTGAGCTAAATAATACTTAAAATATTCAGAAAATGACAGTGTACTGTCAGAACATTTTGCAGTTGCTATGTCATTAGTTTGGTTTGATATTTATATGCCATACTAAAATTGGGAAGTAACCCTATATTTGGTGTGGACTTGAGTCTGGAAAGGACATCTCCTTAACAGCTACAAAATACTGAGGACAGACCATTATTTGAAACGAACAAGTGGGAGGTGGGAGATGACTTAGATGATGGGTTTCTCTGTGAACCTCTTCTTCCCATCTCAGATTCCAATCATATACTTGTTGTTTCCTTGTCCATTGTATTTAATTTATACATGTCCTGTGTCTGCCTTTGATCTTTGGAACAGGGCTTGCCAGGACAACCTGGGCCACGAGGTGAAAGGGTAAGGACTTTTTAGTATATACCTCATATATATATTGTTGTTAATTTGTTCCATCGCTTCTGACTCTTGTGACGTCATGGACCAGCCCTCGCCAGAGCACCCCAGCTCCTTCAAAGTCAAGCCTGTCACATCAAGGACAACACCCATCCATCCTGCCCTTGGTCGGCCCTCTTCCTTTTTCCTTTCATAAATATACATAATCTGAATTTTGATACTAAAGGAAACTCAGAATGAGACCAGAGCTTTATCTATGAAAATTGTTTGACAGTGATGTGTCTGTTTCCATCTAATTCCAACAGCATTATCACCCATGTACAACTCTAATTGCTGTGCACTCAAGTAGACTGAATGCAGATCATAATGAAAATTCTCACGTTCACAATACATTGGCATGCCCTGAAAATGCCACTATTCCATAGGATATCCTAGAGTCGGCAAATCTTGGTTTCTCAATCTGGATTTCTAGATTGGAAAGTGTAGTGAGGAGGAGATTGTTAAGCATGATTTCCGGTTCTACATAATTTCCCACCTCTCTCCCAATATAGAACTTAAGGCTGCTTCCAATACAACTTTGAGGAAAGTTAGGTGTTATACTTCATTCTGTGGGACAATTGGTCACAGGCTACATTATTTACATGAAATTGAGTGTCATGTTTGGCATTCACCATTGGTTTCACCTGGCTTATATCATTTGTGATTTGCCAAGCTGTCACAGTTAGCTGTTGAATGATGCTTCATGAACTGCACATGGTGCTGATTTCGCCCAGAGGATTCAGAATGGTTAGTCAGTCATGCCAGTCAAAAAGTCTGGGAAAGCTAGAAGCAGTAGCCCTTTTCCTCTTTTTAAAGCTGATTGAAATCCAGAAGTGAGTCGTGTCCTTATTCCAGTGACAACTTCTGAGACCAAGAGTTAAATTATAGTTTCACTGACAGCTTCATTTATTTAGCCCCTATCCATTAGCTAGAGTCCTGATCCCATTAGTGAGGGAGGGAGTCTAAAATTGCCATGTAGTCGGATAGTAGACAAGCTATGGTTATCCCCTTCTGTGGTTTCTCTGGAGTCTCTGAGCCTTTTTCTTGTGTCACTTCTTTCTACAGGGAGAGCAAGGAGAGCCTGGTGTACCTGGTAAACCAGTAAGTATCCCTTAGCCAAGCCAGCACAGAAAGAACTGCAAGAGAAGCACACTGATGGTTGCATGACCGGAAAACTGTCCAATGTTTGTTGCCCCATCACTTCTACCACCATCATCCTATTATTCTCTCCATTCTGAATGGAGGAGATCCTGATATCACTTTGCTATTTCTATACAGCTGTAATCATGCACATTTTTTTTTATTACACAAGGTGATAATTTCAGTGTATGCACAGAAAAGGTCTAAGCAGCTTTTTCAAATCTGTCTCTTCTAGGCTACTAGTCTTTCAGGAATCAAAGGAGACAAGGTAATTACATAGCAACACATCTGTCAAGTAGGGATTTGATGGAACAGATAGTATAATAACGTCCACATATGGTGATTATTTGCATAAGAGAAATTCCTTGATTGAATTATCCCAACCCCATTCTGGTTCTCCTTTTTCTGGTGGATTCATGTATGTATTTTCTTAGCTCACCAGAAGCAGCTATACTTGCCTTGTATTAATAGGAACCAAGGGTGTTGGAGTACTGAAGCTATGGTCGTGTTTTCCTTCTCAGGGGGAAAGGGGCTCTGAAGGACCAGAGGGGCCACCTGGGCCAAGAGGGGACACTGGGAACAAAGGAGAACGGGTAAGTGTCTTTGGGGATCCATACTATCAACACATGCCTCAGCACTGGTTGTGAAGATGCAACATGCAAAACATTTCTTTCTGTTTTTTTAGCACTAACTGAGATGCTTACTTCTACAGGTTTTGGGACCGTTGCTCAGACACTGGTTTATTATTATTAGGATCCATAGAGGGCTTTATAACAGTGGTCTAAGTACTGCTTCTTTTAAACAGAATGGAAAATTCCCCTCCCTGAGAGAGGCATTAATAATGTCTTGTATCTGAAATCAAATTACATCGCCCCCCTGGATGACAAGCCAAGAGGGGCCCACATCAGTAGTATTCACCCATTGAAATGGATCCAATATAATCCCACTCACAAAGTTGATGAACACCCATTGATTTATTGTTGAAGGCTTTCATGGCCAGAATCATTGCATTGTTGTAGGTTTTTTCAGGCTATATGGCCATGTTCTAGAGGCATTCTCTCCTGACGTTTTGCCTGCATCTGTGGCAAGCACAGACCTCACAACCTCTGAGGATGCTTGCCATAGATGCAGGCAAAACATCATGAGAGAATGCCTCTAGAACATGGCCATATAGCCCAAAAAAACCTACAACAATGCACTCATTGATTTCTGCTCTAATGATGGCATCTAAGGCAGCTCTTTATCTGCAAAATGGTCATTAAAGTCTTTGTTGTTCTTTTTTAGGGACCTCCAGGACTCAGTGCACCTGGTCCACCTGGTCCAAAAGGAGACCAAGGAGACAGGGTGAGGTTTTTTTCTTGTTTCCTGACTCTGCAACCAAATGGCTACCCTGAGGATTATGCTGTTCTCCCTCTTTTCCCTGAAAGGGAAGGACTGGCTCTGTCTCTGTAGTGGTAACCTTTCCCAACAGTGCTTTAACCCAGTGAACTGGCATGAATGCAGTTTTCTGGCCCACAGCTCCAGCAAACTCATTATGGGCAGCCTCAGAGCTTGCTGATGTGAAACATATCTTAGCAGCAGTCCTAAATGCTGATATGCAGGAAGGTGGCTCATTCCACCGCATGGATAGCTAGGATCCTTTGCTTTTTTTTCATGAAGCTACTTCACATCTATGAGCATCTTGTTTTGCTAATGCAAAACGGTAATAAAGATCTGTCTCTTCTTTCTTAACAACCAGGGCATTGTTGGACTAACTGGTAAAGCTGGCCCAAAGGTAAGTGTTGCAGATAAAATGAAAAGAGTTATAGGATGTTGTTGGGATCCTAGTTTCGTAGATGGGGTTTGCCTGGGTGTAATATTACATGATACCGTATGGTTAATATTACAAGAATGGGTTAAACCCTTGTGCCAGCAGAACTGCTGATGGAAAGGTTGGCAGTTCGAATCCAGGGAGTGGAGTGAGCTTCCATCTGTCAACTCCAGCTTCTCATGTGGTGATATGAGAGAAGCATCCCACAGGATGGTAAAACATCCGGGTTCCTTGTAAATGGCCAATTCTCTCACACTTGCAATTTTTCAAGTCACAGTTGACATGAAAAAAAATTACAAGAAGGTGATATAGTATGGGTGTTATTTCAAGTATGCTATAGAAAAGTATAGGTTGCTTACTTGTAACTGTATTTCTTCGAGTGTTAGTCTTTGAAATTCACACATATGAGTTTTGCTGCGCATGTGGAAGGAACTTGCTTGCACTTTTTTTTGAAAAGTATTATGAATTGCAAAAAGTACAATTTATATATATATATATATATATATATATATATATATATAAGTCAGGATAAATAAATACAATCATAATCTTCAAGAAATACAAGAAATAAAGACTTCTGCCTATTCACTCATAAAATATATGTTTCACATTCAATCCAGCTATGAGGCAAAGCATTATATCAAGTAGAAAAGGTTCAGGTTCAGACACTTGGGATGCAATGATGATCTGCCAGGAAGTGGGGGAATGCAGAAAAGTGTAATATCTTCTCTTATTTTATGAGGAGTAGATAGTGCTGTTTTGAAAGATAATGATGATCACAGATCAGCAAATAAACATCATACTTCAGCCTGATTGTGATCCCAAACTCCCCATCCACAACTGGCATTTACATGACATGACATTTCTTGCAGTGGTTAGCTACAGCTTGGGTGCAGGTGACTAGTAGAATACTGTAAATGAGTAGTGTTTGCCTCCTAAGATGTATTTGAACTGACAATATTTCTCTTCCTTAGGGTGACCCAGGAGACGCCGGAGAGAGGGGAGAGCCAGGACGACCAGGCCCTGCAGGGCAGACTGGCCCACGAGGAAAAGATGTGAGTGAGAGGACTATCCTCATGATTCTAGTCTATAATTAGTTTTTGCATACCAAAAATATATCTCAACCTAATCATTAATTTAAGGAATGTTAGGACATTAAATTCATTTTCTTACTTGATAACTACATAGCAGAAGATGTTGATACAGTTCATTTTATGTCAGTCTGTGACCTGATGTGTTTTGGCCCCATATGTTGAAACCAATGTCTTTGAGAAAATTCCAAAATTCAGATTAGTTGCACTAATTACACAAGCCAACAAGCATTTTTCATCAAATATAATTTTAGGTCATTCTTATAGAGTTTATTGTACTGAATTCAGATTTGGTTTTATTTTTTCTCTTTCACACGTAGTTTTTGCAATGAGGCTAATTGAATAATTAATATTTACGCACTGATATCAATAGAATCTGATATCAGTGAATAAATGCATTATTGAATTAGCCTCATCGCAAAAACTACACATGATAAAGAAAATATAAACACAGATCTGAATTCAGCACAAGAAGCTCTATAAGAATGACTTAAAATTATATCTGATGAAAAATACTTGTTGGCTTGTATTACACAGATATGATGTGAAATGTGCAGACTTTACAGTAGTTCACTGTAATGTGCCATTCGTCATATTTTTAAAAGCTGACATGATGGCAAGAAAGATCTATTTAAAATCAGCATTAAAATTATTTAAACTGTGCTGCTCTCATTTCTAATGATTACAAAAAGTTTGATTTTGTTGGCTTGTGTTATGGAAAGCATGCTCCAATTGTGGTTGTGTTTCCCCTAACCATTTGCTTTGCTGGTTGAGCCTGATGGATGTTGAAACCTAGTGACATTTGAAAGACCACTCTGTATTATTGCAATGTTGAGATTTTACAAGGAAGTGCCAGGATAACCTAGGCACATAACCATATTTCTTTGAATTCCCCATGCTTACCATCATCTAGTAGTCCAAAGCACTGGGTAATCTCCCTCTCTACTGCGAGGTCAGCTGCTTCCTAGAAGGCAGTCTAGGTTTGAAGAGGTTATGCACACACCAGTACACATTTCTTCTTTAGATGAATCTTTCTCCTGCAGAGCCAAATAGTTTTTCACAGATATACAGACACCCGTATCTACTAGAGTCTAATGTGCCATCAAATTTAATACATACCTTAATTTTCAAAAGCCTGAAACCAAAAAAAGTATTTACTAACAAATGTATTGCACAGCAGCAAAAAGTGCACTCTTTGTAATTTGGCCATTGCAATTGCTACCTACTTAGAATTTTTTTTAAAAAAAGTTTTAGCACACCAAAGCTTTTATCAATGCAAAAGATAACCTTGGGTACATCTGTGCTGTAGAATGAGTCCACTTTAACTGCCCTGATTCAATGCTAGAGAGTAGGCATAGTTAGGTCCAGTCGGAATCTTCGTAATTCAGATTAAATTCAGATCAAATTCCTTTTTGAAGCGATTTCGAAGCAATTTGGTAACCTGGAAGTATTATTTATTTCTTTATTTCGGGAATTTACCCTGCTCTTCTCAACCCCCAAGGGGGGACTCAGAGCGGCTTACAGTACGGCACAATTCGATGCCCACATAATAACAATATAAAACCCCAAAACTTCAACAATTCAACAATTAAAATACATTAAAATACAACTACATTAGCACCATACACATTCACTCTGGATTAAAACAATGTTCAGTCCATAAAAAACATTGGCCATAATCACCCACTTTCATTAAAAACCAATCTAAAACGCTGCCTTGTGCTGGTGTACAAATGCCTAGTCCCACAGCCAGGATTTTACTTTTTTCCTGAAGGCCAGGAGGGATGTGGTGGATCGTACATCAATAGGAAGTGCATTCCACAGGCGGGGAGCCACCACCGAGAAGGCCCTATCCCTCGTCCCCACCAGCCTCATCTGAGACGTAGGCGGGGGCGAGAGCAGGGCCTCCCCGGATGATCTTAGATTACGAGGTGGGACATAGCGGCTGATGCGTTCGGACAAGTAAGCTGGGCCAGAACTGTATAGAGCTTTAAAGGTCAAAACCAGCACTTTGAATTGAGCCCGGAATTGGACAGGCAGCCAGTGGAGCTGGCACAACAGGGGGGTGGTATGCTCCCTGTATGTAGCTCCCGTTAGCAATCTGGCTGCCGCCCGCTGGACTAATTGCAATTTCCGAACTGTCTTCAAAGGCAGCCCCACGTCCCTTTGGACTTTGGAAAGCCCATTTTCTGCTAATAATTTCCTTGGGGAACCACACCTTACCACTTTGGAGCCCCCTTTGTCTGCTTTGGGTTACATGTTGTACTTTTGGAAACTAGAAATCTCCTAATCTAATCATTTCCTTGGGGAACCACACCATACAACTTTGGAGCCCCCTTTCTCTGCTTGGGGTTAGACTTTGTACTTTTGGAAACAAGAAATATCCTATAATTTGCTAATTTCTACCACTGTGGCAAGTTTTGTCAGTAACTGTCTAAAAATGAGAGAAAGGGAATCCCTCAAGTTTTGCCTATCCCGTTTGCAGGTTTTTTTAGCGCATTGCGGAATCGTGCCTGCCATTAAGAAAGCAATTCAGAAATTTCAGAAATTTCGGAAAATTAAGAACATAAGAAGAGCCATGCTGAATCGGACCTCAGCCCATCTAGTCCAGCATTCTGTATCACACAGTGGCCCACCAGTTGTACACGGGGATCTCGAGCAGAAGGGAGGGCAAAACCCTGACCTGCTCCCGACCCCCCACAACCAGTACCCACAAAAAATTCTGACCTTTTTTGTGGAAAAATTGGAAATCACTTCGGAATCGAATCGCCAATGCCCCCTACATTTGAACAATTTTTTACTTGATCAAACAAGCCTACTAGAGTGTCATGGAGGTGTAGCTTTACAAGGTCTTGAGTCTTCTGATGCCTCACCAAACTACAAATCCCAAGATTACATAGCATTGAGTCAGGGCAATTAAATTAAATATGACATCCTTCCAATAGGAGCTCCAGATGCTTCTAAAGTAGTTTTCCCTTTTTCTTTGTCTCAGTTCTTAGATTATTGTAGGACACAAATCTAATGCACTCCCTAATTTTGGCAAGGTAATCTAACCAAAAAGTGTGAGCATTAGATTTGAGTAAATAAGGTATGAATTCAGAGGCTAGATATCAATTTATCGGATATGTTGTAGCTGCATTCCATATTATAAGTCTTTTATAAACAAGAGTTTGGATCAGATGACTTTCTGAAACACTTATGGTTCCCCCCATTTCTGTCTGATCAAAAGGTTTGCCTTATCTGCTCAGCTATGATATTTAACTGGTTGCTCATATGTTTAACAAAACACTTTTCTTTGTTTCCTTGCTGAGCAAAACACTTTTTCTATCCTGTCTTTTACACAGAGAATTAAATACCATATTTACTTGATTTTAATGCTCACCTTTTTTGACTAAATTACCATCCCAAAATTAGAGTGCACATTAGATTTACATAATATGTTAAATATTTTTGGGGGTGTCAGAATTTTGAAAATTGAAGTGTGCATTAGATTTGATGGTGCATTAGACTCGAGTAAATAGGGTAGTTACAATGAGACAAAACTGTGTTTTAGATTATTAGATCTAAAATGCATGGCATGAAATAAAACCAGTATTTCATCGTTATCGTCATTATTATCAATGAAAAGTTATAATGGATTCCTCAAAACATTCCAAGTTGCATTCCAACTAATTATTTAAAACAAAGTGGCAAAGATGTGTTTGTAGCATGCACACTGCCTTTAAAATATCAATACTTTAGGCTGTACATAGTAAAAGCATCACATTATCTAACAAGCATATTAATTTGGGGTTCTGAGAATTGAAATATGGGGCCTGTTGAAGATGTTTTGTTGAAGCGATAACAGCATTAATAGAAGCATTTATTTCTCCACTGAATTCTTCCTTCTAGGGGGAAAGAGGTGACAAGGGAGATGAAGGGACTCCAGTAAGTAACAGTCTCTGCTTTCTTGTTACGAATTCTGATATGCTGGAGCATTCTCTCACTGCACTCTTTCTCTTACTTCCTCAAGGGAGAACCAGGTCCAATTGGCAAACCAGGAGATAGAGGACTGCGGGTAAGTGCAATGGAGGCAACACCCATGTTGTAATTCATAGAGAATAGGAATGACTGTAAATAATTATGTGACATATTCGTATAGGTATGGTAGTGTGGTTAGCATGTTTTATAGTGCTGGATCTTGTAATCCACTCCTATAAAGACTCAGTGGTCTGGATGAAGACTTTGGAGATGCAGAGTTGTTTTTGCAGATTGCTTCTTTCTTCTCACCTCTTGTCTGGTCCCAACCTGAATGGTCATTTGCCTCAGCCATTAACTGGTATTGCTTACTAGGAATGGAATTTATAATTTGAAAGATTTTGATATACAGATCATCTATGTCCTTGGACAAACTTGGTGACTCTTAGTTTCAATGACTATCAGCATTACATTTTGCAGTTCTCTGGGGTTTGAGCCTTTGTTGTTATGTTGCTACTTTGAACTGAGTGCATCCAGTTTTTTCTTAGCATTCCCATAAGACCTTGGCCCTAGCTTTCCCCTCCCCCCCTTGAATTTGACTTGATTGCATATTTACTTTCTGTTTGTCTTTCATATTTCAGGGTCTGCCAGGGAACCGAGGGCTCCCTGGTGAGAAGGGGGACCAAGGGGACCCAGGTGAAGATGGGAGAAATGTAAGAATACATTTTGCTCCTCACACTCTGGTGCCATGCCTTGTTATCTGGCCCTGTCTTTACCACCATGTTGTTTCTTCTTCTTACAGGGCAGTCCTGGAACAACAGGGTCAAAAGGAGACCGAGGAGATCCTGTAAGTAGGCATTCCAATTACCCTCATTTTTGCCCCAGTTACCCTCATTACACTAATATGCTAAATATGCTGAAGAGATGTTAAATACTGTTTGTGTTGCTTCTGGAGTTGACCTCTAGACTCTAGGAAAAGGTAGTGGTCTGAAGACCCATTGTGCAGCAACCTGGCAGCTCTGAGTTTGGTCAATGTAACTTGAGACGTCTCTGTTCTGCCATTGAAAAAAGGCAGGGTATAGATGTTATAAATCAAATAAAAAAGACTAATTTAGGTGGACTTGTCTACCTCTTGGCTTTCATCTTCTGAAAAATGCTTTAAAGGAGACATAGAGCCAACACAGTTCCTGATGGATATGCAACTTGAAAGTGCACACATATACAGCGTTCATCAGGAATACTTCTTCTTGCAGACAAACATGTATTACAGTCCGTTGCTCTTGCTTATATATATCCCAAGTACCACAGAGTCCCCAGCTAGTGTTTTAATCCTTACTGTTCTCTCTCCCTTCTTCTCTACAGGGACTACCAGGACCTCCGGGCCAGGGAGTAAGTTATGTGCTTTTCTCTCCTATGTTTTGTTTTGATTTCACAATAGCAAGAGCCTGACTTGCTACTCTCCTTTTCTGCTCTTCAGGTTGCCGTGGGAGCTGTAGGAGGAGGGCAAAAAGGCGAGAAGGTAATCCTGTGTTGAGATCCCAGCATCCTGTAGGTCTGGAAGGCTGTGATCTTTGGATTTTGTCTCCTTTGAAAGACTGGACATGAACAAATAGAAGGAATTTCAGGGTCAAATTAGACGTGACAGTCAGTATTTCTTTGTGCGTGATACATAGAGTGGATATTTAATAATGCAAATAACATTATCAGGATCATAGTAGGTGTGATCACAGAGGTGGAATTCAACTTGTTCCTCCTTTTTTGATTTTTTGATTTTATGTATATATGCATAAAACATATGCATACAGAACACAGAAACATACAATCTTTGAAATTCAGCAGTCAAAATACAAGTATTTCCCCCAATCCCACCACCTCCCCATCCCTACCCCCCACCCCAATCTCTACCCGTGACTTTTCATTACATAATACAAAGGTACAGGAATACTATTGAATATTTAATACCTCAGCATATTTGAGCACTTAATCATTTTCCCCTGGTTACCATTATATACACAACCATCTGTCTAAGGTTCTCAAAAAGTATTCATTTTATTTTCATCATCCTGTATCTCGTTTTACATCATTTCCCTTCCTCCCCCCCCCTGCTATAATTATTACAATTGTTCAATCATGAGGGTAGTCTTATTTAACTCCTTATATCTATCCTCTTTATTCTGGAAATGAGACCCTTCCATTTTGCCTCCCAGGTCCTTCTGATTTAGCCAATTCTATAATAACTTTTCCTTTCACTAATATAAACTTGGAGTAGGTAGTCGGCTAGATATTTATACCAAGTTTTTATATCCCATTTTTGTGGTCCTTCCAGCCTAGGGCAACTGGGGCTTTAATTGCATCCTTTATGTGCAATTGGTGTATATTATGAGAACCTGCCCAAAACTATGTTGGCATAATTGTGGAAAAACCGGAACATACACCCACATGTGGAGGGAATGTGAAAATATATATAAAAGTTCCATAAAATAATTAAGAAGGAAATGGAGGAGCTATTAGGGATAAATAGAGAATGGAACAAGACTCAATTTTTCATTCAGAAAATGGAAGGCAAAGGAGGATTTAAAGAATGCGAGGGAATAATTAAGACTTGTTTCTCCTATGTTATTGTTGTACACCAGTGTAGAGACCTGAGCCCTTAGAATCGAAACACACAACTCCAGCTGAAGAAGATAGTCTTTATTTGAAGCAAACAGCAAGCAATATAAACAATAGCAAATATATCAAAAGAAATATAGAGTTCAATCAATAATCCAAGGAATGTTCCAGAGGCCTATAGGCTCAATGAATGCTGTAAAGTCCCTTAATAAATGCAAGCAGGCAAGTTCCAGTAATTGATAAAGTCCAAAATATTTCCAAGAAAGATCAAAGTCCAGAATTGAGTACTTGAGCTAAAAATACAGGAGACTTGAAACACAATGAGGCTAAATGCAGGAGCTGAAATACATGAAGCTTAATGCAGAAGTTGACCTGATCTGAGATTCAAACAATAGCCCTTGGCAAACCGAAACCACTGCTGGAAGGATAGTATTCCTTCTTTCTATCCAAAGTTGCACAGCCAGGTGTCTTATCTGTGCACTGATGATTCTCAAGAGAACTGGCCTCCCTAACGCTGTCTCTGCAAGCTATTTGCAAAAGTTTCATCTCCCTCATGAACTGTGGCTGCCACAATCCCTTGCACAGTAGATCCCAGAATCCCTGCTGAGGACACAGGCCCAACAGTTGTCTTCCTAAAGAAAGTTCCTCCTCTCTTTATGTATGATAGGAATAAATTCTCCATTGGCACCTATACAATCTTCCTGCCTTTGGTATTGGGGGTAATATATTGCCATCATCACTAGTAATTACCAATAGTTTTATCCTCCATGAATTTGATTAATCCTGTTTCAACATTGTCCATGTTGGTGGCCATCACTGTGGTAGCACTGCATGACTGTTTTTATTTCAGGGGGAGGTAGGAGACCCTGGAGAGGATGGGATGAAAGGTCTGAAAGGAGAGGCCGGTGTACCTGGGGTGCCAGGAGAACGGGTAAGTTATTTACTGGAGCGTATCTTAATAGGTCCAACAAGGCATTTAAAAGTAAAGGGATATATATCGAATGAAATGTGGGCAAATGGACACAAGTAGAGCTTAGAGAAGAAAAGTTTTGGATGTAGTAAGATAGCAAGTTTGGTAAGATGCTGGAGTTTGGAATGAGTTTAATGTGGTTTCATTGTACATCATAAAGGAAAACCTCTAGACAGAAAGGCAGACACTTAAATCACCACAACCACTATCATTCTGATTCTTTCAAATGAATGAATGATTTTGTCGGGAGGGGCTGAGTTTGGTTAGCAGTGGTGCATGTTTATTGTTATCCCATAAAAACCCCAATGAGTTCAGCTGGCCAGTTTAAATTGGCATGGTGTCGGGGGGATTGTCTGCAGTGGTGTATGTTTAAGGCATAAAAACAATGAGTTCAGCTGGCCTTGGCATGGTGTGGGATTGTCTGCACAGGAAGCAGGGCTGCTGTATTTTCTTCTCACCACTTATTGCAGAGAGAGACCTCTTTTTGTCCATTCTTGCAGGGAATTGAAGGTTCCAGAGGTCTCCCTGGAGTTCGTGTAAGTCTTTTTCTGCCCATCTTGGAAAGGAACATAATATCCCACTTTCCCAGTGGTTCTTAAAAGCACACTGCTCACTTCTAATAAGACATTTATCAATAAGACATGTACTTCATTTTGCAGGGTGACACTGGAGATCGAGGCCCAGTAGGAGAGAAGGTAGGAAACTTACACTTAAAGTCATATATCAGAAAATGTGAGGAAAAAAGGGCAGTGTCATGGAAAGAATTATGGAAATATTCTGATTGTGTATATCAAGTTGCCTTTATGATTTTCCTGTATAAATGCACAGTTTGTTACCTAATGCAAAATTGTGGTATATATTTTGAAAAGTGTAAGCTCCTGCAGCCTGAATATAGAGGCATGCATGTTACTTTAGGCAGGGGATGGGTGTGGGATGGAGGTCTGTGTAAGGAACATTAGCTTGAAAGAATATGATGAAAATGCTAATATGTCAGATCTCTGACAATTTGCATACACTCTGTGAAAGCCAAAACCACAAATGAGGGACATTTATTTATTTATTTATTTGCGTCATTTATATTCTGCCCTTCTCACCCCGCAGGGGACTCAGGGCAGATTTACAATGCACATATACAGGCAAACATTCAATGCCATTGACATACAACATATATAGACACAGACATAGAGGCAATTTAACATTCCAGAAATCAGTTAAATTTAGCCTCCCCACAAAGTGGTACCTAAATTTCCTACTTGACAGATGCAACTGTCTTTTGGGTTGCAAAGGTCAACAACGAGCTACACAAATTGGTCGAGAGCTCAACTCGACCTGGCCTCGAACTCATGACCTTCTGGTCAGTAGAGAACCTATGCAGCTGACACCCAGCCAGCTACGCCACATTCCTGGTGCTGTATGTCCATTGTAATGAATTATTGTAAAAGAATATTAAAGTGCCTTCTCATTCCCCCATGTTTAAAACTCTGAAAGTCCAATACTTTCAAGTGCTGAATTCAGGATTAAGCAATGCGAGTTTTAAAGAAAAATGTCCTATACGCCTTCTAGATAATGTAAGCAACCGGGGTGGTGCTAAAGGAGTATTTGAGCATTTGGGACTTTCACTTTAAATGGTTTTTTTTTCTAATTGAGTTATCTTTTCAGGAAGGAGGGGTGGGAGTGTTTCAGGGACAAACATTTCTGCTGAAGGGTATATCAGCAACGAGTATTTACAGCAAGGATCCATTTAAGCAGATTGAGCCGTCAGGATTAAGAGCAGGGATTCAAGCAAGAAAGGATAGAAGGTGGGATAGGAACATTTGAAAATAACCAGCAAGATTTTTGTTGAAGGAAGTTGAGCAAAGAGGGTTTAAAGGAGGAATCCATTGAATTGGGATGAGCAATGAGTATTTAAACAGTGATTCACACAAAAGGGAATGTAAGGAAGGAGGGAGCATTTGGAGAGGCTAAAGGTCCCAAAATGCTTCTGAAGTGATAAATTTTATAGTTTTTCATTATGGTTCTTGTCTCAAGACTTTCGATCTTTTGTTGCAAAATATTGGATAGTTTTTGTTTTCAAATGTTGTCTAGATCTTTCATTCTTTTTATTTGACATCTCCCAAAGGTGCAGAACAGAGAGTCATCTCTTCTTCACTTTCTAATTCTCCTTTAGGGTGACCGAGGCCCTCCAGGTTTAGATGGTCGGAATGGGCTAGATGGCAAGCCTGGGCAGACGGGTCCTGCAGGCCAAAGGGTAAGAATGAAGGATAATAGTGTATGATCATAATGACAAATTTTTGCTAAAACACTGCCACTTTATTTTTAAGTCCAGTCAATTATTCTGGTGAGATTCTGCCAAGATACTACAGGGAACAACTGAGTAACTACACTGGACATTAAAAGTGTTCCAATCTTGCAGCTGGAAGCCTTCCTTGTTCCCTAGTTTCATGAGCATTCAAAGCAAACATACTAGTATACCAAAAAGTTCATTGCATATGTTATTACAGCAGTTGGGTGTTCTTTAGCAAATGTTGCCGGAAGTCAGATTGCTGCAGTTGTTGTAAGTTGCATAGTTTTTATATCTGTTTAAGACACTGCTGGATGAGATAGGCTGGATTTCTAGGCATAAGTGCAACTCACTCTGTATTCATCAGTTTGAACACCTGAGTCTAAACACAAGATCTAAACACTTATGATGCCTTCCCCTTGAGAGTCCAAATTTCTTTTATTATGGTTTTGTGCAGTATTTTATTGTGTGAGTCTTTGTGTGTCTAAAAATAATTATTTTGTGCTGCCATGACTCTAAGAGGCACGGCACTTACAGACATAATTGGAGACTGCAGGCATGAGAACAGGGCAGTGTCTCATATCTGATCAGGCCTATGTATTCTTCTCTTTTCTTAGGGTGACCAAGGGAAGCAGGGTGACCCTGGCCGAGATGTAAGTATGGGAGCCCTCCAATATGAAGTGATTCCTCTCCCTTCAGTGCTGTTTTAGGGGTCAAGCTCTGCTTGGAAATTAACATTTTGCAGTGTTGCGCTGGCACGTCCTTTATTGTTTGAGCTACTCCTGGATGTCATTAAATAGAATTTCTGGTAGTGATTTGAAGGTCTTATGTTAACTGTTGGAAAGCCTGGATAGGATGGAGTTGATCTCCCTCTCTCTTCTTTGAGTTGATTTATCTAGAAAGTCTACCAGAAGCCAAATTATCCGTTCATCTTGCTCATGCTATTTTCCATGACATTTACTTTCTACACTAACATTACGAATGGGCTTTGAGAATAATGCATGCAGATGCCAAATTTCAACTCACCTGTCTTTCTCCTTAATCTGGAAGTCCTATTTTCTCTCACACCCCAAGAAATTCCTTTCAGAAAACTCTCTTACTTCTGTTCCTCCCATTGCTACCATCCATTGCAAGCTATTACCAAACATACTTTTGGCACTGGTAGGTATGGAGTGGAAATGTCAAAAATATGTTTGGTAGTAGCCTTTGTTCTTGGCAGCAATCATCTCTTCCAATGAGTGTCAGAACTAGGAGTGTTCTTCATTCATCCAGGCCCCTTTGGAGAAGAGCTCAACCATCTTGACCTTGATCTGAGATTTCCTTCATAAGATTCACACTATTTTCTACTGCTCTCGAATTATTATTTTTTTACATTTTTTTCTGTTCACATCCTTTTTACCCTTCTGAAAACATTTGGCACATATTTGACAGTAGCAGAAAATAAGGATTTATACACACCATAAACTCAGTACTTCCAGGACTTATGAAACCTTATTCATTTCCATCGTATCCATACTCCCTTTGGGTAAAAAAAAAACCAAAACGACCATCCATTTTTCATATGAGTCTTTGGGACTGTCTAAACCATCCCATGTTACTGTTCCTTCTACCAGATCTTTAGCCATATCTGTGGCCGTCTTGACTAATGCTCTCTGCTAGGTGGCAGTCCAGTGACATCTTTCTGCCTTCACCAAGTATTATAAATTGGACAGGTTTGCCTCTGCAGAGTGTTTGAGTGCTTTAAAAGGTTCCTCCATTGCAAAGTGCCACCACTTGCCTCCTTCTGGTTTGCTGTACATAAGAACAGGCAGAGGAGCTGGGGATTAAGCATACAATCCTACTCTTCCTTTCCTATGAGCCTTTTCTAGCCTGGATAGTGGCAGAAAACAGCACAATCCAAGATATCTCAATATTTCATGTAAAATAATGAATTTTTACAGTAAATAACAATTATGACATTCTCTTCTGTTAAACTTTCTCCAGACTCTTTTACACTCTGTTTTTGTCTTTTTACAGGGCCTCTCAGGCCTACGTGGTGAGCAGGGCCCTCCTGGAGCAGTTGGCCCACCAGGACCACCAGGTCTATCTGTGAGTCATACGGTTAAAGCCACTCGATATCTTCCTGTATCACAATGTGGAGCAATAGCTGTTGTCAATTTTATTTTTCACATACAGGCTTTCACTACAAATATGATTCTGTCTTGTGTTTTACCTGGAATACTCAAATTGTGTGTTATTAATACGAGTAAGACCAGTGCATTTGTATTAATGTTGTTGAGAAACAGCCTTATTCTTTGTAGTTGGTGCATTTAAGGTTGGCTTTCAGCTTTGCTGTTGGTACTCCAAAAAGGCAGAAGACTAGGATGTATAGCCTTCTGTGATAGTAGGAACAGTGTGCATAAGAGGATCTGTGTTGCCATTATTGGAGAACTCAGCCTTCTGCAACCTTTAATGTAGAACTGCTGTTGTTAAGTGGCACAATTCACAATGAATAGCTACTATGTTTTGGTGCATCTGGCATAGATTGTTACTATGTTAGAACACAGCCAGTGTTGGATTATCTCCCAGATTTACACAGTAAATCAAGTCACAGGTGTAAATGCAGAAACAATGCAATTCTGTGGCCACTTGGGATAGAGATGAACAAAGAAACTAGGCACAGGAAAAATGGATAATTTGTCACCTGAATAGTTCTCTATCGTTTTTTCATTATTCAAAATAAATAAATCACAGTGAAAACTAAGGAAGAAGGAAGAAGGATAATGTTGATCATCAGTGACTTTGGCTCAAATTCCAGTGTAGTTAGGAATTCACCTAGTATTCGGGGACAATTCACTGTATGAGTCCCACCATGTATTGCTGTGACATATAGCATTAAGATTTGGGAACTCATCTGGGTGAAAAGCAGGTTATATATCCTGGCTTTCAGGTAGAATTGTTCCCAGATTGGTTTACATAAAAAGAGAGTTCAATCAAAACAGGACCGAACCTCCCCCAGGTTTACCATGTAAAAAGACATGATATGAAAGGAAAACCAAGAACTCATTGCACGTTCAGGTGACTGGGATTTTTTGAGAACATGTCTAGCACATTTACTACTCCACATGGAGCTAAGCGGGTTTTCTGGTAACTATACTTGCGCAGCCTTTATGAATCTTGCTGTTTTCTCTTCACAGGAAAGGTTCTCTTCTGTGGCTAACATCTGTGGTTAATATCTTTTCTAGGGAAAGGTTGGCGATGATGGCAAACCGGGCCTGAATGGGAAGAATGTGAGTGATGGGTTACATTCCGCCTCTCCCTCCCCACGATCCCTGCTGGAGAACTGAGGTTTCAGGCCTCACAGGCATATTCCTTGAATCTGATAGCAGTTGAGAGAGTTAGAACTATGCTTGTAAGTGGAACATAGACTACACAAAGAAATGTTCTATTTTATTTTTTAGGGTGAAGATGGGACACCTGGTGAAGATGGGAGGAAGGTAAATGGCCTACATATTCTTCAAGTATTTCAAGTATTTTATACAGTCTTCTTGCAGTCTAGCAAAACATGGGGTCAGTCCAATTTTGAAGGAAAGTCCATAATATGGATCATTTTCTTCTGCCACCCTCAAAAGCAATAGCTAATAGCAATAAAGACTCAAATTAAAGAAACGGAATAAAGGTAAAGGATTTAATTTTAACTGCTGCATACAGGTTCAGTAGTCATTACACTCTTTTGAGTCTCCTACCTGCACTTGTTTATTTCCTCTAATTATATTTTTAATGTTCTTGCAAAACTTGGAGTTCTGCCAAACTTTGCTGATACTTCCTCTTGATGGTGTTTTGGTACATAAAGATCCACACTCAGAAGACAAGTTTATTGTTATTATATAGGATATATAGTCACCTCAGGGCCCTTCCACACAGCCATGTAACTCAGAATATCTGTGTTATCTGAGTCCACACTGCCATAGTTCCAGTTCAAATCAGATATTGTGGGATTTTATTCAGCTATGCGGAAGGGGCCTCAGTGGCATGAGTCATTGGCACATTTGCTACAATCCAGACAAAGAAGTTAAGACACATAGAAAAGTGTCTCTTTTTCCAAACACGAAATCTAAGGATAAGACTATTGATGTGTTCTGTACTTCATATCTGATGGACTGTTAAAGAATACAGTTTCTATTCCAAGTACAAGAGTTATTGTTCATTGGTGTTGTGGACCAGTGGGAAATAGGACCTTATCCAGCCCAATGAACATCACGTTCAGTTTAGCCCTTAGACCGCAGATCCTAAAAGATACACTACTTAGCAGATAATGGAGCATGATAAGAATGCCACTTTCACATTTTACTTCTGATGAAAAATGCTTGAGGTTGCAGCTTTACAACTATTGGCCTGGAATATTCGGTGAAGCATGGAAGAATAACCGTAGAGTTACTTATATTGAATGACTCATTTTGTTTTCCTTATTTTGGCTAGGGGGACAGAGGTGAAGCTGGGACACCTGGAAGAGATGTAAGTACCATGGCTTGGCCAAGTGCAAGTGCAACCAAGTTTTTCAACTTACAGATATGTCCCATTTGTCCCATCCCCCCTATTTAAACTACTAACAATATTCAAGAAGGGGCAAGACCCTCAAATTACAAGCAGTATTCCAAATCACAGTAATCTTATTAGATAGAAAGTTAGCTTAGAAAATTGTTGTTGATGTTTTTTATTATGTTTATTATTAAGTTTGTTTATATACCCCGGGTTTTTTCCCACAAGAAGATTAATGTAAATGTCTAAAACAGGCATGGGCAAACTTTGGCCCTCCAGGTGTTTTGGACTTCAACTCCCACAATTCCTAACAGCCTACAGGCTGTTAAAAATTGTGGGTGTTGAAGTCCAAAACACTTGATGTACCAAAGTTTGCCCGTGCCTGGTCTAAAACAACTATTGGGGTGATGTTATTTATTTATTTATTTATTTTATTTGCAGTATTTATATTCCACCCTTCTCACCCCGCAGGGGACTCAGGGTAGATTACAATATACATAAAACACTTCTGTTTCAGCAGGCATTTGGTGTGTAAGACTGCTGACTTTGGTCATTGCCTCCTATCTTATGCTAACTATTTCTATACCGGCGCCTGTTGAGTGTTGAGTGTTGAGTACTGAGTTGTTTTTAGGTAGATACTCTTTATGCTGTTTTATTGTGTTTTGTTTTGGGATTTTACTGTTGTGAGTCGCCCTGAGCCAAATTGGGAGTGGCGGCCGACAAATATAAATAAATAAATAAATAAATAAATATGCATGGCAAACATTCAATGCCATAGACATACAACATATATAGACAGACACTCAGAGGCTATTTAACATTCCAACTTCTGGCCACCAGGGGAGTTGTCGCTTCCTCATTCTTTTGCATACTTCCTGGAGATGGCTATGGCCTCATAAATCAGTTAAATTAAATGTTTAGAAAACTTTCACTGTTACCAATTGTTTTAGAACCCCAATGTTAAGCTAAGGGGACCACATTTGGGATTGAGACCCACAGTTTAAGGCACCATGGTCTAGAAAACCTCAGTGATTTACACCGGGTGTAAAAATGATAACAGTGGGGAGAAGGCTGTTTACAGCTCAGCCTCTCTGGGCTAGGGAATACAATAAACTCGACTGCCTTTATGGCAAAACTTATGAAATGGACTTCCACAACCTGGTGTCCTCCATATTTATGGCAGCTCCCCAGCCAGAAAAATTTAAGGCTTTTATAAAGGGAACACTAGATTCATATTACAGGCTTTCTGAAACCCCAAGAAAGGTTGTAGCTGATTTTTAGCACTTCATGTATAGAAGGACCCATTGTCAATCTATTCCATGTCTAGTTACAAAAGATCTCAAATAACAGGACTTGAAAACACCTTTGCTTCAGTCTTTGTTAAGCATAGGTTAGATGGATCTCTTCTACGATAGCTGCTTATATATTACATATAATTCTGTTTATTCTTCTTTTTTTGGCAGGGACGGGAAGGTATTAAAGGAGAGCGAGGGACTAGTGGGCCCCCTGGTCCTCCTGGGCTCCCTGGTGCCCCCGGTGCCCCTGGAGTCGTTGGTCCACCCGGACAGGTGGGTAGCCTATGCCTCTCAAATGTACCTGCTGTCAGATGTGTCTTTGCTGGTTTGTCACCATAAATGGACTAACTATTCTGGGAAACAGAACTGAAATAAGAATTGGTTCTCTAGGTCAGGGTAGGGGACATTTTAGACTCCTAGAATCTATTTTGTTATTTGTCTTTTTTTAAAAAAAATCCCCAGATATGCCTAAATGCCTTCTAGGGGGCTCTTGGCCAAATTAGGCCCAAAAAGAACTTTGCTGAAAAAAAGCACTTTTACTTATTTATTTATTCGACTTTTTGGCCGCCACTCCTGGATGGCTCGGGGCGGCTCACAGATTCAAAGATAAACAAGGCAACAATAGTTCATTAAAACAGTAAAACACAACAGCAATAGGACATTAAAACATTACATTAAAACAACAGCATTAACTTAGCTGACATGTATAGTTAAGCTGACTCAGTTACAAAAAGCCTGCCGAAATAGCCAGGTCTTACAAGCTTTCCGAAAAGCCAGAAGATCGCGAAGTGACCTGACCTCCTATATATTTCCTATATAAAAAGGCCACTCCTGGATCTAGAATACCTAAAGGGTATTTTGATTATTTTTTCAGGGAGTGAGATTTGAAGGGCAACCCTATTGAGTCTCCGAGGTGTGGGTGATGCTGTAATGCCCTTAATCTCCAGGGTATATAAACTAAATCTTAACAAAGGCAATGGATTGATGCAAAGCATGATGAAAATTGCAACCCTAGTCACATTTGCCTGGAACCAAATTCTTTTAAGTTCCGTGTAATTTGATTCTAGATAGAAATGAATAGAGTGTGTTATGGGATACTAATATCAGTGCTGGAAGCAAATCTCGGCAAATTGCATAGAATGTTTCAAGAACCCAGAACTCTAAATAGCATTTTATTTGGGTTTAGCGGAGAAGAGAGCTTAAATCATACTTTAGATACACATGGGAAACCTTAATCTACAAATCTTAGCAAAACCCACATGCATAGGGTCTGATTTAATTATTATTTCCTTACTAACTGGCATTGTTTTTTTTAATTAGTTCCAATTGAGAAAGCACACACACTTTGACTTTGTATGCATCACTCTGTAATGTCTTCATTTTGCCTAATATTCCTCATCAAAATTTCCTTTGAGAGGATAAACAATAGTAGGGGAAGTGGGTAACCATGTCATGTTCCCTTCTGGATTTTGCATGAGTTTTTGCATATTGAGTGCTGTAAATTGATTTTATCCATTATATATAATTGGTACCAAAATCCATCTTATGTATTATGGATGTAAAAAACTCCCAATTCAATTTTTCAAAGGTTGTTTCATCATCCAGGAAGATGAACACTGCTTGCTTTTCATGTTGATGCTCTAAATATTCTATGATGTCTATGACTTAATGGCCTTGTTTTGTATGATTGTTTTCAGAGTTTGCCAGGCCTCCCTGGGACACCTGGATCAAAGGTAAAGATATTCTTCTTCTGAAACTTTGCCTTTCAATAGTTGTAGAAGGAAAGTCACTCATGCAGTGATGCTCTCACCTCCTTGGGGACTGAATTCTTCCTAGGTTTGCCAGATTTCTGGGAACTCCTAAAAGGTTGTCCTTTCAATATTTTAGGAAATACGGTGGGAAAAGATTACCCTTGGACCAATTTTACCAGAAAAGATGATGGGAAAAAAGTAGATTGAGTACCTAGAGAGAACTCATGCTGCTGTCTAGTATCAAGAGCACCATACACCTATGGTGACATGACATGATGTAAATAAATAAATAATGTCTTTCTAAATAGTCCTCTGGCACCTAGGATTCAGAGCATCTTTATCTGGAGTCAAAATTCGATTTCTTCCTGGCATACTGCACATTGACTTTTCATTATCATTCTGTTTTCAGGGAGACAGAGGGGAGTCTGGAGCCAGAGGAGAGAAGGTGAGTATTTTTCCATTCTTCGTCTTATACCCAAGAATTCATTCCTCTGCATAGCATTGGTGTTCTCTATAGAAGGATCATTCATTAGGCAACATTTCGTTTTGTGACAGCCTTACTTTTTGTGACTATAATTTGTAATAAGTCTATTATCAGCAGTGATTTGTTTCACACCCCTTTTCCTATTTTTAATGTGCAGTCTTACTTGAGGTAGAATCTAATGCATAATAGAATCCAAGCGTATTGAAAACCACTAGTAGTCCATGTGGGTTATGAACAAATCCACTGCACCAAGACTTTTGATATATAATTTAGTAAATCAAATCAGTAATTTTGTGGATGTGACCAATAAAGCACTTGTTCGCTGCGCATAAACTATTCATCATGATGCAAGACAGTAGTTCTCCATCTGTGGACCTGAGATGTTTGAGACTTCAGTTGACAGAATTCATAATCTTTATGTTGAGTGGGTCTTCAGTAACCAAAGCCCCAAACATTTGGAAGACTACAGTTTTGAGACCCTCTGATGTAATGTACTTAAAAGTCTTCTAGAATCTAGACCAGGGGTGCTCATTAGGTAGCTCGGGAGCTACTAGTAGATCTTCGGCCCTCTTCCAGGTGATCTTCGAGCCTCACCAGCTGGATGGGGCGCTCCTGCCATGTGCTCGCACACCCTGCATGCACGTGCGCCCCTGCTGCTGGCTTCCGCTCTCTCGGTGCTTCTTTCGCCTGCGAGGCATTGCAGGAAGAAGGAAGCACAAGGCGGGGCTCTGGAGGGAGCGCCCTGTCTCTTCCTCGTCCAGAAGCAGCTGTGCAGCCTCCGGGGCCAGCGAGACAGGCAGAGCGGAGCACTCCCTCTGGAGTCCCCGCCTCGAGCGCTCTCCTTCCTGCAATGCCCCGCAGGTGGAAGAAGCACTGCGCGGGCGGAAAACAGCAACAGGAGCACGTACAGTGGCAAGAGCGTGTGGCGGCGGGAGCACACGGTGGCAGGGACAGGTAGATCTTTTGGACTTGGTTGCTTTAGCTCGCATGCTGAAAACGTGTGAGCACCCCTGATCTAGATAATCCATTGGGAAATTTTAAAAATCCTGCTAACTGAAGATTTTACGAGAGAGAAGAATATTAAGTCTTGGATGATCACTGCTAGATGTATTTGACCCTTTGAATTATTTATTTATTTACTGTATTTGTATACCGCTTTTCTCAGCCTTTCGGCGACTCAAGGCGATTTGTCTTATGTCTTAGCACTGTAAGGAATATTTCCTTTCCTGCTTTTACAGTGTGAGAGGCAACCAAAAGATTTTGTAGCTACACATAAGTCACTTACTCTTTTTTGCTTTCCTTAGGGGCTAATGGGTGAACCTGGGCCACGAGGGGACCCTGGCACAGCACAGGTGAGCTTCTTTCTTTACTTCAGGCTGAATTGGCTGGGACTCTGAGGGATGGTGGTGGCAGAGATTGCCCACTTGTAAGTAGTTAGCATGGCTTGAATCCCATAAACATATGCTCTGAAGCTATGGAAACTGGACAGAGGACAGTTGCATAGTCAGAACACTGTCAAAAAGGCATGTTGTAGATGATGTTGTTGATGATTATGGTGGTGGTGACAATGACAACAGTTATTAGCAGCCAGCATTTAAGACAAACTCTAGATATGATTAGATTTAATCTTCATTTTTCATGCTTCTTCAAAAGTTCTTGTTGATGGTGTTTTTTCTCCTTTTATCTAGAATGTTGAACGTGCCCTAGAAACCTATGGTATCAAGGTATGAATTAGTAGTTGTATTTATCCAGATGTTATTTGCTTGTTTGAGTATTTGAACCCTCCCTTCAGCAAAAAGTTTCTATAGCAGCTTACAAAACATTGATCTAACAGTTCTTTGCCTTCAGATTTATGATCTAAATAAGACAGAACAGATAAGGAAAAGAGAGTGGCAGGGAAGAGGATTAGATTCAGCATGTACTCCCTGCACTTCTGTCCCTGAGGCCAGAGCAATAGCAGTTGGAACATCAAGGAGGGTCTTCTCACCATCCACTGAGGCCAGCATATGATAAAGTGCTGGATGCTCTTCTCTTTCTCAGAGGCCAGATTGGAATATTGGGAGTTGTAAATTGCTACTCTTTTCCCTATTTCAACAGATTTCCTCACTGCGTGAGATCACTGGTGCTTATGATGGGAGCTCTGACCAATTGCTCCCTGATCGCCGAAAAGGGTTGAAGGGTGACAGAGGAGATCCAGGTGCTAGAGGACCACCGGGCAATGATGTAGGTTGTGCTTTCCACATACAAATTGCAGCCCCTGCTCTTACCTTTTAATCTGTATCAAGGAAGGTTCTTAATGTAAATGGTCAATAGGAAAAAAAAATCTAAAGTATTGCTGCATAATAGTCCAATGTTGAGATTGACACAATTAAACTAGAGTTCGAATGGATTAAGAAAAATTCCCAATAAATTTTGAAATTGTTACATTATGTTATTATTAACTTTATATTATTTATACATTAGTTCACCAAAAGAGTGCATGCTTGGAGAGATTTGTTGCTTTTGCAACAAGAAACTTTGATATGTCTTATTACATTAAAAGCAGCTTTTGAGGAATAAAGCATGGAACAATAGGATGAGGTAAAACGATGGATATATCTCTGTTTATTCATTGGATGCTTTCCTTTGCATTACCTCTTTGATGCCAAAATTACATGGAAAGAAAAAACAGTTCAATGTATTTCAGCAAACCTTTTAACAATATTTTCCTGTGAAGTGAAAAATACAGGTCATGAAAGCCTTTTAAATATAATGAAAACTATATTTAATTGTCTAGAGTCCACCTGAATGTTTCTTTTAAAGTGCATCCAAGGATCTTTCTTTCTTTCATTTCCAGTTTACTGATTATTCCTATTTTGTGACCAAACATATAGATCAAATTGTTTTGTTAGCAAACTAGCATAGTTGATGAGGCATGTTTATCTCCCCCCACCCCACCCCTCCTTTTCACACTGTTTTCTGTTCCCACATTTGGAAGTCGATGAAAGAGGACTGGAAAATCACAGACTTTCAGGAAGGGTTTTGAGAGGCAGCTGTAGCAGGCACACAAGCACAGCTAAAAGACTAGAGTCTTGCTCTCCGCATTGAAGCTTTATTGGATTGTTTACTATAGAAATGGTGCTACAAGCCAATTCTTAAAGTCTGTGTTTTCCCAGCCCTCTTCCATCATCTCCCTTAATGTTGATGCTAATTAAAGAAAATGTTCCATTTAGAGCAGGCATGTCCAAAGTCTGACTCTGATGCCAATTGGGGCCCCTATTCAAATTTCGACCAGCCTGCAGCCTCTGTCACAAAATCAATAACATTTGGCCCCCCAGCACTGTTGACCATAGTATAAAATACATGCGTACAAAAAAGCTGTTTATATTTTACCAGAAGATGATCAAAACCACAGTTTTGAATATGCACTGAGTCTTTTCAATCCATGTATCATTTGTTTGTTTTTTCAATTGACAATTAAACCAGGTTTTGTAAACCTGACAAATTAAATATTAAAATCAAATGCAGTTCGGCAACCTTTTCCATTTTGTATTTTTGATCCAAATCTAAAATTGAACTGCCTTTTCACTTTTAAATAATAATAATAATAACTACTAACTACTACTTTATTTATATCCCGCCACCATCTCCCCGGAGGAACTCGGGTGGCTAACACACATAAAACATAAAATATAGGCAGATATTTGTAATAAAATATCTTGCAATAAAACAATTCTGATTCCAAATCAGATAGCATGCCTTTTCATTTTTGATGGTCAATGGTTCATTGGAAAACTAAAGAACAAGTGATATACAGATTTATATGGCCCTCAATGTTATGTACTTCTGAATAACATAACTATTAGTGTTATTTTCCTTTTCATATGTTTTGAATTTTTGAATTTAGAAGTTAAGGTGAGCATTTAATAATGATTAATATGTAATGTTTCAAATGAGCCTAGATATGTTTAATCTTCCAGACAGACTTTTTCTTCAATTTATGTGGTCTTAAAATATGAAAGAGTGATTTTTGTAAAAACTTGTTTAGATTTATTTGTGTTCTGCATGAAGAAATGAAAATTTTCAGAATTTCATAAAATAGTTCATTTGCATTTATTGTTAATGGTTCAAAGAATGGCAGGCTGGATGGTTGGCCCCTACACATTTACTAATATTCTTATGTTCCTTACAGGGGCTCATTGGCTTCCCTGGAGAAAGGGGGGCCAAGGGAGAGAGGGGAGACCAAGGCCAACCAGGCCCTCAAGGCCCAACAGGACGTGCCATTGGAGAAAGAGGACCAGAAGGACCATCTGGTCAGCCAGGGGAGCCTGGGAAACCAGGAATTCCAGGTGTGCCAGGCCGTGCAGGTGAACTTGGAGAAGCTGGCAGGCCTGGAGAGAAGGTATTGTCAAAGAGAGAATGGGAAAGAATGCTCATCAGTTGGGAAGGCACCAAATGGGACAAGGGGCTCTAAAGCCCCAAGTACTATTGGCCAACTCCTCCACTGACTTCATTTTCATACTTCATCATGTCCTGGTGATCTTGGCATGAGATCATACTAAGATCATCCCACTCGGAGAACCCTTCTTGCTGTGCTTCCACTGAGTGGGAGCATCTGGCAAAACTATGAATATATATTTGTTTTGAAACCCAAATGTTATAGATTGCATGTTGTCTTCAAAGTCCATGGGAAACTTGCTAGTTTTTTTCTGCTTCCAACACTTGGCCCCCATTTTTACACTTTATTTTCCTGATACTTAGTAGAGAGATACATGTATTTGATATGTCACCACTATGTTGCAAATGTTTTCATTGTTCTTAAACATATTATTTCCTTATTCCAGGGTGATCGAGGTGAAAAGGGTGCACAAGGGGAAGAGGTGAGTGGTGTTATGTGATCATTAGGGCTGTGTTGATCATATTTATTTGGAAGTTACTGTTACAGCAAGTTATCATGGTACGCTACAAGTCAAACAGTGTCATGGTATCTATAACTATGGGTGTGTACATGTTTATGTGTGCAACAACACAAGCATAAATTCATTTACCTGATAACTCAAGGCTGAAACTACCAAACACAGGCACTTTGTTAGAAAAGAGAGCCAAGTTTTTAATGCAAACAAGACTTTTGCTCCTGCATTGAGGTTCATATAGTTCTATGGACTTCTTTTCTTTGTGATCAGTACTCCTGGGACAGCGGATGTTTCATGGAAGTTACTTTTATGGGAAAAATATTTCCGATTACACTAGTGGCCTTCCCAATAGAGAGGGGGAAATGTTGATAACTTACTTGCTGATGAAATCTTATTTATTTTGAACACCTGTGTGGAAAAGGAAAAATGTGTTTCTGACGTCTATTTAATGCATGATGGACAGCTAACACTGTGTCAAGTAACTAACCAGTTCAGTTTGGTTTGTTAGATAAAGTAGATAATTCTTGTATATGGAATAAAACAACAATAAAGTACATGGGTGCCTATTGCTTTTCATATCCATCATTTTTCTGCTCTGATTCCATTTACCACACTGTAAGGCAATGGAGATGAGAGAGATGGTTTTCTTGGGCTACAGAGGGGCAGGTGTTAAAAGGGAGAGGCAATTTGCCAGGGTATGGTGTGAGGGGTGCATGGCTGAGCTAAGCCTTAAAGACAGCTTCATGCCTCAATCTTGCTCTTTGAATGTTTTTGGCCATCCTTCCGTCTCCTCTCACAGTGTAATTTAAGTAGTCATTTCGTGGTTGGATAGGAATTCCCTCCCCCTTTATGTGTTTTTTAACCTAATCTACACTGTCACAGAGATGCAAATAATTGGCTATGGGTGGTGCCATTTAAATGGGTTTTACTGGCAGGTGTTGTGGGTTGCTGCATTCAGCAATATATCTTCTAGTACAGGGCTGTCCAACTTCTACCGGCCCAAGGATCACCTGGGGGGCCAAAGGGTCTGCCTCCGCCCCCGGCCCTCCCCGCCCCTGGCCCTGCCCCCGGCCCCGCCTCTTCCTCCTAGGAAGGGAGGGGGAGCCACCGAAAAGGAGCAGTAGGCAGCGCGAAAGGCGGCGCGTCAAAGGCCTGGGATGCGCCGCCCCCTCGCGCCGCCTACTGCTCCTTTTCGGCGGTTCCCCCTCCCTTCCTAGGGTTTTGCCCGCTTCTGACGCTGGTGTGATGCTTTGGGAGGGAGGGCGGAGCCATGGAGAGTCCCCTGTGGCTCCGCCCTCCCTCCGAAAGCATCACGCCAGCGCCAGAAGCGGTGCATGCGCACTGTTTTTTGGGGAAAAAATTTCGGGAATTTATTAATTTTTTTAAATAATTTTTTTCCCGGAGGAGAGGAGGGCCGCAGCCAAGGGCAGGCCCGTTCTAGTACATATTGTGTTGGATAGAGAGAGCTTAGAATTGCTCCTGTGTATCATGTGGTGTTGAGGTTGGGAAGAACCTCCTATCCTTGGAACCAAGCAGGGCTCCAAATTTGTTCTCCCCGTTTTGTTTACGTATCACCGAAAAACATTTAAATAGGTCACAGTTAATAAAGTTGCCCTTAGTTCATTCCACTTCTGCTGTCTGGTTTATTTATTTATTTATTTATTTATTTGGTCAGCAAATACTGTTCTGTGGGTTCCCTCCGCCATAGGGTTTTCTATATTTATTTATTTATATTAAATATTTATGAGTTACTTTTCTAATAAATACTCAGAGTGATATACAATCACTAAACAACACCAAAGTACACAGAAATATCAGTAAAAGTAAAACCTTTACTACGAAGCTCTGGGCCGATTTGGAACCATGCTTGGGGGCGGGGGGGCGGATTCACTTGGCAAAACTGAAGAAACTTGGCAAAACCTATCCACTGCATTAAAAGTTTCTTCAGAAGGTTGTCAGTTGTGACTTATGGAGAAAGAGTTTACAAAAAGGATTGGATCAGACCTTTGACAAATTGTTGGTGTATCTTGTTCTTTATTTCTTGTCTCAGGGCAGACAAGGACCACCAGGACCACCAGGACCCAAGGTGAGTTTTTTCCTCAATCTTTTTCTGAATGTGGAACTAATAATCAAAAATCATAAGAGTGCTATTTCAGCACTGATCTAAATTACATTCAAAAATGTGAAAGACTTATTATTATTATTATTGAACTTTATTTATACCCCGCCACCATCTCCCCTCAGGGACTCGGGATGGCTAACATGAGACCAAGTTACTAGTTAGTTTTAAACCACAGGTGAATCCCTCATATAACACAATAGGATTCTAACCCTCCTGGTCCCGTCCCCCGAAATCCTGACTATAATTAAAAGAAAAAAGAGAAAAAATAATATTCTGTGATTACAGATCCGGCAAATAATTCCCCTACTGTAAATTCTCTGTTATCTAGAACTGAAACAACTTGAAGTCTCAAGCAACCAGAGAGTAAAATAGAAAAAAATAATAATTTAACTAAAAATTAAAATGAAATCAATTTTAGCAGAAATATTAAATTAACTTTGCCTTCATTTGCTTTTAATTACGTTATTTCAACATTACTATCAAGTCAAAACAGAGTTTATGGTATGCTATAGTGTGGGGTGCAGTATTAGTTAGGTCTGTTTTTAATAGTAACTCCCAAGCAACCAGAAAGTACATTTATCCAACATCTACCAATCACCATGAGTGCCAGTGAACTAAGCACCCTTCCACACAGCCATATAACCCAGGATATCAAGGCAGAAGATCCCACAATATCTGCTTTGAACAGGGTTATATGAGTCCATACTGTCATAAATCCCAGTTCAAAGCAGATAATATGGGATTTTATTCCGCTTTGTGGAAGGGAAGTGCCCTGAGAGTCTGTTGAAGAATTACTTATAACCATAGTCACTGATTTTTTTTAGATGGTTTCTTATTGCTCCAACAATCCATAAATAGTTTCCAGTCTTTCAAAAACGTTCAATAAGCTTATCCTTCAATGCCCACAATAACTTGGGCCGATTCAGCAACCTTAACAATCCATTATTTTATTGTCCGTGTTTCAACCCATTTCCACTTTTGAGCAAGCAATAGTTTTGCAGCTGTTGTCATGGATAATAAATTCTGAAATTTTGATATAGAAAAACTAGCAGATCTCTTTGAATCTATCAAGTATCTCCCAGTTAACAGAACAAACAGATGTCAGGTATAAAATCTTTAAGGTTCAGGAGTATATGAGTGGATTTATGTATTTATGGCTAATACATCTATGTGTTTCCAGATAGATATGATGGATGGAAGTACCTCAGGCTTTCCAGGAGAACGTGGTCCACCAGGACCCAGAGGAAGCAAGGTTAGTACATTCATTGTATCATTTGCTTTCCTTGAATGAATGCCAAACATAATATGAACAAATGATTCACTTTTGCTCATTTGCTCCCATTTCTGTTAGGCTGTGTAATTCCCAAAGGTAACCTAAACTCACAGCAGTTGGTTACTGAGGCCCCATCTACACTGCCATATAAAATCCAGAGTATCGGCTTTGAACTGGATTATATGGCAGTGTAGACTCATATAATCCAGTTCAAATCAGATAATGTGAATTATCTGCTTTGATAATCTGAGGCTGGATCTACACTGCCCTATATCTGAGGATCTGATCCCAGATTATCTGCATTGAACTGTATTATATGAGTCTACACTGCCATATAATCCAGTTCAAATCAGATAATCTGGATTTCATATGGCAGTGTAGATGGGGTCTGAATCTTTTTTAGTGTGGATTATAATTATGGATGACAAGACTCTTGTAGTTGCTACTATTTTCCCATTTGAACAGAGTTGAACTATACTGCCTGTTCTGGTATTTGTCCCCTTCTACACGGTCATATAAAATCCAGAGTATCTGCTTTGAAGTGGATTATATGGCAGTATTGACACACATATCCAGTTCAAAGCAGATAATCTGGATTATATGCTTTGATAGCCTGGGTTATATGGCAGTGTAGAAGGGGCCTAAATCCTGTCTACTTTCTTTCATCATGAGTGATAGCAGAAGTTCCCTACTTCCAAATCATGGCACCAGAACAATTGAAACATAACATAATTTGATGTCACTGTATTGTAAGCACTCTGTTTTTGGGGATATTTAATGAGTGCTTACAATACAGCGACATCAGAATTGTAACCATTCAATTAATTACGAGAAAATAATTTAATACAGTGGAGAGTGAATTTTCACATCTGAGCACGGATTCAAACCCTGATCTCTAGAGTCGTAGTCCCGTGCTCCAACCACTACACCATGCTAGCTCTTTTGCTACTGTTTACCTATTGGAGCCATGGATAAGTAGATGAAACTGTGATGTGTTTTGCCCCTTGGAAGAAGCCAACTAATTATTCATTTTCTCTTATGCAGGGAGAGCCAGGCGAAGATGGCGAGAAAGGCTCTAGAGGCGATAAGGTCTGAGTATAGTAAGTCTCCCACCCCTGCATCTCTCCAGCTTTTCCTGTGTCTATTCTGTGCCTTCGCTTGCAAGAGGGGAAGCTCTTCTTTCCTGAAAGTGTATCTTGCTTTTACAATTCTTTTTCTCTATCCCTTTCATTGGCTTAATACATACTTGAATTGACCTGAGCCAAAAGAGAGGGTTTATTGGCCCACATACAAGCTGGGGTGCAGTGCCAGTTGAGATTATGAGAAAGGTACCCCTTCCAGCAGTGCCCCAATAGCCAGTATCATCCCTACCGTGGAGTATTCTGCAGGAATTTTCTATTCTCAGGTTAACCCTGGTCATAAAAGCATTCCTAAAAAATTCAGTTTATATAATATTTCTATCTATACAGCTTTCATCTCTTGACTGAGACATAAAGTGGCTCACAGCATGAAAAAAGAGCATTGCAATTTAAAATCCACAACATACAAATATTAAAGCAGAATGAAACATAACATCAATTAAAACCACTAAAAGTAAAGATAAAGGTTTCCCCTCAAAATTAAGTCTAGTCATGTCCGACTCTGGGGGGATCATCTCCATTTCTAAGCCAAAGAGTCAATGTTGTCCGTAGATGCCTCCAAGGTCATGTGGCCGGCATGACTGCATGGAGTGCCGTTACCTTCCCCCCCGGAGCGGTACCTATTGATCTACTCACATTTGCATGTTTTGAACTGGTAGGTTGACAGAAGCTGGGACTAATAACAGGAGCTCACCCACTGACCATTCACTCATCAAATTCAGAAGCTCAGCGATTTAACCTGCTGTGCCACTGGGGGCCCTTTAAACCACTTAAAATCCGTTAAAATTATTAATACCCACAGTATTCTCCAGTTCAGCAGCTTAGCTTGCTTTCTTATCCAAAGTTAGGAAATGTCAGTTTTTTATCTGAGAATTCAGTACAGTTGGGGATCTGGCGAGGTGAGAAATAGGATATATTATTCCCTTCTCAATGGCTTATGTTGAATCTAGAAATCTCCCAGGGTTTGGGGTTTTAAACTCCCTTTGGAATAGCTATACATCAGGACAATGATGCAGGAGTCTACTATAGAGCTTGAAAGTAGAGTTACAAGTGGTGCAATTGCCTGTCACACTTTTCTTTTCTTGATACAACAGAGCATAATGGAGTTGCTTACTAAATGCAATGGAATGTTTGGGAATGAAGTCACTATTGTGTCTAGTTACTTCTTTAAATTACTTTTAGATTTTATTGATATTTTATCGACATTTTATGATGTTTTATTCTGTTTTTACTCTGTTGTGTTCTGCTATGTTTCTTCTCATGTTGTGAGCCGCCCCGAGCCCACCGGGAGTGGCGGCATAGAAACTGAGCTAATAAATAAATAAATAAATAAATAACTGCTTAGGAGAATTTGACAAGAGTTTTTCAAATTTAAACCATCCCCTTAGCAATACTTTCTGATGTAGTTGTGAAAAGCAATGAGAAACAAATGAGTGACATAGGGAGTTGCTTTTTAAATAGTGTCATAATACCAATTGATTCTTTGCAAATGCTTTTTGAGCAACTGAAACAAATTGTGCTTAAAAGGTTAATTGTTTAATCTTCAGTAGTTCCCAACCTTTGGGTCTCCAGATGTTTTGGACTTCAACTCCTACAAATCCTAACAGCTGGTAAGATGGCTGGGGTTTCTGGGAGTTGGAGTCCAAAACACCTGGAGGCCCAAAGGTTGGGAACCACAGGCCGAGGAAAACATAACATTTTAAGAACCCAAAAATGTCACTTCTCTTCTATTGTTTTGTAGCTTGATAAGGGGGAAAGGTTAGATGTTTTATGAAAAGAATCATTCTCAGTGGAAAGTAAATGAATTTCAGGTGAAATTTAAACTAACAATGTGAGATTATGAAATTGTTGGGAT